>CM055117.1:796099563-797394563 GCA_029206835.1 Rana muscosa | reverse complement strand
TAATTTTGGAATTTTGAAAATAAATCGTTTATACAGAGTGCGGCAGTCCAGGGCTCTTTTCTTTCCCATGCATTAGTGCAGAGCCAGCACCTGTTCCAGTATCAGGGCGGGAGCATTCCTTGGAGCTTCACAGCTTGGAGCGGTACACACCTTTCATATATATTTTCTTATTCTAGATATATATTAATGTTATTATGGTGCTAATTAATTATTGATTTTATACCCATATATACTGTGGTGACATTGCCTGATGTATATAATTATATGTGCTATCTCTCCGCTTTCCAATACAGCATACCGTTTTGTCTATAAATATCTGGCTTCCTGGTTAGACTGATAGAACTGAAGAATCAGCGGATGCTGTGAAACGCGTCTTCTGATTGGTTGCCTTGTCACTTCCAGTTCACGGAGCTTGCGTTCCATGCTGAGGCGCACTTCCGGTTCCGGTTCTTCGGCTTTCCAGACACTGTTGGAGTTACACGGCTTGCAGGGCTGCCAGCCCGAGGACCACTTGTAGAGGCTCCATTGCTGCACTATCCTCCAGTGGCTTGTCATTTCCTCTGGGACACAGCTCATCTTCCCACGGACTGTCCAGTGACCCCAGACCCTATTACATTTACATGCCTAATTACTTCACCCCTTTGTGAGTAGCCTTTTGGCTGTTTTATCATATTGAATGCATCTTTAAATACTGTACTGAGTCTCGCGCACCTTGCTTTTTTCCTATTGTGTTTTCCAGAGTTGTGCTTCTCCTCTCATGGTTGCTGCCGACGGTGTATACCCATATTGACTATTATCATACCCATATTGACTATTATTATCTTCCCCTATCCTGTATATAACATTGGACATTTTCTTAACCTCCTTTTTTTCACCATTTTACAAGAGACTTTGCTTTGTTGGTACTTGCGCCATCTCACTGTCAGGTCACCTGTGGTCAGATGACAAATGCACACCGTAGGGGGACAGGAGTGCACCACAAGATAGTGAACGCTATGGCTGACTGCTGCAGATAGGGAACTGGGTGGTTGTGGAAAGCGGGACCAGAGGAGCACAACCGCGATCCTACAGGAAGCTAGAGCCGGGATTCCCCAGGGCGCAGAGTCTAAGACCCAGCAGGTCTTCTCCAGAGCCTCTAGTGGTGAGGATGTTGCGCTGCAGCTAGGTCCAGGTCGCGGCCCCTAGAGACTCCTAGCTCGCGCCCCGTAAGGGTAAGGGGGAAAGAGGGGAAGCAGCAGCACAAGATACAAGAATAGCGAAGGACAAGCCGAAGGTCAAGGGTCACAAGTAGACAAGGATAACGAAGGACAAGCAGAAGGTCAAGGGTCACAAGCAGACAGGGATAGTCAGGAACAAGCCAATATCATAACAGAGAGACAGACGTAGCACACGGCAGGCAGGAACCCAAACACACAATGCTTAAACCAACACGTTGATCAGCAAAGCAGGCTTGCAGTGCACAGGTTAATATAGTGTTCTGTGATAGGGCCTGGGGTGGAGTCAGGCTGGGAGGAGATTATAAAGGAAGCCAGGTGAAAGGGTCAGGCCTCTAAGATGAACACATGAGGAGGAAAGGTAAGCTGACAGACAAACATTACTGCATATCCATGACACTCACCGTTTTTTCTATCTATAAAAGGACCAAGATCCCTCTCCTATCTCTTGCCCACCCAAGGGAAACATGGTTAAAAAATGGTTAATAACATTGCAAAACATCTAGAGATAAATCCCTTGGTGGAGACAGTTTAGGAGATTGCTGCCATTCTACCGCTGAGCCCTGTCCTGCCACAGCATGGTTAAGTTGTAAATAATAGAAGTACCGTATTTTTCGCTCTATAAGACGCACCTGACCATAAGACACACCTAGGTTTTAGAGGAGGAAAACAAGAAAAAAATAAATATTCTGAACCAAATGGTGTACTAAAATATGGACATGGACAGGGGCTGCGGACATGGACAGGGGCTGCGGACAGGGGCTGCGGACATGGACAGGGGCTGCGGACATGGACAGGGGCTGCAGATATGGACAGGGGCTGCGGATATGGACATGGACAGGGGCTGCGGATATGGACATGGACAGGGGCTGCGGACATGGACAGGGGCTGCGGATATGGACATGGACAGGGGCTGCGGACATGGACATGGACAGGGGCTGCGGATATGGACAGGGGCTGCGGATATGGACATGGACAGGGGCTGCGGACATGGACATGGACAGGGGCTGCGGATATGGACATGGACAGGGGCTGCGGATATGGACATGGACAGGGGCTGCGGATATGGACATGGACAGGGGCTGCGGACATGGACATGGACATGGACAGGGGCTGCGGACATGGACATGGACAGGGGCTGCGGACAGGGGCAGGGGCTGTGGACATGGACAAGGACAGGGGCTGCCGACATGGTCAGTATCCTTCTTCTAATACATTTTCCGGTCATTATTGCTTACATGTTACATCACTGTGACCGTTCCTCTGCTGAGCCAAGCCGACGTCAATACCGACCGCCCGAGCATAGCCGAGAACAGCCGAAGTGAGCTGAGTGGGGGCCGCCCCCTTCCACCCGAGCACAGCCGAAGTGAACTGAGCGGGGACCGCCCCCTCCCACCCGAGTATAGCCGAGCCCAGCTGAGCGGGGACCGCCCCTCTTCCCGAGTATAGCCGAGCCCAGCTGAGTGGAGACTGCCCCCTCCCCGCCCGAGTATAGCCGAGCCCAGCTTTGCGAGGACCGCCCCCTCCCGCCCAAATATAGACGAACCCAGCTGAGCGGGGTCCGCCCCTCTTCTCGAGTATAGCCGAGCCCAGCTGAGCGGGGACCGCCCCCTCCCGCCCGAGTATAGCCGAGCCCAGCAGGAAATTCACATTATGCCGCTTTACGGGAGACTCTATTTGTGCGGCCGTCGGAACTCGTGGGGGGCCTTTTTTCGTACGGGGGGGCACTTTCTTGCAGTGGCGGGGGAGTTACCAGCGGCGGCGGGGGGCGGTGCCGGCAGTGGCGGGGGGCATTGCCTGATGTACATTCGGACCATAAGACGCAGAGACATTTTCCCCCATATTTTTGGGGGAAAAAAGTGCGTCTTATGGTCCGAAAAATACGGTACATAGATTTAGGCAAAACTTTGTAACTTAATTCCGCAAATGAGAATAGGGACCTGTTCTTAAAGATATGGTAAAGGTGAGTTATACCCCATTTGCACCACCTTGGAGCATGTTGTAATTTAGCTAACTCAGGGTAGTGGTTATTATGCCATATGGGACTGAAACAAGTAAAACCAGTGACCTGCTGCAGTTGTTTAGCCTTATTCCAATTTTTTTGGATGAGAGTGTAAGTGGATAGAAGGCGGTTAGATTTGACAAAAGTTTCAGCCTCCAAACCAGCAGGTAAGTCAGACAACTATGACTAATGTAACAAAAAATATATAGAGAGAAAATCTTTCCCTACTTTAAACAAACAAAAAAAACATAAGTTTGGGCTTTATACATACTTTAAGAATAACATTTAAAGCGGAGTTCCGCTGATCTGGTTCCTACCCCCCTCCGGTGTCACATTTGGCACCTTTCAGGGGGGGAGAGTGGAGCAAATACCTGTGTAAAGAGCACTGCAAAATACGTGGTGAACTAAACCATGTCCGCCCCCCCCCCCCCCCCGCTGTCTTCTGGGAGACAAAGAAGTCCCAAACGACTAATCAGAATGGGTATCGTGACTTTGCGCATTCGCAGTAGGAAACAGGCTGTGAAGCCGCAAAGCTTCACTTCCTGATTCCCTTACTGAAGATGCCGGAGCCAAGGGATGGGTTGGCTTCGGGTGAGGACATTGCGTGCCCCCTGGACAGGTAAGTGTCCTTATTTTAAAGTAAGTCAGCAACTGCAGTATTTGTAGCTGTTGACTTTTAAACTTGTACTTGTTTAATTTCCCTGCTTAGAACTTTTGTGGAAGAATCACCTTACTCAGGGGAGGCAATTAATGCGGTGTTAATGCCAACAGCCACTGCATTCATTTCAGACTGACAGTTTTCAGTGAAGCATTTTTTTCTCTCCTATAATAGGAAAAAAACAGTAGGGGTGAGTGAACATTTGGAATGAAGGCCTTTTTTATGTGAAAATAATTTTTGAAGATCTAAACTTTCATTCGTACCCATTATAATCAAAGTACTGTGCAGTTCAAACTTTAAAAACATTTCCCCCAGCTTTTGGTATGCAACATGTGTTTTTGGTAGGTCCAATGTGCAAATTGGTCTGCGTGGACTATTTGCTTATGCCTTCTTATTTGTTTTAGCCTTTGAAAATTCCTCAATAAACTTTTATAAAGAAATAAATAGGCATGGTACTTACATTACTGCATCATATTCAATGGTTTTATTTCTTAGGTTATTTTCTTTACAAAGCTTGTAAGTAAACTTAAAACTTACCTACTTTTTTCCCTTAAGACTCAATTTAAATCAAAATCATTGACACATAAAAAAGTCATGCCTTTGACCTGAGGAACAATTACTCCGATAACTTAGAATGGCAACCATGGCTATAAAAGTCAGTCATGCAAATCTAATGGAGAACAGTTGGTGTTAGGTAAAGCAGAAAAACAAATATTATAACTGTATTCCAAATGTCAGCAAAGCTAGTACAATATTAAAAATCACACCCCAGTGCCTTCTGCTTACATAATGCAAGTTGCATTTATATAGGTATGCATAAAAAAAAACATTATTATCAACTTTAGTATTGAAATATTTACATGTTGATAGACAAACTGTCAAACTTTTTTCTTCTTGGGGGGGCGAACCTCCTATTTCATTCGCAAAAAAATATTTTATATACAGTAAACCCCTTTTAAGTTGGTCACTTTTGTCTCAGAATTTGCTCTACTATTTAAATCTAGAATGTTGGTGACATTGTAGAAGCACATTACATTTAAGGTGTTGACCTCTGCGGTTTTTATTTTTTGCACTATAAACAAAAATAGAGCGACAATTTTGAAAAAAAAATGCAATATTTTTTACTTTTTGCTATAATAAATATCGCCCAAAAATCTACAAAAAAACAAAAATTTTCCTCGGTTCAGGCCTATACGTATTCTTCTACATATTTTTGGTTAAAAAAAAATCGCAATAAGCGTATATTGATTGGTTTGCGCAAAATTTATAGCGTCTACAAAATAGGGGGTAGATTTATTGCATTTGTTTGTTTTGTTTTACTAGTAATTGCGGCGATCTGCGATTTTTATTGTGACCGCGACATTGCGACGGACATATCGGACACTTTTGACACATTTTTGGGACCATTCACATTTATACAGCGATTAGTGCTATAAAACTGCACTGATTACTGTATAAATGTGACTGGCAGGGAAGGGGTTAACACTAGGGGGCGCTGAAGGGTTTAAATATGTTCCCTAGTGAGTGATTCTAACTGTAGGGGGAGGGTACTCACAAGGGGAGGAGACTGATTGGTGTTCCTCTGTACTGGGAATACACATCGATCTCCTCACCTCTGACAAGACATGGATCTGTGTGTTTACACACACAGATTCACGGTCCTGCTGTGATTGCGGACATCGCGGCCCCCGGGCACGTGCACCGGGTCCCGAGCAATGCCGCGCACTCACCCCCTAGACTGCCGGGAAGCCCAGGACATCATATGACATCCACCCAGGATGGGAGATCCAATCTGTGGACGTCATATTACTATGGGCAGGTAGGGAAGAGGTTAAAGTACATTTGTGCAGCTTTATATGTGGTCAGCTGCAGGTCAGCAGGAGGCCAACTGTAGGTCAAGTGCACCTGTCAAACTGTGAACGATCTTAGAAGTGTCTCAAATTAATCTCTAATGTAAGCGGAATGTACCTAAAAACAAGCATTTTCCCATTGATACTAGCTCAAAAAGCCACTGACACAGGCCCTAACCCAGGCATGGAGTAGGTAACAAGAAGGTATTTATTCTAAGGTGACCAGATTTTTTTAAATTAAATCTGGGGACATATTTTTTTTTTACTAGTAATGGTGGCAATCAGCAACTTATAGCGGGACTGCGATATTACAGTGGCCAAATCGGACACTAAATTAAACTTTTGACACTTTGTGGGAAGCAGTGACACTAATACACTGATCAGTGCTAAAAATATGCACTGATTGAGGCACTTGCTGCTTGTACTATTACAGATATTAATTTTGGCTTACTCTGTGTATATATTTAGTTGAATGTTTTTATATATTTCTAGGAACCTGTTCCTCTTTTGTTTTATAAAAGTGTATATGATTGGTTTGTATCATACAGTATATACAATTGTGTGCTGGGCCCAGAGTCTCCTCCAGTGCCTATGCCCTATATCTTCAATCACAATTATTTAATAGTTAAAGTGTTTACTTCTTATTACTGTAACTGTTTCCACACTGATATATTTTGGGGCTCATGTTATTCACAGTCTACCTCTAAAGGATGTATACTTTTATGTTGTCACAGTTACTGGTACATCAATAGACAGAGAGGGCTGTTACCTTTTCATTCACAGTTTATTAATAAATAACCCTTATACCCTTGGGACAAAATGGGCCTTTTTTCTGTCTTATCTTAACTAGAACTTTTTGCTAATAGTGTGTGGGGTTTGGGGGGGTGACTTTAATTGTTTTTTTATCCCCAATTGGATTCTTCCTTTGGGAAAAAAACACACTCCATTCTTAGCCATTTACCGTACTCTATTAACTGTAGGTTACATGACCTGGTAGACCTTCGGTGTACACTACATCCCTCGTAAAAAGATTATACTTTTTATGCTTTAGCCCATGCTTCCTACAGTCATATAGACCATTTTCTCACACCCTAGGTTGGTACCCTAAGGCCCACATTGGCTCTAAACTAGGGTCTGACCACTACCTGCTTTCCATGACCTTCACAGTACCTGATACCACCAAATGTATCTCTACCTGGCAGCTAAATGAGAGCTTATTACACAATGCCCTGGTCCAGACTGATATTCAGAAAAAGATTCAGGAATTTCAGGATTTGTACTCTTCACTGATCCAATGAGAGGCCATGAACTGCGGAGGACATGGCTCTCACCTGAAAAAAACAAAAAATCTGTAATCACAGGCCCATTCGTGAAGATATCAACACCTTTGAGTGTAGTCATACAAAGGCCCATAACTTAAAACCCTATCAATGGCTACTATCAAAATGCAAAAAGCTTCACCGATTGTTAGATCAATTACTCCTGAGATATAAAGACCTACTCCGTCCCAACTGGCACGAGTTTGGGAATAAAAGTGGGAGACGTTTGGCCAGAATGATTGATCAAGCATGTGCATTTGTACGAGCAATGCGTCCACACTCATTTCTATTAGCAATGCACCTATGCTAATTTCTTTGACATTTATTTATATGTGCATGCGCATATCTATGTTCCAGTCACCATACTGGAATTCCCTTACACTTTCTCAGATTTTTACTGCACAAGAGATGACCTTTGTGAAAACGTCCTTTCCCTCAGATAAGAGTCCATATCTGGATGGCTACATATATTTGGTTTACTACCAATTTTTGGATACATTGACACCTATATTAGAAAAAATCTTTAACTCCATCATACCCACATGCCCCTCTTTAACTCCATCACACCAACATCACTGTAATACCCAAAGGTAACAAATACCTTGCAATCTGCGGCAGCTACAAGACCTATATTACTGAATAATGTAGATTTGAAGATCTAGGTTAAGATGAGAAGATAAGAAGAGAAGATCTTCACACCTATATGTCCTTCCCAATTCACCTAAACCAAGTGAAATTCATCCCTTAAAAGGGAAGCCATCAAATCCCTCACCCTAATAGATTGCCCACGAAAACATTGCCTCCATCACTGTTTGTGTCACGTACCTGATGGTAGTGAGCCCGAATTGCAGGGGACGGCCTCCCTTACGGCTCCCACTCCCGGCCCCCTGGTAAGGTAACAGTTGGCACAGGAGTAAGGAGTGGCACGGGTGCCTGGCAGGATCAACTGTGGTGAGGTGGTGATTCAAAGCTTCCTTGCAGAATACCGGAACTGGAACGGCTAGCAGGCTGGATCGGAAGTAGCACAGCAGACTGGATCGGTCTCGCAGACTGGATCGGAAGAAGCACAGCAGACAGGATCAGCTAGCAGGCAGGTTCAGCTTAGCAGGCTGGATCTGGGACAGCTCAGCAGACTGGATCGGTCTCGCAGACTGGATCGGAAGAAGCACAGCAGACAGGATCAGCTAGCAGGCAGGTTCAGCTTAGCAGGCTGGATCTGGGAGAGCTCAGCAGACTGGATCGGTTTAGCAAACTGGATCGGAACCAGGAACAGGGTAGTAAACAGGCCGGGTCAGATATCAGGCGGGCAGCAGAAGTACAGGATGCAGGCAAAGGGTAGTCACAACAAGCTGGGGTCGGGTGCAGGCAGATAACAGGTTGGTCAAGGTAAGCCGGGTCTTTTAGCACAGGTATGGTCTCAGATCAGGGTTTAGCACACAACGCTGTAGAGCAGACAGCAGGGACTGTCTGTAAATGACAGGTTTAAATAGTCTCTCTGGCGCCACCCACTGGACGCACGCGCGAACGGAGACCAGGAAGTCCGGGGCGCCTGTTTCTGGCAGGATCTCCATGACATTGCCCCCCCCCCAAGGGGCAGCCTCCGGATGCCCATCCGGGCAAACTTTTCAGGGTGAGACCTTTTAAAGGACTGTACCAGACTCTTAGCGTGGATGTTCCCCTCGGGCTCCCAAGAATTCTCTTCGGGTCCATACCCCTTCCACTTTATCAAAAACTGGTTCTGGTTCCTTCTCTTCCTGTAATCCAGGATAGCCTCTACTTCAAACTCCTCTTCCCCGTCTATAATAACAGGGTCAGGGGTAACAGAGCTTCGGCCAGGAAAGGGATTGGAAATAGATGTTTCAACAGTGACACATGGAATACTGGGTGGATCTTCAGTGAATCCGGGAGTTCCAGTTCAAAAGCCACTTCATTGATTTTCCTTTTAACCGGAAAAGGTCCTAGGAACTTGGGACCCAATTTCTTTGAAGGGCATGCCATCCTCAAGTTCACTGTAGACAGCCACACCAGGTCACCGGGTACCAGTACCAACTCACCCCGTCTCTTCTTGTCAAAAGTTAATTTGTTGTGTTCCTGGGTCCTCCTGGTCATAGTTTCCTGCAAAAGTTGGTTATTGGTGGAAAAGAAATTTATTTTCTCCTGTACTGCTGGCACCGCACATTCGGGAAGAGAATTGGGTAGGAATGAAGGGTGAAAACCAAAGTTGGCAAAGAACGGGGTCTGCTTGGTGGCGGAGTGGATGGAGTTGTTGTAGGCGAATTCGGCCAAAGGAAGCAGGGAAATCCAATTATCTTGTGTAAAAGAGGAGAAGCAGCGCAGGTACTGCTCCAGAGTTTGGTTAGTCCTCTCAGTCTGTCCATTGGTCTGGGGGTGATAGGCGGAAGAGAATGACAGTTCTATATCCAAGGCCTTACAGAGGGACCTCCAGAAGCGGGAGGTGAACTGTACCCCTCGATCTGAAACAATGTTGGCTGGTACCCCGTGGAGTCTGACGATTTCCTTGATAAATGCCTGTGCTGTTTCAGGGGCAGAGGGAGTGCCTTTCATCGGAATAAAGTGTGCCATTTTGGACAGACGATCGACTATCACAAAGATAGTGGTATGATCTTCTGCTGGAGGTAACTCAACAATGAAGTCTATGGATAACATCCTCCATGGTCTGTCTGGAACAGGCAAAGGTCTTAATAAGCCCCAGGGCTTGGTTCTATGAGTCTTGTTCCTGATGCAGGTAGTGCAGGACTCCACAAATTCTTTACAATCTTCCCGTAATTGAGGCCACCAAAAGGTACGCTGTACCAAGTCGTGGTCTTCGCTATGCCAAAGTGCCCGGCTAATGCATGGTCGTGGCAGAGTTCCAGGACAGATACTCGTAGATCCTCGGGGATATAGATCTTGTCCTTATGCCAGAGCAACCCGTCCTTAACCTGCAGTTCCAATTCAGGAGAGGGCAACTGCCCTGCAGAGGCTTGTTTAAGTCTGGAGAGCAGGTTTTCCTGAAGCAAGAGGAAATTCCCATGGGCAAGGATGGTATCCGGAAGAGAAACTTCTTTGGGTTTGTGAAACATCCGAGACAAGGCGTCAGGCTTAGTGTTCTTGGAGCCTGGACGATACGTGACATGGAACGAAAACCTGGAGAAAAAGAGCGCCCATCTGGCCTGTCGTGGTTTCAGTCTCTTTGCGGATCTCAGATATTCCAGGTTCTTATGGTCAGTAAATATCAGAATTGGATGGGCAGCTCCCTCCAGCAGATAGCGCCATTCTTCTAGCGCAGACTTAATCGCCAGCAACTCCCGATCCCCCACATCGTAGTTCCTCTCTGCTGTTGACAACTTGCGTGAGAAGAAGGCCACTGGGTGAAGCAGGGCCTTGGTTCCTTGTCTCTGGGACAATATTGCCCCTACAGCGATTTCGGATGCGTCTACCTCGAGGACGAATGGCAAAGAGGAATCCGGATGCTTTAAGACGGAGGCAGAGGTAAAAAGTCCCTTAAGGGCCTCAAAGGCCTTTTGGGCCTCGGAGGACCAATGGAAGTGGTTCCCCTGTTGGGTTAATTGAGTGATTGGTGCAATGATGGCCGAGAATCCTCTGATGAACTTGCGGTAAAAATTAGCAAAACCGACAAAACGTTGGATTCCCTTCTTGTCTGTAGGGACTGGCCAGTCTAGGATTGCAGCAATCTTTTGGGGGTCCATCTCGATGCCCTCACTGGAGATGATTAATCCCAAGAATGGTATACTTCCCTGCTCGAACGCACATTTTTCGACTTTCGCATATAGGCCATGTTGTCGAAGCCGGGCTAACACACTCTTGACATGTCTGCGATGGGATTCGAGGGAGGAAGAGAAAATTAATATGTCGTCTAGATAGACGATAACAAATAAGTCCAGAAAGTCCCGAAGGGCATCATTAATGAAGTATTGAAACGTGGCGGGGGCATTGCACAACCCGAAAGGCATCACCAAATACTCGAAGTGCCCAAATCGAGTACGGAAAGCAGTCTTCCACTCATCTCCATCCCTGATGCGGACCAAATTATAGGCTCCACGGAGATCAAGCTTGGTGAAGACATTGGCAGCCCCAAGTCTCTGGAATAACTCTGGCATCAAAGGAAGGGGATAACGGTTCTTCACCGTAATTTTATTTAATTTGCGGTAATCCACGCAAGGACGAAGGGTATGGTCCTTTTTCTCTACGAAAAAGATGCCCGCGCCTGCTGGAGACGTGGATGGGCGAATAAACCCCTTCTTCAGGTTCTCATCAACGTATTCCCTTAGTGCCACCTGTTCAACCTCTGTCAACGGAAAAATCCTTCCAAATGGGATTTCAGCCCCAGGTAATAGTTCAATGGGGCAGTCGTAGGCTCGATGGGGTGGTAGAACCTCCGCCCGTTGTTTACTAAATACATCCAGGTACTCATGATAGACTTCTGGAATAGACTGACGTAATTCAGCTTCTGAATCCAGGCAGAGCAGGTTAGACGGCCCATGAGGGGCGTGAGAGCCACAGAACTGCTGGCAGTAAGGTGACGAAAAGGTGACTTGGAGCCCTTGGGAGCATCCAGGTTGGGTGAGAAAACCCTGTAGCTCTCTCAGCCCTTCGTTCTCTTAGGCGTCGATCGATCTGTATGGTTAAATCGATCAACGCATTCAAAGTCTGTGGCACCCCAACTCTAGCCAGCTCATCTTTCAGAGAATCAGAGAGTCCCATGCGAAACTGGTGACGGAGAGCGGCATCGTTCCAGTCTGTATCTGCGCTCCACCGCCTAAACTCGGCCACGTAGTCCTCTGCCGCCCTGCGTCCCTGCTGAAGGGTACGCAAAGCCGCTTCTGCAGTTGCTGAAAGCTGGGGATCCTCGTATAACTGAGCCATAGCGTCAAAGAAGGAGGCAAGGTTGGTCAGAACTATGTCCTTTCGTTCCAGGAGACGGTGGGCCCAGGCTTGGGGGTCCCCGGTAAGCAGGGAAACCACAAAGCCCACTTTAGTGATTTCCAGAGCGAAGGTTCGTGGCTGGAGGGTGAAGTATAGTTCGCAGGAGTTGCGAAAAGCCCTAAAGCTACTTCGATTTCCGGAAAATCTTTCGGGTGCAGGGACCCTAGGTTCTGGAGGAAGCATTACTATTGTTTGGGTTGGCTCAGTCCCAGAGTAAGAGGTGGAAGCATGGGGAAATCCTTGGGTTCCGGTAGCGTTGGGAAGAACCAGTAACCGTTCTTCCAGCCGGGTGTAGTTTTGTTGAAGGTCCTTGACTGCTTCGGTTAGATCTGCCAGATGCTGACACAGATCTTCCATAGGGGAGGCTCCCTGCTCAGGCTCAGGCATGGCTGTCTGCTACTGTCATGTACCTGATGGTAGTGAGCCCGAATTGCAGGGGACGGCCTCCCTTACGGCTCCCACTCCCGGCCCCCTGGTAAGGTAACAGTTGGCACAGGAGTAAGGAGTGGCACGGGTGCCTGGCAGGATCAACTGTGGTGAGGTGGTGATTCAAACACCCGGAAGCTTCCTTGCAGAATACCGGAACTGGAACGGCTAGCAGGCTGGATCGGAAGTAGCACAGCAGACTGGATCGGTCTCGCAGACTGGATCGGAAGAAGCACAGCAGACAGGATCAGCTAGCAGGCAGGTTCAGCTTAGCAGGCTGGATCTGGGACAGCTCAGCAGACTGGATCGGTTTAGCAAACTGGATCGGAACCAGGAACAGGGTAGTAAACAGGCCGGGTCAGATATCAGGCGGGCAGCAGAAGTACAGGATGCAGGCAAAGGGTAGTCACAACAAGCCGGGGTCGGGTGCAGGCAGATAACAGGTTGGTCAAGGTAAGCCGGGTCTTTTAGCATAGGTATGGTCTCAGATCAGGGTTTAGCACACAACGCTGTAGAGCAGACAGCAGGGACTGTCTGTAAATGACAGGTTTAAATAGTCTCTCTGGTGCCACCCGCTGGACGCACGCGCGAACGGAGACCAGGAAGTCCGGGGTGCCTGTTTCTGGCAGGATCTCCATGACAGTTTGCTTTCCATCGATGCAAAAGAAACCATTTGATCACGTTTCCTGGGACCTCATATTTATCCCCCTTGCCCAAACTTGCATACCCAAAGCTCTTCTTTCAAAAATTATGGCTCTCTTTATGATTCCCTATCAGCATAAGTAGGAGTCAATGGCATCTCATCTGATCGTATCCTTACTATCCTATCCTATCTCTATCACTATATCTATACAGTACATCCTACCTATAGAACATTTACCAACAATTGACAACAATCCAAGGCATATCCATTGACAACATAGATTACAAACTGGGGCTATAAGCATTCGGGATCTTTGGCTCCTATAGCAATTTTAAAGTCAACATTTAGAGGCACGCAATGTCAGCCTTCCTGAAAGTGTCTTCTCACAACTACATGCATCTTTCTCCCTCTCTTGGCAATACCTTTTAATCATACTTGGCCATTCAAATTCCTGCCTTTTTAGATCTCTTAACCCTTTCATGACTAAGCCTATTTCTGACATTTGGTGTTTACAAGTTAAAATCCGTATTTTTGCTAGAAAATTACTTAGAACCCCCAAAAATTATATATATATATTTAGCAGAGAATATAGAGAATAAAATGGCAATTGTTGCAATATTTTACGTCACGCGGTATTTGTGCAGCGGTGTTTTAAACGCAACTTTTGGGAAAAATTAACTTTCCTGAAATAAAAAAAAATGAAAAAGTAAAGTTAGTCCAATTTTTTTATATAATGTGAAGGATGATGTTACGCCGAGTAAATAGATACCAAACATGTCATGCTTTATAATTGCACGCACTCGTGGAATGGCGACAAACTACGGTACCTAAAAATCTCCATAGGCGATGCTTTCATTTTTTTTATGGTTACCAGGTTAGAGTTACAGAGAAGGTCTAGGGCTAGAATTTTTGCTCTCGCTCTGACGATCGCGGCGATACCTTACATGTGCGATTTGAACACCGTTTACATATGCGGGCGCAACTTCCGTATGCGTTTTCTTTGCTGCGTGAGCTCGCGGGGACAGGGGCGCTTTAAATTATTTTTATTTTTTTCTTATTTAATTTATTTATTTTTACACTATTAAATTGTGTTTTAAAAAAATTATCACTTTTATTGCGGTCACAAGGAATGTAAACATTCCTTGTGACAGTAATAGGTGGTGACAGGTACTCTTTATGGACCCCTTAAGAGCCCTAATCCCTCTTTTACACTTCAAAGTATTCAGATTGCGATTCTGAATACTGTATATTTTAAAATCCGGCGCCATTGGCAGCCGAGTAAACAGGATGTGACGTTTACGGCTTCATGCCAGTCTGACACAAGGCGCCGGATGTGACGGATCGTGGATCGTGAATCGTGTCTCCCCGGTCAGAGCGGCGGGAGGCGGCAGGAGGGGGGGTGTCCCCTCCCGCTCCTCCGGTATAACAACCAAGCGGCTTTTAGCCGCATCGGTTGTTATGCCTGGTGAGCACCGTAGGCTCATAGAAAAGAAAATTGAGAAGCACAGTGTGCCATGTCATTTTAAACTTAAACATGTGGCCAATACTGAAGGCCTGGAACTGTTTGGAATATAGTCTATATCCATGTCTATCCCGGAAGGTGAAACATTTGCTTGCCTCTGTAAACGTGAATCCTATTGGATATTTACCCTCAATAGTATGTCACCGGAGGGGTTAAATGAAGAATTAGAGATAGGAGCACTTATATAACTTACCACTAGAGTTGAGCAGACACTTGGATGCTCGGGTTCGATGGGTTCAGGCGAATTTCGCAAAATAGTTTGAGTTCGGGACCCGAACTTGACCCCGAACCCGAACCCCATTGAAGTCAATGGGAACCCGAACTTTTGAGGACTAAAATGGCTCTAAAAAAGTAATGGAAAGGGCTAGAGGGCTGAAAATGGCAGCAAAATGTTGTTAAGAGCATGCATGGCAAGTGCTCTGCAAACAAATGTGGATAGGGAAATAACTTAAAATAACATGGGTGGGAGACAATGTGAAGGAACTGGAGGCACTGTCAGCAACCCAATCTACTATCGCCTGTACTTGTCCTGGCCTCAATATTCGTAGAGCCGCATTAGGCCCGACCAAATACCGCTGCAGGCTCTGTCGCCTACTCGCACCTGAGGAAGGTGTTTCACTTGTGCGTGTAGCTGGCACAGATCGACCACGTCCTCTCCCTGCAACAGGAACTCCACCAGCAGCACCACGACCGGGGCCACGTCCCTTATTTGACGTTCTCCTCATATTTGTCAAATTTAGGATCTTGCCCTAAATGGGTGTTTTTTGAATAGCAGAATAGAACAACAGTATCTAAAGGGTGTATCTCACAAGTACAGATACACTACTAGGCCACAATTTAAGATTTTTCACCTAAATGTGTTTTTTTTTAATAGCAGAATAGAGCAACAGTATCTAAAGGGTGTATCTCACAGGTACAGATATGCAGAAAACGCACCAAAAAAATTTTTTTTGCCCTAAATTAATATTTTTTTGAATAGCAGAATAGGAGAACAGTATCTAAAGTGTGTATCTCACACGTACAGATATGCAGAAAATGTTGGCAAAATTTTTTTTTTGTCCTAAATTTTTTTTGGGGAATAGCAGAATGAAACAACAGTATCTAAAGTGTGCATATCACTAAATACAGATATGCAGGAAACGCAGCAAAATATCTTTTTTTTTTGCCCTAAATGGGTGTTTTTAGAATAGCAGAATAGACCGACAGTATCTAAAGGGTGTATCTCACAGTAACATATGCAGTGCTGGTGCACTGAGCTTGCATAAAATGCCCGCCAACGCCAACCTAACTAACAGATGGATAAAAAGTTATCTTTTCTCTGGCACTGGGCTCAGGGCAGGGTAAAAAGATTGTGCACTGCACCCACACAACAAAATCAAGGTAGATCGCTGAGTAATTTGATTTCTGAATCAGGACTATCTAATTCTCTCCCTCAAAGCAGCAGCAGCAACCTTTCCCTACACTATCTAAAGCAGAGTGACATGCTGTGCTATGTGCCTCTAGCTTATATAGAGGCTGGGTCACATGTTGCACTGGCCAATCGCAGCCATGCCATTAGTAGGCATGGCTGTGATGGCTTCTAAGGGCACACGAGTTAAACAAATGTTGATTGGCTGCCCTGCAGCTTTTGAAAATGCGCCATTACATTGCCGAACACTGAACTCGAACCCGAACATACAGTAAATTGTTCGGGTTCGGGTCCGAGTACCAAAAACCCAAAAGTCCGGTACAAACCCGAACTTTACAGTTCGGGTTCGCTCAACCCTACTTACCACCCTTATAATACTGTATTCAACTTTATAATTGAATTTGTAATTGTATTTTTTACTTTTAATTTTTGCTTTATTTTTGCATTTATTTTTATTTTAGCTTTCATTGTAATCAATTTTTTCTATCTTTATGCCATATAATTTTGTTTTTGTAAATCACTCTTATGCACATTATACATATATTGCTATCACATAGTAATATGGACACATATCAGTGGCTACAAACAATATATCATAACAATATATCATGATATACAAGCTAATAATATTACTAATACATAATTGATAATCATACACTATCTATAAGTTATGATAAGTTCCAATGACTGATACACCAACTAATATACAAAAATATATATTTTATATACAATCTTTATGTTTAAATTATTTAGATATGTAGGATACCCCCCTATTTATTTATGTTCTCGCAATAACACTTTAGTATTGTTGACAGTAAAGAAAACTATGAATATAAACATAATTTTATATATCCATAGCATATATGTTGTTTTTAAAAATATCATCATTATTATATTTTTAAATATTACCTTTTTCCTAACAGAGGAATGATAATAATAGTTTTGTTTTAACTCGTATATATAACTGTGATTATACAGTCACTTTAGGATGCCATTGCTTTTAAAAAAAAAACTTTCTCTGTATAAACATTCAGTTGTAAACTCCCGTCTCCTGGTCTATGGTAATTACATTGGCTGTATAGGAGGAGGGGCATGGATGGCTACATATAAAAGAATAGCAGAAGAGGGCGTTACCTGAAGAAGGAGGCCACGCCCCCGAAACATGTTATCATAGCAACCGTACTAACGAGAGTCAGAGGAGACAGCACGCACACCTTGACTCCCCCTCCAAGGCTATGAGTGACGTCACACCTGGCCGGCTGGCCCGTGCTAAGTGTATTATAGCAAGAGAGATTAGGATGCAGACCTCCAGCGCTTACCTATACATCTAGAGATAACAACGCTGCCTTCACCGTGCCTTCACCGTGCAAGCCAATCGACCGGCATAGACCAGAAGAGGAGGCTGGAACAGAGAGATATGTCTATATATGAACATACAAGCACATGTTTGTGAGTGCAATCCTCTTTATTTTAACTGCAAAGTTTTACAATAAATACAGTGTTACACTAGGGCTCATGCGCTCTTTTCTCCCTTTGTATTCTTCCAGATAAAAAGTCCGCCACCCAGTGTATTTAAGAGAGAGCTGCAGCACCAAAGATAAGAGAACAATTTTTAGAGACTTTTTCTTTTGGACTTTAGTTGTGATAGCAGTGTGTATGAGAACAGCGCTGCATTTCGTATATTTTTCTGTGTTTGGACTGTTTGCTTTGGGCACCAAGCAGCTGCGACTCATTACCCTGACCATCTTTGGTTTCACAATCAGTCTTAATTTGGTGTCTAGAGAGGGATCTTGGTAATAAACGGACACAAATTTCAGAACTCCTTTTTTTTAAAGCCAAAGCGACAATACAGGTCTGTAAGAGATTCTCATATGAGTCTGGAGACAAATGCGGGAGATTATTGGCTAGGACTCTACGGGAACAGAAACTAAAGAATTATATCCCATGTATTATCTCACCTAACCAAGGTAGGGCTACGAAACCAAAAGAAATAGCACAGAAATTTCAGGAATTCTATGAGTCTCTTTATAATATAAAGAGAAAGCCTTCCACACAGGAGCAGATAGACTCATATCTTGTATCATCAGCTATGCCCCATCTAACAGAGGAAGATAGGGATGATCTTGAAAAACCCATAACTATGGAAGAATTACAAAAAGTAGTAAGCTCTACTAAATTAGGTAAAGCACCAGGACCGGATGGCCTGACGGCCCAATATTACAAAATACTCCTCCCTTCCTTAGCTCAATATATGCTTAAGTTATTTAAGGCACTAGGGTCATCAGCAAGACTGGCCCAAGATACTTTTCTAGCTCATATCTCGGTTATTTTAAAAGAGGGAAAGGACCCAACTTCCTGTGGAAGCTATAGACCGATCTCGTTGCTGAATCTTGATCTTAAGCTTTTCACAAAAATTTTAGCAAATAGGATTCAAAAGTATATCCCTAACTTGATACATCTTGATCAGGTTGGATTTGTGCCTACACGAGAAGCACGGGATAATACCACAAAAGTTATCAACCTATTACAGATAGTAAACGCAACGCAGCTACAATGTGTCTTTTTGAACACGGACGCGGAGAAGGCCTTTGACAGGGTAAGTTGGAGTTTTATGTTATCAGTTTTACGACATGGAGGTTTCGGAAGTAAGATGCTACAATGGATCTCTTCTATTTATTCGTGCCCGAGGGCCCAGGTACGGGCTAATGGCATATTATCGGAGACCTTTCCAATCTTAAATGGGACACGACAGGGGTGCCCCCTGTCGCCACTCCTATTTGCCCTGTCATTGGAACCGCTTCTGTGTACAATACGTTCAAATCAGGACGTTGCTGGAGTGCATACAGGTAATTTGGAAAGTAAAATCTCGGCTTATGCCGATGATATATTATTTTCGTTAACGAACCCTTTGATTACGATCCCTAATTTATTGAGGGAATTTGAGAAATTTGGTGGCCTGTCCAACCTTCGTGTTAATTTCGATAAATCAGAGGCAATGGGACTTAATTTACCACAAACGTTGGCTGCGCAATTGGAGCAAAATTTTAAGTTTAAGTGGACTAATAAAGCACTAACATATTTGGGCACTCTTATTCCGTTGAATACAGCTAAGATTTTTGAGCTAAACTTTCCCCCACTGTTGCAAAAAATTAAGACACTACTAAATAAGTGGAATGCTGGCTTATATACATGGTTAGGATGTTGTAACATCATCAAGATGAGCATTCTCCCCAAATTTTTATATCTATTACAAGCCCTACCGGTGTATATCCCGCCCATTTATTTTAAACAGAGCCAGAGATTAATTTTCGACTTTATTTGGGCAAGTAAACATCCCCGGGTGCAAAGGAAGCAACTAATGCTCCCTAAAAGAAATGGGGGATTGGCGGTACCAGAGTTAAAGAGATACTATCAAGCAATACACCTGAGTAGAGTCATTGATTGGAATAGACATAGAGATTTTAAGTTGTGGGTCCAGATTGAGCAGAGTCAAATATCAGTACCGTTGGGTAGAATTCCATGGTGCTTTCCCTTTGTACCCAGAGAGGTGACTAAACACCCCTTAATAGGAAACACAGCGAAACTTTGTTCTAAAATCCTTCCTATGGCTGGCATAACTCCTACCACGTCCCCCCTATATCCAATATTGGGGAATCCTTTGTTCACACCAGGCTATGAGGATGTGGCATTTAGACACCTGGTGAATAAGGGAAGTATACAAGCATCTAATTTTATAAAGGGAGGAGCTTGGTTGACAATTGGAGAATTAATTGAACAAAGAGGGGACTTCAGATTAAAGTTCTGGAACGCTGTACAGATCACCCATTTCCTTAGCACTCTCCCATCTCCGGGACAATTTGATAGATCACTTAACAGATTTGAGAAACTATGTGTAGAGGAAGGGAAAATGTCACATACCCTATCGACTACCTATGAAATACTGACGATATTGCCCGAAACCCAGTCTCTGAAATGTGTTCGGGACTGGGAAAGGGAATTGGGAGGGTCCTTCAGTTTGGAACAGCTACAGCATATTTTTAGGTTTACACATGAATCTTCTATATGTGTTAAGGTACAACAAACGAATTTTAAGATCCTTACCAGGTGGTATAGAACACCAGTGAGTTTAAAAAAAATCTATCCTGACACTTCAGACTTGTGCTGGAGATGCCAGGCGGACAAAGGTACTATGCTACATATTTTCTGGAGCTGTCCCAAACTGAGAGAATTCTGGAGGGAGGTTAGACGAATTCTTCAAATCTGTTCAGACCAAAGCATACCGGAGGACCCAGCGTTCTTCTTATTACATGCGAACCAGATAACAGGGAAGGAAT
The DNA here is from genome assembly GCA_029206835.1 of Rana muscosa. Classification (NCBI taxonomy): domain Eukaryota; kingdom Metazoa; phylum Chordata; class Amphibia; order Anura; family Ranidae; genus Rana; species Rana muscosa. The sequence continues at coordinate 797,374,240 of CM055117.1, read as the reverse complement.
ACAGAGAATCTAGCATAGGCCACTTGTTAGATGCCGCTAAAGCGTGCATACCCTTGAAATGGAAATCATTAATACCGCCGACGATAGGAATGTGGATACGTAAAGTTAAAGAAATAAGCCAATTAGAGGACCTAGTGCTTACCGCACGTCACCAGCAGGAATGCTATTCCAGGACTTGGTCTTCTTGGAATGCTTTCCTAGCTTCAGAAGAGGAAAGAACCCTCCTTGATAAAAATTAGGATAATGAGGGGGGAAGCACGGAAGTTCTTATTTAGTTGATCCGATGGCATTGGGGGAAGCACCAGGAGGTCTCCTAAGGGGAAGTTTCCCCATAATAGGTCTTTTTTTTTTGTGTTTGGGGTTTTTGTTCAACTGTTGTTAGTTTTGTTTCACTGAATTAATAGACTATAAATATAACTAAGAGATGGAGATGGATCTGGTGATAGATAAGATTGAAGAGAGGGGGGCAGGGAGAGGAGACGCTTGATTATTAATTTGGGACCGAGAGGAGCATTGCTCCTTTTTTTTTCTTTTTTCTTTTTGTTTTTAGGCTTTAAAATTAAGAAGGCTAAATGGAGGGGATTTAATAACTCCCCTGGCATTGATATATATATGCTTTGTCACCCTCTCCCTGGATTATGTGGAACATCTATTTGGTTATGTGAGGCCAGTTTTGTGATATGTTTATATGTCTAAATAAAATTTATAAATTCGAAAAAAAATAATTTGGTGTTTCAAGACGTTATACTTGTACAAGTCTGATATGCCCTATATTATTATTGTTTACCTTTAGTTTTATTTTTTATTGTTATTGTTATTTTTATATGTATCTTTATCTTTATTTATATATTTTTTTTATTTTAATTTTCATATTTATATTTATTTTTATTTTTTATTTATATTTTTTTCATTTTTATTCCCATTTTTTCTATATCATTCCCATACTGATTATCAGTCTTCTGATCTTTTCTATACAAATACTTATCAATGTGGTAGTTTACCTCATGCTTATTTAAATTCATATTTCCGACACCCTGATCAACTTTACCCATTATTCTAACGTAAAATATATATACAGTATATATATCTATATATATATATATAGATATATATATAACTATATATATATATAGATATATATATCTATCTATATATATATATATCTATATATATAGATATATATATAGATATATACAGTATTAGATACACAGATAAAATGGCAGACATATCAATTTTCCAACATGAGGAGATTGAAAATAGGGACAAAAAATCAATGGAGATTTTTATGGTACTGTTTTCTAATACCAACCTAAAAGCTGTAGCCAACGACACTGACAAGGGTCTACCAATAGCCACAGGTGTAAATAATATTCACGCTAGTCTCCCGGATGCGGCCCTAGAAAAGAAATTCTGGGGTATGTGTAAAAAAGTTGAAGACATGTTTAATTACCATATCACACAATGGTGGGATATAAAATTTCTGAAACAATACCTCAGCGAAGGTCTTGCTCCAAGAGGGCAGCGTAATAAGAAAAGATGTGGCTTCCTTGAACCAGACCTACAAAGCACCTGGGATAAAGTCTCCACCTTGTGTACTGCACAATGGATGGAGATTATATGTATGCAGCTGCTACTTGTCAGCCAGAATAAACTGGGTGCACTACTAGCTTCCCTTGAGAAGTACCATCAGGTGCCAAGTTATCCAAGATGTAGGGATCTTCTAAATGTCAAGAGAGCTATTTTTGAAGAAAATCTCATTGCAAATAAAATAAATAAGTTTGCCAGAGATATAGCAGACTATGAGAAAGGTACAAGTTTTCAATGGAGGAAAGGTCGTTTTAAAGCCCAAACAGATGAGGGCTTGCAGGGACATGTGGACACTATGAAAGCCCCATCAACCTCTAATAATCAAAACTGACCAATACCAAAAACCGAGAGAGGAGGGGGCCTACACAAAGAAGTTAAGAAAGCTCATGTGAAACATAAGATTTCAGCCCATCCTACACAGAGACCAGGAAATCGTAACAGCAACTCTAGAGGAAGGGATCCAAAAATGTATAACCAAACACTCATAATCATGATCATACCTATAATATGAGTAGTAATAGCCCCTCTAGAGTGCAACGGCCCGTACCCCAAGGGAATGATAGTTCCTTAGGTGCCATACCAAAAACATCATCGTATGGACACAGGAGCAATGAAAATTGGGTCTACCATAAAGACAAAGGAGGTAGAAAAACACAGAAAGTCAAACAGGTGAACAAAAATAAGCTCAATACCAACACCAATCCTGTGGGTACTTATGAAAATCAAGAAAAATGAGAGATAAGAGTGGGACCAGTACAGAATGTGAACAAGCCCAGTGTGGCTCCATCCAAGCAGAATACACCCCAGATTTCCTCAGATCAAGGAACCAAGGATGACAGACACTGTATCAATATCCCAACCTCTAACTCATACGAGGTGTTGACAACAATACATCAGTTGGATGACACTGTGGGTATAATTACACCCACAGCATGTATTGCTAGTTGCAATCTTCCCACTCAACTATCATCAAGGGTTGCAAATGGCACAACAGAGCCGATTGGAGATGATATCAATTTTTTAGTGCTTCCCCCTCCTCTTTCAGAAAAAAGAAAAATAGAAGAAGAAGAGGAACCAGAGGAGGGGTTGGAGGGAGAAAATTAAGAGTATCAAAGACAGGAAAGATAGGGAACTGAAATCTACGGTGAAAATTTTCAATCTATCGTCTCACTCACTGGTGGAAAGTGAAGTTAGTCTCCTGCAGAAAGGCCTAAACTTTGCTCCAAGCAGGTATGCTAACCACTTTGAATTATTCTAAGACCTCCACAAGTATATTTGTGACATCACGGTGAAACGCTATTATAGCCTAAAAACCAGTGAGAATATAAATATTATTCCATCAAATACCACGCAGAAAGAATATACACCTCCACCGGAAGAAGAAGAGAAAGATGATCCTAGTATGTATGATAATACTGATGAAGAGGCTATCAATATCCTAAAAGAACTATACCTGGAAGAAGGACTAGATATGGATATCCCTATATCTACACCACTCTCGAATGGGATTATACACTCCACATTCCGTCCAAAGTCCACCTTCTATCCGCATCATATTAAAAATGAATTTATAAAAACGTTTTACGCCATGGTATATGCTGACTTTAGAAAACTATGTGAGTCACCACAAGGGAAAGTCAACATGCATAGTCTCTAGAAACAAGAAAAAATATCTTTATTTGCATTTAAAAAGAACCATAACCTAGTGATTAGAATAGCGGACAAAGGAGGAGGTATAGTTATCCAGGACAGGGTGGAATATCTAAAGGAAGCGTACAGGCTCCTCTCTGACGACTCCACCTATGAAATACTACAAACTGACCCTCTGCCAATGTACAAACTAGAACTAACAGAATTGATGAATCAAGCGTTCACCCAAGGACTCATACAAAAATCAGAGAAAAAATTCTTCCTAATGAATTATTTCAAGACACCCTACTTCTACCATACACCGAAGGTCAACAAGAACCCACTATGTCCACTGGGCATACCGATAGTGGCCAGTATAGACGGTATCACCAGCCGAGTATCACAATATGTAAGTGCATTCCTCCAACCTCTTGTCATCTCCCTCCCTGCCTATATCAAGGATTCTGCACATGTCCTAGAAACCTTACAACATTACAGATGGGAATCAGGATACTCATGGCTATCCTTGGACGTCAGCTCGCTCTACACGTCAATCCCCCATGAGGGGGGATTACGTGCAGTGGAGCACTTTCTATCAGAAGCAGATCATATGAATCCCAATCAATCGGAATTCATTTGCCAATGTTCCAGATATTCCTTGGAGAGGAATTACTTCTCTTTCCAGGGCAAGTTCTATAGACAAGTGTCTGGCACTGCTATGGGTGCACATTTTGCACCATGCTATGCCAACCTGTTTATGGGATATTGGGAAAAACTCCAGATTTGGAACCATAATCCCTTCGCTAAACATCTGGTGTACTACGGGAGGTACATTGATGATGTCCTTTTAATTTGGGATGGACCCCCAGACACCGCTGAAAAATTTGTTTCATACTGTAACAACAATAACTTTGGAATCCACTTTACTCACGTAGTGGATGCCAAAACCCTGGTCTTCTTGGACCTCGAACTGGGCAGTGATGGAGACGGCAATATCACTTCTAAAACCCACTTCAAGGAAACAGCTGGCAACTCTTATCTACATGAAAAGAGTTGCCACCATCCTAAATGTAAAGAAAAAATACCCTATAGCCAATTCTGCCGGCTACGTAGAAATTGTACCAGTACTAAGGACTATGATGATCAAGCTATCATATTGTCCACAAAATTCATAGAAAGGGAATATGAACCCCAGCATATCCAAAAGGCCAGTGACCGTTATAGAGAAGACACCCAGACTAAGAATATATCCACATCTGCTAAAAATCAATACAATACACTCTTTATAACAACATATAATGACCAACACTGGGCCTCAAAAAAGCGGTTCAAAAACACTGGCCAATTCTAGGGCAAGAAAAAGCTCTCGGGAAAGTCCTCCCTAACAGACCCCGAGTAGTCTCTCAACACGCAACAAATGCATAATCGCCCCTAGTCGCCTAAAAGAAAAAAGTAATGTAAAGATTCAGAATATCCTCCAATTTTTTTACTTTATAGGATGCTACAAATGCAAAGGTACTAAATGTAAAGCATGCAGATTTATCACGCATGGCCAGAAATAATTTAATAGCAAAGATGGTCGCATGTTCAGCATCAAACCGTTCATATGCTGTAACACTCTGTTCGTAATCTATGGGCTCAGGTGCCCATGTGGGCACCTTTATGTGGGCAGGACGGTGCGAACCATGAGAACACGCTTTGGTGAGCAACGTAGGCTCATAGAAAAGAAAATTGAGAAGCACAGTGTGCCACGTCATTTTAAACTTAAACATGGGGGCAATACTGAAGGCCTGGAACAGTTTTGGATAGAGTCTATATCCATGTCTATCCCGGAAGGTGAAAGATTTCACCGGAGGGGTTAAATGAAGAATTAGAGATTGGAGCACTTATATGACTTACCACCCTTATAATACTGTATTCAAATTTATAATTGAATTTGTAATTGCATTTTTTCCTTTTAATTTTTGCTTTATTTTTGCATTTATTTTTATTTTAGCTTTCATTGTAATCAATTTTTTCTATCTTTATGCCATATAATTTTGTTTTTGTAAATCACTCTTATGCACATTATACATATATTGCTATCACATAGTAATATGGACACATATCAGTGGCTACAAACAATATATCATAACAATATATCATGATATACAAGCTAATAATATTACTAATACATAATTGATAATCATGCACTATCAATAAGTTATGATAAGTTCCAATGACTATAATACACCAACTAATATACAAAAATATATATTTTATATACAATCTTTATATTTAAATTATTTAGATATGTAGGATAACCCCTATTTATTTATGTTCTCGCAATAACACTTTATTTAGTATTGTTGACAGTAAAGAAAACTATGAATATAAGCATCATTTTATATATCCATAGCATATACGTTGTTTTTAAAAATATCATCATTATTATATTTTTAAATATTACCTTTTTCCTAACAGAGGTATGATAATATTTTTTTTTTTTTAACTCCTATATACAACTGTGATTATACAGTCACTTTAGGATGCCGTTGCTTTTAAAAAAAAAAACCTTCTCTGTATAAATATACAGTTGTAAACTCCTGGCTCCTGGTCTATGGTAAATCCATTGGCTGTATAGGAGGAGGGGCACGGACGACTACATATAAAAGAATAGCAGAAAGGACGAGGGCGTTACCTGAAGAAGGAGGCCACGCCTCCGAAACATGTTGTCATAGCAACCGTACTAACGAGAGTCAGAGGAGACAGCACCCACACCTCGAACCCCCCTCCAAGGCTACGAGTGACATCACACCCGGCCGGCTGGCCTGTGCTAAGCGTGCAATAGCAAGAGAGATGAGGAAGCAGACCTCCAGCGCTTACCTATACATCTAGAGATAGCAACGCTGCCGTCACCGTGCAAGCCAATCGACCTGCATAGACCAGGAGAGGAGGCTGGAACCGAGAGATATGTCTATATGTGAACATACAAGCACATGTTTGTGAGTGCAATTATCTTTATTTTAACTGCAAAGTTTTACAATAAATACAGTGTTACACTAGGGCGCATGCGCTCCTTTCTCCCTTTGTATACTTCCAGATCCAAGTCTGCCACCCAGTGTATTTAAGAGAGAGTTGCAGCGCCAAAGATAAGAGAATCATTTTTAGAGACGTTTTCTTTTGGACTTTAGTTGTGATAGCAGTGTGTATGAGAACAGCGCTGCATTTCGTATATTTATCTGTGTGTTTGGATTGGATAGACAATCGCCTCTCTAAACAACGGTACCGAGATCATGCCTGCAGCCGCAGGCATGATCCCGGTATAACCCCCGAAAGCCGAGGCCGCAAATATGCGTACGCTTGGCGGGAAAGGGATAACACTCTCAATTACAAACCCCTTTTATCCTCGATATCTCTCATATTTGGTTCAAACTCACCCACTTGTCTACTTTTCCAGTCTGTTCCTCTGAACAGATACCTGTAACCTTTTCAGAATTTCCAAGTGACAATGTTGGTTGACCATTGTACTATGTGTAATGTTCGGGGAACCAGCTAGATCGCAGGACACAGGCTTTTCAAACAAAAGGACGTTTATTTAAACTTAAATGGCTTCACAGCAGCAAAACAAACGAAATGACAGTCTCACCGACTTGTAGAGTTTATAACTGCTGTCGCAGTTAAACAGTCCTTACTTGGTGTTGCAGGTAAGTTTCCCAGCTAGCAGACTTCAATGCAGGCCACTGCCATGTATATTCACAGCTTCCCAGAGCTTTTCACAGCCTCCACAGCTTTTGCAGTGTCCACCATTCACCATGCAGACTTCACTACACTCCTTCTCTCTCTCACCTACAACTTCCTGTCTCTCTTAAACCACTTCCTTGGACAGGTGTGTTAACCATTGCTGTTCCCTTAAAGGAACCACAGCCCAAACAGAGGGGAAATATAGCGTCCTTCCAGGACCCAGCCACGGCGTCCTGTACATATCCCCCCCTGTGCCCCAACGCCAAGGAGGTGGAGGCAACAGTGGAGCTAAAACAATGGACTCGGGAGAGTGCATCTGCATTTTGATGCAGTCTCCCGGGCCTATGCTCCACTACAAATTTAAATTCCTGGAGCGCCAGGAACCAACGTGTAATTCTGGCATTAGTCCCTTTACCTTGCCTCATCCATGTTAAAGGGGCATGGTCAGAAATTAACCTAAACTTCCTTCCCAAGAGGTAATATCTGAGGGATTCCAGAGCCCACTTAATGGCCAGACATTCTCGTTCAACTATAGCGTCGTTTTTCTCCGCTGGTGTCAACTTCCTACTGAGGAAGACTACTGGGTGCTCCTCACCATGAACAACCTGTTACAACACAGCTCCCAATCCTACATCGGAAGCATCAGTCTGGACAACAAACTCGTTTGAAAAATTGGGTGCTATCAGGACAGGGTGTTGGCACAGTGCTGACTTGAGCTCCAAAAAAGCCTTTTCAGCATCTGCATTCCATTCCACCATGACCGATTTCCGTCCCTTAGTCAGATCGGTCAATGCAGCCGCCAATGTGGCAAAGTTGGGTACGAATCTCCTGTAGTATCCCACCATGCCCAGGAATGCACATACCTGCTTTTTTGTGAGGGGGCGGGGCCAATTCTGTATAGCCTCTTCCTTGTTAACCTGAGGTTTCACCACCCCTCTACCTACAATATAGCCCAGGTATTTTACCTCCTCCATTCCCAAAGCACATTTTTCAGGGTTTATTGTAAACCCCTCCTTCCAAAGAGAGTCCAGTACTGCCTGGACTTTGGGCAAGTGTGATTCCCAGTCTCTGCTAAAAATGTCTATGTCGTCCAAGTACACTGAGGCTTACTCCCGGTGAGGTCGTAAAATCCTATCCATTGCTCGCTGGAAAGTGGCTGGAGCAGTTTGTAGTCCAAAAGGCATTCTTTTGTACTGAAAACTCCCCTCTGGGGTAGAAAAAGCAGTTTTCTCTCTAGCAGCCTTAGTCAACGGGATTTGCCAATACCCCTTGGTAAGGTCTAATGTTGTAATATACCTGGCTGGACCTAGTCTCTCAATAAGCTCATCTACCCGGGGCATGGGGTAGGCATCAAACCGTGAAACCTCATTAAGTTTCTGGAAATCATTGCAGAATCACAGAGTCCCGTTGGGCTTTGGTACCAACACAATCGGGCTCGACCACTCACTCTGCGACTCCTCAATGATCTCCAGGTCCAGCATCTTCTTCACTTCCTCTGAAACGGCCTTCCTTTGAGCCTCTGGGATGCAGTAGGGCCGGACAAAAACTTTGACTCCAGGTTCCGTGATAATATCATGTTCTATGACACTAGTTAGCCCTGGCAAGTCTGAAAACTTTTCTTTATTTCTCTGCAAGAACTCCTTTGCCTGCTGACTTTGGATTTTAGACAGGGTACTTGCTACTTGGACACTCTCCACCCCAACCTGAGGCTCAAGTCTTGCACTAGCCAGGGAGGTCACCGGTTCCCTGTCTGTCCAGGGCTTTAACAAGTTGACATGATATATCTGATACGGTTTCCTCTTGCCTGGCTGGTGGACTCTATAATTTACCTCTCCCACTTTTTCCACAACTTCAAAGGGACCTTGCCATCTGGCCAAGAATTTACTTTCCACAGTGGGAATTAGCACCGCTACTCGATCCCCCACTTGGAAGTGCCTTATTTTAGCAGCCCTGTTATAGACCCGTCGTTGAGCCTCCTGGGCTTTTTGCAAATGCTCTTTGACTAGTGGCATCACAGTTTGGATCCTTTCCTGCATTTGGGAGACATATTCAAGAATAGTGATGAGCCGAACACCCCCGGGTTCGGTTCGCACCAGAACCCGCGAACGGACCGAAAGTTCGTACGAACATTAGAACCCTATTAAATACAATGGATGCGAACGTTCGAATTCTAAAGTGCTAATTATAACGACTATTATGCATGTTATTGTCCTAAAAAGGGTTTGGGAACCCGGGTTCTGCACCAGGGGACATGTATCAATGCAAAAAGAAGTTTTAAAAACGGTCGTTTTTCGGGAGCAGTCATTTTAATGATGCATAAAGTGAAAAAAAAAAGTCAAATATTCCTTTAAATATCGTACCTGGGGGGTGTCTAAAGTATGCCTGTGAAGTGCCACGTGTTTCCCGTGTTTAGAACTGTCCCTGCACAAAATGACACTTCTAAAGGAAAAAAAAGCCATTTAAAACTGCTTGCGGCTTTAATGTAATGTCTGGTCCCGGTAATATGGATGAAAAACTTTAAGAAAAATGGCATAGCTACCCCATGACCCCCCCCCTACCCCAGCCCATTACCAGCCCCTTTGGGTCTTGTATGGATATTAAGGGGAACCCCGCACATAAAATAAAAAAGGCCCTATATACTCTGAACAGCCGTATACAGGCGGTGCATACAAGACAGGGACTGTAGGTTTGTTCTTATGTAGAATCTGTTTGTAATTTTGAACAGATACATTGTTTAAGTGTAGCTCCAGCCCAAAAATCTATTTTTAAACTTTTTGGAAAACATAGGTAAGGGTTATCACCCCTGTAACATTTGTTTTGCTGTCTGTGCCCCTGTTCAGAACATTTCACCTCACTTTCCGTCCCAATGACAACTGTTTTTGAAATGTGGTGTTTTTCTTGAAACAAGGATTGCTGATAAAGCATCAGTACAGAGGAGACACCTTTCTCCCATATTAATTCTTACAGGAGAGAATTTTCCTTCCAAGGGGTAGATTTCCTCTCACTTCCTGTTGTCTTCTTGCGTTTGCAAGTAGGAGTCGTTTGTAAGTTGGATGTTTGAAAGTAGGGACCTGCCGTATATACTCTGCAGAAATAGGCCCCTTAGTTGTTGGTGTTGGCACAACACTGTAAGCACTCACAGTTACTCTTGGTTGGTGCTGGAACGCCCTGCTGTCAACTATTATATCAGGAATTTTAATTACATATAATTGTTGAACAGTGGTAGTAAAAATTGGGCCTTTGATGGTGGTGCTGGTGCCACAACACTGTAAGCCCTGACAGTTACTCTTGGTGGGTGCAGCAATGGGCCCTGCTGTGAATTATTAGATCAAGAATTGTAATTGCATGCCCCTGTTGAACAGGGGCTGAAAAATTGGGCCTTTCGTGGTGGTGGTGGTGGTGGTGTTGCCACAACACTGTAAGCCCTCAGAGTTACTCTTGGTGGGTGCAGCAATGGGCCCTGCTGTGAATTATTAGATCAAGAATTGTAATTACATGCCCCTGTTGAACAGGGGCTGAAAAATTGGGCCTTAGGCACTGGTGGCACAACACTACAACCCCTCACAGATACTGTACTTGGAGCACAGCAATGAGCCCTGTTGCAAAGTATTGCATCAAAAATTGTAATGACACGCCCCTGTTAAACAGGGGCTGAAAAATTGGGCCTTAGGCACTGGTGGCACAACACTCCAACCCCTCACAGATACTGTACTTGGAGCACAGCAATGAGCCCTATGGCAAATTATTGCTAAAAAAATTGTAATTACACGCCCCTGTAAAACAGGGGCTGAAAAATTGGGCCTTAGCCACTGGTGGCGGCACCCATAAACAAAAATGATCTTCCAAGCTATCATCATCAATCGTATCATTGAGGACTCGGAGGAGGAGGATAGCCAGTCAACATAACAGCACAGGCACTCAGCATCAGCATCAGTCTTGAAGGGATGTGACATGTTAAAATCAATTAGTCTGTTATATCAGCATCAGGTGTGTGGTAGCTGGTGGTGATCCAAGACTGGTTCATCTTGATGAAAGTCAGTCGATCAACCGAGTCGGTGGACAGGCGCACCCTGTGATCCGTGACAAATCCTCCAGCAGCACTGAATGTGCGTTCCAAAAGAACGCTGGATGCAGGACAGGCCAGTAGCTCAATTGCATACTGTGCAAGCTCTGGCCAGTGATCCATCCTCAAGACCCAGTAAGCCAGAGGATTTTCGGTGGGGAAGGTGTCCAAGTCTGACCTTGCCCCTAGATATTCCTGCACCATGTTTATCAGACGCTGGCGATGGTTGCTGGAACCGATCATACTTTTGGGCTGCGGACTAAAGAATTGTCTGAACGCATCGGTCAGACGGCCACCTTCCCCACCGCTCCTTCTTTGACTGGCCGAAGCCTCAGCAACTCGTTGTCCAGGACCAGGAGTTTGTAACCTCCCAGTCTCTGGGAACGCGTTGCACAGACCTTTCTGCAAGGCCTCCCGGAGTTGTCTCATCCTCTGCTCCCTCTGCGACGGTAACATAAGGTCCGCAACCTTACCCTTGTACCGTGGATCAAGGAGAGTGGCCAGCCAGTAATGGTCCCTCTCCTTGATCCGAAGAATACGAGGATCCTTCCGCAGACTTTGCAGGATCAGGGAGGCCATGCAGCGTAGGTTTGCTGAGGCATTCGGTCCGGAGTCCTCTGGGTCACTAAGGACGACATGATCTGCAGCCACCTCCTCCCAGCCACGTACAAGTCCACTGGTTTCTTGGGACTGTAAATCATCCCTAAAAGACTGCTGCTGATGATGCTGAGTGCCAGCCTCCACCTCCATGCTGACACAATCCTCCTCCTCCTCCTCTTCCTGTGCGATGGGTGGGACAGAAGGAACACTGTCTGGGTAAAGGGGGCCTTGAGAGGCAAGGAAGTCCTGCTCTTCCTGGCTCTGTTCTGCCTCAAGTGCCCTGTCCATTATTCCACGCAGCGTGTGCTCCAACAGGTGGACAAGAGGTACAGTGTCACTGATGCATGCACTGTCACTGCTCACCATCCTCGTGGCCTCCTCAAATGGTGCCAGGACAGTGCATGCATCCCTGATCATGCCCCACTGGCGTGGAGAAAAAAACCAAGCTCCCCTGACCCTGTCCTGGTGCCGTAGTCGCACAGGTACTCATTGATGGCCCTCTGCTGCGTGTGCAGCCGCTGCAGCATGGCCAACGTTGAGTTCCACCTGGTGGGCATGTCACATATAAGGCGGTTCTTGGGCAGGTTCAACTCCTTTTGCAGCTCAGCCAGGCGAGCACTGGCATTATAAGATCTGCGGAAATGCACACAGACTTTCCTGGCCTGCCTCAGGACATCCTGTAAGCCCGGGTACCTGCCCAAGAACCGCTGCACCACCAGGTTAAGGACGTGAGCCACACAGGGCACATGGGTCAGTTGTCCCTGTCGGAGGGCGGAGAGGAGGTTGGTGCCATTGTCGCAAACCACCATTCCTGGCTTAAGCTGGCGTGGCGTCAACCACCTCTCGGCCTGGCCCTGCAGAGCAGACAGGACCTCTGCCCCAGTGTGGCTTCTGTCCCCCAAACACACCAGCGCAAGCATGGCATGGCATCTTTTTGCCTGCGTACTTGCGTAGCCCCTTGAACGGCTACGGAGCACCGCTGGTTCAGAGGACAAACCACAGGAAGAGGCCATGGAGGAAGAAGAAGAGGAGGGGGTGGAGGAGAGAGGTGTGTCACAACCAGTAGTAGCATTTTGGAGGCGTGGCGGTGGAACAACCTCCAACACTACTGCACCTTGTCCTGCATCCTTCCCAGCTGCCAAAAGAGTGACCCAATGGGCCGTGAAAGAAAGGTAACGTCCCTGTCCATGCCTGCTGGACCATGAGTCAGCGGTAATATGCACCTTACCGCTGACCGCCCTGTCCAGCGAGGCCAAGACATTGCCTTCCACATGCCGGTAGAGAGCCGGAATAGCCTTCCGTGAGAAAAAGTGGCGTTTGGGAACCTGCCACTGAGGAACCGCACATTGCACAAACTCACGGAAGGGGGCCGAGTCTACCAACTGAAAAAGCAGCAGTTGAAGCGCTAGCAATTTAGCCAAGCTAGCATTCAACCGCTGGGCATGTGGATGGCTGGGAGTGAACTTCTTTCGACGGTCCAGCAGCTGGGGCAGGGAAATTTGCCTGCTAGAATCGGACGTCGGTGTACTGCTAGCAGAGTGGCCGCAACTACTTGGCTGTGACACACCTAATTCTACACCTTCATTCCTCTCAGTGCATGTTTCAGAGAGGACTGAAGTTATAGTGGGGTTGGAGATCCCAGCTGATGCGGTGCAAGGAGAGGTCCGCTTTGTTCTTTGGTGTGGGTCTTTGAGGTAGGCTTGCCAACGAGCTGCATGGCAGGTCAACATATGTCTGGTCAGGCATGTGGTACCCAAGCGGCTGATGTTTTGGCCACGCGATATACGCTTGAGACATATGTTGCAAACAGCAGCTGTGCGATCTGATGCACTAGCCTCAAAAAAGGCCCACACCAAAGAACTTTTTGAATGACGGGCAAAGGCAGCGCCCTGCACAGGCGGAGCTCTGCGGTGTGATTCCGTCGGTGTACTGCCCTTACGCTGGCCACCAAAGGGCATCCTGCCTCGTTGGAGATGTGCCTCCTCCTCATCCTCCTCCTCCTCCTCTCTCCTATTAGGCACCCACGTGGAGTCAGTGACCTCATCATCCCCTCCCTCCTCATCACTGGAGCCAATCTGGCAGTATGCTGCAGCTGCTGGAACATGACTGCCAGATTGGTGTCCTTCTTGAGCATCCCCTCTGTCTGCTCTCACGCTACTGCCTTCCTGTAGCTGGGTTTCATCATCAGACCCTTCGAAACGCTGGGCATCCTCCTGGAGCATGTACCCAACACTGTGCTCAAACAGTTCGGGGGACTCCTCAGGAGGAGGACATGGTGGGTCTAGGGAAGGAGTGACTGATGATGAGTCTGACATTGATACCAGGGAAGAGGACGCTTTGGCAGCTGCTTTGCCAGTACCCTGAGCCTGGGTGAGAGAGGATGAGGAGGAGGAGGAGGGCTTGGTCATCCACTCTACCAAGTCTTCGGCATGATGTGGCTCAACATGTCCAGCTGCCGAAAAGAAGGACAAGCGTGTCCCATGGCCATGTGCTGATGACAATGCACCGCGTCCACGACCAGCACTGTTGCCCCCAGACACAGAGCCTGCTTGCCCTCTTTTATTGCCTCCTGACTGTCTGCCTCTCCTTGTTTGCCTTCCAGACATTCTAATAGATGGCCTGCAGGGAGATGGGAAAAAAGCAATAAGGGCTACCTTCAGGTGTCCTTCTCTGTCCCTTTACTTAAGGATTTCTAAATATGGTTGAGGATGATTGCTTTCGCACAGAATAGCACAACGACAATTTCCCTGACAGTCCAAAAAACAAGGATTTCAAAGATGGTTGATGAGGAATGCTTTAGCACACTATAGCACAAGGAGAATTTCCCTCACTGTCCTTCCCTGTCCCTAGAAACAAGGATTATCACAGTGAAAGAAACTGACACTCTTCCTACCTATAGTTTTCTGTCCCTAGAAAAAATGTTTTTTTAAAGACGGTTGATGATCAATGCTTTAGCACACTATAGCACAAGGAGAATTTCCCTCACTGTCCTTCCCTGTCCCTAGAAACAAGGATTATCACAGTGAAAGAAACTGACACTCTTCCTACCTATAGTTTTCTGTCCCTAGAAAAAATGTTTTTTTAAAGATGGTTGATGATCAATGCTTTAGCACACTATAGCACAAGGAGAATTTCCCTCACTGTCCTTCCCTGTCCCTAGAAACAAGGATTCGCACAGTAAAACACACTGACACTCTCCCTACCTATAGTTTTCTGTCCCTAGAAAAAATGTTTTTTTAAAGACGGTTGATGATCAATGCTTTAGCACACTATAGCACAAGGAGAATTTCCCTCACTGTCCTTCCCTGTCCCTAGAAACAAGGATTATCACAGTGAAAGAAACTGACACTCTTCCTACCTATAGTTTTCTGTCCCTAGAAAAAATGTTTTTTTAAAGACGGTTGATGATCAATGCTTTAGCACACTATAGCACAAGGAGAATTTCCCTCACTGTCCTTCCCTGTCCCTAGAAACAAGGATTATCACAGTGAAAGAAACTGACACTCTTCCTACCTATAGTTTTCTGTCCCTAGAAAAAATGTTTTTTTAAAGACGGTTGATGATCAATGCTTTAGCACACTATAGCACAAGGAGAATTTCCCTCACTGTCCTTCCCTGTCCCTAGAAACAAGGATTATCACAGTGAAAGAAACTGACACTCTTCCTACCTATAGTTTTCTGTCCCTAGAAAAAATGTTTTTTTAAAGATGGTTGATGATCAATGCTTTAGCACACTATAGCACAAGGAGAATTTCCCTCACTGTCCTTCCCTGTCCCTAGAAACAAGGATTATCACAGTGAAAGAAACTGACACTCTTCCTACCTATAGTTTTCTGTCCCTAGAAAAAATGTTTTTTTAAAGACGGTTGATGATCAATGCTTTAGCACACTATAGCACAAGGAGAATTTCCCTCACTGTCCTTCCCTGTCCCTAGAAACAAGGATTATCACAGTGAAAGAAACTGACACTCTTCCTACCTATAGTTTTCTGTCCCTAGAATTTTTTTTTTTTAAAGATGGTTGATGATCAATGCTTTAGCACACTATAGCACAAGGAGAATTTCCCTCACTGTCCTTCCCTGTCCCTAGAAACAAGGATTATCACAGTGAAAGAAACTGACACTCTTCCTACCTATAGTTTTCTGTCCCTAGAAAAAATGTTTTTTTAAAGATGGTTGATGATCAATGCTTTAGCACACTATAGCACAAGGAGAATTTCCCTCACTGTCCTTCCCTGTCCCTAGAAACAAGGATTATCACAGTGAAAGAAACTGACACTCTTCCTACCTATAGTTTTCTGTCCCTAGAAAAAATGTTTTTTTAAAGACGGTTGATGATCAATGCTTTAGCACACTATAGCACAAGGAGAATTTCCCTCACTGTCCTTCCCTGTCCCTAGAAACAAGGATTATCACAGTGAAAGAAACTGACACTCTTCCTACCTATAGTTTTCTGTCCCTAGAAAAAATGTTTTTTTAAAGATGGTTGATGATCAATGCTTTAGCACACTATAGCACAAGGAGAATTTCCCTCACTGTCCTTCCCTGTCCCTAGAAACAAGGATTCGCACAGTAAAACACACTGACACTCTCCCTACCTATAGTTTTCTGTCCCTAGAAAAAATGTTTTTTTAAAGACGGTTGATGATCAATGCTTTAGCACACTATAGCACAAGGAGAATTTCCCTCACTGTCCTTCCCTGTCCCTAGAAACAAGGATTATCACAGTGAAAGAAACTGACACTCTTCCTACCTATAGTTTTCTGTCCCTAGAAAAAATGTTTTTTTAAAGACGGTTGATGATCAATGCTTTAGCACACTATAGCACAAGGAGAATTTCCCTCACTGTCCTTCCCTGTCCCTAGAAACAAGGATTATCACAGTGAAAGAAACTGACACTCTTCCTACCTATAGTTTTCTGTCCCTAGAAAAAATGTTTTTTTAAAGATGGTTGATGATCAATGCTTTAGCACACTATAGCACAAGGAGAATTTCCTTCACTGTCCTTCCCTGTCCCTAGAAACAAGGATTATCACAGTGAAAGAAACTGACACTCTTCTTACCTATAGTTTTCTGTCCCTAGAAAAAATGTTTTTTTAAAGATGGTTGATGATCAATGCTTTAGCACACTATAGCACAAGGAGAATTTCCCTCACTGTCCTTCCCTGTCCCTAGAAACAAGGATTCGCACAGTAAAACACACTGACACTCTCCCTACCTATAGTTTTCTGTCCCTAGAAAAAATGTTTTTTTAAAGACGGTTGATGATCAATGCTTTAGCACACTATAGCACAAGGAGAATTTCCCTCACTGTCCTTCCCTGTCCCTAGAAACAAGGATTATCACAGTCAAAGAAACTGACACTCTTCCTACCTATAGTTTTCTGTCCCTAGAAAAAATGTTTTTTTAAAGACGGTTGATGATCAATGCTTTAGCACACTATAGCACAAGGGGAATTTCCCTCACTGTCCTTCCCTGTCCCTAGAAACAAGGATTATCACAGTGAAAGAAACTGACACTCTTCCTACCTATAGTTTTCTGTCCCTAGAAAAAATGTTTTTTTAAAGACGGTTGATGATCAATGCTTTAGCACACTATAGCACAAGGAGAATTTCCCTCACTGTCCTTCCCTGTCCCTAGAAATAAGGATTATCACAGTGAAAGAAACTGACACTCTTCCTACCTATAGTTTTCTGTCCCTAGAAAAAATGTTTTTTTAAAGACGGTTGATGATCAATGCTTTAGCACACTATAGCACAAGGAGAATTTCCCTCACTGTCCTTCCCTGTCCCTAGAAACAAGGATTATCACAGTGAAAGAAACTGACACTCTTCCTACCTATAGTTTTCTGTCCCTAGAAAAAATGTTTTTTTAAAGATGGTTGATGATCAATGCTTTAGCACACTATAGCACAAGGAGAATTTCCCTCACTGTCCTTCCCTGTCCCTAGAAACAAGGATTCGCACAGTAAAACACACTGACACTCTCCCTACCTATAGTTTTCTGTCCCTAGAAAAAATGTTTTTTTAAAGACGGTTGATGATCAATGCTTTAGCACACTATAGCACAAGGAGAATTTCCCTCACTGTCCTTCCCTGTCCCTAGAAACAAGGATTATCACAGTGAAAGAAACTGACACTCTTCCTACCTATAGTTTTCTGTCCCTAGAAAAAATGTTTTTTTAAAGATGGTTGATGATCAATGCTTTAGCACACTATAGCACAAGGAGAATTTCCCTCACTGTCCTTCCCTGTCCCTAGAAACAAGGATTATCACAGTGAAAGAAACTGACACTCTTCCTACCTATAGTTTTCTGTCCCTAGAAAAAATGTTTTTTTAAAGATGGTTGATGATCAATGCTTTAGCACACTATAGCACAAGGAGAATTTACCTCACTGTCCTTCCCTGTCCCTAGAAACAAGGATTCACACAGTAAAACACACTGACACTCTCCCTACCTATAGTTTTCTGTCCCTAGAAAAAATGTTTTTTTAAAGATGGTTGATGATCAATGCTTTAGCACACTATAGCACAAGGAGAATTTCCCTCACTGTCCTTCCCTGTCCCTAGAAACAAGGATTATCACAGTGAAAGAAACTGACACTCTTCCTACCTATAGTTTTCTGTCCCTAGAAAAAATGTTTTTTTAAAGACGGTTGATGATCAATGCTTTAGCACACTATAGCACAAGGAGAATTTCCCTCACTGTCCTTCCCTGTCCCTAGAAACAAGGATTATCACAGTGAAAGAAACTGACACTCTTCCTACCTATAGTTTTCTGTCCCTAGAAAAAATGTTTTTTTAAAGACGGTTGATGATCAATGCTTTAGCACATGTGACAGCAGGAAGGTAAAGTCACCTGGTTGCATCCAGGGGGGTAG
Source organism: Rana muscosa (assembly GCA_029206835.1). Lineage (NCBI taxonomy): Eukaryota > Metazoa > Chordata > Amphibia > Anura > Ranidae > Rana > Rana muscosa. Next base: position 797,355,758 of record CM055117.1, on the reverse strand, counting down.
ATATATTTCTCCCAGATTCAGGCTTTATGCCGACTTATACAACTAGGGAGTTGATGAAGCCCAGCTGAGGCTAGTGGGCTCATGGATGACTCATACCTCTAGAGAGAGGGCTGGGCGTCGTGCAGGCAGGGAGTTGATGAGACCAGCTGAAGCTTGTCAGCTCATTTAAGGCCTTTATAAAAACTCCCAGCTTCATTAGATGTTAGCTCATGCCTGGACCCAGACCTGTGTGGACTGTCTAGGGAGAGTGAACCCCTGTGCGGTGAGGCAAAGCCTGTGTGGCTATTTGTTTGGACTTTTACTAAACCAGGGACTTAGGGACTAGGACAGCACCAGGCTGATCCCAGTTGTTAGTTTAGGAAACCTGCATGTTTAGTCAGAGGTCAAACTGACCAGGATTTATTTTTTTTATGTTTCTTTTTGGCTTTGCTGTGTTTTTGTCACTGTACATAGAGAAATAAACCGCACCTTTTGATTTTGAAAACCACAACCTCCGTCTGCTGGCCCTGTTTTTGTGTGGGGAGCCCAACCAGGGGGTCACACACACCCGCTACCGAGTTAACCCCCTCACAGTTGGTGGAGAATGCGGGCAGTTTTTTTTAAGCCAGCATGGAGGAGATACTGAAACAGCTGGCTCTAGCAAATGCCAATCAACAGCAGACAAATGCAGGTTTGCAAAGGAGCCTTGCAGCCCAGCAGCAAGCTCATCAACAAGCCCAGCAGCAATCTGAGGCCCGCTTCATAGACCTGTTACAGAAGCAAGAGCAGAGACTACAACAAATGGAAGCAGTAATGCAGCAACTTCCGCAGACCAGTGAGGAAAGCCGTCCCACTAATACCGCGTCCTTTGGGGTGAGTCGTTTATTGACAAAAATGACTGGAGAGGATGATCCAGAGGTATTTTTGACCACATTTGAAAGGACTGCTGAAAGAGAAAAGTGGCCTGAGGAGCAGTGGGCTGGACTGGTGGCTCCTCTGTTAACTGGTGAATCGCAGAAGGCTTACTATGACCTAGAGCCTGACCAAGCAAAAGACTATGTGATGCTAAAAGCTGAAATATTGGCAAGGCTGGGTGTCACCCTGGCTGTCCGGGCTCAGCGTGTGCATAACTGGACTTTCCAGCTTGGAAAACCCCCCAGGTCTCAAATGTATGATCTCATTCACCTGAGCAGGAAGTGGCTACAGCCAGAGACTTTGTCCGCACCGGAGATTGTGGAACGTGTTGTGATGGATCGTTTCTTGAGAGCTCTTCCTACCGCCATTCAAAAGTGGGTAAGCCATGGAGACCCAGAAACGGCCGGTAAACTTGTGGATCGTGTAGAGAGATACTTGGCTACAGAGAACCTGACGGCCTCTTCCAGAGACTCTCGGACTTTCCACCCTAAGACCAGACCATCCCCAGGGGCGGATAAGAGGATTCCAAGGGGTGAGGGTGGAGAGAGTGAGAGGGTGGGAGCTCTACCCAAAGTTTGGCGAGAACAGCCTGGGAAGTCAGGGGCTCAAGAGGCAGCCAAATGGATTGTTTGCTACCGCTGCCGGCAAGCGGGACATATTGCAGCAAATTGCCCGGTTGTGGAGGAACCCATGCAATGTGACTTTCTGATGGACAGACGTCAGTCGCTGTGTGCGACAGTCGCATGCACTGCCATTCGGGGAACTGAGAAACATTTATGCAAAATGTGTATTAATGGTAGAAATGTTGTGGTATTACTGGATTCAGGTAGCCTTGTGACCCTGATAAAGGCTGAATTAGTTAAAACAGAGGTCTCTGGGAATAGCAAGGTAGCTGTTATTTGTGTGCATGGGGACACCCGAGAGTATCCAGTGACTACAGTGTGTTTCGAGACCCCCAAAGGTACCCTCTCTCATCCAGTGGGGTTAGTATCTCAATTACCGCATGATGCCATTGTGGGAAGGGATTTTCCGAAGTTCTGGGAACTGTGGGATGATCCTGAGCCCCCCACTGGTGCCCCTATGTACCAGGAATGTGATAGCCAGAACTCCTCTGAGAGTGGTGAGGACTCTCCAGAATTTCCCTTGTCAGTATTGGCAGGGGAGACTCAAGAAACTGGAGAGGAGCCCACCTCCTCAGACAAAAACCTACCGTCTGTGGAGTTTTCTGATCTGGAGGTTCACAGGGAAAATTTTGCCACAGAACAGTTAAAAGACCCCGCCCTAATAAAGGCACGGGAAAACGTAGTGGAAATAGATGGCGAGTTAGTGAACCCAGATAATACCTGCACTTACCCATACTTCAGCGTAGAGAAGGACCTACTGTATCGGGGGGCAAAAAGGGCAGAAGAAACCGTTGAGCAGCTTGTGGTGCCCAAACCTTACAGGAAGTTGGTGTTGGAGTTGGCCCATGGGCACATTCTTGGAGGTCATCTGGGGACAGAGAAAACCCGAGAGAGGGTATTACAGAGATTCTATTGGCCTGGGGTGATGAAGGACATAGAAAATTATTGTTCCTCCTGCCCTGTGTGTCAGAGGTCGGCCCCGATGCCACATTTCCGTAGCCCGCTGGTCCCTCTACCCATCATTGAGGTCCCGTTTGAGAGAATCGCAATGGATTTGGTAGGTCCTATAATCAAGTCCGCTAGGGGGCACCAGTACATATTGGTTATAATGGACTATGCCACCCGTTATCCAGAAGCGATCCCTCTCAGAAATACCTCGGCCAAAACCATAGCCAAAGAGCTATCTCTTGTTTTTAGCCGGGTGGGTATTTGTAAAGAACTGCTTACGGACCAAGGTACACCCTTTATGTCCCGGGTTATGAAAGAGCTGTGTAAATTGTTCAAAGTGACGCAATTGCGTACATCTGTGTATCACCCCCAAACCGATGGGCTGGTTGAAAGATTCAACAAAACCCTAAAACAAATGTTGAAGAAAGTGGTGGATAGAGATGGAAAGGATTGGGACTGTCTACTTCCTTATTTGATGTTTGCTATTAGGGAGGTGCCCCAATCCTCTACGGGATTCTCCCCCTTTGAGTTACTGTATGGGAGACACCCAAGAGGGCTGTTGGATATTGCCAAGGAAACTTGGGAAAGTGAGAGTTCTCCCCACAGGAGTGTGATTGAGCATGTCGCCCTGATGCAAGATCGAATTGCACAGGTAATGCCCATCGTGAAGGAACATTTGGCCCAAGCGCAGTTGGCACAGCAGAGAGTGTACAACCGTGGAGCAAAGACCCGTACCTTTTCCCCGGGGGATAGGATATTGGTACTTGTCCCTACGGTTGAAAGTAAATTCCTTGCCAAATGGCAAGGCCCCTACGAGATAATGGAAAAAGTGAGCGAAGTGAATTACAAGGTCAGACAACCAGGAAGGCGAAAGCCCGAACAGATATATCACGTTAATCTGTTGAAAGCCTGGAGGGATAGAGAGTCCCTAGTCGCAGAAACTTGGTCACCAGCTCAAACTGGTTGCGTGATTCCGGAGGTTGGAATAGCAGCCACCTTGTCACAACCCCAACAACAGGAGGTTAAGGAGTTTGTGCTTCGCAACAAGGAGGTGTTCTCTGAGCTGCCGGGACAAACATCTGGGGTAGAGCATGATATTATTACCCCGCCCGGTGAAAGGGTGAAGTTAAAACCCTATCGGATCCCAGAGGCCCGACGGGAGGCAATACGGGAGGAAGTACAGAAAATGCTGAACTTAGGGGTGATAGAGGAGTCCCAAAGTGATTGGTCTAGTCCCATTGTGTTGGTGCCTAAACCGGATGGGAGCTGGCGATTTTGTAACGATTTTCATCAGTTGAACAAAGTTACAAAATTTGACACCTACCCCATGCCACGTATAGATGAGTTGATCGATCGGCTGGGAACAGCCCGATACATGACGACTCTTGACCTCACAAAAGGGTATTGGCAAATTCCCCTGGCCAAGTCGGCCAAAGAGAAAACCGCATTTGTAACCCCAGACGGGGCGTTCCAATATAAGAGAATGCCGTTCGGGTTACAGAATGCGCCGGCCACATTCCAGCGGAAAATGGACCAGATACTGAGGCCCCATCGGAAGTATGCTGCGGCTTACCTGGATGACGTAATTGTCCATAGCACAGATTGGGCCTCACATCTGCCAAAAGTGCAAGCAGTCCTAGACTCTATCCGGGAAGCGGGGTTTACGGCTAACCCCAAGAAGTGTACCATTGGGCAGGAGGAGGCCAAATATCTTGGGTACACCATTGGCAGGGGAGTGATAAAACCCCAACTCAACAAAGTCGAGGCCATCCAGAGTTGGCCACGTCCCAACAGCAAGAAGCAGGTACGGGCCTTTCTGGGAATCGCGGGTTATTATCGGCGCTTCATTCCCCACTTTGCTTCTAAGGCTGTGCCCCTAACCAACCTGACGAAAGGGAAAGGGTCGGTCATGATTAAATGGACCCCCGAGGCTGAGGCAGCATTCCAATTCTTGAAACAAGCCTTATGTAGCCAGCCAGTGTTGTACTCACCCGACTTCTCTAAAGACTTTGTCGTACAAAGTGATGCATCAGATGTGGGGTTAGGAGCAGTATTGTCCCAGGTCTGGAACGGGGAAGAGCACCCAGTCATTTACCTCAGCAGGAAGTTGAAGTCCCATGAGGTAAATTACGCCACGGTTGAAAAGGAGTGTTTAGCGGTGAAGTGGGCTCTAGATTCCCTTCGGTACTATCTGCTAGGTAGGCACTTTGACATGGTTACGGATCACGCTCCGTTAAAGTGGATGGCTCAAAACAAGGAGACAAATAGAAGAGTGAATAGGTGGTTCCTGGCCCTACAGGAATTCAACTTCACAGTAAAGCATCGCCCTGGCGTTCAAATGGGGAATGTGGATGCTTTGTCTCGAGTACATGAATGCCTGATTGCTGGTGTTCCAACCCCAAGGTTAAAACAAGAGGGGGGGGTATGTGACAGCAGGAAGGTAAAGTCACCTGGTTGCATCCAGGGGGGTAGATATATTTCTCCCAGATTCAGGCTTTATGCCGACTTATACAACTAGGGAGTTGATGAAGCCCAGCTGAGGCTAGTGGGCTCATGGATGACTCATACCTCTAGAGAGAGGGCTGGGCGTCGTGCAGGCAGGGAGTTGATGAGACCAGCTGAAGCTTGTCAGCTCATTTAAGGCCTTTATAAAAACTCCCAGCTTCATTAGATGTTAGCTCATGCCTGGACCCAGACCTGTGTGGACTGTCTAGGGAGAGTGAACCCCTGTGCGGTGAGGCAAAGCCTGTGTGGCTATTTGTTTGGACTTTTACTAAACCAGGGACTTAGGGACTAGGACAGCACCAGGCTGATCCCAGTTGTTAGTTTAGGAAACCTGCATGTTTAGTCAGAGGTCAAACTGACCAGGATTTATTTTGTTTATGTTTCTTTTTGTCTTTGCTGTGTTTTTGTCACTGTACATAGAGAAATAAACCGCACCTTTTGATTTTGAAAACCACAACCTCCGTCTGCTGGCCCTGTTTTTGTGTGGGGAGCCCAACCAGGGGGTCACACACACCCGCTACCGAGTTAACCCCCTCACACACACTATAGCACAAGGAGAATTTCCCTCACTGTCCTTCCCTGTCCCTAGAAACAAGGATTATCACAGTGAAAGAAACTGACACTCTTCCTACCTATAGTTTTCTGTCCCTAGAAAAAATGTTTTTTTAAAGATGGTTGATGATCAATGCTTTAGCACACTATAGCACAAGGAGAATTTCCCTCACTGTCCTTCCCTGTCCCTAGAAACAAGGATTATCACAGTGAAAGAAACTGACACTCTTCCTACCTATAGTTTTCTGTCCCTAGAAAAAATGTTTTTTTAAAGATGGTTGATGATCAATGCTTTAGCACACTATAGCACAAGGAGAATTTCCCTCACTGTCCTTCCCTGTCCCTAGAAACAAGGATTCGCACAGTAAAACACACTGACACTCTCCCTACCTATAGTTTTCTGTCCCTAGAAAAAATGTTTTTTTAAAGACGGTTGATGATCAATGCTTTAGCACACTATAGCACAAGGAGAATTTCCCTCACTGTCCTTCCCTGTCCCTAGAAACAAGGATTATCACAGTGAAAGAAACTGACACTCTTCCTACCTATAGTTTTCTGTCCCTAGAAAAAATGTTTTTTTAAAGACGGTTGATGATCAATGCTTTAGCACACTATAGCACAAGGAGAATTTCCCTCACTGTCCTTCCCTGTCCCTAGAAACAAGGATTATCACAGTGAAAGAAACTGACACTCTTCCTACCTATAGTTTTCTGTCCCTAGAAAAAATGTTTTTTTAAAGACGGTTGATGATCAATGCTTTAGCACACTATAGCACAAGGAGAATTTCCCTCACTGTCCTTCCCTGTCCCTAGAAACAAGGATTATCACTGTGAAAGAAACTGACACTCTTCCTACCTATAGTTTTCTGTCCCTAGAAAAAATGTTTTTTTAAAGATGGTTGATGATCAATGCTTTAGCACACTATAGCACAAGGAGAATTTCCCTCACTGTCCTTCCCTGTCCCTAGAAACAAGGATTCGCACAGTAAAACACACTGACACTCTCCCTACCTATAGTTTTCTGTCCCTAGAAAAAATGTTTTTTTAAAGACGGTTGATGATCAATGCTTTAGCACACTATAGCACAAGGAGAATTTCCCTCACTGTCCTTCCCTGTCCCTAGAAACAAGGATTATCACAGTGAAAGAAACTGACACTCTTCCTACCTATAGTTTTCTGTCCCTAGAAAAAATGTTTTTTTAGAGACGGTTGATGATCAATGCTTTAGCACACTATAGCACAAGGAGAATTTCCCTCACTGTCCTTCCCTGTCCCTAGAAACAAGGATTATCACAGTGAAAGAAACTGACACTCTTCCTACCTATAGTTTTCTGTCCCTAGAAAAAATGTTTTTTTAAAGATGGTTGATGATCAATGCTTTAGCACACTATAGCACAAGGAGAATTTCCCTCAGTGTCCTTCCCTGTCCCTAGAAACAAGGATTATCACAGTAAAACACACTGACACTCTCCCTACCTATAGTTTTCTGTCCCTAGAAAAAATGATTTTTTAAAGATGGTTGATGATCAATGCTTTAGCACACTATAGCACAAGGAGAATTTCCCTCACTGTCCTTCCCTGTCCCTAGACACAAGGATTATCACAGTAAAACACACTGACACTCTCCCTACCTATAGTTTTCTGTCCCTAGAAAAAATGTTTTTTTAAAGACGGTTGATGATCAATGCTTTAGCACACTATAGCACAAGGAGAATTTCCCTCACTGTCCTTCCCTGTCCCTAGAAACAAGGATTATCACAGTGAAAGAAACTGACACTCTTCCTACCTATAGTTTTCTGTCCCTAGAAAAAATGTTTTTTTAAAGACGGTTGATGATCAATGCTTTAGCACACTATAGCACAAGGAGAATTTCCCTCACTGTCCTTCCCTGTCCCTAGAAACAAGGATTATCACAGTAAAACACACTGACACTCTCCCTACCTATAGTTTTCTGTCCCTAGAAAAAATGATTTTTTAAAGATGGTTGATGATCAATGCTTTAGCACACTATAGCACAAGGAGAATTTCCCTCACTGTCCTTCCCTGTCCCTAGAAACAAGGATTCGCACAGTAAAACACACTGACACTCTCCCTACCTATCCTTCTCTTTCCCTAAACTAAAGGAATCCAGGTTAAGCAAGAAAAAAAAAATGTCACTGTCCCTGCCTATGCTTCTCTTTCCCTGCTCCGGAACACACTACACTAGGCCGCCGTGCTTTTATAGTGTGGGGCGTGTACTAAACACCCTCAGCAATAATTGGCCACAGGCATCCTGCCTGTGGCCAATCATTGCTCTCCTCGCTGCCGGCGCTGTGATTGGCCAAGCATGCGGGGTCACAGTGCATGCTTGGCCAATCACAGCGCCTGGATGACACTGCGATGGCGTAGTGCATTGTTGGCTGTTCGCGTCACTCGAATTAGGCGCGAACGGCCCAAATCGTTCGATCTTCGTCGAACGATCGAACAGCCGATGTTCGAGTCGAACGTATGTTCGACTCGAACACCGAGCTCATCCCTATTCAAGAACACTCTTATGCTGAACAGGTTCACTTTCCCATTCCTCTTTAACAAAGTCAAGTAGTCCGCGGGGTCTCCGCTCATATACCAACTCAAAGGGCGAAAACCCAGTGGAGGCCTGGGGCACTTCCCTGATAGCAAACAGGAGAGCTGGTAACAGGCAGTCCCAGTCTTTCCCATCCCTTTGTACCACTCTCTTTAGCATAGACTTAAGGGTCTTGTTAAAGCGTTCCACTAACCCGTCCGTTTGGGGATGGTAGACCGATGTGCGCAGCTGTTTAATCCGGAAAAGCTTGCACACATCGGCCATAACTCTCGACATAAATGGGGTGCCCTGGTCTGTGAGTATTTCCTTGGGAAAACCAGCCCATGTAAACAACTGGAATAATTCCCGGGCAATAGCCTTAGAGGAGGTATTCCGCAGTGGAAGCGCCTCAGGATATCGGGTGGCATAGTCAAGAATCACCAATATGTAGGAGTAACCTCGAGCCGACTTTACCAAGGGACCCACTATATCCATGGCTATCCTCTCGAATGGGACCTCAATTATTGGCAGAGGGACCAAAGGGCTCCGGAAGTGGGTCACCGGAGCGATCAACTGACAGGTGGGACAAGAGGCACAGTATTTCTTTACCTCTGCTTTCAGACCTGGCCAGTAAAACCGGTCGGTGATCCATGCTTCCGTCTTCTCAACTCCCAGGTGTCCCCCTAACACATCATCATGGGCCAGGTCCAGAACCTTCCATCTATATTGTTGGGGTACCAACAATTGTTCTACCACATTTTCCCTCACCTTGGTAACCCGATACAATAACTCATTATACATTGCAAAGTGTGGCCACCGCTCATTTGCACCTGGCTCTTGGGGAACCCCATTTACTACTACAACTTGTTCCCGTGCACGGGCCAAAGTGAGGTCCTGCATCTGAGCAGTACCAAACGCCCCCTGGGGAGCACCCAAATCTGGCAGGGCAGGGGTAGAGGCCACTTCCTCGTCCTCTTCCCCCAGCATTACCTGAAGTGGGGAAGATCCTCCCCCCTCAGTGTTTTGGTAGGTCTGTGGACCACATGTCTTGACATTATCAACAGTATCAGCTCTACTTTCATCACCATTAACCCAACCAGTAGCAATTTCATCATTTGGATCCACATTAAGAACATTTGGCAGTTCATGGTTATTCCTCTCAGCAGCAGGAACAGGGAGGCTAGTTTCTCCCCAATCTCTGAACTGTTCTCCTTGTTCCCACAGTTTTGTAAACAATGGACAGTCTCGTCCTATTATAACATCATGTACCAAGTTCTTTACCACCCCCACCTCTTGAGTACCAGTGCCACATGCTGAGGAGATGGTCACCGAGATGAGAGGGTACTCTCTAGTGTCCCCGTGAATGCACACCACCCGTAAGGTTTTTCTTACCGGACCGATCTTCCCAATTACTCTAGGATGAACCAGGGTTACCATGCTTCCGGAGTCCAACAAAGCCCGGGCAGGGAGGTGGTTCACTTGGACTTCACACTCAAATTTTTCCTCACCCAGGTCGAGCTGTGTGGTGCATACTTTATGGGCATAAAAAGACCACCTCCGAAGAACCCCGCATTCCATGGGCTCCTCTTGCAGTGGGCAGTGTGCCCGGGTATGACCCCAGGAATGACATTGCCAACATTGTACATCCCCTCCTCTCCGAACAGGAACAGAACGCTGAGGAGGTACCGGGAATGACTCTTGACCTTCCGGGGTGTTTGCTCCAGGACTCCTTGGAACATCCTTTCGAAGGGCAGCAGTTGGTCGAACAGGCCGTGGTAGACTGGGGCCTATGCACTTGGTAGGTCCGAGCAGGTCCTCCACCACTGTATATCGTTCCACCATCTCGACAAGGAGGTTTGCTGTTTTAGGGTCTCCATGGCTGACCCACCGTTGAAGGTCGTCTGGCAGGGATCGCAGGTATCGGTCCAGCACAACCCGTTCCACGATTTGGGGGCCCGACAACACCTCAGGCTGCAGCCATTTTTTTCCAGTTGCACCAGGTCATGCATTTGAGACCGAGGTGGCCGATCTGGACGATACTTCCATTAGTGCACTCGTTGGGCCCGAACGGCCGTAGTCACCCCCAGACGAGCCAGAATTTCTGCCTTTAACTTTTGATAGTCTTTAGCATCATCGGGTGGCAGGTCAAAGTAGGCTTTTTGAGGATCTCCGGTGAGAAAAGGGGTAATGAGGCCGGCCCACTGGTCCTGAGGCCACCCTTCTCTCTCTGCCGTCCTCTCAAATGTAGCAAGAAATGCCTCTACATCATCGCTCAGGGACAATTTCTGCAAAAAATGTCTTGCCCTCACAGTCACCTGGTTGCCAGGGGCAACAGCCGCTTGCTCCCGAACCTGAGATAGCTGCTGCACTGCTTCCTTTAAGACAGCCACCTGAGCCTGCATAACCTCTTGCTAGGCTGCTTGCTGGGCTGCCAACTGGGTCACCAACAAGCGGGTATTTTCTTGCTGCAGCTGATTTGCTTCCTCATGGCGAGTTTGCGCTTGCATATTAGCCAGGGACAGCTGTTTAATTAGCTCCTCCATTGCTTCAGCTTTCAACGTTTGTACAGCTTTAACCCAGGACATAAATCCAATGTACTGTCCCTTTAACTGTCAGTTCAATGTCAAGTTCAATGCAAAAAAAAAATGTTTTGTTTTTTTCTTCTTATGCCTGTTATTCTGTCCTGCCCGCATTCGAGCACCAGTGTAATGTTCGGGGAACCAGCTAGATAGCAGGACACAGGCTTTTCAAACAAAAGGACGTTTATTTAAACTTAAATGGCTTCACAGCAGCAAAACAAAAGAAATGACAGTCTCACCGACTTGTAGAGTTTATAACTGCTGTCACAGTTAAACAGTCCTTACTTGGTGTTGCAGGTAAGTTTCCCAGCTAGCAGACTTCAATGCAGGCCACTGCCATGTACATTCACAGCTTCCCAGAGCTTTTCACAGCCTCCACAGCTTTTGCAGTGTCCACCATTCACCATGCAGACTTCACTACACTCCTTCTCTCTCTCACCTACAACTTCCTGTCTCTCTTAAACCACTTCCTTGGACAGGTGTGTTAACCATTGCTGTTCCCTTAAAGGAACCACAGCTCAAACAGAGGGGAAATATAGCGTCCTTCCAGGATCCAGCCACGGCGTCCTGTACATATGTTATATGAATTCATAGTGAACATGGTGTGGGACACATATATTCAGAATAAAATAATATAAAAAATATATGTTATGAAAAAAGCTTAGCAAGAAAATTTATAAAAATGATGGGATAATAAAGTTAATAATTAGATTTTAGCAGGAAAGAATTTTTAAAAAAAAGTTACGCATGGGGATACTAGAATTATTGTGTGATGTTGTGTGCAATTAATTCACACATACAGTATATGGAGGTCGTTTATTATAGAGTGAGCAAGGGGAGGGGAGGAAAGGGATAGGGAGGAGAGATATGGGGGGAGGGAAGGAGGGGAGGGAAGGAAATTAGGGGAGGGGTTCAGTTTGAAAAAGGTAAAAAAAAGGAAGGAAACAATTGATGGAAACAATCTTGAAGAAACACTGCCAAATATTGCTTGAATACCCACACCTCAGACCCCTCTTACCCGATCACCCTAGAGTAACCTATAGGAAAGCTCCCAACTTAAAAAATAAAATTGCTTAAAAAACCTATCCCTCTCCTTTCTCCCCCTTTCCCTTCCCTCCTCTTCCCCCCCTCCTCCCTTGCCTCTTCCTTTCCAACCCCGCCCCCCCTCTTTTTCCTCTATCCCTTCTTTTTTTTTGACCTTTTCCAAACTAAACCCCCCCTATTTCCTTCCCTCCCCTCCTTCCCCTTCCCCCCATATCTCTCCTCCCTATCCCTTCCCCCCTCCCCTTGCTCACTCTATAATAAACTACCTCCATATACTGTATGTGTGAATTCATTGCACACAACATCCCACAATAATTCTATTATCCCCATGCGTAACTTTTTTTAAAAATTCTTTCCTGCTAAAATCTAATTATTAACTCTATTATCCCATCATTTTTATACATTTTCTTGCTAAGCTTTTTTTCATAACATATATGTTTTATATTATGTTATTCTGAATATATGTGTCCCACGCCATTGATCCCCCATACTAATCTATTAATTTATTGATTGATGTTTTAGAATTTTATTGACTAACTGGTCCATCTGTTTTTTAAGTTCATTTATATACGCATATTTTATTACTTTTTGTATCTGAGATCCGTTACTAATATTATACATCATGTTCTGAAAAAGTTTTCTGTGAGAGATATGTGAGATATATGTCTATATATGCACTATCCTCTTTTTGTCATTTTACGTTGGTCAATTTGTTCAATAGTGCTTCTGTTCATTAGCAGTTATCATTGTCGAACATTACCATATCTCGCCACTAGGTGGCAGCACCATCAAGGCACATAAATAGGCCACACATAGCCTTCACACACCAGCTTGAGAAAGGAGCGCGCACCTCGTACAATTTCCTGGTGCGCATGCTCAGAAACCGGTTGCTGTATGCCAGCTACGTCACATTGCTGAACTCTGCATCCCAGCCCTCTCTGTGATCGTCAGGCTGCGCTCCAGGCCTCGCTTTGGTTCCTGCCACAAACCCCGGAAGTCTCCCGTGAACAGGACGCTGGCTACTTGGACAAACAGAGCACACTTTCATGCTTACTACAGAGATGAAGCGTGACAGTACTGGACATCCCTGTGCCTGACTACACTTACCTAAATGTGAGTTTTTTAATGCATCTTGTCATTAAATTTGATCAGTCTTACTAAGAGGCACCTGTTGCTTGTTTTCTTCTCTAAAGAGCCAATGATGTTGGCACTTTACCATGTGAACAGGCGTGTCCAATCACAGCTGATCATATGTAAACAAATTCCAGGTTTTCTGCATTTCATTTCCTCAGGATTGTATCTGTCTGTGGGAAGGTAAGTCAATAACCAGTGACATTTACACTGATAATCAGGGCACTATTGATCTGTGCCCTGATTATGAGTGCAGCCCCATCAATGCCAATCAGTGTCCATCAGTGCAGCATATCTGTGCCCATCAGTGCAGCATGTCAGTACCCATCAATGCCGCCTATCAGTGCACATCAGTGCTGCCATGCCATTATCAGTGTAGCCTCATCAGTGCTTCTTCATGCCACCTATCAGTACCCATCAGTGCAGCTTATGAGTACCAATTATTGCTGCTTCATCAGTGGCCATCAGTGCCCATCATTGCTGCCTCATCAGTGCCCATCAATGCAGCCTCATCAGTGCCCATCAATGCAGTCTATTAGTGCCATCAGTGCAGCCTATCAGTGCCCATCAGTGCAGCCTCATCAGCCAACATCAGCAAAGAAGAAAAATTACTTATTTGCAACATTTTATAACAGAAACAAAGAAAAAGGTTTGTTTGTTTTTCAAAATGTTTGGTCTTTTTTCATTTGTGTAGCAAAAAAAAACAGTGGTACCACCAAAAGAAAGCTATAAGTGTCTCAAAAACATGACACAAAGCTTCATATGGGAACAGTATTCCATGACCAAGCAATTGTCATTCAAAGTTTGACAGCACTGAAAACGAAAAATCGCTCTTCACTCTGCTGCCCCCACCGCCATTCTCGCTCCCGCAGATTTCCCGCAGAGAGGACTCCCGGAAGTGGGTGCAAATACCTGTCTTAGACAGGTATCTGCACCCCCCTCCCCCCTGAAAGGTGTCAATTGTGACACCGGAGGGGGGAGTGTTCCGATCAGCGGAAGTTCCACTTTAATTCCAATAGTTTTTTTATTAAAGTTTGCAAGGAAAAACAGAATACAAGATATACCGTGAATGTGGTATATAACAAAATAGTAGAACAATCAGTATAACAATTAGCCAAGAAATACTATTCATACTCTCACTCAATACAACATGTAGACACCTATGTAATTACATACAGTTATAATTGCCCCTAGTCAGTGTTGGATGCTCAGTTATTGCCTTCTTTGGCAAGAAGGTGAGTCTCCCCTCCCGACACCCCATCTGGGTTCAAACTGTGTCTAGGGTGGAGAGATCCAGTACCTCCTCTAGCACCAATTCTTTGACATCTGTATAATATGGGACCAGATCACTGCTCCAAAAAACAGGGAGTGAGGAGGTATATTGATTAAAAGAAAACCAAAGAGAGAAAAACAAGAATATAACGTAAACAAAAGTTGAATAGATACAGGATAATAAATTAATATTAAATGGAGTCAGCATCTACACAGCATTAGGGTTCATTTAGTTTGTGCAATATGCAAGAAGCGTTTAAATCATCTCAGCTTGTACCAATCAGTCCATGGTTTCCACCTTCCACATGCCAAAGGAAATCTACCTTGTGATGATGCGAACATTATTTCATATGTAATATGAGTATTAGTCATCATTACTATTTCAGTCAGTGTTAGTGTGTCTAGGTCCTTCCAATGTCGTGTAATCGCTAGCCTTGTGCTCATTAAAATATGGGTTAATATTACTCTGGTATCTTTTGGTGATGAGTTTATACAAAGGGATAGGATAACCATTCCCGGGGTCTTAGGAATTTGCACTTCTAATACTTGCTCAGACAATTCAAATACCTTGTTCCAAAGTGGACGGATATGTGGGCTGTCCCATAATATGTGGTACAAGGTACCTATACAACCACATCCCCTCCAACATAGAGGGGAGGTGTGACTGTTGAATTTGGATATTCTAAACGGGGTCAGATACCAGTGTAATAACAGTTTTTGAGTAAGTTCCCAAAGATGAATGCTTTTTGTGGTGGAATAAGTGGTTTGCAGTGCCTGTTGCCACTGTTCCGGAGAATAAGACATTTCCATGTCTCTTTCCCATGCATCAATTTTAGAGAGTTTGTTAAAAATTAACTTGTTGTTTAGGATGTTGTAGAATAGAGCAGTGTTTCTCAACTCCAGTCCTCAAGGCGCCCCAACAGGTCATGTTTTCAGGATTTCCCTCAGATGAAACAGCTGTGGTAATTACAAGGCAGTGAAACTGATCAAATCACCTGTGCAAAATAATGGAAAGCCTGAAAACATAACCTGTTTGGGCATCTTGAGGACTGGAGTTGAGAAACCCTGGAATAGAGAAATGCCTTTGATGTTGGTTTTTTGCTTGGTGAGATATAATGCTATGTCAGAAACGTTGACACATCTCAGCATAGTGCCTACAAATATGTCAGAATGTTTATACTGAAATATAAAAATATTATTGTATTTATGGAAATAGGTTAATCTTAATTTTGGAGATTCCCAAAATACCTACAATATCAAGAAATTCTAAGTTCTTTATATCCATGCTAGTTTGAAGACAAGTAACACAAATGAATCTTGCTTAAAATATTATATATATATTTATTAACTAAAGTACAGTGCAAATTAAAATCAGGTGTAAGTCGTGATCAAGCCAATGAATGGCTATACTTCTACAATCAGAGATAAATGATGGATTATGTTCAGATAATATTTACATACATTTCTATGCAAGCTCTATGTGACAAGTATATTCACAGTTCAATACTTAAATGATACTAGTACATCTAAAACTTGGTAGCTCTTGAAATGTAACCTTCCGCGACTTCACGGCTTTAGATAAACAAACTTGTTTACATTATGTTATCTTTCTCAAGACAAACAGATCTCCTAATTACACTTCTTGAAAATACGGACAATATGTTGTCCTGTGGACAATTCTTGGTAATTTAGCCAAGAATGTCTATTTGAACACAAAGCTATCTCTAATGCATTGCTTTGTTTATCCCAACATCAGGCCATTCACTAAGATTCACAATAATATTGTAAATATATATAAATATGTATTTATATATATGTTTCTTCTTTAATTGCCTCCGTAAGATGTCATACTGCAGTTAGAAATCTCCAGAACCAATTAACGCTTACTAAAATAATAGAATGGCCCCATTTGGTATCTGCTCAAATCATCTATTGCATGTAGGATAAAAGATTTATACGTTACCAATAACTGAGAGTTCTGTCTGTTTGAGAAGCAAAGTCCCAAGAGGGACTTCTTTCACCATTGCTACATGTTTGCGTTAAAATCGCCCCCTCCAGCTTCCATCAGATCTAGACCCCCAAGAGAGATCTTTTCAGAGAGTCAGTGCCTTCAGAGATCATCTCTTCTTCAGGTCCTCCTCCTGCTATCTCAGCTGCTACTTTTATCTCACTCCAAAAGTGGGTGTGTATCTTATCACTAGGTAACTGTTTTGGAAGGTTATCTTAGCAACCAAATATACGCCATCTTGAACAATGACGTTTTTAACCTGTAGGGGCAGTGGTGTATAAGGAATAATTCCTAATGTTAGGGTCACTGAGTTCAATTAAAATTTATGATTACCCTTTGATCTAACTTAGTAAAACACACTTAATTGTCTAAGGGTGTCAAAACACATGTCATGTATCCCAGCTATCTCGGCGTCACTTCAGATTTACAGGTGTGAATGTTTATTATCAACACTGACCCAGGCCATTTGTTAAAGGAGTAGTAAAGTTACATGTTTTTTCACCTTAATGCATCCTATGCATTAAGGTGAAAAAACATTCGACAATACCGCCCCCCCCGAGCCCCCGTTTTTCTTACCTGGCCCCTCGAAAGTCCCATGCTCGTCCCCGTCATCCTCTTCGTTTTTCAGCCTGGCCGCCGATTGGCTACACTGGATGGATTGAAAGCAGCGCAGCCATTGGCTGGCGCTGCTGTCAATCACATCCAATGACGCGGCACGCCGGGGGGCGGGGCCGAGTGATACAGTCGGCGGCTATGGCCGCCGCTGTATCACGGGAGCGCGCCCGCAATCACTCCACACCATGCGAGCTCACTCGCATTAAGGTGTGGAGTCCTTGCGGGGAGGAGCCAAGACAGCCACCGAGGGACCCCAGAAGACCAGGATCGGGGCCACTGTGTGCAAAACGAGCTGCACAGTGGAGGTAAGTATAACATGTTTGTTATTTTTAAGCAAAAAAAAAAAAAAGCTTTAGTGCTCCTTTAATGTTTTGGGAAATTCCTTGAAACTAACCACTGGAAGGTATGTTTAAGCAGTTTCTAATGCTACCCCACTAATATAGTAGCATGTATACAACTCCTTAATACTAATCTATATATATGCATACATGGGTTTATACATGTATTACTAGTATAGATACTTTGTGAAGATACTTAAAATAAACCTTATTTAAGATATACAGTACACAGCTTATTGTGAATAAACCCTTTGATCTCGTTATGTAAATACAATAATACACAGTTTGTGCTAGCCCATACCAACACTCTTATCTCTAAGTGTCAAACCTTTGAATTACCACCTGGGGAGGCTGGTATATTTTCTTAAGTGTTCAAAAGCTTTGAGTTTATGGTCTGGGAAAAAGATACAGAAAAACAATGCCTTCTTGTGAGACAGGAATAACTTTAAAGATAGTGAGTTTGGATTAACCCAAGAGAAAGTAGAAACCAAAGTGTTGTTCATAGCATATCGTGAGCTATTTTAAACTTTAGAGACAAAATGATCTCCCTCTTGTTCATAATATACATGAATATGAACAATATGAAAAATACATAATATGCATAATATAAAGGCCTATATGTAATTCTTTTTAACCCCAAATGTTCTGACAGCTATTTTCCATGGTAGATGGAAGGAAAGTGGGGGATTAGTTTGGAGGAAGTGACTAACTTGAAGATGTTTATAATAATCAGAACCTTCCAAATTAAATTCTATCTGGAGGGATTGAAAGGTTTTCATGGCGAGCCCTATCATAAGGTCTGTGATGTTTGCAATACCTTTCACTACCCAGTGTGCAATACTTAGGTCTGGTATAATTCCAGAGAGACTGGTGATAGGAAGTAATAATGGAGTTGTAGGAGTATGTTGTTGCTGTATGTCCAGCAAATTTTTCCATGCTTTCATGGCCGCTATCAGCGTGGGAGCTACGGTAGCATTTTTCTAGGGCAGAATGTACTTGACAACAACATGTCATAGAGATTATTGTGTGGAGCCTGACTCTCCTCCAGTTCTTGCCATCTTGGTCTAGGGGAATTAGGAAACCATGATCTTAATTGCGACAGAATTGATGCAATGTGGTAGTCTTTAAGTACTACATTACCCACACCTCCCGCCCTCCTAGATGCTATTGAATTTTTAAAAGCCCATCTAGCCTTTTTCCCTTTCCATAAGAATTTATTCACCATAGATTGGGCTTTATAGAAAAAAGAGTTAGGAATTGGGATGGGGAGCGTTCTAAGTATGTATATGAGTTGAGGTAGTACTATCATCTTAAAGGCCGCTAAACGGCCTTACCACAAGAGTTCTGTTTTAGTCAATTCTTGAAGTCTTGAAGGCAGAGATGTAAGAAAGGGGACATAGTTAGTCTTATAGAGATCCTCAGTTGAGGCAGTGAGGGTAACTTTATACCTTAATCATTCCAGGCATATGGAAACCGTGACCTGAGTTTTTCCTTTAGTTTTGCATGTATACCCAGTCCTAAAATAAATGACTTGCTCTCATTCACTTTATAGTAAGAAACTTTACCAAACATATGTAGTGTTTCATGTACCAAAGCCAGGGAAAGTTCAGATTCTGTGAGCATTAGAATAATGTCATCAGCGAATAAGCTGATTGTGTGATCTGAGCTGGGCACCGGAAACCCCTTGATAATTTGATGTGATCTAATATACGTAGCCAAGGGTTCTAATATTAAATAAAAAATTTAAGGGGAGAGCGGGCAACCTTAGCGGGTTCCATTAGTAATGTTAAAAGGTTTGGATAGTACCCCTGATGTGTAAACCCTAGCAGGGGGCTTTGAATATAGGGCCATTATTGCTGTAAAAATGGGTCCAGAGAACCCAAACTTTTTTAGGACCTGGACCAGGTACCCCCAGTGTACCCGATTAAAGGCCTTATCCGCGTCCAAGGCAAGCAGCAGAGAAGGTCTTTGCTGGACTTTGGCCAGGTGGATAATGTTAACCAGCCTTCTAGTGGCGTCGAAGGTCTGATGTCCCCTGGTGAACCCAGCCTGGGGAATCAAGAGGGGCAAGATGTCCACCAAACGGTTGGCTATAAGTTTGGCATAAAATTTGAGATCGGTGTTTAGCAGCGATATAGTCCTGAAGTTGGCAGGAGTGTTAGGTTCTTTCCCCCATCTTAGGCAGTGTCACTATCAATGCACTTAGCATCTCTGTTGGGAAGGACGAAGAGGCAGCAGCAGTGTTAAATAGTTTACCTAGGTATGGTGACAAAATGAGTTTATAGGTTTAATAATATTCTCCTATGAAGCCATCTGGGCCCGGGGATTTGTTAGCTGGGAGAGATTCTATTGTTTTATGGATTTCTGCAACATTAAATGGAGAATTTAGAAGTTCTAAGTTGGTAAGGATACCTTTTGTAAAAAATCATTGATCGTTTCGGCAGTGGGTTGGTATGTGTTTGCATCCTCTTGAAGGTTATAGAGGGTGCCATAGTAATGACTGAAGGCATCCGCTATATCCTGTGGATGGTGCATTTTTATTTTAGTCATAGGATGGAGAATGTAGGGAATTTTGGTTTTGATGCTTGTATGCTAGTAATTTTCCAGCTCTGTTACCCTGAGCATAGTGGTTCATTTTTAATCTTTTGGCAGTTCTCTCAAACTCCTCTAGTAAGAGAAGTCTGAGGTCACTTCTTAATTGTGTGAGCTTTTTTTGATAGCATTGGGTCTGACTGTTTTTTGTTCACCGATTCTAGTTTAGCAATTTCGTCTGTAGGGTCCTTTATCTTTTTTTGACGTTAGCTCTTCGCCCTAGCCCCCAATTAAATAAGAATACCCCGTATATACGCCTTATGGGCGTTCCACAAGGTGAATTGGTTCTGATCAGGTAAGTAATTTAAGGAGAAGTAGTCTTTAAGGTGATTCTTAATAGTTTGTTTGGCTTCCAGTTGTTGCAGGAGGAATGAATTTGCCCTCCACATTGGAGCCGAGTTGACGGATGAGGAGTCGGTTAAAGAGAGTGTTATCGAAGCATGGTCAGACCACGTAATATTATTAATAGACGAGGAGACAGTTCTAGTCAAGGTAATGTGGTTAACCAATAATAGGTCAATTCTTGTGTACGTATGGTGTGGAGCGGAGAAAAACAAAAAAAGACAAAAAAAACGTTATCCGTCAGCTAGACTTTGACCTGGCAGCCCCTACACCATCCAAGATGTCGACCATGGCGCACACACAAGGAAGTCTGGAGGATCAGGACTCCCTTGTTGACCCACCACCATCACACCAGCAGCCTCTCCCCCTGCCGGCAACACCTGTGAGTACTCTTATCCCTCAGGGGATCTCCCCAGATTCCACCGAATCCCTGCTGAGTAGGATGATGGGGGATCTCCTCCACACTCCCATGAGGAACTGTCCTCTTGGCCTTGCAGGCTCCCAGCAGACCTCCCCCACGCTGCCTGTCTATCCCCCTGACATGTCTCAGCTGCTTCATAGCTTTTCTGAAATGCTGGCTGCAGGCCTAGCCCAAAATGCTATGCAGATTACAGTTACCATTAAGACTGACTTGCAGAGCCTGGGAGCCCGCATGGACACAATTAAGCGGGCAGTAGATAATACAGCCACTCGCACCAACCAAAACACCGCCTGTATCCAAACGCTACAAGATCAACTTGAAACCGCGCTAGCCAAATTAGATGACTTAGAGAATAGGAGCAGGCGATACAATTTCCGTATAAGGGGGATCCCTGAATCGGTCACGGATATACCAGGCATTGTTAAGCTATTCATCAAGGACATTATACCTGACATCCAGGGCCAGAGACTCAAGCTAGACAGGGCACATAGAGCCCTGCAACCCCTCTGCCAAGATGGGCTCCCGAGGGATATTGTGGTCAAACCCCACTATTATGGAGTGAAAGACGACATAATGAGAAGAACTCGCCACCTGGACAGCCTCTCCTTCCAGGGGAACAAAATTTTTTGCGGATATCTCCCCCACCACAATCCAAAAGCGGAGATCACTCAAACCTCTCCTCAAAATACTGGCGCAGAAATCCATCAAATACTGATGGTCATTTCCTTTCCGTCTCCAGTTTCACTTCAGAGACAAATCACACGGATTTACCAACTTTCAAGAGGGCGAACGCTTGCTGTTACAACTAGCAGCCAAGCCAAGTGTTACCACCTCAGCAACCAGCAGCCAAGCCAAGCTCCTCCAAGCGGCCCCCTCCGAACAGCCCGCTGACCCCGCTGTGGAACAAGCAGCTATCAAAGAGGCACTGACACTATCACCCCCCAAGATGAGCTGCCCTACCTGGAATATCCAATGGGATGTTTTACCCCTGCTTTTTGGGCCGGATGGCTACCCCATCCATTTGTGTAGTGGACTACCCCACACGCATGTGGTTATTGATTAACTCATTGGACCTTTTAATGGATATTTGGGATACCTTCCTTTCCTTCATTTTCCTTCCCTAGCAGGCCCATTACCTACCTGACTGTGATTGTTTGCACAAAGTTATGCTCCCACTAGTTTTCCTTTCTCAGATGTATTTTTGCTATCTTCCTCTCCCCCTCCACCCTCCCCTTCCCTCCCTTCCCCGGCAGAAATCCCCATAACCTACCGTTAATGTGTGGTTTAATTCACTGTTGTTTTATGTTGTTCCGAACCTGATTTCTCCTCATTACTCCCTCCTTCTAGGGTCCCATAACACTATTCTCCCCAACATGCCACTCCTTCTGTTGTGACACTGAGGAGTTTTCCTCTTCTGGTGACACCAGGAAAGCAACCTTTTCCAGGGTGGCCTCTTCTCCGATCCCACCCTTATCGGGGGGGCTCGGACTAGGACTTGGCTTGCCACGAGCTCATGGCTGAATTGAACCATCACCACATGTCTCTCAGGATTGCTTCACATAACACGCAGGGGCTTAACTCTCCTTCCAACGCTGGAAAACCTTTCAAAGCTACCACGCTAGAGGCTTTCATATTGTATTACTACAAGAGACCCCCTTTCCCACCAGCTACACCACTTTCTTTCTCCAACGTAATTTCCCCACCTTCTATTTAGCAAATGCAGACTCCAAGACTCCAAAAAAAGGGGTTGCCATCCTTTTCACTAAATGGATCAAATTTGTACACACGCACACAGTTAAGGACTCATTAAAGGGGTGATGTACTCCTTCATCTCCTACTATGCCCCTAACCGAGGCCAAGTGCACTTCTTCTCCTCCATGTTGTCATCCTTCTCCCCCTTACTGGAAGGCAGAGTAATTATAGGAGGTGACTCCAACATCACATTTGATCACCAGCTAGATAAGTCAACCCATGACAGACCGCATCTCAAAAAAACATCTAAACAGAGTCTCCGTATAGCCTGTCTACTTCACGACCTGGGCTTGATTGACACCTGGAGGGAACTGAACCCCACAGCTAAAGATTATACACATTACTCTGCCCCACATAGGACGTATGCCAGAATCGACCATATCTTTATCCCCAACTCGGAGATTCACACAACCTCACATGCATCTATTCACGAGGTACCCTGGTCGGACCACTCTTTGGTGATCTTGAGAAACACCAGCTCCCTATCCCCTCCGGGGCCTCCCCAATGGCGCCTTAGCGAATCTCTCTTATCCAACCCAGTGCACTGTAGTATGCTTGAAAAGGATATTTTGGAATTCTTCCTCATTAACGATACTGGGGACATGACCCCAAGTTCCCTTTGGGGGGGCCCATAAAGCTGTCTTAAGGGGAAAAATGATCCAGCTTAAAAAGGGGAAAAAGCAGTTGTAGAAAAACTAGAACAAGACTTCAAATACCTCAGCAAATCCCACAAGAGTAATCCTACACCCGATACCCTAGCGAAATTAGAATCCGCTAGAGTAGCCCTGAATCTAGCTCTGACCTCCTATGCGGACAAACATCATAGCTGGATGAGTGGCAGATTCTATTTGCAGGCCGACAAAATTGGCCCGCACTTAGCGGCTAAACTCTCCCCCAAAATAAAAACTTTCTACCTCCCCAAAATTAAATCCCTGTCAGGTACCCTGACCCAGAACCCCAAAAAAATTCTAGAAACGTTTCACTCCTTCTACACCAAACTCTACTCCGCACATGACCTGAATAATTCTAACTCTATTAGCTCATTCCTGGAGGGCATAACCCTCCCCAAACTCTGATTCTCACCGCTCTATTCTGGAATCACCCTTTCATGAAAATAAAGTCCGAGAGGTCATTAGAAATCTCAAGAAAGGCTCAGCCCCAGGCCCTGATGGCTTTTCTGCTCATTATTACAAAACTTTTTCCGAAGTCCTCTCTCCTCGTCTGGCCCGTCTCTATAACTCCCTGCGTGAGGGCTCCCCCTGGAATCGGTAGCCAACCTAGCTTATATCACCGTTATTCCCAAACAAGGTAAAGACCCCAGTGAAGTGGGGAATTATAGACCAATCTTGTTGATCAATAAAGATTTAAAGATAATGACAAAAATTTTAGCGAACAGACTGGCTTCCTTCATCAATGCCTATATCCATAAGGATCAAGTGGGATTTATCCCCGGGAGGCAGGGGCCTGACCAGATTAGGAGAGCGGTGGACTTAATTTCCCTCATGCAATCCTCTTGGGATGGAGGCTCCTCCCAGGCAGGATATATCCTTTCCATTGACCTCCAAAAGGCCTTTGACACAGTCATCTGGCCCTACCTCTTCACCATCCTACAAAAATGTGGTTTCGGCCCGGAATTTATTAGAACCCTGGAAACCCTTTACTCTTCCCGTAAAGCCCAAATACAACTACAAGGTCACCTCTTGGACCAATTCCCCATCCTGAAAGGCACCAGGCAAGGATGCCCCCTTTCCCCCATCCTTTTCCCCATTGCGATAGAAACGTTGGCACTAGCTATTAGACAACAATACATGGGGTAAAGTGTGGTCAACTGACCCACAAGTGTGCCTTATTTGCCAATGACATTCTTCTGTTTGTCACTTCCCCTCTCATCTCCACTCCTAACATTCTCCGACTCCTACAAACATTCAGATCAGTTTCTGGCCTGCAAGTCAACATGACCAAATCAACTGCCCTTAACATCTCCACCCCCCAAAACCTAGTCGATAGATTAAAGAAACACTTCCCCTTCTCCTGGAGCCCATCCTCTCTTCCCTACATGAGTGTTCATCTTACTTCTAAAATTGAACTATTACACCAATACAATTACCCCCTATGTTCAAGAGATTATCGGAAGCCTATTCTCAATGGTCTCTCTACAACATGTCCTGGCTGGGAGAGTGAATGTGGTCAAGATGACCTTGCTACCCAGAATTTTGTACCTCTTCCGCTCCCTCCCCATACCCATAACAAAAGTGTCTCCTAGATAAGCTGCAGTCAGCGATTATACGCTTCATCTGGGGCAGTAAGGGAAATCTGTGCTGCCCAACTCTGCCAATTTTCGATAATTTACTCCAATGGCCCGAACCAGACTGGGTAGACATAGAAAGACAGGCAACCCCCAACCATACCCTGGACTTCCTAATCTGGAGCCCACAGAAAGATCGACTCCCAATTCTATCCCCCACACTCTCACATTCCATGACCCTATGTGACTCCCTACATAAACGGCATTCCCTGACATCGGCCTTGCGCCCTCTAGCGCATATTTTCCATAATCCCCAGTTCCCCCCAGGTCTTAATATCAAGGCCTTCAGGTGGTGGCTAGACAAAGGCCTCTACAGAATAGAGCAATACTTCAATGGCAATGTCCCCATCACACTTAGCTATTGCATAGCTAAATTGGACATGCCTTGTGCCGGGTTTTGAAAAGTTCTGAGAACCCCCTTTCTGTAACTCAATACGAGCTTTGGTGTTCCTCAGCTATGAGCGTGAGAGGGGGAATCTCCCTGATCTACTCAGCCTTAGCCGAACCCTTGGAGAAAGCAAACTACATGCTGAAATGGGAGCGAG
This sequence comes from Rana muscosa, assembly GCA_029206835.1. Classification (NCBI taxonomy): domain Eukaryota; kingdom Metazoa; phylum Chordata; class Amphibia; order Anura; family Ranidae; genus Rana; species Rana muscosa. The sequence goes on along the minus strand of CM055117.1, from coordinate 797,330,751 downwards.
ACCTCCAGATTGAGTGGGACCTGGATACATGGCACATTAATTTTGCCCGCACTTACAGGGGAATCCTTAATAACTCCCTTGTGGAGGCAGGTAACACAGGTTTCCCGTTGCATCAGAGGGAGGCGGGGTCACCCGCACGTCACTGGGAAAGCCCAGGTTTCCCCGCTTGCCAGGGAATAGCCAATGACGTAGGCGGGGTCTGATGTACGAGGGGGCGGGGTCACCCGTCAGATCATAGGGTAAGCCCCAGCTTTCCCCGCTTGCCGGGGAATTGCCAATGATGTAGGCGGGGTCCCGCCTACGTCATTGGCTATTCCCCACGAAAGCGGGAAAAGCTGGGGCTTACCCATCGATGTGATGGATGACCCCGCCCCCTTGTACATCATGGGGGTTTCGTGTGGAGTAGAGACTGGAGGAGACTGAAGCGCTGTGCATCGGATCACCGCGGGACATAGAGAACAACGCTGGACAGACTAGAATACATCGCTGGAATGTTTTTTTTATTTTTTATTTTTTTATTTTTAATAAAGGACTTTCCCAATTGTGTCTGTGTTTTTTTTTTTTTTTTTACACTTTCTTTGTGAAATTATAGGGGTACAATGTACCGTTACCAATTCAGATGGGGGTCGGAATCTGGGGGTCCCCTTTGTTAAAGGGGGCTTCCAGATTCCGATAAGCCCTCCGCCCGCAGACCCCCACATCCACCGGGCAAGGGTTGTGGGGATGAGGCCCTTGTCCCCATCAACATGGGGACATCCTCCCCATGTTGAGGGCATGTAGCCTGGTATGGTTCGGAGGGCGCTCTCTCGTCCCCCCTCTTTTCCTGCAGCCTGCCAGGTTGCATGCTCAGATAAGGGTCTGGTATGGATTTTTGGGGGGACCCCACGCCATTTTTTGTTTTAATTTTGGTGTGGGGTTCCTCTTAATATCCATACCAGACCTGAAGGGCCTGATATGGAATTTTTGAAGGAAAAAAAGTCATTTAAAACGACTGCATCTATTAATGAATTGTCGGTCCGGCAATACAGATAAGAGTCCTTAAAAAAATGGAAGGGGTTCCCCTTAATATTTATAACAGACCCAAAGGGCCTGGTAATGTACTGGGGGGGACCCCTGCCATTTTTTTCAATGACTTTTCTCTGTATTGCCGGGGACCCGGGGATTCATTATAGCCGCGAGTGGTTTTAAATGACTTTTTTTCCTTCAGAAATGACATTTTGTGCAGGGACAATTTTAAACACGGGAAAAACGCGCTGCTTTTCAGGCATACTATACACACCCCCAGGTACAAAATTTAAAGGAATATTTCACTTTTATTGTTTCACTTTAAGCATTATTAAAATCACTGCTCCCGAAAAAACTGACGTTTTTAAAACTTTTTTTTGCATTAATATATGTCCCCTGGGGCAGGACCCGGGTCCCCAAACACTTTTTATGAGAATAACTTGCATATAAGCCTTTAAAATAAGCACTTTAGATTTCTCCGATAGACTTTTACAGGGTGTTCCGCGGCTTTTCAAATTTGCCGTGAACACCCCAAATTGTTTGAAGTTCGGCGAACGGGCGAACAGGCAATGTTCGAGTCGAACATGAGTTTGACTCAAAGCTCATCCCTAGCCACAACCCTATCTCCCTACTTAGCCTGTTTCTTCAATGCTATCTGACAGGGACCCCCTTTGGAATGTTCTCTTAATACTACGTTATCCCTAAACAAGGCAAGGATACAAGCTCAGTTAGCCATTTCAGACCGATCTCGCTTATTAACAATGACTTGAAAATCCTGACTAAAATCCTTGCTGATCGTATCTCCTCATTTGTTTGCCTGTACATCCACAAAGATCAGGTGGGTTTTATCCCCAGAAGCCAGGATGCTGACCAAATTCGCAGGGCAATTGACATTATCTTCCTCCTAAATTTGAGATGGAACTGAGGAAAGGCCCAGGAAGGTTTCCTGCTATCGCTGTACCTTCAGAAAGCATTTGACTCGGTCCAATTGCCTTATCTCCTTTTCATCCTGAAGTGCTGAGGATTCAGCGATACTTTTCTGAACGTCATGTCGGCCTTGTACTCCACCCCAGTTGCCCAGATACGCATGCAGGGATTTTACTCGGAACCTTTTAATATTTCCACAGGAACCAAGCAAGGGATGTCTGCTCTCCCCTCTTATATTTGCGATCACAATAGAAACCTTAGACATTTCAATTCAAAAACCACCCCAATATACATGGCATACAGTGTGGTCTCCACTCTCATAAATGAGCTCTTTTTTGCAGATGATATTCTATTGTTTGTCTCCTCCCCATTGGTTTCTCTCCCAAACATCTGCCCCTTTTTCGAGGACTTTGGTAAAATCTCAGGTCTGCACATCAATTATAATATGTCACAAGCTTTAACCACCTCAGCCCCGGAAGATTTGCCTGCTCAATGACCAGGCCATCTTTTTGCTATACGGCACTGCATCGCTTTAACTGACAATTGCGTGGTCGTGCAACGCTGTACCAAAACAAAATTGACATCCTTTTTTTCCCAAAGGAAAGGCAAATCCACTTTGTACTACAAGTGCACTACAAGTGGATCTACAGCAACTGCACTTCCAAGTGCACCGCAAGTGCACTTGTAGTGCAAAGTGGATTTGCCTTTAGTAAATAACCCCCAATATCTTTTACTTTTTGCTATAATAAATATCCCAATAAAAAAAAATTCTTCCTCAGTTTTGGCCGATGTGTATTCTTCTACATATTTTGTTAAAAAAAAAAAGGCTGCGATATTGCGGCACTTTTGACACATTTGTGGGACTGTTGACAATTATACAGCGATCAGTGCTATAAAAATGCACTGATTACTGTATAAATGTCACTGGTTGGGAAGGGGTTAACACTAGGGGGTGATCAAGGGGTTAACTGTGTTCCCTAGGTGTGTTCTTACTGTGGGGGGATGGGACTGACTAGGGGACGAGAGAGATCAGTGTTCATACTTAGTATGAACACACAATCTGTCTCCTCTCCCCTGAGAGATCACGATTCTCGCTCTGTCACAAGCGATCGCGGGTGCCAGGCGGTCATCGCCCCCTAGTGGTCAAAAGGCAAACCGGCGTACAGCTACGTCGGTTCGCTCAGGGGAGCCAACCTTGCACAGTATAACCGTGACGGCTGGTCGGGAAGGGGTTAAACATAATGCTACCGAGCCCAACAGTTTTGCGGCTCAAGGAAAACTTTGAGTAAACCAGGAGTGATTCTACGATCCCTTATCTAGGAGTAATCCTAGCCCCCAAGATCAACCTTCTCTTCGCTGCAAACTATCCCTCGCTTTTTAAAATAACTAGAATCCGACCTTACCAAGTGGGCCCATCATGGCCTTTTTTGGCTGGGTCAGATCAATGCCATTAAAATTACCCTACTCTTTCATATTTTATAATTATTTAGGTCTCTTCTTATCCCGATAGCTAAAGCTTGCTTACGATGGTTACAATCTTTTTAAACCGACGTTTTTCTTGTCGTTTTTTTTCATGTTTCCTCTCAAGCCTGTCTTGCGTACACACGATCATTAAAAAAAACGCTCGAGCAAAGCGCAGTGACGTACAGCACGTACGACGGCACTATAAAGGGGAAGTTCCGTTCGAATGGCGCCACCATGTTAGTAAAGTTTGTTGAGCGACGATTTGCGCTTTTCAGCCTCGTGCTTTTCAGTCCGTTACTGTGTGATGAATGTGCTATCTCCATTACGAACGCTAGTTTTACCAGAACGAGCGCTCCCGTCTCATACTTGATTCTGAGCATGCGCGTTTTTTTTCACGTCATTAAAGCATACACACTATCGTTTTTCACGTCGTTAAAAAAAACGACATGAAAAACGACGTGAAAAAATAGAGCATGTTCGAAATTTTTAATGCCCATTTTTCACGTCGTTAAAAATGCTCTGGAGCATACACACGATAGGTTTTAATGCCCATTTTTAAAAATGGCATTTTTAACGGCATGAAAAACGATCGTGTGTATGGGGCATAAGATTATTAAATTTATCTGGGGAAATAAGGGTCATCTCCTCTCAAAATCAGTTTTATTTTGAGCATGGAACCAGGGAGGCTTTGGTCTTCCTAATCCCTTTTGATACTACCAGTTAGCTCAAATCTTAATAGTGTACCTGCGTTCTGAGATTCCCAACTGGGTTCATATTGAAAGGCAGGCGGTACCTCTACATACTCTAGATTTTCTCCTGTGGTCCCACAAGAAATCGAGACCCTCAATATTGGCTCCTACTCTTTACCATTCTTTTTCCCTTTGGGGCAACCTAAGTTCACACCCCCAGCTAGTTTCTTCTCTCAAACCTCTAGCCCATTTATTTAGGAATCCCTTGTTTCTTCCAAGGTTGGAAATCAAAGCTTTTAGATGGTGGTTGAACAAGGGACTATACAGAATCTGTAATTTTCTTCGTCCCTTAGGCCCACTCACTAAGGCATACTGCATTAGTAAATTGGACACGCCTCCTTCAAAATTCTTCCGCTTTACGCAAATGTCCAATTACTTACACAACGTCTGGTCTTCAACTTCCTTGTGGTCAGGCCATGGATCAGAGAGGGGGCATCTCAGTAATCTACAGAGCTCTATCCCCAACACACTCAAAGACTCTTTATATGCTAGCATGGGAAACTGATCTCGCACAGAAATGGGATCTTGAAGTGTGGCATAGGAATCTTTTCAGGGCCTACAAGGGGGTACTAAACATTGCCCTCATAGAAGCTAATTTGAATGTTATGACAAGGTGGTCGATATCCTACTAGATCTCTTTTATGTTTCAGAGGCTGTGAACACCTTGGCAATATGCTTCACATCTGGTTGGAATGCCCTAAATTTAGAAGCTTCTGGAATAAAATGTTATCTTTGATCCAAAATATTATGGGTCTCCCCATAGCAAAGTCATCACATGTGGCCCTCTAAATTTCCCAGTGCAATCTGCTTCTAAAAGTATGCAACGCCTCATATTCTTCATCCTGCTTGGGGCTAAATTGACCATTGTCGGGTCTTGGAAGTGTTCCCATGTATCTGTCCTACAGGCAAAAAGAAAAATATCCTGGGTAATGTCTCAGGAAAAGATGGTCAGCATGCTTTTGGACTTGACACAGAAATTTTAAACCATTTGGGAACCCTGGGCGAACCACATGCATATTTCTTTGAAGCCATGATCCACGCACCACTTAGCTAGCACAACCAGCTTCCTTTTCGTCAGTCACTTATTGTCCTTTCCCCATTTCCTAGTTTAGTCTCTTCCCTTTTCTTCTTCTTCTGTCTGCTCTTACATCTACTTGATATACCCCCATATTGGGGATGTGCTGTCCCCTTTCTTTCATATTGGACCAGATTATCCTAATCTGAGTTTTTTTTACCATAAGTAGTCACTAGTATTTGGGTTTATCAGGTCACCTATGACCATTGAGTCGGATCACTAGGGACCATGTACTATATGTCCTTGTTATGGTTGTAAGCTCAGCATAACTTTGGTATACTCTGATGCACATGGAGTAACTACATTTAGTTCTCTGCCTTGTTGGAGTTATTATTTTATTACTGTAACTCTCTCTTCAAAAATCAGATTTATAGTTGATATATTTTCTTGCCGCATTATTCTCTGAAATAATAGAATTACTGTATTTGTATCTCCAAGAAAACATATTAATTACCTTATTCTTGATATGTCAAACCTGGTTTGATTATGTTTTCATATGTACAGTATGTTACCTGTTATTCTCAATAAAAACCTATTGAAAGCAAAAGTAAGAAGAAGATCAAATCTTAGCATATAGGCCCTTTACTAAATAATTTTGAGTTGGTTACTGGAGACATAGAGAAAGCAAACATATTACATAACTTCTTCATCTCTGTGAAATGGGGAAGCGAAAGTCCTTAATGAGGATAGTATTGACATAGTCCCAAATGATACACAATTGCTCAAAATTGACATGGTCCAGAAACCTGGGCCAGATGGCTTACATACACAAGAGTCCTCAAAAAGCTGAGCTCTTTTATATCTATGCCATTGTTTAAAATTTTTAGGAGCTCTTTAACCTCTGGCATGGTACCACTGGATTGGCATAAGCCTAATATGGTGCCTATATTTAAAAAGGGATCAAAGTCTTTACCAAGTAAGTACAGACAGGTTAGTTTAATGCATGAAAGTAAAAAAACCTTCTACCTGTACAACCACTTTAAGACAGTCGTTTTTAGTTTGTCCATTAACGTAAAGGGCTAATCTACACGTGTGTCAATCCCTTGAGTATAACCAACATTTATGCAGCATTTTTTTAATTTCATAACCCCCCTCCAATGCCTGATGAATATTACAATTGGCACCACACAGTGCAGAACACACAGAAGCATTGTGTTGTGTTAAAAATTAAGCAATATGTTGCTTTTAATTTAATTTCAATACTTTTTTATTGAAGTTTTGCATAAACAGAAAAGTACATTAGTCAAGTCTGTAATGTAGTGAAGTACATTAACGAGAATCTGGCAAAATTGAACATTATCAACTATACTGAATATCAGACGTAGATTATAATACTCTGTTCCACCACCCCCGACACCCCTTCTGGGATCAAGCTGTGCTAGGGTGAGGCAGGAAAGCACAATCCATCTATCTTGTTAGTTTTTCAAGCTTTAAGAAATTAGTTATTCCCATATATGTTACCCCAACAGGATCGACTATGGTCAATCATATATGAAAACATAGGAAAGAACATACAGTCAGGTCCATAAATATTGGGACATTGACACAATTCTAATCTTTTTGGCTCTATACACCACCACAATTGATTTGAAATGAAACAAAAAGATGTGTTTAAACTGCAGACTTTCAGCTTTAATTTGAGGGTATTTACATCCGAATCAGGTGAACGGTGTAGGAATTACAACAGTTTGCATATGTGCCTCCCACTTTTAAGGGACCAAAAGTAACGGGACAATTGGCTGCTCAGCTGTTCCATGGCCAGGTGTGTGTTATTCCCTCATTATGCCATTTACAAGGAGCAGATAAAAGGTCCAGAGTTTATTTCAAGTGTGCTATTTGCATTTGGAATCTGTTGTTGTCAACTCTCAATATGAGATCCAAAGAGCTGTCACTATCAATGAAGCAAGCCATCATTAGGCTGAAAAAACAAAACAAACCCATCAGAGAGATAGCAAAAACATTAGGTGTGGCCAAATCAACTGTTTGGAACATCCTTAAAAAGAAAGAACGCACCGGTGAGCTCAGCAACACCAAAAGACCCGAAGACCACGGAAAACAACTGTGGTGGATGACCGAAGAATTCTTTCCCTGGTGAAGAAAACACCTTTCACAACAGTTGGCCAGATCAAGAACACTCTCCAGGAGGTAGGTGTATGTGTGTCAAAGTCAACAATCAAGAGAAGACTTCACCAGAGTGAATACAGAGGGTTCACCACAAGATGTAAACCATTGGTGAGCCTCAAAAACAGGAAGGCCAGATTAGAGTTTAGCCAAACAACATCTAAAAAAGCCTTCACAGTTCTGGAACAACATCCTATGGACAGATGAGACCAAGATCAACTTGTACCAGAGTGATGGGAAGAGAAGAGTATGGAGAAGGAAAGGAACTGCTCATGATCCAAAGCCTACCACCTCATGAAGCATGGTGGCGGTAGTGTCATGGCTTGGGCATGTATGGCTGCCAATGGAACTGGTTCTCTTGTATTTATTGATGATGTGACTGCTGACAAATGCAGCAGGATGAATTCTGAAGTGTTTCGGGCAATATTATCTGCTCATATTCAGCCAAATGCTTCAGAACTCATTGGATGGCGCTTCACATTGCAGATGGACAATGACCCGAAGCATACTACGAAAGCAACCAAAGAGTTTTTTTAAGGGAAAGAAGTGGAATGTTATGCAATGGCCAAGTCAATCACCTGACCTGAATCCGATTGAGCATGCATTTCACTTGCTAAAAACAAAACTGAAGGGAAAATGCCCCAAGAACAAGCAGGAAATGAAGACAGTTGCAGTAGAGGCCTGGCAGAGCATCACCAGGGATGAAACCCAGCATCTGGTGATGTCTACAGTATGCGTTCCAGACTTCAGGCTGTAATTACCAAAAAAAAAAAAACAAGTATTAAAAAGTGAAAGTTTGATTTATGATTGTTAATCTGTCCCATTACTTTTGGTCTCTTAAAAAGTGGGAGGCACATATACAAACTGTTGTAATTCCTACACCGTTCACCTGATTTGGATGTAAATACCCTCAAAGTAAAGCTGAAAGTCTGCAGTTAAAATACATCTTGTTTGTTTCATTTCAAATCCATTGTGGTGGTGTATAGAGCAAAAAAGATTAGATTTGTGTCGGTGTCCCAATATTTATGGACCTGACTGTATATGAAATACAAGGAAAAAAAGAGAGAATTTTTTGTTTTTATAAAACATAAACATTTATGTAAACACAGTCGTTACAGGATTTGTACAGTATTGGAAGCAATGGACATAAATACTACCAAATCATGGACGTTGATGTTGGTCATACCAGGTGTTCCAACACTCCCAGATTGGACTAACTAATTGATATTTTCCCATCTATTGAGCGTATAGTACTTCGTATGTGGCATGAGTATGCATTATTTAAATGGTTTTGGTTATAGTTGGTGTATGTGGATCTCTCCAATGCCTGACTTGTGCTAAATGAGCTGCCAGCAATATACTGTATGTATAATTGGGCCTCTTAATTTATGTGGTACATTGGTTAGACCTAGGGAGAATAGGGCTATGTCAGGTGAAATATTGAGTATAATCCCATATACCTCCTTAATTAAGCGGAATACCACTATCCAAAAAGCTGATATTTTGGGACAAGCCCACAGTAAGTGGTGGAGGTTGCCTTCAGCTCTGCACTCTCTCCAGCACAGTGGAGATAGTTGTGTTGAGAATTTAGACATCCTATAGGGAGTCAGATACCATCTTAGTAGTAACTTTTGAGTAAGTTCCCATAAGTTTATGCTTTTTGTGGCTGAGAAGTTGTATCTAAGTGCCTCCTGCCACTTCTCAGTTGAATACTCTTACCCAGTTCATGTTCCCAGGCTCTGATGGGTTTGGACTCGGTGAGTGACATTTTGTTTTTTAACGTATTATACAGTAGTGATATATCCTTGGTTTTGGAGTCCGTTAGAGTGAAGAAATTTGCTATTTTCCAGGGTAGTGAAATATTATGCGATTGGATAGATTGTACAAAATGCGTTATCTGTAAATAAGTGAAGAAGTCATTAGGGGATATATGTTCTATTTGTAGAGCCCTAAACGATTCAATGGCTGGGCCCACTAGAATATCATCCAAAAATGTAATCCCTTTGGATTCCCATTGGTGAACATTTATAATGGGAATTATACACGAAAGGCTGGCAATAGGAAGTTGGATTGTAGTTTTAGGTGCACCACCTGGGAGGTTTTGTAGTAATGTATGCCATGCCTGTAACATAGCCTTAATAGTGGGAGACATCTTATTGTCTGTATGTGGAAGAAACTGGCTGGCCAATAGGTAGTGGTAAGTATTATTTCCAGTGATTTGTTGGTTTTCTATTTGTACCCATAGGTTTTGCCTTGGTTAAGAAAACCAGACTTTGATTTGTGTTAATAAAGATGCTAAATAGTAGTCCTCAACTACCACGAGTCCAACTCCCCCTGCTTGTTTTGCTGTTGTAAGTTTGCTGAACACACATCTAGCTCTTTTGCCTCTCCATAAGAAATTATTGATTAAAGACTGGGCTGTCTTAAAAAAAGGAAAAATTTGTGAGGAGGGGACAAGGAAGTCCCCAGAAAGCAAAATATAGGCGGGTCAACAACGGCTTATGGTACAAATGTAGAAAAGGCTTTATTAGGGGTGGGGGTGCATGTACATTAAATTTAAAGCATATGTGGGGAATACAATGTGTCTGAATCAACACAGTGTAGCTCACTATACATAACCATTTAGGTAAAAAATGTGCTGCAGCAAATAGAAATTAAAAATGCAGAGCGCTCTGACTGGCTCCAAAAATTGCAAGCTCCGTTTGTCCAGGGAAAGAAATGGCACTACAAAAATAGTCTATAGTGAGCTGTTAGATAAATGTGGGGTCTGGTAGTTTTGAAGTTGAAGCAGGACACACATGCACATCCAAAGTTTTGATGCTGTACACTAATGAGGTTGGTCCGCTTAGGACAGAATGCTCACGAAATCTAAGAGACAAAAAAAGTCCAGAGTGCAAACACACAGACCCACAGATCACTATGGGTGATCAACAGCGCTTCTACACTTATGCTGTTTAAGCCACTTATATGCTTTAATTCAGGGTTCTAGACACTGAGTGTTTTTCACTCATAGTTCATACATAACTCCTAGATAGACTCTTTGTGTCTTTTACACTGACCGGAACAGATGGACTAAGAACAAATTGTAGTGGGGCTGCACAAGTCCATCAAGCCTCCGTTATTGAGAGGAAAGCAGGTATTTGGGAGAGAGGTAATGCAGTAAGGAATAGCGGTAGGTTGCTTGATTGGGCTCTCACCAGATCCGTCGCAAGGTACACTTCTTTCCAGGGACAGTGTCAGTTTCTGCCTGGTCTCTGCTCGGCCATGGGTGGCTATGCAGCGGCTCCAGACAATCCTCAGAGCGGCAGCGCGCCTCTGAACTCTCCAGTGAGTGCTCCGGGAGGAGGTCCCTCGTGATATGTAGTCACATGACAGGTCAGGTGTGCAGGAAGGAAGTCTGGAACACAGTACTAAATCAGTGTGGGCAGAAGTGGACTGGGAATAGCAGTGCCCTGAATTTGGTCAATTACAAATGAAAAATCCTTTGCATTGCTGGAATGGAGATCATAGTCAGAGCCTGTTTTTTCCCTCTGCACATTCTACGTTGACGTTTCGTGCATCTCCATGCACTTCTTCAGAACAGATTGGCGTTGGCATACACATTGCTTATATAGTAGTGAATGTCCAATTGAATTGGCCAGCGTCAAAATTATTATTATGCCATCTTGTGGTCATATTTGGTAATGTGCCACTTAAATGCGTGCAGAGGTCATTCTCCACATATGGAGTTTGAAGAGGGATACAATATCAAATTCTTTACCTCCTTTGCATCAAACCAAATTTTAAAAATAAGAAGAATTAATTACTTATATATTCATAAAGGGAGGGGAAAAGTGGGACTTTAAATGAAACACCCTAGATAAATGTCTCCATCCCTAATAAATCTATAATAAGAGGGGAGGAAGTTCGGAACTTTGAATGAGGCACATAAGTAGAACAATAAATCACTTGAAAAAACAAGTTTTAATAAATAAACACAAGTTATACAAATATCTCGGCCAGCAGGCTCCATATAGAGATATAAGTTAACAGCAATTATTAAAATAGCTACAACACATCATATATGATGACATCAAGCATCTAGGGTAGCCTATAGATTGGCAATAACTTATATACAGTATATATATATATAAACATCACTTCTACAGGTGGGTTGGCCCGTCTCCCATGCTTTGTGTATCCAGTGCAGGGGATAGGAACGGAAGGAAAGGATGGGGAGAGGGGAGGGAGGGGGGGATGGGGGAGGGGAAAGCTGGATGGAACACTAGGCAAGGAGAATAGTATGGCTATGGACCATTGTGTCCGGGGGGGAGAGAAAAGATGCTACGGTTCAAGGATGACACTCAGGCTCAATTCATGGTTCAGGCCCTTCGGCTGAAGGGTCCTGAGTCTAAAGATCCAGGTCCTTTCTTTCCGCAGGAGCACCGTATCAAAGTCTCCTCTGCGGTCGGTTAAAGAGAGAGAGAAGAAACCCTTCACTGTTAGACCAGAGGTCTTGCCTTGATGGAAGTTCAGAAAGTGCTGAGCTACCGGGGTTTCCTCTTTTAGTCTGATACTCTTCAGATGCTCTCCGAATCCAATTCGTAGCTGTCTCTTTGTCTTGCCCACATATAATTTATGACATGGGCATTCGAGAACATAAAGTATTCTAGTGGTGGCACAGTTTATGAAGGATCTAATCTCAAATTCTTGGCTACCATCAGAATTTCTGAACGTCTTACTGCGGTCCACGTATTTGCACGTACCGCAGTGGCCACATGGGAACATGCCATTGACTCGAGGCATATCCGTTAGCCAGCTTCTATTAGGCGGCCGTATATATTCAGATTGTACCAACATATCATTAAGGTTTTTTTGCTCGTTTGGCTACCATTGAAGGTCTATCTCCAACAGCTTGCCCCAAGTCAGCGGCACGCTTTAGGGTGGGCCAATGTTTGGACAGGATGGTGTTCACCTGGTGCCATTGAACACCATATGGAGTAATGAACCTCACCAGTCCCTCGATTATTTGATGAGTCTCTATCCGGGGCCGGAGGAGGTCAGACCTCATCCTCTGTCCCGCAATGCTTTTGGCTCTTTTGAGGACCCGATGGGGATATCCTCTTTTCCTGTATCTCTGGTATAATTGTTAAGCTTCACATTGGTAATCCTCCTCTGTCAAGCAGTTCCTGCGGATTCTCAGGAACTGACCAACCGGGATACCACGTATAAGGGATCTAGGGTGGTGGCTGTCTGCCTGTATTTGCAGCCGTTTCTTTCCTGAACGTGTTGGTGACCAACTTGCCACCTTCTAATCTGATAGACAGGTCCAGGAAGTAAATGCAAGAGGAATCTGCTGTATAGGTGAGGTGTATATTCCTGGTGTTGTTGCCCAACTCGGCCATAAATGTCGTTAATTGGTCCTGTGTCCCGCCCACACCTCCAGCACATCATTGATGTACCTTAGCCAGGAACATGCATGGCCAAGGTACATCGATGAGGCATAAACCACCTCCTCCTCCCACCAACCCAGGTGCAAGCATGCATAAGCAGGTGCCCATGGTGCTCCCATAGAGGTTCCACAGAGTTGTTGGTAGTTCACACCCGAAAATTTTAAGAAATTATGTTCAAGAGCAAGTTCTAAGAGTTAGATAATTAATTAGTTTTGTGTCCCCATTTCAGGGAATTGTTTGTCCAAGAAATGGTAGACTGCCGAGATGCCCCACTCGTGGGGAATGGACGTGTATAACGCCTCAACATCAATCCCTACGAGGAGGGCATCTTCCGGAAACTGCAGAGCACTGATTTTATTTAGGACATCTCCAGTGTCTCGTACATATGATGTTAGAGACAGAACCAAGTCCTTGATCAAAGTATCAATATATTTCCCCACCCTTTCTAGGGGGCATGGATGGCGGAGACAATAGGTCTTCCTGGGGGAGCCTTACTGTTCTTATATACTTTAGGGATTATGTAAAAAGTCGGTTTGTTGAAGCCAACGACTTTTAAGAACACCTGCTCCTTTTTGGAAATTAAGTCGGCTTCAAATGCCCACTGAATTTTTCATTAATGAGTATCACTAGTAACGTGAAGGGGTCCTGGTACAGTTTTTTGTACATAGATTTATCACTGAGAAGACGCCGTACCTCCCCCTCGTAGTAATCCACTGAGAGGAGGACGACGTTGCCCCCTTTATCACTCTTTTTAATCATAACTTGGTCTGCCTCAGTGAGTTCTTTTAATGCTTTTCTTTCCTCAGATGTGAGGTTATCCCCCAATGTAGTGGAGTCCCAGTTTAATTTATCAAGGTCCTCCTCGACAAGGTCGAGGAACCCTCCGAGCCATTTGTTTTTGCGGAACACGGGCATTTTGATGGTCCATATTTTTAGTTTGGGATCTCTTCTCTATCCTGGTGTTTCTGGGGTCTCCTCATCATCTGAGGACTGTCCTTAAACCCCTGTTTAATGAACACAAAAAACTAATTATTAAATCCTTGAATAGAAAATGAGACATACTCAGTGAGAAACTTCAGCCCTTAAAAGAAAACTCTGACTTTGAGAGACTTAACGAGATTCTTAAAAAAGAAGTCGATAGAACTTTAAAAAAAAAATAAAACCACCAAACACAATAAATTTAAAAGAGATCTAGATGACTGGGCTAAAGGGGAGATTTTTGACCTCACAGTAAGAGGAGGAAGAAATAGATTGCGTAACCGTAGATTTCCCTCTCGATCAGATACCGACATAGGGGCCCAGTCCTCTGGTAGTGAAGACGAGGTCCGCCACACCGTATCTTTTTAGACAAAGACCTACTGGACTCGCAGGAAGCTCCCTTGTCCTGGGGTATACTGAAGGGAGACAAACAAGGGACAACAGGAGGAGGAAGGGGTCAAGGAAGAGGAGGTCAGCAGACTCAGGGAGACGCAACAAGATTAGACAGGACGACCACCAGAAGCCAGAGACGCCCCCGCTAACTGAAACCCAACTACCTAACTTAGTAGAAGACCTTAAAATTATAAATCTATCTGACTTTAAGTTAGAGAAACGACATATAGACCTACTCAGTAGGGGCCTTTCCTTCTCCCCCACAGCCACCATGGACCAATTTGGGGTATACAAAGACCTTTGCCTCTTTTTGAGGAGGGTAAACTTAAAGGTGATCCATTCGGCGGAGTCCCCTATGGGTGACCCAGTGACAGACACAAAGGATACAAAAGCCCTGGAATCACTTATCACACTTCTAGAGGAAGCTGGTCAGTCCTCAGATGATGAGGAGACCCCAGAAACACCAGGATGGAGAAGAAATCCCAAACTAAAAATACGGACCACCAAAATGCCTGTGTTCCGCAAAAACAAATGGCTCGGAGGGTTCCTCGACCTTGTCGAGGAGGACCTTGATAAATTAAACTGGGACTCCACTACATTGGGGGATAACCTCACATCTGAGGAAAGAAAAGCATTAAAAGAACTCACTGAGGCAGACCAAGTTATAATTAAAAAGAGTGATAAAGGGGGCAACATCGTCCTCCTCTCAGTGTATTACTACGAGGGGGAGGTACAGCGTCTTCTCAGCGATAAATCTACGTACAAAAAACTGTACCAGGACCCCTTCACGTCACTAGTGGTACTCATTAATGAAAAATTACAGTGGGCATTTGAAGCCGACTTAATTTCCAAAAAGGGGCAGGTTCTCTTAAAAGTCGTTGACTTCAACAAACCGACTTTTTACATAATCCCTAAAGTACATAAGAACAGTAAGGCCCCCCCAGGAAGACCTATTGTTTTCACCATCCACCCCCCCTAGAAAGGGTGGGGAAATATATTGATACTTTGATCAAGGACTTGGTTCTGTCTCTAACATTGTATGTACGAGACACTGGAGATGTCCTAAATAAAATCAGTGCTCTGCAGTTTCCAGAAGATGCCCTCCTCATGGGGATTGATGTTGAGGCATTATACACATCCATTCTCCATGAGTGGGGCATCTCGGCAGTCTACCATTTCTTGGACAAACATTTCCCTTAAATGGGGACACAAAACAAATTCATTATCGAGCTCCTAGAACTTGCTCTTAAACATAATTTCTTAAAATTTTCGGGCATGAACTACCAAGAACTCTGTGGAACCTCTATGGGAGCACCATGGGCACCTGCATATGCATGCTTGCACCTGGGTTGGTGGGAGGAGGAGGTGGTTTATGCCTCATCGATGTACCTTGGCCATGCATGTTCCTGGCTAAGGTACATCGATGATGTGCTGATGGTGTGGGCGGGGACACAGGACCAATTGACGACATTTATGGCCGAGTTGGGCAACAACACCAGGAATATGCACCTCACCTATACAGTAGATTCCCATTGCATTTCCTTCCTGGACCTGTCTATCAGATTAGAAGGTGGCAAGTTGGTCACCAACACGTTCAGGAAGGAAACGGCTGCAAATACGCTACTACAGGCAGACAGCCACTACCCTAGATCATTTATATGTGGTATACCCCGTGCAGTCAGTTCCTGAGAATCCTCAGAAACTGCTTGACAGAGGAAGATTACCAACGTGAAGCTTCACAACTATAAAGATTCAGGGAAAGAAGATATCCCCATCGGGTCCTCAAAAGAGCCAAAAGCATTGCGGGACAGAGGATGAGGTCTGACCTCCTCCAGCCCCGGATAGAGACTCATCGAATAATCGAGGGACCGGTGAGGTTCATTACTCCACATGGTGCCCAATGGCACCAGGTGAACACCATCCTGTCCAAACATTGGCCCATCTTAAAGCGTGCCACTGACTCTGGGCAAGCTGTTGGCGATAGACCTTCAATGGTGGCCAAACGAGCAAAAAACCTTAATGATATGTTGGTATAATCTGAATATATACGGCCGCCTAATAGAAGCTGGTTAACGGATATGCCTCGAGTCAATGGCATGTTCCCAAGGTCTAACAGTGAGGGGTTTCTTCTCTCTCTCTTTAACCGACCGCAGAGGAGACTTTGATACGGTGCTCCTGCGGAAAGAGAAGACCTGGATCTTTAGACTCAGGACCCTTCAGCCGAAGGGCCTGAACCACAAATTGAGCCTGAGGCCTCGCACACACGGCCGAGATTCTCGTTGAGAAAAACATGTCGTTTTTTTCGACGAGATTCTTGGACAAGAAACTTGTCCCGGCCGAGTGTACACACGCTCGTTTCAAAGAACCCGCGGTTCTTTGAAAGGAGTGTACGCGGTGACGTCATCGACTACGTCGAGCATGCGCTCGTCACATTCGATGCCGTCGCCGCCATCT
The DNA here is from genome assembly GCA_029206835.1 of Rana muscosa. Lineage (NCBI taxonomy): Eukaryota > Metazoa > Chordata > Amphibia > Anura > Ranidae > Rana > Rana muscosa. The sequence continues at coordinate 797,314,153 of CM055117.1, read as the reverse complement.
TGGTATACCCTACGTATGCCTAGGAAGCTACCGCGCATGCGTCGAATTCATTTCGAACATGCGCGGGCTTCCGGGCGGACAGGTAAGTGTACACACACTCACTTTTCTCGTCGAGAAACACGTCGAGGAGAATCTCGACGAGAAAATAGAGAGCAGGTTCTCTATTTTCTCGTCGAGGTTTCTTGTCGGTTTTCTCGACGAGAAACCCGATAGCCGCGTACACACGACCGATTTACTCGGCAAGACCTCTCTGCCAGCAAGTTTCTTGCTGGTTCTTGCCGAGAAAATCGGTCGTGTGTACGAGGCCTCAGTGTCATCCTTGAACGGTAGCATCTTTTCTCCCCCCGGACACAATGGTCCATAGCCATACTATTCTCCTCGCCTAGTGTTCCATCCAGTTTTCCCCTCCCCCTTTTCTCCCCCCTTCTCCCCCTCCTCTCTCCCCACTCCCCATCCTTTCCTTCCTTTCCTATCCCCCGCACTGGATACACAAAGCATGGGAGACGGGCCATCCCACCTGTAGAAGTGATGTTTATATATATACTGTATATAAGTTATTGCCAATCTATAGGCTACCCTAGATGCTTGATGTCATCATATATGATGTGTTGTAGCTATTTTAATAATTGCTATTAACTTATATCTCTATATGTTCATATATATATATATATAATAAATTTTTCTTATTTTTCAAATTTCTCTTTTTTGGTTTGATGCAAAGGAGGTAAAGAATTTGATATTTTATCCCTCTTTAAACTCCATATGTGGAGAATGACCTCTACACGCATTTAAGTGGCACCTTTTCTTTTTAATAACTGCATTACCAAATATGACCACAAGATGGCATAATAATCATTTTGGCGCTGGCCAATTCAATTGGACATTCACTCCTATATAAGCAATGTGTATGCCAACGCCAATCTGTTCTGAAGAAGTGCATGGAGATGCACGAAACGTCAACGTAGCCTGTACAGAGTGCAAAAAACAGGCTCCGACTATGATCTCCAATCCAGCAATGCAAAGGATTTTTCATCTGTAATTGACCAAAATCAGGGCACTGCTATTCCCAGTCCACTTCCACCCACACTGATTCAGTACTGCATTCCAGACTTCCTTCCTGCACACCTGACCGGTCATGTGACTACACATCACGAGGGACCTCCTCCAGGAGCACTCACTGGAGAGTTCAGCGGCGCGCTGCTACTCTGAGGATTGCCTGGAGCCGCTGCATAGCCGCTCATGGCCGAGGAGAGACCGGGCAGAAACTGACACTGTCCCTGGAAAGAAGTGTACCTTGTGACGGATCTGGTGAGAGCCTAATCGGGCAACCTACCGATATTCCTTACTGCATTACCTCTCTCCCAAATGCCTGCTCTCCTCTCCATAACGGTGGCTTGATGGACTTGTGCAGCCCCACTACAATGTGTTCTTAGTCCATCTGTTCCGGTCAGTGTAAAAGACTCAGTGATATCCACTACAAAGAGTCTATCTAGGAGTTATGTATGCTCTATGAGTGAGATACACTCAGTGTCTGGAACCCTGAATTAACCACTTCAATACCATGCACTTACACCCCTTCCTGCTCAAGCCAATTTTTAACTTTCTGCGCTGTCGCTGTTTAAATGACAATTGCACGGTCATGCTACACTGCACCCAAACAGAATTTTTATCATTTTGTTCCCACAAATAGAGCTTTCTTTTGGTGGTATTTGATCGCCTCTTTGGTTTAAAATTTTTGCTATACAAGTTAAAAAATCCCGAAAATTTTGAAAAAAAAAGTTTTTATTTTTTTTCTGTTTTGTAAATAAGTATGTTTTCTCCTTCACTGATGGGCACTGATAAGGCGGCACTGACGGGTACTGATAAGGCAGCACCAATGAGGCAGCACCAATGAGGTGGCACTGATGGGCACTGACGATGGGCACTGATATGCAGCACTGATGGGCACTGTTGGGTGGCACTGATGGGCATTGATAGGCGGCACTGATGGGCACTCATGGGTGGCACTGGTGGGCATTGATTTGCACTGATAGGCGACACTGATGGGCACTGAAAGGCTGCAATGGTGGGTACTTATGGGTAGCAATAATAGGCGGCACTGATGGGCACTGATAGGCAGCACTGCTGGGCACTGATGGGCATTGATGCATGGCACTGATGGGCACTGACATGTGGCACTGATATGCAGCACTGATGCGTATCCCTGGTGGCACTGCCATGGATTTTGAGTGGGCACTGGTTGGCAGCTGTCTGGGCATTGATTGGCAGCTGCCTTGGCACAGATTGGCATTCCCTGGTGGTCTAGGGGGCATACCTGGTGGTCCAGTGTGGATGCCCATCCCTGGTGGTTCTGGGCGGCATGCTGGTGGTACTGTGCAGTGATCCGAGGGGGGGCTGCACTGATAAACTATCAGAACATACCCCCCTGTCAGGAGAGCAGCCGATCGGCTCTCCTCTACTCGCGTCTGTCACGCGAGTGAGGAAAAGCCAATCAGCGGCTCTTCCTGTTTACATTGTGATCAGCCGTGATTGGACATGGCTAATCACGTGGTAAAGAGCCTCCGCCAGAGGCTCTTTACCGAGATCGGTGTAGCGGTGTGTCAGACTGACACACCGCACCACCGATCGGCGCAATGCGCGCCCCCACGGGGGCACGGCGGCTGTTATCCTGCTGGACGTCATATGACGCCCAGTCAGGATAACGAAACCACCGCCCTGCCATCATTCTGCTATAGGCCGGGCAGGAAGTGGCTAAAGCATATAAGTGGCTTAAACAGCAGAAGTGTAGAAGCGCTGTTGATCACCCATAGTGATCTGTGGGTCTGTGTGTTTGCACTCTGGAGATTTCATGAGCATTCTGTCCTAAGCAGACCAACCTCATTAGTAGACATGTGCACACTGAAATATTTCGTTTCGGAATTTCGTTTTCGTCCGAAAAATAAATTTATTTAGTTACTCCCGAAATTCGTTTTTATTTATTTCGTTTTTCGTTAGAAATTGCATTCGTCCGAAAATCTGAATTAATTAAGGTCGAATCTGTCATTGAAGGCTTATGGTGTCTGTCGAATGTTCAAAGAAGATTCGACGGAGCAGTGAAACTGTACGACGCTGCAATCATACATTTCCGGTCGAATGTTCCGCCCACAAGCTATATAAGAATTCTAATGTTGTATGACTAGTAATAATTATATTTATTCATTACTATTACTAGTCAACCAACATTAGAATTATTCTATAGCCTATGGGCGGATGCATTTGACCGGAAATGTACGATTGCAGCGTCGTACAGTTTTGCTGCACCGTCGAATCTTCTAACTTTCGATGCTTTGTCGAATCTTCGTCATTCTAGCTATTTTACTGCTCCTCCTCTTTGGTTACAATCAGCCAATAACATTCATCATCAACTTTATTTTTATTTTACTTCCCCCACCCAATTCCAGCAGTGATATTTTCTCTCTATGTCGAATCTTTTCTCTCTATAATAACAAATCTTTTCTCTCCTATGTCGAATCTTTTCTCTCCTATGTCGAATATTTTCTCTCTATAATGTCGAATCTTTTCTCTCCTATGTCTAATCTTTTCTCTCCTATGTCGAATCTTTCTCTCCTATGTCGAATCTTTTCTCTCTATAATGTCGAATCTTTTCTCTCCTATGTTGATAGAGTTAAGGTTAGGCACATTCGACCACAGGTTCGATGGACACAGATTGTTATTGTCAGCGTCACGTCGAATCTCCTATCTATATCGAACTGTTGTAGCAACGAAAACGAAAATGAAGCATTTGTTTATGTCGGATCTTTCGGTTTTCGGATTCTGTGCTTTCGTTTTCGTTTGTTAAAACGATAACGAAAATAGCTGAAATTCGGACGAAAATGCATTCGGACGAAAACGAATGCACATGTCTACTCATTAGTGTACAGCATCAAAACTTTGGATGTGCATGTGTGTCCTGCTTCAGCTTCAAAACTACCAGACCCCACATTTATCTAACAGCTCACCATAGACTGTTTTTGTAGTGCAATTTCTTTCCCTGGACAAACGGAGATTGCAATTTTTTGGAGCCTGTCAGAGCGCTCTGCATTTTTCATTTCTATTTGCTGCAGCACATTTATTACTTAAATGGTTAGGTATAGTGAGCCACACTGTGTTGATTCGGACACATTGTATTCCTCACATATGCTTTAAATTTAATGTACATGTACCGCCACCCCTAATAATGCCTTTTCTACTTCTTCTACTTCTTCTACTGCAAACACAATAATAAAGTGCAAATACAATGATGTATCCAATATTGACTAATACACTCCAATGTGCAAATAAACTAGTAAAGTGCAAAAGTTCATGTGCAAAATGTTGCTGCAAGATAAGTTAATATTTCTTGTCAAATGTATTTTATTGAGTACAAGTTGTGATACAAATTATAGATGATACATTAAATACATCAAAAATAGAGAAGCACAAATATTCTTATTTCAATAAGTAAACATATTAGTAGATACTTGTGGACAAAGTATGGTATATTAATTAGTTTCCAGTGGCAATAATATTATTAAGTTTTAGAGGTTTTATGCAATTATTAGTAACTACCAATATATATATATATATATATATTATCCTCTGTGGAGCAAAGAGTTATTAACAATACTAAGGGAGCTTCAACATCATAGTAATAAAATAGCAAAAAGCAAAAACAAAGGGAAAGGAAAAAAAAGAGATTAGTGAAAATAAGTATAAGAAAATAAAGTGGAGAAAAAGAGAGTACTGGAATATAAGGGGGGTCCGCGTGGTCAAGCCGAGAGTCACCTTTCAAATCCAAGAGAAGTTGAACAATGGTATATATAACATACTGATTCGCTACCATGGCATTAATACCCTATTGTCAAAAGTTGGCGTATTATATATAATCCAGGGCTGCCACATCTTTTCAAATCTGGGGATCATGTCCATTGCAATAGCGGCCATCTTGGCTTGGGTCATGGTATAATTCATTTTAGCTATAGCTTCCTGTAAGACCAATTTAGGTGATTTCCAAGATGTTGCTAGTGTCTGTTTGGCAGCTGTGAAGAGTTGCACCAGCAATTTGAATTGAGTATGTGGAATAGAGTCTGGTTTTAAGTTAAGTAGGGCCATTGCAGAATCAGGAAGGATTGTTTTCCCTAGTAATTTAGTTGCAATTTTAAATATACCTTTCCAGAATGTTTGTGCTTTAGGACATGACCACCAAATATGAAAATACGTGCCCAAATCCATACAACCTCTAAAACATTGTGGTGAATAGTTCTGCACATATTTGGCTACCCTGGCTGGTACCAGGTACCACCTTGTCAGGACCATGTAATTGGCTTCACTAGCTATTATGTTGGGAGAAGCTGTTTTAGTTGTTGACCATATTTGGTTCCATTCTGAAATCTCTAATGTTCGTTCCAAATCCTCCTCCCACTTCCCAACATAAGACGGTTTATCACCACAAGAATGTATCAGCATATGCGAGTATATAGTGGATATTGCACCTCTGGCACAGGGATTCTTTTGACAAATATATTCGAAACTGGACAGTTGTGACAATGAAGTTGTAGTGTTCAAGAGGGGTGTAAAAAAGTTTTTAATTTGTAAATATCTAAACAACTCAGATTGCGGAAGACCATATTTTTCACATAATTTGTGCATATATAAGACATCCCTGCACACCCATTCTTTAAAGGATTTAGGATATATCCATGCCGGATAGAATGCTGGGTTTTTAAAGAATGACAGTAGAGGATTGTGCAGGGATTGAAGAGAAGTATTAGTCTTGAATCTGTCCCAAAGGGAAATTAAATGTTTTCTATGGACACCCATAATGGGGTTTCGTGGCATGCCTGGTATTTAGTAAGACTTGTTATGTGTGCTGCTCTGTAGTAATAGGCAAAATTAGGGCATCCTAATCCTCCGCTAATTTTGGGAAGATAGAGTGTATGTGTTTGTATTTGTGGCTTGGAAGATCCCCATATAAATGACAGTGATTTCCTTTGTAATATTCGCAGATGATAGGCTGGGATAGAAATTGGCAAGACTCTAAATAAATATAAAAGTTTTGGTAATAATGTCATTTTGACAGCATTTAATCTTCCAAACCACGATAACGGGAGATGTGACCATGATTTCATCAGTTTTGTTAACTGTTTTATAATTGGGGGATAATTAAGTGAGAATAAGTCAGATAAGGATGGTGTGAGATGTATCCCTAAATATGGAATCGATTTGCTATTCCACGTGTAAGGGAGGCCAATTTTCGCAGATCTTAGTTCCAATTCCGAAAGGAATATGTTTAACGCTAAACATTTTTTGGGATTTATGAATAGACCAGTAACTTCTGCAAATTTATTGAGTATGGGAACGAGATTCGGGCCAGAAACTTGGGGTGACGAGAGAAATAAGAGGATATCATCCGCAAATAGACAAAGTTTGTGCTGATATCCACCAAGTTCAATACCAGTTATAGTGGAGTCAGATATGATCTTTTGTGCCAATGGTTCAATGAGTAAGGCAAATAATAAGGGGGATAAAGGTCATCCTTGCCGCGTGCCTCTCTCTATGATAAAAAGGGTCTGAACTATAGCCTGCATATTTGACGTGTGCTTTAGGTTTGTTGTATAAAGCCATAACCCAGTTGGTGAAGTTAGGGCTGAAGCCCCATTTCTGCAGGGTATAATTCAGGTAGGGCCATGAGACAGAGTCAAAAGCTTTTTTAATGTCCAACGAGAGGAAGCAGGTTGGAATTCTGAGCATCTTAGCAATGTGAGCCAGAAGGACTGCTCTGCGTACGTTATCTCCCGCTTGGCGTGAGGGCATGAAGCTTACCTGGTCCCTATGTATAAGAGTGCCAATAATATTGTTAAGACGGGCCGCTAATATTTTGGCTAATACCTTAATATCTGTATTTAGCATGGAGATGGGACGATAATTTGTGCTTAGAGTGTCATCAGATAATGGTTTAGGAATCATAAAAATTGTAGCAAATAGTGATTCTTGTCTAAAAGATTTATTTTGTAATAGGTCATTAAAAGCTTTTGCTAATAGGGGGGAGATAGTGTCGTTGAAGGTTCGATAGTACAGAGCTGAGAACCCATCTGGACCAGGCCTTTTATTTATTTTTAACGTTTTTATTGCTGCTATCACGTCTTCATTAGTAATGGGTTTGTCTAGTAACTTTTTTTGAGATTCAAACATCTGGGGAAGATTAATATTTGAAAAGAAGGAGTCAGCCATATTTCTATTACATTTATTTGTCTCTGTATATAATGCTTTAAGGTGAGTACTGATTTTTTTTACAATTTTGAGGGGGTTACTGGTATATGCATTGTTGGCCAATTTGAGTCTTATGCCGCGTACACACGATCATTTTTCCCGACGGGAAAAATGAAATTTTTCCCGACGGGAAAAATGAAATTTTTTCCTTTGGACGAGAAAAACGATCGTCTGTGGGCTTTTCGCCGTTTTTCCAGACGGGAAAAACCGCATTAATCATGACGAGAAAAATTAGAACATGCTCTAATTTTTCTCGTCGTGGTTCCTGTCATTTTTTTCCGCGGCAGTTTTCCCATAGGGAAACACTGCCGTGGAGCCTACACACGGTCGTTGTTCTCGTCAAGAGAAAAAATGACGGGAAAAACGTCCGTGTGTGGGGGAACAAGCCATTCCCTCGTTTTTCCTGTCGTGATTCACGGCGGTGTTTTCACCGCCGTGAATCACGATCGTGTGTACGCGGCATATTAGGTTTGAAAGATTTATTGATAGAATTCAACGCTCTTGCTAAAAAAGTGCCTGTTTTATTGGATTTCATGTAAAATGCATGTTTGGTATTATATATTGATTTATTAGCAGATTCTGAGAGGAATAGGTCATATTCAAGTCAAGCTTTTTCAAAGCATCCTTTTGTTTTGGGAGTGGGGTTATTTTGAAATTCTGTGTAAGATGCGTTGAACTTAGTTTCTATGTGTCTTGCAAGTGCTATGCGTTCTCTTTTAAGTACCCCTAGTTGTTGTTGAAGTATTCCTCTCATAACCGGCTTGTGAGCTTCCCAAAGAGTGAGAGAAGAGATATCAGTATTTGTATTATGATCTAGATATTCTGTTAAGGTCTTCTCAATCGACAAGCGGTATGAGGGGTGTTTAAGTAAAACATCTGGCAGGTACCAGGTGCGGTCATGTGCTCTAGGTAGAATATATGCTATTGAGGTAAAGACTGCGTTGTGATCTGACCAGGGAATAGGGATAATATTGGAGGCTATCAATTCAGGTACCATTCCTATCGTTACAAATATGTGGTCTATGCAGCTGAATGTTTGGTGTGGGTTTGAAAAATATGTATAATCTCTTTTCGTTGGGTTGGATTCTCTCCAGGAGACGATTAGTTTATATTTATTGAGAAGTTGAGCGAGGGATCTACTGGCTTGATAACGTGGGGGGGAATATGGTGTTTTGTCCAGAAATGGTAGGAGGACATGATTGGAGTCTCCACATACAAATCGTGAACCCATTTTATGTGAATTAATAACTTGGAAAATATGTGAAAGAAAGGGTAAAGGTTGGTGGTTAGGAGCATAGTATGAAAGCACAGTTATTGGGCTGTCCATAATGTACCCTGTTAAAATTAGGTAGCGACCCTCTGGGTCTTTGATTTCAGAATGCAAAGTAAATTGTGTACTACGGTGAAATGCAATGAGTGTGCCACATTGTTTAGTGGAAGCCGAAGCTGTGTATACTTGTGGGTATGAGGTACTATAAAATTTGGGAGTGGAAGCTGGAGTAAAGTGAGTTTTTCTTGCAAACACACAATATGTGCCTTTTTGGCTTGGAAAGAACAAAAGGCTTTCGTCCTTTTTTGGAGCACATTGAAACCTTGGACATTAAGGGATAGAATATTTATGGGAGCCATGGTAACCGGTACAGCAAACCGCAATTACCAAATGTTCCAGGGTAGTGGCTACTCGGCTCGATCAACACGGAGTTAGTTGAAGTAGTTAGGAATGAAAATCCAGTACAATCTGTCAAAAAAAGGAAATAAAAAACAAAAGAAAGAATAAAATGCATTAGGTTAATACAGGCATATGAAGATTTAGAAGTTTCCCTTGCCTGGGGTAAAAATTCCCAGACAAGGGGTAGGGGGCCCTCGTCTGATCCCCGCATATTTCCGTGAGGACCAGAGGAAAGCAGGTGGAGGCACATGTAACATCCGTGCACAGGGAGTCCGCTTTTAAAAAAAAATAGAAAAAATCTATAGCCCAAATGTATGAAATTATATATCCTGAATAAGTATGTTTAGTAGGATCTTTAATTATTGGACGTTTCTCAGTGTAAGAGGAGATAATTGAGTATAGTATGTGGGGGGGGGGGGGGATCTGGAGTTTACTAAATGGGATGATACTAACGAAACCTGATATTACAGTAAAGTACCATAACCAAGATATGTTTTAACCTATGGGAGTGTAGTCGGTCAATTATTGTATGTCTTAGATAAGCGGATCAGAATACACTTAAACTTGTAATTGTATGAACTATTTTCAATGTTGGCAATTTAATAAAAATTCCTAATAGAGAAGGATTGCGTAACAATTGAACTGCAACAGGGGCCATATGGCCAAAAAGGATAAAAAAAAAGAGAGATTGCAAACTTATTTTAGCAATAGCATAAGTTTGCATCAATATTGTATGTGAAAATGAGGCAAAATTGATAAATGAGGGTAAAAAATAAATAAAGATAAAAATATTTGTTAAACAAATTAATGGATCCATTATTTAGGCAAGATCCATTAATGTTTTGTAGTAGATGAGGACCAGAATTGCCTCTAAAGTTAGAAAGCTTATTACTAGGTGAGAGAAAATTTTAGAAAAACATGTAGAGGAGATTTTGTTCAGCAATTGACTGCATTGCTGTTCTCTCATAAAATGTTAATTAAGGGAAAAAGAAAAAGAAAACGTTTTGCTAGCCAATTTCCATAGGTTTTATCATTAGCATATTTCAATCTTATGCAAGATTGAAGCAAAATTATTAAGATAAAAATGAATGAAAAATAAATATAAAAAATACATTTATTGCAAGATGGAAATTTTGTTCCATAAAGCCCTGTACACACGATCGGTTTGACTGATGAAAACCGTCCGATGGATGTTTTTCATCAGACCAACCGATCGTGTATGGGACCCATCGGTCTTTTTTCCATCGGTTTTAAAAAATAGAACATGTTTTAAATTTTTCCGATGGATAAAAAACCGATCGAAAACTCAGATCGTCTATGGGCAAGTCCATCGGATCAAAAACCCACGCATGCTCAGAATCAAGTCGACGCATGCTCAGAAGCATTAAACTTCATTTTTCTTGGCTCATCGGAGTGTTTTACGTCACCGCGTTTGGAACGGTCGGTTTTTTGACTGATGGTGTGTGGGCAAGACTGATGAAAAACAGTTTCATCGGATTTCCGATGGACAAATCCATCAGACGAAAATCCATAGGTTATCCGATCGTGTGTACAGGGCTCAAGTCTATTTTCCGTTAGGGGTTAATAAATGTATTAGGGTTAGGAATGTCCCCAAGGTTTGAGACATTTACTGTTATGTCAGAAAGAATGTCAAGGTTTGAGTGAAGGAGGTTGTTTCATCAGTTGTCGTCTTGCTGTTTTTGTACAGGATGCTGCAGCAGCCATAGCAGTTAGAGGGGTGTCATCATAAAGTTCTGTCAGTCCATGGAGTTATCTTGAGCTTGGGGTGAAGCTGCAAATCGTCCTGATTTGTGGGTATGCTGATTGCCATTATTCATCTCAGGTTGGGATGAATTGTGAAGAGATGAGGAAGAGGCTGTTCTTCTTCGTGATGATGATGCTGCTGAGGAGTTTTCTGTTAGGTTAAGATCCTGGAGTGCTTGCAGCAGTTCTTCTGGAGTTTTACGGGAGATTCTGGAACCTTTGTGAGTAAACTGCAGGGAGAAAGGGAATCCCCACTGATGAATGTGGACACAACATTTTATATGATTTTCACATGAAGCACTGGTGTTATTTATTTGGATTTATTCAAAGATTTTTTGATGGACTATTATTTATAAATTTATATTGGATGTTCATACATTTATAGTTTATTCTTTGTATACATACCTTTGATTTCACTTATCAGATTTGTGTTTTCATTGGTTAATTTTTTATTTATCCCATTACTGTCATAGTGATTGGTCACTGGTTAGCGCGATTTTCACCAATTTTTTTTCCAATTCCTACCATGTATGGTAGTTCACATTTCTAAATCGCAGCTCCCAACATTCACGAAGCTACCAGCTAACGTCTGGGGTTTCTTTTTATTTAGCTTATTTAGCGCAGTTTCTTTTCTCTTTCTTTTTTATTCACTCATCTACTTATTTACTGCAGATTTATATATAGTTGTCCAGTTCATTATGGATATTTTTGATTTTAGAGCATCTAGGGTTGTCGACATAGAGGGTGTGTTTGACACAAACCCTATATCCTCAGAATCAGACGTGAGTGGTTTATTTATGCGATTAAAAAACCTCACGACATCGGAAATACACACACTAGACTTGTGCACAACGGAAAAATTTGTTCCGTTTCGGTTCGTTTCTTTCCGGTCCTGTTGATTCGTAATCATTCGTAATTTTGCTAGACGGGATTTTTCGTGTTCGGACTCATTCGTATTTTTGCAAGCGACATTTTTCGTTGAATTTTTTGTTGCTTTATAATTCGTACTTTCGGTAGAGTACGTTGTTTTTCGTTGATTCTGGACACAACTCCTACTTTCGTAACTTTTTTTGGGTTCGTACTTTCGGTAGAGTACGTTGTTTTTCGTTGATTCTGGACACAACTCCTACTTTCGTAACTTTTTTTGGGTTCGTTGATTCGTAATTTTCCGTGTCTCTCTCACAACGACGCTGCCTATTATGCCTAATGTGCTTCGAATGGATTTGTACTTTTCTAAATACATTGCGGTTATTTGTAACGATTCGAAATCTCGTATTTTACTTTCGTTTTTAACATGCGGCTATAGCCTCCGCCCCTGTACACCATTTTGAGAGGGTTCAGCACGGTGAGGGAGAAGCAGAGAGCAGAGCAGAGTGTTATTGTGCTTCGAATGGATTCGAAATCTCGTATTTTACTTTCGTTTTTTACATGCGGCTATAACCTCCGCCCCTGTACACCATTTTGAGAGGGAGTTCAGCACGGTGTGGGAGAAGCAGAGAGCAGAGCAGAGTGAGTGTTATTGTGCTTCGTATGGATTCGTACATTCGTAACTTTTTCATAACGAATTATGCCGAAGACATTCGGGCATTCGCTATTTGCGGTATAATTTATTTCGGATTCGGTCTTATTCGTAATTGCTTTGTTCGGAAATTCGAATGCTTCCGAATGTCCGAAAGTTGCTAAATTCGGACGAATTTCAATTCGTTACGAAACGAATTGCACAAGCCTAACACACACAATGGGACATTGTGTTCCTAGAGACCTATATAAAAGCCTTTATGGTCCCTAGGACCTTGAGATGGGAGGTTAGTCCCCAAATAGGTGAATCAGACCTCACAAGCTGGTTCAAATACTTTAATGACTCCGGTGTGAATTTCCTCCGTTTCCTTACAGAAAGGAAGCGTGAAAAACTCACACGCCTTGATATTGAGGTCAAACTTGTGAAAGACAAATTAGCACCTTTCAATACGGGGGAGGAGTATAAAGAATGCTCAAAGATTCTCCTAAAAACTCTTGAGAAAGAGGATAGAGATCAAAAAATCAAAACAAAAGAAAAAAGATATTAGGGATAAGGAGGACTATCAGTCTGGCCTTATATTTGCTTGGCAAAGAAAGTTGGCGTCACAAAAAAGGGATTTTTATAACAGCTTACCTGTAAAATCCTTTTCTTGGAGTACATCACGGGACACAGAGCGACTTAGTCATTACTAATGGGTTATATAGATTACCTTCAGGTGTTGGCACTGGCCAATTCCAAACCGGAAGTACCCTCCCCTATATAAGCCCCTCCCACCCGGGAGCACCTCAGTTTTGTAGCCAAGCAATAAGTGTCCCAAAAAGAGGGGTGGGAGCTCTGTGTCCCGTGATGTACTCCAAGAAAAGGATTTTACAGGTAAGCTGTTATAAAAATCCCTTTTTCTTTTTCGTACATCACGGGACACAGAGCGACTTAGTCATTACTAATGGGACGTCCCAAAGCAATGCCAAATGAGGGGAGGGATACATAAGCTGGGCGCCATCAGGCATGAGGATCTTTTGCGGCCTGCAACACACTGCGCCCAAAGGCGACATCCTCCTGACTTCTAACGTCTACCTGGTAGAATCTAGTAAACGTGTGTACCGAAGACCATGTTGCGGCCTTACATACTTGAGCCAGGGAGGCCTGGTGATGCACTGCCCATGAAGTTCCAACTGCTCTTGTGGAGTGCGCCCTAACTTTGAACGGAGGCGGTCTCTTTCTCAAGCCATAGGCTTGTATTATGACCTGTCGAATCCACTTGGCTAAAGTAGATTTTTGATGCTGCCTGACCCTTTCTGGGGCCTTCCGGCAGAACAAACAAAGTATCCGTTCTACGAATCTGAGCAGTGGCTTTAAGATAAGCTTTAACTGCTCTTACTACATCCAAAGAATGCAATAACTTCTCCTCTACCGAACTAGGTTTGGGGAAAAGGAAGGAAGAACCACATCTTGGTTCAAATGGAACCTCGATACCACCTTAGGAAGAAGGCTGGATGAGGACGTAACACTACTCTGTCCTTATGGATAACCAGATATGGCTCCTTACAGGACAAGGCGGCTAATTACGATACTCTTTTAGCCGAACAAATGGCTACTAAGAAAATCAATTTCCTGGTGAAAAGAACCAAGAAAATGTGCCGCAATGGTTCAAATGGTTGTTTCTGTAGAACCGACAGAACCAGGTTTAAGTCCCATGGACATATGGGAATACTAACCGGAGGGCTAATACGCATCACTCCTTGTATGAAAGCTTTGATTAATGAATGCAAAGCCAAGGGCCTTTGAAAAAAATATTGACAAGGCCGTCTGACCCTTGATAGTACTCAAGGCAAGCTTCCTATGTACAGCCCACTGTAGGAAGTCCAGAATCCTACCTATTACGTACTTACGTGGATGCCATTTCCTGGCCTCACCCCACGTGATGTACGCCTTCTAGATCCTATAATAGATCTGCCTGGATACCGGCTTCCTGGCATTGATCATGGTAGATACCACAGGATTAGAGAGCCCTCTCTTTTTTAGAATGTGGGCTTCTATAGCCAGGCCGTCAAACCTAGGGCTGGTAAGGAAGGGTAGTATATCGGTCCTTGCGAAAGCCGGTCCGGACGATGTGGGAGGGTCCAAGGACTTCCCACTGACATTTTTACAATCTCCGCGTACCATGCCCTTCGGGGCCACGCTGGAGCCACCAGAATCACTGGTTTCTTTTCTACCCTGATTCTGCGGATTAATCGCGGTGGGAATGCATATATCAGCTTGAACTGATCCCAAGGGAACACTAGGGCATCCGAACCGCAAGCTAGGGGATCCTTTGTGCGAGACACAAATCTGTCCACCTTTGCGTTGAATCTGGATGCTAGCAGATCTACATCCGGTGTTCCCCACCGCTGGCATATTGCCTGGAAAACCTCGGGGTGAAGAGACCATTCCCCCGGGCATAATTGCTGGCGACTTAAAAAGTCCGCTCTCCAATTTTCCACTCCTAGGATGAAAACCGCGGATATGGCTGTGACATACCTTTCTGCCCATTCCAGGGTGCAATTCGCTTCCCTCTGGGCTGCACGACTCCTGGTGCCACCCTGGAGATTGATATATGCCACTGCTGTGGCATTGTCTGATTGAATTCTGACAGGTGACCCTTGGAGTTTGGATGTCCATGCTACTAGGGCATACCGGGCTGCTCGTATCTCTAAGAGATTGGTGGGCAGGGCCTTCTCTGCTTCTGACCACTTGCCCTGGAGAGACCATTGCTCCAGTACTGCCCCCAGCCTATGAGGCTGGCAACTGTAGTGACCACCTTCCAAGAAAACCGGACTGAAGGGTTTCCCTTCCCAGATTCTGGGGCACCAACCACCAATGGAGGCTCTTGCGAACGGAAGGGGACAGGGACATTGGTAAGTCTAAAGCCTGAACTTTTTTGTTCCAGGCTGACAGTATGGCCCTCTGCAAGTTCCTTGAATGGAATTGACCGTAGGGTACCGCTTCGAATGAAGCCACCATTTTTCCCAGCAGCCTTATACACAGGCGTATGGATGGTTTTTCTTTTTTGTACCCACTAAGTGGGTCAAATCTTTCAAAGACGACACCTTCTCTGGAGGTAAGAAAATCTTTCTCTGATTTGAATCCAGTCTTAGCCCCCAAGTATTCCAGGCTTTTGACTGGTTTTAGGGCTGACTTGTCTCGGTTGATAATGCAACCGTGAGATTCCAGATACTTGATTATCTTGTGAACGACCACTTCTAGTTTTTTTCACTGAGTGGTCTATCAGCAACAAGTCGTCTAGATATGCCATTATCGTTA
The DNA here is from genome assembly GCA_029206835.1 of Rana muscosa. NCBI lineage: Eukaryota > Metazoa > Chordata > Amphibia > Anura > Ranidae > Rana > Rana muscosa. The sequence goes on along the minus strand of CM055117.1, from coordinate 797,298,614 downwards.
CACCTTGTGTTCCTAGTTTGGCCAATCGTAGGGCCAGAATTTTTGTGAACACTCGTGGTGCCGTGGCCAGACCGAAAGGTAAGGCTCTGAACTGAAAATGGCGCCCTTCTACTGCAAGGCGTAGAAATTTCTGGTGGGCCGGACAGATGGGAATATGCAAATAAGCATCCCTTATGTCGATCGAGGCTAACCATTCCTGCCCTTGTAGGGCGGTGGCCACCGATCGGATCGACTCCATCCGAAAAAGTCCTGATATGTAGGAACTTGTTTAGCCCTTTTATATTTAATATGGGCCTCATGTCCCCATTTGGTTTGGGGACTGTGACAAGGTTCGAGTAAAACCCGAACCCGTTTTCTTTCAAGGGAACCTTCATGATTACCCTTGGGGCAATAGTTGCTCTAGTGCCAGAAGGAGGGATCCACTCTTCTGGGGATCGCTTGGCACGTTTGACCTTATAAAATGGGCAGGAGGAATGTCTTTTAACTCCAGCCTGTATCCCAGACTTACTGCGGAGATCACCCATCTCTGATGGTGTCCCGCCAGGTCTCTATGAACAACTGAAGTCTTCCCCTCACCCGACTGAGTGGGGGCAACCCTTCATGACTTAGGGGGAGGTTTTGTACCTCTCTTGACCCAGGGTTTCTTGTTACCCTGTGATTGTCCCTGATTTCTGCCCCCTGGATTTGACCGTGGAGGCCGTCGGAACTGTTTCACAGCCGATGTGCCAGGGACTGGAGAAGTAGGCCTCTTAAAAGAAGGACTTCTACCCTTGTTCTTAACCGGTAAGAGTGAACTTTTACCGGCAGAAATTTTCTGGATATATTTGTCCAGATCTTCTCCAAATAAGCGTTCTCCATGAAATGGGAAGCTAACCAGCAGTTTCTTACAGGGAGCTTCAGCAGACCAGTTTTTGAGCCACAGAAGCCTACGCATATGTACTATAGACAGCGTAAAGCGGGAGGCCTGTTGGATTGTATCCTTTATGGCGTCCACCGCAAAACACAAGGCTCTAGGCAGGTCAGCTAGGGCAAGAGCCTGCTGATCTGGTAAGTCCCTTAAGACTTGTTTCAACTGATCTTTCACTGTTTGGCAGACTCCAATCGCTGCTACCGCAGGTTGTGTCACCATGCTTGCTGTAGAGAAAGCAGATTTTAGTAAAGACTCCAATTTTTTATCTATTGGGTCTTTGAACATTGGAACATTATCTACTGGACATGTCAGTGATTTGTTAACAGAAGAGATGGCTGCGTCCACTGTAGGGACCCTCCATTTTCTTATGAACTTATCCTCCATGGGATAGATCACCGGAAATCTCTTGGGGGGAGCAAATATTTTATCAGGATGCTCCCAATCCTGGTAAATAAGCCCTTCTAATAAAGGGTGGATTGGGAAGGAACAGACAGCCTGGGGAGCTTTTAGCGACCCCAGTGAGGAAACCGTAGTGGATGGTGGTTCCGCCAGAGGCATTTTAAATGCTGATCGGACCATATTAGTCAGAGACTGAACCCATAATCTTTCAGCCTGAGATGCTGAGAAAGGTTCTTCCACTGTTGATTCCTCCATAACTGAATCAACCTCATCCTGATCCCCTTCAGGTAGGTCGATCTCTGTGTGGGGCTGTTCCTCCACTAACAGGCACTCTGAAGGAGGAGACGGAGATCGGACGCGCTTTTCCTGTGACAGGGAAGCAGCGATCAATGCTGTTAATCTCTCTTCCAATCCTCCCAGAGTTGAGGATAAAACCTCCTCTGTTATATATACAGGAGCAGGTGGACTGGGGACAGCCGCAGCACCAGGCATTCCTGCGGGGTTTCTACGGCTACTGACCTCTGAATTCTCAGGGGAGATTGGTGCAGTACAAGCATGCCCAATATCCTCAGAGCCCGATGGAGACCCCTTTGGCTTCCTGGAAGATCTATTTCCGGAGCGTCTGGACGACATATCCTTTAAGCACAAAGCTGAGGTATTCCCATCGTCATACAGCAATTTTGCTGGTAATAGTCTAACAAAGTTGCTGCTATATACCAGCTGGTGTCCACTAAAGTGCCTTTCTATGGGGATGCCTGCATCAACCGCCTCTGTGTGCCACTGTTTGTTGCTAGCTCTGTTTGCATCCAGCTGACACTTGTACTGTGACTTTTAACCATGCTGGGACGCCCGCACATGCGCAGAAGCGCCGCGGCGCGCATCGAGCGTCATCCACCCGCCCCGCCCCTTTTTCTTCATAGGAGGCGCGTGCACGCGCCCGCGCGCGCCCGTGCGCCATTGGCGCCCTTTTCAAAATCAAACAGGGGACTAGGAGCCAGGGCCCTTTTTGCCGGAGGGCCTGTGCGGTGGATGAGCGCAGCAACAGGGCAGAGGAAGTGGATTCCCACAGAGAAACTTACCAGCTGCCTGGATCTTTTGACTTGAGAAAACCAAAGATCCACATGACAAGAAAAATGGACTACAGCGGCCTCTAGTGGTTTAACACAGGTACCGCGGTCCCTTTTTTTTTTTTTTCTTGACTACTATTAAAATTTTACATTTTCAGTAGTTACAGGCAAACACAGATATTTAGCGGGAATACCGTTAGGTAACAGACAGAAAGACAAATTAGGCTTGGGGGTCCCCCAATAGAACCAAGTTCCTGGGGGCCCCCACTTACCTGATCCCCGCCGCAGGACTTTGTTTGGTCCACAGAAGTCCAAACTTCACCTATCACGGCAGGCATTGTAATTAAACCTTCAGGGACCGGGTTCCCAAGGATTCCACTCCCCTGGACCTGTATAGCACCCTGCACAGACAACATCTTGGTCGTGAGTATGACCAGAGCTCTGGATCCCAGGGTCCAGCCCTCCTAAGAGAAGCATTACAGGCAAAACCTTGCTCTTCTGTTGCAAGGCCCGGGTACCGACCGTTTAGCTATGAAGCTTTTTTGGTGGGATCCGGAACAGCTTACTAAGGCCCAAAAGAACCTGTACGCAAGCCCAGTGAAAACACATGTTACTCTTTGGCCAACACCTTAGACACTGGCAAAAAACTGAGGTGCTCCCGGGTGGGAGGGGCTTATATAGGGGAGGGTACTTCCGGTTTGGAATTGGCCAGTGCCAACACCTGAAGGTAATCTATATAACCCATTAGTAATGACTAAGTCGCTCTGTGTCCCGTGATGTACGAAAAAGAAATGAGGCAGGCAGTGTAATGGATACCTTGCCCCCAGGGATAACATCCAATGAAGCATGTGCCAATCCCACCCTCACCAAACTAAGGAGAGAGGCCCATCCCTCACCGAAAAGAGATTCCCCTAACAAAAACAAAATAATGAGTAATCAAAATCGAGCGAAGCCATCTAAAAAGAGCTCAGTACTACCCCCAGTGGGGAAAAAGAGCAAGAATATCCACAAATGGGATTACCAAATCCAAAACTCTCGTTTGGACCCATCCCAGTCTTGGGATAGAGGCCAAAGGGGACCACCCCAATACTCTCAGAGTCAATATTGGGAAGACCCCCCATACCCTAATAGGGAGGGGGGAGATCAGGCCTTCAATGTTCCCACACATAACCGTTTCTTTCCTTTGTCTGACATGGGAACCCCTGTGGGGTATAACGAGAGAGTGTTTGGGTATGACTCGCCGAGAGGGCATCGTGGAGGTCATTACCAGGGTGGATATGACCAAGGCCATGCCCAACCAAGGTTTGGTTATTATGACAAACCTTTTGGTGGGCAGAGGAGTCAGAATTGGGATTTTCCCAGGAACAGTCGAGGCCCAAGAAGGCCTATAGAGCTAAGAGAGGAACCAGAGGGGGGAGGCATGCCCAGTCAGCAAAAAAGAAAAAGAGTCTAGGGACTGGGATATTTAACCTCAGTAAACAGGTACTAACGGAACCAGAAAAAAAGCTTCTTGATAAGGGTCTTAAATTTGCTCCACCGAGAGGTATGAGTAAGTTCCAGACCTACATGGACGTGCATAAATATGTACGTAAGCTTAATATCCAGCGGTACATGAATCTTAATCCGATCACTGAGGGGACATTGATTAGGACCGAATTTCAACATTCTGGTCTATCGAATGCTTCACTCTTTAATCCCCCTGGTTCACTTGCCCCGTCTATCAGGGTGTTTAGGGATGTAGTACTGAGGGATCTCGAAGACATCAGAGTCAAAAAGACTAAGATGTCACGAGATTTGGAATTAGGTCTTGATTCCCTGTGTCAGAACAAATCATTGGTCATTAGACCAGCGGACAAGGGGGGTGGTATAGTGGTTTTAGACCGCTGTGACTATATCACAGAAGTAAATCGGATTGTCGGGGACAGTGAGACATATACCCCTCTAAATAGGGATCCCACCATTAGGTACAAGAAAGAACTAGAGACCATTGTGGACCAAGGTTTCCACATAGGTATTCGCACTAAGAAGGAGAAACTGTTCTTGGTGCCTGTCGCTTCCCGGATCCCAATTATTTACTACCTCCCTAAAATTCATAAGAGCCTCATTTGCCCCCCGGGACGTCCCATTGTGAGTGGGATAGATTCAATCACGTCCCGGGTGGGCAAATATGTCGATCACTACCTTCAACCACTAGTGAGGAGGATTCCCTCTTATATTAAGGACACCAAACAGGTGATCAATTTGTTAACCGGACTTACACCTTAGAATGGTCTATGGATGGTAACAGCGGATGTAACTTCGCTATACACCATCATCCCTCACAGTTTGGGGTTGAAGGCAGTGAAGTTATACCTAATGAGGGACTCTGGATTATCAATAACCCAGACTGACTTCATCATGGAACTATTGAATTATGCCGCCACGCATAACTATTTCCTGTTTGACCAACAATTCTATCGTCAGGATAGAGGCGTGGCGATGGGGGCCAAGTACGCCCCGAGCTTGGCCAATTTGTTCATGGCCAAGTGGGAGGAGGACGTCATCGATTTCCCTAGGAGGCCAGAATTGGCCCTCTGGGCTCGTTACATTGATGACGTCCTCCTCCTATGGTATGGCACTGAGCTGGACCTTTTGAATTTCATGGCATCCCTAAACAACAATGAAAGGGGCATTAGATTCAACTTTGAAGCCAGTATGGAGCAGATTAACTTCCTGGATTTAACAATCAGGGTGGAAGACGGCAAATTTGTGACATCAACATATTTCAAGGCAACAGATCGTAACTCATACATTGCCTTGGATAGTTGCCATCATGAACCCTGGCTGAAGGCTGTCCCTCGAGGGCAGTTTACACGCCTCAGACGCAACTGCACTAGGGTTGACACTTTCGACACTCAGGCGTCTATAATGTCAGCTAGATTTGTAGAAAAGGGTTATGATTCTCAAGTATTAGCCCAGACGGTGAAGGAAATTAGAGGGATGGATAGGTCTCTGCTTTTGGTAGATAAATCACACCAAACGGGGACTAAAAAGATCTCCATGCTCTTCATTACAACGTATTCTCTACAACACCGCAAGGTGAAGCAGCTGATACAGAAACACTTGCACATTTTGGAAAGCGATCAAGTTTTGAAAACTATATTGCCGGCGAAACCCCAAATTATTTTTAAGGGGGTCTCTTCGCTTGGCAACAGGATCGCTCCCAGTGTTTCTGATCCTCCAAAAGTCAATAGGGTCTTTTTTCAAAACCTCACGGGGTATTACCGTTGCAATACCTGTAGAGTTTGTTCTATGAATAGGTGCAAAGACAGAAAGATTTGTAACTTTGCGTCCACTAGTACGTCTAGGGTGTTCGAAGTGGAACCATTCATCACCTGTGCCACAGAGGGAGTGGTCTACCTCATTCAATGCCCATGTGGGTTGCAATACGTGGGGAGGACCAAAAGGGCCCTAAAAGTAAGATTGAATGAGCACATTAGTAACATTAAGGCAGGGTTTCCCAAGCATTCAGTCTCTAGACATTACGATGAAGTACACCAGAGGGACCCGTCTAACACTCTCTATATGGGGATAGATAAATATAAACCCCATTGGAGAGGGAGCTCACTTGTGAGGGAGATTTCCAAACAGGAAATGTCTTGGATACATAGATTAAAGTCTTATGTTCCTTTTGGTTTAAACGTTGACACAGATGTCAACGCATTCATCAACAACTCTTGAATGTATACACAACGGTCATTAGTTTTATGCATTATCACATACAGGTTATCACAATTAGTGATGAGCCGAACACCCCCGGGTTCGGTTCGCACCAGAACCCGCGAACGGACCGAAAGTTCGAACGAACATTAGAACCCTATTAAATACAATGGATGCGAACGTTCGAATTCTAAAGTGCTAATTATAACAACTATTATGCATGTTATTGTCATAAATAGGGTTTGGGAACCCGGGTTCTGCACCAGGGGACATGTATCAATGCAAAAAGAAGTTTTAAAAACGGTCGTTTTTCGGGAGCAGTCATTTTAATGATGCATAAAGTGAAAAAAAAAAAGTCAAATATTCCTTTAAATATCGTACCTGGGGGGTGTCTAAAGTATGCCTGTGAAGTGCCACGTGTTTCCCGTGTTTAGAACTGTCCCTGCACAAAATGACACTTCTAAAGGAAAAAAAAGCCATTTAAAACTGCTTGCGGCTTTAATGTAATGTCTGGTCCCGGTAATATGGATGAAATTCTTTAAGAAAAATGGCATAGCTACCCCATGACCCCCCCCCTACCCCAGCCCATTACCAGCCCCTTTGGGTCTTGTATGGATATTAAGGGGAACCCCGCACATAAAATAAAAAAGGCCCTATATACTCTGAACAGCCGTATACAGGCGGTGCATACAAGACAGGGACTGTAGGTTTGTTCTTATGTAGAATCTGTTTGCAATTTTGAACAGGTACATTGTTGAAGTGTAGCTCCAGCCCAAAAATCTATTTTTAAACTTTTTGGGAAACATAGGTAAGGGTTATCACCCCTGTAACATTTGTTTTGCTGTCTGTGCCCCTGTTCAGAACATTTCACCTCACTTTCCGTCCCAATGACAACTGTTTTTGAAATGTGGTGTTTTTCTTGAAACAAGGATTGCTGATAAAGCATCAGTACAGATGAGACCCCTTTCTCCCATATTTATTCTTACAGGAGAGAATTTTCCTTTCTAGGGGTAGATTTCCTCTCACTTCCTGTTGTCTTCTTTCGTTTGCAAGTAGGAGTCGTTTGTAAGTTGGATGTTTGAAAGTAGGGACCTGCCGTATATACTCTGCAGAAATAGGCCCCTTAGTTGTTGGTGTTGGCACAACACTGTAAGCACTCAGTTACTCTTGGTTGGTGCTGGAACGCCCTGCTGTCAACTATTATATCAGGAATTTTAATTACATATAATTGTTGAACAGTGGTAGTAAAAATTGGGGCTTTGATGGTGGTGCTGGTGCCACAACACTGTAAGCCCTGACAGTTACTCTTGGTGGGTGCAGCAATGGGCCCTGCTGTGAATTATTAGATCAAGAATTGTAATTACATGCCCCTTTTGAACAGGGGCTGAAAAATTGGGCCTTTCGTGGTGGTGGTGGTGGTGGTGGTGGCGTTGCCACAAGACTGTAAGCCCTCAGAGTTACTCTTGGTGGGTGCAGCAATGGACCCTGCTGTGAATTATTAGATCAAGAATTGTAATTGCATGCCCCTGTTGAACAGGGGCTGAAAAATTGGGCCTTAGGCACTGGTGGCACAACACTACAACCCCTCACAGATACTGTACTTGGAGCACAGCAATGAGCCCTGTTGCAAAGTATTGCTTCAAAAATTGTAATGACACGCCCCTGTTAAACAGGGGCTGAAAAATTGGGCCTTAGGCACTGGTGCCACAACACTCCAACCCCTCACAGATACTGTACTTGGAGCACAGCAATGAGCCCTATGGCAAATTATTGCTAAAAAATTGTAATTACACGCCCCTGTAAAACAGGGGCTGAAAAATTGGGCCTTAGCCACTGGTGGCGGCACCCATAAACAAAAATGATCTTCCAAGCTATCATCATCAATCGTATCATTGAGGACTCGGAGGAGGAGGATAGCCAGTCAACATAACAGCACAGGCACTCAGCATCAGCATCAGTCTTGAAGGGATGTGACATGTTAAAATCAATTAGTCTGTTATATCAGCATCAGGTGTGTGGTAGCTGGTGGTGATCCAAGACTGGTTCATCTTGATGAAAGTCAGTCGATCAACCGAGTCGGTGGACAGGCGCACCCTGTGATCCGTGACAAATCCTCCAGCAGCACTGAATGTGCGTTCCGAAAGAACGCTGGATGCAGGACAGGCCAGTAGCTCAATTGCATACTGTGCAAGCTCTGGCCAGTGATCCATCCTCAAGACCCAGTAAGCCAGAGGATTTTCGGTGGGGAAGGTGTCCAAGTCTGACCTTGCCCCTAGATATTCCTGCACCATGTTTATCAGACGCTGGCGATGGTGTCTGGAACCGATCATACTTTGGGGCTGCGGACTAAAGAATTGTCTGAACGCATCGGTCAGACGGCCACCTTCCCCACCGCTCCTTCTTTGACTGGCCGAAGCCTCAGCAACTCGTTGTCCAGGACCAGGAGTTTGTAACCTCCCAGTCTCTGGGAACGCGTTGCACAGACCTTTCTGCAAGGCCTCCCGGAGTTGTCTCATCCTCTGCTCCCTCTGCGACGGTAACATAAGGTCCGCAACCTTACCCTTGTACCGTGGATCAAGGAGAGTGGCCAGCCAGTAATGGTCCCTCTCCTTGATCCGAAGAATACGAGGATCCTTCCGCAGACTTTGCAGGATCAGGGAGGCCATGCAGCGTAGGTTTGCTGAGGCATTTGGTCCGGAGTCCTCTGGGTCACTAAGGACGACATGATCCGCAGCCACCTCCTCCCAGCCACGTACAAGTCCACTGGTTTCTTGGGACTGTAAATCATCCCTAAAAGACTGCTGCTGATGATGCTGAGTGCCAGCCTCCACCTCCATGCTGACACAATCCTCCTCCTCCTCCTCCTCCTCTTCCTGTGCGATGGGTGGGACAGAAGGAACACTGTCTGGGTAAAGGGGGCCTTGAGAGGCAAGGAAGTCCTCCTCTTCCTGCCTCTGTTCTGCCTCAAGTGCCCTGTCCATTATTCCACGCAGCGTGTGCTCCAACAGGTGGACAAGAGGTACAGTGTCACTGATGCATGCACTGTCACTGCTCACCATCCTCGTGGCCTCCTCAAATGGTGCCAGGACAGTGCATGCATCCCTGATCATGCCCCACTGGCGTGGAGAAAAAAAACCAAGCTCCCCTGACCCTGTCCTGGTGCCGTAGTCGCACAGGTACTCATTGATGGCCCTCTGCTGCGTGTGCAGCCGCTGCAGCATGGCCAACGTTGAGTTCCACCTGGTGGGCATGTCACATATAAGGCGGTTCTTGGGCAGGTTCAACTCCTTTTGCAGCTCAGCCAGGCGAGCACTGGCATTATAAGATCTGCGGAAATGCACACAGACTTTCCTGGCCTGCCTCAGGACATCCTGTAAGCCCGGGTACCTGCCCAAGAACCGCTGCACCACCAGGTTAAGGACGTGAGCCACACAGGGCACATGGGTCAGTTGTCCCTGTCGGAGGGCGGAGAGGAGGTTGGTGCCATTGTCGCAAACCACCATTCCTGGCTTAAGCTGGCGTGGCGTCAACCACCTCTCGGCCTGGCCCTGCAGAGCAGACAGGACCTCTGCCCCAGTGTGGCTTCTGTCCCCCAAACACACCAGCGCAAGCACGGCATGGCATCTTTTTGCCTGCGTACTTGCGTAGCCCCGTGAACGGCTACGGAGCACCGCTGGTTCATAGGACAAACCACAGGAAGAGGCCATGGAGGAAGAAGAAGAGGAGGGGGTGGAGGAGAGAGGTGTGTCACAACCAGTAGTAGCATTTTGGAGGCGTGGCGGTGGGACAACCTCCAACACTACTGCACCTTGTCCTGCATCCTTCCCAGCTGCCAAAAGAGTGACCCAATGGGCCGTGAAAGAAAGGTAACGTCCCTGTCCATGCCTGCTGGACCATGAGTCAGCGGTAATATGCACCTTACCGCTGACCGCCCTGTCCAGCGAGGCCAAGACATTGCCTTCCACATGCCGGTAGAGAGCCGGAATAGCCTTCCGTGAGAAAAAGTGGCGTTTGGGAACCTGCCACTGAGGAACCGCACATTGCACAAACTCACGGAAGGGGGCCGAGTCTACCAACTGAAAAGGCAGCAGTTGAAGCGCTAGCAATTTAGCCAAGCTAGCATTCAACCGCTGGGCATGTGGATGGCTGGGAGTGAACTTCTTTCGACGGTCCAGCAGCTGGGGCAGGGAAATTTGCCTGCTAGAATCGGACGTCGGTGTACTGCTAGCAGAGTGGCCGCAAGTACTTGGCTGTGACACACCTAATTCTACACCTTCATTCCTCTCAGTGCATGTTTCATAGAGGACTGAAGTTATAGTGGAGTTGGAGATCCCAGCTGATGCGGTGCAAGGAGAGGTCCGCTTTGTTCTTTGGTGTGGGTCTTTCAGGTAGGCTTGCCAACGAGCTGCATGGCAGGTCAACATATGTCTGGTCAGGCATGTGGTACCCAAGCGGCTGATGTTTTGGCCACGCGATATACGCTTGAGACATATGTTGCAAACAGCAGCTGTGCGATCTGATGCACTAGCCTCAAAAAAGGCCCACACCAAAGAACTTTTTGAATGACGGGCAGAGGCAGCGCCCTGCACAGGCGGAGCTCTGCGGTGTGATTCCGTCGGTGTACTGCCCTTACGCTGGCCACCAAAGGGCATCCTGCCTCGTTGGAGATGTGCCTCCTCCTCATCCTCCTCCTCCTCCTCTCTCCTATTAGGCACCCACGTGGAGTCAGTGACCTCATCATCACCTCCCTCCTCATCACTGGAGCCAATCTGGCAGTATGCTGCAGCTGCTGGAACATGACTGCCAGATTGGTGTCCTTCTTGAGCATCCCCTCTGTCTGCTCTCACGCTACTGCCTTCCTCTAGCTGGGTTTCATCATCAGACCCTTCGAAACGCTGGGCATCCTCCTGGAGCATGTACCCAACACTGTGCTGAAACAGTTCGGGGGACTCCTCAGGAGGAGGACATGGTGGGTCTAGGGAAGGAGTGACTGATGATGAGTCTGACATTGATACCAGGGAAGAGGACGCTTTGGCAGCTGCTTTTCCAGTACCCTGAGCCTGGGTGAGAGAGGATGAGGAGGAGGAGGAGGGCTTGGTCATCCACTCTACCAAGTCTTCGGCATGATGTGGCTCAACATGTCCAGCTGCCGAAAAGAAGGACAAGCGTGTCCCATGGCCATGTGCTGATGACAATGCACCGCGTCCACGACCAGCACTGTTGCCCCCAGACACAGAGCCTGCTTGCCCTCTTTTATTGCCTCCTGACTGTCTGCCTCTCCTTGTTTGCCTTCCAGACATTCTAATAGATGGCCTGCAGGGAGATGGGAAAAAAGCAATAAGGGCTACCTTCAGGTGTCCTTCTCTGTCCCTTGAAACAAGGACTTTGACAGTGAAAGAAACTGACACACTCTCCCTACCTACAGTTTTCTGTCCCTAGAAAAAATGTTTTTTTTAAGCACAATTTAGCACAAGGAGAATTCACTCACTGTCCTTCCAGGTCCCTGGAAACAAGGACTTTGACAGTGAAAGAAACTGACACACTCTCCCTACCTACAGTTTTCTGTCCCTAGAAAAAATGTTTTTTTTAAGCACAATTTAGCACAAGGAGAATTCACTCACTGTCCTTCCAGGTCCCTGGAAACAAGGACTTTGACAGTGAAAGAAACTGACACACTCTCCCTACCTACAGTTTTCTGTCCCTAGAAAAAATGTTTTTTTTAAGCACAATTTAGCACAAGGAGAATTCACTCACTGTCCTTCCAGGTCCCTGGAAACAAGGACTTTGACAGTGAAAGAAACTGACACACTCTCCCTACCTACAGTTTTCTGTCCCTAGAAAAAATGTTTTTTTTAAGCACAATTTAGCACAAGGAGAATTCACTCACTGTCCTTCCAGGTCCCTGGAAACAAGGACTTTGACAGTGAAAGAAACTGACACACTCTCCCTACCTACAGTTTTCTGTCCCTAGAAAAAATGTTTTTTTTAAGCACAATTTAGCACAAGGAGAATTCACTCACTGTCCTTCCAGGTCCCTGGAAACAAGGACTTTGACAGTGAAAGAAACTGACACACTCTCCCTACCTACAGTTTTCTGTCCCTAGAAAAAATGTTTTTTTTTAAGCACAATATAGCACAAGCACAAAACACACTGACACTCTCCCTACCTATCCTTCTCTTTCCCTAAACTAAAGGAATCCAGGTTAAGCAAGAAAGAAATAAAAGTCACTGTCCCTGCCTATGCTGCTCTATCCCTGCTCCGGAACACACTACACTAGGCCGCCGTGCTGGCGGCCTTTTATAGTGTGGGGCGTGTACTAAACACCCTCAGCAATAATTGGCCACAGGCATCCTGCCTGTGGCCAATCATTGCTCTCCTCGCTGCCGGCGCTGTGATTGGCCAAGCATGCGGGGTCACAGTGCATGCTTGGCCAATCACAGCGCCTGGATGACACTGCGATGGCGTAGTGCATTGTGGGCCGTTCGCGTCACTCGAATTTGGCGCGAACGGCCCAAATCGTTCGATCTTCGTCGAACGATCGAACAGCCGATGTTCGAGTCGAACGTATGTTCGACTCGAACACGAAGCTCATCCCTAATCACAATAATGGTATAATTTACAATTTTGTTATTGCACAATAATAATTTTTTGAATATGGTTTTGTATAATTATATAGAGTCATGTAATTATGTGATCTATCACTTGGTGTTGCAGTGCACTAACTAGGCCTCGTTTTGTGTTCTTTACACATCCACGGACTATTAGGTAGTGCTATCACTGTTCACAATTTTTAGATATAGCATTATGGAGTTTTAATTAATTTTGGTAATTGGGTCCATCAGCACTATGGGTCAGTCCCTATATCATAATACTCTATATCACAATTTTTGTTCAAAGCGGTTGTTTATATGTTCCTATGCGGTCCACTTTTGATGTCTGAGATTGAGATCTAGAGAGAAATTAATGGAACATATGTCCCTGGAATCAGTGGTTCACATTCCCATTGAACATTTGATAAATTTATTTTTGGATTAATTTTTAATTTAATTTTAGATACTTAAACTGTAATATGTAGGAGACAATAGGTTGGTTTTGGGAGTATGCATTTTTGCATTCTTCCTGGATCGGGACGGGCACTTTTTAGTGCTTTTGTCCATGTATTTGGAGAACCATTTGCATATTGTCCACTAGGGGTCACTCTGGCTGCGGCCGAAGAGTGGCACCCATATCCACAATGATCGGACTTCGGGCTTGGGTCGTTTGATCATTGCGGACAAGTGTCAATTTACAATAAGTGTTTTGATGTGTCTCCTTGTGTCTTTTCTGCATGTCAGATAGTCACATTTTTAATTTAATTTTTTGTAACTCTGGCGTAATAGCCAGATCTTGTTGGTAAGATATGATCTGGTATCTCTCCTGGACACGGACTGACACCTCTAGTGTGTTGGTCTCTGTCTATGGAATGTTTTGAAAAGTGTCCACTAGGTGTCACTCCAGCCGCGGTTGCGGAGTGACCCCTATTCATTTATTGATCAGATTTCCGGTCCAATCTATATCGATGATTGGGCTGGATCGGATCAATTGTGGTCAAAATGTACAATTTATGCCAAGTCTCTTTATGAGTATGTGTGTGCTTTGGTTAGCACATACAATACACTATGGGGTCCGAGCCACAGCGGCGCTGGGGATGCTTTGTGGGTCAAGGTGGAGTTCATTGGTTGTGCTATGTGTCCCTTAACAATCCAGCGAATTAGGGTAGTGTATACGGCCAGCGTTCACATTTTAGTGACGCTTAGAGCGGCTGCGCATGTCCGGTGGATGGTTTGGATCCAGAACGAGGCTTGGTTGCTTTACAGTATAAATGGAGGTGACGCAGTGCGCCGCCCGTGCCCCTGGAAGAAGTAAGCTGTTACGAAACGGACGTAGGGCGGAGCGGCGCGCTGACGTCACCTCTAACACTTCCGACAAGGATGGGTGTCTGTTGAATGTGCTACGGCCGGCACACCAGACGTAAACAGGTGATTTTAAAACTGCATACGTGTAAGTGCAATTCATTTTTATGGAATGAATTTTAAAAGGTTTAATGCACTATGTGGAGTGTGTTCCATTCTTTCCATATATATGTGCCTATTGATGAGAACCGGAGGTTGGTGCTTTAGGAATCCTATGGGCTATGTGCTGCGGTGATTCGTGGGAGAAACCACTTGATGCTTATATTGACCCTCTGTAACGGGGGGTCGTGGACAGCTGGTAAGGATAAATCCTGCTATTTGGTGGTGGAACGTCACAGATGAATGTGGACACAACATTTTATATGATTTTCACATGAAGCACTGGTGTTATCTGTTTGGATTTATTCAAAGATTTTTTGATGGACTATTATTTATAAATTTATATTGGATGTTCATACATTTATAGTTTATTCTTTGTATATATACCTTTGATTTCACTTATCAGATTTGTGTTTTTCATTGGTTAATTTTTAATTTATCCCATTACTGTCATAGTGATTGGTCACGGGTTAGCGCGATTTTCACCAATTTTTTTTCCAATTCCTACCATGTATGGTAGTTCACATTTCTAAATTGCAGCTCCCAACATTCACAAAGCTACCAGCTAACGTCTGGGGTTTCTTTTTATTTAGCTTATTTAGCGCAGTTTCTTTTCTCTTTCTTTTTTAATCCCCACTGATACTTAATACCATGGCGTTGTAAGTCCATTAAGTGGGGTTTCATTGCACGTCTCTTTGAAATTGTCAGTTGGGATAGCTCCGCAAAGATTTGGTAATTATGGCCCTGAAAAGTTAAGTTGTTCTTTTGTTTTATAAAAAATTAATTTTGCAATGATGTCCCGAGGAAGACCATCAGTTTTTTGGGCCATAAGAGCCCTATGGACTCTGTCCATCTCCAGCCGCTCCACTGGAATACCTGCATATAGCTCTTGGCATAACGCTGTTATGGTTGATTGTAAGTCTATTACTGTCTCAGGTATCCCTCTGAAGCGCAAGTTTGACCTTCTAGCGCGGTTCTCATAATCTTTGAGTTTATTTTGTAAGGTAATATTTTCCTCTTTAAGGGTATCTAGTTCATATAGAAAGTCCTGAGTAGAGTTTTCAATGTCTTCTATTTTCATCCCCAGAGCTTCAGTGTGGTTCCCCAATTCTCTGATTTCCTTAGTTAGGTTATTGGTGATTTGTTCTGACATTTGTTTTAAAGCTTTATGTAGCATTTTCTCAAATTGTTTCACTATGCTTGAGGGAATTGTAGCATCTTGTTGTGATTCACCTGACATGTTTAGGTTCGTATCAGATTCAGAGTCTTCTGGGTAGAATAGTTTAGGCAGCTTACACTTGTTCCTCTTCTCTGAGGTGAGTGTCTATGAGGTGATTGGCGCCTTATTAGTATGCTTAGTATTTGCTTTCACCGGGGTCCCGCTGTGAGGGTTGGTTTTGGACTTATTACGGGCACCTCCAAGAACCATTTTATCATATAAATGTTCCCCTCACCTCTCTGGTTTGAAGTGTCTTGTTTGCGGGTGTTTGAATGTCCGCGGGCTTCCTTTATTAGCGGTATTCTCCCCCTCACAGAGCGGAGCTCTAGCCCGACATTACTGCTGCTCTAGCCTCCAGCAGTGCCTTACGATAAATGAATATTTCTTGAAAAAAGTGGTGAATAGTGTCTTCAACCATATGATTTTCTAAAAATCTTCTTATCGGACAAATTCTTCCAGATATATGTGCTCACAGAGCGCTTACCTCAATGCTGATGGAATAATGCCTTATGCCGTGTACACACGATCGTTTTTAATGTCATTGAAAAAAACTGCATTTTTCTCAACGTGATTTTTTGTGTTTCCTCTCAAGCCTGCCTTGCCTACACACTATCGTGGAAAAAAATGTTTGAGTAAAGCGCGGTGACGTACAACACGTACGACGGCACTATAAAGGGGAAGTTCCATTTGGATGGCGCCACCCTTCATGTTAGTAAAGTTTGTTGAGAGACGATTCGCGCTTTTCAGCCTCGTGCTTTTCAGTCCGTTACAGCGTAACGAATGTGCTATCTCCATTACGAACGCTAGTTTTACCAGAACGAGAACTCCTGTCCCATACTTGATTCTGAGCATGCGCATTTTTTTTCACGTCGTTAAAGCCCACACACGGCTGTTTTTCATGACGAGAAAAACAACGATGTAAAAAACGATGTGAAAAATTAGAGCATGTTCCAATTTTTCTCGTCGTGATTCTCTGCGTTTTTCTCATCTGGAAAAATGCTGGAAAGCCCGCACACGATCATTTTTAATGACCATTTAATTTTTTTTTATTTTTCTCGTCATTAAAAACGATTGTGTGTACGCGGCATTAGTGAATATCCTAGCTCCTCCGGGATCTGATTGTGGTTGCCCCCCTCTTTATCAGCTCCCCTCAATGGCGTGGATGCCTCCGGATATCACTGCGGTGTCCGTGGAGTTCCGTGAATGGATAGCTCAGCATGACGGTGAAGAAAAGTAAAAATAGCCTCCCATAGCATAGTATAGTATTAAAAAGGAAGTTATTCAAAAATAGTATATTGATGTTCTAACATCAAACAAAAGGAAATAACAGAAACACGGTAAGTACATCTAACTCCGCGCAATGCGTCACTTCCATCTTTTTCGGGTATATCCGGCCCTTACATGTTACGTCACATCACGTGACTTCATCAGACCTCTGTGTTTGCATATTTGCTTATTTGCACATTTACATTCTATATTTGGTAGTTGCGCTCATCACTTTTTTATTCATATCATTTTCTGGTGCACTTGTTTACACTTTAGATTGAGCTGCAGTCTCCTTACACATACTTTTATATTAGTTCACCAGTTAGCGCAAGAGACTTCACATTTACTTTTCTACTTTTGTACTATAAGCCATTGTTGACCCGCCTATATTTTGCTTTCTGGGGACTTCCTTGTCCCCTCCTCACAAATTTTTCCAATTAGCTCCTTTTGCTTCATCTGGCAGGTATCCCGTCTAGCACTGACGAATCGGCTGGTACTTTAATTACTTAGATTTTTCCCAGGGGAAGCGTGGATTCTAGGATTCTTTTATTCCCTTTTTTGTCTTAAAAAAAGACCTCGGTACAGGGATAGAGAGAGTTTTGTATAGGTAAAGTAGCTGACGTAGTAATACAATTTTGAAGGCTGCGAGCCTACCTGACCAAGACAGTTCAGACTTCGCTAGCTCTTGCAGATTAGAGCGGAGAGTATTCAAGAAGGGTAAGTAGTTTGCTGCAACTAGTAGGTCAACATCGGGGGTTAGTATAATTCCTAGGTACTTGATACCGCTCTCTTGCCATGCATAGGGAAAAGATTGTTTGAGTTTTTGTTATATAGGGATGGGAACACTAATGCCTTGTACACACGATCGGAATTTCCGATGAAAAAGGTCAGATGGAACTTTTTAATCAGATATTCTGACCTTGTGTGGGCCCCATCTGACCTTTTTCCGTCGGAGTTTAGAAATAGAACATGTTTTATTTTTTTCCGATAGAAAATAATACTATCGGAAAATCTGATCGTCTGTGTGGAACTCCAACGGAGAAAAAAACATGCATGCTCAGAATCAAATCGACGCATGCTCGGAAGTATTTAACTTAATCTTTCTCGGCTCGTCGTAGTGTTTTACGTCACCGCGTTTTGGACGGTCGGAATTTGGTCTGTGTGTATGCAAGACAGCTTGAACGGAATTCCGACAGGAAAATACCATCGGATTTTATCCCATCGGAAATTCCAATTGTGTGTACAGGGCATTATGCCCCATACACACGATCGTTTTTCATGCCGTTAAAAATGCCATTAAAAAAATGGCCATTAAAAATGATCGTGTGTAGGCTCCAGAGCATTTTTAACGACGTGAAAAACGGGCATTAAAAATTTCGAACATGCTCTCTTTCTTGTTCATACATCACGGGACACAGAGCAGCATAGTCATTACTATGTGGGTTATATAGATTACCTTCAGGTGCTGGCACTGGCAACTTCCAAAACAGGAAGTACCCTCCCCTATATAAGCCCCTCCCATCCGGGAGTACCTCAGTTTTTTGCCAGTGTCTAAGGTGTTGGCCAAGGTTAACATGTATTCATCTGGGCTTGTGTACAGGTTCTCTGGGCCTTAGCAAGCTATTCCGGATCCGACCAAAAAAGCTTCATAGCTAAACGGTCGGTACCCGGGCCTTACAGAGAAGAGCAGGGTTTTGCCTGTAATGCCTCTCTTAGGAGGGCTGGACCCTGGGATCCAGAGCTCTGGTCATACCCAAAACCAAGAGGCTATCTGTGCAGGGTGCTATACAGGTCCAGGGGAGTGGAATCCTTGGGAACCCGGTCCCTGAAGGTCTAGTACAATGCCTGCCGTGAGAGGTGAAGTTTGGGCTTCTGTGGACCAAACAAAGTCCTGCGGCGGGGAAAAGGTAAGTGGGGGCCCCTCAGGAACTTGGTTCTATTGAGGGGACCCCCAAGCCTAATATGTCTTTCTGCCTGTTACCTAAAGGGTATTCCCGCTAATAGCTGTATATGCCTAAGAAATCCTAGAAATGTTTTTTCATAAGGGAAGTTTTAAAAAAACTGTAAACCTGGAAATGTTTTTTCATAAAGGAGGTTTTAAAAAAAAAAAAAAAAAAAAAAAAAAAGACAAAGGTGCGGTACCTGTGTTTGTCCACTAGAGGCCGCTGTGGAACGTCTTTTTTCTTGGGACTATTCCTTCCATGGTGAAAGTCCAGGCAGATGAGTGAGCTCTCAGATCAGGGAAGCTGCATTCCTCTGTCATGCTGCCAAGTAGTTTCCTTCCATCCCCGAGTCCTGGTGAAACAGGGACCCTGGCTCCTCTCCCTACATGGCGCCAAGAGCGCACACGTGCACGCGCGCGCGCGCGCACACATGCTTTCCTTTTATAAAGTTTAGCTTAAAAAAAGGGGGCGGAGCCTGGCGGATGACGCGCTCTGTGCGCCCAGCGCTTCTGCGCATGTGCGGGCGTCCCAGCAAGATAAAAGGACTCAGTCCACGCTGCTTGCTATGGACACAGAGCATGAAAAGGAGCTGGTAGCATGGTATAGGGGCTTACAGCGGGCGGTTGATACAGGCATCCCCAGAAAGACGCATTAGTAGACACCCACTGATGTACATAGCAGCAAATTGCATTAGACTATTTCAGTAAGGGGTGTATTGCGGCTGGAATACCTCAGCTTTGAACTAAGGAATATGCCGCCTAAAAAACTCCGAGATATACCTCTCAGGAAGTGTAGGGGGTCTCCATCGGGCTCTGAGGATCTGGAGCAGTCATCTGCACCCTCCTCCCCTGAGAAATCAGAGGTTAATACCCATAAGGAACCCCCGGGAGTGCCAGGTACTGCGGCTGTCCTCAGTCCACCTGCTCCTGCATATATAACAGAGGAGGTTTTTTCCTCAACTCTGGAGGGATTGGAGCAGAGATTGGCAGCATTGATCGCTTCTTCTCTACAGGAAAGAAAGCGCGCCAGATCTCCATCACCTCCATTAGAGTGCCTGTTGGCAGAGCAACAGTCCCAGGAAGGGACCGACCTACCTGAAGGGGATCAGGAGGAGGTTAGCTCTGTTTTTGAGGAATCGACAGTAGATGAACCATTTTCAGCATCGCAGACTGAAAGATTGTGGGTCCGGACCCTAACTGACATGGTTCGATCTGCATTTAAAATGCCTCTTGTTGAACCATCAACTACTGCTGTCTCCTCATTGGGGTCGCTAAAAGCTCCCCAGGTTAATTGCTCCTTTCCAATACATCCATTATTGGAAGGACTTATATACCAGGACTGGGAACATCCTGATAAACTATTTGTTCCGCCTAAAAGGTTTCCGGTGATCTATCCCATGGAGGAAAAGTTCACCCAGAGATGGAATGTTCCTACGGTGGATGCAGCCATCTCTTCTGTGAACAAATCACTGACATGTCCAGTAGATAATGTTCAAATGTTCAAAGATCCAGTGGATAAAAAATTGGAATCTTTATTAAAATCTGCTTTTTCCACAGCAGGGGCTGTTACACAGCCAGCAGTGGCAGCTATTGGGGTCTGCCAAGCTTTAAAGGATCAAATGAAAATGGTCCTGAGGGATTTGCCAGACCAGCAGGCCCAGGCTCTGGCTGATCTGCCTAGAGCATTATGCTTTGCGGTTGACGCCATCAAGGATTCTATCCATCAGGCCTCCCGCCTCACGCTGTCTTTGGTACATATGCGTAGGCTTCTGTGGCTCAAAAACTGGTCTGCTGAAGCTCCCTGTAAGAAGCTCTTAGTTAGCTTCCCATTTCATGGGGAACGCCTTTTTGGCGAAGACCTGGATAAGTATATCCAGAAGATTTCCAGTGGTAAAAGTACTCTCTTACCGAGTAAAAAGAGGTCTAGGGGTCCATCTTTTAAGAGGACTACCTCTCCTATCCCTGCGACGTCTGCTACTAAGCAGTTCCGACGGCCTCCTCGGTCAAACTCAGGAGGTAAAAATCAGGGACAGCCACAGGGTAATAAAAAGCCCTGGATCCGAAGAGGTACTAAACCAGCCTCCAAGTCAAGCCTATGAAGGGCTGCCCCCACTCAAACGGGTGGGGGGAAGACTTCAGTTGTTCGCAGAGACCTGGCGGGAGACGATCAAAGACAGATGGGTGCTCTCCGCAGTAACTCTGGGATACAAGTTGGAGTTAAAAGAGTCTCCTCCGTCCCATTTTATGTGGTCAGGCATGCCAAGAGACCCTCTAAAAAGAGGGTCTCTCCTATTGGCGTTAGAACAACTATTGCTCCAAGGAGTAATTATGGAGGTTCCTATGGAAGAGTGGGGGTTGGGTTTCTACTCAAACCTTTTCACAGTCCCGAAGCCAAACGGGGACATAAGACCCATATTGGACCTAAAGAGTCTAAACAAATTTCTGAACGTCCGGTCTTTCCGGATGGAGTCGATCCGATCGGTCACCGCTGCCCTACAAGGGGAGGAATGGTTAGCCTCGATCGACATCAAAGATGCTTACTTGCATGTTCCCATCTTTCCAGGTCATCAAAAATTCCTACGCTTTGCAGTAGAAGGGCGCCATTTTCAGTTCAGAGCCTTACCATTCGGTCTGGCCACAGCACCACGAGTGTTCACAAAAATTCTGGCCCCACTGTTGGCCGATCTAAGAACACGGGGTGTAACGATAATGGCATACCTAGACGACCTGTTGTTGATGGACCACTCAGTTGCCAAGCTAGAAGTGGTAATTGTCGATACAATCAAGTATCTAGAGTCTCATGGTTGGGTCATCAACCTGGACAAGTCAGCCCTACAGCCAGTGAAAAACCTGGTATATCTAGGGCTACGGCTGGATTCAGACCAGAGGAAGATTTTCTTACCTCTAGACAAGGTATCCTCTTTGAGGGCCTTGGTCCGTCTGCTTTGTGCAAAAAGACAGCCGTCCATACGCCTGTGCATGAGGCTGCTAGGAAAGATGGTAGCATCATTCGAAGCTGTACCATACGCCCAATTCCACTCAAGGAATTTACAAAGGGCCATATTGTCAGCCTGGAACGGAAAAGTTCAGGCTCTAGACTTCCCGATGGCTTTGTCCCCTTCCGTTCGGAAGAGTCTCTGCTGGTGGTTGATCCCCCAGAATCTCCAGAAGGGAAAACCCTTCAGCCCGATATCTTGGAAGGTGGTCACTACAGATGCCAGCCTTATAGGCTGGGGGGCAGTACTGGAGCAATGGTCTCTCCAGGGCAGATGGTCAAATGTAGTAAAAACCCTGCCCATCAATCTCTTAGAGATACGAGCAGCCCGGTACGCCCTAGTAGCCTGGACATCCAGACTCCAAGGGTCCCCTGTCAGAATTCAATCAGACAATGCCACAGCAGTGGCATATATCAATCATCAGGGAGGCACCAGGAGTCGTGCAGCCCAGAGGGAAGTAAGTCACATCCTGGAATGGGCAGAAAAGCATGTCCCATGTATATCAGCTGTCTTCATTCCAGGGGTGGAGAATTGGAAGGCGGACTTTCTGAGTCGCCAACAGTTATGCCCAGGGGAATGGTCCCTTCATCCCGAGGTCTTCCGAGCAATATGTCAGCGGTGGGGAACACCGGATGTAGATCTGCTAGCATCCAGATTCAACGCAAAGGTGGACAGATTTGTCTCCCGGACAAGGGATCCCCTCGCTTGCGGCTCGGATGCTCTGGTGTTCCCTTGGGATCAGTTCAGACTGATATATGCATTCCCTCCGCTACAATTGTTGCCTCGACTCCTTCGCAGAGTCAGGTTGGAGAAGAAGCCGGTGATCCTGGTGGCTCCAGCGTGGCCCCGAAGGGCCTGGTACGCGGAGATCATCAAAATGTCTGTGGGGAGTCCTTGGACCCTTCCACGTCGTCCGGACCTGCTTTCGCAAGGACCGATATACCACCCTTCCTTACTAACTCTAAGTTTAACGGCCTGGCTATTGAATCCCACATCCTAAAGAAGAGAGGTCTCTCTAACTCTGTGGTATCAACTATAATCAATGCCAGGAAGCCTGTATCCAGGCAGATCTACTATAGAGTTTGGAAGGCGTACATCACTTGGTGCGAGGCCAGAAAATGGCATCCACGTAAGTACGTTATAGGCAGAATTCTGGACTTCCTGCAGTGGGCTGTAGACAGGAAGTTTGCCTTAAGTACTATTAAGGGCCAGGTTTCGGCCTTGTCAATACTATTTCAAAAGGCCCCTGGCTATGCATTCACTTGTCAAATCCTTTATGCAAGGTGTGACTCGTATTATTCCACCGATTAAGGCTCCCATATGCCCATGGGATCTAAATTTGGTTCTGTCGGTTCTGCAGAAGCAGCCATTTGAACCTTTGCGGCACATTTCCTTGGTTCTACTCACCAGGAAATTGATATTTTTAGTAGCCATATGCTCGGCTAGAAGAGTGTCGGAATTAGCCGCCATGTCCTGTAAAGAGCCATATCTGGTTATCCATAAGGACAGAGTAGTATTACGTCCTCACCCAGCCTTTCTTCCTAAGGTGGTATCGAGGTTTCACTTGAACCAGGATGTGGTTCTTCCTTCTTTTTTCCCCAAACCAAGCTCGGTAGAGGAAAAGTTATTGCATTCTTTGGATGTAGTAAGAGCAGTTAAAGCTTATCTAGAAGCCACTGCTCAGATTCGTAGAACGGATTCTTTGTTTGTTCTGCCGGAAGGCCCCAGAAAGGGTCAGGCAGCATCAAAATCTACTTTAGCCAAGTGGATTTGACAGGTCATAATACAAGCCTATGGCTTGAGAAGTAGACCGCCTCCGTTCAAAGTTAGGGCGCACTCCACGAGAGCAGTTGGAACTTCATGGGCAGTGCATCACCAGGCCTCCCTGGCGCAAATTTGTAAGGCCGCAACATGGTCTTCAGTACACACGTTTACTAGGTTCTACCAGGTGGACGTTAGAAGTCAGGAGGATGTCGCCTTTGGGCGCAGTGTGTTGCAGGCCGCAAAAGATCCTCATGCCTGATGGCGCCCAGCTTATGTATGGTGTATCCCCCCCCTCATGTGGCATTGCTTTGGGACGTCCCACATAGTAATGACTATGCTGCTCTGTGTCCCGTGATGTATGAACAAGAAAGTAGGATTTTTAAAACAGCTTACCTGTAAAATCCTTTTCTTGGAGTACATCACGGGACACAGAGCTCCCACCCCTCTTTTGGGGACACGTATTGCTTTGCTACAAAACTGAGGTACTCCCGGATGGGAGGGGCTTATATAGGGGAGGGTACTTCCTGTTTTGGAAGTTGCCAGTGCCAGCACCTGAAGGTAATCTATATAACCCACATAGTAATGACTATGCTGCTCTGTGTCCCGTGATGTACTCCAAGAAAAGGATTTTACAGGTAAGCTGTTTTAAAAATCCTACTTTTTTCACGTCGTTTTTCATGTCGTTTTTTTTAACGACGTGAAAAACGATAGTGTGTATGCTTTAACGACGTGAAAAAAAATGCGCATGCTCAGAATCAAGTATGAGACAGGAGCGCTCGTTCTGGTAAAACTAGCGTTCGTAATGGAGATAGCACATTCGTCACGCAGTCACGGACTGAAAAGCACGAGACTGAAAAGAGCGAATCGTCGCTCAACAAACTTTACTAACATGAAGGGTGGCGCCATTCGAACGGAACTTCCCCTTTATAGTGCCGTCGTACGTGTTGTACGTCACTGCGCTTTGCTTGATCGTTTTTTAAAATGATCGTGTGTACGCAAGACAGGCTTGAGAGGAAACATGAAAAAAACGACGTGAAAAACGGCAAGAAAAAAAATGGCAAGAAAAACGATTGTGTGTATGGGGCATTAGACTTAATATATTTGATTGGAATTTGTTGACTTAATAATAGGATATGCTATTAAATAATTTCAGTGTCGAATGTACCCAAGTCAACATTCGTGAGCATCAAGATGATGTCATCTGCGAAAAGGCTGATGACATGGTTAGATTTATGAATTTGGAATCCCGAAATTTGTGGATGGAAACATATGTAAGTTGCCAATGGTTCCATCAGTAAATTAAAAATTAATGGTGAGAGGGGGCATCCCTGACGGGTACCATTAGTGGCCAGAGAATCCAAAGGCTGACAAAACGTGAGCTAGATATTTCCAATGAATTCAAATGCCTTCTCTGCATCCAGTGCTAGGAGCAGAGAAGGCGTTCTTTGCTTTTTTACTATGTGGATTATGTTGATTAGTCTACGGGTAGCATTGGTTGTCTGTCGTTCTTTAGTGAAGCCGGACAGGTCCGGGTGTATGAGAAGGGGCAGTATGTCTATCAACCGATGGGCAATTAATTTAGCGTATATTTTTAAATCATTAACAGGGAGATAGATCAAAAATTCTGGGGTGAAGTGGGGTCTTTCCCTGGCTTGGGCAATGTTATGATCATAGCTTTAAGCATTTTGGGCGGGAAGGGCGAAGAGGCAGCTGCTGAATTATAGGTTTTGACCATGTAGGGCGATAAGATATGCTTAAGCGTCTTATACTATTCCCCGGTGAATCCATCGGGACCCGGTTATTAATTTCTTGGTAATGAGTCGATAACCCTCTGGACTTCATGGGATGTAAATGGGGAATTCAATGCTAAGAGTTGTTCCGAGGAAATTTGAGGGAGTTTAACCTGGTGTAAGAACTCTCTAATTAAGTTCTCCTTAGGTTGTACTGTGTTAGGGTCCTTATTTAAGTTGTCTAATGAGCTGTAGTACTCACTAAACATATCTGCTAATGCTTGTGGGTGGTATATTTTGTTTTTGGTAGACAGATGGTACAGGAAGGGGATCTTAGTTTTTTGTCTCTGCCCTTTTATTTTGTGTGCTAACAATCTCCCTGCCCTGTTGCCATAAGCGTAATGTGTCATATTCCACTTATTGGTTACTTTCTCAAACTCTGCTAGTAGAATAGAGCGTAGAGCGTGGCGTAAGTTAAACAGTTTTTGGGAGAGGTCTGATGACGGTCTCTTTTTATTTTGGGTATCTATTATATCAATCTCCTTGATAAGGTCATCTATATGTTTTTGCCTGTGCCTCTTCGCCCTAGTGCCAAGTTTTATAAAGAAGCCAATAATGAACACTTTGTGAGCATTCCATAATTGGAAAAGATCGTCCACTAAGGACTGATTAGTCTCATAGAATTCTGGCAGGTGATTTTCCAGTTCATTCTTAGATTCACTTTGTTGGAGTAGGCAGGAGTTGGCTCTCCATATAGGCGTGGATTGCAGTGATGGAGATATTTGGATTGTCAACAGTATTGATGCGTGGTCGGACCATGTGATGGTGTTTATTGAAGTAGCAGTAGTTTTTGTTAAGAGCCATTTGTCAAGTAGGAATAAGTCTATTTGTGAATAAAAATGATGGGGGCTTGAAAAAAAAGTGTAATCTCTCTCGTTGGCGTGTAAAGAGAGCCAGGCATCATAGAGGTTGTATGATTGGATGTGACGTTGAAAATGTATTGTGTTCCTTCCACAAGGAGCAGTAGAGTCCATGGTCGGGTCCAGGGTGATATTGAAGTCCCCACATATGAGCAGACTACCTGAAAAATCATATTTGGTGTGTGTTGGGTGCATACACATTGACTATTGTGAATGACATAGAGTTGATATCACATGTCAATATCAAATATCTGCCCTGGGAGTCTTTAATTTCTTTGCGTAAAGTAAAGTTTACTGTGTCCTTTATAGCTATTAAGATGCCTCTTTTTTTGGAATCCATGTTTGCATAGAAAAAATGGGGAAATTTTGCATGTGTGCATTTAGGTGGTGCTGTGTTGGTGAAATGGGTCTCCTGCACACATAGGACATCACATTTGAAACTCAGGGCTTCTTGCCAGAGGGTTCTGCGCTTTACAGGGTGGTTGAGGCCATTAGAATTTTTAGACAAAAAATACAGTCCCATGTTATTCATGTAAAGAGTATGTTTTGCAAGATAGAGGTAGGATTACTCACTGTGGGTGACCTCTAGTGGTTGAAATTGGGATAGTCCAAAATGTGAAGCTTTTGGATGGTGTACGCTGTTTCCATGGAAGAAGACTGTGTTTGTTAGGAATAAAACAGAAACTTGTTAAACATTTAAAACAGTAGATTAACATGTTCATTAATCAGTAACTGGAAGTCAATAACACAAAAGGGGTTGTACCCCGTGTGCAGCGGTTGCTGCTCAAGGTTAATGGAGGGTGTATCAAGCTTTAGTTATTCTCCTCCATACAGAGAAGTATGAGAATAACTTACTCCATTTTGGAATCAGGTGTGTTTTTAGTGGTTACCATTTTCCCATCTGGATCCACTTTTTTAGGATTACTAAAGGATGAAGAGACGTCAGCAGCGTCTGGGAGAATCTGCCATGTTTTTAGCAGGGATAATCCCTTTTCCAAGGAATCTATGATAAAAGTAGAGCCCTCCTTTGTGACAGTGAGTTTCTTAGGGTATCCCCATCTGTATCTGATGTCATGATTCTGTAGTGCTTTTGTTAAGGTGTTGAGATTTTTCCTTTTCAGCAATGTATATTGAGATAGGTCTGCAAAATTGGAGTCCTGAATATTGAGAGGGGATACGGTCTTTTCTGTGCATTGTTGTCATGAGCTTTTCTTTAATGTGGGAAAAATGGAGACGTAAGATTACATCCCTTGGGGTTTGGGCTGGTACTTAGATGGGAAGGTTTAAGGAGGCGGTGAACATCTAAAGGAGATGCATCAGGGAGGATTTATTTGAACATGTCGGTGACATATGAGGATAGGATTGATTCAGGCTAACCCCTTATTTTTAGATTATTCCTTCTAGACCTGTCCTCAATATCCGCCAATTTCGCCTTAACCCACTCCATTTCCTCATCCTTCTCTTCACTGTCATCTACAAGTTCGTTATTAATAGTGGTAGCAAACTCCTCCATCTTATTTTCTATGTAGTCTACTCTAGTGTCAACCTCTTTCAGGTCTCTATTGAACTTTTGCATGCAGGACATCATGTCTGCCTGCAATGAACTTCTCAGTGACATCAGCATGTTTTTCATTACTGTGTCCAGCACAGGTTGATTAGTGGTTGGGAATTCCTCAATGGAGTCAGGTAGCTCCCTGGTGTCTTCCCCTGAGTCTGCATTGTAGCTTACCTCATGGTTTCTGCCCTGTTTATCCATCTTGTATCTGGATTTTTCTGAGCTACCAGATATAGGAGTGCATAGTCCTGAGTTTGAGCTGTGTGGTGATCCACAGACTGATACCTGAGAACTCTGTGGAGAAGACCGTGGTGCCGCTCTGGAGGTCTGGGTGAGAGGTCCGCCGGCACTATCTTTCCTGCTCCTACATTGTTGCTAGGGGAAGAAGGCAGTGAGTTTTTGTGGCTTCCCATCCTGATTCTTCCGCTTCGACATGATCACGGGTGTCTGGAGAAAGGTGTTTGTGTTGCGATCCGGTGATCTGGAGTAATGCTGCAGGCCGTTCTTTTCTCAGCATGGCTGGAGCAGCTCTTTCAGATGACCATCCTGGTTCAGGGCAAGCTCCGCCCCCCCCCACGCAATATGTTGCTTTTATGAGACTTTGATGCTTGCCTGCCGCCATTTTATTTTAATGGTAATACACTGTGACAGCACCTTAGCCACACCTATAGCATTTATAATGTGTTAGTGAAACATTTGTAAAGTGATATCTAGGTGCTAAAGGCAGAGACAGTGACGATTTCTGTACCCTAGAATGCACTGGGAAATAATAGAGAACCAGAACAGTAAAGCTACAGCCTCTTCCTGTTTGTACAGAGCAGCTGTGTGGTAACATAATTTGCTACTATGTGGTGGCAAAAGCATCAAGCCAGCCAGGCAGGAGCAGAGGCATTGAGCATGATTTACAGGGGCAAAGTTTTTTTTTGTTAATAAAGTTCAGCTGGACCAAGCCAAGTGCCAAATAAATCAAAGTATATGAATCTACCCATCTAAAGAATTTGCAAAAATGCCTTCTATCACACCACAACCCATCCATGCCTCAAAGCAGATACTTTTCTGTACATCGCTTCCCTTTTAAACACTTCCCACTAGAAAAACAACACTTTCATGGACATTTAAAAAGCATTATTTATTTCAATATATAAAAAACACAACAAAAATAACATCAAGGACACATCATGAATGTTATAGGTGCATTATTTAGCATTGCATCATTCTTCATAATCAACACATGTGGGAATCAGCCCTAATGCACGATACAAACAATTTAAACAAAAAAATGTTATGTAGCCCATGCTTCACTGGAGCATAAGGTGGAAATGTTTTATTTAGTTTACTATTTGTAGATAGATAGAAGAAAAGCCTTTTGCAAGAGGTCACAGGAAGTAACAAAATGCATCAGGGCGAAACTTGACATAATCATCATCATCAGGAAGGAGCTGGCCAGATACAG
The DNA here is from genome assembly GCA_029206835.1 of Rana muscosa. Taxonomy (NCBI): domain Eukaryota; kingdom Metazoa; phylum Chordata; class Amphibia; order Anura; family Ranidae; genus Rana; species Rana muscosa. The sequence continues at coordinate 797,269,642 of CM055117.1, read as the reverse complement.
TACAAACTAATGGTGATGCTGTAGCCTTACCCTTAAAGGGGGTATGTACCTGTAAATACTTGAAGTTACTTTTAAGGTGGTGCACTACTGTGGATTAGTGCATCAACATTGTGAGTGCATTTTAGAATGTTTTAATAAATGATTCATGATTTTAAAGAAGTAAAACACTATGGGGCTGATTTACTAATAACAGTGCGCTGCGCTGCTTCTAACCTTAATTGGTGCACCGGATAACTCCTTCACTGGGCGCAGCAAGCAGCGGCGCACTGTTATAGTAAATAGAAATGTCAGCGGCGCTCTATTGAAAATGAATGGTTCCCTATGGGAGCCCATTGATTTGAATAGAGGTCGCCCGGGAAGTCGGATCCGACTTGCGGTCGACTCGTGTGCCGGCTGACACAGGGATAGCGCGACTTTGCGAGGCGACCTGGACACGACCTGAGTGTGCAGCAGCCGCTCAAGTCGTGTCCTAGAGGCGACTAACCGGCCGAGAATGTGTCCAGCGCGATGTCATCGCGCTGGTCCTCGGCAGCCTCGCTGTCCCATGTTTGGTATGAATCATGAAGGGGAACTCCAGGCCAAATTTTAATGAAAAAAACAGCATGGGTTCCCCTTCAGGAGCATACCAGGCCCTTAGGTCTGGTCTGGATTCTAAGGTGAACCCCCTAAGCCGAAAAACGGCGTGGGGGTCCCCCCAAAATCCAAACCAGACCCTTGGGTCTGGTCTGGATTTTAAGGTGAACCCCCTTAAGCCGAAAAACGGTGTGGGGGTCTCCCCAAAATCCAAACCAGACCCTTATCCAAGCACGCAACCTGGCAGGCCACAGGAGAAAAGGGGGGGACGAGAGAGCGCCCCCCTCCCTCCTGAACCGTACCAAGCCGCATGCCCTCAACATGGGGGGTTTGGTGCTTCGGGGCAGGGGGGAGACCTGCGGCCCCCCCACCCCAAAGCACCCTGCCCCCATGTTGATGGGGATAAGGGCCTCTTCCCGACAACCCTGGCCATTGGTTGTCGGGGTATGCGGGCGGGGGGCTGTTCGGAATCAGGGCGCCCCCTTTAAAAAGGGGGCCCCCAGATGCCGGCCCCCCACCCTATGTGAATGAGTATGGGGTACATCGTACCCCTACCCATTCACCTGGTGGCAAAATAAGTCAATAAAAAAAGACAACACAGGTTTGAATAGTAATTTATTGGGCAGCTCCGGGGGTCTTTCTGCCGGGCCCCCGCTATCTTCTGCTAGCTCTTTTGCTAGCGGGGGTCCCAGGCTTCCTCGCCGTCTTCTTCCGACTTCGGACCCCCACGCCAGTTTTTTTTTCATTTTTTTGGGGGGGGGGTCCCCTTTGAATCCATACTAGACCCAAGGGCCTGGTATGGACCTGGGGGGGGACCCCACGCTGTTTTTTTTTTTTTTTACATTTCCTTTAACAACCAGCTATAAACTGGTCACCAGTCATCTCCAAATCATTCTCCGAGCCCCAGATGGCACGGGAGAGCCCGGAGAAGCACCGGATGGCGGCAAGAGGGGGGGACGTCCCCTCCCCCCGCCTATAAGAACGATCAAGCGGCGGAACTGCCACTATGATCGTTTTTATTGTGCACAGAATCGCCGGCTGAAAAGAATGATATCTGAATGATGCCTGCAACTGCAGGCATCATTCAGATGTCACCGCCCAAAGCCAAGGATGTCATTTGATGGTGGGTGGTAGGAAACTGGTTAATATTTTTAAAAAAGGTAATTTTTCTTCTTCATTGATGTACACTGATGAGACTGCACTGATGGGCACCGATAAGGTGGCAAGGGTGGGCACTGAGAGGTGGCATTGCTATTTGGCACTGGTGGGCAGTGAGAAGTGGCACTGCTAGGTGGCAATGATAGTTGGCAGTGATGGGCAGCACTGCTAGGTGCCACTGATTGGAACCAGTGGTGGGCATTGATAGGTGGCACTGGCAGGGGCTACTAATTGTCACAGCCTCTTCGGGCCCCATGTCCCTTGCACATAAGCCGGTGATTGCTTTTTTTTATGCTCACGCTGTCGGCACAAGGAGAAAACAAAAACCATTACCCAGCTTTTGTTTACATCACGCGATCAGCTGTCATTTGCTGACAGCTGATCACATGGTAAAGGGCAGGGATCGGCCCCTTACTCGGATCTGTCATCACCTGAGTCTCAGTGACTCTGTGACCACAGCGCGTGCAAAGGGGAGGACGTTTATTGACGGACTCCCGGCAATTGAGGACCATGCTGTGGCCGTCGATCAGTTATAGCGCTGATCTCAAGTGATTAAAGAGGGTCTAAATGGGCCATTGACATGCATCACTATTCAATTTAGGAATGAGTCTTTGAAAAGTTAAACTAAATAATTTGGCCACTTTATCCTTCCAAATAATTCACTTCCTGTCACATAGCCACACAGGAAGTGAGGGAAAATCCCTAACAATGTCTTTCCTTGGGGACACACATGTCAGTCTAAATACTTTCACCATTATGCACATTGCACTCCAGCATATTGCGGGGTACACCACAATTTATTAGGTAGTTTGGACTGTGGGGTTTATTTACTAAAGGCAAATCTACTTTGCACTACAAGTGCACTTGCTGTATATCTGAGGGGGACATGCAAGCCAAAAAAAAAAAAATCTTTGCTTTTACATGATTGTAACATCCAATCACCAGTACTTTCCCTCAGATTTTCAGCAGCTACACTTTTACTGCAGAGTGGATTTGTCTTTACTAAACCCCAAACTACCCAATGATTTGGGGTGTACACAACAAAGTGCTAGAGTGCAATTTGCTTAATGGGGACACTAGTTAGATTGATCTGTGTGTCCCCAAGAAAAGACATTGGTAGGGTTTTACCTTCACTTCCTGTTTAGCTGTGTGACAGGAAGTGAAGCCAATGTTAAGAAAAGGAGACACAAAAGCCAAACTACAAAAAATAAAAAATAAATCTAAAAAAAACACACACGCAGGGGTTCTAACACTTACTGCGTTTCCCTCAAAATGCCCACAATTAGAATTGTATGGCCTTGAGCTATTTTTAAGTGCAGTGCTCTAAATCAGTGCTTCTCAAGTACCCCCAACAGGCCATGTTTGCAGGTCTTCCTTCATCTTGCACATGTGCTTTAAATCACAGTCAATGGTTTTGATTTTTGGACAGCAATTCTCGATAAGATAAATTCACAAAACATGTCCTGTTGGGGGTATTGAGGCTGAGGCTGAGGCTGAGAACCACTGCAGTAAAAAAGGAAAATTTAATACTTACCACTCTATATTTTTCATTTCCTGGTGACTTTCCATGGCAGCACACAATACAATCCATGCATATGCTAGCATGAAGGCACCAGATTAGACAAATCACACCTGTTTTGTTTTGACATGCCAATCAGCTGTCACATTTGTTGCAAAGAAAACACAAAACAAACATCAAAACTTTGCATCAAATTTTATTGTTCAACAAAATAAAAGGGAAGGCAAAATAAAAAACATGGTCAATTTGAAAGAGTTACAGACTCAACATCTTGAGCAATTTTTGGCCAAAAAAATGCAGCACAGACAATTAAATCAAAGTGAACAAACAACACACATTACCAACATCAGAATTATTTCAGGGGAACATTTTCCCCACACAAAAAAATACAGTCCACAAAAGTTAACCGATCACCTGTTTTGCAAAGACATAACAAATAAAATACATGTGTTACAAACTCGATAAGAACACCAACATGTACATTTTGCCCCACACACACTTGCCTCTTCTCAGGGCAAGCAACCGAATGCTCTGTGAGCTTTATATAACATATGTTTGTGTGCTTATGAGGCAATTGAAAACACATGCACAGTCCATGAAACACCCAAAATGCAAGTTCACTCAATATAGAGACTGAAATTCGAAGTGGGTACACCGGTTAAGGATGTTCTTCAATTACTAACCCATAAAAACACTCTCTGAGCATGCCCAGAAATACCCAGGTGCTGTTCACACACAAAAAGCACCCAACAAAAAAAACTAACTGGCTGGGCATGTGCAGAACAACACCAATGCAGCTAGCAAAAAATAACCCCCTCCCCCCATCCAAAATTAAGCACATCATCCAGCATGCTACAAAATTAGAGATGGGACAATCACCCCTCCCCCCCCACCAACAAATACCATTGCAGTCTATGGGAACTCACTTGTTAATTTTGCTAGTCCCCACTTGGCTGGCTTATCTTCTAGGTATTGGCCTTAAAATGGGGGCCCAGGTCCCACCCTAAGGGACATATATCAATGTCACCAATTTGGAAAACACCAAAAACAAAACAAGGAGAAGTGCCTTTAAATATGCCAAATTGCTTAAGGGCCATTTCACACCACATGCAGCGCATTGCGTTTTTTATGCATCCAAAATGCATGGAAAGTTGGTTATATGGTTCTAAATGGCAGTGTTTGTTCCAGTGCATTCCAGTTCCACCAAAAAAGTAGAACATGCTGCATTTTACCTGCACTGGACTGTACTGGAACACATCAAAACGCATCAAAAAACGCACTGGAATGCACAGGAACACACCTAAATGCACCAAAAACGCACTGGAACACACTTGTCCTTATCTATGGTTAATAAAAAAGAGGGGTGAAAAAAAAGCACTGGACTGTATCAAAAACTTACCAAAAATGCACTGGAACGCATGAAAAACGTGCATGCAGAAAAGCACCTGGAACGCATCCGGATTGTGTTTCTATGGTGTGAACTGGCTCTAGTTCACACCATAGAAACGCAGTCTGGGTGCGTTCCAGCTGCTTTTCTGCATGCGCGTTTTTGACACATTCCAGTGCATTTTTGATGCGTTTTTGATGCAGTCCAGTGTTTTTTCCCCCTCTTTTCACTTAGGACAAGTGTGTTGCAGTGCGTCTTGGGTGCATTTAGGTACATTCCAGTGCATTCCAGTGCATTTTTGGTACGTTCCGTTGCATTTTTTTATGTGTTTTACTGCGGTCCAGTACAGTTGTGTACCTAAAAAATGCAGCATGACCAATTTTTTTTTTTTTGCTTTCTGAAACGCACTGGAACGGACTGCAGTGGTGTGAACTATGCCATTGGCATTAATGTGATCAACTTTCTTTGCGTTTTTCAGGCATCAAAAAAACGCACTGCACTGCATCCGGTGTGAACTGGCCCTAAATATCATACCGGGGGGTGTCTATAGCATGCCTGTAAAGTAGCACATGTTTTCCATGTTTATAACAGTTGGAGAGCAAAATGACATTTCTAAAGTAAAATAATAGTCATTTAAAAGTCCTTGCGGCTGTAATGAATTGCTGGTTCCCGTCAATACAGATAAAAGTCATTGAAAGTCTTTGATTACACAAAAAAAAAGCGTGGGGGTTCCCCCAAATTCCATAACCAGGCCCTTCAGGTCTGGAATGGATATTAAGGGGAACCCCACTGCAAATTAAAAAAAAAATGACGTGGGGTTCCCCCCAAATATCCATACTAGGCCCTTCAGATCTGGCATGGCTTTTAAGGGGAACTCCACCCCAAATATAAAAAAAAAATGGCGTGGAGTCCCCCCAAAAATCCACACCAGACCATTATCCGAGCACATAACCTGGCCGGCCGCAGGGGAAAAGGGGGGGACGAGAGCGCCCCCCCTCCCTCCTGAACCGTACCAGGCCGCATGCCCTCAATATGGGGAGGATGTCCCCATGTTGATGGGGACAAGGGCCTCATCCCCACAACCCTTGCCCGGTGGTTGTGGGGGTCTGCGGACGGGGGGCTTATCAGAATCTGGAAGACCCCTTTAACAAAGGGGACCCCCAGATCCCGCCCCCCCTGTGTGAAATGGTAATGGGGTACGAATGTACCCCTACCATTTCACAAAGAAAGTGTCAAAAATGTAAAAAATGACAAGAGCCGGTTTTTGACAATTCCTTTATTAATGTCTTCTCCTTTCTTCCATCTTCTTCTTCCTCCATCTTCTTCCATCTTCTTCTTTTCTCCATTCGGGTTTCTTCCTCCATCTTCATCTTCCTCTTCATCTTTATCTTCATCCTCATCTTCATCTTCATCTTCCTTCTTCCTTCGGTGTTCTCGTCCGCATCTTGCTCCGGCGTCTTCCCTTCTTCTTTCTTCTCCGGCCGCTCCGTTTGAATTGGAGGTTCCCGCTGTGCGACGCTTCAGTTCTTCAGTTACCCATCGGGTCCACTTACACCCGGTGACCCCGCCCCCCTCTGACGCACATGGATTTCACGGGGACTTTCCCCGTGGTGTCAGAGGGGGGCGGAGCCACCGGGGGGCAGCGGACCAAGCGGGGAACTGAGGCGTCGCACAGCGGGAACCTCCAATTCAAACGGAGCAGCCGGAGAAGAAAGAAGAAGGGAAGACGCCGGAGCAAGATGCGGACGAGAAGACCGAAAGAAGAAGGAAGATGAAGATGAAGATGAGGATGAGGATAAAGATGAAGAGGAAGAAACCCGAATGGAGAAAAGAAGAAGATGGAAAAAGAAGATGGAAGAAGAAGAAGGAAGAAGAAGAAGGAAGAAAAGAGAAGACATTAATAAAGGAATTGCCTAAAACCGGCACTTGTCATGTTTTTAATTTTTTGACACTTTCTTTGTGAAATGGTAGGGGTACAATGTACCCCTTACCAATTCACATAGGGGGGGCTGGGATCTGGGGGTCCCCTTTGTTAAAGGGGTCTTCCAGATTCCGATAAGCCCCCCGCCCGCAGACCCCCACAACCACCGGGCAAGGGTTGTGGGGATGAGGCCCTTGTCCCCATCAACATGGGGACATCCTCCCCATGTTGAGGGCATGTGGCCTGGTACGGTTCAGGAGGGAGGGGGGCCGCTCTCGTCCCCCCCTCTTCCCCTGCGGCCGGCCAGGTTGCGGGCTCGGATAAGGGTCTGGTGTGGATTTTTGGGGGACTCCACGCCATTTTTTTTTTACATTTGGGGTGGAGTTCCCCTTAAAATCCATGCCAGATCTGAAGGGCCTGGTATGGATATTTGGGGGAACCCCACGTCATTTTTTTTTTAAATTTGCAACGGGGTTCCCCTTAATATCCATTCCAGACCTGAAGGGCCTGGTTATGAAATTTGGGGGAACCCCCACGCTTTTTTTTTTTGGTTAGCAAACACTTTCAATTACTTTTCTCTATATTGCCGGGAGCCGACAATTCATTACAGCCGCGGCTGCTTTTAAATGCCTTTTTTTTCCTTTAGAAATGTCATTTTGCAGGCGCAATGGAAAGTTCAGAGCTGCGCCTATTCAACTTATGCAAATTGATTTACGTGACTTGACATTTACTAAGATTTTGCCGGCGCAGTGTCCCGGCGCATTTGAACCATTGAAATTCCCGCGCTGAGCTCAAAAAAACCTCCCGCAGCTCTAATCGTACTTGCCGGCGCAGCGGGCTGGTTTTGACAAAGTTACTTTCTCTCTCTATTTTGGGCATGTTTGTTATTTGGGCAGGTGTCCCTACACTTCCTCACATCACCCCACATCACCCCCATTATATTCTCACTTCTTTATATTTATATTTTAACATGCCGTGCGCCAGGTCCCTAGTGGCGCACTGAGCGCCTCCTCCCGTCCGCCGACAACACTATAGTAAATGGGAAATAGGGCTGCGCTACCGGCGCTAATGTTTTGTAAATACCAAAACAGCCATTGCGCACGCAGATGCGCCAATACTCATGGCGCAAACATTTTGTAAATCAGCCCCTATGTCTACCTCTATATTCCTTTTGAGTGGTTTTGGATAATGAAGTAATTGTTTGACTGGTCCCAAATCAGTAACAAGATTGGAGGAGGTATATTGAGGAAGGAAGAGATACCTGAGAGGCTTTTGAGATCCCTTAAAGTGGAAAACGTGCAGTGACCTATTGCAGACTTGGGTGAGCATGGAGAGCGTTTAGTGGTGGAATTCACAGAAGAGTAATTACATTGGTGAAGAATCAATCAAGATATATTTAGGATATATAAGTTATACATTGGACTTAGAATATAGTAGTGGTGGTCGAACCCTCTCATGTGCACAGTGGACTTTTTATTCAGTTTTCAATACACATTGCACATACAGTATTTATGTACAGTATATGGTAAAATCTACATATTTTTATAAATGTCTTATATATATGGATGGGTATGGCAGCATACATGTGGTATAGCTCTGCCCCTATTTCTACCCACTGGAATTTGTTTAAATCAATAAAAGGAAATATAGTGCAACCTCTGTCCATTCTCTATAAAGATAACAAGATCAACAAGGGAGGGTCCGTATTGATCATGCCATAGTGTCAGAAAAGGATAATTACAGTAAGTATTTGATAAAAAAAATTGTTTTCCTGATGCCAACATGGCAGCAAACATGTGATAAATATTGAGCTAAACAGAAAGGGCTCATGCTGCTAGGTAAACTTTAATTAATAATAGACATGGAGGTCTGAATGGCCTTCTTCCCAAATTCCACTGTTGTGAAAACCCCTGCATCCACCATGTAGTGTCTCAGGAAGGTGTTGATCTTGGCCAAAAAGGAGAATCACATGTATTATTCCATGTTGGCATCGGGAAAGTATTATTTTGTATGGTGGTGTGTGTTAAAAACATGTACACATGTAGACAGCTGGAGTATGGTACTGCTCTCCCTTATTGTGTGCTCACAGGGAACCCAACTTTTAATCTCATGCACAGGCCCACTAGACTTAGAAAAGACACCAGGTTTTAACCCCTTCCTGCCGAGCGTACGCATATATGCGGCCTTGGCTTTCAGGCATCATACCGGGATGATAACTTTTTTTCAAGCGGGCGGTCGGTTTTCCAGGGATAACAACTGGTGTGGCTAAAAGCCGCTCGGTTGTTATCTCGGAGGATCGGGAGGGGACATCCCCTCCCGCCGCCTTCCGCCGCTCTTATCGGGCCTCCCATCCCACCAGGAGACCCGATCCTCGATCTGCCTCTCCCGGCATCTAGACACAGACTGGCACAAAGCCGGAAATGGCTTTGTTCCAGTCTCCTGTATGTAAACACAGAAGCGACGTCACTTCCGGTTCCGGTTTACTCGGCTGCCAATGGCGCCGTTTTAAAAAAAAATATACGGTATTAAGAATCGCCATTTTTGCCGATCTGAATACTTTGAAGTGCAAAAGAAGGGATTTTGGGTCTTTTAGACCCCTGATCCCTCCATAAAGAGTACCTGTCACCACCTATTACTGTCACAAGGGATGTTTACATTCCTTGTGACAACAATAAAAGTGATCAATTTTTTTTTTAAACACAATGTAAAAAAAAAAAAAAATGTAAGCGCCCCCATCCCAACCGCAAGCTTGCGCAAAGAAAACGCATACGTAAGTCGCGCTTGCATATGTAAATAGTGTTAAAATCACACACGTGAGGTATCGCCGCGATCGTCAGAGCAAGAGCAATAATTCTAGCACTAGGCCTTCTCTGTAACTCTAACCTGGTAACTGTTAATATTTTTTAAAGCGTCGCTTATGGAGGTGCCGTAGTTTTTCACCATTCCACGAATGTGCGCAATTTTAAAGCATGACATGCTTGGTATCTATTTACTCGGCATAACATCATCTTTCACATTATAGAAAAAAATTGGGCTAACTTTACTGTTTAGTTTTTTTTAAATTCATGAAAGTGTATTTTTCCCCAAAAAGTTGCGTTTAAAAGACCGCTGCACAAATACCATGTGACATAAAATATTGCAACAATCACCATTTTATTCTCTAGATTCTCTGCTAAATATATATATATATATATATATATATATATATATATATATATATATATATATAATTTTGTGAGTTCTAAGTAATTTTCTAGCAAGAAATACGGATTTTAACTTGTAAACGTCAAATGTCAGAAATAGGCTTAGTCATGAAAGAATTTAAGTTAACCCTAGGTGAGTTTATTTTAATAAGAGGAAAATATAATTGGCGAATGTGGAAGCAGAATTTTTTTTTTAAACAGTGTAACTTTTTACATTTCCTATGAACCCCTATACCAGATTAAAGTGCTATCGTCACCACATAATTGTTAATTTTCCTATCATGAACACATATAAATGCAACAGACGTTTATTTTCTGTCTAAGAAAACTCAAAATACACATTCTAATGTTTTTCTGGCAAACCTTCGCCAAAGGGGATTTAACAAATTCTATATTTTCACTGTTTTGTTCGATATTATCTTCTAGTTCATTTAATTATTTTCATAATTCAGAGACATCACAAAATGTTCATTTCCTATTTCATCCAACAGTCATAAAAATGATGTACAGTATGTATTCACACTACAGTATCTGTTTCTGCTATGATGAAAGAACATCCCAGGTGCTTTTACTAAGTCAGGTTTTTTTATTTTTTTATAGAAAATGTATTCACAGCTGCAAATAAAACATTGTGATTTGCCAGAAGTTTAAATGTTCTTTGTGCTTGAACCTAATTTTCATGATAGCAAAGCAAAAAAGAATCATATTTTACTCCAAAGAAGGGCACGTACATTAAAGATAATGAAGCTGAACTAGATAAAGCATCTTACCTAGCAGATTGTCACAGCATGCATTCTCATTTGAATATCTGCTTGAAGCTTGGTATTTGACACAGATAAAGTAATGCAAAAATATCCAGGTGAGTTTAGCTGTAGGAGACAATTGATCACTTTGCTTAAATAGTGTTTATAACATTGCATGGCCCATGGGTTTAAAAATTGCTCAGATATATTGATCAAGATAGTATAGTAAGAACATTGCAACTTAACAAACATTCAGGCATGAACATGAAAACATTTAAAATAATATATTGAAATGTAACAAAGTATGCTAAAACTGTATGATTTAACCTTTTCTATAGCTTAATTTAGCTATGGGCAGAAGAGTTCAAATATTAGGTGCACAGTACTTGTGATATTCATTGTTTTACAAGATATGCAGCCTAAAAGCATAATGCCCCATCCAAAAAGTAACATTTCCAGCCTATATAAAGATACCAATCTGAGATTGTCAGGGAAATAGAACATTCCCAATGATATTTAAACAATAGCTTTTTCACACATAACCTTCTCTGGAAAACATGTTTTGAAAATGTTTATGAATTTGACTTTGGCCTTTAAGAAGATCAGGAACAGTGATGAGCGAACAATTTGCAATTGATTTAAAAAATTTTGGAAGATTTGCTAAGCCTGGAGAAAATGACATAAACTATGATTTCCTAAATGTCTGAGCTGTGCAATTCTATGCATATGAGACAGACCAGCATTCAAATAGTCAAAGGTAGTAAACTTAAGAGAGTCAGGAGTTTTTTTGACTGAACAATGGCTTTTATTGGTGCACATTAAACATACACAATAAAGACACATGCACAATGGCTGCAACGTACATCATGAATATACTGACAAGTGCTGTTTGATATGGAATGTGCATTTCAGTGTCCAAACTTACATTGACTAAGCTGTTTGGTTTCTAAAATAAAATTGATGATTAAATTATTTAGCTATTTTTGGGTCTATGTCATGGCTGTTAAAACAGTTGTAAACCCTGAAAAAAAAAAAAAGAAAAACCCATAGGACAAAGGCATAATGAGCTAGTATGCATCGCATACTAGCTCATTATTAAATATTTACCTTAGAATGAAGCCCTCCAGTGGCGACTGAACACCGCTGAGATGGCTAGCATCTTCCCCAGTGTTTCTTCTGGGTTTGCGGACTCCAGCGCTATGAGCGGCTGGAGACGTGATGACGTCTCTACCGCGTGGGAGCCACGGTTTACAGCATGGGCTCTGAAGGTCCGGCACGGTAAGCCAGACCTTCAGAGTGCATGCGCCGAGGATGTCATCAGCTGCATTGCACTCTGAATATCTCCTAAACTGTGCAAGTTTAGGAGATATTCACAGTACCTACAGGTAAGCTTTATTATAGGCTTGTAGATGCTAGTAAAAAATAAAACTTTGCTTCCACTTTAAGTGTTTTACATGTGAATCTCATAGTACATGCTGTACTTTGAGTATAAAGGTACACATTCCTTAACCATGGACAAAACATGTACAGAATTTCATATGCTGGTGCCTCTGAGCAGGTTACTGGTTGTAGATAACTGTACATACACAGTGCATTTGGTTTTCCCTTGCATATTCAAATGCATTTCCTTTGTAAATCTGTCACATGTGTGTCTTTTTTAATAAACAAATAAAATGTTTTATATATACTGTGTAAATAAATTATATATATATATATATATATATATATATATATATATATATATACACACACACAGCTTAGTGCACAATAAGGGCATAAAAGCACCATTATTTTGATATTCACATACAGCAAACTAGGACTGCACTGTATGCATTGAACATCAGTATGCAATTTGATAGATAGGGATCACATTGTGTGCATACCTCCATGTGCTCATTTAAAGTGGATGAAATTTAAGCTGGGTATATATATCTGCAGTGTTTTCTTATCTATATTCAGCGCCCTAAGTCCTGTGGCTTTCTCCTGCCCCGTTCTTCTGTTCAGCATGATAACTTCTGACAAGTTCTCAGACAACTGTGATAAAACCAGCCTGAATTTTGTGTCAGGGTGGGTTCTATAAATAGATTAGCAGAGAGCTGGCCTATTCACAGCACAGCTCTGCAAGTCTCTGCCTAGTGGGGGTGTGTGCCTTTCCTCCAATCAGCTGTGTCACAGTGTATGGCAAGAATCCACACAAACAGTTGAATCAGGAAGAGAAAATTCTAACAGGACGTGCACTTTCTAAACAGTATTTAAAGCTGAAGACAGCAGATATACATGTAAAACGTATGTAGGTGGATTTGTTTCCTCTCTGTGTATCATCTGAGGTTGTTCACTTCACTGGGTATATGTGAGGGTTTACATTCACTTCAAGCCCACAATGTGAGTGTTTCATGGATAATTATCTCTATTGTTTTATTTTAGTGAATCAGGCCTAATAGACATTTTCCATTAGGCTTTTTTTTATCAACATATACATAATGGAGTATAAAATTGCAATAAAAGCTTAACTTCTAGCAAATCAGTTTACTCATTTATATCTCTATCAATTGGTCATGCTTAGTGCTACATACCTTACAGTAATTGTATAGATGGGTTGTGAAAAAAGACACCTTTATTTGTTTATTACTGTGTAGTACTGATAAGGAACTTAAGCAAACCAAATAAACTACCTCTTTTTTTTTTCTTTGGTACACAACCCTGATTGCCAAAGTCTAAATGTCAAGCAGAACACAACACTTTGTCACAATTATGGTTAATATTGGCAGGTATTCTAAACTTTCTATTTGATAACTAGACGTATAAATTTCAGCTCTTAAATCTTTATACCCAATTTAAAGGCTCATTTATTTCACTGACAGCAAGATATATATGCTGACTTCTACAGTGTGTGTCTGAGGCAAGTGTTTGCTGCTATGTTGCTTGCTAATATCTTACAGAAAATAAGTAAACTCAAGTTTAACCATTCTTTGTATAGCAGAAAAAAAAAATGCAATGTATATATACAAGTAACAAATAAGATTACCCAAGAACTAAATGTATTAAAATAATGTATTTAAATTACCATGAATTTCTTTTATTGCACTCTTTTTCCACAAAAGTTTGTACAGGCCCCAAAAATTGACAATATTGCTCTTTGGAAAACCATACCTGAAGACTAATTTATGGATGTACAGCATTAACGTGACAAAGTCGATCACACAGTATCAAGTACTCACTAGCAATTTGACAGCCTCCAGTATCAAAGTATGAGTTAGGACTGGATTAATTACCAAGCTGCCTATCATTTACTAGACACATATTTACATTTAAGTGCACAGCTGCTTCTTTTTGTAACTAAATACTTGCTTCACTTTACATATGAATTCATGAATGAAGTAACATACTGCACAAAACAGAAGTTAGCATTTCAGAAGCCTTAAGTAAGCAGTGATTGATGTAATAATTTTAAGTACGTAGGTAGGTAAGATACGGTACTTGGACCTAAAGAAAAAGGTAGATTTCTCAAAAGCTTGTATCAAAAAATTAACTGTTAGTTAAAACTAAAAAAAAATCACACAGTACCCAACTGCATTTTTAAATACTTACATTATATATATTTTGTTTCACCAAATCACACACACCGTAGATTACACTGAGCTCTCATAAGTTTGCCATTGTTATTTGTGAGTATGACATTGTCTTCTTGGCCATTGATCCTTGGAATATCCAGGTCAGTAGCACTGCTGACCTGGATACCAAATACAGTGTACCAATTTCTTGTATAAAGCCAGGACTGCAATTGCATTAACCACTTCAATACCATGCACTTATACAGCTTCCTGCCCAAGCCAATTTTGAGCTTTCAGCGCTGTCGCAATTTGAATGACAATTGCGCGGTCATGCTACACTGTACCCAAACAATTTTTTTTATCATTTTGTTCCCACAAATAGAGCTTTCTTTCGGTGGTATTTGATCGCCTCTGCGATTTAAATTTTTTGCACAACAAATAAAAAAAGAGCGAAAATTTAGAAAAAAAATATGTTTTTCTTTGTTTCTGTAAAAAAAAATTGTAAAGAAGTACCTTTTCTACTTCAATGATGGGCACTGATAAGGCGGCACTGAAGGGCACTGATAAGGTGACACTGATGGGCACCGATGAGGTGGCACCAATGAGGTGGCACTGATGAGGTGGCACTGATGGGCACTGATGATGGGCACTGATAGGCGGCACTGATATGTGGCACTGGTATGCGGCACTGATTGGCACTCATAGGCGGCACTGATTGGCACTCATAGGTGGCACTGATTGGCACTTATAGGCGGCACTGATGGGCACTTATAGGCGGCACTGATAGGTGGCACGGACGGGCACTGATAGGTGGGCACTTATGGGCACAGATGGGCACGGATGGGCACTGATAGGTGGCGCTGATGGACACTAGTAGGTGGCACTGATGGACACTGATGCCCAGCAATACCAGCCACCACACATTGTGGTTGTGCCATCATAGTGCCAGTCAGTGCCCATTTGTGGGCACTGATTGGCATATATTTTTTTATATATTTTTTTATTTTACTACATGTGGATGGCCATGGGGGCCATCCACATGCTTGGGGCTTCCCTGTGTTCCTGGGGGGCTTCCCTGGTGGTCCAGTGTGGGTATCCGAGGGGGGGCTGCGCTGATAAACAATCAGCGCAAACCCCCCCTGTCAGGAGAGCCGCCGATCAGCTCTCCTCTGCTCACGTCTGTCAGACGCGAGTGAGGAAGAGCCGATCAACGGCTCTTCCTGTTTACATCGTGATCAGCCGTGATTGGACACGGCTGATCACGTGGTAAAAAGCCTCCGCCGGAGGCTTTTTACCGAGATCAGTGTAGCGGTGGGTCAGACTGACCCACCGCTCCACCGATCGCCGCGATGCGCGCCCCCCGGGCGCGCGGCGGCTGTTATCCCGCAGGACGTCATATGACGTCCAGTGTGGATAACTGAACCACTTCCCGGACGTCAATATGCTATTGACTGGGCGGGAAGTGGTTAAACAAGGACTCTAGAATATGGCATGCAAAATGTCTCTTTTCACACTCCATCCCTGTAACATTTACAGAACAAGGAATGTGCTGGCTATCATTTCTAGGATCAGTGCTCCAACAGCCCAAATACTAAAAATATTAGACTTAATGCCTTGTACACACGACCGGTTTTTCCGTCGGGATAAACTCAGACGGATTTTTCCGGTGGAATTCCGCTCAAGCTGTCTTGCATACACACGGACACACCAAATTCCGACTGTCAAGAACGCGGTGACGTACAACACTATGAGGAGCCGAGAAAAATTAAGTTCAATGCTTCCGAGCATGCGTCGACTTGATTCTGAGCATGCATGTTTTTTTTCTCCGTCGGAGTTCCATACAGACGAACGGAATTTCCGAAAATTTCTGGCGGAAAAAAAGAGAACATGTTCTCTTTCTAACTCCGTTGGAACTTCCAACGGGAAAAGTCCGATGGGGCATACACACGGTCGTAATATCTGATGAAAAAATTCCGTCTGACCATGTGATGTCAGTATCATCATTCTTACTATTCTTACTGACTGATTTTGTGCCAATAAATTCTGCAAAAAAATGCGGACACACAGGGTATCAAACAATAAAATGAAAACCAACACAGGGAACCTTTCCCAATATTGTTTTGTAAAAATAAAAAAATGGGAACTACAGGTAAGAGAGATTTGGCTGCATTAATTGTGTTATAATTTAGTGACAGGATAAACAAGGAAATATTTAGAGTGAAAAACAGTGTTATGTATAAGGCCTCATGCACACTGGACGTTGTAACGTTCTAAAAACGCCAGTAGCTTTGCAGTGAGTTTTTCAAAGTTTTTCAACAGCGTTTTTTAGCATTGTATAGCGGTTTTCAGCTTTAGCAGGTTTTAGCGTTTTTATTCTTTTGAGTTTTTTTTCTAATGGATCAAAAACGTTAGAAAACGCTGGTGAGCCACGTTTTTGAGTGTTTATTGGCATTTATCTGCGTTTTCAGGCGTTTTTTGGCATTAGAGCGTTATTACAGCTGAAAACAGTTGATAAACTCCTCTCAGAACCCACTAGTTTTTTTTTTTTTTTACAGCCACAAAACACCCCAGCCAAAAACAGGTGATAACAACCTATGTGTGCATGGACTCATAGGATAACATGCTGGAGAGTTTATTAACAGTAGAAAAAAACGTCTGAAACCAAAAACATTAGCTGTAAAAACGTCCAGTGTGCATAAGGCCTAAAGCCCTGTACACACGATCAGATATCCTATGGATTTTAATCCGATAGATTTTTTAATCGGAAATCCGATGAAACTGTTTTCCATCAGTCTTGCCCACGCACCATCAGTCAAAAAACCGACCGCACCAAAACGACGTGACATACAACACGTATGACGGCACTATAAAGAGGAAGTTCAAATCTAATGGCGCCAACCTTTGGGCTGCTTTTGCTGATTTCGTGTTACCGCGTGTTAGTAAAAGTTTGGTGAGAGCCGATTCGCGCTTTTCAGTCTCCGTGCTTTTCAGTCCGTTACAGCATGACGAATGTGCTCTCTCCATTAGGAACGCTAGTTTTACCAGAACGAGCGCTCCCGTCTCATAATTCAGTCTGAGCATGCGTGGGTTTTTTAACCGATGGACTTGCCCATATACGATCGGAATTTGCTATCGGTTTTTTATCCATCGGAAAAATTTAAAACATGTTCTATTTTTTGACACCGATGGAAAAAAGACCGATGGGGCCCATACACGATCGGTTTGTCCGATGAAAAAAATCCATCGGACTGTTTTCATCGGAAAAACCTATCATGTGTACATAGCTTTAGGGTTATGTGGCTTTCTGATTTCATGAATTTAAGAGTTTTTATAGACAAAGACATTCCACCTTTCAGCCTACCAGTGCCCATCAGTGCTGTTTACCAGTGTCCACCAGTGCCACATATCAGTGCCCATCAGTACCACCTATCAGTGTCCTTCAGTGCCGCCTATCAGAGCCCATCAGTGCCACCTATCAGTGCTCATCAGTGCCGCCTACCGGTGCCCACCAGTGCCACTTATCAGTGCCCATCAGTGCCACCTATCAGTGTCCTTCAGTGCTGCCTATCAGAGCCTATCAGTGCCCACCAGTTCAGCCTCATCATTGCCCATAAGTCAGTGGCGGAGCGTGGGGGGTGCAGGGGGTGCTGTGGCCCCGGGCGCCATATTTAGGGGGGGGGCGACTTTTCATGCCAGTGTGTGTGACTACTGGCTGCCTCCTCCTAATTTTAGGTTGCGTGTCCCCAGGGCTCTGGCCGCCATGTTGAGTGTCCAGCGCCCTGTGATTGGGTGTATGGGGGTCATGTGAGTGAGTCGTAGGGCCACCCTGTCCGCAATCGCAGTCCCGCCTCCAGACATGACCCCCATATGCCCAATCACAGTGCGCCAGACACTGAACATGGCGGGGACAAGCAAAAATGTGAGCCGCCTCGGACCTCCGCCTCCGCTGCTGCCAGCTCTTCCGCCGCCGTCGCCGCTTCCTCCTCCTCCTTCGCCACCTCCTTCTCTGCCACCGCCACCTCCTCCTCCTATCCGTCGGAGTGGCCGGACCGATTCAGACCAGGACAAGCAGGTGAGTGAGACTCCATCGTTATACTGGCCCCGGGGGGGTGAGAAAGACAGAGGGAATACTGTAGGCAGCAGAACAGTGTAGTGTAGTGTGTAGTGTAGTATGGTATGGTGGTCGGTGTAGTATAGTATGGTGGTCAGTGTAGTGTAGTATGGTGGTCAGTGTAGTGTAGTGGACCATATAGTACAGTGGTCATTGTAGTATGGTGGTCAATGTAGTATGGTGGTCAGTGTAGTGTAGTATGGTGGTCAATGTAGTGTAGTATGGTGGTCAATGTAGTGTAGTATGGTGGTCAGTGTAGTGTAGTATGGTGTAGTATAGTGGTCAGTGTAGTGTAGTATGGTGGTCAGTGTAGTGTAGTATGGTGTAGTATGGTGGTCAGTGTAGTGTAGTATGGTGTAGTATGGTGGTCAGTGTAGTGTAGTATGGTGGTCAGTGTAGTGTAGTGTATTATGATGTAGTATGGTGGTCAGTGTAGTGTAGTATGGTGGTCAGTGTAGTATGGTGTAGTATGGTGGTCAGTGTAGTGTAATATGGTGGTCAGAGTAGTATGGTGGTCAGTGTAGTGTAGTATGGTGGTCAGTGTAGTGTAGTGGACCATATATTACAGTGGTCAGTGTAGTATGGTGGTCAATGTAGTATGGTGGTCAGTGTAGTTTAGTATGGTGGTCAGTGTAGTTCTCACTGTAGTGGACAGTATAGTATAGTGGTCAGTGTAGTGTAGTATGGTGGGTGGTTAGTGTAGTATAGTGTAGTATGGTGGCTAGTGTAGTGTAGTATGTTGGGTCGTGTAGTGTAGTATTGTGGGTCATGTAGTGTAGTATTGTGGGTCGTGTAGTGTAGTATGGTGGTCAGTGTAGTGTAGTATGGTGGTCAGTGTAGTGTAGTGTAGTATGGTGGTCAGTGTAGTGTAGTGGACCGTGTAGTATGGTGGTCAGTGTAGTATGGTGGTCAGTGTTGTGGAGTATGATGGTTAGTGTAGTGGACAGTATAGTACAGTGGTCAGTGTAGTGGTCAGTATAGTGGTCAATGTAGTGGTCAGTATAGTATGGTGGTTAGTGTAGTGGACAGTATAGTACAGTGGTCAGTGTAGAGTAGTGATCAGTGTAGTTCTCAGTGTAGTGGACAGTATAGTATAGTGGTCAGTGTAGTGTGTAATGGTCAGTAAAGTAATCAGGTTGGTCAGTACTATTGTATTGTTGGAAGGGGCTCTGGGAGTGTCTAAGTCTGCAGGTTAGGGGGGGCGCAAATTACTTGCCTTGCCCCGGGTGCTGACAACCCACGCTACGCCACTGCCATAAGTGCCACATATTAGTGCCCATCAGTGCCGCCCATTAGTGTCGATCAGTGCAGCCTATCTTTGCCCATCAGTGCAGCCTCATCAGTGCACATCAGTGAAGGAGAAAAATTACAAGTTTGCAAAATGTTATAACAAACAATGATTTTTTTATTTTATTTTTTTATGTTTGGAATTGTTTCATTTGTTTAGCAAACAATAACAAATGCAGTGGTGATTAAATACCACTAAAAGAAATCTCTATTTGTGCTAAAAAAATGGGTACAGTGTTGCATTGCTGCGCAATTGTCATTCAAAGTGTGAAAGTGCTGAAAGCTTAAAATTGTCCTGGGCAGGAAGGGGGTTAAAGTGCTCAGTAGGGTTAAGTGGTTAAAGTGGTTGTAAACCTCAGACAAAACATATGAACAAAACATATCCCTCTATACTGTGTACTTGTCTCAATTAGGAGCACAAAGTATCACTTTTATCTGCTGTTTCATTTCTGCTATCAGAAGGAATCACTTCTGACAAGTTTTCCTGACACCAAGAAAAAAATTGGGACAGGGGAGCGACCTTCAGCTTACTGACAGTCTCAACTCTGTTCCTGGGTGCTGTTTGGAGGGAGTTGTGTCCCTTCCCTCCAATCAGCTCTCCTCAATGAGCTCTGCAGAGTGTAACTTCAACTCTCTACCTCCTTTTTTCTGAGCTCTCAGATAAGCTTTAAATTGGGCAATTTGAATGGATGTAGGGAAGAAAGGATTGCAGATAGACAGGTATAACTTATGTAGGAGGACTTGCTCGGTGTATCTCCTGAGGATAGTCACTTCACTGGGTACATGTAAGGATTTACAACCACTTTAAATAACATACTTGGGAAATTCCTGTGATGTGGCACACCTGTAGAATATACTACAGCAAAAGTGACATTCACAAATAAATTTGTTCCAAAGAAATGGCATGCAGACTCAAGCTGGTATGGCACAGGAGAACATGTACCTAGGCAAAAACATTACTGTTCTGCTCTTTTTTTTTTTTTTTTTCCTTTTCAAGAACATTTTATTAAAAGTTTTACAAGTACAGAGTAAATATCGACGATAAGGCACTCAATGAACAGCAACGTACAAATAATCGAGAAACGTCTTACAATCAAGGAATATCATAGGCAACGTTGAACAAGTCGCTTAAACAATTGTAAATACCGTATTTATCGGCGTATAACACGCACTTTTTTCCCCTTAAAATCAGGGGGAAATCGTGGGTGCGTGTTATACGCCGATACTCCGTCGAATTCCCCTTCTGAAAACGAGCGAGAGGAGCGAGCAGAGCCAAAGCCGAAGTACAATCGGCTTTACTCGGCTCCTCTCGCAGTCCCGCCCATCTCTGACTGCGCCGCTGACATAGAGAAAGCCGAGTGTACTTCGGCTAGTCTCGGCTCCTCTCGCAGTCCTGCCTGTGACTGTGAGCAGAGCCGAGTCTAGCCGAAGTACACTCGGCTTTCTCCATCAGCGGCGCAGTCAGTGGAGATGGGCGGGACTGCGAGAGGAGCCGAGTCTAGCCGAAGTACACTCGGCCCCGCTCGCTCCTCTCCACAGAAATCGGCGCCAAATTTTAAAAAACGCCGGGACTGACACGATCGCAAAGGCACTGGGCAAGGCTGCAGATGGACAGATGGACACTGGGCACGGCTGCAGATGGACAGATGGACACTGGGCACGGCTGCAGATGGACAGATGGACACTGGGCAAGGCTGCAGATGGACAGATGGACACTGGGCACGGCTGCAGATGGACAGATGGACACTGGGCACGGCTGCAGATGGACAGATGGACACTGGGCAAGGCTGCATGCTGCATTTAAATGTAAGTTTTTTTTCCTTGAATTTCCCTCCTAAAAGTTTTTTTCCTTAAAATTCCCTCCTAAACTTGGGGTGCGTGTTATACGCCGGTGCGTGTTATACGCCGATAAATACAGTATATCAGCATATAAGGAGTAACGGCTTCCAGCACTAGAATGTGGCATAATTGACGGGGCGTTTGACGCCTTAAGCCCTGTACACACGATCGGATTTCCTATGGTTTTTTAACCAATGGATTTTTCCATCGGAAAACCGATGAAGCTGACTTTCATCAGTCTTGCCTACACACCATCAGTCAAAAAACCGACCGTTCCAAACGCGGTGACGTAAAACACTTTGATGAGCCGAGAAAAATTAAGTTCAATGCTTCTGAGCATGCGTCGACTTGATTCTGAGCATGAGTGGGTTTTTTATCCGATGAAGTTCCCCACAGACGATAGTAATTTGCTATCGGTTTTTTAACCATCGGATAAATTTAAAACATGTTCTATTTTTAAACACCGATGGAAAAAAGACCGATGGGGCCCATACATGATCGGTTTGTCCGATGAAAAAAGTCCATCGGACTGTTTTCATTGGTAAAACCTATCGTGTGTACAGGGCTTAAGAGGCCTTAAGAGTTAACAGATCCGTATTTAGTATGTGAAACCAGGGGATGTCGATATGATAAGAGGTATGGACCCGGGTGAGTCAACCTCTACCCGCTCACCCCAAAGGGTTCATGCTGTGAGCGGGAGGGGACTCATGATAAGGCCAGAAAGAGCTTGAACAGGACTGGGTCAACCCTAATGTAGCATTACTTATCCCTAAAAAAAAAATTGGTAATCTCTATCAAATGTGGGCCTGGAGGGTGAGATCTGACTGCACATACAGCACAGAACACCTGTCATGCATAGAAAAGGGAATATGATATTTCATATGTATTCCTATGGTGTCGTGGTATGTAATCCAATGGTACTTAAGAAGATGAGAAGTAGGGGGTGGCAAGAAGGGGGGGAGGGGGGAACGGAAGTCTCATGTGTTCAGATTCAGAGCAACTTAGTGTACCCCTATGCGGGGCGAAGGTGTGTTGGAAGGGCCCCCTGTCCGTGTGGGATCTCTATAATGGGTCCAGCATGCCCAAGTGTCTCTAAATTTGGCTGTATTGTCATTTGCTTGGTGAACAAGTCTTTCCATGTCTGCTATTCTGTCTACACTGGTGTGCCATTCAGAGATGGTGGGGGGGACAGCACTCCTCCAATGGACCAGAATGCATTGGGTAGCAGCGTTGATGAGATGCAAGGTAAGGGATTTCTGGTAGGTTGATCTCGGAAGGGTCGTGTGGTGGAGTAAATATTGTGCTGGAGTAAAGTCCGGTGCATAGGTGGTAATTTGAGTGATCAAGACATGTACCTCTCTCCAGAATGTTTGAATCAGAGTACATTCCCACCAAATATGGATCAGGGAACCCAGGGCAGAGTTGCAACGCCAGCAGTCCTGGGAGACACTCGGGTAAAATTTATGAATCGTGTCTGGTGTGTGGTACCATCTAGAGTACAGTTTGTACCTATTTTCTTGCGTAGAGACGTTTATGGAACCCTTATGTGTATGCTCATGAACGTGTTCCCAGTCTTCTGCGGACAGCTCTATTGCCAAGTCTGTTTCCCAACGCCTATGAATTTTATCGTTGGAGGATGATTTGTTGAGTAAGAGAGCAGTGATCGTTCAGATCAGATGGCTTTGGGGTGCAGACACAAAACATATACTTTCAAAGGGGGAAAAGTCCCTACACCATCGGGAAATTGGTTGGGCGTTGTGCAGAAAGTGTCTGATCTGGAGGTATTTGAAAAAAGGTATGGAAAGATCAGTAAATTTGGCGGACATGTCTGAGTGAGACAGGAGCACTCCGTTATTGAAAAATTGAGAAGCCCTTGATGACCGAGGTGTGGTGTGACTGGATACATCTTTGGCGGAGAGACCGGGCGGGAAATCTGGATTTTGGTTTAGCGGTGTCATGGGACCGGGATAGGGTGTCATGTTGAGAATATGACTCATTGCTCTAAAATTAAGTAACGTGGGACCTATAAGAGGATGAGCTGAGCATTCAGTAGGGATGAGTTCGGGTTGATCCAGGGGAGGTGAGAAAGCGGTATTCTCGTGAAAGCATTTTCCAAATGGATCCATGCCCTGGTACTCTCATGTGCGTGCCAATCCACAATCCTCGTGAGCTGGAAGGCCCTATAATATGTGCGCAAGTCTGGCAACCCTATACCTCCCTGACGCTTGGGTAGAATCAGTTTCTCCCAGCTCAACCTGGGAGAACGAGTGGACCATAGGATGTTCTGCTCTTTTAATGAGGCTTAAATGGTGACATTAAAACACACAATTACTTTTAAATAACATGCTTGGGGCATACCTGTGACACATGTGTAGGATGTTTATTTCTTTTACAAAGAAAGTAAATACCATTAAGGAACTCAGTCTAGTAATTGCCAGACCATCGTTCCTAATTTTTACGAACAGTCTACTGACTGATATGGTACCAGCTGATTGTAGAAAAGCCAATGAAGCACCAATAATTAAAAAAGTACCAAGATATATCCCTGAGAACTACAGACAAGCTAGCCTAACGTCAATAGTATTCAAGCTCTTGGAGGGGATGATAAGGGATTATATACAAGATTTTAGTAATGAAAACTGTATCATTAGCAGTAATCAGCATGGATTCATGAAGAGTCTTTCTTGCCAAACCAATATATTAACCTTCTACAAGGAGGTGAGCTGCCATCTAGTTATAGGAAGGCCCATAGACGTGGTGTATATGGATTTTGCAAAGGCATCCGATACAGTTCCCCATTAATGTTTACTGTACAAACTAAGGTCTGTCGGCATGGACCATAGAGTGAGTACATGGATTGAAAACTGGCTACAGGGGCGAGTTCAGAGGGTGGTAATAATTGAGGAGTACTCGGAGTACTCGGAATGGTCCAGTGTGGAAAATGGGATCCCCCAGAGTTCTGTCCTCGGACCAATCCTATTTAATTTATTCATAAATGATCTAGAGGATGGGATAAACAGCTCAATCTCAGTATTTGCGGACAATACTAAGCTAAGCAGGACAATAATTTCTCTGCAGGAGGTGGAAACCTTGCAAAAAGATCTGAACAAATGAATGGGGTGGGCAACTACATGACAAATGAGGTTTAATGTAGAAAAAAATTAAAATCATGCATTCGGGTGCCAAAAATATGAATTCAATCTACTCTCTAGGGGAAGAACCTCTGGTGGAATCTAGGATGGAAAAGGACTCGGGGGTCCTAGTAGATGATAGGCTCAGCAATGGCATGCAATGCCAAGATGCTGCAAGCAAATCCAATAGAATATTGTCATGCATTAAAAAGGGAATTATTTACCCCACTCTACAAGACTCTGGTCCAACCGCACCTGGAGTGTGGCATCCAGTTCTGAGCTCCAGTCCTCAGGAAGGATGTGCTGGAACTGGAGAGGGTCCAGAGAAGGGCAACAAAGCTAATTAAGGGACTGGAGGACCTTAGTTATGAGGAAAGATTACGAGCACTGAATTTATTCTCTCTGGAGAGGAGACGCTTGAGAGGGGATATAATTTCAATGTACAAATACCATATTTTTTACCTCACAATATGGATAAAACATTTCCGCGCAATTGAACTTAAAAAGACACGTGGCCATTCACTAAAATTAGAAGAAAAGTGGTTTAACCTTAAACTTTGTAGAGGGTTCTTTACCACAAGAGTGGTTAGGATGTGGAATTCTCTTCCACAAGCATTGGTTTCAGCAGGGCGCATAGATCATTTAAAAAAACTATTAGATAGGCACCTAAACAACAACAACATGCAGGGATATACAATGTAATATTGACATAAAAGCACACACACAGGTTGGACTTAATGGACTTGTGTCTTTTTTCAACCTCACCAACTATGTAACTATGTGACTATGTAATTTACATTACCAGACACTAAATTAAATTGCCATCAGCTTTGCTCGGTTTGTAAACAAATCGGCAGAAGATTCTCTGCCACGTTCATACCAGACCCGTATCCTAAAAGAAAAGAGAAAGTGCAAGGTTCCACCTAAAATACATAAAATGTCCTGAGACTGCTGTTGGGTGCTGCCATATAGGATGTGACATCATCTGCACATGCAAGCAAAATTCTTTAGTATTCCCTTTCACTGGTGAAAGAGCTGGGCCAGCACAGACAGTCACAGAAGAGGAAAGAGCAATGATATGCAAAAACAAAGGGGCTGTTTAGGGGTTAAAACTTTTAGGGGTATCTATTCTCTAGTAGTTTAAAGTGGGTGTAAACCCACTTTAAAAAAAAAAAAAAAAAAAACGACACCTGCAAGAAAAAGACTGCGGCACTTACCTCAGATCGAAGCATCCGAAGCGCTCCTCGTCCCCCGCCGCCACCATGTCCACTCTGACCATCTTCCTGTTATCGCTGCTCTGGCGCTGTGATTACCGGAGCGGCGATGATGTCACATGCATGCGCGCGGGCCCGGATTTCTCCATTGAGAAAACCGGCAGTCTCCATTGAGAAAACCAGCAACGCTCAGTTCGCCTGCGCCATTGTCTACGGCGCGCATGCGCCATTGTCTACGGCGCGCATGCGCCGTACACATTGGTGCAGGGTTTTCTGAAAATATCTCCTTAACCGTGTAGGTTAAGGACATATTTCTTGCACCTACAGGTAAGCCTTAATCTAGGCTTACCTGTAGGTGCAAGTTGTGTGGTTGGGTTTACAACCACTTTAAGAAGCACACTGCAAATAAACAAAAAAGTTGTTTAGGAAAAACCTGAAAGTAACTATTTAACGTACTTGATATTTCTGTGCTTTAACTTGCAGTTTGTCAAGTTGGTGACAGGGTTTCTTTAATTGTAAATGTAACTAACACACGCATCCTTCATTTTGGATTTATTAACTTTTTTTTCCCTTCTAAGTTATCTCTATGTACCATATCAATAAAAGATTAATACATAAAGATTAAAAGAGAGCTTTTTAGGTAAAATTAAGTATAAAGTGAACATATTAATATGCAGCATATTAATACAACAGAAATAACTTAAAATACGGTTCATATTTCAACTTTTGAAGCAATTAGAAAACCATTGATTAAAATACATATGGTCTATTCACAAGGTCATTTCTGAATTTTAAAACAGTGCAATAAAATAAATTTATTCAGCTGCTCCATCTGTCTTGTTCATTTTTACTAGAACTATTTGTCATATGCTTGAGGTTAATCACCAAACCCACCATACTGCTGTCCTCCATTACATCATAATTAGAGCAGGTAGTGAAAAGGAACAAAAACCTTAGACAATTATTCACATTTTCTAGTGGGAGCCAGATGTTACAGGTTATATTTCATTTAGTTTCATGACAGATGCAATAATAGGCTCCATGTGGAGAGATCACAAAGTAGCATCTAAACCCCTCTAAGGAAAACGTACTATCTGAGTAACTTAGAGATGATCATGCATTATTTTAGTAGAATCAGTTTACAAAGCAATGACATATTTAAGGCTACATTGTAACAGATATATATTCCATCACCCAATACAGTCATACAGGCGGTCCCTGGCTTACAAACAAGATAGGGTCTGTAGGTTTACTCTTAACCACTTAAGCCCCGGACCATTTGGCTGGCCAAAGACCAGGCCACTTTTTGTGATTCGGCACTGCGTTGTTTTAACTGACAATTGCGCGGTCGTGAGACGTGGCTCCCAAACAAAACTGATTCTGTTTTTCCCACAAATAGAGCTTTCTTTTGGTGGTATTTGATCACCTCTGGCATTTTAAATTTTTTGGGCTATAAACAAAAAATTCAATATTTTTTAAATTTTGCTATAATAAATATCCCCCAAAAAAATATAAAAAAAACTTATTTTTTCCTCAGTTTGGACCGATACATATTCTTCTACATATTTTTGGTAAAAAAAAAAATCGCAATAAGCGTTTATTGATTGGTTTGCACAAAAGGTATAGCGTCTACAAAATAGGGGATAGTTTTATGCCATTTTTTTTTTTTTTTTTTTTTTACTAGTAATGTTGGCGATCAGCGATTTTTATCATGACTGCGACATTATGGCGGACACATCGGACACTTTTGACACATTTTTGGGACCATTGTCATTTTTACAGCGTTCAGTGCTATAAAAATGCACTGATTACTGTAAAAATGACACTGGCAGTGAAGGGGTTAACCTGCAGGGAATGCTGAAGGGGTTAAGTGTGTCCTAGGGAGTGATTCTAACTGTTAGGGGGCATGGCTACGAGTGACACGTCACTGATCGCTGCTCCTGATGAGAGGGAGAATTCGATCAGTGACATGTCACTAGGAAGAACGAAGAGATTTTGTGTTTACACTGACATCTCCCCGTTCTTCAGCTCTGTGACCCGATCGTGGGACACCGGCGGACATCGAGTCTGCGGGTCCCGCGGGCACGGTCACGGAGCTTGCGACAGCCGTGACATTCTGTCGACGTATAAGTTCGTGCGGTGGTCCTTAAGCGGTTAAGTTGAATCTGTTTTTAAGTCTGAACAGGTAAATTTTTTAAGTGTAGCTCCAGCCCAAAAAAATATTTTTAAGCTTTATGGATAGCATAGGGAAGGGTTTGTTTTGCTGTCTGTGCCCCTGTTCAGATGATTTCACCTTACTTTCTGTCCCTGTGACAAAGCATCAGTGGAGACACCTTTTTTACCATAATAACTTTTACAGTGAATTTCCCTTCCTAGGGGAGATTCCCTCTCACTTTCTGTTGTCTCCCTACGTTTGTAAGTAGGATGTTTGTAACTAGGGGACCGCCTGTACATTTGTGCTTTAAATATAGCTAGTTTAGGTATCTGGATGTTATATTTATTAGTATTGTTATTATTAACGTTCAGTAGTTCCCAATATAGTAGTATGGAATCTGAGAAAAATAGGGTTAACACTCTCAGCTTATCAGGGCTCTATTGTTTTCCATGGTGCTGTTAGTTTAACAATGTGAGCATGCTTACAGGAACAGAGGCATGATATTATCAATATGCTTCTGTTTCATGATTAACCAGTCAGCAAATTAGTTTGTACATGCTGTACTTATTTAATGCTCTAATGGATGGGGCCCTGGTTATGCTATCTGGAAGGCTATAGCTGAACACAATTACTCACTTTTTAGTAAGTAGGTTTAAGCTGGGTTTACATCATCTCCGTATCTGGCTCACAGCAGGGGTCTGGTGCGTCCTGGTTTACCGTTTCAGGTCCGATTTTTGGGCTGCATTCAAACCTAAAATGGACCGAAAGATACACAGTGTTTTTTTTTATACTGAAAGTTTTTTATTGAAAAAATAAAACATAGCAGTACAAAGAGAATAATGCAGTACGTTAACAGAACATAAGATACAATAATGCAGGGATATACAGCATGAGGGAAAGTTCACACCAAAATACATGCATCATTCAGGGTATAGCCATGTAAACAACTGCATAGAATGAAATTATATACTACAGAAAAGTACTGCAAATCGAGAAAGTAATATGGTAAAGAAAATCCAAATAAAAGAAAAAGAAAACACAAAAATAAAAACTCAGGTTACTCATTTAGACGTAGAAGAAGCCAGGGGTTCCATTTGGCATCATAAATTGGGATCGAGTCCAGCAGGGTGTGAAATATCTTTTCAGACAGCATTATTTGATCAACCCTCGCCAACACCTGGGCGAAGGGGACAGTGCGTGACTTCCAGTGAAGAGCCACTGTCCAATGTAAAGCAATGCAAATAGTATGAAGCAACTTCATTAAGTGCTTAGGGGTATCAGGGATTTTTTCAAACAACAAACAGTGAGTGTGTGTCAGAGGCATGCGCCTCCCCGCCAACTTATCCATCAGCTCCTGCGTCTCCCGCCATGTGGGCTGCAATACCTCGCACTCCCAGAACAGGTGAAGAAAGGAGCCCAGATGAGGACAACCTCAGAAACATAGGGGGGAACTTTGAGGGAAAATCCTGCTCAATCTCTGGGGGGTATAATACCAGCGAGTAAAAAGTTTAATAGCAGTCTCTCTAACAGTGAGGGAAATAGTGCATTTACGTAAGTTCTGCCAATTAGCATCCCAAGCCCTATCGTCATAATCAAGATCCATTTCCTGTTCCCACTGAGTCATTTGTTTAAGTGTAGAACTGCCCCCCCACACCTCCATAGATTTGTATAACGCTGAAATCAAACCCCTCTGTCGGGGGGAGGAGCTACAAAGGGTTTCAAATGCAGAGTTATGCCGCGTACACACGATCGTTTTTAATGTCATTTTCAAAAACAACGTTTTT
The DNA here is from genome assembly GCA_029206835.1 of Rana muscosa. NCBI lineage: Eukaryota > Metazoa > Chordata > Amphibia > Anura > Ranidae > Rana > Rana muscosa. Next base: position 797,240,066 of record CM055117.1, on the reverse strand, counting down.
CTCGACGTGATTTTTCTTGTTTCCTCTCAAGCCTGTCTTGCATACACACGTTCATAAAAAAAACGCTCAAGCAAAGCGCAGTGACTTACAACACGTACAACGGCACTATAAAGGGGAAGTTCCATTCGAATGGCGCCACCCTTCATGTTAGTAAAGTTTGTTGAGCGATGATTCACGCTTTTCAGCCTTGTGCTTTTCAGTCCGTTACAGCGTGACGAATGTGCTATCTCCATTACGAACGCTAGTTTTACCAGAATGAGCGCTCCCGTCTCATACTTGATTCTGAGCATGCACGTTTTTTTCCCCTCGTAAAAGCATACACACTACCGTTTTTCACGTCGTTAAAAAAAACGACGTGAAAAAATAGAGCAGGTTCTCATTTTTTTTGCCCATTTTTCACATCGTTAAAAATGCTCTGGAGCCTACACACAATCATTTTTACTGCCCAATTTTAAAAAAATGGCATTTTTAACGACGTGAAAAACGATCGTGTGTACGCGGCATTTAGAGTCCGAGGGGGCTGCCGCATAGTGCGTCTGAAAAAAGTGGCGGATCTGCAAATATCTGTAAAATTCCCCAGCGGGAATATCTCTCTGGGCTTGAAGTTGGGAAAAAGAGACAAATTTGTCTTTCTGAGAGAAATCCGCCAGAGATGTCAGACCAATACCCGTCCACCAACTGTCTGGGGCCTCAAAATCTGCAGGAAACCTAGGGTCTCCGAAAAAGGAAGCTCCAGGGGGGAACTCAGATTTGAGAGCTAACCGTGTTTTAAACCTATCCCAACGTTTTAAGCCATGGGCAACCACCAAGTTCCTCCCCAATAGATCAGAGACCAATGATTTAGAGGACCATAACAATCCAGGAAGATAGAATGGTAAAATAGAGTCAAATTCAAAGGTGACCCATGGAACCCTCGAATTACGAATGTTCCACTGAGCCTGTTGTGAAAATCTACTGGCCAAATAATATAGCCAGATCTGAGGAACCCCCAAACCGCCCAACCTGTATGGTCTATAGAGTACTTCTCTGGAGAACCTAGGGGGCCTGGAATTCCCGATAAATCTATTTCGGTGGGCCTGCAACTTAAGAAGATATGACTTAGAGATTATAAGAGGTAGAGCCCTAAATAGATAGAGGAGCTTAGGCAAGATAGTCATCTTGATAGCCGTGATACGACCCAAAAACGAGATCCTATACGGTGCCCATGTCCTGAGTAAGTTTTTCAAATGCACTATCAGAGGGGGAAAGTTATGTTTGAATAGTCCAGCATAATCACCTCTAAGTTTTACCCCTAAATAAGAAAGACTAGACTTAGCCCAAGTGAAAGGGAAAGCTCGTTTGAGATTCTCCAGCTCGGAAGGGGGGAAGCCCACCGGAAGTGCCACCGATTTGGCCATATTGACCGAGAGGTCAGAGACTTCCGCAAATGTATCTAAGGTGTTAAGCAGGTTAGGTAGAGTGATCAAAGGGTTAGTGAGGAATAACAAGACATCATCAGCGTACATGCTGAGCTTGTATGTGGAATCAGCCTTACTGTAGCCAAAGATGTCGGGGTGTCTAAGAATAGCAATAGCCAGGGGCCCAATGGCCAAAGCAAAAATAAGCGGGGACAATGGACAACCCTGTCTAGTACCCCGTCCAAGTTGGAAAAAGTCAGAGCTGCAACCGAGGAGTTTGATGCGAGTACTGGGATTCCGATACATGGCTTGAAAGGCGTAAAGGAAATCATCCCGGATGCCATAACGCTGCAACAGGAGAGACACATAGCTCCAAGACACACTGTCAAATGCCTTATGTATGTCCAGGCTTAGCAAAAATAATTTTCTGGAAAACAGGTTCGCATCCTGAATGATATTCGTTGCCAGGCGGATGTTATCCGTGATGAAATGGTGAGGGATAAAACACGACTGGAAAGTATAAATCAAAGAGGAGATCATACCACCAAGCCTGTCTGCTAAAGATTTTCAGGTCATTGTTAATGACAGAGATAGGCCTAAAATTCTGAGGTAGGGAATGATCCTTATTCTGCTTAGGAATGAGTGACATATTAGCTAACAACATTTCCTCTGGAAAATTGCAACCTTGTAGGACAGAGTTAAAAAGCTGAACCAGTCTGGGGGTAAGTTGGGGGGCAAATTTCTTCTAGTAGACGGCCGAGAAGCCATCAGGCCCTGGGGAGGAGCCATTCTTGAGACTTTTAATGACGTTGAGAACTTCAGATGGAGAAATAGGCTTGTTAAGTTTGTCTACCTGGGAGGTAGAAAGGGTAGGGAGGGGGATATCTGCAAACCTATCTAGAGCTGCATGGGATGGTTCCTCTTGTGGAGACCCCAAAATCTGCAAATAATATGTTTTAAAAATATTAAGGACCTCTTTAGGGTGAGAGGTCAGCGTCCCAGAGGGGGAAGATAGTTTGTATACATGTGGGGGGAGGATTGACTGGTTTCTGCTTTCTAGCAAACATCGTGGAAGCTGCATTACTATGTAACAAAAACCGGGCTTTCGACCATCTCAGGGCCTTCTCCACTTTGGCGGAGAGTAAGGAATCCAATTCAAGCCTCTTTTGTTCGATGATACGTCTGGTAGAATCCAACAAAAGGGCTGCAGTGTTTTTGTACAAAACATCCAGCTCCCTGGAGAGCTGAAGAATCCTCTGTTTTTAAGCTTATTGCGTGTGGAGGCCAGGCTAATGAGCTTACCCCTCAAAACCGCTTTATGTGCTACCCAGACTGACTGGGGGGGCGGGGGTTTCAGGGAGGGAGTTAAGAGCAAAATAAGTGTTAATCGATTGGGCAACCTCAGTCTCCACAACTAGATCAGAGAGGAGTGCCTCATTCAGTCTCCATGTGAAAGGAGAAGGGGTCTGCACAACAAGGTCCATGTCGAACAGGGTAATATGATGGTCAGACCACACACAACTATGAATGAAAGCTGATCTAGAGTTGGCCAGAACTGTGGGAGTGGAGAAGACATAGTCTAGCCTGGAGTAACTATTATGAGAGTGAGAAAAAAAAGTATATTCCCTAGCCCCTATATTATAAGCTCTCCAGGTATCCAATAGCTGGAAATCATGCAGCTGTCTAGTAAGAGATTTAGGGAAAGCCTTTGAGCCCAAGGAGGTTGAGCATCTGTCCAGAGTTGAATTAGCAACCAAATTAAAATCACCTCCTATAAGCATATGTGGCGACTGAAATCTAGCCAAAGTTTTAAAAAAAGCTGTGAAAAAGGAAGCCACAGCGTCATTAGGAGCATAGACGCTGGCAATTGTTAGCTCTTTATTGTGACCCACTCCTTTAATAATAACATAACAACTCTCCTTGTCTCTATAGATATGCTGTACATCCATAGGAAAGGAAGAGTGAAAAAATATGGCCGCACCCCTGCTTTTAGAGGAATGAAGGGTATAAAAGGCCTGAGAGAAAGCCTTATTAAAAAAACTTGGGGTGAGAGGAGTGAGAAAAGTGCAGCAGGATCTTGGCATTCAATTGCTTATAGTGAGAAAAGGCTTTCCTTCTCTTTGAAGGGGAGTTAAAACCCTTCACATTATGTGAGATACAATTAGTCATTGGGGAACCAAATAAAGGGGGAGCTCATCAGACATATTGAGCCATAGGGTGGCATATGCAGGATAGGGGTGGGTGAAATGCCTTTATTCAAGCCTCTGCTGAGGGGCGCTGCCTTACGACTAAGTTGAAAAAAAGCAAACCTGTGAAACAGTAACATCACATATATCACAGGATGAAAACGTTCAAGAGCTTCATTAATGTCTGACATGAAAAGTGTGAACCGCAATGAAAATGTATGATAACCTGAGAAAGAAATAATACAGAATAAAAACAAAAAAAAAATGAAAAGATGGGAGATCAAAAAATAGAGAAAAAAAACAGCAACAGGATCAGGAACTCTTTGGCATCCTGATAAACACCAGAGAAAACTGAGACATTCAAGTCTCAAACCCAGCAATAGAACAAAACTCCAGCCCAAACGAAAAAAGGGGCAATGGAGATGGAACTCCAAAAAAATAAAGTGTAGGAAAAATGACATTGCTGGAGGGAGCAACAAGCATCGACACCAAGGGACAGACTCCCTTAAGGTAGGGTGAAGAGTAGTGTCAAGTGCAGCGTCATCCAAGTCAGGGTATAGGCCTATGGCCGAAGAACAATGCTGGCAAGCATGTAATTAGTTCCAGGGAGATGCTTCATCATACCGAATCCTCTGCCTGTCGCGTCTGGTCGGTGGGGTGTGCCATATCTGCGATGGCCTGGGTGTCAGCGGGGGGCGACGAACAGCCTCGGCATCCAGGAGACCAAGTTTCACCTGGATTTCCTGGCCTATATATAGGAAATATATATAGGCCATTTATACATATATAAATGCAGCGAATTCTGGCAGCCTGCAGGGGGGCAGTGATTTCTTTCAGCCTCCTACGTCTGTCCAATGTAGCAGGGGAAATATCAGGGTAAATTTGGACCGTATAGTTGTCCAGTGTGATCCTGGGGATATTCCTGGCAGCGCTGAGGATATCTTCTTTAACCAGGAAGTCCTTCATACACAGAACTATATCTCCTGGGGGTTTATCGGCCGGGGGTTAAGGCCTGAGAGCTCTGTGTATACGGTCACATGTAAAGGCAGCAGACTCACAATCAGGGAGAAGCGATTTAAACAACTTCATGGCCGCGGGGATCAGATCCGTGACCGACTCTGAAATCCCACGCAGCCTAAGGTTGTTGCGTTGGTTTCTATTATTGAGATCCTTGACCTGAGCCTGAATCTGTGAAAAGGCTGTAGACAGTGATTCATGTTCCCTGCTTAAATCATTGTAGGCCAGCGCCAGCTCATAATGCTTATTTTCAAGCCTGTCAGTCCTGGTGCCCAGGGCAGCTATCTTCTGTGACAAGGCATGAGAGGTTTTGTGTAGCTCTGACTGAAACTTGGAGGCCAGGCGATTATACATGGTCTCCAAGCTAGCATCCAAGTCTGCCTTAGAAAGAGAGGAGGGGTACTCACTGCCTTGATCCGAGGGAGAGCCTGGATCCGAGGGTTCCGGAGAGACAGAAGGAGCCGGAGCGTGTATCAGTGCCTCAGCGCCATTTTGAGCCATGCTGCACTGTTCCCGGGTGCGGAGCAGATAATGTGTCAGTGATTTCTGTGAGAAGTTCCCTGACTTCTTTTTCCTGGATGACGGCATGCACAGTGATCTCAGGAGTCGAGGGGTACCAGAGACAAGGTGTTTACTGCAGTTAATGGCCCTCAACAAGCAGATAGTGTCCCGGGTTGAAAGGAGCTACCGCATCAGGCGTTCATCTCGCTCGGTGCCGCGCATGCGCTCTGATACACAGTGTTTTTGTGCAAAATTCACCGGACCTGCTGCGGAGATATGTGAACCGGCTCCATAGAGAGCCAGTCAAAATCTCCTGCTATTGCAATCCAATTCGCAATAGTGTGAACCCAGCCTTAAGGTATACCTTCTTAAACATACAAACTCTTGTGCCTGGCTGCCATGACTTGCTGTCAGTTTGACAACCTAGGTTCTAATCTGTTTAGTAGATGTGCTAAATGCAGTAATTGTAGCATGGATTGGCAAAAGCAGGTTTTTCAGTGTCAGTGCTTGTTAAAAAGTAAGATTTTTTTTTTTTTTTACAGTGTAGCGTATTAATAGGTCATGTAGCTGAAATATATAAATGCATCAAGAGTTTAACTGTTTAAATACTAAATTGCTAAGCAAATGTTAATAACGATAAAAAAAACTGCAACAGATTGTACATACACAGCTGAATGACTGATATGACACCCCCACCACACACTTCCTGACTTGGCAGGTATCAGAACTCTTTTCCTACTACAGCAATAGTCAACAAGTAAACAGTTACTGCTTTAATTTGTCGTTACAGGTGTAATTTTATTTTTCAGCTGTGGATCACCTGTTCAGTAACAGTGATTTACTGCAGCCTGCCTCTCCCCATGATAGTTCCTGTGCTCACCTATTCTTCTGAGGATCCTGGGGCTACAGTATACATGCCCAGGGCCCCTGATAAGTCAAGGTCAGCAAAGGGACAGCCAGCACTCTGGTACTGGACCTGGGCCCCATTGGAACCACAGGGGCTTGTGTTTAGCTTTGAAGCAGCAATGTTATCTCTCATATGCACTTTCTGGCCCCACCCTGATTGGCTTTATGTGACTTAATGTGATGTCTGTCGTGACATTTAGGTCTCATGACATTTTGGCAATGCATGTTACATGTGTTGGTGTGATACAATGCCAGTTATTCTGCATGACACTCAAATACACCTTGCATCGGATGTGCATTGCCTGTGGTAACACTAAGAAGGGGGGCCCTGTCAGCGAGGCACAAGCCACACAGCTACAGTAAGAGACACAGTCCATATTCCCATTGCACAGGTTCCTGGAATGACTTCTTAAGGTACTGAGTGCTGTAGCGACCGCCAGCTGGATAATGGAACCTGTACGGTATGTAGATATTAGCCAGCACACCAAGGATCATAAATTTAGTTCAAAAGGTTTTTATTAAAGAAAGATTAAGTTGAAGTGCACTACACCGTTTTGTGATGTGATCTTTCTTTAAAGCGGAGGTTCACCTAAAAGTGAACCTCTGCTTTTCAGAACCCTCCCCCCCTCCGGTGTCACATTTGGCACCTTTCAGGGGGGAGGGGGTGCAGATACCTGTATAAAACAGGTATTTGCACCACTTCCAGGTATAGACTCCTGCGGGAGTCCCGCCCCTTCGCGTCACCCCCCATTGCATTCTGGGAAACACACGGCTCCCAGAACACAGCGGGGACCAGTAAGGACGGTGCAGCGCAACTCCCGCATGCGCAGTAGGGAACGGGCAGTGAAGCCACAGCACTTCACTTCCCAATTCCCTCACCGAGGATGGCGGCGGGGGAAGCCGAGAGCCGAGCAGCAGCTCGGCTTCGGCTGCCGACGTCGCGGGCAACCTGGACAGGTAAGTGTCCATTTTTTAAAAGTCAGCAGCTGCAGTATTTGTAGCTGCTGGCTTTTAAAAAAAATAAAAATTCCGGTAAACCTACGCTTTAATAAAAAAAACATTTGAATGAAATTAATGATCCTTGGTGTGCTGGCAAATATGTACATAAGGTACAGTAAGAGGAGATCAAAGAGAATCCATTCCCTGATCTGCTTTGCGGCTAATGAACCCAGAAGCGATGAGCATTTTGTCAGTTCTGGTTTTATAACGGTCACTCTCTGGTTACAAGCATCTGTGCTTGATTAGCTTCAGTAGAGGGCAGGGGATACATTGGGTGTCTAATAGGCACTTGGTGTCTCCATATATACTCATCTCATCCTTCATATTTTATAAAAAAAATAGGTATTATTCTGTGTTATAAATGTGTTTTTGTGCACTAAAATTCAATTTCTTTCCTGGAAATATGCAGTTGATAAACAACTGAGCATAAATTGCGCAACATAAACAATTACAACTGCCGCCAGTTTAATCTCAAAGGGTCTTTTCATTCAATACTTCCTGATTTGCTAATTTGGAAGATCAATCATTCTGACTTCATGATGGCTTCACTGGTCACATGCATGTTGTGATTTAGTGAATTAGAGGGTACTTGCCAGAAACAGACAAGTAACTAGTGATTTTAGATGACTTCTTTTAAGGGCAACCTACATATTTGATTTATGATAGATTCCCTTTAATTAAGTGCCTGATGGTCTAGCAATGACAACATGATTTCTTGCTATTAACTACTTTCTCCCAACATGACACATCTATGGAGCCTCTCCGTGGGTGGGCTTTAAAGCGGAGTTCCACCCAAAAATGCAACTTCCGCTTTAAGTACTGGTGACCCCCTGACATGCCACATTTGGCATGTCATTTTTTTGGGGGGGGAGCGGGTACCCAGTTTTGACAGGTACCCAGCCAGCTCCCACTTCTTCCCCTGGCGCCGCAGCACCGGAAGAAAGTTCACCCCCCTCTCTCCCAACAGCTACACTTTTTGTAGCTGCTGACTTTTAAATTGGTGGAACTCCGCTTCTGCTTTAATGTCAAGAGGCCGCATATATGCAGCCTTATGTAAACAGTTTTCTGTGCGGGGAGCACACATCCTGCGCACTCCCAGCACAGTCATCGGCGAAACCAGAAAGCTCCCTATGCATACTTGTTACCCGGAGCTTTCTAAACATGTGACTGCTGTGGCAGCCAATCACAGTGGTCACATGAAACAAATTCCCGCCTTTGGCATTTAGAAGCTTTTAGAGGTGGCAGCGGAAAGGGATTAAGTCAAAAGTCAGAATGGATACAGAAAAAGCAGAAGTAGGTTATTATTGCAATGTAGGAAAGAACCTGATTGGTTTATATGGTACCTAGAATATTAGGAATGAGCATTGCCTTTCAGATATTGTTGACTTTACAGATGTGAACCTAAGTACATGAATAAAGTAACGTGTATCACATTATTACTATCAAGTAACATATGGATTGCTAGTGACATATTTTCAGCAGGGAATCCTTCATTATTTGGTGCATCTGTTTTGGATAATTAGACTGGGTTACAAATACACTGATATTTTCTGTTTTAGCCTGTATGGGGAAAAATGCAAAATAAAGAACATTAAAGGTTAATTTGATACATTAGAAATTCCAGATTATATTGCACTTTTAGTTTTAGTGTTAGATTCCAAGACACGTCAGCAAAAAGGTAATTATATCTGAAGTTGCTATTTTTTAATAATGTTATTTAAAACGGTATTAAATGCAAAACCAAAATTTATTATATTGCAGCTTACCAATTCCTAGAAGTGGTGGCTGCATCTGTTTGTTTTTTTTGACTTTTTTCCCTCTGTTTTACCTGGTGATCTGCCCAGTAACACACCTTCTGTATTAGAGTGTCCCCACTCTGGATGAATGAGCACAGATCTCACAGTAGACAGCAGTATTGTCAGTCTGGAGGCGAGGGAAGTGTTAAATGTACTAGCCGATTTAAATACACTAATACATTGAAGCCAAACTTCAGCTAACACCTTATAAGCAAGTATAGCAAAACATTTTTTTTTCTTTTGGGGTAAAGGTTTTACATAAATAAATAAAAGGTAATCATTGTAAGCACCCCTGTCAGTGTTGAAAGGGTTTGTCTCATCCCTGTAAACTGATACACCTGGAAGAGAGCTTGTTCTTTTAAAAAACAACAGACTTACTGCCCGGATCACTATATGAAAATAAAAGAAAGAAAGCTTTAAAAAGCAAACCAATGCAGCCATCATATCTAAGAACTGTTATGCTGCAATGTAATAAATGTTTGATCTGGGGTTAATACTGCTGTAATTATGTTTAATTCAGTGATAGCACTGAATAAAAGGTGCAGAGGGCACTTAATATTTTAGCTGCCTCAGTGGTGCAACAGAACTCACAATGATTGTCTTCTAGTCTTGGGTTTGTAGATAGCATGTGTGCAGTAAAAGGTCATTTTTCTCCGTATTCAAGGAAAATAATAGATATTCAGTAAAGTACACATTTCCCAAGGTTGAAAACATAATTTTGAATGGTCCATTCACACTTTGGTGTCTAATACATTGTGTTAACATCCAATTTTTCATGTATTAACTTGTTGCATTGAATGAATGGGCTGGCAATGCAACAAAACAGCCACAAAAACAGACATGCACCATTTTTGTCAAAGGGGTGCATTACAATGCATTGTGAAGCATTGCCATGAATTGTGGTGCTCTGAAATGCATGTCCATAGAAGCTGCACTGCCTTAGTGTGTTTGAGTGCCATTGAAAATAAACAGTACAGCAACAAACTAACGCATGTAATGTACACTAATGTATGTTGCAATAATGTTGTTAAGTGAACATTATCTTAAGACAAAGCAGCGCAAAAGTCTGTTTTCAGCCTGAGTGGAAAGATGAACACTTGCAATACAAGGTACAGATAACAATATCTAAAATGGTCTTCAATTCATGGCCTTGCCTAATCAGACTACTTAAAGTAGAACTATACTTTTTAGATAGAGTAAGGGAGAGTTATAACCCCATTTTTTTTTGCCATCTGTGTCCCATTGGGGAGATTTACCTTCAAGTCCTGTCCCCTCGCCAAAACAGTAAGTGAGGGGAAATCTCTGCAAATTAAGGGAATCCACTCCCCCCCCCCAGATGATCAGAACTAGAACTAAAGTCCCCTCTGGAAAATGTCCCTTCTATTTCTGTTCTGGGGACAACCCATAATTTGGGCTTTTCTTTTACTTTCACTTCTGATGATAACAGTAAACAGGGCCAGATGTAGCAATAAAAAATCTAAGAGGTGTTCTAATCCATCTTAGTTCTGTCCAAAGCTAAAAAATAATTTTTGCCTTTAGTGATACTTTAAGTAGATTATTTTAATATATATATCGATAAAGAGGCTGCATGGAATAAATGGGTCTTCCTAACCTGTTCAGAGGCTGCCAGGCACAGATAACGTTTCCAAAGCACAGTAACAAAACTCAGGCTCAGTCTAAGGCCTCGTACACACGACCGGTTTTCTCGTCAAGAAATTACAAGAAAACTGCTGCCGTTCGTGTGTATGGTTTTTCGTCAAGAAAAATAGAGAACCTGCTCTCTATTTTCTTGTCAGGATTCTCGTGTGTATGCTTTTCCGAGTCTTAAAAAATCGCGCATGCTCAGAATCAAGTATGAGACGGGAGCGCTCCTTCTGGTAATACTAGCGTTCGTAATGGAGATAGCACATTTGTCACGCTGTAAATTATTGCATCGTTTAAATGGTGCGCATTTAAATCTTCTTTAGAATGGTACAATAATGAAAAATAATGAACTTGTTTTGCTGCTGATATTCACACAGGGTTCTGACTAACTTTTCGAAACATTTTTCATGCTGATCTCATGAATATTTTTTTATATTATATTATTATATAGAGCTAGATCTCCTTAATATTTAATTTTATTTCAAATTGTATTATTTTTTAATTTTGAATACAGATCTTTATTTTAAATGATTATTTAATTTCTAGTGATCTCCATGATCAGAATTTAAATTTTGTTGTGTCAAGTTTACAAAATTAACATTATTATCTTGTGTTTTTTTACCCTTTTTTTTATTTATAAATGTATCTGCCTACTCCAAAGCTAAATGTTTTAGTTTTATAAAAACACATAGGCAAGTATTAACTGTAAAAAAAAATCCATTTATTATGGTATATAATTGTAAGGTATTGAGGGTCTTTACATTTTAGCTTTTATATTTCTAGCAATATCAAAAGCATATATCGGTATATCTATAGATTTGTAATTAAGTATATTTTGCAAAAGGCTAACAGTTATTACAAGTTCAAACAGGATGTCTTGTGGTTAGCTGATTAGAGAACCCGTCAGACGAGCCTGGCTCAATGCCCGGACTTTGGTTAACACATATATTTAAGCAACTTTGTCTCTAGGCAGAAAAGGCAAGATGTTACTGTATGTGACCCTTGTTACCAAGCAGATTATGTTATAATAACTATTGATAGCTATGTCTTGTAACTTCATGTTTTGCAATATATTCTGTTCACTTGTGATTGTGGTTCAGTGGGAGGAGTCTCCCCGGATTGTAGGATCATAAAAATGCAAAGCTTTCAATACACCATTGTAATCTCGATTCACCATAACCTGTGTGTGTGTCTTGATTATCCGACCGGTCAGAGAGCACATCCATACACCCATTGGTCCGGCCTAGGCTCTAAGGGATAGAAGAGGTCTAACGCGCTACCTTACAATAATTAAAAAAAAAACAAAGGCAGCGCTGGAGACCCTGCTGCACTTTGTGCATCCTTGGTACCCCAGAGCACACATCAAAACTCTGTGTGGACACTAAAATTGGGACCTTGAGAAGCACATCAGTTGTGAGCACAATCTGGTCCTGAACTCCCAGAGGTCAGGAACAGCAGCAGGTGAGATATATGTCCCAAGTCTGTGGTACTACAAGAGGCTGCCTTCTGTCAGACCAATTTTATTGAAGTCAGCTCAGTGCCGGCTCTGAAGGCACTTTTACATGTGAGTGGATGGAATTTTTTAACTTCAATAAAAATTTTATGACATACTACACCATGATAGTTTTTTATATGTTCCATGAGCCATCATAGAGCAAGATTTTCTACCAGCACATTGGGAGGGACTGCTGACAAGTCTGGGAGACGGAGTGGTGAACCTTATGAACCAAAGGCGCATAATTTAGCCTATCTGGTGAGTGGCCATTCTACTTGGTGGTGGTGTAGGTACACAGACGGTGAAGGTGGAAGCACAGCAAGTCACCTGTGAAAAGAGGAATTGTTCACATTGGACTCTTTGTGCACTTTTTTTGCGACTATCTTGGTTATTGGAGTATATTTTGCTGCATATCTCCCTTTATTTATATATTTATGTGATGGACTCAACGATGTATAATATAAGTTTTTTTTGGCACAACACATACACATTTTTTTGCACATTGAACTTTAAAAATCGCAGCACGATTCAGTGTTGTTGATGGCAAGTATAATTTAATATTGGCATCACACAAGTAATTGCGGATACCTCATTAGAGTATTAAGTTCACATGATTGACACACCCAATTGTTTTGACAAACATAGGGATATAGGATTGGACAATTATAAGTTAGCGCAATTCACTTTATTCTTTATAGAAAATACTATACCTGGTTTCAGATGTCCAAATCCGGTTCTTCCAGGATGGCTGCCTCCTCTTGCTCCAGAGAAGGCTCAGGGAAGGCTGCAGGGAAGGCTGGAGGGAAAACTGGACAGTGATGGTCTTGCCTCAAGGTGGTCACTCAGAAAGGACATCCTGCTGTAGTACCACAAAGTCGGGACATATACATATTTTGCTGCTGCTCCTGACCTCTGAGAAGCCAGGACCTTAAAGCGCTCAGTCCTGTATGTGCCTCTCAAGCTCCCAATTTTACTATCCACCTGTTGTGTGGTTGTTGTGGGAATCCTTGTCTGCACAAATGGGAGCAGGGTCTCTAACGCTGCTGTCCTTACCCCTCTTTTTCGAAGTATGGGGTTTTTGGTCTCCCACAGAGCGGGCAGCTCCCTTACCCAATCAATAAATTCCCCAAGAAACTCTTTGTCCAAAAATGCATTCATTTGGTCTGCAAGACAAAACACAAAACAACATTTTAATAATGTCAGTCAGTCTAAACTCAAATAAATCTTTTTCCCCATATATATCCTCAAACAATCTCTATGCAGTATAGGCCACCAATTTCACAAAGTATAAAATTCATACCTTCGGTCTGATGTTCGTCACTTTTCCTCCTCTCTTCGCACACAGAGCATAGTAACGTCACATGTGTGTTAGCTTTATATACACTGCGCATGCGTGAAACTCCGCACACGTCGCCCGCCCATGACGTTCACATTATCGACTTTTCCTCGCCCCTTCTCTTTTGGCGCACAGACGATATGGCGGAGTCACAGCAGGTGTCTGCTAATAATTCCTCTAATAACGACGAGACAAGCCCGGAGCGTGAAACGTCACAATCAAGGAGGAGATTCAAGGCATCTAATATGTCCTTTGCGGAGATGGTGGAGATGGTGGACATATTGAGAAAGTCGGATTATGATGGAAAGCATGGGCTGTATACACACCCTAATCTGAGGAAGGCCAAAATCATGGAGCAAGTAGTGAAAAGTCTGAAGAAGAATTTCGGGGTACGACGATCAAAGGAGCAGCTTAGAAAGAGGTGGTCTGACCTAAAACTGAGGGAGCCGGAGCAGTTAAGGAGTATTAAGAGAATGCTAGAAAAAAGTAAGTACTTGTCCTGTGTTCCTATTATTGTGTTTCAGAACTTGCATGTTGCTCCATGTTGTTGCTTTTTACTATTGGACCTTAGAAAATTACATCTCGCAAAATTTAGTGGGCCCAGTAATCGGTCGTTACAGACACATCTTTCACCCACTACATACAATATTTTTAGAAGATACAGGGTTAAATTAATTTTGACGTGCCTGTTTTTATTCCATAAATGTTATTACTTTGTTGTCTAGATGATGTGTTTGGAACTAGAATGAAATGCAAACTTGAATCAGTGTAAAGGAGAGGACACTCAGCAGCTGTTTACACATCTGCACTCTGGAGCACTATAATGTGGGCCACCAGGACATCCTTTTTAGGGTGCCCCACACAGGTGCTTCAGTGTATTCTTGGGGTGTCTCCATGTGTAAAACTTGTCACAAAATGATGAATAATCAAGATTTGTTTATTTTTAAATAATGTCTTCAGCTTGTAACTCTGCCCAAACAGACACTTGTACCCCACTTCCAAGCAATGTATCATGTTCCTATTTTTCCCCCTAAAATATCTGTGTGCTAATTATATCTTTTGTTTCATTCTCATAGGGGAGAGAAGACTGAGAGGACACCACTCCAGGGAGCACAGGAACCCCACACCACAGAGAGGACACCAACCTCTGCAAGAACCCCAACCTGAGGATGTGGAGGAAGTAGAAGTGGAGGAAGGAGAAGTGGATGACGTGGTGGAAATTGTCACCACAACAGGTCAGTGTCTGTCACCACAGCTTCAGGTAAGAGATGTAGGTCTGCAGAGTTATAATACCTTTTTTAATTTTTTTTAGGGGATGAACATGTTGTTGAGGAAGAAAGTCCTTGTTTCTCAAGTGATAGTGCCCAAAGAATCATCCAGCAAATTATGGAGTGTAGTAGTGAACTGGACATAATGAAGAAAAGGATGAATGTTATGGAGCAAACATTTAAGGACATCATTGATGTTTTGGGGTGAATTGAATGAAGCACAAAACCCCCCTTTTTCTATTTTTTCTTAAAAAAAATGCACTTTTAAAATCAAGCCAAAATTTGAAGATGCACACAGTGAGTCAACATGTGCTATCTGCCATCAGGGGATATCCATGTACGGGTTTTGTGGGTACAACCCCTTCCTCACATCTCAAGTAGGTGAAAGGAAGAAGGGGTTGCACCCCCAAAACACGTCCATTGATCACCCATGATGGCAGATAGCACATGTTGACAATAGGGATCAGGAGGGAAATACCCCTTTTTAAAAACCCTAAAAATTGTGTGCATCTTCAAATTTTGGCTTGTTCAGGGGTGACAACACCCCATATTATGGCATGATATTATGGCAGATCGAGACATTTTTTCCTAAAATAGAATGTCTGATATTGCCTAGAGGTTTACAATGTTGTATTTTGTTGTAAGGTAATGAAAATGTTGTATTTTAGTATTAAAAAAAAGGCCTGTTTATGGCCAACACAAAAAAAATAAAATCTTTTATAACACCAAAAATGTTATATTTACCATGAGTGAATGTGCACAGAGTAAAATTTTTGAACAACAACAAAGTGCAGCTTCTTTATCAAATCCACCTCTCAACGTTATATGATCGTTATGCTCATTGAATTACACCCCTGCAAGGGTGAGTTTGTCATGATGTTATACTTTTTCAATAAAAATTATTGTACCAGAAAGGGGGACCTCCCTTAAACTTCCACCAATGTCACACCAATATAGCTGATATGGCCCACTGATCCCGAAGGTTTTCCCATCCAGGTGTGTGCGTGAAGCTTCACACAGGCACCCTCTGGATTAGTGCACCCCTAAAAGGGACTTCCGGTGTTCTTCCCAGACAGGAGCCTTAGATCTTTAAGGCTTCAATAATGAAGATTGGGTACTTCTCCAGTTCATTTACTAATCCTTTTCCCGGTCCGTAGGATTTTGCCTCCTGGTATCTACTTGGGGGTCGCCACCTGTATGCTGGACCTTTTTTGAATTTTCTGTTTTTTGTCAGATGATATTTGCCCTGACCTGCTAATGGTCACCCTTGAGATGGCTGTATCCTGTCTACACCCAAATAGATTTGATCTGTGCTCTGGTGTCTTGCACCATTATTATTTTATTTTTATTTTATTTTTATTTTTTACGGGATCCATCAACCATGGCTTCAGCCATAATGCACTCCTTGCCGTGACCGTGGGGAACACCGCTTTTGAAAAACATCAATCGACGTCTGACACGTCCACCAAAGAGTATGCCGCCAATTTCAGCTCTTACAAAGCTGTTACCACCTTGTCTCCTCACTTCTTCCAGACAGGCTTATTTAAAGGGTTACTCCACTTTTTGCAGGGCTACAATTTTCTGTAAAAATGCAGTGAAACATGCCTCTCTGGAGGTGCTCTGTACACAGAATGTGTACAGAACACCCCCCTGAAACATAATTTCCTGCTTGTATGACTGGCTCACTGATTTTCCCAGAAGTCTGCACCAAGATAAAAGCCAGATTTTTGGCATCCACTGCGATAAAAATGTCATTTTTGATAAGATACTCCCAATAGGGAATCACGTCTAAAGGGACGCAGACCCTGCCACTTTAGAGTCCTGTAGGTACAGCAGCTGGTTGATAATTAGGAAACCATTCCCATTAGACTCACTCAGCACATGGGCTGTTACTGCTGGTGTGCCGGTACCTGTAGATGCTACAGTATGTAGGAGCTCCTCAGATCTAGGTCTAATTTTCGGACTAGAGCCTCCTTGAATGTGACAGTAAAGTGACATGTCTTGCCAGCTACATTAATGATGCATCCACCATCGGAGGAGACATCAGCAGGTTGACCCTTAGCTTTTTCACGGTATACAGTTTGAACAGCCTGTTTATAAGGACATTTTTCTCTGACCCCTTTATTTTTTCCTGGATTAACTCCTCCAGTTGTTCAGTGAAGGAAATTAATGCTTTCTAACCTTGTGGAGAGTTTCCTCCACTTCACCCCAGGCAATTGCATCCTTAACTGCCCTTGCACAAAGTCTCCATTGGGCGATCTTCAAAGCTTGTGGCCCCTTTAATGCTTTCTTCCCATGGCACGCTTTCCAATTTGGACACCACCTACTGGCTCTGGTTGGAAGTGCTAGGAAATTCACGCACTGTAGCTTGTCAAGCAATGACTTTCCACCACGAATGCAGCAACCATTAGGGCTGGTAACCTGAGGTGTTTGTAAACAGGGAGCAAACATAATCAGAGGTGAGATGATGACATTGATTAATGTTGCCTGTATGTTTGCGCCTTGAACGGTGACTGTTCTGGCTTTTAGCAGGCTCTCTTCATCTTGATATCCTTGCAGGGCTGTAGAGTGCTTATTCCAGGCAGATTTGACATGCTAGCTTGGCAGGCAATGACTTTCCACCACAAATGCTGTGACTATTAGGGCTGGTAATTTGTGATGTTTGTAAACGGAAAGCAGTGATAATGAGGGGTTAGATGATGAGCTTAATCAACATTGCCTGGATGTCTGTTCTTAGATGGTGACTTATCTTGACCGTCAGAAGGCTCCCTCCATCTTGTGGTCCTTACAGGACTATAGATATTGGCTCTCTTTTTCTCAGTCTTCACTACTTACCAATCCCTATACCTTAAAAGCAATGGGTGGTCTAAGTGGACAGCGTTTCCCATAGAGACAGAGCAAAGCAGCAGACTGAAATGAAAAACAGCATAACGCTAAGTCTCCACTATTGCAACCTGAAAGTCTCATGATTTTGCCGCATTTGATGCAACTTGAAGCCATGCCTGTGTATTCTTAAGGTCTTTGGACACAGATATTAACGTTACTCATTGGAAATCGTGGGGTATGGCTTGTCATGCGATTTTGCAGTGACAAGTCGCACTCGTGGAAACTGAGCCCAACACAGTGATCCTAGGAGATAGGCAGGGCAGAGCCCAGGTGAATGTCATAAAGAGCACAATGATCCTGGAGCAACACTGAGAAGGAGATAGGAAAAACCCAGGTGAATGCCATAAAAAGGGAAACATACCTGTAAACAATGACCACATAAGCATCCAGCATGCATGAGTAGATTAGTGATGATATCAGTGGGGGTTCCCCCAAATTCAATTACCAGGCCCTTCAGGTCTGGAATGGATATTAAGGGGAACTCTGACGCAAATTTAAAAACAAATGCGTACGGTTCCCCCAAATATCCATACCAGGCCCTTCAGATCTGGAAAGTATTTTAAGGGGAACTCCACCCCAAATGTAAAAAAAATGGCGTGGAGTACCCCCAAAAATCCAGACCAGACCCTTTATCTGAGCACGCAACCTGGCAGGCCGCAGGAAAAGAGGGGGGACGAGAGAGCAGCCCCCCCTCCCTCCTGAACCGTACCAGACCACATGCCCTCAACATGGGGAGGATGTCCCCATGTTGATTGGGACAAGGGCCTCATCCCCACAACCCTTGCCCGGTGGTTTTGGGGGTCTGCGGGCAGGAGGGCTTATCGGAATCTGGAAGACCCCTTTAACAAAGGGGACCCACAGATCCCGGCCCCCCCATGTGAAATGGTAATGGGGTACATTGTACCCCTACCATTTCACAAAGAAAGTTTCAAAAATGTTAAAAATTACAATAGCCGGTTTTTGAAAATTCCTTTATTAATGTCTTCTCCTTTCTTCCATCTTCTTATTTTTTCCATTCGGCTTTCTTCCTCTTCATCTTCTTCTTCCTTCTTCTTTCGGTGTTCTCGTCTGCATCTTGCTCCGGCTTCTTGTTCCCCTTCTTCTTTCTTCGGCCGCTCCGTTTGAATTGAAGGTTCCCGCTGTGTGACGCTTCAGTTCTTCAGTTCTCCTCTTGGTCCGCTGACACCCAGTGACCCCGCCCCCCTCTGACACACATGGATTTCAGGGGGACTTTCCCCGTGGTGTCAGAGGGGGGCGGGGCCACTGGGTGCCAGCGGACCCAGAGGAGAACTGAAGAACTGAAGCGTCACACAGCGGGAACCTCCAATTCAAACGGAGCGGCCGAAGAATGAAGAAGGGGAACAAGAAGCCGGAGCAAGATGCGGACGAGAACACCGAAAGAAGAAGGAAGAAGAAGAAGATGAAGATGAAGAGGAAGAAAGCCGAATGGAGAAAAGAAGAGGATGGAAGAAGATGGAAGAAAGGAGAAGACATTAATAAAGGAATTTTCAAAAACCGGCTATTGTAATTTTTTACATTTTTTTACACTTTCTTTGTGAAATGGTAGGGGTACAATGTACCCCATTACCAATTCACATAGGGGGGCCGGGATCTGGGGGTCCCCTTTGCTAAAGAGGCCTTCAAGATTCCGATAAGCCCCCCGCCCGCAGACCCCCACAACCACCGGGTTGTGGGGATGAGGCCCTTGTCCCCCTCCCCATGTTGAGGGCATGTGGCCTGGTACGGTTCAGGAGGGAGGGGGGCGCTCTCTCGTCCCCCCCTCTTTTCCTGCGGCCTGCCAGGTTGCGTGCTCGGATAAAGGGTCTGGTCTGGATTTTTGGGGGTACTCCACGCCATTTTTTTTTACATTTGGGGTGGAGTTCCCCTTAAAATCCATACCAGATCTAAAGGGCCTGGTATGGATATTTGGGGGAAACCGCACGCATTTTTTTTTAAATTTGCGGCAGAGTTCCCCTTAATATCCATTCCAGAACAGAAGGGCCTGGTAATTGAATTTGGGGGGACCCCCACGCTTTTTTTTTTTTTAATCAATGACTTTTCTATGTATTGCCGGGAGCCGACAAATCATTAATAGCCGCGAGTGAGTTTTAAATGACTTTTTTTTTTCTTCAGAAATAACACTTTGTGCAGGGACAGTTCTAAGCACGGGAAACAAGTGCTGCTTTACATGCATATTGCCAAACACCGGACCCCGAACCCAAACATACAGTCAATTGTTCGGGTTCGGGTCTGGGACCCCAAAACCCAAAAGTTCGGTACGGACCCGAACTTTACAGTTCGGGTCCGCTCAACCCTACCAGTGATTATTAATTTTTTTTAGTGTTGATATACTTTTTAGTGCTCAAAATTGAAAAAATAAAAACTGTAGTTAATTAACTTTGTGATGCTTTTTAACAGAATCCTAATTTTAGTGTAATTTTAAACAGGTCAAATTACAAAATAAAATGTATCACTCAAAGACGTGTGTTGTTTTATTGTTTTTGTTTTGTTACTTTTGTGTCTAAGGATTGCATAAAAAAAAACTATTTTGCAAAACAATATCACAAAAAGAAGCCATTTTATGTCTTTAAAAGACATTATGTTTGTTACGTTGTTATTTTAGGCAATGAAAAAGTTATTGCTAAATATGAAGGTCCATAGCAAAAATGTAAAGCTGAAGCTGTTGGTATGGAATGGTATGTTGGAATATGATGACTTACTTGTCAAGTGGAGCCTTCCTGAGCATTGGGAAAGGTATAAGCATGGTGACTGCATGAATACTTTATACTTATCACATCTTGTTTTCCAAAGTGAAAACAGAAGCTGTACTTACATGCTAAATGTAAATTGTTCAGAAAAGATAATATAGAACACAGTGTGAGTCATTCTTGCACAGCCATGATAGCTTAAGCAGGGGGTGTTGCTATTGTGAGAATTTCGTTAAACCAATGTTTTATTGACAACGTCAAATAAAATTTGCAAAAACAACCCTAAATTAGATAATGACATGTCATTTATTAAACCTATTATAATTAATTAAAATTCAAATATGTCATACATTGCTATCATTTATACTGGAAATAATACAAAGAAAGAAACAATAATACTGCTCACAGAATGTATTATACTCCAACAAAAACAATTATTTCAGCATTTATTTAATTATCAGCACTCATAATAAAATCTCTGACCACTTCACATTACTCGAGAATTGTCCATCTTCTGCCAAATTAGTGTTTTGGAAAATTAAGATGTTTGTAACTCCATCTATTTGATCTTCATCAAATTATTTCTGATTGTAATTGGATTCCCTGGTATTTAACTATTATTAAAAGCAATAATGAAAGACACCATAGAGAGTTTCAATTATGCACACAGTAGGCGGCCGATGGAGCAGTTCTGCTCTAACCTTCAGTTTGTGATGAGAAAACTATTACTACACGCAATTGTAACTAATATAATATAGAGTTAACATAAAACTTAGCCACAAGGGCATGGGAAAAGCAAATAGTTTTAAGTTTGATTTCTGTTTTATAATTTTAACTGTACTCATGTTTGCAAAAATAGTATATTTATACTCTTGTTTATTAAGCCAACATGAAATACTGACTCAATAACTGCTAGATTTAAAATCCTACTGTGTGTATATAGTGTTATGAGCCTATTGTGATTAATACAGGAAAGTACTAACTTAACAAGAGAAAGAGTAATGTGCAAAATGTGGTAAAACAGACTTATCATTAACCACATCTCATCCTTCAGCTTGATAAAAAGGTTAGATTTACTATGGTTTATTGTACTTATTTTAACATTTTTAATTCTCCCCACTTTCCTAATAAACCCTTGTGTGTCCTATAACATGTAGTGATTAGTAGCATTGTAGTAATTTTTTTGGGAAAAAACAGAAACATTTTAACCTTACTTTAACTTTTGAAAGTACAATTTCTGTAAAGCAAAATCCATGTATTTATAGGAAGTACAGGCCTTCCCTTCACAGGCTTGCAAAGGTACAAAAGCAGGTGTTCTCATGTTTTCTTTTTACATACCTTTGTGACAAGAGTCAAATAGGTATAACTGTCTTAAACTTGCTTGGGATTGTCCAGAAGAATATGCTTCCAAATAGTTAAAAGCTCCATAGCCTAACTCAATTACTAAAACTCAGACATTGGTTGGCTGAAAACGTTTTCATAAACTATTCTATCATTTCCTCTGGCAGAGCCATCTAAATCAATGCAACATTGGCCTGTTCAATATGATTGCTGTAAGAGTGTCACAGATCAGCAGGTATACTAGTACATGTAGTTCCATAACTTTATCATGCAAAGTTCTGCTGTTATCTGTTATCCCACAAAATACTCATTCAAGATTCATCTACTGTTGATTCAAGCAGTTACAAGCCCAGTCCCAGCAGAGCCAGGCATCTCCCTTTCTGTTTAACCTGGGCTAATTCTCTCAGGCATTGTTTGAGCAACAGCTAGTGTTCCTAGTCCAAAACCAACAAGAGTTTCTGTGAGTTTTCTTCTGTCCCTAACTTTCTGAATGATTTCGAGTGAACTCAAAATTCTGAGTTTTCCCATGTGCTTGGCTTTCCGAGTGAATCCAAGTGATCTTGAGGTTCTGAGTTTCCCAGTATTTCTGCAGCTCCCTCTTGTTCCCAGTGACTTTACAAGTGTATTCCAGGGCATTCCAGTGTGATGCACAAATCCCCATTTTCATCCAGCCAACCAGTAACTCTGTGTGTTTCATCCTGCCATTCATTACCAGCACATGTGCACTCATAGTCTGCAGCCTGATTTAGTTTATCCCTGTGCACTCCAAGTCTGCTTCCTGCTCTGTGTCTCCATGCACTCCAGCCCACTTCTAGGTTTTCCCTATGACTCTATGCACTCCAACATTCTTCCAGAATCTCTGTGTTTCTGTGCATTACTGCCAGCTTGGGCTGTACTATCTACTCACTGGGTATCCCACTTGCAAAGATAAACTCAAGGGGGCACCCGTCTAAGTGCAGCAATTTTTTTTCTTATAAAGTGGGTAAAAACACAAGCCAATTGCAAACGCACATATATGAGCAAATAGTGTGGTTGTCTGAATCAAGAATCAGCATCAAAAATCCAGTCCTCCCAGGAGATGTTTGCAGTGGCTTCCAGTGGTAGTGGCAGCCAAGGCACCATGTATGGCAGAACCAGGAAGCAAATGCATCCACCATGGAGCACCAAGGGCATTCGGAAGTGATGTCACATTGAGGGAGGGCCCATATCTATGAATAGAAACAAGAGTTTTGGGACTTTGAGTGAGGCAATTGACAGACAGTTAAATATAGTATAAAAATGTATATATCATAACATATCCCATATCTATGGTAACGCATTTCAAATCACAATGGGCTTCCTCCTCAGACCAATAGACAGGTGTGGACTGGCATGCTATATAATGGGAGTGTATTAGTGGAATCCCTGGGCTCAGTGGACTTCTGTAGCCAATCAACACACAGTGGGCAGGGTTACACAAGACAATTCTGCAATTGCACACCGAGATGGCAAAACAGCGCTGCACACACCTTGGCTAGTGAGATAAAAAAAAACTCAGCAGACCAGTGCACACCTGCTTACCACATGCTGTATATAAAAAAAAAAAAAATATCAAACTGCCAGTGCCAGCCAATGTATCCATCCGAAATGATGGGTCCACATCCTTTGCCGGACTACTTGAGGAGCTTGGGCTGACGGATGTGTGGCGAGTGAGCCATCCTCAGGTTAAACAGTATTCTTGCTGTTCCACATCACATGGGAGCCTATCTAGAATTGATATGGGATTAGGTAATGCCCCATTGTTACAGCTGGTTATTAACTCTGGATACGGAGACAGACATATATCTGACCACTCCTCCATGTGGGTTACGATTACGCTACCTACTACTGTAAAACCTAAAATCTGGAAATTGAATCCGTTCTGGCTTTCTCTGTTCCCGAGCCCAGACCCGATAAGGGAGAACTTGAAGTGGTTCTTACAGGAGAATATAGACTCTGCCAGGGTGGGGGTTTTCTGGGATACTGCTAAGGCTTTTCTGCGAGGGCAATTTATTACCACTATTAACAAGATAAAAAGAGACACAAAGGCCTGGGAAGGGGAGGTTTGCCAGACACTAAGGGAATCGGAGGAGCCATATATTTCTAACCCCACTGCGGATACAATGAGGGTCTGGTTGGGGGCACAGGCAATGTCTACTCAGCTGGCTCTGCAGCTTGCTGAAAACAAACATTTTTTCCTGCAGCAATCCCATTTTGAGGAAGGGGAGTCGACTGGCCACATGCTGGCCTTATTGGCGAGGACGCAGAGGTCTACCTCAATGGTTTCGACCCTCTGTTATTCCCAGGAGATAGCCCACACCCATACTTCTATGATAACGCAAATCTTCAGATCATTCTATGCTGATCTATACACTTCAAAAGTACAGCCCACTGAGGGAGACATACTAGGATTTCTGGGGGAATGTGAACTGCCCCGTTTGTCTGCTTGATGCCCCTATATCGGAGACCGAATTGGCTACTGCATTAGAACAGACTCAGAATAACAAGTCTCCGGGGGCAGATGGCATCCCGTCCGAGGTATACAAACGATATGTTGCCACATTGTTACCTATGCTCGTAGGGGTCTATAATGAGGCACTTAGAGAGGGTGTACTTCCGGACTCAATGAATGAAGCTGTTATAATAGTTCTGCTGAAACCCGGTAAGGAAGCCTCTCAGCCTGACTCCTATAGGCCTATCTCTTTGCTTACAACCGATGTCAAGTTATTGTCACGGGTGATGGCAACGAGATTGTCAAAGGTGGTCCACAAGCTGGTCCATGCGGACCAGTCGGGATTCATACCTACTAGATCCACAACTCAAAATATAAGGCGACTTTTCTTAAACCTACAGCTGCCAGTGGAGAATACAGGCAACAGGGCCATTTTTTCACTGGACGCAGCTAAGGCCTTCGACAGTGTCGAATGGCCCCATCTGTGGAAGGTGTTAGAACGGGCAGGGCTGGGTGTTAACTTTATTAATTGGGTCAAACTACTGTATGCTAACCAATCGGCCAGAGTCAGGGTTAATGGGGAGCTTTCGGGCCCATTTCCATTGTTCAGAGGCACTAGGCAGGGGTGTCCGCTTTCCCCCCTGCTGTTTGCCCTGGCACTGGAACCTTTTGCCGCACGAATAAGAGGGGACAGTGCGATAGTGGGATTCAGGCGTAGCACGGGGACGGATGTTATCTCCCTATATGCAGATGATACCCTACTGTACCTGGGTGATACGCAGGGCTCCTTGTCTACTGTTATGCACTGCATCAAGACCTTTGGTGCATTGTCTGGCTTCTTTATTAACTGGAAACAGTCGGTACTCATGCTGTTAGATAACCTGACGGTGACGGTGCCCCTCCCGGACTGTGCATTGATGGTACAAATTGTGTCCTCCTTCCGCTATCTGGGGGTGCAGGTGTCCCCGGACGTCTGTCAGTACATTCCTCTCAATCTTGCCCCGTTACTTGCTAAATTCAGGGCCAAGTGTAGTGCCTGGTGTAAATTACCCTTATCGGTAGTTGGGAGGGTGAACCTCATAAAAATGGTGTGGGCGCCTCAATTATTATACATAAGTCATAATTCCCTGGTGTGGATTCCACGCTATTAGTTTAATAGGATTGACTCCCAATTTAGATAACTGATTTGGCGCAAAAAAACGGCGAGGATTAGACTCTCTACCTTACAGTATAACAGGGATGAGGGGGATTGGCGGTTCCACATGCCAGAACCTATTTTCTAGCAGCTCAACTACAGCAGCTGGGAGGTTGGGGACTGGTAGATACATCGGACCCTATCCGTAGACTTCTGGCCACTCCGACAGACGAGGCCCCGGCATTGTCTGGTTTGGAGGCTGGCCATGCACATTTGTTGGGTGGGACCCCTTCTCTGATCCTACTAAAAACTCTGTGGACTTCTGTTAAATGACTATTGGGTGTTAGGGGATTCCTACCACTCACCCCCATCTGGCGTAATCTTCATTATAGAGAATTATACAAACTTACAGGATTTAGACAATGGGAAGCTGCTGGGCTCAGATACTTAGCACAACTTTACAATGACCGGGTCTTCAAATCCTTTTTGGAACTCCAGGCTGAGTTTGGTATACCTCGCTCTCACTTTTTTAAGTACCTGCAGCTGCGTCATGCACTACAGGAACAATCCAGGCAGAGGCCACTTAGACTAATGGACCACGCCATAATCCAGGGGATTTTTATGGAAGGATAAAAAAAGGGTATGATTTCACAGGGCTACAATATTTTGCTCAATGCGCTCCAGGATCCAACTAGTTTACCGTGTAGGGTTAAGTGGGAGGAAGATGTGGGGCCTATCGATGGGGAAATGTGGAATGATGTTTGATGGCTGCTCCTATGGTCTCGGTGTCTCCCTCTCAGAGGCTGTCACATTTATACCTGCTGCACAGGGTATATAGAACTCCGGCCAGGCTACATGATTGGGGGCTCAGAGACTCCCCACTGTGCCCCAAGTGCATGAGGGATCATGGTGACCTCATGCATATGTTTTGGAAATGCCCCAAACTCTTCCGATACTGGACTGAGGTGCTTGATGTGATTACACAGGTGTTCGCCTTCACTGTCCCAAGGTTATCCGTTGTATGTCTGCTGGGTGCCCTTGATGAGGAACTCCTATCTCCGCCGGTTTTTACGGCGATTATCCGTTTACTATATGTGGCACGCAAGCTGATAGCTCAGCTTTGGATTACTCCCAGGGTACCCACCAGAAGACAGTGGATTGATCAGGTGAACAAACTACTAATTAAAGAAAAACTGACATATCAGCATAGGAATGCACCACGTAAGTTTAACTCAATGTGTCAGGCCTGGCTTGATGTCCTGGGGTTAGCACCCCACCAATTGGTTAAAGACAGACTACTGCAATGCTAAAAGCTGTGTCGAACTATAGGGGTTGATTGATTTCATAGATCGTGATGGGCATTTTGGAACCACATAATATGATGGTGGGCGGGGGGTACACGTGCGGAGTGATCACCTTTGTGTTTTCTTCGTTTACTGCTACACGACACCATTTGGGGGGAGGGTGGAGAAGAGAGAGAGGTTAACTGTAGGATATGTGCCTTAATGTACTTTTTGTAAGGTTTGACTGATATTTTGTTGTTACATACACTGAATCTTTTTCTTTGCACTATGAGGAATGTTCTGAATCCGTGAAATGCACTGTGACGATTCTAATGTAATGTTTCTGTTTTATTCATGGACTTTTTTTCATGTACAATGTGTATGGTATGTTTGGCAACATTCCATAAAACTTTTTCTGATTTAAAAAAAAAAAAAAAAAATATATATATATATATATATATATATATATATATATATATATACATACATACATATACATAATGTGGCTGTTAAAAACCAAGATCAAGCACAATACAGATCTGTAAACAACTGTATATAAATGTATAGATCACATGACACACTTTAAATAAAGCAATTATACTATAAAAACAAAGTACAATATATTAAAAAGGAAGAAAACAGAGAGAGGGATGTGGTCATAGGTAGGGGTGCAACGGATCAAAAAACTCACGGATCGGATTGATCCTCGGATCAGGGGTCACGGATCGGATCATTTTCGGATCGGCAAAAAAAAAAAAAAAAATACAAATCTTAATACCCCCACCGGAGTTTTAAATTTTACAGTTATTTTCAACACAAAATGGAGTTTATTTGCTTAAATACAGTATTTGTAAATCCAACAGACTGTTTACATGTTACATTTTAAAAGCAGCAGCAAACCTGCTGACCTTACATGCTTGCTAATGTGACAGAACACCCCTGATTTTCACATTTAACTAAATGTTAAATGTGAAAATCAGAGGGGTTCTGTCACATTAGCAAGCATGTAAGGTCAGCAGGTTTGCTGCTGCTTTTAAAATGTAACATGTAAACAGTCTGTTGGATTTACAAATACTGTATTTAAGCAAATAAACTCAATTTTGTGTTGAAAATAACTGTAAAATTTAAAACTACGTTGGGTGTAACAAGATGTCCGCTTGGCCCCTTACTATCATTACTGTGCAGGAGTTTGAGTGGAGCAAGATGGCGGCGATGAAACGTCATTACAGCGGGGGCGGCGGGTGTACCAAGATGGCCGCCGCTCCGGAGCTAGGCCGAAGCTGCGGCCTTTCCTATGGCCGAGGCTCCGGAGCGCTCCAGCGGATCGCGTGGTGATCCGATCCGAACAGGGTGACCCGTTCGGATCACCACCGATCCGTTGCACCACTAGTCATAGGGTAAATGGAATATTAGAGAGCCATATAGTAATAAAAAGGATATGTATAAAATAATATATACAGGCTAATGGATTCCAACCTGATGATGGAAAGAGACCCTCCAAGGTTGTGGAACAATCAATACTGAAAAGAATGAAAAGAACAAAGGCAAAAGCATTAACAAACTAAGGCAGGTACACACGTATTATATGTAATTAACTCCCAATATATATCAAATATTTCTGTAGAGGAAACAAAAGAAAACAGAATATGAATAACCAATCAATTTTAATGACCTAAAAAGTAGACTAAATTGGACAACCAGCGAGATCCCTCATGTCACATGATTGTGCTGACTTTGATCTCCTCATTGAGACCGTTAAGTACTAATGTGTCAAGCACATATATCTAATAAGGTTTGCTGGCATAATGTACAAAAAAATTCAGCAAAGGAGTATTGACTAGAGACAGACTCAATAACCAAAACTTGTAGCTCATTGGATTTTTGGTTGTGGTATTCTGCAAAATTTTCGAAGAACACTGTGGCTGTCGCTCCCTCTATCGACAATGTTACAATGTTTACCAAAATGCTTTTTCAATGTCTGTATAGTTCTGCCCATACAGAGCAGACCACACAGGCTTTTGAAGCAGTATACCAAAAATTCAGTGGAGAAATGAAAGAATGCCATAATCTCATATGTTTTCCCGTTAGCCTAGAACTGTTTTTGGCCATGCTGGATATGCTTGCACATTAGGCACCTGGACTTCTTGCACATCTCTTTAAAGGGGTTGTAAACCCTCATGTTTTTTCACCTTAATTCATCCTATGCATTAAGGTGAAAAAACACCTGGCAGTCACCGGCCCCCCAGCCCCCCATTTACTTACCTGAGCCCTGGAATTCAGTCGGTGGGGACGCGCTGTCCCTCTCTTCGCGGGGTCCCAGCTCTTGATTGGACAGATTGATAGCAACGCAGCCATTGGCTCCCGCTGCTGTCAATCAAATCCAATGACGCGGGCACCAGGGGGGTGGGGCCGAGTCATACATCGCAGGATACCGACATCGCTGGAGTGGAGATCGAGAGTGGATTACCACCGCTGGAGTCGGTTAACAATTCACATAGGGGGGGCGGGATCTGGGGGTCCCTTTTGTTAAATGGGTCTTCCAGATTCCGATAAGCCCCCCGCCCACAGACCCCCACAAACACCGGGCAAGGTTTGTGGGGATGAGGCCCTTGTCCCCATCAACATGGGGACATGGTGCTTTGGGGTCCAGACCCCAAAGCATCCTCCCCATGTTGAGGGCATGTTGCCTGGTACGGTTCAGGAGGGGGGGAGCTCTCTCGTCCCCCCTCTTTTCCTGCGGCCTGCCAGGTTGCGTGCTCGGATAAGGGTCTGGTATGGATTTTTGGGGGGAACCCCACGCCATTTTTTTTTTAAATTTGGCGCGGAGTTCCCCTTAAAATCCATATCTGACCTGACGGGTCTGGTATGGATATTTGGGGGGAACCGCACACCATTTTTTTTTATTTGGCGCAGGGTTCCCCTTAATATCCATACCAGACCTGAAGGGCCTGGTAAATAAATTTGGGGGGACCCCCATGCATTTTATTTTTTATCAATGACTTTTCTCTGTATTGCCGGGACCGGCAATTCATTTACAGCCGCAAGTACTTTTAAGCCCTGGTTCACACTTGTGCGATTTGACATGTCAAATTGCATGTCAAATCGGCGATATTTGCCGCAAATTGCCGCCAATGGGACCATCCTAATCGTTGCGACGCTGCATCTGCGGCGCTGCACCAATTTCAAAAAGTAGTTTCTGTACTACTTTTTGCGTTTTCGGCCGTTATTTACATTGACATCTGTGTCAGATGTCTTTGTAATCGCGGCTGAAATCGGGACTGCCAGACGAGAGTGAAATCGTGCGAGTTCAGCTGAACTCGCACGGCTTCACTCCCGCAGCCCAGTGTGAACCTGGGCTAAATTACTTTTTTTCCTTCAGAAAATACATTTTGTGCAGAGACTGTTCTAAGCACCGGAAACAAGCGCTGCTTTACAGGCATACTATATACACCCCCCAGGTACCAAATTTAAAGGAACATTTCACTTTTATTGTTTCACTTTAAGCATTATTAAAATCACTGCTCTCGAAAAAACTGCAGTTTTTAAAACTTTTTTTTGCATTGATACATGTCCCCTGGGGCAGGATCCGGGTCCCCAAACACTTTTTATGACAATAACTTGCATATAAGCTTTTAAAATTAGCACTTTTGATTTTTCATGTTCGTGTCCCATAGACTTTAACGGGGTTCGGATGTTCAAACAAATGTATTGCCTGTTCGCATGTTCTGGTGCGAACCGAACTGGAGGGTGTTCGGCTCATCCCTAGTGTGGAGTCTGGGCTTACACTGTGTGAGAGCTGATTGGAGGAAAGGCACACACCCGCACTATACATAGGCAGAGGAATGAATGAACATGCAGAGCTGTAGACTGAATAGACAAGCTCCCTGCTTATTTACCTCTAAGCTCCCTCCCGACACAAATTTTCAGCTGCTGTTATCTTATGTGTCGGACAACTTGTCAGAAGTGACTCTGCTGATAACAGAGGAACGGAGCAGCAGAAAGTCACGGCACTTGGAGCTTTGGAGAGAGATAAGTAAAAACTACAGATATACAATATCTCACAAAAGTGAGTGCACCCCTCACATTTTTGTAAATATTTTATTATATCTTTTCATGTGACAACACTGAAGAAATTAAACTTTGCTACAATGTAAAGTAGTGAGTGTACAGCTTATATAGCAGTGAAAATTTGCTGTTCCCTTAAAATAACTCAACACACAGCCATTAGTGTCTAAACCGCTGTCAAAAAATTGAGTACACCCCTCAAATTGGGCCCAAAATGACAATATTTTGTGTGGCCACCATTATTTTTCAGCACTGCTTTAACCCTCTTGGGCATGGAGTTCACCATGGCTTCACAGGTTGCCACTGGA
This sequence comes from Rana muscosa, assembly GCA_029206835.1. Taxonomy (NCBI): domain Eukaryota; kingdom Metazoa; phylum Chordata; class Amphibia; order Anura; family Ranidae; genus Rana; species Rana muscosa. The sequence continues at coordinate 797,209,325 of CM055117.1, read as the reverse complement.
GTCTTCTTCCACTCCTCCATAACGACATCACAGAGCTGGTGGATGTTACAGACCTTGCGCTTCTCTACCGTTTGTTTGAGGATGCCCCACAGATGCTCAATGGGCTTTAGTTCTGGAGACATGCATGGCCAGTCCATCACCTTTGCCCTCAGCTTCTTTAGCAAGGCAGTGGTCATCTTGGAGGTGTGTTTGGGTTTGTTATTATGTTGGAATACTGCCCTGTGGCCCCGTCTCCGAAGGGAGGAGATCATGCTCTGCTTTAGTATGTTACAGTACATGTTGGCATTCATGGTTCCCTCAATGAACTGTATCTCCCCAGTGATGGCAGCACTCATGCAGCCCCAGACCATGACACTCTGACCAGCATTCTTGACTGAAGGCAAGACACACTTGTCTTTGTACGCCTCACCTGGTTGCCTCCACACATACTTGACACCATTTCATTCAAATAAGTTTATCTTGGTCTCAACAGACCACATGACATGGTTCCAGTAATCCATATCCTTAGTCTGCTTGTCTTAAGCAAACTGTTTGCAAGCTTTCTTGTGCATCATATTTAGAAGAGTCTTCCTTCTGGGACGACAGCCATGCAGACCAATTTGATGCAGTGTGTGTCGTATGGTCTGAGCACTGACAGGCTGACCCCCCAACCCTTCAACCTCTGCAGCAATGCTGGCCGCACTCATATGTCTATTTCCCAAAGACAACCTCTGGATATGACGCTGAGCATGTGCACTCAACTTCTTTGGTCGACCATGGCAAGGCCTGTTCTGAGTGGAACCTGTCCTGTCAAACCACTGTATGGTCTTGGCCACTGTGCTGCAGCTCAGTTTCAGGGTTTTGGCAATCTTTGTATAGCCTAGGCCATCTTTATGTAGAGCAACAATTCTTTTTTATAGATCCTTTAGAGAGTTCTTTGCCATGAGGTGCCATGTTGAATTTCCAGTGACCATTATGAGAGAGTGAAAGCGAAAACACCAAATTTAAACACATCTGCTCCCCATTCACACCTGAGACCTTGTAACACTAACGAGTCACATGACACCGGGGGAGGGAAAATGGCTAATTGGGCCCAATTTGGACATTTTTAGTTAGGAGTGTACTCACTTTTGTTGCCAGTGGTTTAGACATTAATGGCTGTGTGTTGAGTTATTTTGAGGGGAACAGCAAATTTACACTGTTATACAAGCCGTACACTCACTGTTTTACATTGTAGCAAAGTGTAATTTCTTCAGTGTTGTCACATGAAAAGATAGAATAAAATATTTCCAAAAATGTGAGGGGTGTATTCACTTTTGTGAGATACTGTATGTGCTTAGGTCAAATTTCATGGATGGGATTTACAACCACTTTAGATATTGGATCCAAAATGTTGAATGGCTTGGAGACCAACCACATGGGGTACAGTATGTTTGTGTTTCAGGAGTATACATCAAGGGATACCCACTTATAAGAGGGTTCCCATCTATATTTATTCAGTGTATCCAGGAAGTGAGGGTAATGCTTGCATCAGTGGCTGGAGGAATTGGTCTACATACATGGAAAATACACTAGTGACACTCTCCATAGACGCAACAATAGGGCGTCCAGGAGGGTTGCAGGTGTCCTTGGAGATTTTCGGTAAATTATAAAAATATGTGACCTGACCCTAGAGAAATCTCTACAAAAAAAATTAAGCTTTGGTCTTGGTGATAACACTATTAGCAAAAACACCATCAATAAGGAAATTGACTTCGGCTGTAAACTCAGGCAGACTGTCTTTGGACAATTTATGGTAGGTGTTACTATCTGATAGGAGACAGATCACCTCCTTGATTTAATCATCTCTGTCTTGGACTACTATGGTACCCCCCCTTGTCAGACGATTTTATGATAATGTCTTGTTTATTGGTGAGATGGGTCAAGGCGCGACACTCCAAAGGTTTAAGATTGGAATGATAACTATGGGAGGATCTTTTTTTTTTACACATGTCCAATAGCTCTGTATAGACCACGCAATAAAAAGCATTTAAGCAGGGGCCTTTTGTGTGTACAGGGTGGGATACCAACTTTGGTTTGAAAGAAGTGTGTATAATAGTAAATGTTATCTATCCTCTAAATTTGTGTACAGTTCTTCTAAAAACATCAAGGTCTGCCTATTAGCATTTTCATGTGTAATCTCAAGGTCCATCATGTTGTGGTGTTTTGGTGGATTTAAAGTGATTGTAAAGTCAATTTTTTTGTTTATTTTAAAATAACAAACATGTCATACTTACCTCCTCTGTGCAGTTGGTTTTGCACAGAGCAGCCCAGATCCTCCTCTTCTTTGGTCCCTCTTTGATGGTCCTGGCCCCTTCCTTCTATCAAGTGCCCTCACAGTCAGAAGCTTCCTCTGGGGGCACTGGAGCTGAGTCACAGCTCAGTGTGTCGTTTCAGAAACTGAGCCCCGGCCTTGCCCCCTCTCTCCTCTGATTGGCTGACTGACTATGATTGACAGCTGCGGGAGCCAACAGCATCGCTGCTGTGTCTAAGCCAATCAGGAGGAGTGTCTTGGACGGCTTAGAAATTCACGGACATCGCTGGAAAGACATGGGGGCTCAGGTAAGTAATCAGGGGGTGCTGGGGTGGCTGCTACACACAAAAGTTTTTTTATCTTAATGTATAGAATGCATTAAGATAAAAAAACCTTTTGCCTTTACAACTCCTTTAAGATTATAATACAACTTTAGTGTGAGATGCCTAATAAACTCATTGAGGTCCTTAAATAAAATAAAATGATTAGACAGAAGGGTTGGAGCAAAATTAAGACATCTACTTAAGAGAGAAATATCCTGATCAGTAGGATGGTAGAAAGATAAATTGAAAATGTTTGCCATGTCTGCAATTTTCCTTTTTTATTTATGTCCAGATCTGCCCCTTCTCTTGCCTCTTTTATTTGGGGGCAGGAGCGGGTATTGGGACATAAAAATGACATATTGGAACTAGTGGTAGGTGCTCCTTCAATCAGTGGGGTATGTGGATTGTGTATACTAGGGATGGAAGTGGTCTAATTGTCACAAGCAGAAGTGTGAATGGTAACCTGAGGTACCTTAATGCACTCACCATCCAATAATGGATAAAGTTCAGATGTGGTGTGATTCAAATCAGTATCTGTATATAATGGTTTGATAGAAGCTAACACTGGTGTTGAGATGGAATTGCTGTCTAGGGTGGTGGTGACAGGTGTACCTGAGCAAGAACGAGTCCCAGATGGTCACCCGCGGCGGTGTTTACGATGTCCACTCGACCGATGCACCATCTGCTTTGGAGAACCAGTTGCTTTTAGAAGGCTTAGGTGGAGGATTAGCACCAGAGGGCAATGGGACTAATGAAATAGTACTCTCAGGTGCAGAGGGAGTTCTCTCAGACTGGACAATGAAGGTAAATTGGGTATGGGTGGTGGGAAGGGCCCTGGCTCCACTAGTGGGGGCATCTGTGGGCCTATTATAAATGGAGTTGAGAATGTTTTGAGATTAATCATGAATGGATAGGGGCATAAGAGGTGGAATGACAGACTGGGATTTTCTTTTCCAAGTGAACACTATATGCAAATTGTAAACTGTTGCCAATTACATCTGCATTACGCCATATATACTGTATCTGTTTGTTCACTCAGTTCTCAGTAGCTGGCTCCTTTTTGAGTAAAGGTCAAAATCTTGGAGTCAAATTTTGGAATTATCTATCAATAAACCCATCTCTACCAGGGATGAGCCGAACACCCCCCTGTTCGGTTCGCACCAGAACCTGCGAACAGACAAAATGTTTGTGTAAACTTTAGAACCCTATTAAATACAATGGACTCGAACGTTCGAAATCTAAAGTGTTAATTATAAAGGCTAATATGCAAGTTATTGTCCTAAAAAGTGTTTGGGGACCCGGGTCCTGCCCCAGGGGACATGTATCAATGCAAAAAGAAGTTTTAAAAACGGCCGTTTTTTCGGGAGCAGTGATTTTAATAATGCTTAAAATGAAAAAATAAAAGTGAAATATTCCTTTAAATTTCGTACCTGGGGGGTGTGTATGATATGCATGTAAAGTGGCGCATGTTTCCCGTGCTTAGAACTGTCCCTGCAAAAAATGTCATTTTTGAAAGAAAAAAATGCATTTAAAACTGACTCGCGGCTATTAATGAAATGTCGGCTCCCGGCAATACATACAAAAGTCATTGATAAAAAAAAAAAAAAAAGCGTGGGGGTTCCCCAGAATTCAATTACCAGGCCCTTCAGGTCTGGAATGGATATTAAGGGGAACCCCGCCGCAAATTTAAAAAAAAATTGACGTGGGGTTCCCCCAAATATCCATTCCAGGCCCTTCAGATCTGGCATGGATTTTAAGGGGAACTCCACCCCAAATTTAAAAAAAAATGGCGTGGAGTCCCCCTAAAAATCCATACCAGACCCCTTATCCGAGCACGCAACCTGGCCGGCCGCAGGGGAAAAGGGGGGGATGAGAGAGCGGCCCCCCCTCCCTCCTGAACCGTACCAAGCCACATGCCCTCAACATGGGGAGGATGTCCCCATGTTGATGGGGACAAGGGCCTCATCCCCACAACCCTTGCCCGGTGGTTGTGGGGGTCTGCGGGCGGGGGGCTTATCGGAATCTGGAAGACCCCTTTAACAAAGGGGACCCCCAGATCCCGTCCCCCCCTATGTGAATTGGTAAGGGGTACATTGTACCCCTACCATTTCACGAAGAAAGCGTAAAAAAATGTTTAAAAAAAACACACAGACACCTTGAAAAAGTCCTTTATTAAAAAAAACAAAAACATTCCAGCGGTGAAATCCAGTGTCCCGCGGCGATCCCGATATCCAGCGCTGTCCTTCATTGGTTGTGCCTGAGCGGACCTGATGGGGAACTCCCTCTCAGTATTTTAAATGTATAGACCCGCCCCTTCTAAAGTTCCCCATCAGGTCCGCTCAGCGGACCAGATGCGGAACATGAGAAGGGGCGGGTCTATACATGTATTACCAAAGTGAGAGCAGTTCCCCATCAGGTCCGCCCCCTCGGTATGTCAGACCCGCCTACGTCATTGGCTTGAGCGGGGAACTTCCTTCACTATGTAAATTTAAATTACACAGTGAAGGAAGTTCCCCGCTCAAGCCAATGACGTAGGCGGGTCCGACATACCGAGGGGGCGGACCTGATGGGGAACTTCTCTCACTGTGGTAATACATGTATAGACCCGCCCCTTCTCATGTTCCGCATCTGGTCCGCTGAGCGGACCTGATGGGGAACTTTAGAAGGGGCGGGTCTATACATTTAAAATACTGAGAGGGAGTTCCCCATCAGGTCCGCTCAGGCACAACCAATGAAGGACAGCGCTGGACATCGGGATCGCCGCGGGACACTGGATTTCACCGCTGGAATGTTTTTTTTTTTTAATAAAGGACTTTTTCAAGGTGTTTGTTTTAAACATTTTTTTACGCTTTCTTCGTGAAATGGTAGGGGTACAATGTACCCCTTACCAATTCACATAGGGGGGGGGGCGGGATCTGGGGGTCCCCTTTGTTAAAGGGGTCTTCCAGATTCCGATAAGCCCCCCGCCCGCAGACCCCCACAACCACCGGGCAAGGGTTGTGGGGATGAGGCCCTTGTCCCCATCAACATGGGGACATCCTCCCCATGTTGAGGGCATGTGGCTTGGTATGGTTCAGGAGGGAGGGGGGCCGCTCTCTCGTCCCCCCCTTTTCCCCTGCGGCCGGCCAGGTTGCGTGCTCGGATAAGGGGTCTGGTATGGATTTTTAGGGGGACTCCACGCCATTTTTTTTTACATTTGGGGTGGAGTTCCCCTTAAAATCCATGCCAGATCTGAAGGGCCTGGAATGGATATTTGGGGGAACCCCACGTCAATTTTTTTTTAAATTTGCGGCGGGGTTCCCCTTAATATCCATTCCAGACCTGAAGGGCCTGGTAATTGAATTCTGGGGAACCCCCACGCTTTTTTTTTTTTTTTATCAATGACTTTTGTATGTATTGCCGGGAGCTGACAATTCATTAATAGCCGCGAGTCAATTTTAAATGCATTTTTTTCTTTCAAAAATGACATTTTTTGCAGGGACAGTTCTAAGCACGGGAAACATGCACCACTTTACATGCATATCATACACACCCCCCAGGTATGAAATTTAAAGGAATATTTCACTTTTATTTTTTCATTTTAAGCATTATTAAAATCACTGCTCCCGAAAAAACGGCCGTTTTTAAAACGTATTTTTGCATTGATACATGTCCCCTGGGGCAGGACCCGGGTCCCCAAACACTTTTTAGGACAATAACTTGCATATAAGCCTTTATAATTAGCACTTTAGATTTCTCCCATAGATTTTTCGAATTTGCCGCGAACACCCCAATTTGTTCGCTGTTCGGCGAACGGGCGAACAGGCAATGTTCGAGTCGAACATGAGTTCGACTCGAACTCGAAGCTCATCCCTAATCTCTACCTTCAGGAGCTCTGGTAAAGACTAGGTGGTACCTTAAGGCCCGTACACACGATCCAATTTTATGGCCATAATTGTCTGATGGGCGTGTTGTTGGCTGAATTAACAACAACAAATTTTGGCTGTTTATGCTCACCAACTGTCTGGCAATAAATCTGTTACGTCGGTTTATCCGATCGTGTGTACGCAAGTCCGCCCAACTAAAATCCAAAGAACAAACACGCATGCTCGGAACCAATGCTAAACTTCAGACAATAGCAGAAGTTGCCCAAAGGGTGGCGGCAAAGAGCTGAGAAATCATGTGGTTTGGTGAAGGTTGGCTGAAAATGTTGTGCCGTGTGTATGCAGAACAAGTTCACGGACAACGCCCTTCGGACCAAAATCCACAGGAAAAGTCTGATGGAAGTCCGATTGTGTGTAAGAGGCTTTAGACTCTTTGCCTCAGCCATTCTATGGGCTCTTATCTATACTGTACATGCGGCCATGCTGGGTTCCCACACTGAAAGTCCAGAACCCCGTTGCTGAAAAATACCCCTGCCATTGATGTGAGTCCAGATTTCGATGCTTTTTCAGATATTTGTCTCTAGTGCTTCTTAATATCTGATCAGCTGTAGCCTGCATGTTGTGCCCACAAAAACATAATTGTTAAGTGTGCAGGCTGCATGAAGTGCAGGGAAGCATGACACTTCCAAAATAGCAGAAACAGGATAGCTTAATGGCACCTTTACCTATAAAGTAAAACCTTGAATTGCGAGCATAATTTGTTCCGGAAACATGCTTGTAATCCAAAGTACCGTATATACTCGAGTATAAGCCGACCCGAATATAAGCCGAGGCACCTAATTTTACCACAAAAAACTGGGAAAACGTATTGACTCGAGTATAAGCCTAGGGTGTCAGTCTGCATGCCTCACTGTGTCCATGTCTAGACTGACGTTTAACATGGGAGTCTATGGAAGGGGTGCCCGGCTTTGAAAAATCGGTGCTCCTCGGCCGTAGTTCCCCCAGACAACAAACTTTACACACTTATAGAGGAGAAATGGGGCTACATGTGTGCCAAGTTTAGGGTCCAGGAGACCTACGACCGGCCGGTACCGGGTCTCCAAAATAACTGTTGTTGTTGTTATTTTTGTTGTTGTTGTTTTTTTTATTTTTTACTATAAAAAGGAAAGAAGATCAAACATTTTGAAAACGAAATGACTGCCGTAGTTTTTGCTAAAAGGAAAATGCCAGAATAGTACAAAAACCCTGCAGAATAGTAGAAAACCCCTGAAATTACCCCTTTTTGGAAAGCAGATACTCCAAGCTGATCACATTTTTTGCATGGCACTTGGTAATGATGCACTGGATCCATTAATGTACAGGATATACACAGGAAGGAGGAAGGAGACAGTTAAGAAGGAAATGCACTGGTCACATACAAAGTCAGGATGGCAATAAAGGGGTTATTGTTCAGACGGGCAGGATAAGAAAGGTAAGGGGTTAATTGTACAGTTCACTAGAAACTGCATTATAGCTATTATGTGTAGGAGAGAAGGGGGCATGAAAGGGTTAAAATTATCTTGGTGTCACTGCAACAGAATAAATGAATCAGGAACTGCAACTGCCAATCTATTAATTCTGTACCCATGCACAAGCACTAATCTTTCTCCTTTCCATGTTGTAAATAACAAGCCATTGATAAATGTACTATGATATATACAGTAAGTGGTAAATGTATTGCAACACACCAGTCCTTATATGGTGGTTGCATTGATTTTCTTTTTTATACTTCAAAACACTTCATAAGGTAACAAAGCTGACTCACTTTTCTGTATCTATGAAGGAGCAGCTTTGTGAACTTGACTTGAAGCAATAAACACTCCCTCAAAGCTTATTTTACCTCCTCCCCTCTCCACTTGCTACCCTGGAACTTCCCAAAACACATCCTGACGGAAATTCAGAGTCACCCCTTAATCGGCCCAACTATCAGGTGCTTCCACAATATCTGCAAGTCAACCGCTTAACCTCTACACCAGGCCCTCTCACCTCTCTACGTCTGAACCCTGACCTCCCCTCTGGAATGCACAGCAATTAACTAAATGATAGCTGGCCACACAGAAATGTTCAGATACACCACTTCTTTTCACAGGGTAATCCTCTGCTATGTGAAAATCTCCCATCAAAGGAGGAAGGCACATCTATCTCCCCCTAGAATGACACAATACTCTTGCACTATATACGCTCACTTAATAGGAAATTCAATGTCACCAGACCCCTCTCAGCTTTTGAATCATTATGTAAAAAACAATACCCCCAAGGTCACTTAATCTCCACAATGCACTCCCTCTTATTCACGGACATCCCTTCCAACACCGGCCGGGCATACAAAACATTGCAAAAATATCTCTCCCTTTCCCTGTCACCAGAAGAATGGGAACAAGTCTACCTGAATATCTACAAGGGATCCGTAAATGTTTCCACACAGGAAAACGGATACAAAGTCTAAACCCCATGGTAACGCACCCCCACTCTCATCCATAAATTCAACCCAGATATCTCACACGTATGCTGGAGATGCAAACAGGAAAAAGCCCCGTTGTGCCTTATTAGTAATAATATTTTATACTTGATAACTCTGGACCATTAGCTGGCCCTTTCATGGGTTGGTCAAGTATGATTGGACTTTACCTAAGCTTATGTTATAGTGGTATTTTTAATGCCTTGCCTCTCTTACATTTTTGTTTGTTTTTTGTATACATCATGTTGCCTTTTGGGAGGCACCTCAGTAAGGGTTGTATCCCCTATGATAGTATTTTCTATGCCATTGTGGAGTCCCACTTTCCCCTTTTGGGTTTTGGCAGTAGACTCCTTGGGCGGCGAGGTTCCCTGCAATGTTTTGCATGTAACTTTCAGGGTATCCTGTGTACTTCCTGCTGTCACTTAATTTTTATTCTTCCTGTTTACTCTCTTTCCTTTCATGCTTTTTCTTCCCCCCTTCTTCTGGGTCTTGTACTTGATCTCACTGTACAGATTATATTTGCGTGACCTCCTTCTGGACCTATGGCGACCATTAATGTACTCTCTTAAAGTGCAAGAGGTCCTCACTTCTCTGGCAAGAGACATACCCTCCCTAAAGAAATTAACTTGTGATATAGCCTTCATACAGGAATTAATTTAATTCATTCTACCACCATTAAACTTTTTCCACCACAATACCCCCACAGGTATTATAGCTTGTATGATGTACACAAAGAAAAGGGTGTCACCATAGGCTTTCACAGGGATGTTGTTTTTCGTTTTGATGAGGTTTAGTGGACATGGACAAGTATGGGAGATACTTGTGTTTGAAAGGTTTTCTGGGTATTTTGCCCTGTACTCTGGCCAATGTATATGCCACCTAACCAAGACCAGGCTATCTTCCTATCACTAACCTTGAAGTTGTCTCAGGAGATTTTAATATACCACAAGAACCAAAATTGGACACATTGCAAGGCACTTCTTCCTTACTTTTTCTTGCTCTAAAATCTACTAACTGGAAATTGAACGACTTGCTTCTCTCTGATATCATTGATGGGGCTCAGAGTGGCGCTTCCCTTAGCATGTGTTCCTCAGAAAACAGCTTACCTGATGCCTCACCTATAGGGATGAGCCGAACACCCCCCGGTTCGGTTCGCATCCAGAACATGCGAACGGACCGAAAGTTCGCAAAAACTTTCGAACACCGTTAAAGTCTATGGGACTCGAACGTGAGAAATCAAAAGTGGTAATTTTAAAGGCTAATATGCAAGGTATTGTCATAAAAAGTGTTTGGGGACCCGGGTCCTGCCCCAGGGGACATGTATTAATGCAATTTTTTTTTTAAAACGGCCGTTTTTTCGAGAGCAGTGACTTTACTGATGCTTAAAGTGAAAAAATAAAAGTGAAATATTCCTTTAAATATTGTACCTGGGGGGTGTCTATAGTATGCCTGTAAAGTGGCATGTGTTTCCCGTGTTTAGAACAGTCCCTGCACAAAATGACATTCTAAAGGAATAAAAGTCATTTAAAACTGCTTGCAGCTGTAATGTAATGTCGGGGTAACGGCAATATGGATGAAAATTATTGAGAAAAACGGCATGGGTAACCCCCCAGCCCATTACCAGGCCCTTTGGGTCTTGTATGGATATTAAGGGGAACCCTGCACCCAAATTAAAAAAAGAAAAGACATGGGGCCCCCAGGCCCTATATACTCTGAACAGCAGTATAAAGGCAGTCCAAACAAGACAGGGACTGTAGGTTTGTTCTTAAGTTGAATCTGTTTGTAATTTGGAACAGGTAAATTTTGTAAGTGTAGCTCCGGCCAAAAAATCTATTTTTACGTTTTTTGGATAACATAGGGAAGGGTTATCATCCCTGTAACATTTGTTTTGCTTTCTGTGCCCCTGTTCATAAAGATTTCACCTCACTTTCTGTCCCAATGACAATTGGATTTTGAAAATTTGGGGTTTTTAGGGAAACAAGGATTGGTGATAAAGCATCAGTGGAGGAGACACCTTTTTCCTATATTAACTCTTACAGGAGAGAATTTCCCTTCCTAGGGGTAGATTTCCTCTCACTTCCTGTTGTCTACCTCCGTTTGTAAGTAGGAGTCGTTTGTAAGTCAGATGTTTGAAAGTAGGGGACCACCTGTATATACTATACGGCCTGCCCTTTATACTCTGCAGAAAATTGGGCCTTAGGTGTTATTGGTACCAGAACACTGTAAGCCCTCATTGAACATGGGTAGAAAAATCCGACCTTTGGTGGTGGTGGTGGTGGTGCCACAACACTGTAAGCCCTCACAGTTACTCTTGGTGGGCACAGGAATAGGCCCTGCTGTGAAATATTAGATCAAAATTGTAATTACATGCCCCTGATAAACATTGGCAGAACAATTGGGTCTTAGGCAGTGGTGCTGGTGCCACAACACTGCAACCCCTCACAGATACTCTAGTTGAGCGCAGGAACAAGCCCTGCTGCAAAATATTACAGCAAAAATTTTAATTACACGCCCCTGTTAAACAGGAGCAGAAAAATTGAGCCTTAGCCACTGGTGGTGGTGCCCAGAACCAAAAATGTTCTTAGAAGCTATCAACATAAACATTGAGGAGGAATAGGATAGTCACTCAGCATAACAGGATAGTCACTCAGCTTTAGCATAGTCAGTCTTGAAGGGATCTCACATTCATAAAAAAATTAATTGGTTACATCAGCATCAGGTGCTTGGTAGCTGGTGATCCAAGACTGATTCATTTTTTTGAAGGTGAGTCGATCAATTGAGTCGGTAGACAGGCGCACTCTGTGATCGGTTACAAAGCCTCCAGCAGCACTGAATGTGCGTTCCGAAAGAACGCTGGATGCAGAACAGGCCAGTAGCTCAATTGCATACTGTGCAAGCTCTGGCCAGTGATCCATCCTTAAGACCCAGTAACCCAGAGGATTTTCGGTTGGAAAGGTCTCCAAGTCTGATCTTGCCCCTAGGTATTCCTGCACCATGTAAATCAGACGCTGGCGATGGTTGCTAGAACCGATCAGACCTTGGGGCTGCGAACTAAAAAACTGTCCGAAGCCTCAGCAACACGTTGTCCAGGAACAGGAAATTGTAACCTCCCAGGCTCTGGAAACACGTTGCACAAACCTTTCTGCAAGGCCTCCCGAAGATATTTCATCCTCTGCTCCCTCTGTGACGGCTCGATAAGTTCTGCAACCTTACCCTTGTAACGTGGAACAAGAAGGGTTGCCAGCCAGCAATGATCCCTCTCCTTGATATCACAAGGGTCCTTTCGCAGGATTTGCAGGATCAGGGAGGCCATGCAGCGTAGGTTTGCTGAGGCATTCGGTCCGGAGTCCTCTGGATCAGTCACTAAGGACGACATGATCCAAAGCCACCTCCTCCCAGAAACGTACAAGTCCATGGGTTTCTGGGGACTGTAAACGATCCCTTGAAGACTTCTTCTGATGCTGAGTGATAGGCTTCACCTCCATGCTGACACAATCCTCCTCCTCCTCCTCTTCCTGTGTGATCGGTGGGCCCGCAGGAACACTGTCTGGATAAAGGGGGCCTTGAGAGGTAAGGAAGTCCTCCTCTTCCTCCCTCTGTTCTGCCTCAAGTGCCCTGTCCATTATTCCACGCAGCATGTGCTCCAACAGGTACACAAGAGGGACAGTATTACTGATGCATGCACTGTCACTGCTCACCATCCTCGTGGCCTCCTCAAATGGTGACAGGACAGTGCATGCATCCTTGATCATGAGCCACTGGCGTGGCAAAAAAAAAGCCAAGCTCACTTGACCCTGTCCTGGTGCCATAGTCGCATAGGTACTCATTTATGGCCCTCTGCTGCATGTGCAGCCGCTGCAGCATGGCCAATGTTGAGTTCCACCTGGTGGGCATGTCACAGATTAGGCGGTTCTTGTGCAGGTTGTATTCCTTTTGGAGGTCAGCCAGCCGAGCACTGGCATTATATGACCGGCGGAAATGCACACAGACTTTTCTGGCCTGCCTCAGGAGATCCTGTAAGCCCAGGTACCTGCACAAGAACCGCTGCACCACCAAATTAAGGACGTGAACCAAACAGGGCACATGGGTCAAGTGTCCCTGTCGGAGGGCGGAGAGGAGGTTGGTGCCATTGTCACAAACCACCATTCCTGGCTGAAACTGGCATGGTGTCAACCAACTCTAAACCTGCCCCTACAGAGCTGACAGAATCTCTGCCCCAGTGTGGCTCCTGTCCCCTAAGCACACCAGCTCAAGCACTGCATGCCATCTTTTTGCCTGAGTGCTTGTGTAGCCCCTTGAACGCCTATGGAGCACCACTGGTTACGAGGACAAATCTATAGAGGAATAGGCCATGGAGGAAGAAAAAGAGGAGGGGGTGGAGGAGAGAGGTGTGTCAGAATCATCACTAGTAGCTGTAGTGATATCATATATTCCACAGTTGACCCAATTGATATTTAGGTTATTAGTAATGATGATATATAAGTTATGTTTCCCGCAGCATACACCCACGTTCTCCAGAGATTGCGCTTTATTGACTTCCAATACAGAACAAAGTCCAATACTTGCACAGATGACAACGAATCCAATCAGAGTCTACATATATTTCCGAGTCCCATGTCTCCTAGATCATATTCTAGACCTGTGTCATCATATTCCTACAGAATATATCCTGTGCCTTCATAATCATGCAGGAATATATGTGACTAGCCTGAATATTAGCTTTATATATCTTATCTATTGAAATGACTGAGCAATTTGATTGACTGTCTTTGATCTATGTGGGACGTTATGTTATTAGATGTGTGTATATATATATATATATATATATATATATATATATATTTATATGTGAGTACAATATTGACCAGGCCAGATTTTAGTAGATAATTCAGTTGTCAGAGTCAACTGGATTACGGATATGGGAGAGGCCAGAAAACAGCTTTGATGTGTTAATCTTATGCAAGGTGGGTGAGGTACTTAATTGTCGACCAAAGGGCCAAACAGGATCTACTACACATGTCAAGGGGACTTGTTTATGTCAATCTATTTTTACATATCAAGGCGGTATTCAGGCCACCTTCCGTCTCCGCAATCTAATTGCATATGTCAAAAGACAGCTTGTTGATGTTGTTATGCAGGAATACAAATGAGGGCTGGGGTCGTCTCCGGCTAGGTTGGGGTCATTCTCTGTCATCCTGAATGACAGAGTGTAGATCAAAGACAGCCAATCAAATTGCTCAGTCATTTCAATAGATAAGATATATAAAGCTAATATTCAGGCTAGTCAGTTTTATTCCTGCATGATTATGAAGGCACAGGTATATTCTTTAGGAATATGAAGGCATAGGAGATATTCCTGCATGATTATGAAGGCACAGGTATATTCTGTAGGAATATGAAGGCACAGGATATATTCTGTAGGAATATGAAGGCACAGGTCTAGAATATGATCTAGGAGACATGGGACTCGGAAATATATGTAGACTCTGATTGAATTTGTTGTCATCTGTGCAAGTATTGGACTTTGTTCTGTATTGGAAGTCAATAAAGCGCAATCTCTGGAGAACGTGGGTGTATGCTGCGGGAAACATAACTTATATATCATCATTACTAATAACCTAAATATCAATTGAGTCAACTGTGGAAACCACTATATATGAGATCACTACAGTAGCATTTTGGAGGCGTGGTGGCAGAACAAGCTCCAACAATACTGCACCCTGTCCTGCATCCTTCCCAGCTGCCAGCAGAGTCACCCAGTGCACCGTGAAAGATAAGTAATGTCCCTGTCCATGCCTGCTGGACCATGAGTCAGCGGTTATATGCACCTTAATGCTGACCGCCCTGTCCAGCGAGGCCAAGACATTGCCTTCCACATGCCGGTAGAGAGCCGGAATCGCCTTCCGTGAAAAAAAGTGGCGTTTGGGAACCTGCCACTGAGGTGCCGCACATTCCACAAATTCACGAAAGGGGGCAGAGTCTACCAGCTGAAAAGGCAGCAGTTGGAGTGCTAGCAATTTAGCCAATCTAGCATTCAGCCGCTGGGCATGTGGATGGCTGGGACCAAATTTCTTTTGCCGGTTTAGCAACTGGGGTAGGGAAATTTGCCTGCTACAATCGGACGTTGGTGTGGCGATAGCAGATTGCCCGCAAGTACTTGGCACACCTAATTCTACACCTTCATTCCTCTCAGTGCAGGTTTCTGAGAGAACTGAAGGTATAGTGGGGTTGGCGATCCCAACTGATGAGGAGCAAGGAGAGGTCTGCCTTGTTCTTTGGTGTGGGTCTTTTAAGTACGCTTGCCAACGGACTGCATGGCAGGTCGACATATGTCTGGTCAAACATGTGGTGACCAAGCGGCTGCTGTTTTGGCCACGCTTGATACGCTTCAGACATATGTTGCAAACGGCAACGGTGCGATCTGCTGCACACATCTCAAAAAAGGCCCACACCAAAGAACTTTTGGAAAAACGCACAGAGTCAGCAGCGCCCTGCACATGCGGAGCTCTGTGGTGTGATGCAGTCAGTTGGCTGCCCTTAAGCTGCCCCCTGGAGGGCATCCTGCCTCATTGTAGATGTGCCTCCTCCTCCTCCTCCTCTCTCCTATCAGGCACCCACGTAGAGTCAGTGATCTCATCATCCCCTCCCTCCTCGTCACTGGAGCAAACCTAGCAGTATGCTGCAGCTGGGGGAACATGACTGCCAGTTTGTTGTCCTTCTTGGGCACCCTCTCTCTCTGGGTTTTACGTTACTGCCTTCCTCAAGCTGGTTACCATTATCTGAGCCTTCAAAACGCTGCGCATCCTCCTGCAGCATGTACCCAACACTGTGGTCGAACAGTTCGAGGGACTCCTCCGTGCATGATGGTGGGGCTAGGGAAGGAGTATCTGATGACCTGGAGCCGATAGAATAGGCCACTTTGGCAGCTGCATTGGCAGCCAAAGTACTCTGAGCCTGGGTGACAGAGGATGAGGAGGATGAGGACGGCTTGGTCATCCACTGTACCAACTCTTCTGCATGTTGTGGCTCAACACGGCCAGCTGCCGAAAAAAAGGACAAGCGTGCCCCACGGCCATGTGCTGAGGATGCACCGTGTCCACGACCAGCTGTTGGCTGTAGACACAGAGCCTTCTTGCCCTCTTTTAGTGGCCTGTGAGCGTCTGCCTCTCCTTGTTGGCCTTCCAGACATACTGTATTTGATGTACTTGAAATGTATTTGAATAGGTACACCAGGAATGGCTTGCAGTCAGGTATAGTCTTGGCTAGACTAGAATCCAGTTGATTAATGTGTAGGAGACAGTATATAGTTTATTCACTGCAGATCACTGAATCACCTGCCTGCCTGAAAATGAATTTGAATAGGTACACCAGGAAAGGCCTGCAGTGAGATGTAGCTGCACAGGATACAGTGTATATATATATATATATATATATATATATATATATATACACACACACAAAGCTGGGATGTATATATATATGCTGAATATACTGCAGCTAACAGAATCAACTGCCTGCCTGTAGTACATTAGGAACAGAACAACAGGAACGGTCTGCAGTGAGATCTAGCTGCACAGGATACAGTGTATATATATATATATATATATATATATATATATATATATATATATACACACACACATACACACACACACAAAGCTGGGATGTATATATATACTGAATATACTGCAGCTAACTGAATCAACTGCCTGCCTGTAGTATATTAGGATTAGGTACAGAACAACAGGAATGGTATGCAGTGAGATCTAGCTGCACAGGATACAGTATACTGAATATACTGCAGCTAACTGAATCAACTTGGACTAGCATATAATTATGGGCAAACCTGGGACATGGAATAAAACATATACCAAAAATATCTCAATAATAAATGCAAAAAGTGCCATCCAAATGTTGCACACTTGGGCATCAGCTCATAAAGTGCAAAGAAAATCTCAAATAAAAAAGCCCAAATGTTGTCTGTAGTGCAGTGACGAAATCCAAATCTCCACTGTAATAACTGAAGACCGGAGTGAAATCCACCACCTTGAGTAAGTAAACTGCTTACCAGAACCAGTTGGTCCCCTATAACGGAGGACCTAAGACCGCATAAGAATAATACCAGCCTAATGGTGGTAGCTTCTGTGTCCTCCGCCTCTTCACTCAGCACATTCCACATCATAAAAACAGTTTGGGCGTGACTTTGTTGAGTTGGGGTTTTATTACTCCCCTCCCAATGGTGTACCCAAGATATTTGGCCTCTTCCTGCCCAATGGTACACTTCTTGGGGTTAGCCGTAAACCCCGCTTCCCGAACAGAGTCCAGGACTGCTTGCACTTTTGGCAGATGTGAGGCCCAATCTGTGCTATGGACAATTACGTCATCCAGGTAAGCCGCAGCATACTTCCGATGGGGCCTCAGCATCTGGTCCATTTTCCGCTGGAATGTGGCCGGCGCATTCTGTAACCCGAACGGCATTCTTTTATATTGGAACGCCCCGTCTGGGGTTACAAATGCGGTTTTCTCTTTGGCCGACTTGGCCAGGGGGATTTGCCAATACCCTTTTGTGAGGTCAAGAGTCGTCATGTATCGGGCTGTTCCCAGCCGGTCGATCAACTCATCTATACGTGGCATGGGGTAGGTGTCAAATTTTGTAACTTTGTTCAACTGACGAAAATCGTTACAAAATCGCCAGCTCCCATCCAGTTTAGGCACCAACACAATGGGACTAGACCAATCACTTTGGGACTCCTCTATCACCCCTAAGTTCAGCATTTTCTGTACTTCCTCCCGTATTGCCTCCCGTCGGGCCTCTGGGATCCGATAGGGTTTTAACTTCACCCTTTCACCGGGCGGGGTAATGATGTCATGCTCTACCCCAGATGTTTGTCCCGGCAGCTCAGAGAATACCTCCTTGTTGCGAAGCACAAACTCCTTAACCTCCTGTTGTTGGGGTTGTGACAAGGTGGCTGCTATTCCAACCTCAGGAATCACGCAACCAGTTTGAGCTGGTGACCAAGTGTCTGCGACTAGGGACTCTCTATCCCTCCAGGCTTTCAACAGATTAACGTGATAGATCTGTTCGGGCTTTCGCCTTCCTGGTTGTCTGACCTTGTAATTCACTTCGCTCACTTTTTCCATTATCTCGTAGGGGCCTTGCCATTTGGCAAGGAATTTACTTTCAACCGTAGGGACAAGTACCAGTATCCTATCCCCCGGGGAAAAGGTACGGGTCTTGGCTCCACGGTTGTACACTCTCTGCTGTGCTAACTGCGCTTGGGCCAAATGTTCCTTCACGATGGGCATTACCTGTGCAATTCGGTCTTGCATCAGGGCGACATGCTCAATCACACTCCTGTGGGGAGAACTCTCACTTTCCCAAGTTTCCTTGGCAATATCCAACAGCCCTCTTGGGTGTCTCCCATACAGTAACTCAAAGGGGGAGAATCCCGTAGAGGATTGGGGCACCTCCCTAATAGCAAACATCAGATAAGGAAGTAGACAGTCCCAATCCTTTCCATCTCTATCCACCACTTTCTTCAACATTTGTTTTAGGGTTTTGTTGAATCTTTCAACCAGCCCATCGGTTTGGGGGTGATACACAGATGTACGTAATTGCGTCACTTTGAACAATTTACACAGCTCCTTCATAACCCGGGACATAAAGGGTGTACCTTGGTCCGTAAGCAGTTCTTTACAAATACCCACCCGGCTAAACACAAGAGATAGCTCTTTGGCTATGGTTTTGGCCGAGGTATTTCGGAGAGGGATCGCTTCTGGATAACGGGTGGCATAGTCCATTATAACTAATATGTACTGGTGCCCCCTAGCGGACTTGATTATAGGACCTACCAAATCCATGGCGATCCTCTCAAACGGGACCTCAATGATGGGTAGAGGGACCAGCGGGCTACGGAAATGTGGCATCGGGGCCGACCTCTGACACACAGGGCAGGAGGAACAATAATTTTCTATGTCCTTCATCACCCCCGGCCAATAGAATCTCTGTAATACCCTCTCTCGGGTTTTCTCTGTCCCCAGATGACCTCCAAGAATGTGCCCATGGGCCAACTCCAACACCAACTTCCTGTAAGGTTTGGGCACCACAAGCTGCTCAACGGTTTCTTCTGCCCTTTTTGCCACCCGATACAGTAGGTCCTTCTCTACGCTGAAGTATGGGTAAGTGCAGGTATTATCTGGGTTCACTAACTCGCCATCTATTTTCACTACGTTTTCCCGTGCCTTTATTAGGGCGGGGTCTTTCAACTGTTCTGTGGCAAAGTTTTCCCTGTGAACCTCAAGATCAGAAAACTCCACAGACGGTAGGTTTTCGTCTGAGGAGGTGGGCTCCTCTCCAGTTTCTTGAGTCTCCCCTGCCAATACTGATAAGGGAAATTCCGGAGAGTCCTCACCACTCTCAGGGGAGTTCTGGCTATCACATTCCTGGTACATAGGGGCACCAGTGGGGGGCTCAGGATCATCCCACAGTTCCCAGAACTTCGGAAAATCCCTTCCCACAATGGCGTCATGCGGTAACTGAGATACTAAGCCCACTGGATGAAAGAGGGTACCTTTGGGGGTCTCGAAACACACTGTAGTCACTGGATACTCTCGGGTGTCCCCATGCACACAAATAACAGCTACCTTGCTATTCCCAGAGACCTCTGTTTTAACTAACTCAGCCTTTATCAGGGTCACAAGGCTATCTGAATCCAGCAATACCACAACATTTCTACCATTAACACACATTTTGCATAAATGTTTCTCAGTTCCTCGAATGGCAGTGCATGCGACTGTCGCACACAGCGACTGACGTCTGCCCGTCAGAAAGTCACACTGCATGGGTTCCTCCACAACCGGGCAATTGGCTGCAATATGTCCCGCTTGCCGGCAGCGGTAGCAAACGATCCTTCTTGCCGCCTCTTGAGCCGCTGATTTCCCAGGCTGTTCTCGCCAAACTTGGGGTAGAGCTCCCACCCTCTCACTCTCTCCACCCTCACCCCTTGGAATCCTCTTATCCGCCCCTGGGGATGGTCTGGTCTTAGGGTGGAAAGTCCGAGTGTCTCTGGAAGTGGCCGTCAGGTTCTCTGTAGCCAAGTATTTCTCCACACGATCCACAAGACCATCGGCCGTCTCTGGGTCTCCATGGCTTACCCACTTTTGGATGGCAGTAGGAAGAGCTCTCAAAAACCAATTCATTACAACACGTTCCACAATCTTTGGTGCGGACAAAGTCTCTGGCTGTAGCCACTTTCTGCTCAGGTGAATGAGATCATACATTTGAGACCTGGGGGGTTTTCCAAGCTGGAAAGTCCAGTTATGCACACGCTGAGCCCGGACAGCCAGGGTGACACCCAGCCTTGCCAATATTTCAGCTTTTAGCATCACATAGTCTTTTGCTTGGTTAGGCTCTAGGTCATAGTAAGCTTTCTGCGATTCACCAGTTAACAGAGGAGCCACCAGTCCAGCCCACTGCTCCTCAGGCCACTTTTCTCTTTCAGCGGTCCTTTCAAATGTGGTCAAAAATACCTCTGGATCATCCTCTCCAGTCATTTTTGTCAATAAACGACTCACCCCAAAGGACGCGGTATTAGTGGGACGGCTTTCCTCACTGGTCTGCTTCCATCTGTTGTTGTAGTCTCTGCTCTTGCTTCTGCAACAGGTCTATGAAGCGGGCCTCAGATTGCTGCTGGGCTTGTTGCTGAGCCTCCAGACTCTGTTGCAAAGTTGCGTTTGTCTGCTGCTGGGCTGCAAGGCTCTGTTGATGAGCTTGCTGCTGGGCTGCAAGGCTCTGTTGATGAGCTTGCTGCTGGGCTGCGAAGTTCTGTTGTTGAGCTGCAAGGCTCTGTTGATGAGCTGCAAGGCTCTTTTGCAAACCTGCATTTGTCTGCTGTTGATTGGCATTTGCTAGAGCCAGCTGTTTCAGTATCTCCTCCATGCTGGCTTAAAAAAAAACTGCCCGCATTCTCCACCAACTGTGAGGGGGTTAGCTCGGCAGCGGGTGTGTGTGACCCCCGGGATGGGCTCCCCACACAAAAACAGGCCCAGCAAACGGAGGTTGTGGTTTTCAAAATCAAAAAGGTGCGGTTTATTTTCTATTTACAGTGACAAAACACAGCAAAGCAAAAGAAACATAAACAAAATAAATCCTGGTCAACTTGACCTCTGACTAAACATACAGGTTTCCTAACTAACAACTGGGATCAGCCTAGTGCTGTCCTAGTCCCTAAGTCCCTGGTTTTAAATGTCCAAGCAAATAGCCACACAGGCTTTGTCTCACCGCACAGGGGTTCAATCTCCCTAGACAGTCCACACAGGTCTGGGTCCAGGCATGAGCTAACATCTAATGAAGCTGGGAGTTCTTATAGAGGCCTAAATGAGCTGACAAGCTTCAGCTGGTCTCATCAACTCCCTGTCTGCACGACGCCCCACACTCTCCCTAGAGGTATGAGTCATCCATGAGCCCACTAGCCCCAGCTGGGCTTATACAACTCTCCACCTAGTTGTATAAGTCGGCGTAAAGCCTGAATCTGGGCGAAATATATCTACCCCCCTGGATGCAACCAGGTGACTTTACCTTCCTGCTGTCACAATATATATACACTGAATATACTGCAGCTAACTGAATCAACTGCCTGCCTGTAGTATATTAGGATTAAGAACAGAACAACAGGAAAGGTCTGCAGTGAGATCTAGCTGCACAGGATACAGTATACTGAATATACTGCAGCTAACTGAATCAACTGCCTGCCTGTAGTATATTAGGAACAGAACAACAGGAACAGTCTGCAGTGAGATCTAGCTAAACTGGATACAGTATACTGAATATACTGCAGCTAACTGAATCAACTGCCTGCCTGTAGTATATTAGGAACAGAACAACAGGAACGGTCTGCAGTGAGATCTAGCTAAACTGGATACAGTATACTAAATATACTGCAGCTAACTGAATCAACTGCCTGACTGTAGTATATTAGGAACAGAACAACTGGAACGGTCTGCAGTGAGATCTAGCTAAACTGGATACAGTATACTGAATATACTGCAGCTAACTGAATCAACTGCCTGCCTGTAGTATATTAGGAACAGTACACCAGGAACGCTCTGCAGTGAGATCTAGCTAAACTGTATACAGTATATATATATATATATATATATATACACATATAGACACACAAAGCCTGGAATGTATATATATATATATATATATACTAAATATACTGGAGCTAACTGAATCAACTGGCTGCTCAATCTAGCTAACTGAATTGCCTATATATATTAGGTGGATCGAGCTAACTTTTTTATATGCATTACCACTCCTTATGATATCAAAAAAACAAACACAAATTGGTGTATGGGTTATGTGAGCTCTATGCTATATTGATATAGTATATCCAAACCTGTTATATGAGACCTGTTATATAAATACCAATGATCAAAGTGCTTTTGCCCAAAACAAAGTGGACACAATTAAGAAAATATACAAAATTACAAAACAGTGAAAATATAAAAAACCTGCCACCTCGAGGAATACAAAGCGCCCAAACAAAAAAAAACTGTTGTACAATTCATTAAGTCCATCAGCAAAAAAAACAGCAAATGGTAACAAGTGAAAAAAATCAGGTGCAAACAATTCAATCAGTGTCCTCAGTGAAAAATCACTCCTTTTCAATGGTGCCTTCCTATGCTGCTACCTTCACCATATATGTGCATCCACCACCACCTAATGAAATGGCCACTCACCAAATATGGCTAGGATTAGCGCCTTTGGTTCATTTAGATAAGGATAACCACTCCGTATTGCAGATGCGTCAGCAATCATCCCCACGGCTCTGTTTGAGTGTCTTGCTCTATGAACTCTCATGGAACACACAAACGGCCATCATAGTGTAGTATATCGTATAAAATTTATTAAAGTTAAAAAATATATCACAAACTCACATGTTCCGGTGCCTTAAGGCTGGCACTAAGCTGATCCAGCCGTGTATAAGAGTATGTCTGGTCCGCATGTGTGCCCCTGTAATTCCTCACAAATGGCGTGCATTCCAGGCCTCATTATCGCATGACCGGAAGTGACAAACAAGTTGTTTCCCAGCAGCCTCTATGCATTTCGCATTTCATGATGCCTAGGTGGGTTGGTGGGTGGTACTATATTCTTTGAGATTATACAGGCCACTATAATATGAACTGAAGGCGTCGGTAATGGCTTGGGGATTAATATGTTTGTCACGGGCAGTGGGATAGTAAAAATGCGCTATTTTCGTTTTCATTCTTTGCCCCTTGATGCGTTGAGACATAGCTTTCCCTGCTTTGTTATTGGTGACATAAGATTCTCTGGTCAGAGCTGTCAGGTTAAGCAGCCATCACGATCGCGTGCAAGCCACGCCCCCGTTTTATTTATTTTTTGAGGAGAACAGGGTGGTCAACTGTATCAAAGGCAGCAGAGAGGTCCAACCAAGACCAAGAGTACAGATTAGTGTCCATTGGTTATAGTCATTAGTAAGCAGTTCTTGAGTTTTAGTAGAGCTGTTTCTGTGCAGTTTTGATCTGTGAAGGTTATTCACAGTAAAGTGGAAGCTCGGGTGGTTTTTGGCATTCAAAGAGTTTGGAGGTAAAAGTGAGCAAGGAGATGGATCTAAGGTTGTTAAGATTGGTGGGGTCCAACAAGGGCTTTTAAAATAAGGGGGTCACCAATGCTTGTTTTGGAGGGGTGAGGAAGATGCCAGTAGAGAGGGAGAGATTAAAGATGCAATTAGGGCCGATTGAGCCAACTCCTGGATGAAAAAGGGTTAACAGACATGCGAAGAGCGCGGAATCCGGGCGTCCAGCAATATTCTTGCTACTCAAGCTCGTACTCCCCGCTTTCCAGGACAGACATGGCCTTGGGAAATGATAGAGCATTGCAGATTACAGAAAAGATTGTATACTTGCCAAGAGGGGTATCAGATCATTCCCCAATGGTGCTCACATTGAACTTAGGGGGGAAAAGAGCCCAGAGAGAGTGGAAAATAAGCCCATACTGGTTAGAATTATTAAAGAAAACAGATGGGGTCCTGCCTAAATTGATAGAATTTGTAGAATTTAATGAAGGCACGGTGGCGACTGGGATGCTTTGGGATACCCTGAAGGCATATCTCAGAGGCATCCTGATCCAGCAGGTTGCCAAATTTAACAAAGAAGCCAGGGTATGGGAGGAAAATATCCGGAGAGAGGTGCTAGAGGCTGAAAATAATTATGTAGTAGATCCAACCCCGGGGAGGGAAAACATATGGTTAGATAAACAACAAGAATATAAGATAGCAATCATACGGAAAGTCGAGTCTAGACGACTCCTCCAGCGGCAGTCCTCCTTTGCAGAGGGCAAAAGCGTAGGAAGGATGCTGGCGCAACTAGTGCAGTCTAATTCTCCCCCCTCCACCATCCTTACTATTAGATTAACAGGAGGAGAGATTACATCTACCACTTCGGAAACATTTAGGGCTTATTATAAAAAACTCTATACAGCACAGAAAGTGGGGGTGGAGGGAGCAATGGAGGATTTCTTGGGAAAACTAGAGATACCGACCATTAGGGATGAGCCGAACACCCTCCGGTTCAATTCGCACCAGAACCTGCGAACGGGCCGAAAGTTCGCGCAAACTTTAGAACCCTATTAAATACAATGGACGCGAACGTTCGAAATCAAAAGTGCTAAATATAACGGCTAATATGCAAGTTATTGTCCTAAAAAGGGTTTGGGGACCCGGGTCCTGCCCCAGGGGATATGTATCAATGCAAAAATAAGTTTTAAAAACAGCCGTTTTTTCGGGCGCAGTGATTTTAATGGTGCGTAAAGTGAAAAAAAAAAGTGAAATATTCCTTTAAATATCGTACCTGGGGGGTGTCTAAAGTATGCCTGTGAAGTGGCACATGTTTCCCGTGTTTAGAACTGTCCCTGCACAAAATGAAATTTCTAAAGGAAAAAAGTGCTTGCGGCTTTAACCACTTCAGCACCGGGCCTATTCTGGCACTTCTCTCCTTCATGTAAAAATCATAATTTTATGGCTATAAAATTACTTAGAAACCCCAAACATTGTATATGTTTTTTTAGCAGACACCCTAGGGAATAAAATGGCGGTCATTGCAAATTTTTATCTTGCTCGGTATTTGCGCAATAAATTTTCAAACGCCTTTTTTTGGGGAAAAAAATGGTTTCATGAATTAAAAAATTACAAAACAGTAAAGTTAGCCCAATTTTTTTGTATAATGTGAAAGATGTTGTTATGCTGAGTAAATAGATACCTAACATGTCACGCTTTAAAATTGCGCACACTCATGGAATGACACCAAACTTCAGTACTTATAAATCTCCATAGGCGATGCTTTAAATTTTTTTACACGTTACCATTTTCGCATTACAGAGGGGGTCTAGTGCTAGAATTGTTGCACTTGTTCTAACGCACGCAGCAATACCTCACATGTGTGGTTTGAACGGCGTTTACATATGTGGGCCGGACTTACGTGTGTGTTTGCTTCTGAGCGCGAGCTACCGGGGACATTGGCGTTTTATTTTATTTTTTATTCTTATTTTTTTTGTTTTTTACTTTTTTTATTTTTTACTTTTTTGTTTTTTTGATCACTTTTATTCCTATTACAAGGAATGTAAACATACCTTGTAATAGGAATCTATTGTGTCAGGTCCTCTTTATGGAGAGATGCAGGGTCAATAAGACCTCACATCTCTCCTCCAGGCTGGAAAGCATGAGATCGGTAAAAAAATTCACCGATTTCATGCTGACAGACAAGATCACGGCTTTGTTTACATACGGGAACCTGGCGTGACATCTTAACGTCGCGCACGGGCCTCCGACGGTCATAGAGATGACTGGTGACCATCTGGTCACCAGTCATTTCTATTCTTCCCATCCGGCACCGGCCAATTAGTTCTCCGAGTTCCCGATGGCACGGGAGAGCCCGGAGAAGCACCGGATGGCAGCGGGAGGGGGGGGACGTCCCCTCCCGCCGCCTATAAGAACGATCAAGCGGCGGAACTGCTGCTATGATCATTTTTATCGTGCACAGAATTTCCGGCTGAAAAGAATGATATCTGAATGATGCCTGCAACTGCAGGCATCATTCAGATGTCACCGCACAAAGCCAAGGACGTCATTTGACGGTGGGCGGTAGGGAAGTGGTTAATGTAATGTCTGGTCCCGGTAATATGGATGAAAATCATTGAGAAAAATGGTATGGGTACCCCCCACCCCCCCACCCCCAGCCCACTACCAGCCCCTTTGGGTCTGGTATGGATATTAAGGGGAACCCTGCACCCAAATTTAAAAAAAGCCCAATATACTCTGAACAGCAGTATACAGGCGGCGCAAACAAGACAGGGACTGTAGATTTGTTCTTAAGTAGAATCTATTTATAATTTGGAACAGGTACATTTTTTTGTGAACTGACAATAAAAATAAGTATCAAAATATAACCGCTCCTAATATCTTGTACCACCACTGCGCCAATGCAAAAAATGAGAATATTAAACTAAAGCTGCCACTTAAAATGATAAATATGAAAACAGAATTTAAACCTAAAAACACACAAAAAATGTAGCGCTAATAAACGAAAATCACTAAACGAATATAATAGCATTCACTAGTGACACAGTTGCCATCATGTGCTGAATGGCTCTGGGATTTGTGGTGTTGCGGTGGAGGGCTCATTTACGACCTATTTGATGAGACCATCCATTGTTACATCATTTATGTGACAGCCCTCCTTATTTTGTTAGAAGAGATCTTAATAATTTTAATAAATTTAATTATTTTCCTGTATCTTCGATACAGTTAAATTCGTTTTTAGCCGTCATTATGACGTGCTGAATAGATGCTTCTTAAGCCCCCATTAATTATTATACCAAATTATAGTGGCTCTCTTTTCAGGTATGATTTTAAATTTGAAATGGATTTGTGTTCTATTTTATTTTTATTATTATTAGTTTGCTGCACACCATACTCTCAACAGTGAGGCTTTAAACCATTTAAACAATTGTTTTGCATTTTTAACACATTAATGAGCGCGAGCTGTTATGTCTATGTGTCACCGGGCATCGGCATGTCAGCGCTTTACGGTTATGGGGACACAGGATGTGTGCAGGTGCAGGATTGAAGTTTTGGTGAGAGGCAGGTGGGAAAGCATAAAGGGAAGTTGTGAGGGAATGAGCAGCCAATCCCATGAATAAGTCCAAGTGACAAAACGTCGGGTGCATGGCTGAATTATCATTGACACTATCGTGACACGCTGAGGCTAAGAACGCTACACGGCTGCTGTGACCCGGAGCTCAGGAGGGGGTGAGAGACCTACACTGAGCGTACACCTTGGGTCCGCTGTGACCGCAAATCACTGCAGTGCCATCTTACACTTTTTTCTGCTTGCTGTGATTGATTTAAGGCTGGTTTTATTTTCATACCATGTGAGTGCAATATTTGAAGTGTGGTTGTGTATTATAATAAATTTGGTCGTTACTATTTTACACTATTGGAGCACCTTTTCATTTTTACATGTATGGAATATCCTGTATTGACACACAAGCTTTCAATTGATGGTCGTTCACCCTCTAGTGGTTAACTAGCAAGCCTTTGAGCCGAACAGGAGAGTGGGAGGCATATACAGCTGGTGAGTGAATTTTCAAAGGGGAGCTGATACATGCACGGTGTGGTGGAGGATATTCTCTATTAAGAAGACTACATCTCTCTTTTTGGAATATTTCTTTCTTCTTTGGAACATTATTTCACTTTATTGACTATTGTTTTTGAATTTTATCACATGTCACGTGGGGTACAATTTGATTATCACAGTGTCACTAGTGAATGCTATTATATTAGTTTAGTGATTTTCGTTTATTAGCGCTACATTTTTTCCTATTTTTCACCTGTGTGTTTTTAGGTTTAAATTCTGTTTTCACATTTTTTAAATGTAGCTCCAGCCCAAAAAAACTATTTTTAAGCTTTTTGGAAAACATAGGGAAGGGTTATCACCCCTGTAACATTAGTTTTGCTGTCTGTGCACCTGTTCAGAACATTTCACCTCACTTTGCGTCCCACTAATGGCCTGCAGTGAGATGTAGCTGCACAAAAGGTGGGATGTATATATATATATATATATCAGAGAGGTGCGCACAGGGTGTGCCAGGTGTACCCAGGCACACCCTAATCACCCTGTGCAGCACAGATTCGCCCTACTGCCTTGGCTCCCCCCCTCCTCTATTCTCCCGCCAGCTGTTGCTGCAGGGATGTTTTAGAATGAATGGGGGAAGGGACCATTAAATATGTAATTTACCGTTCCCTTTCCTTTCTGAATGAACATTGTGAGTAATCGGTAGGGTGTGTTTGAGCTTTGGGGTGCACACCCTAATGCAATAGGCTGCACACACCTATGATATATATGTATATATATATATATATATATATATATATATATATATATATATGTATATATATATATATATATATATATATATATATATATATCTGTATATACAGGTGTATATATAATGCAGCTATCAGACTCCACTGCCTGCTGTGGTATTAGTATGAGAAAAGCAGCAAAGGTCTTCAATTATTTTTAGGTGAACACTGTGCAGAGGACACAGTACACTAACTGAAAATAATAGCAGCTCTCTGCCTGTGGTTTTATTACGAGAACACCACACATTTTATTCAGGTTTCTTTAAGTGAATGCTCTGCAAAGGAAAGAAGTACTGCAGTACACTACATGAAATTAATACAGCACTCTGCCTGTGGTTTTATTATGAGAACACCTCTAACTGTATTCAGGTAAGCTTTAGGTGAACGCTATGCAAAGCACACAGTACAATAAGTGAAACTCTGCTGCAGCTAGCACAATCACCTGCCTGCCTGTCACAGTATAGAGAACAGCATTAACGGATCTAGCTAAACTAAATACAGTGTATAAATATATATACAACACATAGGATGCATATATATATATCCTCTACACACTGTAACGGCAGCTAACTGACTCACTCTATCTAACTCAATATAAATGACACTGTCTCTCTCTCTGTAACTCTCTCTTTCACAAATGCCAACACACTACACAAGGCCGACTTCCAGACGGCCTTATCTAGTGTGGGGCGTGTACCTACTCCTCTGAGCCATGATTGGCCAAAGCCACCCTGGCTTTGGTCAATTACGGCTCTTCGTCATTACCGCGCTGTGATTGGCCAAAGCATGCGGGTCATAGTACATGCTTGGCCAATCATCAGCCAGCAATGCACTGAGGTGTAAAATGGGGGGTTCGATGCGCAAACCAAAATAATAACCCAAATAAACGAATAACTAACAAAGCAGCTGCCACAACAAAAGGTGATCACAGACCAACATAATGTAATAAAAAAGGGGGGGGTTAATGACGCTTGCTACAAACGAATCCTCTAAAATATAGCAATGTGAGTAAACTATAAATAGACTAAAACAAAATTCTTCAATACTGTGATAATAAAATGAATTAAAATCCAATATAAAATCCAATAGTACAAGCAAAAATTCCCATGCAATAAAATCTCATGCAAAGGATAAAAATGCATCTCTGTGCAAAAATAAATAAATATCAGTCTTCTGTGCAAAATTATCAATAAAGTGCAAACGTGAGGTTCTGTGCAGTCCAAAATAAATTATAAATACATCAAGTTCCAATAATGTACATAAAAGTGAGTCTCTGTGCAATAAGAAAAAAATCCGATGCCGCAGTGAATTATGGGCCATGACGCGCCACTCGAATTTGGCGCGAAAGGCCCATAATGTTCGATCTTCGTCGAACGATCGAACAGCCGATGTTCGAGTCGAACATGGGTTCGACTCGAACACGAAGCTCATCCCTACCGACCATTACGCAAGAGGAAAGAGACGAATTGGAAACTCCAACAACCCTCACAGAACTCCAACAGGCAGTAGCTGGTATGGCAAACCAAAAGTCCCCTGGCCCAGATGGGCTCCCGACAGAGGCGTATAAATATTATGGAGAAATATTACTCCCAGAGCTTCTAAAAGCACTGAGGGGAGCGGCTATGGAGGGGAGACTTCCCACCTCGATGTTGGAAGCAACCATCATAGTTATACAAAAGGAAGGGAAGGACCCTCTGGACGTAGCTGCATATAGACCAATCTCCCTTCTATGCTTAGATGCTAAAATACTAGCTAAGGTTCTGGCAGCTAGGTTGAATAGAATTATCCCAAAACGGATCCATCCAGATCAGATGGGATTTATAGCTAATAGATCCACCAGTATGAACATTAAAAGGACATTCCTAAACCTACAGACCTCGACGGAGAATGAGGGATCAAGAGCTGCATTGTCACTGGATGTGACCAAAGCTTTTGACAGCTTGGAGTGGGGATATATCTGGAGGGTTCTGGGGAAATTTGGATTTGGCCCCTCTTTCACTGGTTGGATAAAAATGCTCTATGACAATCCTAGTGCTAAGCTTAGAATTAACAACGAACTCTCGGATAATATTGAGTTGGAGAGGGGGACGAGACATGGGTGCCCATTGTCACCCCTGCTCTTCACCCTTGCGATAGAACCTTTGGCCATCTCTATAAGATCAAGCTCTGAGATAACTGGTTTTAAGAGGAAGACAGGAGAAGAAAGAATTGCGTTACACGCGGATGATATCCTGCTCTTCCTGGGAGATATGGGGCACTCGCTGGCAAAATCAATGAATATAGTGGAGAAATTCGGTAGATTTACAGGTTTAGAGATAAACTGGGAGAAATCTGAGCTCTTACCGGTGGACCCTATTGGAGATTTAAGAATACCAGGAATGCCACAACTGGCGGTAGTGGATACATTGAGATACTTGGGGATATCTTTGATGAAAGACCCCAATCAATATGTACGTAAAAACCTAACACCACTACTGACCAAATTTAAACAAAAAATTTACATCTGGAAGCGGTTTCCCTTGTCGGTTGCAGGCAGATGTAGTCTAATTAAGATGATCTGGCTACCACAACTAATGTACCAATTGCATAATTCTCCAGTCTGGATATGCAAGAAATGGTTCAATAAAATTGAAACCCTTTTCAGGAAGTTAATATGGAAAGAGGGACAAGCCAGGATTCGACTTTGAACAATTCAGCTGCTGGCAGGGGAAAGAGGCCTGGCAGTACCTCACCCCGAGAGTTATTACCTATCAGCACAGTTGCAACACTTAATGGGATGTGATACCCCGGGAGGAGGCACCCCTAATGGGAGAATAATGCTAACTGGAGCACTACATAATACAATCATTGATGCGCTAGAGCAGTGTTTCTCAACTCCAGTCCTCAAGGCGCCCCAACAGGTCATGTTTTCAGGATTCCCCTCAGATGAAACTGCTGTGGTAATTACAAGGCAGTGAAACTGATCAAATCACCTGTGCAAAATAATGGAAAGCCTGAAAACATGACCTGTTGGGGCGCCTTGAGGACTGGAGTTGAGAAACCCTGCGCTAGAGGCGGACTCCTTCTGTTATAGGAATCAAACAATAAAAATTTAAACAAAAATATGGAAAACAGTTAAAAAACAGATGGGATACACTGGGTTAACTGAAGATATTGCCCTTTGGAACAATAGGAATCTGCAGGAAATTATCCCGATAGGAAAGGTCAGAGAATAGGAAACACAAGGCATTAAAAGGCTGAGACAGTTGTATGATGGTAATATCCTTAAAAAATTCTCAGACTTGAGATGGGAATTTAACATACCACAACACTCATTTTATACTTACTTACAGGTGGGGCATGCCCTTGAAGCCCAATATAGGATACAAGCCTTAGAGTGGAATAAAACACCTCTCTTTCAAAATATACTCCAGGCAGGCTCAACTAAGAGACTCATACCTGAATTATATGGACAGATAAGCAAAAGAGTCTACATCGGTTCAAAACTACGTAAGGAAAGAGAGAGATGGGAAGAGGATATAGGGGAAATAACACTGGAGCAGTGGAGGAGAATCTTAGAGATGGGGCCGATGGTATCGGTCTCGCCCCCGCAGAAGGTATCCCACCTGATGTTGATATATAGAGCTTACCACACTCCCAAGCGACTGTTTAAGTATAATAGAAGATCAGATGACAAATGCCCCAGATGCCAGGAGACTGTAGATCTCATACATATGGTGTGGAGATGTCCAAAGCTGTTTTGATACTGGGAGGGAGTGCTTATTACCGTGGGCGATATATTTGGAATAACTCTGGAGATGGAGGCTGCACTATGTATACTAGGATATAGGAAGGAACGGGAGGAGCGGAAGAGTACCACAGTTGCAATGTTAAGATGTCTGTTCCAAGCCAGAACAATCATAGCAATGAGATGGCAGTCAACGACACCCCCGGAAGTAAGGGACTGGATTAGTGTAGTAAATGAGACCATCTGTAGAGAAAGAGCAGTTTACACAAAAAGAGGTAACCTCAAGGAATTTGTGAAGATGTGGAGGCCCTGGTTGGAAAAAATGGGTTCCCTTCTCTAGAGTGAAAAACACATATTAGTGCTGGAAAATAACTAAAAATAGAGCATTTGATAGGAAAGGTGTACATTAGACAATCTAGCTGCAACATGTCTTTTAAAATGTAATAAGTTAAGCTACGTGAAATTAAAGAAATGGCCGAGAGAATTGATCTACAAATTTAATTATATCGAGATTAACTGAATAATAACCTTTTTTGAGAACTGGTGCCCAAAACCGAACTGCATATTCCAGATGACGTCTTACTAATGATTTGAACAGGGGCAAAATTATATCTCTCTCTCTGGAGTCCATACCTCTCTTAATACAAGAAAGAACTTTGCTCGCTTTGGGAACCGCAGCTTGGCATTGCATGCTATTATTGAGCTTATGATCTACCAAAACCCCCAGATCCTTCTCCACTACGGATTCCCCCAGTTGTAATCCCCCTAGCATGTATGATGCATGCATATTAGCCCCCAAGTGCATAACTTTACATTTATCAACATTAAACCTCATCTGCCACATAGTCGTCCAATTAGACAGTGCACTGAGGTTGGCTTCTAAATTGGAGACATCCTGTAAGGACGTTATTTCACGGCATAGCTTGGTGTCATCTGTAAAGACAGAAATTTTACTTTTGATCCCAGACCCAATATCATTTATAAAGATATTAAAAAGTAAGGGTCCCAAAACTGAACCTTGGGGTACACCACTGATAACCTTAGACCATTCAGAGTAAGAATCATTAACCACTACTCTCTGAATTCTGTCCTTTAGCCAGTTTTCTATCCATTTACAAACTGATATTTCCAAGCCTGTAGACTTTACATTACACATGAGCCGTGTGCGTAACTGTATCGAACGCTTTTGTAAAATCCAAGTATGCCACGTCCACCGCCATCCCTCTGTCCAAGGTTTTACTTACCTCTTTATAAAAAGAAATCAGATTTGTCTGACAACTTCTATCTTTCATGAATCCATGCTGTCTGTTGCTTAAAATGTTTTTTTCCCAGCAAGAACTCGTCTATGTGGTCTTTTATTAAAAACACTCCAGTATCTTCCCAACTATAGAAGTTAAACTAACAGGTCTATAGTTACTTGGTAAAGACTTTGTTCCCTTTAAATATAGGCACCACGTTCGCCCTGCGCCAATCCAGTGGTACTATAACCTTCATCAATGAGTCCCTAAAAATTTGATAAAATTGCTTTGAAATTACAGAGCTAAATTATTTTAGGATCCGTGGGTGGATGCCATCAGGTCCAGGTGCTTTATCCACCTTTATTCTGTCTAAATATTTCTGGACCATATCACTTTTGAGCCATTGTGGATCATTTGGGGCTGTGTCAATATCACCCCCATTATGGACGTGCGTTCCCTCATGCTCCTTTGTATACACAGAGCTGAAGAAAATATTTAATAAATTAGCCTTCTCTTTGTCCCCAGTCACCTACTCTAGATTATTTTGTAAAGGGTCTACATGCTCAGACCTGACCTTTTTACTATTAATATATTTGAAGATTTTTTTGGGGTTTGTCCTACTATCTTTTGCAATCTGTCGTTCGTTTTGAATTTTTGCATCCTTAATTTCCTTTTTACATATTCTGTTAAATTCTTTGTAACATTTAAATGACACTAGTGTTCCTTCATTTTCATTTTTTTTAAAAGCTCTTTTCTTCTTTTTTATAGCTTTTTTAACTTTGACCGTAAGTCACATAGGTTTTATTTTTAGCCTTTTAAACTTATTGCCCATGGGAATATACTTTGCAGTGAGGTCCCAAACAGTCTTTTTGAAGAATTTCCATATCTGTTCTGTGTTTATCGATGCCAATATTCTCTCCCAGTCTAAGTCCTAGAGAGAAGCCCTCATCCTTGGAAAAGATGAAAAGAGGTGGAGGGAAACCAGGGTCACCTGCAGTCGATTACGTGTTTCGCAAACTACTTTTTTGCATATTTTATCTTTGTGTCCTAGCTTAACCACTTCAGCCCAAGAAGAATTGGCTGCTCAATGACCGGGCCATTTTTTGAGATTCTGCACTGCGTTGCTTTAATTGACAATTGCGTGACAATTGTGCGACGCTGTACCCAACAAAATTGACGTCCTTTTTTTCCCACAAATAGAGCAAATAAGGCGTATATTGATTGCTTTGAACAAAAGTTATAGCGTCTACAAAATAGGGTATAGATTTATAGCATTTTTATTATTATATATTTTTTTTACTAGTAATGGCGGCGATCTGCAATTTTTATTGGGACTGCGACATTATGGCGGACACATCGGACACTTTTGACACATTTTTGGGACCGTTGGGTTTTATACAGCGACCAGTGCTATAAAAATGCACTGATTACTGTAAAAATGTCACTGGCGGGGAAGGGGTTTACACTAGGGGGTGATCAAGGGGTTAATTGTGTTCCCTAGTGTGTTTCTAACTGTAGGGGGAGGGGACTGATCTAGAGGAAATGACAGATCGTGGTTCCTAGTTATTAGGAACTCATGATCTGTTTCTCCTCACAGAACAGTACAGGGATCTGTGTGTTTACACACACACACACGTCCCTGTTCTGTCTCATGCCCACAATCGCTCGCGGCCGGCGGTCATCGCGATCGCCGGCCACCGGAGGTGCACGCGCTGCCTGCTTAAAAGGACCGACGTACAGCTACGGCGGTTCGCGGGATCGTGCCGACCTGCCGCCATATAACGATGGCGGCTGGTCGGCAAGTGGTTAAGTTCTATGCATATACTTAATTCAAGATGATGGAAAAAACACAATAATTGTTGCACTAGGGTGTTCCAGCAGACAAAGCTGTGTTATCTGGGATGATGAGAAATGTGATGTCAGAATACTGAACAATACAGTCCAAGTTCTAACCAGTGGGGAGTAAAGAGTCACTATTGGAATTGTATATGTATATATAATACAGGGATATATAGTTATAGATGACTCATGGTGGGGATAATGTGTTTTATGACCACAGGGAGTACAGCCGACAGAAGGAAGGCAGCACGCTGAAGAGCAGAACAAACTCTGGGATGAATACAAAAGACAGACAAGCAGCGTCAATCTAAGTGCAGCAATATTAATAACACATTTAATTGAGTAGTATTGCACTCACTGGAAGTAGGATAAAAGAAGGCACATCTTTATGAGCAGCAGATAGTCATCAGGGATCCAGAGTGTCATCCAGGTAGTGCTGTGGGGGTCTTGCTCAGCAGCGCCAGTGGTTTCCGGTGTCCCGGCTAGATGTGGAGGGCGCAGGAGGAATCCGTCATACAGGAGGTCCCTGGTCTCTGGGGGAGGAGGCTGTGATGTGCACGCGTTGAGAGCATGCACTCTTCTTCATGAGGCATAGTCGTTGGCCATCTTAGGGGTGGTATATAAAGTTGGCAGGGTGGGCGGGTGGGTCAATTGGATCACGGGACTGTCCCCCTTTCAGAACTACAGAAAAGACACACAAAGAGACACAAATCAAAAAACATAACAAGATAATAGATGGAGATGGGATTAATAATAAACCAATCAGTCAATCAGAAGATTTATTGGTGAATGAATTAGGAAGGTTTTGGGAACACAATATGCCATGATAAAAAATTAAAACATATGTAAAAAAATATTAAAAAGATAAAAGCATAATATATATATATATATATATATATATATATATACTGTATATATAGTATTAATATTGTTATAAAAAAGGTGTACTATGCTCTATAATTAATGTACTTAATTATACATTAAGTATGTACTATAGCAGAGGTCGTCAACCCCCCGTCCGCGGCCCAAAGCCGGGCCGTACCACCTCTCTAGCCGGGCCGCAACGTAAATGACACTGTTCGTGCCGTATCGCCGCTATAGCTGGGCCACGGAGGAGACCGTCAGCGATGCAGCTGCCCGAGCAGAGAGGTGACACCATCTCTCTGGGCAACGCAGAGGCGCGCCGCTGTCCCGCCCTAACATACGGCGCTGCAAGGCTACGCTACACAGAGGCGCGGCCGGCCAATGAGAGAGAGCGAGCATGACGTCATCTCTCCGCCCACCCTCGCTATGTACCGGCTCAATGCATTCCCGCAATCTCTAACGGCTCCCCCTCACTTTCCTGTGCTGAGACTGTAAGTACAGTGGGCACTGCAGAGGGACTTGTATATTTTTTTATACTGGGACATTTAATAATATTTTTATATTGGGACATTTAATAATATTTTTACACTGGGACATTTAGGGCCGGTTCACACTGCAGCGATGTCAGAGTTCGGATGTGATTTGCACCGCACTGCAGTGCACATCACATGCGATCTCTGCGATTTCAGCCATACAAATCGTATGGCTGAATTTGCATCAAACTCGCACAGGACCCTTTTTTTTTGTTCACACCCATGCGATCTGATTCCTGTCAGAGTTTGCAGATCGCACTGCGATATACAAACTGATTTGGGGGTGTCGTTAACTTTTAACTGACACTCCCAGCAGTTTGCATAGGGAAATGTGAATTGCCACTGGAAAACCTGCGATGCGGGAACCCGCAGTGGATTTGCAGGGTTCCCGCACCCCAGCAGTGTGAACCGACCCACACATCGTGATTCCTCCCCCCCTCCTACCGGGCCTTGGAAAAATATTCTTCCACAAAACCGGTCCTTGGTGCCAAAAAGGTTGGGGACCACTGTACTATAGTATGTGTATGTCTATTGTCTGCTAATTAATTCTCACTATATTCTTTCACAGGACCATTATAGTCTTAAAGAGGAAGTAAACCCTCGTCAAAAAAAAAAAAAAAACCCTGCAAGACAAAGGCATAATTAGCTAGTATTCATACCATACTAGCTCATTATGTATTACTTACCTGAGATCGAAGCCCCCCCCAGCGGTCCATGTCTCCCCCCTCTGTCCGCCAACATGTTGTCCCGGAGTTACTTCTGGGTATTGTGGCTCCCGCGCTGTGATTGGCTGCGCTGTGATTGGCATGCGCGTGGGAGCCGCCGGTAACGGCACGAAGACTGAAGCAACGGCACATAGGTGCCATTGCTTCAGTTTGCCCTAGTGTGCATGTGCCGATGTCATCGGCACATGCAGGGGATATCTCCTAAACCGTGCAGGTTTAGGAGATATCCCGGGTAGCTACAAGTAAGCCTTAATATACTGTAGGCTTACCTGTAGCATAAAGTTGTAAAAAAAGGGTTTACAGCCACTTTAAGACACCTTTTATATATCACTCATATAGAAACAGCCACAA
Source organism: Rana muscosa (assembly GCA_029206835.1). Lineage (NCBI taxonomy): Eukaryota > Metazoa > Chordata > Amphibia > Anura > Ranidae > Rana > Rana muscosa. The sequence continues at coordinate 797,171,648 of CM055117.1, read as the reverse complement.
GTAATTACATTAATTATAGAGCATATTACACCTTCTGTATTACAACAATAATATATATAAAAATATATATATATATATATATATTGTGAGGGGGTTAGCTCGGCAGCGGGTGTGTGTGACCCCCGAGATGGGCTCCCCACACAAAAACAGGCCCAGCAAACGGAGGTTGTGGTTTTCAAAATCAAAAAGGTGCGGTTTATTTTCTATTTACAGTGACAAAACACAGCAAAGCAAAAGAAACATAAACAAAATAAATCCTGGTCAACTTGACCTCTGACTAAACATACAGGTTTCCTAACTAACAACTGGGATCAGCCTAGTGCTGTCCTAGTCCCTAAGTCCCTGGTTTTAAATGTCCAAGCAAATAGCCACACAGGCTTTGTCTCACCGCACAGGGGTTCACTCTCCCTAGACAGTCCACACAGGTCTGGTTCCAGGCATGAGCTAACATCTAATGAAGCTGGGAGTTCTTATAGAGGCCTAAATGAGCTGACAAGCTTCAGCTGGTCTCATCAACTCCCTGTCTGCACGACGCCCCACACTCTCCCTAGAGGTATGAGTCATCCATGAGCCCACTAGCCTCAGCTGGGCTTATACAACTCTCCACCTAGTTGTATAAGTCGGCGTAAAGCCTGAATCTGGGCGAAATATATCTACCCCCCTGGATGCAACCAGGTGACTTTACCTTCCTGCTGTCACATACCCCCCCTCTTGTTTTAACCTCGGGGTTGGAACACCAGCAATCAGGCATTCATGTACTCGAGACAAAGCATCCACATTCCCCATTTGAACGCCAGGGCGATGCTTTACTGTGAAGTTGAATTCCTGGAGGGCCAGGAACCACCTATTCACTCTTCTATTTGTTTCCTTGTTTTGAGCCATCCACTTTAACGGAGCGTGATCCGTAACCATGTAAAAGTGCCTACCTAGCAGGTAGTACCGAAGGGAATCTAGAGCCCACTTCACCGCTAAACACTCCTTTTCAACGGTGGCGTAATTTACCTCATGGGACTTCAACTTCCTGCTGAGGTAAATGACTGGGTGCTCTTCCCCGTTCCAGACCTGGGACAATACTGCTCCTAACCCCACATCTGACGCATCACTTTGTACGACAAAGTCTTTAGAGAAGTCGGGTGAGTACAACACTGGCTGGCTACATAAGGCTTGTTTCAAGAATTGGAATGCTGCCTCAGCCTCGGGGGTCCACTTAATCATGACCGACCCTTTCCCCTTCGTCAGGTTGGTTAGGGGCACAGCCTTAGAAGCAAAGTGGGGAATGAATCGCCGATAATACCCAGCGATTCCCAGAAAGGCTCGTACCTGCTTCTTGCTGTTGGGACGTGGCCAACTCTGGATGGCCTCAACTTTGTTGAGTTGGGGTTTTATTACTCCCCTCCCAATGGTGTACCCAAGATATTTGGCCTCCTCCTGCCCAATGGTACACTTCTTGGGGTTAGCCGTAAACCCCGCTTCCCGAACAGAGTCCAGGACTGCTTGCACTTTTGGCAGATGTGAGGCCCAATCTGTGCTATGGACAATTATGTCATCCAGGTAAGCCGCAGCATACTTCCGATGGGGCCTCAGCATCTGGTCCATTTTCCGCTGGAATGTGGCCGGCGCATTCTGTAACCCGAACGGCATTCTTTTATATTGGAACGCCCCGTCTGGGGTTACAAATGCGGTTTTCTCTTTGGCCGACTTGACCAGGGGGATTTGCCAATACCCTTTTGTGAGGTCAAGAGTCGTCATGTATCGGGCTGTTCCCAGCCGGTCGATCAACTCATCTATACGTGGCATGGGGTAGGTGTCAAATTTTGTAACTTTGTTCAACTGACGAAAATCGTTACAAAATCGCCAGCTCCCATCCGGTTTAGGCACCAACACAATGGGACTAGACCAATCACTTTGGGACTCCTCTATCACCCCTAAGTTCAGCATTTTCTGTACTTCCTCCCGTATTGCCTCCCGTCGGGCCTCTGGGATCCGATAGGGTTTTAACTTCACCCTTTCACCGGGCGGGGTAATGATGTCATGCTCTACCCCAGATGTTTGTCCCGGCAGCTCAGAGAATACCTCCTTGTTGCGAAGCACAAACTCCTTAACCTCCTGTTGTTGGGGTTGTGACAAGGTGGCTGCTATTCCAACCTCAGGAATCACGCAACCAGTTTGAGCTGGTGACCAAGTGTCTGCGACTAGGGACTCTCTATCCCTCCAGGCTTTCAACAGATTAACGTGATAGATCTGTTCGGGCTTTCGCCTTCCTGGTTGTCTGACCTTGTAATTAGACATGTGCATTTCGTTTCGTTCCGAATCGAAATTCGGACGAATTTTTCATTATTCGGACATTCGGATGCATCCGAATTACCGAATTACAATACTAACGAATTTAACCGAATCCGAATTTTTTCGAATCTAAAAATATTTTTGACCCGACTTTGGGTCCATGTATCTCGGGGTTCCTTGGTGATAGAAACCCCAAATTTGGAGATGTTGTAGTGCTAGTTCTTCTGTGTTTGCATACCAAATTTGGGGTTTCTATCACTAAGTGACCCCGAGAAACGTGGACCCAAAGTCGGGTCGCAAAATGTCAAGCACTTTACTGGAGCAGAGAATGACATTTTGCGACCCGATTTTGGGGCCACATATCTCGGGGCCACTTGTAGCTAGAAACCCCAAATTTGGTATGCAAACACAGTAGAACTAGCACTACAACATCTCCAAATTTTGGGTTTCTATCACCAAGTAACCCCAAAATACATGGACCCAAATTCGGGTCGCAAAATATTTTCGAATCCGGTTGAAATAGTATCAACATGATTCGAAATTATTTCAACTGCATTTGAAACTATTTCAACCGGATTCGAAAATATTTTGTGACCCGAATTTGGGTCCATGTATCTCGGGGTTACTTGGTGATAGAAACCCCAAATTTGAGGTTATTGTTTTTCTAGTCTATTTTCTATTTTATTATAATCTTTTCTATCCAAAGTTAAAATTAATTAATTAAAAAATTTGAATTCATACTATTCGAAATTCAAATTTATTCTATTCGAAATTCGAATTTCAGAAGATGGTTGTATATTCTTTCTATTTTATTCTTCTAAATTATATTTTTTTTCTATTCTGTTCTAATCTTTTCTATTTGAATTATAAATTTTGGAAGAAGGTTATTTACTTACTTATATACATCTGTCACATAAAAAAAAGATGTGAAATGGCTGTCACGGATGTCGATCGCAAGGCAAGTACATATGCTGTATGTCATTGTCCACTTGCCACAACACCTGCCACGAGTGCCACGTGACCGGCCACGAGTGCCACGTGACCGGCCACGAGTGCCACGTGAACGGCCACGAGTGTCACGTGACCTGCCATGTGACCTGCCACGAGTGCCACGTGAACGGCCACGAGTGTCACGTGACCTGCCACGTGACCAAGTTGTGGATTGTCCACTTGCCACGTCACCTGCCACAAGTTATGGGGTTCCTAGCACCAAGTGACCCCCAGATATGGGCGATATGTCAAGTACTTTTCTGCAGCAGAGAATGACATTTTGTGACCCGACTTTGGGGCCACGTATCTCGGGGCCACTTATAGCTAGAAACCCCAAATTTGGTATGCAAACACAGTAGAACTAGCATTACAACGGGGTTACTTGGTGATAGAAACCCCAAATTTGGGGTTATTGTAGTGCCAGTTGTAATGTGTTTGCATACCAAATATTTTGGGATTTCTAGCTATAAGTGGCCCCGAGATACGTGGCCTCAAAGTCGGGTCACAAAATTTAATTCTCTGCTGCAGAAAAGCACTTGTCAGATCGCCCATATCTGGGGGTCACTTGGTGCTAGGAACCCCATAACTTGTGGCAGGTGACAATCCACAACTTGGTTACGTGGCACTCGTGGCCGGTCACGTGGCACTCGGACAATGACATACAGCATATGTACTTGCCTTGCGATCGACATCCATGACAGCCATTTCACATCTTTTTTTTATGTGACAGATGTATATAAGTAAGTAACTAACCATCTTTCAAAATTTATAATTCAAATAGAAAAGATTAGAACAGAATAGAAAAAATATATAATTTAATAGAATAAAATAGAAAGAATATGCAACCATCTTATGAAATTCGAATTTCGAATAGAATACATTTTAATTTCGAACAGTAGGAATTAAAAAAAATGTAATTAATTAATTTTAACTTTGGATAGAATAGATTAGAATAGAAATAGAGAATACACTAGAAAAACAATAGAATAGAATAGAATATAGATACTATCTATTTCATGTTTAATTTTTTTTGCAGATTACTATTTTTTACATAAGATCTCCTGCAGACTATTAGCATTTATTTTATTTTTTTAGCAGATCTCCTGTAGACTATTAACAGCCATTTCACTTCTTTTTTTTTTGCAGATCTCCTGCAGACTGTTAGAATCAATTTCATTTTTTTTTCAAAGTCGGGTCGCAAAATATTTTCGAATCTGCTTTAAATAGTATCAACATGATTCGAAATTATTTCAACCGCATTTAAAACTATTTCAACCGCATTTAAACTATTTCAACCGGATTCAAAAATATTTTGCGACCCGACTTTGGGTCCAGGTATCTCGGGATTAGTTGGCGATAGAAACCCCAAATTTGGGGATGTTGTAGTGCTAGTTCGCCTGTGTTTGCATACCAATTTTGGGGTTTCTATCACTAAGTGACCCCGAGAAACGTGGATCCAAAATCGGGTCGCAAAATGTCAAACACTTTTCTGCAGCAGAGAATGACATTTTGCAACCCGAATTTTGGGCCACATATCTCGGGGCCACTTGTAGCTAGAAACCCCAAATTTGGTATGCAAACACAGTAGAACTAGCACTATAACATCTCCAAATTTGGGGTTTCTATTACTAAGTGACCCTGAGATACGTGGACCCAAAGTCGGGTCGCAAAATATTTTCGAATCCGGTTGAAATAGTTTCAAATGCGGTTGAAATAATTTCGAATCATGTTGAAATAATTTCGAATCATGTTGAAATAATTTCGAATCATGTTGAAATAATTTCGAATCCAGTAGAAATATTTTCGAATTTGGTTGAAATATTTTCGAATGCGACCGATTTTCGAATTCGGTCGAAAACAAAACGAAATCCGAAAACGAATTTAACAAATTTAACGAATCTAACTAAACGAAATTAATTAATTAACGAATTAAAACGAAACAAATTTTTTCCTTTTGCACATGTCTACTTGTAATTCACTTCGCTCACTTTTTCCATTATTTCGTAGGGGCCTTGCCATTTGGCAAGGAATTTACTTTCAACCGTAGGGACAAGTACCAGTATCCTATCCCCCGGGGAAAAGGTACGGGTCTTGGCTCCACGGTTGTACACTCTCTGCTGTGCTAACTGCGCTTGGGCCAAATGTTCCTTCACGATGGGCATTACCTGTGCAATTCGGTCTTGCATCAGGGCGACATGCTCAATCACACTCCTGTGGGGAGAACTCTCACTTTCCCAAGTTTCCTTGGCAATATCCAACAGCCCTCTTGGGTGTCTCCCATACAGTAACTCAAAGGGGGAGAATCCCGTAGAGGATTGGGGCACCTCCCTAATAGCAAACATCAGATAAGGAAGTAGACAGTCCCAATCCTTTCCATCTCTATCCACCACTTTCTTCAACATTTGTTTTAGGGTTTTGTTGAACCTTTCAACCAGCCCATCGGTTTGGGGGTGATACACAGATGTACGTAATTGCGTCACTTTGAACAATTTACACAGCTCCTTCATAACCCGGGACATAAAGGGTGTACCTTGGTCCGTAAGCAGTTCTTTACAAATACCCACCCGGCAAAACACAAGAGATAGCTCTTTGGCTATGGTTTTGGCCGAGGTATTTCGGAGAGGGATCACTTCTGGATAACGGGTGGCATAGTCCATTATAACTAATATGTACTGGTGCCCCCTAGCGGACTTGATTATAGGACCTACCAAATCCATGGCGATCCTCTCAAACGGGACCTCAATGATGGGTAGAGGGACCAGCGGGCTACGGAAATGTGGCATCGGGGCCGACCTCTGACACACAGGGCAGGAGGAACAATAATTTTCTATGTCCTTCATCACCCCCGGCCAATAGAATCTCTGTAATACCCTCTCTCGGGTTTTCTCTGTCCCCAGATGACCTCCAAGAATGTGCCCATGGGCCAACTCCAACACCAATGTCATGGATATGCATTAATGTCTGTCTGCCATCTTACCTTCCTCCTCATGTGTTCATCTAGAGACCAGACCTCCTTCACCTGGCTTCCTTTATAATCTCCTCCCAGCCTGACTCCACCCCAGGCCCTATCACTGAACACTATATTAACCTGTGCACTGCAAGCCTGCTTTGCTGATCAACGTGTTTGTTAGGCATTGTGTGTTTGGGTTCCTGCCTGCCGTGTGCTACGTCTGTCTCTCTGTTACGTTATTGGCTTGTCCCCGACCATCCCTGTCTGCTCGTGACCCTTGACCTTCGGCTCGTTCTTCGTTATCCTTGTCTGCTTGTGGCCCCTGACCTTCGGCTTGTTATTCGGTTCTCTCTATCGTGTGCTGCTGCTTCCCCTTATCCTACGGGGCGTGAGCTAGGAAACTCCAGGGGCCGCGACCTGGTCCCAGCCTGCAGCGTAACATCCTCACCACTAGAGGCCCTGGAGAAGACCAGCTGGGTCTTAGACTCCGCGCCCTGGGGAATCTTGGCTCTCGCTTCCGTTGGGATCCCGGTTGTGCTCCTCTGGTCCCGCTTTCCACAACCACCCAGTTTCCTATCCACAGAAGCCAGCCATAGGGTTCACTACCTCGCGGTGCACTCCTGTCCCCCTACGGTGTGCATCTGTCACCTGGCCACAGGTGACCCTGACAGTTTGATCAGCCATGAACCCGGCTGACATCCCGCTTCCCGCGGATGATCCATTGCAGGGCATAGTTCGCAGACTTGAGACCCAGGAATCAAATCAGACCCAGGTGATGCGATTCCTCCAGGATCTGGCTTCTCGATTCGAGCAGCTTCAGGTCTCCTTGGGAACCCCGAATCCGCAACCCCAAGTACAACCAGCGGCTGTACCTATCGCACCAGTTGCAGCCTCACACTCACTAAGATTGCCAGCTCCGTTCCGTTTCTCTGGGGACTCCAAGGCCTGCAGGGGGTTTCTCAGCCAATGCACTATTCATTTTGAGCTTCAGCCTCAAAGCTTCCTATCTGACCGGGCTAAGGTAGCCTATATCATTTCCCTCCTCTCCGGTGAAGCTTTGGCCTGGGCTGCCCCCCTGTGGGAGAGGAACGATCCGGTGGTTTCCAGTCTGTCCGAATTCTTGAAGCTCTTTCGTAATATCTTCGAAGAGCCGGCTCGGGCTTCTTCAGCGGCTAGTGCTGTCTTACGTCTTCGCCAAGAATCTAGTTCAGTGGGGCAATATGCTCTTCAGTTCCGTATCCACACAGCTGAATTGAGCTGGAATAATGAGGCCCTGGTCGCTACCTTTTTACATGGCCTCTCTGACCGAGTGAAAGACGAATTAGCGGGAAGAGCCATTCCCGTCGGTCTGGACGATGTAATTTCATTATGCAACCAGATCGACATTCGTTTTCAAGAGAGGTCCTTAGAAAAAAGACGCCAGCACTCTCTGGGTCCTAGCCAGTCTGAGCTCCCCTCCCTTCATTCCGTGGAGCATCCTCTTCCTGCTGAAGAACCTATGCAGCTGGGCCGGACCAGACTAACCCCCGAAGAACGTGCTAGGCGCAGAACTCTGGGCTTGTGCCTCTATTGTGGGGGCAAGGGTCATTTTCGTGACTCCTGCTCGCTTCGTCCGGGAAACGCTCGGGTCTAATACATTTGGAAGGTGGAGTATTGGACCCAGAAACATCACCTTCTCGCCTGCTCTTGCCGGTGTCCCTTCATGTAGGCACTTCTCCTCAGTCAACCCTTGCATACCTGGATTCCGGGGCTGCCGGCAATTTCATGGATTGGAGAACTGCTTCTTCTATGAAGCTTACCCTTTCACCTCTCACTACCCCATTGGTAGTCTCGGCAATTGATGGCACTGTTCTCCCAGGGGGCCCTATTCGCTTCCAGACGCTACCCATTAGGATGTCGGTAGGGATTCTCCACCAGGAGTGGATATCCTTTCTTATTCTACCCAAGGCCTCTACCCCAGTTGTATTGGGCCTCCCTTGGCTACAGCTCCACTCTCCACATGTGGACTGGGTCTCTGGGCAGATCCTGGCCTGGGGTTCCTCATGTTTCTCGTCGTGTCTTCTCAAGGTGACCCCCAAGGAGAGTCTTCCGGTTGCTGCCACTTCTGTTTCTTCTGATCTTCCCGCCGCATACAGCGATTACCGGGATGTGTTCTGTAAAAAATCAGCTGAGGTGCTTCCTCCCCACAGGTCTTTTGACTGTGCTATTGATCTTGTCCCCGGAGCAACTCTACCCAGGGGTCGTACCTACCCTCTGTCCATCCCAGAGACCCAGGCCATGTCGGAGTATGTAGCAGAGAATCTGGAGAGAGGGTTCATCCGGAAATCCTCATCGCCTGCAGGGGCAGGGTTCTTTTTTGTTGCCAAAAAGGATGGTACCTTAAGACCCTGCATCGATTATCGGGGTTTAAATGCGGTTACTATTAAAAATCGATACCCCTTACCCTTAATATCTGAGCTATTCGATAGGTTGAAGGGTGCCTCCATCTTCACCAAGTTGGATCTCAGAGGCGCGTACAATCTCATTCGAATACGGGAGGGTGACGAATGGAAGACTGCATTTAACACTAGAGACGGGCATTACGAATATCTGGTGATGCCTTTTGGTCTGTGTAATGCTCCAGCCGTGTTTCAAAACTTTGTCAATGAAATCTTCAGAGATCTGCTGTACCAGTTTGTTGTCATCTATCTGGATGACATTCTGATCTTTTCTGAAAATCTGCTCGTCCACAGAAACCATGTCCGCACTGTACTTCAACGTCTTAGAGAGAACAATCTCTATGCCAAGCTGGAGAAATGTTCCTTTGAATGTTCTGAGGTCCTGTTTTTGGGGTGCTTTGTCTCATGTTCGGGGCTTCGTATGGACCCTGGGAAGGTCTTGGCTATCACCAACTGGCCTCTTCCTGCTAGCCTCAAGGCCACACAGCGCTTTCTTGGCTTCACTAATTATTATAGGCAGTTCATAAGGAATTACTCTTCCATTGCCGCGCCTATTATCGCTTTGACCAAGAAGGGTGTGAATGCCAGGGACTGGCCTCCCGAAGCTGTCTCTGCATTTCACAACCTGAAACAGGCCTTTGTTTCTGGCCCCCTCTTGAGGAGACCAAATCCTGGGAATGCATTTTTTATTGAAGTGGACGCTTCCTCAATGGGGGTGGGAGCTGTGCTTCTTCAAATCTTTGAGAAGAGACGCCAACCATGTGCGTTCTTCTCCAAAAAAAATTCTCAGGCAGAGAGGAATTATGCCATCGGTGATCGGGAACTTCTCGCAATTAAATTGGCGTTAGAGGAGTGGCGTCATCTCTTGGAGGGTTCCCCTCACTCCATAACGATCTTTACCGATCACAAGAATTTACAGTATCTACAGAATGCTAAACGTCTGAATCCTAGACAGGCCAGGTGGAGTCTCTTCTTTGCCCGTTTTAATTTCACGATTACCTACAAACCTGGTTCCTGCAACGGTCGGGCTGATGCGCTCTCTAGGTCATTTGACACTTTGGACGAGGAGTCCGCCCCTGAACCTGAGCCGATCATTCCCACCTCATGCATTGTTGCCCACTCTACCACCCTGAAGTCTAAAATTCCGCCTGGTAAGACCTTTGTCCCCACTGGGCTAAGAGCTAAGATCCTTCGTTGGGGACATGATTCCAAGGTGGCAGGGCATTCTGGATTCCTCCGATCCTTCCTACTCATCAGTCGTCACTACTGGTGGCCTAATCTCCGCTCAGACGTCAAAGACTACGTTAAAGCTTGTCATGTCTGTGCTCAGTCCAAATCCTCCACACAAGCTCCTGCTGGTCTCCTCATGCCCTTGCCTATTCCTAAGGAACCCTGGGCCCATATTGCCATGGATGTTATCACCGATCTCCCACTGTCTGAGAATAATACAGTCATTTGGGTGGTAATCGATCGATTCTCCAAGATGGCTCATTTTGTTCCTCTTCCTGGTCTTCCTTCTGCCCCTGCCTTGGTTCCCATTTTCATTCGAGAAATTCTCCGCCTACATGGGGTCCCTTCTCATATTGTTTCCGACAGGGGAGTCCAATTCACGTCTCGTTTTTGGAGAGCCTTTTGCAAATCCCTCAATATTGTCTTGGATTTTTCTTCTTCTTACCATCCCCAATCCAATGGACAGACTGAGAGGGTTAATCAGGAGTTAGAGGTCTTTCTTCGCACCTTTGTGTCTTCTCACCATGACGATTGGTCCTCTCTACTCCCGTGGGCAGAATTCTCCCATAACAATCATGTGAATACCAGTTCGCAGAAGACACCCTTTTTCACAGTTTATGGAAAACACCCTCAACTTCCTCTTCCTATGATCTGTTCTCCAGACATTCCAGCTTTGGCTTCGGTTCAGGAGTCTCTCAATTCCGTTTGGGGTCACGTTCATGATTCCCTCCGGGCAGCTGCTGAAAAATTCAAAGGCTTTGCCGACCGCCGCAGGCGTAAACCGCCTTCTCTTCAGCCAGGGGACAAAGTCTGGCTCTCTACCAGGAACATCAAGCTCCGAGTTCCTTCTCTGAAGTTTGCTCCACGATTCATCGGTCCATACACGGTAACTGCTAAACTGAATCCGGTTTGTTTCAAACTCCAGATTCCTAAGAGCCTTAAAATCACTAACTCCTTTCATGTTGCTCTTCTAAAGCCTTTAGTCCTCAATAAATTCTCTCGTCCTCTTCCTACCGTGGCGCCTGTCTCTGAGGATAATCAGGAGTACGAGATCAGTCAAATTCTGGACTCCCGACTCTGTAAAGGCGTTCTTCAGTACCTCGTTCATTGGAAAGGGTTTGGTCCTGAGGAGAGGTCTTGGATCACTGCATCTGAGGTCTTTGCACCTCGTCTGTTAAAGGAGTTTCATCTGAAGTTTCCCTCTAAACCTGGGCCCAGGCGGGGAAGGGGGAGGCCTCGTAAGAGGGAGGGTACTGTCATGGATATGCATTAATGTCTGTCTGCCATCTTACCTTCCTCCTCATGTGTTCATCTAGAGACCAGACCTCCTTCACCTGGCTTCCTTTATAATCTCCTCCCAGCCTGACTCCACCCCAGGCCCTATCACTGAACACTATATTAACCTGTGCACTGCAAGCCTGCTTTGCTGATCAACGTGTTTGTTAGGCATTGTGTGTTTGGGTTCCTGCCTGCCGTGTGCTACGTCTGTCTCTCTGTTACGTTATTGGCTTGTCCCCGACCATCCCTGTCTGCTCGTGACCCTTGACCTTCGGCTCGTTCTTCGTTATCCTTGTCTGCTTGTGGCCCCTGACCTTCGGCTTGTTATTCGGTTCTCTCTATCGTGTGCTGCTGCTTCCCCTTATCCTACGGGGCGTGAGCTAGGAAACTCCAGGGGCCGCGACCTGGTCCCAGCCTGCAGCGTAACATCCTCACCACTAGAGGCCCTGGAGAAGACCAGCTGGGTCTTAGACTCCGCGCCCTGGGGAATCTTGGCTCTCGCTTCCGTTGGGATCCCGGTTGTGCTCCTCTGGTCCCGCTTTCCACAACCACCCAGTTTCCTATCCACAGAAGCCAGCCATAGGGTTCACTACCTCGCGGTGCACTCCTGTCCCCCTACGGTGTGCATCTGTCACCTGGCCACAGGTGACCCTGACAACCAACTTCCTGTAAGGTTTGGGCACCACAAGCTGCTCAACGGTTTCTTCTGCCCTTTTTGCCACCCGATACAGTAGGTCCTTCTCTACGCTGAAGTATGGGTAAGTGCAGGTATTATCTGGGTTCACTAACTCGCCATCTATTTTCACTACGTTTTCCCGTGCCTTTATTAGGGCGGGGTCTTTCAACTGTTCTGTGGCAAAGTTTTCCCTGTGAACCTCAAGATCAGAAAACTCCACAGACGGTAGGTTTTCGTCTGAGGAGGTGGGCTCCTCTCCAGTTTCTTGAGTCTCCCCTGCCAATACTGATAAGGGAAATTCCGGAGAGTCCTCACCACTCTCAGGGGAGTTCTGGCTATCACATTCCTGGTACATAGGGGCACCAGTGGGGGGCTCAGGATCATCCCACAGTTCCCAGAACTTCGGAAAATCCCTTCCCACAATGGCGTCATGCGGTAACTGAGATACTAAGCCCACTGGATGAGAGAGGGTACCTTTGGGGGTCTCGAAACACACTGTAGTCACTGGATACTCTCAGGTGTCCCCATGCACACAAATAACAGCTACCTTGCTATTCCCAGAGACCTCTGTTTTAACTAACTCAGCCTTTATCAGGGTCACAAGGCTACCTGAATCCAGCAATACCACAACATTTCTACCATTAACACACATTTTGCATAAATGTTTCTCAGTTCCTCGAATGGCAGTGCATGCGACTGTCGCACACAGCGACTGACGTCTGCCCGTCAGAAAGTCACACTGCATGGGTTCCTCCACAACCGGGCAATTGGCTGCAATATGTCCCGCTTGCCGGCAGCGGTAGCAAACGATCCTTCTTGCGGCCTCTTGAGCCGCTGATTTCCCAGGCTGTTCTCGCCAAACTTGGGGTAGAGCTCCCACCCTCTCACTCTCTCCACCCTCACCCCTTGGAATCCTCTTATCCGCCCCTGGGGATGGTCTGGTCTTAGGGTGGAAAGTCCGAGTGTCTCTGGAAGAGGCCGTCAGGTTCTCTGTAGCCAAGTATTTCTCCACACGATCCACAAGACCATCGGCCGTCTCTGGGTCTCCATGGCTTACCCACTTTTGGATGGCAGTAGGAAGAGCTCTCAAAAACCGATCCATTACAACACGTTCCACAATCTTTGGTGCGGACAAAGTCTCTGGCTGTAGCCACTTTCTGCTCAGGTGAATGAGATCATACATTTGAGACCTGGGGGGTTTTCCAAGCTGGAAAGTCCAGTTATGCACACGCTGAGCCCAGACAGCCTGGGTGACACCCAGCCTTGCCAATATTTCAGCTTTTAGCATCGCATAGTCTTTTGCTTGGTTAGGCTCTAGGTCATAGTAAGCTTTCTGCGATTCACCAGTTAACAGAGGAGCCACCAGTCCAGCCCACTGCTCCTCAGGCCACTTTTCTCTTTCAGCGGTCCTTTCAAATGTGGTCAAAAATACCTCTGGATCATCCTCTCCAGTCATTTTTGTCAATAAACGACTCACCCCAAAGGACGCGGTATTAGTGGGACGGCTTTCCTCACTGGTCTGCGGACGTTGCTGCATTGCTGCTTCCATCTGTTGTTGTAGTCTCTGCTCTTGCTTCTGCAACAGGTCTATGAAGCAGGCCTCAGATTGCTGCTGGGCTTGTTGCTGAGCCTCCAGACTCTGTTGCAAAGTTGCGTTTGTCTGCTGCTGGGCTGCAAGGCTCTGTTGATGAGCTTGCTGCTGGGCTGCGAAGTTCTGTTGTTGAGCTGCAAGGCTCTTTTGCAAACCTGCATTTGTCTGCTGTTGATTGGCATTTGCTAGAGCCAGCTGCTTCAGTATCTCCTCCATGCTGGCTTAAAAAAAAACTGCCACTGGTTCTCCACCAACTGTGAGGGGGTTAGCTCGGCAGCGGGTGTGTGTGACCCCCCGAGATGGGCTCCCCACACAAAAACAGGCCCAGCAAACGGAGGTTGTGGTTTTCAAAATCAAAAAGGTGCGGTTTATTTTCTATTTACAGTGACAAAACACAGCAAAGCAAAAGAAACATAAACAAAATAAATCCTGGTCAACTTGACCTCTGACTAAACATACAGGTTTCCTAACTAACAACTGGGATCAGCCTAGTGCTGTCCTAGTCCCTAAGTCCCTGGTTTTAAATGTCCAAGCAAATAGCCACACAGGCTTTGTCTCACCGCACAGGGGTTCACTCTCCCTAGACAGTCCACACAGGTCTGGTTCCAGGCATGAGCTAACATCTAATGAAGCTGGGAGTTCTTATAGAGGCCTAAATGAGCTGACAAGCTTCAGCTGGTCTCATCAACTTCCTGTCTGCACGACGCCCCACACTCTCCCTAGAGGTATGAGTCATCCATGAGCCCACTAGCCTCAGCTGGGCTTATACAACTCTCCACCTAGTTGTATAAGTCGGCGTAAAGCCTGAATCTGGGCGAAATATATCTACCCCCCTGGATGCAACCAGGTGACTTTACCTTCCTGCTGTCACAATATATATATATATATATATATATATATTATATGTTAGAAGGCCAGTATGCTGGCCTGAATTTATGGGAGGAGCCCGGTGGGCTATTTAACCAGCCCACTCACCTGCAGTCTTCGTTGGTTTCCTGTGAGTGATAATGGATCTCACTGGGCCGACTCGTACCAGCTCACCTCATGTTTGTGAGTCCTGGCGTTTCGATCGCAGGGCATTTCGGCGTCTTTGTTCGTGGTATTCGTATTCGTCACTATCGCAGGTACTTTTTGAATCTTTCGTGTCAGGTACAATCTTGCAATTAGTAATGCTCCCTGTCTTGCATTCCTTTCTTTAAAAGTCTGCTTCTGAGTTATTGTCTGTCCCATACATACGATTCATTTATAAATCCAAACCTCCGAGTCGCTTTCGGTCACTGTCCGATGTCACTCGCCGTAGGTTTCACTGGACGTAAAGATTCACTGTACACAAGGTTGCCGTCTTCCATTTGGAAAAAAAAAAGAAAAGAAAGGGAGACTCTAATTAGTCCCACCTGCTGCCTCTCTGCACTGGTTAGCCTGGGGGGAGGGGTGATTGGTGTTCAGTTTTAGAGTAAAGGGCGGCATACACTATATAATCAATTCGTATTACAAATCGGTAGTGAGGAGTATATAATTAATGTATCGGATTCCTTTCGTATATTTACGAACTGATTCGGGTCACATACGTTGCATACTTTCCATTGTTGCCATTTGTTGTTTGCCTTCATGCCGTGTGTTTTAGTTCCCGCAGCGGAACTTGCGTATCGTTTGTACACGTTTTTCTCTCACTCAACTCTTACCAAACCAAAGTAATTTTTTGTGCGTCATACATGGCGTAACACCACACTTTTTGGATGTCTTGGACACCCACCATGCTTTTCGTACATCAAGTTTTCAAACTGTCGCACGTAGGATTCGTGCAATTTCTTTGCTTCACGCACTGTTTGCTGGGTAAACCATGTCATCAAAACCCCGCTGTGGAACTTGCGAGTCATTAGTCAAGTCTCCATATGCAGCCTTATTTCAGCCTCGTGCAAGACCACAGTCTTGTCGTGCAATTCGTGAACACAAACGCAGAGCTGTTTTTATCAGTTTAGTTTTGTGCTTTTTTTTTTTTTTTTTTTCTCTTTCTTGTCGTTTCACGTCAAGTAGTAGGCCCATGTCACTTAGAATGCACTGTCTATCATTACAGTTATTTTACTTTGCATTAACCTCCGGTCGAATCTAGTCGCATCAGCAACTCACTGGTTCGTCCCCGCTAGTTTGTCATCTCATTCCACTGATAGTAATTTCACTTGTCTCATCTCGCACACCCTTCTCTCTCCTCATGAAACCCTGCAAATAGCTACTGATTTGTCTTGCATCGATAGTGATTTCCTCTGCATCATTCTGATATGAATCCAAGTCGCATCCACAATGCACCGATTCGTCCCGGCGGGCCCTAGTTGAGGGCCTCATTTTAGTACATGCTCCAGAGTCCGCTCGTTGTCAGCCGCACATGCGGCGCACCGTCTCATGCCTAGATCATGGGAGAATTCTGTCATTCACGTCACCATCACGCATCTGAGTTGAATCCACGCACATTTTTATGTGCAGGTTCGTCCCATACATGTCCCAGTTGCTGGCCTCATTTCAGTACATGCTCCAGAGTTTGCTTGCTGATAGTCGCACAGCATCGATTCATGCCTCTGTCATGGAAAATTTCTGTCACTCATGTCACAGCCACGCATCTGATTTGAATTTTCGTGTGCAGGTTCGCCAAGCGTGCCCCAATTGCTGGCCTCATCTCAGAACATGCTCCAGAGCCTGGTTGTTGTCAGTCGCACCTGTGGCGCACCGATTCATGCCTCTGTCATGGGACATTTTTGTCACTCATTGCACTGTAACACATCTGATTTGAATCCACGCGCGTTCTTAGGTGCAGCTTCGTCTCAAGCGTGCCCCAGTCGTTGTTGGCCCCATTTCAGTACATGCTCCAGAGTTTGCTTGCTGTTAAACGCACAGCGCCGCACCGTTTCGAGTCTCTGTCATGGGAAGTTTGTCACTCATTTCACTATCGCGCTTCTGGTTTGAATCCACGTGCATTTTCGTGTGCAGACTTGTCTTAAGCATGCCCCAGTTGTTGTTGGCCTCATTTCAGTACTTGCTCCAGAGCCCGGTCGTTGTCAGTCGCACCTGCGGCGCACCAATTCATGCCTCTGTCATGGGACATTTTTGTCACCCATTCCACTGTAACACATCTGATTCGAATCCACGCCCATCCTTAGGTGCAGCTTCGTCTCAAGCATGCCCCAGTCGCTGTTGGCCCCGTTTCAGTACATGCTCCAGAGTTCGCTTGCTGTTCCTTGCACAGCGCAGCACCGATTCGTGTCTGTCATGGGAAATTTCTGTCACTCGTTTCACTGTCACGCATCTGATTCGAACCCACTTGCATTCTCGTGGGCAGGCTCATCTTAAGCGTGCCCCAGTTTTTGTTGGCCTCAATTCAGTACATGCTTCAGAGCCCGGTCGTTGTCAGTCGCACCTGCGGCGCACCGATTCATGCCTCTGTCATGGGACATTTTTGTCCCTAATTTCTCCGACACGCTCCACCATCCAAACCGCTCACTTACATAAAAAGGCAGTGCAGCACTGAACAAGTCCATAGATCAAAAGACAGTCCCAGTGATCTAGAGTGATTTATAGAATCGGAAACCTGCAGATGATGTGAACACAGTGAGAGACCTCCACCAGTAATAAGAATGGCCGCTCACCTCCCAAAGTGGACCCTTTGGTTATAGAGGGTCACAGATACCTTCCCATATGGGTATATACGTCTCAGGCATGTATTGCAGCTCCGGGATGGTTGGATGACAACAGCAGATGGACCGGATCACAAATGACTCCAATGAGGTGTGTGTATATATGTGTATATATATATATATATATATATATATATATATATATATATATATATATATATATACAAACAGGCAGACCATAGTGTTCTCCGCATATAAAAGGATATTTAATAAAAAGAAATGCACTTACATGTAAAAGGCACTAAACCAGTGCCGAGTGTAACAGTGTGTATGAAACAACAGATGCAGTCTGTCGTGTTCAAATCAGCTAGTCAAACCCCTCACCACCTGTCATTTATCCTCCAGGTCAGTCAAGTAGGTCCACCCTGCACCAGGTTGGACGTAATTTTCCCTAAAGAAAAAAAAAAAACCTATATAAAAAAAAAAATTATAAAAAATAAAAATAAAATAAGTATGTATGTATGTGTGCCAAGCACTTACCAACAGCCGATCTGAATCTAGTCGCAACGTCGGCCCTATGATTCGGATCCTCAGCAATCACAAACCCCTTCAACCACTAACACCATCAGCCGATCTGAGTCTAGTCATATCATCAGTGCAACGACGCGGATCCGTAACATGAGCTCCCTCATCACCTTACATCTACAGCCGTTCCTAATCTAGTCGCATCATCGGCGCAACGATTCGGATCCTCGGCAATACAAACTTCACCGACCGATCCGAGTCCAGTCGCAGCACCGGCTCAACGTTTAAGATCCTTTACAAACCAAACCCCACCGGTGCTCACACCTCAGCCCGATTCGAACTATTCGCATCAGTGATACCAATAAAGTGGTACTTACAATTCTGATCCCTGGCCTTACGTCCGTTATCAAGCATAAACCTTTACATCTCACTCCATCTGCATATACAATGTTGCGCACGGTCGTTCCTACATACTCAAAATTTCCGCTAACTTTGTTTTAATTTTTCCAATAAAGTGGCTTAATTGCAGTCGCTGCAAGCATTCCGACTCAAATCGGTCACTCATCTCCAGTAGCAACTTGGTTGCTCACCTATTCTCTGTCATGCTAAACACGCAAACTAGCTTTCACTACGTTTGTCGTTCCTTAAAGCCGACCCGCATCAGGTCAGTTCTCCAAGACTTCACCCGTACACGGGGTTGTACTAAGGAGCAGCTTCAGTCTCTCCCGGGAATGCTCAATTTGCAGCAAGGATCATTCCTGAGGGTCAATCTTTTTGTATCACGCCTCCTGGTCTTCCTCTCCCAGACACAGGACCCCGATCAGATCCTTAACTTCAGATCCTTAATTTAGACGCCGCGGCAGTAGCGGACCTGTCATTTTGGGAGGAGTTCCTTACTACGTGAAACAGTATCAAAGTTATACCATCAATATCGCCCCCATCACCGCTGGTAGTGACAGATGCCGCAGCCTCCACAGGCTTCGCTGCAATTTTTGGCCACTATTGGTTTGCAGGACCATGGCTTCCAGAGGCACTCCTAATCCCAGGGTTTACCCGGACTTCCTCCCTTTTCGAACAATACCAGATCGTGGCAGCCGCTCAGCTCTGGGGGTCATATCTGGACAGGACAAACCGTGGCCTTCACCACCGACAACCAGGCCACGGCCGATATTATTATTAAAGGCAAGTCCAAGTCATGTCCTTCCTACGCAGGCCCGTACAACTATGCCCTCAGCACCAGTTAATGTCCACTACCCTTGCTAGTTCCCCATTTGGCCTTCTCCCCAGCCTGGTCATTCAAGCAGCCTTCGACTCGGCCTACCACGGGTTCTTGCGGCATAGCGAGTTCACCCGCAGCTACCCCGCCGGCCAAGTTCTATGTAGACCTCACTTGGCTCGCTACCAAGATCGTTTCATCCTCCACCTGCCACTATCCAAAACCCAGCGATCAGGCACCGGGTTAGACATTTAACTCTAAAAACAAACAATCTCTGGTGTGCAGTAACCTTACTCGATCGCCTTCTGTCACTCCTACCTGAACAGTCGAACTCTTGTCCCCTACTACCTTTCCCGATCAAACCCTTGAGTGCCTGCCAGTTCATCAAACACATGAGAATTCATCGGGGCACAACCAACCATAGGAAGTTGATCCAGGGTTCACCCGGTCGCCTCTCGGGGGATCAGGAAGGAATTTTCTCCCCTGCTGTAGCAATTGGCCTAGGCTCGGCTGGGGTTTTCGCCTTCTTCTGGATCAACGGTGGGGCGGTTAGGTCAATTTGGGTCCTGTCACCTTCACACTCACTCACTCTTCCACGCTACCACACCTCAACCCCAGTCAGTGCTCCAGTCGCTCTTATCGTATTGGAGCGGCCTCGGCCACATCCCCGTGTGGGGTCCCAGATCACGACTATTAAGAGACTTGACAGGTGGAAGTCTGCCTGCTTCGTCCAGCACATCCTCCAATCCTCAGGTGGAAATGGCACAAGCATTCACCAAACTTGCTCAATGAACAAAGCTAAAACCAATAAAACTACATCCCTACCTGAATGTTTTTGCCCCCTTTATTTTGGCATACCGTCCATCAGATCAGGGCACACTTCAGGTCCATTTCATGTTGTAAGTCTTATGTTAAGTCTATCTATCTTATTCATATCCGTATCGGATATAGGGCTTCAACCATAAGTTAGAAGGCCAGTATGCTGGCCTGAATTTATGGGAGGAGCCCGGTGGGCTATTTAACCAGCCCACTCACCTGCAGTCTTCGTTGGTTTCCTGTGAGTGATACCCACCCTCCCATTCCCTTTTTTAGGGCATTTCTCAAAATTCATTTCTCTCCACAAAATATTCATTCTAATCTTGGGTATGCCCCCTTATTTTGGCATACCGTCCATCAGATCAGGGCACACTTCAGGTCCATTTCATGTTGTAAGTCTTATGTTAAGTCTATCTATCTTATTCATATCCGTATTGGATATAGGGCTTCAACCATAAATATATATATATATAATGTTTTTATCTTTCTAATATTTTTTTTTACATTTTTTACCAATTTTTAACTTTTTTATCATGGCATATTTTCCCAAAACCTTTAATCATTAATCCCATCTGCATCTATTATCTTGTTATTTTTTTTTGATTCATGTCTTTGTGTGTCTTGTCTGTGTACATATGTACCCTTCTTTTACACATAACATTTAAAATGGTTTGTACATTGTTATGCCCAACTCGATCGGCGGCTCTCCCTGTCAGCACATTGATTATCAGTGCAGCCCCCATCAGATGTGCCCATCAGCTGCCAATAAGTGCCCATCACCTGCCAGCCTGTGCCCCATAACCACTTGCCGACCGCGCCATGTACAAAAGACGTCCACAGCGCGGTCGAGTTATCCTGAGTGGACGTCCCAGGGACGTCCTCACAGAATCCTGCTCCCGCGCGCCCCCTGGGGCGCGCTCCAGGATATGACCGTGACCGCCGGGTCCGGAAGACCCGGCGCATCACGAATCACGGTAGATGGCCGCTAATCGCGACCGTTTACCACGTGATCGCTCCGTCAAATGACGGAGCGATCACTTGTAAACAGACCGGCGTCATGTGATGACGCCGGTTCCTCCCTCCCCTCTCTGTACCGATCGGTACAGTGTGAGAGGAGAGGGGAGGGAGCGGATCATGTCCGCTCCCTCCCCCATGTCAGATCATGTCAGCTGTGGGCTGGATCTGTGACAATTGCAGTCACAGATCCAGCCATCCATCCATCCCTGCTCAGCCATCCCTGTGCAATACTCTGCCAATACTCTGCAATACACCCTGCCAATACTCTGCAATACACCCTGCCAATACTCTGCAATACCCTGTGCAATACTCTGCAATACCCTGTGCAATACCCTGTGCAATACCCTGTGCAATACCCTGTGCAATACTCTGCAATACCCTGTGCAATACTCTGTGCAATACCCTGCCCATACTGTGCAATACCCTGCCCATACTCTGCCCATACTGTGCAATACCCTGCCATACTCTGCCATATTCCGCAATACCCTGCCATACTCTACCATATTCCGCAATACTCCTCAATACCCTGCAATACTCCTCAATACCCTGCAATACTCCTCAATACCCTGCAATACTCCTCAATACCCGGCAATACTCCTCAATACCCCTCAATACCCTGCAATACTCCGCAATACCCGGCAATACTCTGCAATAACCACTTCCCGCCCGCCGGCCGTCATATGACGTCCTTAACTTTATGCAGGGATATCTGAATGATGGGAGCAGCTACAGGCATCGTTCAGATATTTGCTTTTTCAGCCGGCGATTCCCTGCACCATAAGAATGATCATAGCGGCTGTTCCACCGCTTGATCGCTCTTACGGAAGGTGAGAGGGGATGCCCCCCCTCCCGCTGCCCTCCGGTGCTTCTACCGACTCACCGCTACGATCAAAGCCAGGATTGTTTTTTTTTTCAGGCTTCCCAGCCTAGAGGTGAGATATGGGGTCTTATTGACCCCATATCTCACTGTAAAGAGGACCTGTCATGCCGTATTCCTATTACAAGGGATGTTTACATTCCTTGTAATAGGAATAAAAGTGATCAAAAAAAAATTTGGGGCGGAAAAACATGTCAGACTAAAAATAAATAAAGTAAAATGAACAATAAAATATATATATATTTTTTAAAGCGCCCCTGCCCCCGCGAGCTCGCATGCAGAAGTGAACGCATACGTAAGCCCCGCCCACATATGAAAACGGTGTTCAAACCACACATGTGAGGTATCATTGCGAACGTTAGAGCGAGAGCAATAATTTTGGCCCTAGACCTCCTCTGTAACTCAAAACATGTAACCAGTAAAAATATTTAAAGCGTTGCCTATGGGGATTTTTAAGTAGCGAAGTTTGGCGCCATTCCACGAGCGTGTGCAATTTTGAAGGGTGACATGTTAGGTATCTATTTACTCGGCGTAACTTCATCTTTCACATTATGCAAAAACATTGGGCTAACTTTACTGTTTTTTTTTTCTTTTAAGCACAAAACAGTTTTTTTCCGTAAAAAACGCGTTAGAAAAATGTCTGCGCAAATAACGTGCAAGATAAAAAGTTGCAATGACCACCATTATATTCTTTAAGGTCTTTGCTAAAAAAAAATATATAATGTTTTGGGGTTCTATGTAATTTTCTAGCAAACAAATGATGATTTTTACATGTAGGAGAGAAATGTCAGAATTGGCCTGGTGCTCCAGAACGCCTGAAGGTGCTCCCTGCATGTTGGGCCTCTGTATGTGGCCACGCTGTGTAAAAGTCTCACACATGTGGTATCGCCATACTCGGGAGGAATAGCAGAATGTGTTTTGGGGTGTAATTTGTGGTATGCATATGCTGTGTGTGAGAAATAACCTGCTAATATGACAATTTTGTGAAAAAAAAAAAAAAAAGAAAAAAAAATCTTGATTTTTGCAAAGAATTGTGGGAAAAAATTACAACTTCAAAAAACTCACAATGACTCTTTCTAAATACCTTGGAATGTCTTCTTTCCAAAAAGGGGTAATTTGGGGGGTATTTGTACTTTTCTGGCATGTTAGGGTCTCAAGAAATTAGATAGGCCGTCAGTACTTCAGGTGTGATCAATTTTCAGATATTGGCACCATAGCTTGTGGACTCTATAACTTCCACAAAGACCAAAAAATATGCACCAATTTGTACTTATTTTTACCAAAGATATGTAGCAGTATAAATTTTGGCCAAAATTTATGAAGAAAAAATACTAATTTGCAAAATTTTATAACGGAAACAAAGAAAAATTTATTTTTTTACCAAATTTTCAGTCTTTTTTCTCTTATAGCGCAAAAATTAAAAACCCAACAGTGATTAAATACCACCAAAAGAAAGCTCTATTTGTGTGAAAAAAAGGACAAAAATTTCATATGGGTACAGTGTTGTATGACTGAGTAATTGTCATTCAAAATGTGAGAGCACCGAAAGCTGAAAATTTGTCTGGTTAGGAAGGGGGTTTAAGTGCCCAGTGGTCAAGTGGATAATAAACGCCTGCCAGTGCCCAATAAGTGGCAATCGGTGCCCACAACAGTGCCAGTGCCCATAAAAGTGCCAATCAGTGCCCCATTAGTAATGCCTGTCAGTGCCCTTCAGATATAAAGATTGTTTGTTGCGCTAATCAAACAAAAATATTGATAAAAAAGAGCAGCTAGCACTAAATTGTTTGGACACAATAAAAAAGGCTGGGGATTGTGGTGCAGCGCTAAAATAAAAAAATGAAAAGGAAAAGTTTATGAAAAAACACTCCAAATTCAGATGGTGTGCAGATCCAAACGTAGTAAAAAGTCCAAAAGGAGAGGAGAAAACACTGGTAATGAAGATGAGAAGACCGCCACCAGCACCCAAACACACTAACTTTTACCGTCAGTACATAATAAATGCACATGAGAGATATCCCAATCTAAGCAGTAGATCTAGTTCACAAATTCAAGGCAATAATCAATCAGATAAAGAATTCCACTAATCCTCCTCCAGTGGACTGAATGAATCCAGCTGCACTTTTTAAATTTCAGCAATAGGAAAAGACACAGCAGCTCCAGCAGCAAACAAACATGTGGTAAAAGATAAAGAAAAGCATCTCATTGCGCAGACGTCCAATCACAATTCAAATTTATTGATAAAGAATGTGGAATGCACTCACATGATTTAAATAAAAAGCAAGCATATGTGTATAAAGGAAAGCGACCAGCGCTTCCTACCACAAGGATGGCGTCGTCCGTCCTTCCGTCTCCAAGCATGTAACCTTCCTCTGGGCAGAGATGGGATATCTCTCATGTGCATTTATTATGTACTGACGGTAAGAGTCAGTGTGTTTGGGTGCTGGTGGCGGTCTTCTCATCTTCATTACCAGTGTTTTCTCCTCTCCTTTTGGACTTTTTACTACGTTTGGATCTGCACACCATCTGAATTTGGAGTGTTTTTTCATGAACTTTTCCTTTTCATTTTTTTATTTTAGCGCTGCACCACAATCCCCAGTACCCTTCAGATGCCATTCATTCATGCCTGTTAGTAGCTCCTCATCAGTGCTGCCTATCCAGTGCCACCTATCTGTGCCCACCAGTGGCCATCAGTTCCGCCTATCAGTGCCACCTATGAGTGCCACATATCAGTGCCCATCAGGTTTTTTTTTTTTCAAAATTGTCTCTTTTTTTGTTTATAGTGCAAAAAATAAAAACCGCAGAGGTGATCAAATACCACCAAAATAAATCTCTATTTGTGGGAAGAAAATTATAAAAATGTAATTTGGGTACAGTGTTGCATGACCGCGCAATTGTCATTCAAAGTGCGACAGTGCTAAAAGCTGAAAATTGTCCTGGGCAGGAAGGGGGGAAAGTGCCCGATATTGAAGTGGTTAAGACAATAACAACAGAGAGAATAAAATAAACAACACAATAATATGGACAGGGTTATAGACTTTTCAGAGCAACATAGGTTGCCATGAAGCACATTGATAGCAATGAGTCTGTTTTAATTAGAGATAGGATAACCGTGAGGGGATAGACAAGAGATGCTCAGATGATGCTGTGCTGAAGCATGCCAATCAAAAATGATACTTTGACCAATATCATAATTGACAGTGCCAACCCAAGCCTCTGCTACCCCAGCCTACAATTATTTGTAGACCTTATTTTCTAAAACACAATCCTAATTTTGCTTTTGAAAGAAAAATGCTAATTAAAATATGTGTTTTTCCAGTTAAAATAGAGGTAATGTGCTGTACAAAACATATATGGTAGCTAAAATTTCTTACTTTTATGCTTTTTTGGTAGTCTGTTTTCATTTCCACCCAGTGTCTGGTCACATTTACATTACCTTTCATCTACTGAATTGTGAACTTGTATACAAGTGATTTTTTTATTCTTAATTACCTATTAAAGTTGTGGTTCATGAAGTAAATTAGTTCTTTGCCACACTCCTTTATTAAATTAATGCATGTCGTGAACAGAAATTCATGAGCTGTAATTATAACTCATTATGGTATTAAGCAAATCATATAGAACACAATAATGAATGCTAAGTCACATATGCTTCATTAGTTTCATTATTAAAATAAAGTTTGCATTTTGGACTGCAGCTGAGGATTGTACATAACTTAAAATAAGAAACTATAATTACTTTTTCCTCTGTTAGTGTACTTAAAGTACACTAAAAGGACAACAGAAATCCCTAGATATTATCATTGTAAAACATATCCAGATTATTATTTTAATTAAGTAGATTTTCTTTGAATTGATAACCTCTTTAACAGACACTAAACAGCAATGAAGAAACATCTGTGTGATTATATTATTTATTATTATTATTATTAATTTAGAAAATAAGTTTAAGACCCTTTTCACACTGGGGCGGTTTGCAGACGCTATTGCGCTAAAAATAGCGCCTGCAAACCGACCTGAAACAGCGGCTGCTGTTTCTCCAGTGTGAAAGCCCGAGGGCTTTCACACTGGAGCGACGCGCTAGCAGGACCGCTCCAAAAGTCCTGCTAGCCGCATCTTTGGAGCGGTGAAGGAGCGATGTGTATACCGCTCCTTCACCGCTTCTGCCCATTGAAATCAATGGGACACCGCGGCTATACCGCCGGCAATGCGCCTCTGCAGAGGCGCATTGCCAGCGGTATTAACCCTTTTTTGGTCGCTAGCGGGGGGTAAAACCACAACGTTGGTGGCCGACTACTGCCGCAATTCCGACGGTATAGCGGCGCTATACTGCCAGAGCACCTCCCGCCCCAGTGTGAAAGGGGCCTAACTGAAATAATTTAAAGCCCATTTCCAGCTTTCTGTCACTTTAAAATAGTTTGTTTAGACCAAACTGCACAGACGGCCAAGCTAACAGAAGTGCCAGTGTTCCATCAGAATCCGCGACCCATCAGATTAGGTAACGGAAGTGATGTTTCATCAGCTGCGCATGCGTTCCACCTCTTTCAGGTTTGCTAAGCTGACAGAACATTTGCAGCCAGAAGAAGGTGGCAGCGGACATCTTACTAAACTCGGCTACGTCTTGAATTTCAGAGTAATTTTAGCAATAAAGTGAGTGTGTGTGTGTGTGTGTGTGTATATATATATATATATATATATATATATATATATATATATATATATATATTATAGTATGTTGACATCTGTCATGATGTTTTGATGTTACATTTTGAAAGAAGCTGGATGTCAGCAGTAGGAAGGTGGTGGTACACCCTGCACTGCTCAGCGCTAAACTTTTAGGCTTTCAAAATTAAACATCAAAACAGGATCAAAGAAGTCAAAGAACTATATTTATTTATATAGGCTCACTTTATTGCTAAAATTACTCTGAAATTCAAGACATAGCTGGGTGTAGTAAGATGTCCTCTGCCTTTTTTTGACTGCAGATGTTCTGTCAGCTTAGCAAACCTGGTAGCAGTGGAACGCATGCACGTCACCTCCATTACCTAATCTGACGGGTCGCCGATTCTGACAGAACACCAGCTATTGGTGCTGTATAAACACACAAACACTTTTTTTTGTAAGGGGTCCAGAGGTCTTCAGAGGCTTGGAGGGCCCCGGATGGCAACCCCCCTTTTTTTTTTTATAAATGTTTTTATTTTTTATTTTTGTTTTATAAATGTTTTTATTTTATTTTTATTTATTTTTTTTGTAAGGGGCCCAGAGATCCCCAGAGGCCCATATGTCCCCAGGGCCCCCGGATGGCAACCCCCTTTTTTTTTTTGTTCTTATGGTTTTTTTTTGTTTGTGAGCACCCAAAGCCCCCCGACCTCAACAATTTGCGGCAGCAGAACCCCCCCGCCTCTCAATTCGTGGCACCCCCCTGCTTCTCAATTCGCGGCAGCCCCCACCCACTTCTCAATTTGGTGTTGATTGCAGAGCTTGTTGTAGGAGTTGTAAACTTAGTGATTCAGGCAGAACATCAGGTCAGGAACTGCAATGATGCTGGGTAGATCAGCCAAGGTTAAAGAGGCACTCCACCAGCCTTGCAGGTTCAGGATACATGGATTGCCGGAGCTCCCCACAGTCTTGATACAGGAGCACACTGTGTCCACTGGAGCTGGGAGGAGGGGCAGCCAGCACAGGCACTGAGAGGTAGCGTGTAGCCAAACAAGAGACAGAAGCAAGTGGGCAGCAGGGTACCAAGGCATTAGACAGGAGCAAGGTTAGTAGTAATCCAAAGTCAGGAACCAAAGATCCAAAGCATAAACAGAATCCAAGATCAGCTCAGTGGTAAGCCAGGTCAACGACAATTATCAAGCAGGATTCAAGCAGGGCACATGGAAACAGCTGAAGGGCAGTCAGTACTGAGCAGGAGTCAGAGCATCCTTTAAATAGGCCATCTGGTGTGAATAGAGACTGTGGACATGCTCCCACGAGTGCTCGCATTCGTTCGCGCATGCGCATTAGTGCACTTGCAAATATTTGTTTGCAGCAGTTCTCCTACAATATGTCTGTTAGTAAATTAGTGATGCATGTGGAAACTGATGGAGTGAGCTGATGGGCAGAGAGATAGATTTGGGTGTCATCAGTGTAGAAATGGTATTGGACGCCATGGGAGGTTGATCCAGGCAGGCGGTGTAGATTGAGAATAGACGATGTCCAAGAACAGAACCTGGGAGTTGTAAGTGACACTAAAGGTGCGGTGGGACAGATAGGAAGAGAATGAGCAAAAATGTAGTCATGAAGACCAAAGTAGTAGAGTTTTTTGAGGAAGAAGGGGTGGTCCAGGATTAGGAATACAGAGTAGTGTGTGTTGGTTTTAGTCATTGGCAGATTGTTTGTGAGTTTTAGGAGAGCAGTTTCCATGAAGTGTTGTGGGTGAAATCCTGACTGAAGGGGATCAAGAAGGTTGTTCTCAGTAAGATGGTTGCTCAGTCAGTTGTAGACGTTCGAGGAGTTTGGAGGAAAATGGGAGCAGGGAGATGGGAAGTAGGTTGTTAAGATTGGTGGGGTCAAAGGAAGACTTTTTAAGTATGGGGGTGACTAGTTCATGTTTTCGAGAGTTGGGAAAGATGCCAGAGGAGAGGAGGAGATTGAAGATTTAGAAAGTATAGAACCAGAGGGTGACCATTAGGGATGAGCTGAACACCCCCCGGTTCGGTTCGCACCAGAACCTGTGAACGGACTGAAAGTTTGCTCGAACATTAGAACCCTATTAAATACAATGGACTTGAACGTTCAAACTCTAAAGTGCTAATTATAAAGGCTAATATGCAAGTTATTGTCCTAAAAAGGGTTTGGGAACCCGGGTCCTGCCCCAGGGGACATGTATCAATGCAAAAAAAAAGTTTTAAAAACTGCAGTTTTTTCGGGAGCAGTGATTTTAATGATGCTTAAAGTGAAAAAAAGAAAGTGAAATATTCCTTTAAATATTATACCTGGGGGGTGTCTATAGTATGCCTGTGAAGTGGCACATGTTTCCCGTGTTTAGAACTGTCCCTGCACAAAATGACATTTCTAAAGGAAAAAAAGTCATTTAAAACTGCTTGCGGCTTTAATGTAATGTCTGGTCCCGGCAATATGGATGAAAATCATTGAAAAAAAGGGCATGGGTACCCCCTCCCCCCCCCAGCCCCTTTGGGTCTTGTATGGATATTAAGGGGAACCCCGCACCCAAATAAAAAAAAGGCCCTATATACTCTGAACAGCAGTATACAGGCGGTGCAAACAAGACAGGGACTGTAGGTAGAATCTGTTTGTAGTTTGGAACAGGTAAATTTTTTAAGTGTATCTCCAGCCAAAAAATCAATTTTTAAGCTTTTTGGAAAACATAGGGAAGGGTTATCACCCCTGTAACATTTGTTTTGCTGTCTGTGCAGTGTGCACCTGTTCAGAACATTTCACCTCACTTTCCGTCCCAATGACAAATGTTTTTAGAAAATGTGTTTTTTTTTATTGAAACAAGGATTGGTGATAAGGCATCAGTGGAGAGGAGACACCTTTTTCCCATATTAACTCTTACAGGACAGAATTTCCTTTCCTAGGGGTAGATTTCCTCTCACTTCCTGTTGTCTCTTTCCTTTTGCAAGTAGGAGTCGTTTGTAAGTTGGATGTTTGAAAATAGGGGCCTGCCGTATATACTCGGCAGAAATTTGGCCCTTAGGTGTTGGTGTTGCCACAACACTGTAAGCCCTCACAGTTACTCTTGGTGGGCACTGGAACGCCCTGCTGTGAACTAATATATCAAGAATTGTAATTACGCGGGGGGGCGTGGTGACCGGACTCCAAGATGGACGCTTAGCCCAGGAGCTCCGCTTGTCAGCCTGAGATAGCATCAGCCTCCACAGCCCACCGGCGATCCTGCGAGCCCTGCGATCGGTCATCCGATCACTGATCTGCCGAGGAACAACCGGTGATGCCCAGGAATCGTAAATCACCGCTGCAGCCCCAGAAACTAGACAGCTTCTTCGGAGCAGCAGCGAGGGGAATGCAGCAAAATGGCGGCGACGACGGAGCGCGAGTCCCTCAGCACGCCTCGCAGCCAGGAGCACTTACCACAAGCAACGGCCCGCCGTCCGTCGCCATCCGCTCGGCTACAGCACACAGCGCTTCCTCCTCAGGGACATCCAGCCCCTCAACGCGGAGCCCAGCCAAATCGAGGCCGAGGAGGGATTCCCCAGCTAGGCCGCAGCCGGATCTCAACATGGAGGTAAGCGGGCCGCAATCCACCAGCACTAGCCAGCGGCAACAGAGGGGGGACCCCATATCAGAATTCCCCACGGCAGATAGACCAGTATCCGACACCGTGCTGAAGGACATGCTCCTTTCACTGAGAACATCCCTGCAGTCAGATATATACAGTGGGATCACTGCATGCCAAAAAGAAGTACAGGCCATAGGACAGAGGGTCCATGTTGTGGAAGACAAAGTGGAAGAGCACACTTCTGCATTTAACATGATGGTGGATGCCATCAAGGCACAGGGGGAGGAAATAGTTTGGCTCAAGGATAAGATGGCGGACCTCGAGGACAGATCAAGAAGGAATAACCTCAAACTGAGAGGGGTCCCTGAAAATGTTCCCCCCACACAGCTCCTTCAATACACCCAGACTCTGTTCTCCACGTTGCTGCCAGATGCAACAGCACAGGATCTTATCATTGATAGAATCCATAGGGTCCCTAAACCGTCGTTCCTCCCTGACGAGACTCCCAGGGATGTACTGATGAGAGTACACTTTTTTCACGTCAAAGATCGCATACTACAAGCGTCACGTACCCCAGGGAAAGTCCCGCCACAATACGCCAACATCAGGATGCTACCTGACCTGTCCAGACACACTCTTCAGCGCAGACGCAATCTGCTCACTGTAACCAAAGCATTGAGGAATCACAACATACCGCATAAGTGGAAATATCCAGCCACTCTTATTATCACCTACAATGGGACCAGTGTCTCAGTGTCCAAAATAGAGGAAGGGCTGGCTGCTCTACGCCAATGGGGGATTCTCCCGGAACATGTTCCTCAACCCCAATCCTCTGCAAGCCCACGGCCAATACAGAATGAATGGCAGGTAGTGTCACACAAGAAGGCTAGTAAGGAAAAATCCGGTGAAGCAACATAATTACTTACACTCACCAATCTCGTTTATCTCAGGTGCACAGGTACCGCAGTGAGGTACCAACTGTACACCCTCCGTTCTGCACTTGCAGCTACGTCTGCTCGAGGATCAATTTATGGATCCATTTCTTTTGCAAATCCAGTTATATCTATTTTTTTTCTTATGTCTCCGTTGCTGTTTTCCTTTTTTCTCCCCAGTGTCCCTTTTGATATACACAGGTACGCTCAATGTATAATGACAGCGGTAAATGAAGAACATGTTAGACTATCCTCATCATACCACAAGGATGGACGAAGCCAACCAACTTTCTCCGAGACGAGTAAGTGCCTAACCAGTTTCCTCACACACGATACCAATCCAATAACACTATGACGATTAAGATCCTATCTATTAATGCCCGGGGTCTGAACCACCCGGTAAAACGCTTCTCCATGTGGAAGGAAGCCGGCATTCAGAGAGCTGATATACTCTGTGTGCAGGAAACACATTTCCAAAAAGATGCTGCCCCGAAGTGTTCACATAAGGACTACCCTTTCATATATACGGCTTGTACGCCTGCCAACAAGAAGGGAGGAGTCCTATTAGCCATCAAAAACTCCCTATCATTCCAACCGAAAACGACTGTTCTGGACGAGGGAGGCAGGTATATAATCCTTACGGGAGACATCAATTCCAAACCATACACGATTGTGTCAGTATATGCCCCTAACACTCACCAACTCCGCTTCTTGAGGAAAATCCTTACCAAAGCCCAAAATTTGCAATATGGCAACCTCCTGATATGCGGTGATTTTAACATGACATCGGACCCGCTACTGGATACTACCTCTGGCAAACCCAAGACCCACCTGTCTCTACAACCTTTGTTACACAAAGTGGAACTCTTTGATGTATGGAGATGTCTCCACGCCAACGAACGTGACTATACTTTTTTCTCGAACAGACACAGTTCATATTCTCGTATAGACATGTTCCTAACTGATAAATGGTTGCTGCAGAACGTTGAAAAAACTAGTATACACAATATTACATGGTCAGACCATGCTGCTATATCTTTGTCTATTATAGAAAAGGGTGTCTCCCCTTCTATCCCCATCTGGCGTAGTAACAATAGGGTTCTTCAAGAACCAATCCTCCAAAAGTCTATAGCCCAACACCTAACGAATTACTTCGCAGAAAATGCTGATTCTGTAACTGATCCAAACATTCTGTGGAATGCACATAAAGCCTATATTCGAGGGGTATTAATCCAAATTGGCGCTAGGGAAAAAAGAAAACTAACGCACTCACTTAACTCTACTATTGCTGACATACAGGTTCTAGAAACCATGCATAAGCAGTCACCGTCAGAACCCTTAACTAGTAAACTGTGCGCCAGCAGAGAAAAGCTTAGAGAACTTCTATCGCGCCAATTTGATAGGCACCTAAGACGCCTGAAACTCCTTCACTATGCCAACGCGGACAGAGCAGGCAAATATTTAGCAAATAGACTCAAAGCCACTCGTTCCAAAACTAGAATACAATACCTGAAACACCCATCTACTTCACTAAAAATTATTCACCCCCAAGATATAGCCGATCAATTTGCTGACTACTATAGCTCGCTTTACAACCTCCAGAGAGACTCCAATACCCCTCAACCGACAACAGAAAAAATACAAACGTTCTTGCACACGCTGAAACTCCCATCCCTTTCCCAAACACAACTGGAGGACTTAAACAACCCAATCACGGCACTAGAAATAGAACACATAATTGACTCTTTACCAATCGGGAAATCCCCCGGCCCAGATGGCTTTTCCAATGAATATTTCAAAACATTTAAACAGATCCTTTCGCCCCACATGTCTAAAGTCTTCATTAAAGCCACAGAAACAGCGACACTTCCAAAAGAATTGCTAAAAGCACACATAGTCACACTCCCTAAACCAGGGAAAGAACCCCACACACCAGCTAACTTCAGACCCATTTCACTCTTAAACACTGACACAAAAATATTTGCAAAATTACTAGCTAAAAGACTTACGCATATTATACCACTAATCATTAAAAAAGACCAGATGGGCTTTATAAAGGGGAGGCAGACCTCTGACGCTACCAGAAGAATCATCAATGTAATACATCAGGCTGAAAGAAATCGAACGCCTTCTCTGCTGCTCTCTATCGATGCAGAGAAGGCGTTCGACAGGGTCCATTGGACCTACATGGAAATGGTTCTGGAAAAATTTGGGTTCAAGGGATCAATTTTAAAAGCTATTCTATCTCTATATTCATGTCCATCCGCCCAGGTGTACTCTGCAGGCCTACTGTCTAAATCATTTGACATATCAAATGGGACCAGACAGGGCTGTCCCCTGTCCCCAACTATTTTTAATCTTATGATAGAACCACTAGCTGAAGCGATCAGATCAACGCCCTCGATCACGGGCTTCCAGTTTGGTTCCAATATGCATACCATTAATCTATTTGCGGATGATGTAATTCTACTTCTGACTAATCCTTTACAGTCCCTAAAAGAGGCGCACAAAATATTGACAACATTTGGGGATATATCCTACTATAAGGTCAACTTTACAAAATCTCTCATCCTAGACCTAGGAGTACAGTCTCAAATGAAACAGTCCCTTCAAAAACAATTACCATATACTTGGAGCGCGGGTAGTATCACGTACCTGGGTATCTCACTCACTAGTAAAATAGCTGCCCTCGCTAAAACTAACATGACTCCGCTGGTAACCAAACTGGAAGCCCAACTCAAGGCCATTTCGAGAACTGAAATCTCATGGATGGGTAGAATCTCCGCATATAAAATGTTCATCTTACCACAAATTTTGTATGTATTTCACACTCTGCCTATTCATATCCCTATTCATTTCATCAATAGTCTCGCTAGAATGGGTTGGAAGTACATATGGAAGGGAAAAAGAGCTAGGTGTTCCAGGAACAACTTGACTTCACATAAACAAGCGGGAGGGGCGGGTTTCACGGACATTTATGACTACCTATGGGCGGTGCGCCTAGACCAAATTAAACTCTGGTTTCAACAATCCGACGCACCTCTTTGGGTTGACATAGAAATTTATCTATCCCCAACGAAAGATCTTACCCAATTACTCTTAGGAGACCGTTGGACTCCATGGAACATATCTCTTCTCCCGCCTACCATGCAGACATCACTGAGAGCATGGAGACTCCTTTTAGATAAGCGTTACACGGACGTACAAACCATGGACTTCGACCTTCCCCTGAATATATTGGAATCCAAGATCCCAATGTTGGACGTCACTGACATGATAGACAAAGGCATATATCACATATCGGACCTATATGAAGGCACACGACTCAAACCCATAGAACAAATCATGACACAATATAAAATCTCCCCACAGGGCACTTACAAATGCCTCAGAATTACACACTTCTTGAGATATCGGGCACCCTCATTAGCGACAATGCCGATTAAAATTTGGCAGTTCTATTCCAGTGCAGGACTAGACAAGAAGGGTATTTCCTTTTTCTATATCCTACTGCAAGACAGACTGACATTCAAGAAGACAAAAGCAATGCAGAAATGGGAGGTAGACATAGGCGATACATTCTCGGACAAACAATGGCACAGGGCCTTCATGGCAGTACACAAGTCTTCCCACTGTGTGAAGCACTGGGAACTGATGATTAAGATAACAAATAGATGGCACTATACTCCTTTCCGACTTGCCACGTTCTTTCCGGGAACATCCTCGCACTGCTGGAGGGACTGTGGGCATGTTGGTAACTTATTACATATGTTCTGGCACTGTCCCAGCATAAGAAGTCTATGGAACCAGGTTTTCCAGCAGATTTCCTCCATGACTGGCATACTGACACGACCCGATCCAGCTTTAGCATTACTGCACCTAAACATTGACAAATTCCCACGGAATGTTAGGCAAGTCGTGACACACATGCTTCTGGAAACACGTCTGCTGATATTGCGCAATTGGAAATCTAATAAAACTACAAACATCTCTGAAGTCATAGCAGCAGTTCATAGAAATTATACGTTCGAACGCCTACTAGCGATCAATTCTCTAACATGTAAAAAATTTGATGATGACTGGGCTATCTGGCCCAAGTCCCTTGGTTAAATTGTACACTTACCACAACTGTGTATCACCTTTTGTGTATATCTCTTTATGTACCCCTTGTTTATATTCTATCCTCTATCTCTGTCTATTATATGTAAAAGAAATTCTTCAATAAAAACTATTGCTTTAAAAAAGAATTGTAATTACATGCCATTGTTGAACAGTGGTAGGAAAAATATGGCATTTGGTGGTGGTGCTGGTGCCACAACACTGTAAGTCCTTACAGTTCCTCTTGGTGGGCGCAGGAATGGGCCCTGCTGTGAATTATTAGATCAAGAATTGTAATTACATGCCCCTGTTGTTGCATCAAAATTGGGCCTTAGGCACTGGTGCCACAACACTGCAACCCCTCACAGATACTGTACTTGGAGCGCAGCAATGAGCCCTGCTGCAAAGTATTGCATCAACAATTGTAATTACACTCCCCTGTTAAACAGGGCCAGAAAAATTGGGCCTTAGGCACTGGTGCTGGTGCCACAACACTGCAACCCCTCACAGATACTCTATTAGGAGCACAGCAATGAGCCCTGCTGCAAAGTATTGCATCGAAAATTGTAAATACAAGCCCCTGTTAAACAAGGGCTGAAAAATTTGGCCTTAGCCACTGGTGGCGGTGCCCAGAACCAAAAATGTTCTTACAAGCTATCAGCATGATCATTGAGGAGGAAGAGGATAGTCACTCAGCATAACAGGATAGTCACTCAGCATCAGCATAGGCAGTCTTGAAGGGATCTGACATTTAAAAAAAAAAATATTCTGTTACATCAGCATCAAGTGCTTGGTAGCTGGTGGTGATCAAAGACCGATTCATTTTTATGAAGGTCAGTCGATCGACCGAGACGGTGGACAGGCGCACCCTGTGATCAGTTACAAAGCCTCCAGCAGCACCTTCTCCACCGCTCCTTCTTTGACTGACCGAAGCCTCAGCAACACGTTGTCCAGGACCAGGAATTTGTAACCTCCCAGTCTCTGGGAACGCGTTGCACTTTCTGTAAGGCCTCCCAAATATGCTTCATCCTCTGCTCCCTCTGCAACTGCAAGATAAGGTCCGCAACCTTACCCTTGTAACGGGGATCAAGGAGGGTTGCCAGCCAGTAATGATCCCTCTCCTTGATCGCACTAATATGAGGATCCTTCCGCAGGCTTTGCAGGATCAGGGAGGCCATGCAGCGTAGGTTTGCTGAGGCATTTGGTCCGGAGTCCTCTGGGTCACTCAGGATGCCATGATCCGCAGCCACCTCCTCCCACGTACAAGTCCATGGGTGTCTTGGGACTGTAATTGATCCCTTTAAGACTGCTGCTGATTCTGAGTGCTAGGCTCCACCTCCATGCTGACACAATCCTCCTCCTCCTCCTCCTTGTCCTCTTCCTGTCTGATAGGTGGGCCAGCAGGAACACTGTCTGGATAAAGGGGGCCTTGAGAGGTAAGGAAGTCCTCCTCTTCCTGCCTCTGTTCTTCCTCAAGTGTCCTGTCCATTATTCCACGCAGCGTGTGCTCCAACAGGTAGACAAGAGGGACAGTGTCACTGATGCATGCACTGTCACTGCTCACCATCCTCGTGGCCTCCTCAAATGGTGCCAGGACAGTGCATGCATCCCTGATCATGGCCCACTGGCGTGGGGAAAAAATCCAAGCTCCCCTGACCCTGTCCTAGTGCCATATTGCAACAGATACTCATTGATGGCCCTCTGCTGCGTGTGCAGCCGCTGCAGAATGGCCAACGTAGAGTTCCACCTGGTGGGCATGTCACAGATTAGGCAGTTCTTGGGCAGTTTGTAATCCTTTTGCAGGTCAGCCAGCCGAGCACTGGCATTATATGACCGGCGGAAATGCCCACAGAGTTTCCTGGCCTGCTTCAGGACCTCCTGTAAGCCCGGGTACCTGCCCAAGACCCGCTGCACCACCAAGTTAAGGACGTGAGCCAAACAGGGCACATGGGTCAGTTGTCCCTGTCGGAGGGCGGAGAGGAGGTTGGTGCCATTGTCGCAAACCACCTTTCCTGGCTTAAGCTGGCGTGGCGTCAACCACCTCTGAGCCTGCCCCTGCAGAGCTGACAGAATCTGTGCCCCAGTGTGGCTCCTGTCCCCCAAGCACACCAGCTCAAGCACCGCATGGCATCTTTTTGCCTGCGTACTTGCGTAGCCCCTTGAATGCCTACGGAGAACCGGTGGTTCCGAGGACAAAGCACAGGTAGAGGCCATGGAGGAAGAAGAGGAGGGGGTGGAGGAGAGAGGTTTGTCAGAATCACCAGTAGTAACATTTTGGAGGCGTGGTGGCGGAACAACCTCCAACACTACTGCACCTTGTCCTACATCCTTCCCAGCTGCCAGCAGAGTCACCCAATGCCGTGAAAGTAAGGTAACGTCCCTGTCCATGCCTGCTGGAACATGAGTCAGTGGTAATATGCACCTTACCACTGACCGCCCTGTCCATCAAGGCCAAGACATTGCCTTCCACATGCCGGTAGAGAGCTGGAATCGCCTTCCGTGAGAAAAAGTGGCTTTTGGGAACCTGCCACCTAGGAACCGCAGAGTCTACCAACTGAAAAGGCAGCAGTTGAAGTGCTAGCAATTTAGCCAAGCTAGCATTCAACCGCTGGGCATGTGGATGGCTGGGAGCAAAATTCTTTCGGCGGTGAAGCAGCTGGGGTAGGGAAATTTGCCTGGTACAATCTGACGTCGGTGTACCAATAGCAGATTGCCCGCAAGTACTTGGCTATGACACACCTAATTCTACACCTTCATTCCTCTCAGTGCAGGTTTCAGAGAGGACTGAAGGAATAGTGGGGTTGGAGATCCCAGCTGATGAGGAGCAAGGAGAAGTCCGCTTTTATTCTTTGGTGTGGGTCTTTTATGTACGCTTGCCAATGAACTGCATGGCAGGTCGACATATGTCTGGTCAAGCACGTGGTGCCTAAGCGGCTGATGTTTTGGCCACGCGAGATACGCTTCAGACTTTTTGCAAATGGCAACGGTGCGATCTTCTGCACACGTCTGAAAAAAGGGCCACACCAAAGAACTTTTGGAATAACGCGCAGAGACAGCAGTGCCCTGCACATGCGGAGCTCTGTGGTGTGATGCAGTCGGTGTGCTGCCCTTAAGCTGGCCCCTGGAGGGCATCCTGCCTCATTGGAGATGTGCCTCCTTCTCCTCCTCTCTCTTATCAGGAGTCAGTGACCTCATCATCCCCTCCCTCCTCATTACTGGAGCAAATCTGGCAGTATGCTGCAGCTGGGGGAACATGACTGCCAGATAGCTGTCCTTGTTGGCCACCCCCTCTCTCTGGGCTCACATTACTACCCCCTTTCTCTGGGCTAACGTTACTGCCCTCTTATAGCTGGGTTCCATCATCGGAGCCTTCAAAACGCTGGGCATCCTCCTGGAGCATGTACCCAACACTGTGGTCAAACAGTTCAGGGGACTCCTCAGGAGGACATGGTGGGGCTAGGGAAGGAGTGACTGATGCCATTGAGCCGAGGGAAGAGGCTGCTTTGGCAGCTGCTTTGCCAGACAAAGTACCCTGAGCCTGGGTGAGAGAGGTTGAGGAGGATGAGGACGGCTTGGTCATCCACTCTACCAAGTCTTGGGCATGTTGCGGCTCAACATGGCCAGCTGCCAAAAAGGACAAGCGTGTCCCACGGCCATGTGCTGATGAGGATGCACCGTGTCCATGACCAGCACTGTTGCCTCTAGACACAGAGCCTGCTTGCCCTCTTATTGCCTCGTGTTTGTCTGCTTCT
Organism: Rana muscosa; assembly: GCA_029206835.1. Lineage (NCBI taxonomy): Eukaryota > Metazoa > Chordata > Amphibia > Anura > Ranidae > Rana > Rana muscosa. The sequence goes on along the minus strand of CM055117.1, from coordinate 797,133,114 downwards.
CCTTGTTTGCCTTCCAGAAATACTAATGGCCTGCAGTGAGATGTAGCTGCACAAAGGTGGGATGTATATATATTTATACTGTGTATATATATATATATATATATCTATCTCTTTACTGATTATAATGCAGCTATCAGAATAAACTGCCTGCTGTGGTATTAGTATGAGAAACGTAGCAATTGTCTTCAGTTAGTTTTAGGTGAACACTGTGCAGAGGACACAGTACACTAACTGAAAATACTTGCAGCTCTCTGCCTGTGGTTTTATTATGAGAACACCACAAATTGTATTCAGGTTCCTTTAAGTGAACGCTGTGCAAAGGACAGAAATACTGCAGTACACTAAATGAAATTAATGCAGCTCCTTGCCTGTGGTTTTATTATGAGAACACCCACTAATTGTATTCAGGTAAGCTTTAAGTGAACGCTATGCAAAGCACACAGTACACTAAGTGAAACACTGTAGCTAGCACAATCACCTGCCTGCCTGTCACAGTATAGAGAATAACAGGAACGGATCTAGCTAAACTGAATACAGTGTATAAATATATATACACAACATCTAGGAAGCATATATATATATATACTCTACACACTGTAACTGCAGCTAACTGACTCGCCTGCCTGCTCTATCTAACTCATTATAAATGACACTGTCTCCCTCTCTCTCTGTAAGCTCTCTCTTTAACCAACACCGCAACACACTACACAAGGCCGCCACGGAGGCGGCCTTATATAGGGTGGGGCGTGTACTAAACCCCTGAGATATAATTGGCCAATGCCACCCTGGCTTTGGCCAATTATGGCTCTCCGTTTTTTGCGCGCTGTGATTAGCCAAAGCATGCGGGTCATAGTGCATGCTTGGCCAATCAGCCAGCAATGCACTGCGATGACGCAGTGAATTATGGGCCGTGACACGCCACTCGAATTTGGCGCAACGGCCCATAATGTTCGCAATTCGGTGAACGGCCGAACAGACGATGTTCAAGTCGAACATGGGCTCGACTCGAACACGAAGCTCATCCCTAGTGACCATAGCATTTGCAAGTGTACAAGGTCCAGGGAGCAGGTGGTTAGGTGGCTGAAAGTTTATTAAAGGGCTTGTCAAAAGCCATGTCTGTGTGTTTTTTTATATTTAACTTTTTTTGTGAATGAGTAGGGGTACTATGTACCCCAAACTCATTAACATGGGAGAGCTATATCTGGGTGTCCCTTATTGTTAACGAGGGTTTTCAGATTCCAATAAGCCCCCATCCACAGAATGGCCAAGGTTCTGGGGAAGAGGGCCTTGCCCTTGTTGAGGCTCTGTGGATTGGTATGGTCCAAGATAGAGTGGGGGGGGAGTGCATGCTCGTCCCACTCCTTTTCTGGCCAGACAGGTTGCATGCTCATATGAGGGGCTGGTATGGATTTTCGGGGGAAATTCACACTTTTTTTTTCTCAGAGTTCTCTTTAGAAAACATGCCATGGGACTACAGGTGACAAGTCAACCTTGCCTATCTGAGGAAAAAATAATAGATCAGCCTTGCATGTCTGTACACCTAGGAAACACATCAACCTGTAGATGATCTGTGATAGCCCTCTTACAGCCCCTCCCTGAAAAAGTGACACCTTGACTTCTGGGGGTCTCTTCAAGCACAATTTAGCAGATCGGTCAGAGAGTTCTGCAACAGCTAAACTTAAAACAATGAAACCACCAGGATCAAAACTGAAGCAGAATAACAAGAAACTGTCCATATTGCCACCATAGCAAAGCCTAAGAGCACAAAAGTTCACTAAATGATGTCCAGCAAAACTGAATCTACCATAGTTACCAGTAATTGAGTAAAGCCAACTGGAGACCAAGTCTAAACAGCCAGGACCAGTTCCCCTTTGTGATTCCCATAAGTGTGTAAGACTCTCCCAGAGAATTCAGAGGTTGAGGAACTTCTCCAGGTGTGCCAAGCCCCCAAAGATTTACTCATAACCTATGCTACTGAGGAGGCCTCCGGCATTTTGGACCTGCAAATGCATTGGCCACTTTAGGTCTCACATATTTTTCAACCCAAGATTCCCCCCTGGCCTCAACATCAAACCATTCGGCTGGTGGACTAACAAAGACCTTTATCGCATTGGCCACTTACTTACCCCGGCGGGCCCAATCACCCTGAAAAACTGTAAACAAAAGCTGATCTACTCTGCTCTGGCGAGCGTGGACATTGTCCCAGCATACGCCAGGGCCTGGGAGGTGGACATGGGATGCTCTTGGATGCCGGCGGTGTGGTACCACGCGATTCAACGCTCCTTCAAAGGTATTCCTAATGTCTCCCTGATAGAAGCTAATTTCAAGATCCTATCTAGGTGGTACTATGTCCCATACAGATTGGCAATGATCTACCCAGGGACATCGCCCTTATGTTTTTGTGGGTGTGACCTGGAGGGCAATAATATTTCACATTTGGTGGACTTTCCCCCACATCAGATCCTATTGGAATAAGGTTTTTCACATTGTAAGGATAATAACAGGCCACACTGTAACCCCCGATGCCACCATTGCCCTCCTAAACTGACCGGGTTACACAAACATCTACAGGCTATCATATTTTATATCCTTTTAGGAGTCAAGATAACGCTTGCAAAAGCTTGGAAAACCCCTACAGTTCCTTTTATGGGATTCAAGAGAAAAGTATCATGGATAATGGCACAAGAAAATATTGTAGCTAAACTGCACGATAGAATAAAAAGTTGTAATGCTATTTGGGAGCCTTGGGCCTCTTACAGCAACATATCCTTGTGCCCAGGCACATCCCCCTAAGTTCTGGACGATCCTGGACCTCTGCCTCTTTCCTTCTTTCCCTTTTCCCTTTTTTTTTTTTTTTTTTTTGTTTTGTTTCTTTTCACACTTTGGGACGCTCTGCTCCCACCTCCTGATTTAGGGTCCTTTCACACGGGGCGGATCCGTGCAGATCCGCCCCGTGAAGCTCCGCTTGCTCAGCGGGGATCGCTCCGTTGATCCCCGCTGAGCCGACGGATGACTGGGCGGTCCCCGCACACTGTGCAGGGACCGCCCTGTCAGAGCGCCGCTCTCCCCTATGGGGAATCGGATGACGACGGACCGTAGAGTCCGTTGTCATCCGATCCGCTCCGCCGACGGAAGGAAAAATAGGGTTTTCCTCCGTCACACTTTGGCGGAGCGGATGTCAGCGGACATGTCTCCGCTGACATCCGTGCCTCCATAGGGGTACATGGAGGATCCGTTTCAGGTCCGCCTAAAAAACTGACAGGCGGACCTGAACGGACCTCCGTGTGAAAGGGGCCTTAATGTGAGGGGGTTACTGCACTTCCCTCAAGTGGTGCGGGAAGAGTAGTACATGAGCTAGCATGTTGAGATAGCTACTGAAGCAGCCCTGTAGGCCCACCTTACTGGTCAGACTCAATAACACAAGAGGCTGCAAAGAACTGTATTGGCACTTCAAACAGGTCGCTGGGGGGCAGGGGGAGGGGTGGGGCATTGGCCTGGGGGAGACTGATCACTTCCACAATGAGTTCCCAAAGGGGTGGGGTGCTGGGTGGCTCCTGGGTTGGATGGCTGGCTCCTTCTCACGGTCTCCAGGCGGGTACTGAGATACTTACTGGCCTACTAGCTAAGTACACTGTTAACTACCAAATACCTTAAAAGTAGATTAGATATTGTTATGCAAAGGTTCATTATGTTAATGCTGTGTTTTTTTTTTCTGTTATTGGACATTGAGGTCCGATGATGAGAATGATTCTGTACAGCATAATATATGTTTTTCTTATTGTCAACATCAAATAAAATACTTTGAAAGTAAATAAAAGCAGAACAAGATAATAAAAAAAAAAAAGTCACGCAGGAGAGGTGGGCTCAAACACAAATGAGACCAACTAATGCCCTGTACACACGACCAGTTTTCCCGTTGGAAAAAAGTTGGATGGTTTTTCCGACGGAATTCCTCTTAAGCCTGCCTTGCATAAACATGGTCACACAAAAGTCTGGTGAACTTTTGACTGCCAAGAACTCGGTGACGTAAAAGACTACGACAAGCCGTCAAAATTAAGTTCTATGCTTCCAAGCATGCGTCAATTTGTTTCAGAGCATGCGTCGGAATTTAGCACGTCGGGATTTGTACACACGATTGGAAATTCCGAACAGTTTTTTTCCTGACGGAAAAAAAGAGAACCTGCTCTTTATCTTTTTCCAGCAGTTTTTCTGTTGGAAAAAGTCTGATGGAGCATACACACGGTCGGGATTCCCGACCAAAAGCTCTCATCAGACTTTTTCCAACAGGAAAACCGATTGTGTGTACGTGGCATAAGATTTAGAAAAAGCAGACTTCCACTCAGAAGAGGAGGGCTCAAACTTAGAAGAGGAGTACTAATATGCAAGTACCTATTTCTGCTAATGATACCATCTCACAAGCTTCACTTTCCAATATGTCTGTAACACCTAATTTAGATCCTTCAGTCCAACTAAAAAAATTTAGAACACAAAGTACACTTGATTGTCATATCAATCAAGGCAATACTCAAATTCAAAATTTTCAGACACTAGGACTTACACAACCCCCAACGTAGAGATGGATGTAATTAATCTTACCCCCTACCGATTTTCTAAGGACAAGCTTTCTGTACTCAAGTTCGGGTTGAGTTTTTGCCCTTCTCAAAATGTAGACAGGTATGAGCTCATTAAAGACATCCACATGTTCATTAGGAACCTCACGTTCAAATTTATGTTCGATAAGGACCGTATTCGGACCAAAGAAGAGAAGGAACTCTGAGAGTATTAAACACTTTAAAATGGAGGATTTCAGGGCCCTTCGGGACCTGATGTTACTTTTGGAGGAAAGTGAAGGTGTGGATGAAATTGATGAGACTCTGCCTGATCCTACTCAATCCTTCGGCAAAAAATTCAAACTCAAATCGAGGAACTTTCCAGATCTGACCACCAGCCCGCAAGAATGGGCCTTTTTATGCAGTGTCATTAGTGACATAAAACGATTTGAGATTTCGCCTAAACAGAGTAACCTTACTAGAGTACAGCGATAAAGCCTTTTGAAGATTCAGAACCACCCTGATGTAATAGTTAAAGGGGCAGACAAAGGTGGTAACATAGTTCTCAGGACCAGGAGCTTTTATGAGAGCATGTGTTACAAGATCTTACTAAATTCTGAGTGGTATTGACCTATCAGTCTGACGCGCACTGCTTCTTACAGAACCTTGTTCCTGGAGATCATCAATGATGCCTTTGCCAAGGGGCTCATAGATCAGGACACCTATGATTACCTGAATGCTCGGTCTCCCAGGACGGCGACATTCTATGCGCTACCCAAAGTGCATAAGGATCCCATGTCGAGACCGATCATTTCGGGTATTGGCTGCCTGACCGAGAATGCTAGTAGATTGGTGGACTCGGTCTTGATGCCTCATGTGATTGCTCTCCCCTCATACATTAGGGACACCTTAGCCCTCCTCAAACAAATTGAGGGGATGGTCGTTCCTCCTGGCTCCCTGCTCGTGACCTTGGATGTGGAGGCCTTGTACTCCAGCATCCCCCACGAGCAGGGAGTCGAGACGATACGTACCTTCCTCCATGAAGAAGACCACCACCGATGGCCATACAATGAATTCATCATCAAGCTCTTGCAATTTATTCTTACCCACAATTGGTTCAGCTTCTGCGACTCCCACTACCTCCAGGTGCAGGGCGTAGCCATGGGCACCTGTTGTGCCCCTGGCTACGCCAATCTGTACCTGGGGGGGTGGGAGAGGGACCTGTTTTCCAGCGAACCTTTAAGCAGGTTCACTGACAAAGTGCTAGTCTGGATGCGCTACATTGATGACGTGTTCATCGTCTGGACTGGCACCAGAGCATTGCTTGATGAATTCATACAGAATCTCAATATCAACCAGTTCAATCTGAAGTTCACCTTCAGCTGTGATAAGCATACCACTACATTTTTGGATTTAACAATTTTCAGAAACCGTGACAACTCCTTGGCTACTGACCTTTTCCGTAAAAATATGGCAGGTAACACATTTCTGCACGCAGCCAGTCTTCACCCTCCAGCTTTGATACGCAGCATTCCCTATGCCCAGTATATCAGGCTGCGACGCAATTGCACGCATCTGTCTGATTTTCAAGCGCAAGCTAAAGCATTAAAAATCCGCCTACTTGCTAGAGGGTATAGCAAGTCACTGTTGCGACAGGCCTACAATAAAACCATGGGCCAAACTCGCAATGAGCTTCTGTACAAAACCAAAACGAGTTCCCGTCAACCGACTACCAAACTGGTCACCATCTAGACATTCGACACATGCTTGAAAATCACTGGCATCTTCTACGTGAAGACCCGATACTTGGGAAATACGTAGGGGAACAACCAGAAATAATTTTCAAGCGTGCTAATTCCCTAAGGGACAAATTAACTGCAAGCCATTACACTAGGAACAAGAACATCAGTGCCAAAACACCTCTTGGCACCTCCAGATGTGGCAAATGCTCATTTTGCAAATGGGTTAAACCCTGCCAAAACAACATACTCCCCAATGGGGAAACTTTTTCACCCAAATTCTCAGCTAATTGCTGCACTGAAGGTGTCATCTACCTTATGAGCTGTGAATGTGGGGTATTTTATGTGGGTAAAACAGCTCGACAGCTGAGACAGAGAATTAATGACCACATTTATTATTCGGGTAACGGCAAAATGCTGACACCAGTTAGCCGTCACCTTGATCTATACCATCGCTTTAACACCTCCTTGGTCTCTTTCTCTGTCTTAGCTGTCATCCCCAAAAACCCCAGGGGGGTGAGTGGGATAGAATCATCTTCCAGAAGGAAACCCTATGGGTTGTGAGACTCAGTGCTACATGCCCTCCTGGTCTCAATGAAACCCAGTCATACAGGCCATTTCTCTGACTACAATACCGCTGGAATATACACACTGTGGCAAATTGGAATCTATATTCTTTCTTTTTTGTGCTTTTTTCCCTTGTCTTGATCTCTGCTTGTTATCCGCGGTCTCATGGATTAAGCGAATTATCTTCTCCTTCCCCCAAAAAACCTCCTCCCACTACCCACATCCCCTATTCCAGGGGCTTATTCACCCATATACAGGTCCTTCTCAAAAAATTAGCATATTGTGATAAAGTTCATTATTTTCTGTAATGTACTGATAAACATTAGACTTTCATATATTTTAGATTCATTACACACAACTGAAGTAGTTCAAGCCTTTTCTTGTTTTAATATTGATGATTTTGGCATACAGCTCATGAAAACCCAAAAATCCTATCTCAAAAAATTAGCATATCATGAAAAGGTTCTCTAAACGAGCTATTAACCTAATCATCTGAATCAACTAATTAACTCTAAACACCTGCAAAAGATTCCTGAGGCTTTTAAAAACTCCCAGCCTGGTTCATTACTCAAAACCGCAATCATGGGTAAGACTGCCGACCTGACTGCTGTCCAGAAGGCCATCATTGACACCCTCAAGCAAGAGGGTAAGACACAGAAAGAAATTTCTGAACGAATAGGCTGTTCCCAGAGTGCTGTATCAAGGCACCTCAGTGGGAAGTCTGTGGGAAGGAAAAAGTGTGGCAGAAAACGCTGCACAACGAGAAGAGGTGACCGGACCCTGAAGAAGATTGTGGAGAAGGACCGATTCCAGACCTTGGAGGACCTGCGGAAGCAGTGGACTGAGTCTGGAGTAGAAACATCCAGAGCCACCGTGAACAGGCGTGTGCAGGAAATGGGCTACAGGTGCCGCATTCCCCAGGTCAAGCCACTTTTGAACCAGAAACAGCGGCAGAAGCGCCTGACCTGGGCTACAGAGAAGCAGCACTGGACTGTTGCTCAGTGGTCCAAAGTACATTCAGAAATCAAGGTGCCAGAGTCTGGAGGAAGACTGGGGAGAGGGAAATGCCAAAATGCCTGAAGTCCAGTGTCAAGTACCCACAGTCAGTGATGGTCTGGGGTGCCATGTCAGCTGCTGGTGTTGATCCACTGTGTTTTATCAAGGGCAGGGTCATTGCAGCTAGCTATCAGGAGATTTTGGAGCACTTAATGCTTCCATCTGCTGAAAAGCTTTATGGAGATGAAGATTTCATTTTTCAGCACGACCTGGCACCTGCTCACAGTGCCAAAACCACTGGTAAATGGTTTACTGACCATGGTATTACTGTGCTCAATTGGCCTGCCAACTCTCCTGACCTGAACCCCATAGAGAATCTGTGGGATATTGGGAAGAGAAAGTTGAGAGACGCAAGACCCAACACTCTGGATGAGCTTAAGGCCGCTATCGAAGCATCCTGGGCCTCCATAACACCTCAGCAGTGCCACAGGCTGGTTGCCTCCATGCCACGCCGCATTGAAGCAGTCATTTCTGCAAAAGGATTCCCGACCAAGTATTGAGTGCATAACTGAACATAATTATTTGAAGGTTGACTTTTTTTGTATTAAAAACACTTTTCTTTTATTGGTCGGATGAAATATGCTAATTTTTTGAGATAGGATTTTTGGGTTTTCATGAGCTGTATGCCAAAATCATCAATATTAAAACAAGAAAAGGCTTGAACTACTTCAGTTGTGTGTAATGAATCTAAAATATATGAAAGTCTAATGTTTATCAGTACATTACAGAAAATAATGAACTTTATCACAATATGCTAATTTTTTGAGAAGGACCTGTACTGTAGTCACTCCACTTTTGAGCTGACATTCTATTTTTAGAAGGTTAATTACCTTTTTGGTTATACAATATGGTTGTTGATTTCCAGGTTGTTGCTATCACAACCATTACTTTTAAACTAGGTTGTACACAACATAATCACTTGCCCTATTAGATTCTGGATTTCCTTCTTCTCTCCTCTTTTTCACACACATACCTATTTTGCACCAAATTTTCCCACCTTGTTTCAGGCCCAACGTTTCACCATTCTAATTTAACAACAAACTTCACAAGATATGTGACCTGATAATTCCTCAATATTTTTTTCACTTATTTTCACCTTAAACACATTCATTATCTAATTTCCCTTCTAAATGATAGATCACCTCTATTTGCGAGGCGCCTGGATGTCGCCTGGATGGCGCCTGGATGTCTCAGTCTCTGCCTCCCAGGACTCCACGAGGGCAGGAGAAGAAGACGGAGCTGGGGGGTAAGTCCACCAAAGCCCCTAAAGGGACAGACCAAACGAGAGACATGCTATATTATGCCAGGAAACTGACAGGCCCGGAAGATTCCCTGCAGACTGTTGCACAGGGTCATGCAATGCCCGCAGAGCAGGCTGAGCAGGGACACACTGACATGCTGGAAGCTGAGGATGATGAAATGGAGTCAGCCCCTGGTTCTGTTCCAGCCTTGCTTGACCAGCAGACAGAGGACAGTCCCCAGCCCACACTCAGTGAAATCCTGCATGCTGTTCACAGGTGCACTGCCTCAGTGGATGCCCTGAAGGAGAGATTTGGGGGGCTGGAGGAGAAAGTTAATCTCCTGAGACATGATATACAGAAGGTCAGGGAGAGGACCACGGCCGTGGAGGGCAGAGTCAGTGATATAGAGGATCAGATGCCACACATGACCCGGGAAGTGAGAGTCGCTGCTCAGCAGGCACGCCAGGCCTTTGATCGCCATGATGAGATCGAAAATCGCCTGAGACGCAACAATGTACGCATTGTGGGGCTCCCAGAAAAGGTGGAGGGCAGGGACCCCACGACGTTCATAGAAGGCTGGCTACAGGAGACCTTTGGTAAAGAGGCTTTTTCTCCGATTTACACGGTGGAACGGGCGCACAGGGTGCCACCTCGCCCCCTCCCCCCCGGTAATCCCCCGAGATCCATGCTTGCTAGACTCCTTAACTACAGGGACCGGGAAGTGATACTTCGAATGGCCAGAGAAAGGGGGGCTGTACATTATAACGGAGCCCGGATTTCCTTTTATCCTGACTTCTCTGCAGAAGTGCAACGCAGAAGATCAAAGTTTATGGATGTCAAGAAAAGGCTGCAGAGGCTTCAGCTGTCCTATGCCATGCTATACCCAGCCAAGCTTCGCGTAACAGCCAGAGATGAGGCCCACTTTTTTGAGAATGCACAGGATGCTGCGGACTGGCTAGACCGCAACGAACAAGACTTCCGCAGGAGGGGACCGGAGAATGGTGCAGGTTGATGTGGACAATCCTATCTATATCAAGAGCAATCCGGGTAAAGAAGTGCTGTTGCTGAAATGATGTCACTTGAGAGGATCAATACCTACTTGAAGTTACCAGCGAATAGTTTTCCACTAACTTTTCTGAATTTTTTTTTCCGCTGACCTGAGTTTATGGGTGGAGTGTGTCTCTGCACCCCCCCTATGTACCGTTTGCTGTTATGGTGGACATGGCTTATGTTTTTGTGCCCTGTTGGCACTGGAAATGCCAGTGTTGCTATTACTCAACACCGGTGGGGAGTCCCCAGTGACGCCCAGTTGGCAGTCCAGGAGCCACCGGCAGATGCAGATAAGTTTTACTGTTCTTGTTTTTCTTATGCTTCCTACTTCTATTTTTACTGTACTGACACCACAGCGCCGATGCGCAGGAATCTCTGCCACAGTTTCTGCAGGATGTTTTTTTTCTTTCCCAAGGGACTGTACTGTTCTTACTGATGCACCACAGTCAAAGCTGTTTGAACCACAGGGCTGTTTTTTGATAGCTGGATGGGGGGATACAGGACTGTTGCTCTCTTCTGGGTACTCCTCCCACTCAGACAGAACTCTTAGTATACAATTGCCATGTCTTCTACACCCATAGTGTCGTGGAATGTCAGAGGGGTAAATGATCCTCTGAAAAGGACCATGATATCCACTGTATTGCGTAAATTTCACCCGGCCATAATTGGCTTACAGGAGACCCATCTATTGAAAGATACGACTAGTTTCTTGGGATATGCGTGGGTGGGGCAGGCCTATCACTCCACTCACTCCGCCTATTCACGCGGAGTGAGTGTATTGATCCACAAGGCTCTGGTATACCAGGAGTTAGATTCGCTTATTGATATATCTGGGAGATTTGTATTTCTTTATTGCAAACTGTTTACCGTTACTATGATTCTGGCGTTTGTATATGTGCCTCCACCTTTTTCTAGAGAGGTGCTGCAGTTGCTGCTGTCTTACCTGGCAAACAAGCCTGACGTCCCACTACTGTTGCTAGGGGACTTTAATTGCTACCTAGACCCTAAATTGGACAGACACCCCCCGGTGATGCCCCCTAAGGGCAACCGGGGTACGGCTCTTGGACGCCTGATGGAGGAGGTGGGGTGGGTTGACATCTGGCGGGTTAGGAACCCCAAGTGTAAACAATTCTCCTGTTTCTCCAAGTCACATGGTTCCCTCTCCCGTATAGACCTGTGTCAGGGCACTCCCAACATGGTTAGTTGCACCTCTAAGGTGGAGTATTTCCCACGGGGGGTATCAGACCACTCCCCGCTAGTACTTTGGTTGGTAACTCAACCGTCTAGCTCCCTACCTAGAGCCCCATGGAAACTGAATGCTTATTGGCTCAAACTGTTTACATCCCCAGAACGTATTGAAACCAAGATTGAAGTCTTTCTCCGGGCCCATGAGCACTACCTAGACCCACTGCTAAAATGGGAAACTTTGAAAGCCTATCTTAGAGGGGTATTTATCGAGGAAATACAAATTGTCAGGAACAACTCCTCTGCCTTGGTGGAGCGGGTGGGAGACCAGGTGAGGCAGCTGGAACTCGCTTATGTGACTAGCCCCACTGACTTGGCCAGGGAGGCTTGGATGTCGGCCCAGGACTCTCTGGACCGTCTGCGATCCTCACAGGCAGAGCGGAAGAGGTTCTTTACCAAACTTGCATTTTATGAGGAAGGGGAACAAACTGGGCGATTGCTGGCCAAGATAGCGAGGTCTCAAACACAATCCCCGGCCATTGGTGCTATACGCGCCTCTACGGGTAAGGTGGTTAATACCCCTGAAACCATTATATCCGAGCTGGCGTCCTTCTATGAAGGCCTTTATGGATCGAGGGATGCCTACTCGGATGCGGACCTTGGAACATACATGGCTAGTATTGATCTGCCTGCTCTCTCCACATCTGCCAGAGAACAGTTAGATGCACCAATTACTCTGGGCGAGCTGCAATTAGCGGCAAGCTCTTTTCCTACATGTAAAGCCCCCGGAGAGGATGGCCTGCCCATAGAAGTGTACACTCAATTTGGGGAGCACTTGTTACCTGAACTATTGAAGGTCTTTAACGCCGCACTAGAGGGTGGTCAGCTGCCTGGTTCCATGGCTAGGGCTAATATTATTTTACTGTTGAAGCCGGGAAAGGATCCGGTTGACCCTGGCTCCTATAGGCCTATATCGTTGCTGCAGAGCGATGTAAAAATCCTGGCAAAGGTCCTGGCGCGCAGGGTCAACGGGATAATCACGTCTATTATCCACCCAGACCAGGCTGGCTTCATGCCGCAGAAGTCCACCGCCACCAACTTGAGGCGCATGTTCTTGAACATGCAGGTGCAGGCAGACAATGGGGGCCGTAGGGCGCTCTTGTCCCTTGATGCCAACAAGGCATTTGATAGTGTCAGTTGGAGGTTCCTCTGGGCGACGTTGGCCAAGTTTGGCTTTGGGGACAAGTTTATAGAGTGGGTCAGGCTGCTGTACGCGTCCCCCCAGGCGACCATTAGGGTCGCGGGTAGGATGTCACCGGCCTTTGCTCTGGGTAGGGGGACGAGGCAGGGATGTCCCCTGTCCCCCCTGCTCTTCGCGATCGCTATAGAGCCATTGGCTGCCCTGATACGGGCTAGTGCCCGCGTCCGGGGATTCCAATACGGCACGCTGCAAGAAAAAATCATGCTGTACGCGGACGACATGCTGCTGTTCCTGGAGGACCCCACGCACTCCATCCCCGGGGCTATGTCAATAATAGAGCAATTCGGCCACTACTCGGGATTGACCATTAATTGGTCAAAATCCGCCCTGATGCTGTTGGATGAGGATGGTGGGGTAGCCCTGCCGGACTCTTGTCCCATCCCAGTTGTATCTAGCTTTAAATATTTGGGGGTACAGGTGTCGCCCAGGCTGGGGGACTACTGCTCCCTTAATGTGCACCCATTGCTGTCCCGGTTTAGGGACAAAATTAATACTTGGAACACCCTAAAAATGTCACTTGCAGGTAAAGCCAATCTGATCAAAATGATTTTAATGCCACAACTACTTTACTTTCTTCATAACTCGCCTGTAGTGATACACCTGAAAATCTTCCGAATAGTGAACACTCTCTTCCGACGGTTGCTATGGCATACTAGGCCCCCTCGGATTAGACTGGAACACTTGCAGCGGGCCAAGGACAGTGGGGGGCTGGCGGTTCCCAATCCTTGGCTGTACTACATAGCGGCCCAGTTACAGCATTTGATCGGCTCTATGTCCCAGGACCCGGGGAGCTCGGCGGCACGACTGATGCTGTCGGCCACTGGCGCTGAGACTATCCCGATGGGGCTGGAGGCGCAAATGTTCCTCAAATCCAACAAGCGGACCCCGACGCTCGCACTTATCCAGAAAGTCTGGAATAAGGGCCGACAACTCCAGGGAGTGCAGGGATTCACAGAGGACAGCCCAATATGGGGCAATAGGTCTTATGTGGAGTTGGTGAAGCTGCAGCAGGGGCCCAGATGGCGTGCCCATGGTGTGGCTCTGCTGTCCCACATTTTCGTTAACGGCAGGCTTCTCACTTTCCCCGAACTGCAGGCCAGATTTGACCTCCCAGCTCATATGCATTATTATTACATGCAGCTTCAACATGCGGTTGCGGCACACGGGAATGCGGTGGAATGGGTTCAGTCGCCCGCCCCGGTGTTCCGTGTGCTGCACACTAGCACTGAAACAAAAGGATTTATCTCACAATGCTACCAGATGTTACTGGCAAGTCACCTACAGGCATTCCCGAGCAGGGCGGAATCCATGTGGGAGAAGGACATAGGTACACTGTCAGGGGACCAATGGGAGGAGGCGTGGCGGTCAGTCACTACTTGTTCTTTAAACGTTGCGCAGAAAGTGTCACAGCTATATATATTATTGAGGGTACATTACACCCCGCTGAAATTATATAAGATGGGTAAGCTCGGGGACCCTGTGTGTGGTAGATGTCAGAGGCACAATGGAGATCTCATTCATCTCCTGTGGAGATGCCCTAAGCTTCACAGGTATTGGACTGAGGTGGTGGGTACAATAAACAGAGTGTTTCAAATTACGATCCCTTTGGACCCTAAGTGCTGCCTGCTGGGGATCTTGGAGGAAGCGATCCCTGGGGAGTTGACCAGGGTCGCGGTCTCTAGGGCCCTGTTTCAGGCTAGGAAGCTTATTTTGATGGGTTGGAAGTCAGTCTCACCGCCTACCACCACCTCTTGGGTAGCACACATGGGAAATACTCTTATAATGGAAAAGTACATATACCAGCACAGGGGAAGCCCGAGCAGGTTTGAGAGAATTTGGTCCCAATGGCTTGATACCCCTGGCCTGAGCCCCAGGGAGCTGGTGATGTCCCGACTTTTGCAGTAAATTTGAAACCAAGCGGCCGAGGATTAATATGCTTATACATGCAAGATTGTGGTGCTGTTTTTTATGTGATCTTATATGTTGTTTTACAGTTCGCCAGCAGAGGGAAACCTTTGCTATTTTTTGTACAATGGAAACTGTTGTGATCTATCTGGTGTTCAATAAAAACCTTTTTGATTCAAAAAAGACTACACATTTTCTAGCTCTTTCCTTTGCTCTATTTTCTTTCTTCTCTCTTATTTGTTTAGGCCAAACAGAACTCTTGGATGTATATAGTAGTATTATAAATACATAAAAATGGTGATGTACTGAAGCGCTAAAATGGTGCACAAAATTATGCAAGAAAATGTGAAAAACAATCAATCATAAGATACCGAAATGATAAAGCTGCACTCAATCAAAAGTGTTCAAAACAAAAAACGTAATTAAATGTGTAATATTGAAGCGCTATTATATCAACCTTATGTGAAATACAGTGAACCACTATACAATATAACATATGTACAAAACTACAAACAATGTGCAACCTGCAAATACCAGTGCAGGTATGATGAATAAATCAAACCTAAGTTCAAAATATAAAGTGCTCTAGTGCCAAACACTGATCAACCTCACTGACATGGACTAATGGCTACTTATAAAGAGCCCAGGTTGAAAACACACATATGCACTTTCCAGTCCTAATGTTGCCCAGCTAGATACTTCTCACTATGTTCCTCTCCTTCAGCTGTTCAACAAAACAGGGCGGCTGCCAGTTTTCAGACTTCAGCAGTATGATCGGTAGCTTCAACAAACAGATGAATCATGGAGGACAAGAAAAGAAAAAATCATTGCGCAGCGCTGCATGACCTGCAGGCAATGATATTTCAATCAATGCTCTCACTCACGTGACCGTAGATAAGGTTGTGCACATATCGCCACAATTCAGCTCAGTTGGAGTGATCTCCTTCACAGCTCCTGCTTCCAGTTCTGTAGAACACCGCTAGTAGCGTGACTAGGCTCCTCCCCCTTTGTGTTGCGTCACACGTCACTTGACTTAGTCATGGGTTTAGCCCAGTGACAGGAAGACCAGTGTATTTATACACATGTAGCGTGCTTGTTGCCATGACGGCAAAAGGGGATTATCTGACCATCATCGCTGACAGGCATTGCACAATTACAGGTTTGCATTTAGATACGATACATAAAACGAACACAACTTTAATAGTCCATTTAAGGGACTGTATAAATCATACAACAATAACAACTATATTAAAAACCGTTATTGTAAACTTATATTGACATCCTCTGTTGAAGGTGACAAATCTACTAGCTCCTTCCAGTGGTGTGTTTTGCAACCACACCCAAATGAACAATCACATAGGAAATCTCCAATCGCTAGCTCCCTCAGATGGTGTGCAGCAACAACCACACTCACCGTAATATAGGTATTACTAATGACATACATTTTGTACCCACACATACCAATTAGGTATAGTACAAATAATACATATAAATTCTAATGTTAAAAACAAATGATAAAAGGATTAAAATAATTTGAAATAGATTAAGAACTACCCTAAAATACAGAGGTATTGAGATATAAAAATATATATAAAAAATATATATAAAAAATGTTAATGTAAAAATGAAGGCAAAAACTAGTAATTGGATATAAAACAATTCAAATCAAATTCGATGTTTAAACCACTAGGTGCAAGAGTGCGCATTTCATGTATCCATCTGGATTCACTTTTACTGAGGTCTCTTACTTTGTGGCTACCCCTCCAGTGTGGTATAAATTTTTCAATAGCCCAGAATTTTAGTTCTGCTGGATTTTGTTGGTGGCATAGTGCAAAATGTCTTGAAACATGTTTCGGAAAACCGTTTTCAATGTTCTGCACATGCTCCCTTATCCTCTTCCACATAGGTCTTTTTGTGCGTCCTATGTATTGGAGTGAACAAGAGCACTCCAACACATAAACCACCCCCTCCGTCCTACACGTAATCAAATCTTTTATTTCATAATTCTGTTGTGTAGCGTTAGATTTGAATTTGGAGCATTTTTTGGCCATTTTGTGGATGCACAAAAAGACCTATGTGGAAGAGGATAAGGGAGCATGTGCAGAACATTGAAAACGGTTTTCCGAAACATAATGTTTCAAGACATTTTGCACTATGCCACCAACAAAATCCAGCAGAACTAAAATTCTGGGCTATTGAAAAATTTATACCACACTGGAGGGGTAGCCACAAAGTAAGAGACCTCAGTAAAAGTGAATCCAGATGGATACATGAAATGCGCATTCTTGCGCCTAGTGGTTTAAACATCGAATTTGATTTGAATTGTTTTATATCCAATTACTAGTTTTTGCCTTCATTTTTACATTAACCACTTAACGACCGCTCACTGTATATATACGTCGGCACAATGGCACCGACAGGCACAATCACGTAGAGTGTACATGATTGCCTTTGTACAGTTGGGGGGTCCAATCAGACCCCCCTTCTGTACAGTGAGCGGTCGGAATTCGTTGGGGAGCGATCCGACATGAGGGGACGGCCGTTCGATTCCGGCCACCCCCCCGCGATCGCTCCCGGCGAATGGAAATGCCCCCTCTGTCTGTGTAATGTACACACAGGCAGAGGAAGCAGGAGGAAGTGATGTCATCTCTTGTGCGACGCTCACATATACCGAGCGCCGTACAAGAGAAGACATCAAGGTTAGTGCACAAACACTGCACTAACACCAGCACACATAGGCACATAAATCGCCCCCCCAGGCCCCCCCAGATCACCCCCCACCCCCCAGTCACAGTGTCACTGATTGCAGTGACCATTTATTTACTGATCACTGCAATCAGTGACATTTGTGACTGTAAAAGTGTCACTACAGTTTAGTTTTAGGTCCAGTGTAGCCCCCTAACCCCCCCTAATAAAGGTTTAACCCCTTGATCACCCCCCAGATAACCCTTTCACCCCCTAGCACCGCCGTCGCTAAGCGATCATTTTTCTGATCGCTGTCTTAGCGTCGGTGATGCAGATCGGTAGCCAGTGATTTTTTTTAGGTTCGCCGCAGGTTTTTATAGCGTCAGGTACCCCCATATATTATCTAATAAAGGTTTTAACCCCCTAATTGCCCCTAGTTAACCCTTTCACCAGTGATCATCATATAAGTGTTACGGGTGACGCTGGTTAGTTAGTTTGCTTTTTATAGTGTCAGGGCACCCGCCGTATGTAACCCAATAAAGGTTTAACCCCCTGATCGCCCGGCGGGTGATATCAATTAGGTTTTAGCATCAGAGAGGGTCTGCGTCACACCTCAGGCAGCGTCAGGTTAGTGCCAGTAACGCTAACACCCATGCGTGAAGCATACACACCTCCCTTAGTGGTATAGTATCTGAACAGATCAATATCTGATCTGATCAGATCTATACTAGCGTCCCCAGCAGTTTAGGGTTCCCAAAAACGCAGTGTTAGCGGGATCAGCCCAGATACCTGCTAGCACCTGCATTTTGCACCTCCGTCCAGCCCAGGCCACCCAAGTGCAGTATCGATCGATCACTGTCACTTGCAAAACACAACACACATAACTGCAGCGTTCGCAGAGGCAGGCCTGATCCCTGCGACTCCAGTGCTGTAGGAGGTGATTTCACCACCACAGTTAAAAAAAAAAAAAAGCAAATATGCCAAAGCATTGGAGGAGCGATTTTGCTCCTAATGCCGCGTACATACGGTCGAAATTCCGACGGAGGCTTGCCTGTGGAAAAGTCCGACCATGTGTGTGCGGCATAACTTTTTTGCGGGAGGATGCCCCCATGCTTCGGCATATATAAATGGTGCATGTATGCCCATCAGAAGTGGGTGGATGAAGGGCGGTATTCTAATGGTGGGCATGCCCACCGACCAATCTCTTTTTTCATTCAGCCAACTGGCTGCATGGAAAAAAAAAAAGATTACAATACATGTCCAACAAGGACCAGCAACGTACTGGTATGTTGCTGGACTTTGAATGGTTATACCAGATTGATGCCTGCGGGTTTAGGTATCATCTTGGTATCATTCTTTTCAGCCAGCGGCCGGCTTTCATGTAAAAGCAATCCTAGTGGCTAATTAGCCTCTGGACTGCTTTTACAAGCAGTGGGAGGGAATGTCCCCCCCCGGATATAAAAAGCGCCATTGGGAAAGCATTTTATCACACCGATCTTGGTGTGGTCAGATGCTTTGAGGGCAGAGGAAAGATCTAGGGTCTAGACCCCAGTTTTTTCAAAAAAAGAGTACCTGTCACTACCTATTGCTATCATAGGGGATATTTACATTCCCTGAGATAACAATAAAAATGATAATAAAAAAATATGGAAGGAACAATTTAAAAATAAAATAAAAAAGCAAAATTAATTTAAAAAAAAAGCACCCCTGTCCTGCCCTGCTCTTGCCCAATGGCGAACGCAAGCGTCGGTCTGGTGTCATATAAACAGCAATTGCACCATGCATGTGAGGTATCACCGCGAAGGTCAGATCGAGGGCAGTAATTTTTGCAGCAGACCTCCTCTGTAAATCTAACGGGGTAACCTGTAAAGGCTTTTAAAGGCTTTTAAAAATGTATGTAGTTTGTCGCCAATGCGCGTTTGTGCGAAATTTTAAAGCATGTCGTGTTTGGTATCTATGTACTCGGCCTAAGATCATATTTTTTATTTCATCAAACATTTGGGCAATATAGTGTGTTTTAGTGCATTAAAATTAAAAAAGTGTATTTTTTCCCCAAAAAATGCGTTTGAAAAATCGCTGCGCAAATACTGTGTAGAAAAAAAAAATGCAACACCCACCATTTTATTCTGTAGGGACTTTGCTTTAAAAATATATATAATGTTTGGGGTTCAACATAATTTTCTTGCAAAAAAAATGTTTTCATGTAAACAAAAAGTGTCAAAAAGGGCTTTGTCTTCAATTGGTTAGAAGAGTGGATGTAAGCTTCCTAATGTTGTGTATAAAATGCCAGAACAGTTCAAAACCCCCCCAAATGACCCCATTTTGGAAAGTAGACACCCCAAGCTATATACTGAGAGGCATGTCGAGTCCATGGAATATTTTATATGTTGACACAAGTTGCGGAAAAAAGACAATTTTTTTTTTATTTTTTGCACAAAGTTGTCACTAAATGATATATTGCTCAAACATGCCATGGGCATATGTGGAATTACACCCCAAAATACATTCTGTTGCTTCTCCTGAGTCTGGGGATACCACATGGGAAACTTTTTGGGAACCTAGCCGCGTACGGGACCCCAAAAACCAATCACCGCCTTCAGGCTTTCTAAGGGTGTAAATTTTTGATTTCACTTCTCACTGCCTATCACAGTTTCGGAGGCCATGGAATGCCCAGATGGCACAAACCCCCCCCTCAAATGACCCCATTTTGGAAAGTAGACACCCCAAGCTATTTGCTGAGAGGTATTGTGAGTATTTTGCAGATCTCGCTTTTTGTCACAAAGTTTTGAAAAAAAAAAATAATAATTTCTTTCTTTTTCAAAAACAAATGAGAGCTGTAAAATACTCACCATGCCTCTCAGCAAACAGCTTGGGGTGTCTACTTTCCAAAATGGGGTCATTTGGGGGGGTTTTGTGCTATTTTGGCATTTTATGGCCTTTGAAACTGTGATAGGTAGTGAGGAGTCAAATCAAAAATTTGTGCCTAGAAATCCTGAAGGCGGTGCTTGGATTTCGGGGTCCCGTACGCGGCTAGGCTCCTAAAAAGTCCCACACATGTGGTATCCCTGTACTCAGGAGAAGCAGCGAAATGTATTTTGGGGTGCAATTCCACATATAACCATGGCATGTGTGAGCAATATATCAGTTAGTGACAACTTTTTGTAAATTTTATTTTTTTTTGTCATTATTCAATCACTTGGGACAAAAAAAAAAATATTCAATGGGCTCAACAGGAATCTCAGCAATTTCCTTGGGGTGTCTACTTTCCAAAATGGGGTCATTTGGGGGGGGGGGGGTTTGTACTGCCCTGCCATTTTAGCACCTCAAGAAATGAGATAGGCAGTTATAAATTTAAAGCTGTGTAAATTCCAGAAAATGTACCCTAGTTTGTAAACGCTATAACTTTTGCGCAAACCAATAAATATACACTTATTGACTTTTTTTTACTAAAGACGTGGCTGAATACATTTTGGCCTAAATGTATGACTAAAATTGAGTTTATTCTATTTTTCTTATAACAAAAATTAGAAAATATCATTTTTTTTTCAAAATTTTCGGTCTTTTTCCGTTTATCGCAAAAAATAAAAATCGCAGAGGCAATCAAATACCATTAAAAGAAAGCTCTATTTGTGGGAATTATAGGACGCAAATTTCGTTTCGGTACAACATTGCATGTCCGCACAATTTACAGTTAAAGCAGCGCAGTGCAAAATTCTGAAATCACCTCTGGTCCTTTAGCTACCAAATGGTCCGGGGCTTAAGTGGTTAACATTTTTTATATATATTTTTTATATATATTTTTATATCTCAATACCTCTGTATTTTAGGGTAGTTCTTAATCTATTTCAAATTATTTTAATCGTTTTATCATTTGTTTTTAACATTAGAATTTATATGTATTAATTGTACTATACCTAATTGGTATGTGTGGGTACAAAATGTATGTCATTAGTAATACCTATATTACGGTGAGTGTGGTTGTTGCTGCACACCATCTGAGGGAGCTAGCGATTGGGGATTTCCTATGTGATTGTTCATTTGGGTGTGGTTGCAAAACACACCACTGGAGGGAGCTAGTAGATTTGTCACCTTCAACAGAGGATGTCAATATAGGTTTACAATGACGGTTTTTAATATAGTTGTTATTGTTGTATGATTTATACAGTCCCTTAAATGGACTATTAAAGTTGTGTTCGTTTTATGTATCATATCTAAATGCAAACCTGTAATTGCACAATGCCTGTCAGCGATGATGGTCAGATAATCCCCTTTTGCCGTCATGGCAACAAGCACGCTACATGTGTATAAATACTCTGGTCTTCCTGTCACTGGGCTAAACCCATGACTAAGTCACGTGACGTGTGACGCAACGTGTAGGGGGAGGAGCCTAGTCACGCTACTAGCGGTGTTCTACGGAACTGGAAGCAGGAGCTGTGAAGGAGATCACTCCAACTGAGCTGAATTGTGGCGATATGTGCACAACCTTATCTACGGTCACGTGAGTGAGAGCATTGATTGAAATATCATTGCCTGCAGGTCATGCAGCGCTGCACAATGATTTTTTCTTTTCTTGTCCTCCATGATTCATCTGTTTGTTGAAGCTACCGATCATACTGCTGAAGTCTGAAAACTGGCAGCCGCCCTGTTTTGTTGAACAGCTGAAGGAGAGGAACATAGTGAGAAGTATCTAGCTGGGCAACATTAGGACTGGAAAGTGCATATGTGTGTTTTCAACCTGGGCTCTTTATAAGTAGCCATTAGTCCATGTCAGTGAGGTTGATCAGTGTTTGGCACTAGAGCACTTTATATTTTGATCTTAGGTTTGATTTATTCATCATACCTGCACTGGTATTTGCAGGTTGCACATTGTTTGTAGTTTTGTACATATGTTATATTGTATAGTGGTTCACTGCATTTCACATAAGGTTGATATAATAGCGCTTCAATATTACACATTTAATTATAAATACATAATTGTTTTTAAAATGTAGGTGTGTTTAGCACCTTTTTATGGGTTGCTGACTTTATATGATGTCTTGGTTTGCTGCCCCTGCATTGCCGCTATGCCAAAAGCACCCCTTGTCCCTTCTTTCCTTTCTCCTCCCACTTTCCTTTCTCTTCTTCTTTTCGCTTGTCCAATTGTGGCAATTGGATTCAGTGCACAGTGCGAGATGCAGTCTGTCATTGTGACCGGGTTCACGTCATCTGGGTGATCTTCAACACCGCCCCCTGGCCGCAAGAGTCCCGCCTACGTTATTACTCTATTGGCCGAGGCTCGCTGTGTTAGCGGCACCCTCGGCGTTCTGGCCGCAAGAGTCCCGCCCATGTCATCACTCCATTGCACTGGCCCTCTGACCTCCTGCAACAGCGTCACTTCCTGTTGAGATGACGCTTGTCCTGTAGGGACATATAAGAGTGGTGCACACCGCTTGAATAGTACAGCTGACTGCTAGGACTGGACTGGTGGAAACTTCCCCTCTCTCTTTTTTAAGGCACAGGCTTACAGGTATGTGATTTTTTGCTATCACTCTGCAGGACTAATATCTAGCTTAAGCTCTGCACAGTGACTAATAGATACTCTTGTTTATTTTCCAGCCTGGCCACCTACCGTAGGCTCTTTAGGGTCAGACACCCTCTGCCCCTATACACACCAGTATTCATACTGGTGTATATCCAGCCTCTTTTCCTCACTTTTTGGTATCTATAGCTTCAAAAGTCCTGGAGTACATTACCTGTTGCTGCTTACCAGCAGCCTCTACCTAGCAGTTTACCCAGCTGTTGTTCATTGTGGTGAGCACCCTCTGTTTTGGCCATATACTCTATCTGGTCAGTTTTATCTATTGTGTCATATATGTTTTGGTTGTTAATAAGGCGACCTTACATACATACTATTTTCTCCCTCCCCCTTTAGATTTTTACCATAATTGGCCATTTTCTATAGACAAATAGCCAATCTAATTTTACCAAGGTGTGTGTTGCATGTGGCAGCACATTCGGCCTGTGAGTATTTCTGTATTCAAAATGGCTTGTACTCTTATTGATTACTATAGGGGAGTTGGTTCTTTGTTATATCTTCTTTTCCCCTTTCTCTCCTTTCTTTTCTCTTCCCCCCCCATCCCCCCTCCCTTTCTCTACCTTCCCCTTCCTTTCCTAGGCACCACTGTCAGCACCATTATCATCTACTAGTGCCCCATTGGGGGCTAGTTCACGTGTTGGGTTGGTGTCGCATGGTTGGCCTGCTCTTTGGTATCTAGGCTATATGGGGTCAGCAAACTTTCCCTTTTAAAAAAGTTTGTCTTTCATGATGGTTTTTTTATTTTGTTTTATGTATTAAAAAGATGTTAAATATATATTTTTTGTTGTTTATATATATATATATATAATGCCCAACAGACTATTATGCTCCTGAAGAAGCGTTAATTTGAGAAACTGGTAGAGCAATTCAAGACTACATCTGATACATTGGACCCATGGCTAAATGCCACCTGCTTCACATGTTTATTGTTTCACTGGCCTCTGGTTGCTGGTTATGTATTTCATTTAGGATGGAGTGCATTTATGTTGTATAATTTTAAAGCACTGTAGAGCATTAGCCTGAGCCTTGTATCTAAGAACGAATAGACTGTCATTTTTTGAATGTTTATATGTATTTTCTTATTACTTTTTCTAAAATAAAAACCCCTAGTTTTTTACAATATCTACTCATGTGCCGCCTAAAGTCCATTCATATTTTCCCTCCTTTAGAAGAGGAGAATGCAAACCTAGAAGAGGTAGACTAAGACTATGACAAAATGCTTTTAATTCAGAAAAGACAAATAAGAAATTAGATGTCATTGTCTTAAACATAAGGCAGACTGAACCAAAGTGCAGGGCCTCAGAGCCAAACTTAGGCTGCAGGGCATCAGGCACTAACTTAGGGTGCTGGACCTCAGAGGCTAACACAGGTTGCTGGACATCAAAGGCTAACTCAAGGTGCTGGACCTCAGAGGCTAACATAGGGTGTTGAGCCTCAGAAGCTAACCAAGTGTGGCTTTTTACTAAAGAAGAAAATAATTTCTAGGATTCCTTCTTCATACTTGAGATAGGGAAGTTTGATTTAGGCATTGGGTTCTGAGGGATGACAAGTGACTTAGAAAGGCTAGATGAATGAGTGGCCATAGTAGAACTGGAAGCAGTACATCAATTTCAGGATGCTCAAGTGAGGAGAATTTACATGTATGGGGATGCCTGGTACTGGGAAAGCCAAAACTTTTATTTTTTCCTCATTCTCAGAACAGACAGATTAGTTATCAGTTTCAATTTCTGCTGTAGGGTACTCAGAATACTAGGGAAGTTCATCTTCAGATTCATTTTCAGAGCAATCAGTCCAGCAATCAGTCCAGTCCTTGACATTAGGAATGCCTGAGCTGAGCATATCCTGGGATAATTGTATCAGAATTGAAGACATCAGCTGTTTTGATGGGAAATTGGGCCTATGTAGTCACTTTAAAATTAGGCTTAGTGGTAAGAACAAGAGCCTGGGGTAGGGTCTCAGAATGAGAATTACACTGCTCCAGGACTTGAATGGGGGTAGAGGTGTCTGAAAGGAAGTTATGGAAGGTTTACAAGCAGCCCATAGTGATGGCTTGGAGTTTAATAAATGATACATGATCCTCAAGCAGATTGGTGTTAACATCTTACATTACCTCCCTCCACTCAAGCAAATTCCTTTAACCACTTCAGCTTCAGATGATTTACTGCCCTTCCTGACCGGGCCATTTTTTTTTTCGATACTGCACTGCGTTACTTTAATTGACAATTGCGCGGTCATGCGACACTGTACCCAAATAAAATTGATGTCTTTTTTTTCCCCCCACAAATAGAGATTCATTTTGGCAGTATGAGATCACCTCTGCAGTTTTATTTTTTGTGCTATAAACCAAAAAACAAAAATAAAACAATATATATATATATATATTTTTTACATTCTGCTATAAAACACATCCAATAAAAAAATGTAAAAACATTTAATTTCTTTATCAATTTAGGCCAATATGTATTCTGCTACATATTTTTGGTAAAAAAATTGCTATAAGCGTATACAGTATATTGATTGGTTTGCACAAAAGTTGTAGCACCTACAAACTATGGGATATATTTATGAAATTTGTATATATTTATTTATTTATTTATTTATTTTCACAAGTAATAGCAGCGATAGGCGACTTTAAACACTACTGCAATATTGCGGCGGACAAATTGGACACTAAAAATTACACTTTTGACACTTTTTCATTTCAATGTTTTTTATTGAAGTTTTTACAAGAACAAAAACTATAAAATTACAAATAAACTGGTCATTTCAAACAATAAGACACTGTATCAGTTTTCATTTGAATAATGGCGTATGACTTGTCAGAATGCCAGAATGCCAGACATAGAGTGGATCGAATAAGCAATATTGTGCATTAAGCGCAGGTTAAGAGGTATTTTCTCCACCCCCGACACCCCATCTGGGATCAAACTGTGCCGAAAGGGAGAGGAGAAACCCCCCTTCCCCACCCATATGTTTCTTTGATTGTAATTCCAAAAGTTTTAATTTAGTTGCAAGACATACATTCAACTCTGGTGCGAAACATTAGCAAAATAGATGTCATACACTTATATATTCATGTTGTAGGAGTGCAAAAGCATAACTTATGTCATTATAACCTTTTGAAACGTGTATAAGGTTTGATTGATTAGTTACTTCTATTATAAACGTAGAACAAAATATAACAAGGGAATAGTATCATGTTGATGATGAATGAGAACTTCAGAGGAAAGAGAAGGAGAGAAAAGAAAAGAGAAGAGTCCACAGTCTCTAATGCTTGATTGGGATTCAGTCATAATATTATTATTTGCCATTATCTTTGCTACTTCTTTTACACCATTCAACCCATTGGTTCCATCTGGAGCACATAGTTTGGTAGGTACCTTGCGTTGATGCAAACATTAGCTCATAAGTGGCGTGGGTATTAGTCGTATCTACTATTTCTGTAAGGGGAGGCGGTCTTAAATCTTTCAAGTGCCGCATAATAGACAATCTAGCGCTGAGTAGAATTTGTATAACAATGACTCTTGAAGCCGCTGGGACGGATACTATTCCCAAGGACGGAATCGCCATCCCGGCAGATAGTGGAACTCGTGTCCCAGTGATCTATGTTATTAGATGTTTTGGACATGTCCACATTATATGGTACAATGTTCCTTTACCTCTGCAGTTATTCCAACAAAGTGGGGAAGCCTGAGGACAGAATTTGGAAATTCGATAGGGTGTCAGATACCAGCGTAGCAGTGTTTTATGGGTGAGTTCCCATAAATTGGCACTCTTAGTCGCCAAGTACGTGGTGTGCAGTGCTTTTTGCCATTGCTCTGTGGTATAAAACACACCTATGTCTTGCTCCCATGCTTTAATGGTTGCAGTCTTAATAAATTCGTTTTTGTTGTGTAACATGTCATAAAATTTTGAGATGCCTTTGATTTTAGTAGTTGGGCTGGTAAGGTATAGAACCACTCTCCACGGTAGATCGATGGTGGAGTAAGGGTTAGTATAGAGGAAGTGGGCGATTTGTAGATATTTATAATGGTCACGTTCCTCAATACCATATTCTAATTGTATAGACCTGAACGTTTTCAGTGTGGGTCTACCATAAGGTCCTCTGCTGTTGTTGTTGTTATGCCTTTAGCTACCCACTGTGATATGTGGAGGTCCGGAATGAGCATGGCTATACTTACTAAAGTAAATAGCAAGGGTTTAGTCAGAGTCCCTTTGAACTGCATGGAAGAAAGGACCTTCCATGCCTTAAGAGTGGCCACTATAGTGGGGGATAGAGTGGAATTTATATATGAATGATGCCTGCTAGCCAGTAGCAGATCACACAGGTGGTGACCCTGAATCTGCGATCTCTCCAGTTCCAGCCACCTGGCTTCAGATGACCTTAACTGGGGGAACCAAGCCCTCATCTGCCAAAGAAGCACAGGACCCCTATGCAATTCGCTATGCGGCCGCCCGGAGATGTGTGAACCGGCTCAATTGAGAGCCGGGCACAATCTCCTGTCATGCGAAATGGATGCAGGGAAATCCCCAATGTTCTCCTCACGTTGTTCTAGGATTGTAATGAGTTCACGGTATTGAGATTCAAGATCCAATGTACTTGCTGACCTCAATAATTGTTCTGGTTAGCTGCTCTGAAAAGTTTTTTAGACATTCTATCCAGGGCTTTCTGCAGCATACAGTACATTCAAATTTCAATAGAACATTTGATGAAGCCTAAAATATTTGTTCAGTTTTCAAGCATTCAGGGTGTCGTTATTCAAAAAGTTAATCTAAGGTGCAGTGGGAGCCTGTGTGTTGTAGTTGCAAATGGCATCTTGCCCGCTCGTCTAGAATCTCTTGGATGGTTCTTGTACCAGGCTTGTTCCTTTTTTTTGTGGGCTTTGGAAAACCCCATGGCAGATGTCGATCAGGTTTTGGGAAGGAGACCAATGGATTCATGTATAGTAAGTAGCACTTTATCAATCATTTTGCCCATCACAGATACATATCCCCAGCATGCATGCATCAGGGCTTATGGGATTCATAAGTAAGTCTGTCATAAACCAGGTGTGACCAGACTGTGTGGATTGCAAAGTGAGAGCCAAAACGCATGTGAAAGTGAATATAAATGTTTATTAAGATTAGTGATATATAAATACAAACACCTCCAATACCAAACAGTGACAATAAACCAACAGTGACCCACAAATAACTGTATACAGTAGATGGGGAATTACGTAATCATAAACGTAAGCCAGGCCAGGGTCATACACAGCAGTTTAGCAGATGGACAAAGGGATGTTCCAGAAACATAAACGTTTAGCTAGGCCAAGGTCATACACATGGAGTCAGCGGATGAGGACCGGGAACAAGCAAGACAGGGAGAGGATGGATGGATCAGACTGCAGGGCAGGGATACAAGGTAACAGGTGGGACCAGATGGGGATCAGGACAGGGAGGCAGGATCAAGTACACAGAAAACAGGCTCAGGTTACAGAAACAGGTTCAGAATCGGGATCAGCTAACAATCATTAGCCGAGTATTTATATGAATGTCTGTAATTGGCCTCAAGTAACACCTGAGCGCAGGAGGTGCTGTCTGCTCCACACTGCCGGGATACACCCGCTGGTTGACACCGGTACTATGGCCCAAGGATCCAACAGTGCCACCAGCAGGTGAGTCCCCTCACCACAGGTCCTGAGTGTTGAAAGACACACGTACTGCGATCCAAGAGACTGACAGCGCCACCAACGGGTGAACGCTTTCCTGACAAAGTCGTTATGACAAAACGTCGGGACGTGGCTGTACGACAACCAGTTTTTTACGCTTGGCGCTATACCGGAAGTGACGCTCAGAGGATCACGATCTTTCGCTGGTGAGATTCAGTTCACCTATGCTGTGTCCGCTGAGACCACATTACACCAGTACTTGCTGCTGCAAGTGGATGCCTCTAGGCTTCATTGATTTGAGCTTATGTGAGTGCAATGTTTGAAGCTGTTTTAATAGAATAAATATTTTACAACGATATTGCACTATTGGAGCACTGTATTTCATTATATATGGAGAGTCCATGATATCTGGTGTCACGTCTGGATATTGGTGGATATCTAATCATGTAATGCCTTGTACACACAGTCGGATTTTCCGTCGGGATAAACTCCAACGTATTTTTCCGACGGAATTGTGTTCAAGTTGTCTTGCATACACACTGTCACACCAAATTCCGACCGTCAAGAACGCGGTGACATACAACACTACTATGAGAAGAGAAAAATTAAGTTCAATGCTTCTGAGCATGCGTCGACTTGATTCTGAGCATGCGTGTTTTTTTCGGAGTTTCATACAGACGAACGGAATTTCTGATAGAAATTTGTTCTGTCGGAAAAAAAGAGAACATGTTCTCTTCCTAACTCCGTCGGAAAAAGTCAGATGGGGTATACTCGGTCGGAATATCCGATGAAAAAATCTCTTGAACTTTTATCCTCGGAAATTCTGACTGTGTACACGGCATAAGGGTTGATTCTGTTTTGTCAAGTATAAGAGTGCAAGGCATTGTCATTTGGTGAGTTTTTAACCAAAGGGGAGTGGAAACACTGAGTGCACGCCGTGTGGTAAAAATTTTGACAGGAGATTATATATATATATATATATATATATATATATATATATATATATATATAATCTCAGGATATATTCAGCTTTTACTTGTATTCAGCTTTTACTTGTTTGAGACAATCCAGTCTCATTCATGGACTATTTTTGCACATTTGCACAAACCTTATTATTAGTTGTTTATTTATGTATTAGTGCTGATCACTATAATCTGTGACTGGGTTTATTTATTTATACTTGTGACAGGAGTGACTTTGGGTAGGGAGTTTGTGCGGCTCAGCTTGCCCTGGAGAGTTCTGGAGGCTCCTTGTCCAGCTTTCCCGATGCTTCTTATGTGTAAATCACCCTGTGTCTCTAATAGGGGCACAGGGTAAATGAGAACCCCCACTATGATCTGTGCTAGTCAGTTTCAATGCTGTATATATGTATACCGTATATAATGTGTGCTGTGTCATGCTGTTGGACTATTTTCTGTGATGGTTTGGGGTGGGACTGTATTCTATTGTCTATTGTGTCTGATGCCTCAACTATTATGGGATGTGTAAGTGTCTTGCTGTGAGGAAAGAGGGAGGGGGGGATTTCTCCAACCCCCCTGCTTATAAGACTGTATACTGAGAAGTTTGAACACACCTGACCTGTGTGGCCATTGTCATTGGACAGTTTAACCCGCCCTGTTTTCCAAGGGTGGGAGGGAAGTGATTTGAAGTGAGATATCTGTGTGTCCATGAGTGATAATAAAGTCAGTTTGTTTTGCCACTCTACACTGAGGTGTTGTCTGTTGGTTTTTACAATTCGCTGAAGTACGGCTGTTGACTGGGGGGCTGGAGAATCTTGGATAAGTCTTGGTTCTTAACAGAGGAAGCATTGACAGCGGACCTGGATCTGTTTGAGGACAGAGGGTTCGTCACAATACTGTTTAGCGCTACTTTAACTTTAGTTTACACTGTAAATGCTTATTTACAATATTTGGGCCAAGTTTCCTCGAGGAGCAGCTTTGTTTCAAGTTTTCTGTGCAAAGCCAGACCTTGTCTCCCGGTTCTAGATTCAAATTTCCTCTTTTCTTTTTGTCGAAAAACTTCTTATTATTTGCCTGGGTCTTAGATAGTATCCTGTAGTAATTGGTTATTGGTATTGAGAAAGTTTATTCTGTCTTGTACAGCAGGCACAGAAGATTCAATTGATAGCTCAGGCAAGAAAGAGGGGTGATACCCATAATTAGCGAAAAAAGGCTATTGTTTAGTTGCTGAATGGATGGAATTATTGTATGAAAATTCTGCAAGTTGGGAGAAGTGATAGCCAATCATCCTGTGCAAAGGAGGAAAAGCATCGTAAGTACTGCTCAAGTGTTTGGTTAGTTGTTTCAGTCTGTCCATTTGTTTGTGGATGGTATTCTGTGGAGAGGCAAAGTTCAATGTTCAGTGCTTCACATAAAGCCCTTCAAAATCTAGAGGTGAATTGAACTCTTCGGTCAGAGACGATGCTGTCAGGGATACAATGTAACTTTACAATCTCCTTGATGAAAGCTGAGGCAGTCTCTGTGGCAGAAGGAGTTCCTTGTATGGGTACAAAATGAGCCATCTTGGTCAGGTGATCAACCACGACAAAAATGGTGGTGAAGTCTTCAGATGGGGGGAGTTCTAAGATGAAATCCATGGAGATCATACTCCATTGTTTCTCAGTGCAGGGAGGGGCTCTAGTAGACCCCAAGTTCTGACTCTGAAAGACTTATTCTGAAGGCATGTAACACAAGATTTTACATATTTCTTGCAGTCCTGTATCAAGTAGACATGTGCATTAATTTTCGTCCAAATGCATTTACGTCCGAATTTCGGGTATTTTTGTTATCGTTTTAACAAACGAAAACGAACGGGCAGAATCCGGAATCCGAAAGATCCGACATAAAAAAATGCTTTATTTTCGTTTTCGTTGCTACAACAGTTAGAAATAGATAAGAGATTCGACATGACGCTGACAATAGCAATCTGTGTCTATCGAGCCTGTGGTCGAATGTGCCTAACCTTAACTCTATTAGTCCAAGATTATTCTACATAGAGAGCAAAGATTCGACATTATAGAGACAATGTTGGGGTAGACCATGCGACATGAACGACGAAGATTCAACAAAGCAGCGAAAAACATACAAACGTCAAATCTGTCACTGAAGGCTTATGGTGTCTGTCGAAAGTTCTAAGAAGATTCGACAAGCAGCTAAACTGTACGACGCCACAATCGTACATTTCCGATCGTACGAATGTACGATTGCAGCGTCGTACAGTTTAGCCGCTCCGTCTAATCTTCTTAGAACATTCAACAGACACCATAAGCCTTCAATGACAGATTCGACCTTAATTAATTTGGATTTTTGGACGTATGCATCTTTTAACGAAACAAAATAAATAAAAATGAATTTCGAGAGTAACTAAATACATTTACTGTATTTTTTGGACAAAATCGAAATTCCGAAACAAAATATTTCAGTGTGCACATGTCTAGTATCAAGTCTGGCCACCAGAAGGTACAGGAGATCAAATCGGCCATCTGCGAATTCCAAAGTAACCCGCTAAGGGGTAATCATGACATTGCCTCAGAACGGCAACTCTTAATTGTTTAGGAATGAAGATTTGCTCTTTATGAAAGTAAAGGCCATTCCTCAGTTGAAGAGCCAGGTCTTTGGAAGGTGGTTGGTTTACTACATCTGCTCTTATTTGTGACATCAGATCCACTTGGAGAAGTAAAAAATTATTGGCCGGTAAAATAGTATCGGGTTCCAAGGATACAACTGGGTCATTGAACATGCAGAACAAGGCATCTGGTTTACCGTTTTTTGAGCCAGGGCGATAGGTTATATGGAACATAAAACGAGAGAAGAACAGTGCCCTTCTTCAAGCGCAGCCTTGATGGCAAGCAGCTCTCGGTCTCCACCTCTTGGAAGGATTTAATTTCTTAGAGTAAAAGGCCACAGGGTGGAGTAATGATTTGGGACCTTGGCGTTGTGACAATATAGGCCCTACTGCATTTTCAGAGGCATCTACCTCCAATACATAGGCCAAGGATGGATCAGGATGCTTCAAGATGGGAGCTGAGGTGAATAAAGCTTTTCCGGGGTCCATCTGGAGGGAACATTTTGTTAACTGTGTAAAGGGAGTAATGATGGACGAAAAGTTCTTGATAAATTTTCTATAAAAGTTGGAAAACCCCACAAACCTCTGAACAGCTTTCCTGTCTGTAGGGGCAGGCCATTCCAAGACGGAAGTGACCTTCTGTGGGTCCATGGAAATACCATCTGCAGAGATGACAAGTCCCAGAAAATGTATAGTTTGTTTTTCAAAGTCCCATTTTTCAGCCTTTGCATAAAGGCGGTGATCCTGGAGCCGACCCAGTACTTTCTTTACATGAGTCCGATGTGATTCTAAAGATTCAGAGAATATAAGGATGTCATCCCAATACACAAACGAATAAGTCAAGAAAGTCCCGAAAAACATCATTCACCAGGTGCTGGAATGTGGCTGGAGCATTGCAGAGTCTGAATGACATGACTAGATATTCAAAATGGCCCGGAAGACCGTCTTCCACTCGTCTCCTTCCCTGATTCTGACAAGATTATATGCACCTCTCAAGTCTAATTTGGAGAACACTCATGCCCCTCGCAGTCTCTGAAAGAGTTCAGGGATCAGAGGAAGGGTGTAACGATTTTTGACAGTGACCTTGTTAAGGTCACGATAGTCCACACAAGGCCTCAAGGTATGGTCTTTTTTTTTCAACAAAGAAAATACCATCACCTGCTGGGGAAGTGGAAGGCCGGATGAACGGTTTTTCAAGGCTTTTGTCGATATAAGTACGCAGGGCTTCCATTTCAGGCTCAGAGAGAGGATAGATTCGACCAAACAGGATCTCAGCCCCTGGTAAAAGTTCAATGGGAAAATCATACGTCCTATAGGGAGAAAGAGTGTCTGCACCCTTCTTGTTAAACACGTACAGATATTCATGATAGGCAGCAGGGATAAATTTAGAGGTTTTGTGGTCAGGGTTGATACCCAGGAGATGCGCGGTGATGGCCGTCCTTTCCGGAAAGCAGTGCATCTGGCAGTAGTTGGAAGAGAAAGAGAGATATAGACAGTAAGCCAATTAATGTGAGGATGTGCCCTCAACCATGGAATGCCAAGGATGACAGGGAACATGGGAGAAGTTATGACATCCAAACGGAGGAGTTTGTGGTGGCCTGAAGAAGTCTGGCAGGGAATAGGTACAGTCTCTTGTGTAACCGGGCCTGATTTAATGCAGGAGCCATCAGCTAGGTGAACATGAAATCCTTGCCTCTTGGCACACACAGGCAGCTGATGAAGAGTGACAAATGCAGAGTCCACAAAACAGCTACAGGCCCCAGAGTCTATAATTGCAGGTACTGAAACTGTCTTTTCATAAAACTGGAGCATAATAGAAAAAGAGACATGTGACCGATCCTTCCCAGGGAGATGCATCATATGAGGCTGACGGAAAAAAAACTGCAGGTTTTTGCCGAACAAGTCTGTATAAAGTGACCAGCCTCCTTGCAATAGAGGCACAGATTGCCCTGTAGTCGTCGAAGGCGCTCAGTAGGGAAAAGAGGTGGTCTTCGAAAACTCCTATGAGATGCCTAATGCTGTTTCTTCCTTCTGGGGAGTGCAACAGATGAGGAGGCAGGGACGTCCGACCTTGAAGCCACAGAGAGGGTTCCTTTAGACCTTTCAGATTGTCTTTCTCATAATCGCTGATCGATCTGAATGGTTAAGCCGATCAGATCTTCCAGGGATGCTGGTACTCCCACTCTGGCAAGCTTGTCTTTCAAAGTGTCAGAAAGTCTTAGACGAAACTGGTGGCTAAGTGCAGAGTTATTCCATTGGGTATCTGCGCTCCAAACACAAAAGTCAGTTACATAGTCCTCAATAGGGATGGGCCCGGTGCTCGATTCGAACCCATGTTCGAATCGAGCACCGGGCGTTCGCTCGCTCGTCGAGCCCAGAACTATTTGGGCCGTTCGCATCACATTCGTGTGATGCGAGCGGCCCCGCAATGCATTGCGGCCGGCGCGGCCGGCGCAGTGCATTGCTGGCTGATGATTGGCCAAGCATGCACTGTGACCCCGCATGCTTGGCCAATCACAGCGCCCGAAACTCGGAGAGCAATAATTGGCTACAGGCAGGACGCCTGTAGCCAATTACAGCTCAGGGGCTTTAGTACATGCCCCACCATTTAAAAGGCCGCCACGCCATCGGCCCCGGTCACATGAGTTCCGGCTTTAGGAGAGATCAGTCTGCTGATTCTGTCTTTGCTTGATACTGAAAGATTTGCTCTTCTTTGCTAAACCATTGGCTATTTCTTTGCTAAACCATTGCTACCTAAGTCATTGATCGTTCATTGCTGCTGATTGCACAGTTAGCGTGTTATTAGCTGCTGCTGGGGATTAGTCTGGTGCGTGCTTACTGTTAGTACAGTATTGCAGTAGTACCAACCGCAGTGCTGTTAGCACAGCATTGCACCCCAACAGCACCCATAGGACTTCTAGTGTGTTAGTGGCAGCAAACAGAGCTCCTATATTTTCTTCTCAGCAGCACCCATAGGACTTCTAGTGTGTTAGTGGCAGCAAACAGAGCTCCTATATTTTCTTCTCAGCAGCACCCATAGGACTTCTAGTGTGTTAGTGGCATCACACAGAGTTCCTATATTTTCATCTCAGCAGCACCCATAGGACTTCTAGTGTGTTAGTGGCAGCAAACAGAGCTCCTATATTTTCTTCTCAGCAGCACCCATAGGACTTCTAGTGTGTTAGTGGCAGCAAACAGAGCTCCTATATTTTCTTCTCAGCAGCACCCATAGGACTTCTAGTGTGTTAGTGGCATCACACAGAGCTCCTATATTTTCTTCTCAGCAGCACCCATAGGACTTCTAGTGTGTTAGTGGCAGCAAACAGAGCTCCTATATTTTCTTCTCAGCAGCACCCATAGGACTTCTAATGTGTTAGTGGCATCACACAGAGTTCCTATATTTTCATCTCAGAAGCACCCATAGGACTTCTAGTGTGTTAGTGGCATCACACAGAGCTCCTA
The DNA here is from genome assembly GCA_029206835.1 of Rana muscosa. Lineage (NCBI taxonomy): Eukaryota > Metazoa > Chordata > Amphibia > Anura > Ranidae > Rana > Rana muscosa. The sequence goes on along the minus strand of CM055117.1, from coordinate 797,097,623 downwards.
TATTTTCTTCTCAGAAGCACCCATAGGACTTCTAGTGTGTTAGTGGCAGCAAACAGAGCTCCTATATTTTCTTCTCAGCAGCACCCATAGGACTTCTAGTGTGTTAGTGGCAGCAAACAGAGCTCCTATATTTTCTTCTCAGCAGCACCCATAGGACTTCTAGTGTGTTAGTGGCATCACACAGAGCTCCTATATTTTCTTCTCAGCAGCACCCATAGGACTTCTAGTGTGTTAGTGGCAGCAAACAGAGCTCCTATATTTTCTTCTCAGCAGCACCCATAGGACTTCTAGTGTGTTAGTGGCATCACACAGAGCTCCTATATTTTCATCTCAGAAGCACCCATAGGACTTCTAGTGTGTTAGTGGCAGCAAACAGAGCTCCTATATTTTCTTCTCAGCAGCACCCATAGGACTTCTAGTGTGTTAGTGGCATCACACAGAGCTCCTATATTTTCTTCTCAGCAGCACCCATAGGACTTCTAGTGTGTTAGTGGCAGCAAACAGAGCTCCTATATTTTCTTCTCAGCAGCACCCATAGGACTTCTAATGTGTTAGTGGCATCACACAGAGTTCCTATATTTTCATCTCAGAAGCACCCATAGGACTTCTAGTGTGTTAGTGGCAGCAAACAGAGCTCCTATATTTTCTTCTTAGCAGCACCCATAGGACTTCTAATGTGTTAGTGGCATCACACAGAGTTCCTATATTTTCATCTCAGAAGCACCCATAGGACTTCTAGTGTGTTAGTGGCATCACACAGAGCTCCTATATTTTCATCTCAGAAGCACCCATAGGACTTCTAGTGTGTTAGTGGTATCACACAGAGCTCCCATATTTTCTTCTCAGCAGCACCCATAGGACTTCTAGTGTGTTAGTGGCAGCAAACAGAGCTCCTATATTTTCTTCTCAGCAGCACCCATAGGACTTCTAGTGTGTTAGTGGCATCACACAGAGCTCCTATATTTTCTTCTCAGCAGCACCCATAGGACTTCTAGTGTGTTAGTGGCAGCAAACAGAGCTCCTATATTTTCTTCTCAGCAGCACCCATAGGACTTCTAGTGTGTTAGTGGCATCACACAGAGCTCCTATATTTTCATCTCAGAAGCACCCATAGGACTTCTAGTGTGTTAGTGGCATCACACAGAGCTCCTATATTTTCTTCTCAGCAGCACCCATAGGACTTCTAGTGTGTTAGTGGCAGCAAACAGAGCTCCTATATTTTCATCTCAGAAGCACCCATAGGACTTCTAGTGTGTTAGTGGCATCACACAGAGCTCCTATATTTTCATCTCAGAAGCACCCATAGGACTTCTAGTGTGTTAGTGGCATCACACATAGCTCCTATATTTTCTTCTCAGCAGCACCCATAGGACTTCTAGTGTGTTAGTGGCATCACACAGAGCTCCTATATTTTCATCTCAGAAGCACCCATAGGACTTCTAGTGTGTTAGTGGCATCACACAGAGCTCCTATATTTTCTTCTCAGCAGCACCCATAGGACTTCTAGTGTGTTAGTGGCAGCAAACAGAGCTCCTATATTTTCTTCTCAGCAGCACCCATAGGACTTCTAGTGTGTTAGTGGCATCACACAGAGTTCCTATATTTTCATCTCAGAAGCACCCATAGGACTTCTAGTGTGTTAGTGGCATCACACAGAGCTCCTATATTTTCTTCTCAGCAGCACCCATAGGACTTCTAGTGTGTTAGTGGCAGCAAACAGAGCTCCTATATTTTCTTCTCAGCAGCACCCATAGGACTTCTAGTGTGTTAGTGGCATCACACAGAGCTCCTATATTTTCATCTCAGAAGCACCCATAGGACTTCTAGTGTGTTAGTGGCATCACACAGAGCTCCTATATTTTCTTCTCAGCAGCACCCATAGGACTTCTAGTGTGTTAGTGGCAGCAAACAGAGCTCCTATATTTTCTTCTCAGAAGCACCCATAGGACTTCTAGTGTGTTAGTGGTATCACACAGAGTTCCTATATTTTCATCTCAGAAGCACCCATAGGACTTCTAGTGTGTTAGTGACATCACACAGAGCTCCTATATTTTCTTCTCAGCAGCACCCATAGGACTTCTAGTGTGTTAGTGGCATCACACAGAGCTCCTATATTTTCATCTCAGAAGCACCAATAGGACTTCTAGTGTGTTAGTGGCAGCAAACAGAGCTCCTATATTTTCTTGTCAGCAGCACACATAGTACCTATAGTGTGTTAGTGTCAGCACCCATAGGACCTACAGTGTGTTGTGAGCACACATAGGAGTTCTATTTTTTATACTATATACACTACCGACTACAATGGCTGGAAGACCGCCAAGGAGAGGCAGAGCGTGCCGAGGCAAGAACACAGGGCAGGCAGGCTCTGTTTCTAGAGACAACAGTGCTGGCCGTGAACGTGGTCGTGCATCGTCATCAGCACGTGGCCATGGGACACGCTTGTCTTTGTTTTCGGCAGCTGGACATGTGGAGCCGCATCATGCCGAAGGCTTGGTAGAATGGATGACCAAGCCCTCCTCATCCTCCTCATCCTCTCTCACCCAGGCTCAGGGTACTGGCAGAGCAGCTGCCAACGCGTACTCAATGGCATCATCAGCCACCCCTTCCCTAGACCCACCATGTCCTCCTGAGGAGTCCCCCGAACTGTTTGAGCACAGTGTTGGGTACATGCTCCAGGAGGATGCCCAACGATTCGAAGGCTCGGATGATGATACCCAGCTTGAGGAAGTCAGTAGTGTGCGCGCAGAGAGAGGGGATGCTGAAGGACAGCAATCTGGCAGTAGTGTTCCACCAGCTGCAGCTTACTGCCAGGTTTGCTCTAGTGGTGAAGAGGGAGGGGATGATGAGGTCACTGACTCCACGTGGGTGCCTGAAGGGAGAGAGGAGGAGGAGGAGGAGGATGCAGCGTCACATGTCCAACGAGGCAGGATGCCCCCTGGAGGCCAGCTAGAGGCCAGCACAGCAACTGTACCACACCGCAGAGCTCCGCCTGTGCAGGGCGCTGCCTCTGCACGTTATCACAAAAGTTCTTTGGTGTGGGCCTTTTTTGAGACGAGTGCATCAGATCGCACCACTGCTATTTGCAATATTTGTCTCAAGCGTATCTCGCGTGGCCAAAACATCAGCCGCTTGGGCACCACAAGCATGAGCAGACATATGTCGACCTGCCATGCAGCTCGTTGGCAAGCACACATAAAAGACCCACACCAAAGAACAAAGCGGACCTCTCCTTGCTCCTCATCAGCTGGGATCTCCATCCCCACTATATCTTCAGTCCTCTCTGAAAGCTGCTCTGAGAGGACTGAAGGTGTAGAATTAGGTGTGTCACAACCAAGTACTTGCAGTACACCGACGTCCGATTGTAGCAGGCAAATTTCCCTGCCCCAGCTGCTGGACCGTCGAAAGAAGTATACTCCCAGCCATCCACATGCCCAGCGGTTGAATGCTAGCTTGGCTAAATTGCTAGCACTTCAACTGCTGCCTTTTCAGTTGATAGACTCGGCCCCCTTCCGTGAGTTTGTTCAATGTGCGGTTCCTCAGTGGCAGGTTCCCAAACGCCACTTTTTCTCACGGAAGGCGATTCCGTCTCTCTACTGGCATGTGGAAGGCAATGTCCATGCCTCGCTGGACAGGGCGGTCAGCGGTAAGGTGCATATTACCGCTGACTCATGGTCCAGCAGGCATGGACAGGGACGTTATCTTTCTTTCACGGCCCATTGGGTCACTCTATTGGCAGCTGGGAGGGATGCAGGACAAGGTGCAGTAGTGTTGGAGGTTGTTCCGCCACCACGCCTCCAAAATGCTACTACTGGTTGTGACACACCTCTCTCCTCCACCCCCTCCTCTTCTTCTTCCTCCATGTCCTCTTTGAGTGCTCTGTCCTCGGAACCAGCGGTGCTCCGTAGGCGTACAAGGGGCTACGCGAGTACGCAGGCAAAAAGATGCCATGCCGTGCTTGCGCTGGTGTGTTTGGGGGACAGGAGCCACACTGGGCCAGAGGTTCTGGCAGCTCTGCAGGGGCAGGCCGAGAGGTGGTTGACGCCACGCCAGCTTAAGCCAGGAATGGTCGTTTCTGATAATGGCACCAACCTCCTCTCTGCCCTGCGACAGGGGCAGTTCACCCATGTGCCCTGTATGGCTCACGTCCTCAACCTGGTGGTGCAGCGGTTCTTGGGCAGGTTCCCAGGCTTACAGGATGTCCTGAGGCAGGCCAGGAAAGTCTGTGTGCATTTCCGCCGATCTTATAATGCCAGTGCTCGGCTGACTGAGCTGCAAAAGGAGCTGAACCTGCCCAAGAACCGCCTAATATGTGACATGCCCACCAGGTGGAACTCAACGTTGGCCATGCTGCAGCGACTGCACACGCAGCAGAGGGCCATCAATGAGTACCTTTGCGACTACGGCACCAGGACAGGGTCAGGGGAGCTTGGCTTTTTTTCCCCACGCCAGTGGAGCATGATCAGGGATGCATGCACTGTCCTCTCACCATTTGAGGAGGCCACGAGGATGGTGAGCAGTGACAGTGCATGCATCAGTGACACTGTGCCTCTTGTCCACCTGTTGGAGCATACGCTGCGTGGGATAATGGACAGGGCACTTGAGGGAGAACAGAGGCAGGAAGAGGAGGACTTCCTTGTCTCTCAAGGCCCCCTTTATCCAGACAATGTTCCTTCTGTCCCACCCATCACACAGGAAGAGGAGGAGGAGGAGGAGGAGGAGGAGGATTGTGTGAGCACGGAGGTGGAGCCTGGCACTCAGCATCAGCAGCAGCAGTCTTTTAGGGATGATGTACAGTCCCAACAAACCAGTGGACTTGTACGTGGCTGGGAGGAGGTGGCTGGCGATCATGTCATCCTCAGTGACCCAGAAGACTCCGGACCGAATGCCTCAGCTAACCTACGCTGCATGGCCTCCCTGATCCTGCAAAGCCTGCGGAAGGATCCTCGTGTTCTTCGGATCAAGGAGAGTGACCATTACTGGCTGGCCACTCTCCTTGATCCACGGTACAAGGGTAAGGTTGCGGACCTTATCTTGCCGTCGCAGAGGGAGCAGAGGATGAGACATCTCAGGGAGGCCTTGCAGAAAGGTCTGTGCAACGCGTTCCCAGAAACTGGGAGGTTACAAACTCCTGGTCCTGGACGACGAGTTGCTGAGGCTTCGGTCAGTAGCAGAAGGAGCGGTGGGGAAGGTGGACGTCTGACCGATGCGTTCAGACAATTTTTTAGTCCGCAGCCCCAAGGTATGATCGGTTCCAGCAACCATCGCCAGCGTCTGATATACATGGTGCAGGAATACCTAGGGGCAAGGTCAGACTTGTACACCTTTCCCACCGAAAATCCTCTGGCTTACTGGGTCCTGAGGATGGATCACTGGCCAGAGCTTGCACAGTATGCAATTGAGCTACTGGCCTGTCCTGCATCCAGCGTTCTTTCCGAACGCACATTCAGTGCTGCTGGAGGATTTGTCACCGATCATAGGGTGCGCCTGTCCACCGACTCGGTTGATCGACTGACCTTCATAAAAATGAATCAGTCTTGGATCACCACCAGCTACCAGACACCTGAAGCGGATATAACGGAATAATTTATAATGTCACATCCCTTCAAGACTGCCTATGCTGATGCTGAGTGACTGTCCTGTTATGTTCACTGACTATCCTCTTCCTCCTCCTCAATGATCCATGCCACCACACCAGTGCCTAAGGCACAATTTTTCAGCCCCTGTATAACAGGGGCGTGTAATTACAATTTTTTAAAAAGATGCTTCGCAACAGGTCTGACTGCTGTGCTCAGAGTACAGTATCTGTGAGGGGTTGCAGTGTTGTGGCACCAGCACCAGTGCCTAAGGCACAATTTTTCAGCCCCTGTTGGGGCGTGTAATTACAATTTTTAGGCAATGCTTTGCAACAGGTCTCATTGCTGTGCTCAGAGTACAGTATCTGTGAGGGGTTGCAGTGTTGTGGCACCAGCACCAGTGCCTAAGGCACAATTTTTCAGCCCCTGTATAACAGGGGCGTGTAATTACAAATTTTTAAAAAGATGCTTCGCAACAGGTGTGACTGCTGTGCTCCAAGTACAGTATCTGTGAGGGGTTGCAGTGTTGTGGCACCAGCACCAATGCCTAAGGCACAATTTTTCAGCCCCTGTTTAACAGGGGCGTGTAATTACAAATCTTGATCTAATAGTTCACAGCAGGGCCCATTCCTGCGCCCACCAAGAGTAACTATGAGGGCCTACAGTCTTGTGGCAACACCGTCCACCACCACCACCACCACCAAAGGCCCAATTTTTCTGCCCTGTTCAACAGGTGCATGCAATTACAAATCTTGATCTAATAACTCACAGCAGGGCCCATTCCTGCACCCACCAAGAGTAACTGTGAGGGCTTACAGTCTTGTGGCAACACCGTCCACCACCACCACCACCACCACCAAAGGCCCAATTTTTCTGCCCGGTTCAACGGGTGCATGCAAGTACAAATCTTGATCTATTAACTCACAGCAGGGCCCATTCCTGTGCCCACCAGTCTTGTGGCTACACCAACATCTAATAGGGCAAATTTCTGCAGAGTATATACGGCAGGCCCCTACTTTCAAACATCCAACTTACAAACGACTCCTACTTGCAAACGGCAAGAGAAAACAGGAAGTGAGAGGAAATCTACCCCTAGGAAGGAAAATTCTATCCTGTTAGATTTAATTTGGGAAAAAGGTATCTCCTCTCTACTGATGCTTTATCACCAATCCTTGTTTCAATTAAAACCCCACTTTTCCAAAAACATTTGTCATTGGGACGGAAAGTGAGGTGACATGTTCTGAACAGATGTGCAAAGACAGCAAATGTTACAGGGGTGATAACCCCTCCCTATGTTCTCCAAAAAGCTTAAAAATTGATTTTTTTGGGATGTAGCTACACTTCATAATGTACCTGTTCAGATTCTACTTAAGAACAAACCTACAGTCCATGTCTTGTTTGCACCACCTATATACTGCTGTTCAGAGTATATAGGGTTGTAGGTATAGGGTTTTATTTTGGGTGCGGGGTCCCCCTTAGTATCCATACAAGACCCAAAGGGGCTGGGGTGGGGGGGGGGGTGATGGGGTAGCCATGCCATTTTTCTCAAGGATTTTCAGCCATATGGCGGCCAGGACAAGACATGACATTAAAGCCGCAAGTGGTTTTAAATGGCTTCTTTTTTTCCTTTACAAATGTCATTTTGTGCAAGGACAGTTCTAAACACGGGAAACACATGCCACTTCACAGGCATACTTTAGACACCCCCCAGGTACCATATTTAAAGGAAAATTTCACTTATTTTTTTTTCACTTTATGCATCATTAAAATGACTGCTCCCGAAAAAACTTTAGTTTTTAAAATTTCTTTTTGCATTGATATATGTCCCCTGGGGCAGGACCCGGGTCCCCAAACCTGTTTTATGACATTAACATGCATATTGGCCGTTGTAATTAGCAATTTTGATTTCGAACGTTCGCGTCCATTATAACGAATAGGGTTCAAAAATTCGCGCGAACTTTCGGTCCGTTCGAAGGTTCTGGTGCGAACCGAACCCGGGGGTGTTCGGCTCATCCCTAGTCCTCAACAGTCCTTGGGCCTTGCTGCAATTTGCCAAGCATGGATTCAGCAGTTTGATGGTAGAAGAGATCAGCGTATAGTTGAGCCATGGCTGAGAAGAACGAATCATTAGCTGCCAGAACAGAGTCATGTTGTTCCCAGAGATGATGGGCCCAGGAAAGTGGTTCATTCAGAAATAGCGTGATAATAAACCCCACCTTGATGTCCTCTGTTGCAAAGGTTTGGGGTAACAGGGAAAAGTATAATTTACAGGAATTCCAGAAGGTACAAAACTACTTGCGATCTCCGGAGAATCGTTCGGGATAGGCACCCTGGGTCCTGTTTGAGCAGAAGAGTCTATGACTGTGAGAGGAGCACAGGCCGATGCGACATTCATCTCACACGGAAGTCGCTCTTCCATGCTACTAAAATTCTTCTGTAAATTCTGCACAATATTTGATAGCGCAGAAATTTATCTGTAAATGTCCTTTAGTGGAGAGGCCTCCCTTTCAGACTCCAACCGTGGCTGACTGGTACTGTCACGTACCTGGTAGGAGTCTGAAATTACGAGGTCGGCCTCTCTTGTATCTCCAGCCCAAGCCCCACTAGAGATGGAACAGATGATGGCTAGGGTCAGGAGGAACACGAGTGCCTGTAAGTGTTGCATGCAGAACTTGTAAGTGGAGTTGCAGGCTTGGAAGTTCAGGCAGAGCATCCGGTAAAGAGCTGGACCCAGGGAAGCTGAGATGATGGACAGCCAGCACAGGCACTCGGAGACAGCGTTGAGACAAGCAGGAGACAGAAGAAAGGTCACAAGGATAGCCGGGTTCGGTAGCAGGCGGGCAGCGAGGTAACAAGACATTAAGCAAAAGCAAGGTCGGATGGGAAGCCAGGATCAGGAACCAGTAATCAGGAGTAATCAGAGTCCAAAGGCAGGGTCAAGGAAAGCCAAGTTCAGCAACAGGTATCAAGCAAGGTATAACAGGATTCAGGATATCAGGACACAGCTGAAGACCAGTCAGCACTGTTCAGGAGTCAGGGCACCCTTTAAATAGGCCGTCTGGTGCCAATTGGGGCTAGGGGCATGCTCCTGCATGTGCACGCGGTGTGACGTGCATGCGCATTGGTGCATGTGGGAATCTGCCGTTGCCCGTGAGTGTGCGCATGCACACGTGTGCGAGCCAAGCACATTCTAACAGTTCTCTTGCACACCTGTACGCACTCAGGATCCCCCCTCACACCTGTACGCACTCGGCACCCCCTCACACCTGTATATGTCAGCTTCCCTCACTCCTGTACACACTGTATGCATCAACCCCTCTCCTCAAACCTGTATATGTCAGCCTCTCTCCTCACACCTGTATGCACTCAGGCCCTCTCCTCACACCTGTATGCACTCAGGCCCCTCTCACACCTGTACAAACTCAGGCCCCCTTACACCTGTACGCACTCAGGCCCCCTTACACCTGTACGCACTCAGGCCCCCTCACACCTGTACGCACTCAGGCCCCCCTCACATCTATACACACTCAGGCCCCCTCACACCTGTACGCATTAACCTTCCTCCTCACACCTGTACGCACTCGGGCCACCTCACACCTGTACACACTCAGGCCCCCTCACACCTGTATGCATTCAACTCCCCTCCTCACACCTGTACGCACTCAGGCCACCTCACACCTGTACTCACACAGGCCCCCCTTACACCTGTACTTACTCAGGCCCCCCTCACACCTGTAAGCACTCAGGCCCCCCTCACATCTGTAAGCACTCAGGCCCCCCTCACACCTGTAAGCACTCAGGCCCCCCTCACACCTGTAAGCACTCAGGCCCCCCTCATACCTGTACACATTCAACCCCCCTCCTCACACCTGTATGCACTCAGGCCACCTCACACCTGTATGCACTCAGGCCCCCTTCACACCTGTATGCACTCAGGCCCCCTTCACACCTGTATGCACTCAGGCCCCCTTCACACCTGTATGCACTCAGGCCCCCTTCACACCTGTATGCACTCAGGCCCCCCTTCACACCTGTATGCACTTAGTCCCCCTCAAACCTGTATACACTAAGCCCCCCTCACACCTGTTTGCACTCAGCCCCCCTCCTCACATCTGTACGCACTCAGCCCCCCTCCTCACACTTGTATGCACTCAGCCCCCTTCCTCACATCTGTACGCACTCAGCACCCCCTCACTTCTGCATATATGTCAGCCCCCCTCACTCCTGTATGCACTCAGACCACCTCTTCACAACTGTATGCACTAAGCCCCCCTCCTCACACCTGTATGCATTCAGCACCCCCCTCACTTATGCATATATGTCAGTCCCCCTCACTCCTGTACGCACTCAGCCCCCCTCCTCACACCTGTATGCACTCAGCGCCCCTCCTCACATCTGTACGCACTCAGCACCCCCCTCACTTCTGCATATATGTCAGCCCCCCTCAATCCTGTATGCACTCAGACCCCCTCCTCACACCTGTATGCACTCAGCCCCCCTCCTTACACCTGTATGAATTCAGCACCCCCTCACTTATGCATATATGTCAGCCCCCCTCACTCCTATACGCACTCAGCCCCGCTCCTCATACCTGTATGCACTCAGCCCCCCTCCCCTTTGCATATATGTCAGCCCCCTCACGCCTCTACGCACTCAGCCCCCCTCAATCCTGTATACATGTCAGCCCCCCTCACTCCTGTATATATGTCAGCCCTCCACATATACACATCTGTAAAAACACACAGCTCTGGCCCCTCCCTGTACACAAACAGCCCCCTCCCTTTTCTTCACAGCCCCTGCTTATAAAAGAGATCTTCCTACCTTGTCCCAGCTCTTGTTTCCACAAAGCTGACATGTTGCTGACACACACACACAGATGAGCTGCAGCTGATCACACTATATAGCACAGTAAATGCAGCTCACATGAGGGGGGCACATGCACATAGTAGCCAGAGGTGGTAGTAAAGAGCTTAATGTCTGAGCTCAATGACAGAGCAGCAGAAGCTGCAGAGATCGTTTCTGCAGTGCAGAACATGGCTCCCCTTCACCCACTTCTTCTTTCTCCTAGCCTGGTCAGGCCCCTCCAGATGCTCGGGCCCTTTAAAATTGTATCGACTGTACCCACCTGATGGTGGCCCTGATCAGAGTAGTTCAGTGTCACCATAGTTCACAACATCACAATACAACCCCTTCATAACAGTTGTAGTCTGTATCTAGAAATGTTCCTAGTTGAAATGTATCAAAATATTTATGTGGTACTAGCCAACAAAGCACATTTCTTAAAAATAAGTTGTAAAATAGTCTGGAACAGGAGTTCTGGAAGCTTTAGCTTGTTTAATGGCAAACAGAACTACTGCAGGCACAATATCCTTTTCCATAATTTCCCTATTACCTGTGAAAAAAATGGTATTGGGAGGTCAGCAACAATTTTTTCTATATTGCTGGCCTGGGTCTGGTTGGGTGTAGAACAAAGGACTGAGTAACTGGATTGGAGTTTGTGAAAAAACACAATTTTCTGTACAGCCAGCCATACATGGATCAAAAAGTGACCAATATTAAATCGATGTATGGGCAGGTTGGTTGTACTGAAGTTGATCCATAAATTGACTTAGGTACAACCAGCCTGTCGTAGTTGTTACATTCGATTACTGCTGGCAGCTATAGCTGCTAGCAGGGGCGGGCTGGGCCGGGGGGCAGGCATGCATTTGCCCCCTGGGCTGCTCTAATATGCTCTACAAAGGCTGCCAGCTCAGAACCGCACATGAACAGTTTTTGAGCTGGCCGAGTGCAGCAGCTATGTTCAGTATAATGAGCCAGCGATGTCTTCTCTGTCTCAGGGCCGACAGTCTTGTTACACAGAGCCCAGCCCCTCCCTCCTCCACATGATTGGCTGGCAAAGGCTGGACCTGCTCTCTCTCCTTCCCCACCCACACTCTGGGCTGCCTGTGTGCTGTCTGTGAAGAGGATGTGTGGGCGGTAAGTTAAATCTGAGCAGTCAGCTGGAATCCAGTGAGTCTCCTGGGAGGCTGGGACCATACAAGTAAGTGAGCTCCTCCTCTCTCCCTCTCTGCAGCTAAAACGTTTTTCTGTTTTTCTAGCAGCCTTTGACACTACCTTGCCCTCCTAGGTGTTAGGAAGTGGGCTCACACTGGCATGCTGCAGTTTGTCTGCAGTGCTGGTGTACTGGCAGTCTTCCTGCATGTTACCCCTGGTCCCATAGAGGTTGCACATTTTTACTGCATGTTCTGAAAGTGCACAAAACGTCCTGCATGCTGCATCTTTGGTGCAATTCCAGAAAATGCAGCAAAAATGTGCAACCTGAGGGACTATGACTGGAAAACTGCCAGTACACCAGTGTGAGCCCAAAGACTTGTATTCAGTTGCAGCAGGCACTGCCTCTCCACTGAAAAGTGACAGGCAGAGGAGGTAATATCAAATTTCATCCCTGCCTGTTTTAACCCCCTAAATGCCAATCCCTCCAAGTAATGGCACGATTCACTTTGAACTCCACCTTATTTCCATTACTCTCTGTAGGTATTAGATGTGCTCTCAGAGACAAGCCGCGCAGTGACGTCGCTGAGGGGGCGGTCCGTGCCTGACACATGTTCTCCTCCTCTCTCTGTCTAAAACTCCTGCCTGCTGCGATCTGTGCTCCACCCGGGCGGCGCGGCTGCACATTGTCCTCTCCTCTCCAGCTGCTGCCGGGTGTTTTTATGTACCTTAATGGAGGGGGGGTTTGTCCTGGGGGGGTCTGTACTAATGGAGGGGTTTGTCCTGGGGGGTCTGTACTAATGGGGGGGTTTGTCCTGGAGGGGTCTGGACTAATGGGGGGGGGTTTGTCCTGGAGGGGTCTGTATTAATGGAGGGGGGTTTGTATTGGAGGGAGTCTGTACTAATGGGGGGGTTTGTCCTGGGGGAGTCTGTACTAATGGGGGGGTTGTCCTGGGGGTCTGTACTAATGGAGGGGGGGGGTTTGTCCTGGAGGAGTCTGTACTAATGGGGGGTTTGTCCTGGGGAGTCTGTACTAATGGGGGGGCTGTCCTGGAGGGGTCTGTACTAATGGAGGCAGGGTTTGTCCTGGGGGAGTCTGTACTAATGGGGGGTTGTCCTGGGGGGTCTGTACTAATGGAGAGGGGGGTTTGTCCTGGGGGGTATGTACTAATGGGGGGTTGTTCTGGAGGGAGTCTGTGCTTATAGGGGGGTTGTCCTGGAGGGGTCTGTACTAATGGAGGGGGGGTTTGTCCTGGGGGGAGTCTTTACTAATGGGGAGTTTGTCCTGGAAGGGGTCTGTACTAATAGAGGGGGATTGGTTTGTCCTGGGGGGTCTGTACTAATGGAGGGGGGTTGTCCTGGGGGTCTGTACTACTGGAGGGGGGGTCTGTACTAATGGAGGGGGTCTGTACTAATGTAGGGGGTGGTTTTTCCTGGGGGGTCTGTATTAATGGAGGGGGGTCTGTACTAATGGAGGGGGGGTAGTTTGTCCTGAGGGGGGTCTGTACTAATGGAGGGGGTAGTTTGTCCTGGGGGTCTGTACTAATGGTGGGGTGGTTTGTCCTGAGGGGGTCTGTACTAATGGAGGGGGGTCTGTACTAATGGAGGGGGATGGTTTGTCCTGGGGGTCTGTACTAATGGAGGGGGGGTCTGTACTAATTGAGGGGGGATGGTTTGTCCTGGGGGGTCTGTACTAATGGAGGGGGGTGGTTTGTCCTGAGGGGGGTCTGTACTAATGTAGGGGGGTCTGTACTAAAGGAGGGGGGGTGGTTTGTCCTGGGGGATCTGTACTAATGGAGGGGGTGGTTTGTCCTGGGGGGTCTGTACTGAGGGAGGGGTTTATACTTAGTGGGGAGTCTGCACTGACGGAGGGGGTCTATACTTAGTGGAGTGGGTCTGTACTAAGGGGCGGCTATAGGTGGTGGAAGGGGGATGACACCATGTTTTACCACACCGGGTGACACCAACCCTAGTGACGCCACTGCAGCTGCAGGCTCTTCTTTCCCCCCTCCCTCTCTTCCCCCTCCCTCTCCTCCTCACGCGCAATGCTGCTACCGCTACTAGTGAGCGGTGCTTGCCAGCACAGCCGCCCACTATGTTTCTTCCCCCCACCTTCATATCGGCCAGGGAAGAAATAGAATAGAAAAAGGAGCAGAGAAGAGGATTGTGGGACATGTAGTTCGAGGACTGGCAGCCCCACTGTAACAAAGAAACTGCAGCCCACACAGTATGCCCAGCTGAATGGGAGAGAGAGAGCCAGGAGCCCGGAAAAGCTTTCAGGGAAGTGCACCCAGGACTCCAGAGGGAGTAGACAGTGCTGAGAGAACACCATCAGAGAGAGAACCCCGCTGCCCTGCACCACCAGAGTGAAAGCCACACAGCCTAGCGCCATCCCTTATGGAAAAATGAATGGAGTCATTGCCAGAATACAGATCTGGGCTCTACCCAGCGGAGTCGCCACGGGCAATTCAGAGTGAGCTGACTCCTGATCAGAGGAACCGTTGTTGCTGTATCGCTGGGTCAGGTGAGAGGGCCGATCGCCCATTATCTACTAACGTCCATCGGAACTGCAGTCTCTGACCATCTCCTGTATCATATCTGCAGTCTCTGACCGTCTCCTGTATTATATCTCCAGTCTCTGACAGTCTCCTGTAGTATGTCTGCAGTCTCTGACCATCTCCTGTAATATGTCTGCACTCTCTGACCGTCTCCTTTAATATGTCTACACTCTCTGACTGTCTCCTGTAATATGTCTGCACTCTCTGACCATCTCCTGTACTATGATTGCAGTGTCTGTCCGTCTCCTGTATCATGTCTACAGTCTCTGAGCATCTCTTGTAGTATGTCTTGGGGCACTTTCTAACAGACTCTCTAACAGAAGCCCTCTCTGTGTGCATCAGAGAGACTCCCCTCCAGGTCTCATTAGTGTACACTCTTCCAGTATTGTATTTATCGTTAAAAGATCATGGGAGGATCCCAGGGTAATGAAGACTTCTTAGGGGTGCATCTCTGTGTTTGAGTCGTTGCCATAGAAACATCTGTAAAGGGGAGGAGTTGGTAAGATGACCACGCCCATGTGGGGGTGCCAGAAATATTTCTGCACCCAGGCGTCTGTGACCCTAGGATCGGCCCTGCTCTCACCTTATTGTTTGCACATCTAATACCTAAAGAGTTCTGGAAATAAGGTGGAGTAAAAAGTGAATTTTTACACCTAAGTGGAGCACCCCTTTCAGAAGATTTGAGGATATTATTAAACCCAAAAGGCTAGTGGACTTAAGCCACCATAGACAGATTGAATTTTCTGCTGAACCAGCAGAATTTTAATCTATGTGCAGACTGGTTGTACAGAATTCAATCTATCAACTGACTTCAGTACAACCAGCGTGTCTTTTTTTTTTTTTTTTTTGGCAATCACTGCTGGCTGCTCTTGCTGCCAGCAGTGATCGCTGTATTCTGATGGCTGGAAAACTTTCACCCCCACAGAGACTGACTGCTTTGCACTGCCCCCACAGAGGGTGATCCCTTCACACTGCCCACACAGAGAATGACCCCATTCACAATGCCCCCACAAAGAGTGACCCCCTTCACACTGCCCCCAAAGAGAGTGACCTCTTTGCACTGCCCCCACAGACAGTGACCCCTTCGCACTGCGGGCAATGTGGAGCAGTCTCTCTCTCTCTCTGTGCAGCCAGTGTCAAGTGGTCTCTCTCTCTGTGTGCAGGCAGTGTCAAGCAGTTTTTCTCTCTCTGTGTGCAGGCAGTGCCAAGTGGTCTCTCTGTGTGCAGGCAGTGTCAAGCGGTCCCTCTCACTCTGTGCAGGCAGTGTCAAGCGGTCCCTCTCACTCTGTGTAGGCAGTGTCAAGCGGTCCCTCTCACTCTGTGCAGGCAGTGTCAAGCGGTCCCTCTCACTCTGTGCAGGCAGTGTCAAGCGGTCCCTCTCACTCTGTGCAGGCAGTGTCAAGCCGTCCCTCTCACTCTGTGCAGGCAGTGTCAAGCCGTCCCTCTCACTCTGTGCAGGCAGTGTCAAGCCGTCCCTCTCACTCTGTGCAGGCAGTGTCAAGCCGTCCCTCTCACTCTGTGCAGGCAGTGTCAAGCCGTCCCTCTCACTCTGTGCAGGCAGTGTCAAGCCGTCCCTCTCACTCTGTGCAGGCAGTGTCAAGTCATCCCTCTCACTCTGTGCAGGCAGTGTCAAGCAGTCCATCTAACTCTGTGCAGGCAGTGTCAAGCGGTCTCTCTCTCTGGGGCAATATGGAACAGTCTCCCCCTCTCTCTCTCTGTGCGGGGGATGTGGTGTAGATGGATGGTGAGCTGATTCGTGGTTTAATGGGCCACTTGACTGGACGTGCCACCCAGGCCTAAGGCTGCCAGCCCTGTCCTGGCTGCTAGTAGTAACCATAGAGTTCTGCTGATTGGGAAGGCTCCCCATTCCCCTCGCTGGCAGAACACAATAGCACTGCGGGAGACATTCCCTCATCAACAGTCAGTTTTGATGGGGGAATGCCTCCTGCAGAGCTATTGTGTTCTGTTGTGCAGGCTATATCCACCTGTAGCGGGGTGTTCAATTTTGGGGTAGTGTCTGAGTGGTAACCAGGCTCAGACACATTAAATTGATAGGTTTCATGGACCATTTTTTGTTCTCAGGGTTAATGCTGGTGATGTGTTCCCTGTGGCCGGTGGGTGGCGCTGCCATTCTGGGCCAGGGTTGAACCGCTAGCGCAGTGCTGTGCTTTTTGTGTCCCCTCTCGGCCGCTGTACAGTGGGGCGGGGAACCTGCTGTGCATGCCGGGAGAGGATATAAAAGGGGCAGACATCTTCTGAGAAGTGGTCTTCGTCCGTCCACGCCCAGGCACCTTCAGCCTGGGTGTGTGTGTGGTTCATCATCTCCGGGTGCCCTAGGCCCGGAGGCCTTGTTCCAGATCCACCTCAGGCACCTTTAGCCTGGGGTGAAGTACTACCTTACCGTTCCTGTTCGCCTGGTCAGTGGCAGTGACCCTATTCACCAGGTCAGTGGCAGTGACCCTATTCACCAGGTCTGTGGCAGAGACCAACCTCATGGTCTGTGGCAGAGACAATGCGCCAAAACTGTTTGAGAATCTGAACAGTTCCAAGAGTTTGAGCTATGTTTGTGCCTGGACCTCCTCCACACCTTAAAGCTGTCCTGTGTCTTTGCTCCAACCTTTCGTCTATCCAAGAGAATATGTGTTGTGCAAGCGGAAAATAAAGATTGAGTTGGACTTTCAGCTGGTGTGAACATTTATGTTCCTGGGGAAGTCAAGGACTTGCATCTACACACTGTAGAGGTGAGAATCATTCTCAGGAGGACTTTATGCTCCGGCTGCAGACAAGGCCCAAAAACAACACCGCCTAACCTCTTAACACGGGAGGGTACGGGCTTGTGGTGCGGTGTGCCCCTTTTTTCTAAGAGGAGCCGAAGCAGACAAGGAGAATGGGTGTGTGCGCTACACACCCATGGTTCCCCTTCACCCATGGTGGAAGGAAAGGAAATCAAGTCATCTATGGGCTACTTTAATGAGTCCTATTTTCTGAGTTTGCGGATTGTATTGTATAAAGAGCAGGGATTACATTTACTTGCAATAGTGTGCCTGGAATGTAAGATTGGGCATAACAAAGGCTTTTTTTCAGCCTTTATAACATAAATAATAACATAATGTGAAAATTGGTGTTGTGCAGGCTCTTGAGGTGTATCACAAAAGTAAATGCTATATAAATCTGCCAGTAAAGTAAAATAAATGATATATACAATTTATAAACAGATACTGTACAGTGCTTCACATAATGCAGTCCATTGCAGAAGAATATAAAATGATACAATTAAAAAATAATAATTAATTCTCCAACAGTGGTGTGCAAAATATAATCAATATTTTCCCAGTAAAGTGCTGTTTTTGTGCATATGTACAGTTGAATTAGTGTGCTTTCACCTCCTCGTGTCACCTCTATGCTCCCAGAACTCTCACCTTAAGCCCAGGTTCACACTGGGCTGGGAGAATGAAGCCGTGTGAGTTCAGCTGAACGCGCACAATTTCACTCCCGCTTATTAGTCCCGATTTCGGCCGCGATTACAGAGACATCTGTGCAAAAAGTAGTACAGAAAATAGATGCGGCGTCGCACCGCTTAGGACGGTTCCATTGCTGGCAAATGCCGCCGATTTGACATGTGAAATTGCATGTCAAAATGCACCAGTGTAAACCAGGGCTAAAAGGCAATAATATAAGCCTGATGGTTGTAGTGGTGTTACATCAATCTTGACTTGTTCCAAAGCATCTAGGCGATCCCTTGGTGATGGTCTCTTTAAGACTCCTGCTCCCTCGCTTAATCCTCATGTAAGGGTAAAAGAAAGTATTCCCCCATGGTGTAATATTTTAAAATCATACATTTTATTAACCACTTAAGCCCCGGACCAATATGCAGCATAAAGACCAGAGGTGATTTTACAATTTGGCACTGCGCTGCTTTAACCACTTAAGCCCCGGACCATTTCGGGCCATTAGGACCAAGCCTGTTTTTGGGATTCGGCACTGCGCTGCTTTAACTGTAAATTGTGCGGACATGCAATGTTGTACCCAAATGAAATTTGCGTCCTTTTCTTCCCACAAATAGAGCTTTCTTTTAATGGTATTTGATTGCCTCTGCGATTTTTATTTTTTGCGATATAAATGGAAAAAGAACGAAAATTTTGAAAAAAAAAGATATTTTCTACTTTTTGTTATAAGAAAAATCGAATAAACTCAATTTTAGTCATACATTTAGGCCAAAATGTATTCAGCCACATGTCTTTAGTAAAAAAAATGTCAATAAGCGTATATTTATTGGTTTGCGCAAAAGTTATAGCGTTTACAAACTAGGGTACATTTTCTGAAATTTACACAGCTTTAAATTTATGACTGCCTATCTCATTTCTTGAGGTGCTAAAATGGCAGGGCAGTACAAAACCCCCCCAAATGACCCCATTTTGGAAAGTAGACACCCCAAGGAAATTGCTGAGAGGCATGTTGAGCCCATTGAATATTTTTTTTTTGTCCCAAGTGATTGAATAATGACAAAAAAAAAAATAAAAAATACAAAAAGTTGTCACTAAATGATATATTGCTCACACATGCCATGGTTATATGTGGAATTGCACCCCAAAATACATTCTGCTGCTTCTCCTGAGTACGGGGATACCACATGTGTGGGACTTTTTAGGAGCCTAGCCACGTACGGGACCCCGGAAACCAAGCACCGCCTTCAGGATTTCTAAGGGCGCAAATTTTTGATTTCACTCCTCACTACCTATCACAGTTTCGAAGGCCATAAAATGCCAAAATAGCACAAAACCCCCCCAAATGACCCCATTTTGGAAAGTAGACACCCCAAGCTATTTACTGAGAGGCATGTTCAGTCCATGGAATATTTTATATTTTGCCACAAGTTGCGGGAATATGACAAACTTTTTTTTTTTTGCACAAAGTTGTCACTAAATGATATATTGCTCACACATGCCATGGGCATATGTGAATTTACACCCCAAAATACATTCTGCTGCTTCTCCTGAGTACGGGGATACCACATGTGTGGGACTTTTTGGGAGCCTAGCCGCGTACGGGACCCCAAAAACCAAGCACCGCCTTCAAGGTTTCTAAGGGCATACATTTTTGATTTCACTCCTCACTACCTATCACAGTTTTGAAGGCCATAAAATGCCAAGATGGCACAAAACCCCCCCAAATGACCCCATTTTGGAAAGTAGACACCCCAAGCTATTTGCTGAGAGGCATGTTGACCCCATTGAATATTTTTTTTTTTTGTCCCAAATGATTGAATAATGACAAAAAGAAAAAAAAAATATACAAAAAGTTGTCACTAAATGATATATTGCTCACACATGCCATGGTTATATGTGGAATTGCACCCCAAAATACATTCTGCTGCTTTTCCTGAGTACGGGGATACCACATGTGTGGGACTTTTTGGGAGCCTAGCCGCGTACAGGGCCCCAAAAACCAAGCACTGCGAACGCTGCAGTTATGTGTGTTGTGTTTGGTAAGTGACAGTGATCGATCGATACTGCACTTGGGTGGGCTGGGCTGGGCTGGGCTGGGCGGAGGGGCTAAACGCAGGCGCTAGCAGGTATCTGGGCTGATCCCGCTAACACTGCGTTTTTGGGAACCCTAAACCGCTGGGGATGCTAGTATAGATCTGATCAGATACTATACCACTAAGGGGGGTGTATGCTTTGCGCGTGGGTGTTAGCGTTACTGTCACTAACCTAACACTGCCTGGGGCGACGCAGACCCTCTCTGGCGCTAAAACCTAATTGATCTCACCCGCCGGGCGATCAGGGGGGTTAAACCTTTATTGGGTTATATACGGCGGGTGCCCTGATGCTATAAAAAGCAAACTAATCAACCAGCGTCACCCGTAACCTTTATATGGTGATCACTGGTGAAAGGGTTAACTAGGGGCAATCAGGGGGTTAAAACCTTTATTAGGTTAAATATGGGGGTACCTGACACTATATAAAAACCTGACGGGTAACCTAAATAACTAAATAACTTACTGGCTAACCAGTGACACCAGTGACGCTTATACGGCGATCACTGGTGAAAGGGTTAACTCTAGGGGCAATCAGGGGGTTAAAATAATATATGGGGGTACCTGACACTAATAAAAACCTGCGGCAAACCTAAAAAAAATAACTGCCTATCTAAAACACCAGCGACACGAATACAGCGATCGGAAAAACAATCGCTTAGTGACGCTGAAGTTAGGGGGTGAAAGGGTTACCTGGGGGGTGATCAAGGGGTTAAACCTTTATTAGGGGGGGTTAGGGGGCTACCCTGGACCTAAAGGGGCCTAATCCTAACTGCCCTGCAACTTTTTACAATCACAGATGACACTAAATGCAGTGATCAGTAAAATAAATGATCACTGCAATCAGTGACACTGTGATTGGGGGCTTTGGGGTGACCTGGGGGGTGATCTGGGGGTGACTGGGGGGTGATTTGTGTGCCTATGTGTACCTACGTGTCAGTGGACTGTTGGTGCACTAACCTGCTTCTTCTCTGCTCGGCGCCGGGAACGGAAAGACCGCGGCGAGGGAGATGACATCACTTCCTCCAGCCTTGTTTACATCACATGGCGGAGGAAGCATTTTCATTGGCCGGGAGCGATCGCGAGGGGGGGGCGGAATCGAGCGCCCCCCCTCATGCCTGATCGCTCCCGAACACTTAACGGCCGCTCACTGCAGTGAAGGGGGGTCCGGATGGACCCCCCAACTGCACAAAGGCGATCACGTAGATCTACGTGATTCTGCCTGTCCGTGCCATTCTGCCGACGTAAATCGGCGGTGGGCGGTCGTTAAGTGGTTAACTGGAAATTGTGCGGACATGCAATTTTGTACCCAAACAAAATTTGTGTCCTTTTCTTCCCACAAATAGAGCTTTATTTTAATGGTATTTGATTGCCTCAGCAATTTTTTTTTTTTTGCAAAATAAACGGAAAAAGACCGAAAAGTTTGAAAAAAAATATTTTCTACTTTTTGTTATAAGAAAAATCAAATAAACTAAATTTTAGTCGTACATTTAGGCCAAAATGTATTCAGCCACATGTCTTTAGTAAAAAAATGTCAATAAGCGTATATTTATATATCTACAAACTAGGGTACATTTCCTGGAATTTACACAGCTTTTAATTTATGACTGCCTATCTCATTTCTTGAGGTGCTAAAATGGCAGGGCAGTACAAACCCCCCCCCCCCAAATGACCCCATTTTGGAAAGTAGACACCCCAAGGAAATTGCTGAGAGGCATGTTGAGCCCATTGAATGTTTTTTTTTTTTTGTCCCAAGTGATTGAATAATGACAAAAAATTTAAAAATTTTAAAAAGTTGTCACTAAATGATATATTGCTCACACATGCCATGGTTATATGTGGAATTGCACCCCAAAATACATTTTGCTGCTTCTCCTGAGTACAGGGATAGCACATGTGTGAGACTTTTTAGGAGCCTAGCCGCGTACGGGACCCCGAAAACCAAGCACCGGCTTCAGGATTTCTAAGGGCGCAAATTTTTGATTTCACTCCTCACTACCTATCACAGTTTTGAAGGCCATAAAATGCCAAAATAGCACAAAACCCCCCAAATGACCCCATTTTGGAAAGTAGACACCCCAAACTATTTGCTGAGAGGCATGGTGAGTATTTTACAGCTCTCATTTGTTTTTGAAAATTAAGAAAAAACATTTTTTTTTTTCAATTTTCAAAACTTTGTGACAAAAAGCGAAATCTGCAAAATACTCACCATACCTCTCAGCAAATAGCTTGGGGTGTCTACTTTCCAAAATGGGGTCATTTGAGGGGGGGGTTGTGCCATCTGGGCATTCCATGGCCTCCGAAACTGTGATAGGCAGTGAGGAGTGAAATTAAAAATTTACACCCTTAGAAAGCCTGAAGGCGGTGATTGGTTTTTGGGGTCCTGTACGCGGCTAGGCTCCCAAAAAGTCTCACACATGTGGTATCCCCGTACTCAGGAGAAGCAACACAATGTATTTTGGGGTGTAATTCCACATATGCCCATGGCATGTTTGAGCAATATATCATTTAGTGACAACTTTGTGCAAAAAATTAAAAATTAATTGTCTTTTTTTCGCGACTTGTGTCAACATATAAAATATTCCATGGACTCGACATGCCTCTCAGCAAATAGCTTGGGGTGTCTACTTTCCAAAATGGGGTAATTTGGGGGGGTTTTAAACTGTCCTGGCATTTTATACACAACATTAGGAAGCTTATGTCAGACATCATCCACTCTTCTAACCACTTGAAGACAAAGCCCTTTCTGACACTTTTTGTTTACATGAAAACATTTTTTTTTTGCAAGAAAATTACGTTGAACCCCCAAACATTATATATTTTTTTAAAGCAAAGGCCCTACAGATTAAAATGGTAGGTGTTGCATTTTTTTTTCCACACAGTATTTGCGCAGCGATTTTTCAAACGCATTTTTTTGGGAAAAAATACACTTTTTTTAAATTTGAATGCACTAAAACACACTATATTGCCCAAATATTTGATGCAATAAAAAATATGATCTTAGGCTGAGTACATGGATACCAAACACGACATGCTTTACAATTTCGCACAAACGTGCAGTGGCGACAAACTACATACATTTTTAAAAGCCTTTAAAAGTCTTTACAGGTTACCACATTAGATTTACAGAGGAGGTCTACTGCTAAAATTACTGCCCTTGATCTGACCTTCGCGGTTAAACCTCACATGCATGATGCAATTGCTGTTTACATATGATGCCAGACCGACGCTTGCGTTTGCCTTTGCACAAGAGCAGGCCGGGACAGGGGTGCTTTTTTTTTTTTTTTTTTTTTTTTTTTTATTATTAATTTTGCTTTTTTTTTTTTTTTTTTTTAAACTGTTCCTTCCATATTTATTTTTTTATCATTTTTATTGTTATCTAATGTAAATATCCCCTATGATAGCAATAGGTAGTGACAGGTACTCTTTTTTTTGAAAAAACTGGGGTCTATTAGACCCTAGATCTTTCCTCTTCCCTCAAAGCATCTGACCACACCAAGATCGGTGTGATAAAATGCTTTCCCAATGGCGCTTTTTATATCCGGGGGGGCATTCCCTCCCACTGCTTGTAAAAGCAGTCCAGAGGCTAATTAGCCGCTAGGATTGCTTTTACATGAAAGCCGGCCGCTGACTGAAAAGAATGATACCAAGCTGATACCTAAACCCACAGGCATCATTCTGGTATAACCAAAGTCCAGCAACATAACAGTAAGTTGCTGGTCCTTGTTGGACATGTATTGTAATCTTTTTTTTCATGCAGCCTGTTGGCTGAACGAAAAAAAGAGATTGATTGGTGGGTATGCCCACCATTAGAATACCTCCCTTCATTCACCCACTTTTAATGATGGGCATACATGCACCATTTATATATGCCGAAGATGGGGGCATCCTCCCGCAAAAGTTATGCCGTGTACACACGGTCTGACTTTTCCACGGGCAAGCCTCCGTCGAAATTTCGACCGTATGTACGCGGAATTAGGAGCAAAATCGCTCCTCCGCCCCTGCTGCCCCCATGCTTTGGCATATATGCTCTTTTTTTTAACTGTGGTGGTGAAATAACCTCCTACAGCACTAGAGTCGCAGGGATCAGGCCTGTCTCTGCGAACGCTGCAGTTATGTGTGTTGTGTTTTGTAAGTGACAGCGACCGATCCTGCACTTGGGTGGCCTGGGCTGGACGGAGGGGCAAAACGCAGGTGCTAGCAGGTATCTGGGCTGATACCGCTAACGCTGCATTTTTGGGAACCCTAAACTGCTGGGGACGCTAGTATAGATCTGATCAGATATTGATCTGTTCAGATACTATACCACTAAGGGAGGTGTATGCTTCACGCGTGGGTGTTAGCGCTACTGGCACTAACCTGATGCTGCCTGGGGCGACGTAGACCCTCTCTGATGTTAAAACCTAATTGATATAACCCGCCGGGCGATCAGGGGGTTAAACCTTTATTGGGTTATATAAAGCGGGTGCCCTGACACTATAAAAAGCAAACTAATTAACCAGCGTCACCCGTAACACTTATACGGTGATCACTGGTAAAAGGGTTAACTAGGGGCAATCAGGGGGTTAAAACCTTTATTAGCTAATATATGGGGGTACCTGACGCTATATAAAAACCTGAAGGGGAACCTAAATAACAAAATAACTAACTGGCTAACCAGTGACACTTATACAGTGATCACTGGTGAAAGGGTTAACACTAGGGGCAATCAGGGGGTTAAAACCCTTATTAGATAATATATGGGGGTACCTGACGCTATAAAAACCTGGCGGCGAACCTAAAAAAATATCTGACTACCTAGCGGCACCAGCATAACTAATACAGCTATCAGAAAAACGATTGCTTAGTGACACTGGCAAAAGGGGGTGAAAGAGTTACCTGGGGGGCAATCAAGGGGTTAAACCTTTATTAGGTAATATATGGGGGTACCTGACGCTATAAAAACCTGGCGGCGAACCTAAAAAAATATCTGACTACCTAGCGGCACCACCGACACTAATACAGCGATCAGAAAAACGATCGCTTAGTGACAGTGGTGCTAGGGGGTGAAAGGGTTACCTGGGGGGCGATCAAGGGGTTAAACCTTTATTAGGGGGGGTAGGGGGCTACCCTGGACCTAAAGGGACCTAACACTAACTGCCCTGACACTTTTACAGTTACAAATGTCACTGTTTGCAGTGATCAGTAAATAAATGATCACTGCAATCGGTGACACTGTGATCTGGGGGGGTGATCTGGGGGAGTGATCTGGGGGAGTGATCTGGGGGGGGTGATCTGGGCGGGCGATCGTGTGCCTATGTGTCCTGGTGTCAGTGTACTGTTTGTGCACTTACTTGATGTCTTCTCTCCACGGTGCTCCGGGACGAACTGAGCGCCGCAGGGGAGATGACATCACTTCCTCTGCCTGTGTTTACATTACACAGGCAGAGGGAGCATTTGATACCCCGGGAGCGATCGCAAGGGGGTGGCCAGAAACCAATGGCTGCCCCCTCATCACGGATCGCTCCTGAAGCGATACCGACCGCTCACTGTACCGGAGAGGGGTCCGATCGGACCCCCCACCCATACGAAGGCGGGTACGTACAGGTACGTGATTGTGCCTGTCCGTGCCATTTTGCCGACGTGTATATATACAGTGAGCGGTCGTTAAGTGGTTAAAATAGCTACTCTTACATGTAAAAAACGCTTTGTACTGTGTTAATACAGTAACTCGCCAGTTTCTTGCATCACTTCTGGTCCAGTATATGCAAGTAATTAACCATAAAAAGTGTATGGGGTTCCGGGTACTGCCCTGGGGGACATGTATCAATGCAAAACATTTTTTTAAAGCTTCTTAAAGTGCAACAATAAAAATAAAACATTCCTTTACATATAGTGCCTAGGGAAAATGCTGCAGCAAAAATTACATTTCTAAAGAAAATAAAATGCATGTGTAGCGCCCCCCCCCCAATGTTTGGGGGCGCTATGTGAAATTTAAGGGCAGTCTGAGCCAGTAATTGGCTCAGACCAATTGTGTTCAAGTTATTGTTCTGCTCAGCGTGTGATACTGCCCGGCAGTGTTATTCTCCTTTGCCTGCAGGTGGCGCTGTCACCGCCAGCACGGGCTGGATTACGGGGGTATCACAGCACCTTGGGTGTCCTCTCTCGGCAGCTGTGCAGTGGGCGTGGTCTACCCGCTGTGCATACTGGGAGAGGGTACAAAAGGGGCAGACGCCTTTTGGCGTGAGTCGATTCCCGGGGGACCCCAAGGATTTCAGGGGGACCTCTGGTCCAGTGAGTGTGCCTCATGGCCCGCATGGCACAAGGTGCGCTAGAGTGCTTAGGCCTTGGGCGCCTTTAGCCCGAGGCCCTGTTGCTGCATTGTAGGCCCAGCTCCGCTGACTAGGGCCTACGCTTCAGAGAAGATTCCCAGGCTGCCCATTTGTAGGGGGCCCATCTTTAGGAAAGGAGTTCCAGGGGAAGAACAGTCCCGGCGGAGATAGCGACGGTACTGCTGTCTCGGGGAGAGGTCTGGAGGCCTACCTAAAGGGGAATTCATCATCTCTACTCTGACTTCCTTGCTCCATCCCGGCTGCTAGGACTGCTCTCATAGGGACTATCCGGGTGAGCAATACCCACTCAGGCTTGAGTGGCGACGAGTGTAGATATTGGACTTAAGTATTGCGTGCCTGAATCTCTCCCCACATCTTTCAACTCTTCTACTCTTGCTTTTATTCAAGTTTAACTCAAAGTGTAGAAAAATAATAAAGCCTTGCTGATTAGGTTTTACTCAAGTGTGGGCATTGGCCTTATTCCAAGGAGTTGTCGGTGTGCCTGGACAATGGAGCTAAAGGATCCACTCATGGGAGGTATTTTGCTGCAGACCCAAAGTAACAAAACCAGTAGATCCCATTAACAAATCGGGGTCTGCGGGTGTGTGGCATACCGGGGGTAAGGGAGCTACACATGAAATGACATTTAAATTGACGGCAATACAATACCATTGCCAGCAATAGAAACATTTTAAAAACGGAATGGGGTTCCCCTCTAAAATCCATACCAGACCCTTATCCGAGCACACAGCCTGGCAGGCCAGGAAAGGGGGGATGAGTGAGTGCCCCCCTGAACCATATCGGGCCAGCTGCCCTCAACATGGGTGATGGGGACAAGAGACTCTTCCCCACAACTCTGGACTGTGGAATCCAGATCCCAACCCCCCCTTGTAAATGAGTATGTGGTACATAGTAACCCTACCCAATCACCAAAAAAGTGTCCAAAAAGTAATAAAAACACAGAGACAGTTTTTGACAATTCCTTTATTAAAAAATAAAAAAACAGTGTCCCCCAATGTAGATTCATTGTCAATCAGGACGCCATCATCTGTGACGTCACAAGGGGTTAGTTCCACCAGGTGACGTGGCCAGGTTGGCCCGCTCTTACCTACAGTGCCTTGCGAAAGTATTCGGCCCCCTTGAACTTTTTCATCCTTTTGCCACATTTCAGGCTTCAAACATAAAGATATAAAATTTAATTTTTTTGTGAAGAATCACCAACAAGTTTTTGAAACTTTTTTAACTAAGAAAAAAATGAAAAGTGGGGCGTGCAAAATTATTTGGCCCCCTTGTGTTAATACTTTGTAGAGCCACCTTTTGCTGCGATTACAGCTGCAAGTCGCTTGGGGTATGTCTCTATCAGTTTTGCACATTGAGAGACTGAAATTCTTGCCCATTCTTCCTTGCAAAACAGCTCGAGCTCAGTGAGGTTGGATGGAGAGCGTTTGTGAACAGCAGTTTTCAGCTCTTTCCACAGATTCTCGATTGGATTCAGGTCTGGACTTTGACTTGGCCATTCTAACACCTGGATACGTTTATTTGTGAACCATTCCTTTGTAGATTTTGCTGTATGTTTGGGATCATTGTCTTGTTGGAAGATAAATCTCCGTCCCAGTCTCAGGTCTTTTGCAGACTCCAACAGGTTTTCATCCAGAATGGTCCTGTATTTGGCTGCATCCATCTTCCCCTCAATTTTAACCATCTTCCCTGTCCCTGCTGAAGAAAAGCAGGCCCAAACCATGATGCTGCCACCAGCATGTTTGACAGTGGGGATGGTGTGTCGAGTGTGATGAGCTGTGTTGCTTTTAAGCCAAACATATCGTTTTGCATTGTGGCCAAAAAGTTCGATTTTGGTTTCATCGGACCACAGCACCTTCTTCCACATGTTTGGTGTGTCTCCCAGGTGGCTTGTGGCAAACTTTAGACAATACTTTTTATGGATATCTTTGAGAAATGGCTTTCTTCTTGCCACTCTTCCATAAAGGCCAGATTTGTGCAGTGTACGACTGATTGTTGTCCTGTGGACAGACTCTCCCACCTCAGCTGTAGTTCTCTGCAGTTCATCCAGAGTGATCATGGGCCTCTTGGCTGCATCTCTGATCAGTCTTCTCCTTGTCTGAGCTGAAAGTTTAGAGGGACAGCCAGGTCTTGGTAGATTTGCAGTGGTCTGATACTCCTTCCATTTCAAAATGATCGCTTGCACAGTGCTCCTTGGGATGTTTAATCCGGCTTTAAACTTCTCCACAACAGTATTACGGACCTGCCTGGTGTGTTCCTTGGTCTTCATGATGCTCTCTGCGCTTTCATCAGAACCCTGAGGCCTGGTTCACACTGGGGCGACAAACGCTCCGACATTGGGAGCTCATGTCGCATGACGTGTGAAAATCAATGTTTCCCTATGGGAGCCGTCCTAACTGGTCCGACACATGTCGGTCCGACTTTGAGAATGCTCCCTGTACTACTTTGGTCCGACTTTGATCCGACTTCAGCCCATTGACTATCATTGAAGTCGGATCAAAGTTGGACCGCAGTCTTGCATGGTCCGACTTTGGAATGCGACTTGTGCTGTACTGCTCTTGAGGGGGAACTCCAGGCCAAATTTTAAATAAAAAAACCGGCGTGGGTTCCCCCTCCAGGAGCATACCAGGCCCTTGGGTCTGGTCTGGATTTGAACGGGCACCCCTACGCCGAAAAAACGGCGTGGGGGGTCCCCCCAAAATCCAAACCAGACCCTTATCCGAGCACACAACCTGGCAGGCCGCAGGGGAAGAGGGGGGGACGAGAGAGCGGCCCCCCTCCATCCTGAACCGTACCAGGCCGCATGCCCTCAACATGGGGGGTTTGGTGCTCTGGGGCAGGGGGGCGACCTGCGGCCCCCCAACCCCAGAGCACCCTGCATGTTGATGAGGACAGGGCCTCTTCCCGACAACCCTGGCCGTTGGTTGTCGGGGTCTGCGGGCGGGGGGCTTATTGGAATCCGGGAGCCCCCTTCAATAAGGGGGCCCCCGGATCCCGGCCCCCCACCCTATGTGAATGAGTATGGGGTACATCGTACCCCTACCTATTCACCTGGTGGAAAAAAATTGCAATAAAAAAACACTACACAGGTTTTTAAAGTAATTTATTACACAGCTCCGGGGGTCTTCTTCCGACTTCCGGGGGTCTTTTCCGACTTCCGGGGGTCTCCGGTGTCGTCTCTGCGCTCTCCGGTTCTTTCTTCCGCCGGGCCTCCGCTAACTTCTTTTTAGCTCTCTTGCTAACGGAGGCCCAATCTTCCCGTTGTCTCGTCCGGCTCTCCGTTGTCCTTCTGCCGGCCCCTCCAGTAACTTCTTTAGCTCTTTCGCTAGTGGAGGGGCGCGGTCTTCCCGTCGTCGCCGTCGCGTCTTCTTCTCTCTTCTCCTTCTCGATGTTGACGCGTCGCTTCCTCCCGCTGTAATACTGGCTCTCCGCTCCGCATTAATATAGGCTTCTCATGACGTCACAGTCACATGTTCCCATGACGTCACAGTCACATGCTCCGGGGCCATGTGCCCCGGAACATGTGACTGTGACGTCATGAGAAGCCTATATTAATGCGGAGCGGAGAGCCAGTATTACAGCGGGAGGAAGCGACGCGTCAACATCGAGGAGAAGAGGGAAGAAGACGCCGACGGCGGCGACTGGAAGACCGCGCCCCTCCACTAGCGAAAGAGCTACAGAAGTTAGTGGAGGGGCCGGCAGAAGGACAACGGAGAGCCGGACGAGACAATGGGAAGATTGGGCCTCCGTTAGCAAAAGAGCTAAAAAGAAGTTAGCGGAGGCCCGGCGGAAGAAAGAACCGGAGAGCGCGGAGACGACACCGGAGACCCCCGAAGTCGGAAAAGACCCCCGGAAGTCGGAAGAAGAGCGCCGGAGTCGGAAGAAGACCCCCGGAGCTGTGTAATAAATTACTTTAAAAACCTGTGTAGTGTTTTTTTATTGCAATTTTTTTCCACCAGGTGAATGGGTAGGGGTACGATGTACCCCATACTCATTCACATAGGGTGGGGGGGCCGGGATCTGGGGGCTCCCTTATTGAAGGGGGATCCTGGATTCCGATAAGCCCCCGGCCCGCAGACCCCGACAACCAACGGCCAGGGTTGTCGGGAAGAGGCCCTGTCCTCATCAACATGGGGGCAGGGTGCTCTGGGGTGGGGGGGCCGCAGGTCGCCCCCCTGCCCCAGAGCACCAAACCCCCCATGTTGAGGGCATGCGGCCTGGTACGGTTCAGGAGGGAGGGGGGCCGCTCTCTCGTCCCCCCCCTCTTCCCCTGCGGCCTGCCAGGTTGTGTGCTTGGAAAAAGGTCTGGTTTGGACTTTGGGGGGATCCCCCACGCCGTTTTTTCGGCGTAGGGGCGCCCGTTCAAATCCAGACCCAAGGGCCTGGTATGCCCCTGGAGGGGAACCCACGCCGTTTTTTTTTAATTTAAAATTTGGCCTGGAGTTCCCCCTCAAGATTCATACCAAACACAGTGCCTGCTATTGGCGGGGATCCAAGTCGGATCCCCGTTCATTGAAAGTCAGACATATGTCGGCCTCATGTCGCAGGGCAAAGTCGGATCCAAAGTAGGACGGATGTCGTGTCGCACTAGTGTGAACCCAGCCTGTGACTATCACAGAGCAGGTGCATTTATACAGAGACTTGATTACACACAGGTGGATTCTTTTTATCACCATCAGTCATTTAGGACAACATTGGATCATTAAGAGATCCTCGCTGAACTTCTGGAGTGAATTTGCTGCACTGAAAGTAAAGGGGCCGAATAATTTTGCACGCACCACTTTTCAGTTTTTTATTTGCTAAAAAAGTTTAAATTATCCAATAGATTTCTTCCACTTCACAATTGTGTCCCACTTGTTACTGATTCTTCACAAAAAATTAAAATTTTATATCTTTATGTTTGAAGCCTGAAATGTGGCAAAATGATGAAAAGTTCAAGGGGGCCGAATACATTCGCAAGGCACTGTATATAAGAACTTTCAAACAGCAAGCAAGCCAATTAGTGTTTTGACTTCACGGCAGGTGGAGCCCTTTTTTTTTTTTTTTCGTTTTCGGTTCAGGCGCTGCAGTGACATCGTGATTGATGATGGATCTACATTGGGGGACCCTGTTTTTTTTTATTTTTAATAAAGGAATTGTCAAAAACCTGTCTACTGTTTTTATTTATTTTGACACTTTTTTGGTGAATGGGTTAGGGTACAATTTACCCAATATTCATTCACATAGAGAGGGTCTGCGGCTTGGTATAGTTGAGGGGGGTTCTCCTAAAATCCATACCAGATCTGATTGAGGGGACTCCCACATCATTTTTTTTATTACTATTTTTACCGGGGATTATTGTTTTTTTCATTCAGCTGTCAGCTGGGAAGCCCTTCGACAGCTGATGACTCATTGCTTGTTAAGGATGTTGTGGCCGGATTCCCGACCCCGTACCTTAACAACCAGCTTTTACTGCACCCCGATTGGACAAAGCTTTGCCCAATCAGGGCAAATAATGCACAGTGCAGCGCGCAGTGCATTGCAGGGCATTCAGTGGGGTGAGCACCCAGCCAATGTTCAGTCTCAACTCATGCTCGGGCCGAACCGTTCACCTAATACTATTTCCTAACTATTCATCCCTATGACAGAGAGAATGTGGACACCCAGCTACTCATGCCCATGTATGGTGGGATTGTCCAGTCATACGTCCATACTGGCAAAGGGTATCCCATCGAAAAATATAATTCTGGGTTTCAACATTCCTTATGACCCCTGGACTATTCTGTTTTATTGAACCAATGAACCAGTTGGCCGATATAAAGATTTGTTACCCCCTCATCTATTAAATGGATTGGTGTTTTGAGGATATTAGCATGACAATGCAAACTTCAGAGGGCAATGTCCCCTGTAGGGTATAAAGTATGAGTCTGAGTTTCAATAAACAGTCATTCCTTTGGTTCCATCCCAACATCTTGTCTGTGTACGATGCTTGGGGTAAAAAAAAAGCTGGTGATAGCTCTCAGCCTGCTCAGAATGGTTTGGAGGACAGGAGACAAACGGGGTGCCAAAGCGGTTCCATCACATTTGGTGGCAAGCGGTGGGATGCTTTATGCAGTCTGGGACATCCAAACCACCACCGGGATCCGAGGTCTGAGTAGCAGAAGAGGAGAGGTACAGATACCAGCCGCCATGGAAGAGGAATTTGGAAGGAGGCTGCAAGAGATGCGGATACAGCACAGGGGACCAGTGTCACTGCAGGTCCTGCTGGGATGATATGACCCGTCCGCCGGCAACTCTGGAAGTAAGTGCTAGCCTGTGACAGCACCACCAGGGAAAAATTCATCCCTCCAAAAGCTGGTTGGGTCTGCCATAAACAGTATATACAAATATGGGTGCACAATATACAGAACATGAATAAACAGAATCCAGACCCAAAATGACAGGTATGGACCAACTATCTCCCATCTAATTCAGCAAACATTTTCCTGCCCGTTTTTTAATAAGGTTTACATGCATCATGATACAAAGAAGCATAATACAACCTATTTAACAGAGAACACCCAAAAAACAGACACAAAGAAAAACAACATTGGTCCCTAGAGTGTGTAAGACCCCCAGTCTTGCTGCCCAACTATAGCTCCATATTCCCTCCATGCCTTCATTCCTTGTTCACCTAAATCTCAGATTCAACCACCAGAGTTTCCGTAGAATCGATCCAGCAGAACCACACCTTCCTAAATTTTTTGGGGGACCCACTGGCTTCATACATTGTTCTGTATAGCGGAAGCTCCATATTAACCAATTTTTTTACACATCTCCAAAGTTACAGTTTCCCCACAAAATCAATCTCCTAGCAATACGTTTATGAACAGAGAAGAAGAGAAATAATTTTGTAGCCACATCCAACTCCTCGTCCTCAATAACTCCCAAAAGGCCTAAAAGGGGATTACATATGTGCTGGAAGCCAAAAGTATTGCCTATAAACTCTGTTACCTGGGACCAGAAAGGCCTCACCTTGGAACATTCCCACACCATATGAAAGAAGGTACCCTCACACAACTGGCATTTATGACAAATCGCAGATTCCCTCTTATGCATACAGAATAGACATGCATGATGTAAATATCGCAATTGAATCATCCTATCAGTAAAGGCAATAACTGTGGGTAGATACGTGGAAAGTACCTCAATCCACTGTTCATTTAACTACTCTGGTGCAATGGCAGCCCCCTCGACCAGACCACAATTACCAGGTTCCAGGGCCACATGACCTGGATCCAACAAAACTGCTTCCAGTTTCGTATTTTGTAATTGGGTGGCACCTCCCCCAAACTGAGCGATCACAGCATGGCGTAGCTGTGCATATTTAAAACACCAGGTCCTAGGAATCCCAAATGCCCTACAGAAATGCTCAAAGGAACAAAAATATCCATCTAAGTATAATTGATGAACATATGTGATCCCATAAAGCTCCTTCTTCCATTTATAAAACTATCCCAAAGATGGATTGAACCAAAGTAGATTATTGGGGGACCTACAGTATATAGGGGCGCATCACTAAGGTTACAGGAACACAAATGAAAAATCCTTCCCAGTAAAGATAGTACATTTCCCCCCTCTTTCCCCAGAATCCCCTTCCTATATATCATATTAAAAAAGGTTTCATACAAGGTAGCTACTGCCTTCTCCACTGCAGTCATCACGCCAATGAAGATACAGTAGATCAATTGAGAAGCAAGATAATAAGTTATCAAATCGGGCATTGCCAGCCTCCCCAAAGCCATGGACAACTTCAAAGTAGTCAAGGACAATTAGGGGGTACGGGAGCCCCAGAGGAAAGTGAACACTATGGTGTCTATGGCCAAAAAAATTAGTTTAGATACATATACAGGTGAATTAAAAAAGATATACAGAAATTTAAGGAGAAAAATAATTTAATACATTTATCATAAAAAAATGTATGTGCCCCATGAGTAAGCGGTAAGGCCGGTCACCTGAACACTTTCTCCATAAATGCAGTCATACCGGGGATAAATTATTATCCAGAAATCTAGATACCGATAATTGGACCTGTACCTCTAGGTAGCGAAAGGACGTAGATAGCAGAATGGGACAGTACTTGGGGATGCCTGTGGTATAATCAAAAGTAAACAGAGATGATTTGGACCAGTTTGGACCAGCATACAGAGATACACATTCTTCAAGCTGACCCAAATGCTGTCCAGATACCAAATCATCCTCCCGTAAATGCGCAGTCAATGGTTCAATGGCTAGAGCAAACAAAGGGGGTGATAGGGGAGACCCCTGCCTAGTCCTCCTAAATATAGAAAAGAGATCTGAAATCATGCCGTTGACATCTGTAAGATATCCGGGTGATTCAGCTCAAGCTGTATATGCAATTTGAAGAAACACGTGTCAGTCCAGAGTCTATTTTCAAGGGCATGGCAGCCCCCAGTAATCTTACCTCGCAGGGGGTTCCACATCACTGTATAAACACAAACTTCATGGTTATTCAGCCTTCTGGCTTGCCTACTGTTGATACAGATGCTTCAGGCCTCACGCCTAGGCCATAGGTCTGTTCCTCTGACCTGTATGCTTGGGTCAAGCTCTTTCCTAGCTAACCCGGGCTTCAAACTGCCACCTGCAGTCTCCACTGTCAGCTTTATGCTGTTCGGTTTCCGGCCACGTCTGCCTGCTATGGACATGCACGCACAGGCTGCTACCTGCAGCCTTAGACTCCGAGACCTCCTGTCTCTCTCCTGGAGCTGTCTCCTACTGGGACCCTCCCAACCTCCTTGGACAGACTTCCTGTCTGCCGGGCGGAGCTGTATCCAAGTCTGAGCCCTGAGATCTCTTCCTCAGAGGAATATAAACCCAGCCCACAGGTGTGCAATCAGCATGCCTGACAAAATCAGGCGTACTTTGCTAATATACACTGTTACACGGGGTCACCTCTCCACACACTGTATACATGCCACCGGATCTGTGTAAAGCAACCAAACCCAAGACACAAACTTAGGCCCAAACTCCAATAAGAAGTATAAATAGGGCTATTCCACAGAGTCGAAGGCCTTCTTGGTGTCCAAAGAGGCCTCCACCCTTGCACCAGAGTTGTCGTGTCGGGCACAGCCCCCCTGCCACAAAGTACCCCCCCCCATGTTGAGGGCATGTGGCCTGGTATGGTTTAGATGGGGGGGCACTTGCTGGCCTGCCAGGCTGCACAACAGTGCCAATCAGTGCCCATAAAAGTGATAATCAGTGCCCCATCAGTAATGCCTGTCAGTGCCTTCAGATGCCACTCAGTCATGCCTGTCAGTAGCTCCTCATTAGTGCTGCCTATCTAGTGCC
Source organism: Rana muscosa (assembly GCA_029206835.1). Lineage (NCBI taxonomy): Eukaryota > Metazoa > Chordata > Amphibia > Anura > Ranidae > Rana > Rana muscosa. Next base: position 797,062,309 of record CM055117.1, on the reverse strand, counting down.
ACCTATCTGTGCCCATCAGTGCCCATCAGCGCTGTCTATCAGTGCCATCAGTGTCGCCTATCAGTGCCGTCAGTGCCGCCTATCAGTGCCGCTTATCAGTGCCCATCAGTTTTTTTTTCAAAATACCACCAAACGAAAGCTCTATTTGTGTGAAGAAAATTTAAAAAAAATTTAGTTTGGGTACAGTGTTGCCTGACCGCCCAATTGTCATTCAAAGTTCAACAGTGCTGAAAGCCGAAAATTGTCCTGGACAGGAAGGGGGGAAAGTTCCTGGTATTGAAGGGGTTAAACATGTAACTGTAAGTTATCTTTTTTCTACTGGCTAGCTTGAAAGTATTTTGGGGTCCCTATTTGTAATATATAGATCTACCGGTATATATATATATATATATATATATATATATATATATATATATATATATATATATATATATATATATATATCTCTGTATATATATATATATATATATATATATATATATATATATTGTGAGGGGGTTAACTCGGTAGCGGGTGTGTGTGACCCCCTGGTTGGGCACCCCACACAAAAACAGGGCCAGCAGACGGAGGTTGTGGTTTTCAAAATCAAAAGGTGCGGTTTATTTCTCTATGTACAGTGACAAAAACACAGCAAAGCCAAAAAGAAACATAAACAAAATAAATCCTGGTCAGTTTGACCTCTGACTAAACATTCAGGTTTCCTAAACTAACAACTGGGATCAGCCTGGTGCTGTCCTAGTCCCTAAGTCCCTGGTTTAGTAAAAGTCCAAACAAATAGCCACACAGGCTTTGCCTCACCGCACAGGGGTTCACTCTCCCTAGACAGTCCACACAGGTCTGGTTCCAGGCATGAGCTAACATCTAATGAAGCTGGGAGTTCTTATAGAGGCCTAAATGAGCTGACAAGCTTCAGCTGGCCTCATCAACTCCCTGCCTCACGACGCCCAGCACTCTCCCTAGAGGTATGAGTCATTCATGAGCCCACTAGCCTCAGCTGGGCTTCATCAACTCCCTAGTTGTATAAGTCGGCATAAAGCCTGAATCTGGGAGAAATATATCTACCCCCCTGGATGCAACCAGGTGACTTTACCTTCCTGCTGTCACATACCCCCCCCTCTTGTTTTAACCTTGGGGTTGGAACACCAGCAATCAGGCATTCATGTACTCGAGACAAAGCATCCACATTCCCCATTTGAACGCCAGGGCGATGCTTTACTGTGAAGTTGAATTCCTGTAGGGCCAGGAACCACCTATTCACTCTTCTATTTGTCTCCTTGTTTTGAGCCATCCACTTTAACGGAGCGTGATCCGTAACCATGTCAAAGTGCCTACCTAGCAGATAGTACCGAAGGGAATCTAGAGCCCACTTCACCGCTAAACACTCCTTTTCAACCGTGGCGTAATTTACCTCATGGGACTTCAACTTCCTGCTGAGGTAAATGACTGGGTGCTCTTCCCCGTTCCAGACCTGGGACAATACTGCTCCTAACCCCACATCTGACGCATCACTTTGTACGACAAAGTCTTTAGAGAAGTCGGGTGAGTACAACACTGGCTGGCTACATAAGGCTTGTTTCAAGAATTGGAATGCTGCCTCCGCCTCGGGGGTCCATTTAATCATGACCGACCCTTTCCCTTTCGTCAGGTTGGTTAGGGGCACAGCCTTAGAAGCAAAGTGGGGAATGAAGCGCCGATAATAACCCGCGATTCCCAGAAAGGCTCGTACCTGCTTCTTGCTGTTGGGACGTGGCCAACTCTGGATGGCCTCGACTTTGTTGAGTTGGGGTTTTATTACTCCCCTGCCAATGGTGTACCCAAGATATTTGGCCTCCTCCTGCCCAATGGTACACTTCTTGGGGTTAGCCGTAAACCCCGCTTCCCGGATAGAGTCTAGGACTGCTTGCACTTTTGGCAGATGTGAGGCCCAATCTGTGCTATGGACAATTACGTCATCCAGGTAAGCCGCAGCATACTTCCGATGGGGCCTCAGTATCTGGTCCATTTTCCGCTGGAATGTGGCCGGCGCATTCTGTAACCCGAACGGCATTCTCTTATATTGGAACGCCCCGTCTGGGGTTACAAATGCGATTTTCTCTTTGGCCGACTTGGCCAGGGGAATTTGCCAATACCCTTTTGTGAGGTCAAGAGTCGTCATGTATCGGGCTGTTCCCAGCCGGTCGATCAACTCATCTATACGTGGCATGGGGTAGGTGTCAAATTTTGTAACTTTGTTCAACTGACGAAAATCGTTACAAAATCGCCAGCTCCCATCCGTTTTAGGCACCAACACAATGGGACTAGACCAATCACTTTGGGACTCCTCTATCACCCCTAAGTTCAGCATTTTCTGTACTTCCTCCCGTATTGCCTCCCGTCGGGCCTCTGGGATCCGATAGGGTTTTAACTTCACCCTTTCACCGGGCGGGGTAATAATATCATGCTCTACCCCAGATGTTTGTCCCGGCAGCTCAGAGAACACCTCCTTGTTGCGAAGCACAAACTCCTTAACCTCCTGTTGTTGGGGTTGTGACAAGGTGGCTGCTATTCCAACCTCCGGAATCACGCAACCAGTTTGAGCTGGTGACCAAGTTTCTGCGACTAGGGACTCTCTATCCCTCCAGGCTTTCAACAGATTAACGTGATATATCTGTTCGGGCTTTCGCCTTCCTGGTTGTCTGACCTTGTAATTCACTTCGCTCACTTTTTCCATTATCTCGTAGGGGCCTTGCCATTTGGCAAGGAATTTACTTTCAACCGTAGGGACAAGTACCAATATCCTATCCCCCGGGGAAAAGGTACGGGTCTTTGCTCCACGGTTGTACACTCTCTGCTGTGCCAACTGCGCTTGGGCCAAATGTTCCTTCACGATGGGCATTACCTGTGCAATTCGATCTTGCATCAGGGCGACATGCTCAATCACACTCCTGTGGGGAGAACTCTCACTTTCCCAAGTTTCCTTGGCAATATCCAACAGCCCTCTTGGGTGTCTCCCATACAGTAACTCAAAGGGGGAGAATCCCGTAGAGGATTGGGGCACCTCCCTAATAGCAAACATCAAATAAGGAAGTAGACAGTCCCAATCCTTTCCATCTCTATCCACCACTTTCTTCAACATTTGTTTTAGGGTTTTGTTGAATCTTTCAACCAGCCCATCGGTTTGGGGGTGATACACAGATGTACGCAATTGCGTCACTTTGAGCAATTTACACAGCTCTTTCATAACCCGGGACATAAAGGGTGTACCTTGGTCCGTAAGCAGTTCTTTACAAATACCCACCCAGCTAAAAACAAGAGATAGCTCTTTGGCTATGGTTTTGGCCGAGGTATTTCTGAGAGGGATCGCTTCTGGATAACGGGTGGCATAGTCCATTATAACCAATATGTACTGGTGCCCCCTAGCGGACTTGATTATAGGACCTACCAAATCCATTGCGATTCTCTCAAACGGGACCTCAATGATGGGTAGAGGGACCAGCGGGCTACGGAAATGTGGCATCGGGGCCGACCTCTGACACACAGGGCAGGAGGAACAATAATTTTCTATGTCCTTCATCACCCCAGGCCAATAGAATCTCTGTAATACCCTCTCTCGGGTTTTCTCTGTCCCCAGATGACCTCCAAGAATGTGCCCATGGGCCAACTCCAACACCAACTTCCTGTAAGGTTTGGGCACCACAAGCTGCTCAACGGTTTCTTCTGCCCTTTTTGCCACCCGATACAGTAGGTCCTTCTCTACGCTGAAGTATGGGTAAGTGCAGGTATTATCTGGGTTCACTAACTCGCCATCTATTTCCACTACGTTTTCCCGTGCCTTTATTAGGGCGGGGTCTTTTAACTGTTCTGTGGCAAAATTTTCCCTGTGAACCTCCAGATCAGAAAACTCCACAGACGGTAGGTTTTCGTCTGAGGAGGTGGGCTCCTCTCCAGTTTCTTGAGTCTCCCCTGCCAATACTGACAAGGGAAATTCTGGAGAGTCCTCACCACTCTCAGAGGAGTTCTGGCTATCACATTCCTGGTACATAGGGGCACCAGTGGGGGGCTCAGGATCATCCCACAGTTCCCAGAACTTCGGAAAATCCCTTCCCACAATGGCATCATGCGGTAATTGAGATACTAACCCCACTGGATGAGAGAGGGTATCTTTGGGGGTCTCGAAACACACTGTAGTCACTGGATACTCTCGGGTGTCCCCATGCACACAAATAACAGCTACCTTGCTATTCCCAGAGACCTCTGTTTTAACTAATTCAGCCTTTATCAGGGTCACAAGGCTACCTGAATCCAGTAATACCACAACATTTCTACCATTAATACACATTTTGCATAAATGTTTCTCAGTTCCCCGAATGGCAGTGCATGCGACTGTCGCACACAGCGACTGACGTCTGTCCATCAGAAAGTCACATTGCATGGGTTCCTCCACAACCGGGCAATTTGCTGCAATATGTCCCGCTTGCCGGCAGCGGTAGCAAACAATCCATTTGGCTGCCTCTTGAGCCCCTGACTTCCCAGGCTGTTCTCGCCAAACTTTGGGTAGAGCTCCCACCCTCTCACTCTCTCCACCCTCACCCCTTGGAATCCTCTTATCCGCCCCTGGGAATGGTCTGGTCTTAGGGTGGAAAGTCCGAGAGTCTCTGGAAGAGGCCGTCAGGTTCTCTGTAGCCAAGTATTTCTCTACACGATCCACAAGACCACCGGCCGTCTCTGGGTCTCCATGGCTTACCCACTTTTGGATGGCAGTAGGAAGAGCTCTCAAAAACCGATCCATTACAACACGTTCCACAATCTCTGGTGCGGACAAAGTCTCTGGCTGTAGCCACTTCCTGCTCAGGTGAATGAGATCATACATTTGAGACCTGGGGGGTTTTCCAAGCTGGAAAGTCCAGTTATGCACACGCTGAGCCCGGACAGCCAGGGTGACACCCAGCCTTGCCAATATTTCAGCTTTTAGCATCACATAGTCTTTTGCTTGGTCAGGCTCTAGGTCATAGTAAGCCTTCTGCGATTCACCAGTTAACAGAGGAGCCACCAGTCCAGCCCACTGCTCCTCAGGCCACTTTTCTCTTTCAGCAGTCCTTTCAAATGTGGTCAAAAATACCTCTGGATCATCCTCTCCAGTCATTTTTGTCAATAAACGACTCACCCCAAAGGACGCGGTATTAGTGGGACGGCTTTCCTCACTGGTCTGCGGACGTTGCTGCATTACTGCTTCCATTTGTTGTAGTCTCTGCTCTTGCTTCTGTAACAGGTCTATGAAGCGGGCCTCAGATTGCTGCTGGGCTTGTTGATGAGCTTGCTGCTGGGCTGCAAGGCTCCTTTGCAAACCTGCATTTGTCTGCTGTTGATTGGCATTTGCTAGAGCCAGCTGTTTCAGTATCTCCTCCATGCTGGCTTAAAAAAAACTGCCCGCATTCTCCACCAACTGTGAGGGGGTTAACTCGGTAGCGGGTGTGTGTGACCCCCTGGTTGGGCACCCCACACAAAAACAGGGCCAGCAGACGGAGGTTGTGGTTTTCAAAATCAAAAGGTGCGGTTTATTTCTCTATGTACAGTGACAAAAACACAGCAAAGCCAAAAAGAAACATAAACAAAATAAATCCTGGTCAGTTTGACCTCTGACTAAACATTCAGGTTTCCTAAACTAACAACTGGGATCAGCCTGGTGCTGTCCTAGTCCCTAAGTCCCTGGTTTAGTAAAAGTCCAAACAAATAGCCACACAGGCTTTGCCTCACCGCACAGGGGTTCACTCTCCCTAGACAGTCCACACAGGTCTGGTTCCAGGCATGAGCTAACATCTAATGAAGCTGGGAGTTCTTATAGAGGCCTAAATGAGCTGACAAGCTTCAGCTGGCCTCATCAACTCCCTGCCTCACGACGCCCAGCACTCTCCCTAGAGGTATGAGTCATTCATGAGCCCACTAGCCTCAGCTGGGCTTCATCAACTCCCTAGTTGTATAAGTCGGCATAAAGCCTGAATCTGGGAGAAATATATCTACCCCCCTGGATGCAACCAGGTGACTTTACCTTCCTGCTGTCACAATATATATCTGTATATATATATATATATATATATATATATATATATATATATATATATATATATATTGTAGGGGGATCAGACTCAAGGCAGGGACAACTCACAGTCTCTTTAGGAAAACACCATGTTTAATGCACAGGATATTTCCAACAGAAGAAAAGGGCATCTTGCTATCAAACAAACAAATTAAACTTCTGCTCTACCGAGCCTTACTGTATCCATAGTCTGAACAGTCCTTTGGTTTTGGTAGTAAGTGTCCTTACAGTTGCACAAACTTGATTCCAAAGTCAGGGATAAGCAGCCATGCTCCAGTATGCCTCCTCACTCAGAGACACACACTCTCACTGAGAGCTGAGACCAGCTGCCTTAATCAAGGCCTGGAAGGAAACCAACAAACTGCGGCTCCACGGACCTGGGAGCCTGTCCCACCCAGAGCTCTATCAGGCTCCCAATAAAACCAGCCCCGGAACGAACTTTACCAACACAGGATAAAGAGCTAGGTTTCTTTATCCTATATTCTTTGCTGGTATTATCTTAGATTGTAAATCTAAGCATCCGGGGAGGAACATATATCCCATCAATCACTTCTGTAATTTCAACTTGTTTTACAGACACCCCGCTACATATCTCCACCCTCTGCTCAAACTCAAGGGGTTGAGCACCTTGGGCAAACAGACTGTAAACTCTGGAGAGGGCATCAGCGTTAGCTTGCTGGCTTCCTGAGCCTATGTTCTACAAGAAATTTAAAATTCTGTAGAGCCAATTTTTGCATTTTTCTCCTTATTTTGGGCCATCCATTTGAGTGGGGCGTGGTCAGTTAGGAGCCTAAATTGTCACCCTAACAGATAATATTTCAAACTTTCAAGGGCCCACTTGATGGCTAGACATTCCCGTTCTACAATGGCGTACCTTTTTTCAGCAGGGGTCAACTTTCTGATTAAGAACGCTATGGGGTGTTCTTCCCCATTCAGCACTTGGGATAACACTGCACCTAATCCCACTTCTGAAGCATCCGTCTGCACTATAAATTCCTGTGTGAAATCCGGGGTGATTAAGATAGGGCTATTACACAGGGCAGTCGTTAAGTTCTGGAAAGCTTTCTCAGCTTCTGGGGACAAAGTTATCATTGAGGACTTACCCCCCTTGGTAAGATCTGTAAGGGGAGCAGCTAATGTAGCAAAATTGGGAACAAATCTTCTGTAGTAGCCTACTAATCCCAAAAAAGCCCTGACCTGTTTTTTATTCAGGGGTCTTGGCCAACTTTGGATTGCTTGGATTTTTGTGACTTGGGGTTTTACTATCCCCCGGCCAATAATGTACTCTAGATACCGGGCCTCCCCTAGTCCCATAGCACATTTCTTAGGATTGGCTGTCAGACCCTCACGATGGAGGGCGTTAATAACAGCCTGCACTTTAGGTAAGTGGCTCTCCCAATCTGCACTAAAAATTACCACGTCATCTAAATACGCAGATGCATAGGTGTGGTGGGGTTTAAGGATGCGATCCATCATCCTCTGAAAATTGGCTGGGGCCCCATGTAGGCCGAATGGCATCCTCTTATACTGCCAGTGCCCCTCAGGCGTGGAGAAGGCTGTCTTTTCTTTTGCCCGTTCTGTAATTGGTATTTGCCAATACCCCTTTGTGAGGTCCAGGGTGGTGATATATCGGGCCTGTCCTAGACGCTCAATTAATTAATCTACCCTGGGCATTGGATAAGCGTCAAATTTTGACACCTCATTTAACTTTCTGAAATCATTACAAAATCGGATGCTACCATCCGGTTTGGGAATAAGGACGATTGGACTACACTACTCACTATGGGATTCTTCTATTACATCAAGCTCCAACATCCTCCTTATTTCCTCTGAGACTACTTGGCGTCGAGCCTCTGGGATGCGATAAGGTTTTAAGTTAACTTTCACCCCTGGCTCAGTCACAATATCACGCTTTATTACTGAAGTTACCCCTGGAAGATCAGAGAAGAACTCCCTGTTTCTTAGCAGAAATTCCTTGGTCTCTTGTTTTTGGCTTATGGACAAGGCCTCAGCGATCTCCACCGCCGGCAGGGTAGAAGGACCTGCGGTAGTCATCGCCAAGGGTGCTTGGACCATAAGGGATTCTCTGTCCTTCCAGGGCTTCAATAGATTGATATGGTAGATTTGGTAGGGTTTCCTTTTTCCAGGCTGGTGTACTCTATAGTTAACTTCCCCCACCTGTTCTACAACCTCGTATGGCCCTTGCCATTTCACCAGAAATTTACTCTCCACCGTAGGTACCAGCACAAGAACTCTGTCACCGGGGTTAAAGGTTCAGATCCTAGCTGAACGATTATAGACTCTAGCTTGAGCCTGCTGAGCCTGTTAGAAGTGGGACTTAACAATGGGCATGACTTTACCAATTCGGTCTTGCATCTGGGCAATATGTTCCACTACACCTTTTAGTGGGGTTGCCTCTTGTTCCCAGGTCTCTTTTGCTATATCTAATAATCCCCTTAGGTGTCTGCCATACATCAACTCGAAAGGGGAAAAGCCAGTGGAGGATTGGGGTACCTCCCGTACAGCAAACATGAGATAGGGCAAGAGGCAGTCCCAGTCCCTACCATCTGCCGCGACCACTCGTTTTAACATTCCTTTCAGCGTTTTGTTGAACCTTTCCACTAGACCATCTGTTTGTGGGTGCTACACAGAAGTGCGTAAGTGGTTAAGTTTAAACTATTTACATAACTCTTTAGTAATCTTTGACATGAAGGGCGTGCCCTGGTCTGTTAGCAGCTCCCGAGGAATACTGACACGTGAAAATATAAGAGAAAGCTCTTTAGCAATACTCTTAGCTGAGGGGCTCCTTAGCGGGATTGCCTCTGGGTACCGGGTGGCATAGTCCAAAACAACCAGAATATACTGGTGCCCCCTAGCGGACTTAACCAAGGGACCTACAATATCCATGGCAATCCTGTCAAAGGGTACTTCATCGACTCTGTATAACAGGTCATTTTCCATAGCAAAATGTGGGAATATGGCCTCCTCCCCTGGCTCTTGGGGTACCCCATTTACCACTTTTACCTGTTCCCTTGCCCTAGCTAGAGTGGGATCCCTAAGCTGGGCCGTGCCAAACTTTTTGCGGGTCGTGGGTAGATCCGGCAGGTCTAACTCTGGATGGGTGTTCTCTGTGTCCCCTGCAAGGACCTCCAAGGGAAAACGGGCAGACTCTTTCTCTTTGTTCCGTTCCTCCACCGGTTCTGGGCAGTAGGAATTCGATCCCACTGGGGGCCTTGCTCCCTTGGCGTTATCCTATAGATCCCAGAAAAAAGGGAAGTCTCATCCCAGGACAGTGTTATACATGAGATTTGGGACTACTCCAACCTCCTGGTTCATAGTGCCACAGGGAGACTCGATAGATGCCACGGCCGTGGGGTAGCACTTGGTATCCCCATGAATACAAACCACGCCCATTAGCTGTCGCTGCAAATTTTGGGGGTTCAGGAGGCTGGCATTCACTAAAGTTACTAAACTGCCAGAATCCAGCAAGGCAGTCATCTGGCAACCGTCCACTTTAATGATACAAATCTGTTTCTCAGTGCCGCCGGGCTGTTGTGGGGTGTCACCTGATGTAGCAACAAAAGAGCCTTTCCACACTGTAATTCATAGATTCTTGGTTTAGCGGACAACTGGCAGCCAGGTGCCCCGGTTCTTGGCAATGCCAGCACACTATAGGACCCCGGTCCTGCCGGGTCTCCCTTTGGTGATTGAGTCTCTTCACTCCTTGCGCCTCAGGAACCTTAATCACATTTACTTCCTTCTTCCCCCACTTTAGGGTGGGATCGCTTTTTCCCGGGTTGGTGGGCTTCTGTCTCTTGGAGAAGGATTCTGTGGGTACTACACCCCTAAGAAAATCCTCAGTACACAAGTACCGCTCCATGAGGGCCACCAACTCATTGGCATTTTTAGGATCAGCTCTCCCGGCAAACCGCAATATAGGGGTTGGAAGGGCTCTCACAAAGCGGTCTACTACAACTCTCTCCAATACTTGAGCTGGGGTGGTGACCTCTGGCTGTAACCACATCTGTGTGAGGTGGATGAGGTCATACATCTGGGACCTTGCAGGTTGGTCCACCTTAAATTGCCAAGCATGGACACGCTGGGCTCTCACAACCATCGTTTCGCCAGGGCGGGCCAGAATCTCAGTTTTCAAAGTTTCATAGTGCTGGGCCTCAGCAGCATTTAGATCAAAATAGGCCTTCTGTGGGTCCCCGGTCAAAAAGGGGGCAAGGACCCCAGCCCATTGGTCCTGGGGTAGCCCTTCACGCTCTGCCACCCTCTCAAAAATCGTGAGGAAAGCCTCCACATCATCCTCGGCCGTCATTTTCTGTAATGCACCCTGCACTCGCTTGCGTAGACCTAAAGCATTATCCACACGTAGGAGCTTGTCAGTCAGGGACTCTACCTGAGTCTGTATGAGCTTATTGAACTCCTTCTGCTCCTACATGGCCACTTGGGTAGCCGTTATCAACAAGCGGTTCATTTCTTGTTGGTCTTTGCGTGCTTGCACCAGCAGTTTGATTATTTCCTCCATTCTCTTAATAGTTTACTGGTACGAGTGAATAACAAAAAATATTTTCTAAGCATACTGTCCCTTTAAGAGTGCTGGCTCTTATTTATTTTTTCAAAAAAAATAAAAAATGCAGCTGCAAGAGGTACAGTCTCTGGGTCTTGTGCCCGCTTCAGGCCACCAATTTGTAGGGGGATCAGACTCAAGGCAGGGACAACTCACAGTCTCTTTAGGAAAACACCATGTTTAATGCACAGGATATTTCCAACAGAAGAAAAAGGACATCTTGCCATCAAACAAACAAAATAAACTTCTGCTCTACCGAGCCTTACTGTATCCGTAGTCTGAACAGTCCTTTGGTTTGGTAGTAAGTGTCCTTACAGTTGCGCAAACTTGAATCCAAAGTCAGCAATAAGCAGCCATGCTCCAGTATGCCTCCTCACTCAGAGACACACACTCTCTCACTGAGAGCTGAGACCAGCTGCCTTAATCAAGGCCTGGAAGGAAACCAACAAACTGCGGCTCCACAGACCTGGGAGCCTGTCCCACCCAGAGCTCTATCAGGCTCCCAATAAAACCAGCCCCAGAACAAACTTTACCAACACAGGATAAAAAACTATGTTTCCTTATCCGAAAGTCTTTGCTGGTATTATCTTAGATTGTAAATCTAAGCATCCATGGAGGAACATATATCCCATCAATCATTTCTCCTGTCATTTTAACTTGTTTTACAGACACCCCGCTACACTATATATATATATATATATATATATATATATATATATATAATCTTCTGCTTCTGATATTTTTATGGTGTAACTGTAACATAATTCTAAAAATACACTATATCATGTCTAAGTCACCTCCAATGCTTGCTGTAGAAAGAGCGCTGCATTTGATCACTGAAAAATCTTATTTAAATGAAGTTTAACTTAGAGCAGTGTTAGCAGTTTTATTGCCTCATGCTATATATGGATATTATGGAAAGTCTTTATTTAAATTGAACATAAGATTCACATACTGCGTGCCATCTGTTTGCCTCTAATGATACTGTGAACTATCTTAAAGTACTATCTTAATGAAGAGACTGAAGTGTAGTTAAGAATTCTCATAGGTGTTATTGTGTTAGTTAAGTTTAATGACTACATCTTATTACATCATCCTTTCTACTTGAAGCCCTAGCTATGTTTTGACATTTTTAGCAAAAGCCATGGATTATGTACTAAAAAACCTAATTAAATAGCATTTTGTAACATTTTCTGAATTTTTTTCATTAATTTCATAAGCATTACGTATAAAGAAAAGTTTAAAACTTTTAAATAATGTACAGAGTACAAATAATGTTCAATGTATTCATAAAACGCAATGCAAATAATTAAAGAAACAGAAAGTCAGACATAAGCAATTATATTTTCTACTTGTTATTGTGTCTAGTCAAGCATATCTTTACACTTGTAGAATCACCCGAAAATGTCTCTAGAGACAGGACAGTGTGTGTATCTTTTTATCTTCATCTGCATACATGGCAAAGGAAATCTTTGCATACAGAATCCTTTATACATTATTACAATTGAGGTTTTATTTATTATTGAAGTGGGTAGTCAATGGAACTATTCCTATTCTTCCCCATATTGTACTGTTTAAAATCTTTACCATCCTTTTTATTTTATTTTAACATTGTTATAATGTTTTAGGAATAAAAAAGGAGATTGGTATAAAAGTAAAAAAAAAGTACAGAGAGTTGGTGTTAGAACTCAAATGCAAATAACATATCACGCTGCTGTACAGTGTCACAAATGAAGTGTGCTTTTGTACATTTCAAATAAAGTTTTTACAAATACAAAAAAAAGGAAGCTGTGTGTGATGCACTGCATCACACACCACTCTAACCCCTACCACAGGTAAAGCTATCTGTTCCTATGGGAATAGAGCCCTTATGAACTATTAAAAATATGGGCCTGCATGGACCATGTAAATCGGAGGTTCAGATCCAATAATATGTAAAGAAATGATAAACGTGACAGTGGAGAGTACATGAAAATTATGTGACATGTGAATAAGAGGTAAAAAAAAATAGAAAAGAGTAGGGAGAGGGAAATCCATAGCATCCATACTTAGAAATGGGACATTGTATTCTGTTAGCAAACTAGCATTTTTTTATCACAAACTCATTCATTCTGTTTTTAAATTACACTTGTGTAGAGTATGAGCAGGATGAGAGTGCCACAATGATTAGGTATGGCTAGTAACCTAATGAAATTAATTCAAGTGTGTGCTGGGCTGCAATTATATGCAATGTGAGGGAATCAGAGAGTGTGAGGCCTCGTACACACGACCGATTTTCTCGTCGTAAAAAACACGTCGTTTTTTTCGACGAGATTCTTGTTAAGCTTGTCGATTTTCTCGTCAAGCTTTCTATGCGTACACACTGTCATTTTCCAATTTCCTCGTGGTTCTCTGCGCTCACGTCCAGCACGTACGACGGCACTATAAAGGGGAAGATCTTTTTTCTTGGCGCCACCCCTTGGGCTGCTTTTGCTGATCTCGTGTTACCGCGTGTGAAGTAAAAGTTTGGGAAGAGACGATTCGTGCTTTTCACAGTCTTCGTACTTTTCAGATCGTTTTCTGCGGTTCAGTTTGTGCTTGTGGGTTCGTATCTTGACTTTCAGGGCGTCTAGGCAGGTCGTATCTGTTTTACAGTGCGTTATTGCCTGTTCGTTTCTGAATTTCAGTTCGTTATTCATAGGCCTTGCTGTTCTAAAGTGCGTTCTGTTCTGTACGTTCTGATTAGACGACCGTTTCCTAGCCATGTCGCCTGGACGTTCTCGTCGTCGAGTTCGTGCTGTGCGTGCGCTTGGTGTTGGTCTGCTTGTTTTGGACCAAGACCAGTCCATGAATGGTGTGAGGAGGAGTTCATGGACCAAGAATTGGTTGCTCCAGCGGGACCAATTCTGCCACATGCCTCTGCTGCGGGAGATCGTCGAGAATAATCCTGAGGACTACAGGAATTTTCTGAGGATGTCTGACCCCGTTTTTCAGGAACTGTTGGCTTTGGTGTCCCCCTATATTACCAGGAAGGACACCGTTATGCGGGAAGCCATCAGTGCTGAGCAGAGGCTCATCGCCACGTTGCGTTACCTGGCGACAGGGAGAAGTCTTCAGGACTTGAAGTTCACCACAGGCATCTCCCCCCAGGCTCTGGGCCTCATAATCCCAGACACCTGTTCTGCTATTATACAAGTCCTGCAGGAGGACTATATTAGGGTAAGTTTTCTCCCTTAACATCACATTTTATGTATTACATGTATGCTAATGTATTGTATTTCTTTCATCCTTCCCTAATTACCATGATTGTAATATGCTGAGAATGTCCCCTTTGTCCCCATGCATGTTGGAAGCTTTAGATTGCCCCTTTTTTATCCTCCCTAAATATTTCCCCTCACTAACTTTTCCAGCAGGGGCGCCTGTTGCTCCAAATGTTGGGGGGTTCCAACCCCAATTTCGGAAATAAACTTCCTCCTTTTTTGCTCTGTTGCCTAATAAACGCCCCCAGTTGTCCCCTCCAATGCAGCCATTTAGTCCCCTCTAATGCAGCCAGTTTCCCCCCAGCCCTGCACTTACCTTCTTGTGGTCAGCGCCATCCTTCTTCTGTCCTTGATGTCTTCTCCTTCCCTTCATGTTGCATCAGCCAATCATGTTACCATTAAACAGACTTGGTGAACATGATTGCCAGAGCAGCCTGTCAGTGTTTACACAAGGAATGCCCCCTCCTTGCGTCCCCGATTTTTCTTTGAGGAAGCCAATTACATCCCTCAGGTTGTAATTTGCAAGACTTTTTTAATACCTGTTCCTGCTCTGCAATTTTAACCCCCTAAATGACGCAATTATTCATATGTCGGTCGCTTTACAAGAGGCCATCCACCTGAATAGTGTGCGGCATAGACAATACATAGGTTCATGCAACGCATGAACCTATGTATTGTTCTGAGTGATGGGCACAGGAGAGAGGGGACAGTGCTCCAGCGCCCACTCTGGACGCACCGCCACTGCAATGCTATCCTGTGGCCAAACACATCTCCCCCCCCAAAATAATTTAGTAATGGCCCATCAGAGGTGGTGATGAATATGATAAATGAGCCTTCCATTATACTTTTTTTACACACCTTAATAAACGTATAATTAGATTGATGTTGGTCTCTAATTTTTTGGTTTAGAATTTGCTTGTAATGTATGCCTTTGTTTTTCTAATATTATTTCATCTTGTTTCACTCCACAGCTTCCTTCCACGCCACAGGAATGGCAGACTGTGGTATCGGAGTTTGCCACGCGGTGGGACTTCCCCAACTGCGGTGGTGCCATAGACGGGAAGCACGTCCGCATCGTGCCGCCACCCCGTTCTGGGTCCTACTACTACAACTACAAGGGGTTTCATAGCATTGTGCTGATGGCGGTGGTGTCAGCACGGTATGAATTCCTCTATGTTGATGTAGGGAAGAATGGCCGGATGTCCGATGGGGGATCCTTCATCCAGACGGAGTTTGCCCTCCGTCTCCAGAGTGACGACCTTGCATTGCCACCGGATGCAGGGAATATTGAAGGACTCCCCTTTGTTTTCTTGGCTGATGAAGCCTTCGGACTCGGACGGCATCTTATGAGGCCATTTCCACAGAGGACCCTGACCCCAGAGAAGAGTGTGTTCAATTACCGGCTGGCCAGGGCCCGAAGAGTCGTTGAAAATGCCTTCGGCATAATGGGCAGCCGGTTCCGCCTTTTTATGACTTCCATCCACTTGGCGGACTACAAAATAAACTATGTAGTGTTATGCTGCTGTGTGCTACACAACTTTCTGAGCCAAAAATCTAATTCGTATATGGCCTCAGTTTTGCCAGAGGCTGGACTTTCCCCTGCAAATCCCCTTCCGGGCCTGGAATCTGCCCGTCTTGGCTTGCCCCCCCAAAATGCCCGTGTGGTTCGGGACAAATACATGGAGTATTTCACGGGTAGGGGGGCAATTCCTATGCCAGCCTATGTCTAAGTATCCCAATAAAAATCTTGTTTAAACCTTTAATTATTTGTTCTTTCCTGTCTCCTAGTTTGTCTTTGTGCATTTGTAGTGGCAAGTGTATTTTACTTTAGTAAATAACAACCAATTTCACTATGTTACCTTACAAAAGAACCAAATAAGCTTAGAGAGTATTATAAAAAGAAGCTACACGTTGTTTGTGGTCAAATATTTTACTCTCTGCACTTTTTTTTTTTTTTTTACTTTGGGGTTGGCCTGGCCACAACCCGGCAAATTTTGGCTTATGAAAATACAAAAATACCACTTGCATTTCTAAAATGACAACATTGGATACCTCTGAGCAATCTGAGACATTCAGTTACACAAACTATGTCTCTATGTGCCCGTCCTAATATGGGGTCCTGCCACCCCTTGCCCAGCCAAAAATTCAATATGCACACATTTTTAATTTTTTGCAAATAGGAAGTTTACAATCCTGATCCCTATTGTCAACATGTGCTATCTGCCATCAGGGGTGATCAATGGACGTGTTTTGGGGGTGCATCCCCTTCCTCAGTTCACCGACTTTTGATACGAGGAAGGGGTTGCACCCACAAAAGACGTACATGGATATCCCCTAATGGCAGATAGCACATGTTCACACACTGTGTGCATATTCAATTTTTGGCTGCTTTGTTACTCAAAAAATTAGTAAAAATATAAAAACAAACATGTAAAAACAAATGTGTTTGGATGGCTTATTGAATTCTCCCCAAAACATCGAGAATGTCTTTAAATGTTTGTTCCATCACATGGATTCTTTGTTTAATTAGGTCCAGTTCCGTGCTACATTCCATCACTTGCTGGATGAGGCGGAGGGCACTGTCAGCAGAGAACGGTGTGCTATCCTTCACAACATTTCCATCCCCTAAAAACCATAAAAAAAATTAATAAAACTCTGCAGGCCTACCTCGCTTACCTTAAGCTGTGGTGTCAGATACTGACCTGTTGTGGTGACCAGATCCACAACGTCATCCACCTCTCCTTCCTGCACTTCTCCTTCCTCCACCTCAACTTCCTGCACATCTTTCGGTTGTGGATCTTTGGGAGTTTGGGGTTGCTTGGAAGTTGTGGGGTGCATGTGCTCCCTGGAGTGTCCTCCTCCCAGTCTTCTCTCCCCTATGAGAACAAAACCAAAGGTCTATTTATCACACTGTAAAAATCTCATTTTTAAACTTAAAACAGGCTAAATTGTTTGGAAGTGGGGTACAAGTGTGTGTTTGTGCGGAATTTAAAGAAAAATTCATTATTTATGACCCCAAATATGTTTAGTATTCACATTTGGATGTAATTTTTTGGACATGGAGGCACCACAAATAAACTCTGATGCACCTGTGTGGGACACCCAAAAAAGGCGGGTCTGGTGGCCCACACTATAGTGCTCCAAAGTACAGATGTGGAAGCAGCTGCTGAGTGTCCTCTCCTTTACACTGATTAAAGTTTGCATTTCATTCTCCTTACAAACACATCATCTAGACTTAAAAATTAGCCACAATACTTGATCAAAAATGGCAGATGTCTAATTACTTTTGGGGGTCTTAAATAAGCCAAAACCGCGGATAGTGGCCGAACGAAGTGTCGGTAACGTAACGAACGATTACTGTGCCCAACCTAGTTCAAAATATTACATTTTGGAAGGGAGTCCAATATGAAAAAAATAAAAAAAAAGTCAGTTTCTAAAAAGATTAATAGCAGAAAGGTCGTCATTTTACTTACTTTTAGCGAGCATCCTCTTTATGCTCCTCAACTGGTCTGGCTCCCTCAGTTTGAGGTCTGACCACCTCTTTCTGAGCTGCTCATTTGAGCGTTTCACCCCGAACTTCGCCCTCAGACTCTTCACAACTTTAGTGAGGATTTTGGCCTTCCTTCTATTTGGTTTGCTAT
Source organism: Rana muscosa (assembly GCA_029206835.1). Classification (NCBI taxonomy): domain Eukaryota; kingdom Metazoa; phylum Chordata; class Amphibia; order Anura; family Ranidae; genus Rana; species Rana muscosa. Next base: position 797,044,780 of record CM055117.1, on the reverse strand, counting down.
ACGGCCCATGCTTGGCATCATAATCAGCCTTGACCAAGATGTCCACCATCTCCGCCATCTCCGCCAAAGACATATTCGATGCCTTGAATCTCCTCCTTGATCGTGACGTGTCCTCGGTCTCCGGGCTTGTCTCCTCGCTAGTTGCGGAATTATCATACACCTGCTGTAACTCCGCCATATCTGTCTGCGCGCCGAAAGAGAAGGGGCGGGGAAAAGATGTTAGTTAGAACGTCATGGGCGGGCGACGTGTGCGGAGCGACGTGTTCGAATTTGGACGCATGCGTGGTGTGTATATAGCAAACACACATGTGACTATAGTACGTTCGGTGTGCGGAGAGAGGAGTTCAAGTGACGGACGTGCGAACGAAGGTATGTGATTTTGTGAGACTTGTAAAAATTGTGGGCCTATACTGTCTTGAGATTGGTGGAGGATATATATGGTGACTAGGATGTGAAGGAGGTTAGACTGTTTGCCTCACATTATTTAAATATAAATTATTTTACTTGCAGATACAATATGAATGTCTTTATTAGCGACAAAGAGTTCCTGGCGGAATTTATTGACCGGGTAAGGGAGCTGCCGGCTCTGTGGGAGACCAAAAACCCCATCCATAAAAAAAAAGGGGTGAGAAAAGCAGCGCTGGAGAAGCTGCTCCCATTTGTGCATACCAAGGTGCCCACAGCCACAGCAAAACAAGTGGACACTAAAATTGGGAGCTTGAGAGGTACCTACAGGACTGAACGCTCTAAGGTGCTGGCTTCTCAGAGGTCAGGAGCAGCAGCAGATGATGTTTATGTCCCGGTTTTGTGGTACTACAGCAGGATGTCCTTCCTGGATGACCACATTGAGCCAAGGCCATCACTCTCCACTCTTCCCCCCAGACTTCCCTGCAGCCAACCTGAGCCTTCTCTGGAGCAAGAGGAGGCAGCCATCCTGGATGATCCTGATTTGTCCATCTGGAGCCAGGTATAGTATTAACTGAAAATGTAGTGGGATAAAATTAATGTTTCCCAAATATGTCAGGATGAGAAACATACATTATTTTGTATTCCACAAGTGAAATCATGATCTGTAGACATTATTCTGCACTTAATTGTGTGGTAAATAGTCAAGCTGATGTAGTGGTAAATTTAAAGCAAGGATTTATGCATTTACATTCTAATTGCTTCCATCAGGATTACAAAGTTTGAGGCAAAGATTAAACCAACATATTAAACTATGTTTCTTTTTCATACACAGGATGAAATCAGCCAGGAGGAGGGTCTGGAAACTGTCAGGCAGGAGGAGGAAGGGCCCAGTGGCAGCCAGGAGGTGGCAGGGCCCAGTACCAGCCAGGAGGTGGCAGGGCCCAGTGGCAGCCAGGAGGTGGCAGGGCCCAGTACCAGCCAGGAGGTGGCAGGGCCCAGTGGCAGCCAGGAGGTGGCAGGGCCCAGTGGCAGACAGGAGGTGGCAGGGCAAAGGAGAAGCACCAGATCCCAGGTGCCTCCCATCAGGCTTCACAAAAGAGGCAGGAGGGACAGGACCACCAGTGACGCAGCAATGGCCCTTATTAAAGAGGCCCATGCCACCCTCAAGGAGCCCACATCCCCTGAAGAGGCCATTGCCGGCCTAGTGGAGGCTAAGTTCAAGGTGATGAGCATGGAGCAACGCCTCCTATGCGAACCCCTGCTCATCACCTTGCTCAACAAGGGGGTGATGGAGCAAATTACCCCCAATACCGCCATATGTGAGGTGGCCCAACTGACCCAACCTCAACCTCCACCTCCACCTTCCTCTTCTGCCCCACCCCCTTCTGCTACCCCTCCACCTTCTGCCCCACCCCCTTCTGCTACACCTCCACCTTCTGCCCCACCCCCTTCTGCTACACCTCCACCTTCTGCCCCACCCCCTTCTGCTACACCTCCACCTTCTGCCCCACCCCCTTCTGCTACACCTCCACCTTCTTCTTCTGCCCCACCCCCTTCTGCTACACCTCCACCTCCTCCTCCTGACAGGAGTACCCCTCCAGTGGGCCAGCCTCCAGCTAAACGAAGAAGGAAGGCTGCAGGAAAGGCTTCAGGAAAGGCTTCAGGAAAGGCTTCAGGAAAGGCTGCAGGGAAGGTTGCCAGGAAGAAGAGGAAGTGATGGCCTTGCTTCATTGTGGTCGCACTGGTCGGACAGAAGGCAGCCTGTTGTAGTACCACACACTTGGGACATATATCTCACCTGCTGCTGTTCCTGACCTCTGGGAGGCCAGCATCAGATTGTGTTCTGAAATGTGGGCCTTCTCAAGCTCCCAATTTTAGTGTCCACACAGGGTTGGTGTGTGCTCTGGGGTCCCTGGGATGCACAAATGGCAGCAGCTTCTCCAGCGCTGCCTTCTCTTTATTTAATTTATAAACATGAATAAATGTGTTTTTTGTTTAAGTTCATACTTGACTATGTGTATTTTTAAATAAAAAAAAAAAAGCTTTGGAGTAAGCAGATACATTTGACTGACAATAAAAGGCACAGATATCACCCCCCCAAAAGAATAACTAAATCTGATTAGCTCAAAAACATGGTGTGAAATTTTAAAAATATAGATTAGAAAATTAAATGTGAGATCGCTATCAAAACATTGAGAAATTATAATTAACATCATTTTGAAAAATCTAACCATTTAAATTATTCCTAAAAACTTGCACGATATAATACACATAAATCTTATAAAGAGCAGCATGAAAAAGGTTAAAAATAAGGCAGAACTCTGTGTGAATATCAGCAGCAAAAGAAGGTCTCTCGTTTTGATTAATGTAACATTCTAACGAAGAATTCAATGCAGAACATTTAAACGATGAAATATTTATGAGCGTGACGAATGTGCTCTCTCCATTATGAAGGCTTGTTTTACCAGAAGATGCGCTCCCGTCTCATAGTTGCTTGTGAGCATGCGCGCTTTTGGAAGAGTCGTAAAAGCATACACACGAACCATTTTCTCGTCACAAAACAGGCCGACGAGAAACACGACGAGGAAATCTGGAATCCTGACGAGAAAATAGAGAGCAGGTTCTCTATTTTCTCGTCGAGATTCTCGTCAAGTTTCTCGTCGTAAAACCATACACACGAACGTTTTTCTAGACAAAAAAACTCTCGCGGCACTTTTCTTGACTGTTTACGACGAGAAAATTGGTCGTGTGTACGAGGCCTAACAGTCAAATTTTCACACTGGTGCATATTATTGCTAGTACGTATTTTTATTAAATAAATATATACGCTGCGCTTTCCAAAGTCATACACTATACCAGTGTAAAATGAAAAATATAAAACCCTCCAATAGTGAAAAAAACGTCTTTCCTAACAGTAGAAAGTGACAATAGTGCAATAAATGAACACATATATTAAATATATAAAAAATGTGTATATAAAAGCATAAACAATGATGATAATTAATATAAAGTGCTACTGTGCAAAGAAGTGTAATCCCCACTTTTATGATCCTGTATAGATTATCAGTGACCCACTGATACATAAAAAAGTGCTTCTGCGCATGTGCATAGCATCCAGTATTATATAGTTTATCAATATTGCATTGCTGGGTTGTTCAAAGAAGTGCTCCTGTGCACGTGTATAGGATCAAAAAGATTCTATTCAGGTGTAATAAAGTTAATGCGATTTTAAAGTTCATGCGATTATAAAACTGCTAGGTGATCCAGAACATGCCATGGTGTTCCTCACTTTGGAAAGTGCAGCGTATATATTTATTTATCCACATTTGCATGATATATGAGGCATGTTTAACGCTTGCAGCTGATGTTTGATAATTAAGGCAGTTTGGATTAGTGAAGGTTCACAGGACTCTTTATATGTATTTTTATTAATTTCCAGTACACAAGCCCTGATGAAGGGGGAGTTGAGAGCCCTTGAAACATGTTGAGTTTCTGTTTTTGCATCATATTTAATTTAAACATTTACTGAATATACATCATGTTTGTGGCACTCCTGGGGACCTCATTGTGATGTCAGACTACAAAGTACATTTAAGCTACCTATCTTTTTTTTGACTCAAGGGGTCCAGTGTTCCCACAACTATTATTTGAGTTTGAATTCCATATATGGCAGAGCCTGTTTTTACACTAGAATGAAATCTATGTGGTTTTGCTGGTATTTATCTACCATATTTTCTGGCATATAAGACTACCTTTTACACTTAAAAAAAATGCTCAAAAATCGGGGGTCGTCTTATACACCGTGCATAGAATGCTGCCCGATGGATGTCAGCCCCCTGGATGCCCTCTGGATGTCCAGTAATACTGTATGTGGCTTCAGACACATACAGTATTCGCCACTGAGCCAATCACGGCGAGCGATGTATTCTATTAATGAATACAGAGCCTGCTCGGATTGGAGTAACAACCTCTGCCAATCCGAGCAGGCTACATACAGTAGCCTGCTCGGATTGGCTTTGAGAGCGAGAGGGGCACTTGGTGATGTTGCTACAGCCTCTGCCAATCCAAGCAGGCTTTGTATTCATTAAAATAATACATCGCTCGCCATACTTCACAGGGTAAATCCATTCACTGATCTCCCACTACTATACATCCTGCTGTTTGCCTTTGAGGTCCCAGGCACCCAAGAGGAACAGGTGAATCTGGGACATAGGACAGGGGGTGGTACATTTATTAAATGCATTTTGGTGAACAGCTCAAAAGTGGCATAGGTTTGGTTAGTGAAAATTCTACTTTCCAGAGGTGTGGCATTCAAGAGATCTTGGTCTGTGTTATTAATGTTTGATTTACTGTATGACATATCACAGCATGGAGGATGAGTAGCTGGCATTCTTGCTTTGTGTTTTTTAATGTTTTTAATGTTTTTTTTAAATGGTGTTCCCTCAGAAGGGGGGGGTAGTCTTATACGGCGAGTATAGCCCAAAACCTGTTTTCACTGGAAAAATAGGGGGTTGTCTTATACGCCCAGTCGCCTTATACGCCGACAAATACGGTAGTTGTTTTATATTGTTTTGCAGCAATCCATCATATTGATCTCTTCTGATTGCTGTATGAAGCAAAACTCTAAAACAAGTATTGGTGTGGGAAGGTTTAGGTTGGGATATTCTGGAAGGAACAAGACACCACTGAGTTGGGACCCTAAAGGCTGCTTATTGGGAGGTGATATTTAAAAAACATTTGGACATTGTGGCTAAATTTGTGTCCAGTCTTCCAGAGATTTTTGGCCATTCTTAGTGCTAGAAATCAATTTCAGAGAGTTGAGGCATTGGAGCATATGTTTTTGAAAAGCATGATGTGAGTGTTGTTTTCCTTCCATGTTTTGAGATTTTGTTTTATTAGAAGGCATATGTGAGGTGGTCAGAGATTGCTAGGAATCCATGGTATCTTTTGTATCACTACTGGATTGGCGTTAGTGATTTATATAGGGTACTGGAGAGGCATGTCTGCAGTGGTGTGTAGATCAGTGAGGGTGCTATATGATATGCTTGATAACATTATATTATCTTTGGGACCATAGACTTGGTTTTCTGTGGTACCCTTTGATGATGTTGGTTCCAGACAAAGGACATAAGGCTGTTCTGCATTGTTTTCAGGGCAAATGTCAATACTAAAAATGGAAGAATTTGAAGAAAAAACAAAGTCGTGAAGATAAGGGTCATTTTAGTGGCATACTATGCCAGACCAAGCCAGGAAATATTTAAAGATTTTCATAAAAGCAAGACAATTTAAGAAACTGGAATAAAGGAAGAAAGTTAATAGAATTAAAGGCTATCATGGGATCTATATAAATCTGCCCAGTTGCCTTATTTGGGCAGTGATATGTACGTTCCTCCAATTATGTGGCCAGGGAATCCTAGCCATGTAAGGCAATGTGTCATGATGTCAGTAGTTCCCAGGGATGGGGTTGTTGCAAGCAGCCTCTGTTTCCTTTGGTAATCAGTGACAGCAGTAAGGTGTCATAAAAGAAGCTGTATAGTTTGAACCCACATACTTTAGCAGCATGTTGGAGGTGCCTGAAAGAGAGGGACTCCTTTTCCCATATATGGTGGCATTGCCCGATAATTGTTCCATTTTGGGACAAGGTCATTGCCTTAATTAAACAGATAACAGAAACCAAACTTGCCTTAAATGTGGTGTGCTGTTTATTGCACATAAGCAATTTTCCATTCAAGAAATACAAGCATTCTCTGTCACGGCACCTACTCAATGCAGCTAAGTCCTTAATTCCTATTCATTGAAATACCCAGCGGGTTCCCTCTATTGCAGACTGGCTGCACAGGATCTCAGATATTTATGAAATGGAGGAGACTCTAGCGCAGGCCAATGACAAAGTTAAGAGATTTCATAAGACTTGAACGCTGGCTCTCCTTCAAATACTCCCAAGCATACGCAAACATCTTACCTCCTCGGAGTACGTAGATCTAATATATATTGCAGCTCGCAGAGTTTTTTCCTGGTTCCTCTTTAACACCGACACTTCTGATGACTACAACAGGCATGATGCCACTCTTTTCTTTATTACTCTCTGCATCCCTCCCTTCTTCTTTTCCTCCTCTTGTCTTTCACTTTCCTAAAACCCAATGGGCAATGGCAGATCCTACTGACTGATTTGACCCAACAAGATTATGGACGCCTTCACACCCTATTTGAAAGGGAACCTATCTTCTTGTTTACAAGTTATTTAGTTTAACAGATTATACATGTAGAAACATTAAAGTGATACATGGCTATGTAGAATTTGATAACAGTTATGGATTGGTCACTATTAAGCTTACGATTCTTGTTACTGTATGTTTGTATTTATTGTTTACTAAGCTGATTTTATCACGGGCAGTTGCATCTGCAATCAATGTTGTACAACTAAACTTCTTTCTCTTTAATAAACTTTGAATGATAAAAATAAAATAATCTGTAGAAATACTACTTCTATATATGATGCTCCACTCCCACTGAACCTGCCAGACTAGCAATATGGCCCCCATTGGTTCATCAACTATCGGTTCATCCCTAACTCTGAGCACTTACAGGGGACAATGCCATCCACTGCTCTGAATACTCTCCTGAACAAATGCTTGAAGCATGGCATAGAAGTACCTTATTATATTATCTGCAATGATATAAAGGAGCTGATGGCATCCTTTACAACTGCTGTATTTCAGTTATCTGAATATATTTACTTCCTTACTACCCATAGCATAAGGTTTGTCCTTATTTATGATTATGATTACCATTCAGATTTTCAATGAAATGTTCTTCTGCACTTGTTAAAATGCAGTATTATCAATTGCATGATACTGTTATGTACCGTCTGGGAGAGCCCGATGAGTAGAGTGTGACCTCTTGTACAGCCCTGGCTCAAGGACCACTGGAGTTTTAACAGTGGCCGTGAGAGCACGGTGAGGTTAGAATGCCTGTAAAGTCCTCCGTTGGTAGTGGCAGTGGTAGCAGACGAGTAGCAGGAACAGCAGATGCAGGTGTGCTGTGGATGCAGGACAGCGGATGCAGGCAATCTGTAGATGCAGGACAGCGGATGCAGGTATGCTGTGGATGCAGGTTAGTGGTATCGGAGCTACACAGGCTGGAAGCAGAAGACTGGAGCAGAGTCAGACAAGCCTGGTTATACACAGAGGATCAGTCCATCATAAACCACAGGTAGAGAATGGTCAGAGTTCAATCCAGGTTTAGCAACAGGAAATCAGGCAAACAGGCAGGAATAATTAGGGTCAAGGCAAGCCAAAGGTCAGGACTGGAGATAGCAGCGTGGTCAGAAGGCCATGTCAAATGCTGGATCAGGTACAGGCACATGATCAGAACACAGGGTAAAGCTGCAGAACAGATCACTACTGCAACTGCTGTCCTTATAAACGTAGCGCTAATGTGTGCGCCAGCACCCTGTACCATGTGATTGGCTGTAGCCAATCACAGACCACTGTGATAAGAAATATTTTTCACTGTCATGAATGGGTTTCATTCATGACAGCTTGCTTACTATTGTGATCTGTGATTGGCTACAATCAATCACATGGTACAGGGTGCTGTGATTGGCTCGGGTACCATGTGATAGCTGTGGGCTAATGGAAGCCATTGATAACTTTTTTGTTAAGCAAAAAAACTTTGATCATTCCCCTAGGGTACTATAGTGTCACTGAAATACTCTGATGAAAGGATGTTAATTTTTATTTTATTTTTAAATGGAAAAAATATTTTATTTTTTTTTAAAAATGGAAATAAAATTATATAATGTATTTTTTTTTTATTTACTATCACCAGTCAGTATCTCTGATCACCACCACACCAGGCATATGATGATGCTTTACTGCACTGGTGACAGTGTGTAAAAAATAAAAGGTGAAAAAAAAACCACTTTTTATTTAGGTTCTTCAGTTTTTAAAATATTGTCACAAAAAATGACACCTTGAAAAAACTTGTACCTGTCACTACCTATTGCTATTTTAGGGGATATTTACATTCCCTGAGATAACAATAAAAATAAATAAATATGGAAGGAACAATTTAAAAATAAAATAAAAAAGCTAAATTTCTAATAAAAAAAAAAAAAAAAGCACCCCTGTCCTGCCCTGCTCTTGCCCAATGGCGAACGCAAGCGTCGGTCTGGCGTCATATGTAAACAGCAATTGCACCATGCATGTGAGGTATCACCGCGAAGGTCAGATTGAGGGCAGTCATTTTAGCAGTAGACCTCCTCTGTAAATCTAACGGCCTAACCTGTAAAGGCTTTTAAAGGCTTTTAAAAATGTATGTAGTTTGTTGCCAATGCGCGTTTGTGCGAAATTTTAAAGCATGTCGTGTTTGGTATCTATGTTCTCGGCCTAAGATCATCTTTTTTATTTCATCAAACATTTGGGCAATATAGTGTGTTTTAGTGCATTAAAATTAAAAAAAGTGTATTTTTTCCCCAAAAAATGTGTTTGAAAAATGGCTGCGCAAATACTGTGTAGAAAAAAAAATGCAACACCCACCATTTTAATCTGTAGGGCCTTTGATTTAAATATATATATAATGTTTGGGGGTTCAACATAATTTTCTTGCAAAAAAAAAATGTTTTCATGTAAACAAAAAGTGTCAAAAAGGGCTTTGTCTTCAAGTGGTTAGAAGAGTGAATGTAAGCTTCCTAATGTTGTATATAAAATGCCAGAACAGTTCAAAACCCCCCCAAATGACCCCATTTTGGAAAGTAGACACCCCAAGCTATATACTGAGAGGCATGTCGAGTCCATGGAATATTTTATATGTTGACACAAGTTGCGGAAAAAAGACAATTTATTTTTATTTTTTATTTTTTTTGCACAAAGTTGTCACTAAATGATATATTGCTCAAACATGCCATGGGCATATGTGGAATTACACCCCAAAATACATTCTTCTGCTTCTCCTGAGTACGGGGATACCACATGTGTGAGACATTTTGGGAGCCTAGCCGCGTACGGGACCCCAAAAACCAAGCACCGCCTTCAGGCTTTCTAAGGGTGTAAATTTTTGATTTCACTTCTCACTGCCTATCACAGTTTCGGAGGCCATGGAATGCCCAGATGGCACAAAACCCCCCCAAATGACCCCATTTTGGAAAGTAGACACCCCAAGCTATTTGCTGAGAGGTATTGTGAGTATTTTGCAGATCTCGCTTTTTGTCACAAAGTTTTGAAAATTGAAAAAAAAAAAAATTCCTTTCTTCATTTTCAAAAACAAATGAGAGCTGTAAAATACTCACCATGCCTCTCAGCTAATAGCTTGGGGTGTCTACTTTCCAAAATGGGGTCATTTGGGGAAGTTTGTGCTATTTTGGCATTTTATGGCCTTCGAAACTGTGATAGGTAGTGAGGAGTGAAATCAAAAATTTGTGCCTAGAAATCCTGAAGGCGGTGCTTGGTTTTCGGGGTCCCGTACGCGGCTAGGCTCCTAAAAAGTCCCACACATGTGGTATTCCCGTACTCAGGAGAAGCAGCAAAATGTATTTTGGGGTGTAATTCCACATATAACCATGTCATGTGTGAGCAATATATCATTTAGTGACAACTTTTTGTAATTTTTTATTTTTTTTTGTCATTATTCAATCACTTGGGACAAAAAAATTAATATTCAATGGGCTCAACAGGCCTCTCAGCAATTTCCTTGGGGTGTCTACTTTCTAAAATGGGGTCATTTGGGGGGGTTTTGTGCTATTTGGGCATTTTATGGCCATCAAAACTGTGATAGGTAGTGAGGAGTGAAATCAAAAATTTGCGCCCTTAGAAATCCTGAAGGCGGTGCTTGGTTTCCGGGGGCCCGTACGCGGCTAGGCTCCCAAAAAGTCCCACACATGTGGTATCCCCATACTCAGAAGAAGCAGCAAAATGTATTTTGGGGTGCAATTCCACATATAACCATGGCATGTGTGAGCAATATATCATATATATATATATATATATCAACTTTTTGTAATTTTTTTTATTCAATCACTTGAGACAAAAAAAAAAAAAATATTCAATGGGCTCAACATGCCTCTCAGCAATTTCCTTGGGATGTCTACTTTCCAAAATGGGGTCATTTGGGGGGGGGGGTTTGTACTGCCCTGCCATTTTAGCACCTCAAGAAATGAGATAGGCAGTCATAAACTAAAAGCTGTGTAAATTCCAGAAAATGTACCCTAGTTTGTAGACGCTATAACTTTTGCGCAAACCAATAAATATACGCTTATTGACATTTTTTTTACTAAAGACATGTGGCTGAATACATTTTGGCCTATAATGTATGACTAAAATTGAGTTTATTCGATTTTTCTTATAACAAAAAGTAGAAAATATCATTTTTTTTTCAAAATTTTCGGTCTATTTCCGTTTATATCACAAAAAATAAAAATCGCAGAGGCAATCAAATACCATTAAAAGAAAGCTCTATTTGTGGGAAGAAAAGGACGCAAATTTTGTTTGGGTACAACATTGCATGTCCGCACAATTTACAGTTAAAGCAGCGCAGTGCAAAATTCTGAAATCACCTCTGGTCCTCTAGCTACCAAATGGTCCGGGGCTTAAGTGGTTAATGATGCATAAAGTGAAAAAAAAAAAGTCAAATATTCCTTTAAATATCGTACCTGGGGGGTGTCTAAAGTATGCCTGTGAAGTGCCACGTGTTTCCCGTGTTTAGAACTGTCCCTGCACAGAATTATATTTCTAAAGGAAAAAAAGCCATTTAAAACTGCTTGCGGCTTTAATGTAATGTCTGGTCCTGGTAAAATGGATGAAAATCTTTAGGAAAAATGGCATTGCTACCCCATCACACACCCCCCCTACCCCAGCCCATTACCAGCCCCTTTGGGTCTTGTATGGATATTAAGGGGAACCCCGCACACAAAATAAAAAAGGCCCTATATACTCTGAACAGCCGTATACAGGCGGTGCATACAAGACAGGGACTGTAGGTTTGTTCTTATGTAGAATCTGTTTGTAATTTTGAACAGGTACATTGTTTAAGTGTAGCTCCAGCCAGAAAATCTATTTTTAAGCTTTTTGGAAAACATAGGGAAGGGTTATCACCCCTGTAACTTTTTTTTTGCTGTCTGTGCAGTGTGCACCTGTTCAGAACAGTTCACCACACTTTCCGTCCTAATGACAAATGTTTTTTGAAAATTTGGGGTTTTTATTGAAACAAGAATTGGTGATAAAGCATCAGTGGAGAGAAGACACTTTTTTTCCCATATTAACTCTTACAGGAGAGAATTTGCCTTCCTAGGGGTAGATTTCCTCTCACTTCCTGTTGTATCCTTCCGTTTGCAAGGAGGAGTCGTTTGTTAGTTGGATGTTTGAAAGTAGGGGCCTGCCGTATATACTCAGCTGAAATTTGCCCCTTACATGTTGGTGTTGCCACAACACTGTGAGCCCTCACAGTTACACTTGGTGGGCGCATGAATGGGCCCTGGTGTGAATTATTAGATCAAGAATTGTAATTGCATGCCCTTGTTGAACAGAGGCTGAAAAATTGGGCCTTTGGTGGTGGTGGTGGTGTTGACACAACACTGTAAGGCCTCACAGTTACTCTTGGTGGGCGCAGGAATGGGCCCTGCTGTGAATTATTAGATCAAGAATTGTAATTACATGCCCCTGTTATACAACGGCAGAAAAATTGGACCTTAGGCACTGGTGCCACAACACTGCAACCCCTCACAGATACTGTACTTGGAGCACAGCAATGAGCCCTGTTGCAAAGTATTGCATCAAAAATTGTAATTACATGCCCCTGTTAAACAGGGGCTGAAAAATTGGGCCTTAGCCACTGGTGCTGGTGCCACAACACTGCAACCTCTCCCAGATACTCTAGTTGGAGTGCAGGAATGAGCCCTGCTGCAAAGCATTGCATAAAAAATTGTAATTACATGCCCCTGTTAAACAGGGGCTGAAAAATTGGGCCTTAGCCACTGGTGGCGGCACCCAGAAACAAAAATGTTCTTCCAAGCTATCATCATCATCATCAATCGGATCATTGAGGAGGAGGAGGATAGTCAGTCAACATAAGAGGACAGTCTCTCAGCATCAGCATCAGTCTTGAAGGGATGTGACATTTGAAAATAAATTAGTCTGTTATATCAGCTTCAGGTGTTTGGTAGCTGGTGGTGATCCAAGACTGGTTCATCTTTATGAAGGTCAGTCGATCAACCGAGTCGGTGGACAGGCGCACCCTGTGATCCGTGACAAATCCTCCAGCAGCACTGAATGTGCGTTCTGAAAGAACGCTGGATGCAGGACAGGCCAGTAGCTCAATTGCATACAGTGCAAGCTCTGGCCAGTGATCCATCCTCAAGACCCAGTAAGCCAGAGGATTTTCGGTGGGGAAGGTGTCCAAGTCTGACATTGCCCCTAGGTATTCCTGCACCATGTATATCAGACGCTGGCGATGGTTGCTGGAACCGATCATACCTTGGGGCTGCGGACTAAAGAATTGTCTGAACGCATCGGTCAGACGGCCATCTTCCCCACCGCTCCTTCTTTGACTGACCGAAGCCTCAGCAACTCGTTGTCCAGGACCAGGAGTTTGTAACCTCCCAGTCTCTGGGAACACGTTGCACAGACCTTTCTGCAGGCCTCCAGGAGTTGTCTCATCCTCTGCTCCCTCTGCGACGGTAAGATAAGGTCCGCAACCTTACCCTTGTACCGTGGATCAAGGAGAGTGGCCAGCCAGTAATGGTCCCTCTCATTGATCCGAAGAATATGAGGATCCTTCCGCAGACTTTGCAGGATCAGGGAGGCCATGCAGCGTAGGTTAGCTGAGGCATTCGGTCCGGAGTCCTCTGGGTCACTAAGGACGACATGATCTGCAGCCACCTCCTCCCAGCCACGTACAAGTCCACTGGTTTCTTGGGACTGTAAATCATCCCTAAAAGACTGCTGCTGATGATGCTGAGTGCCAGGCTCCACCTCCATGCTGACACAATCCTCCTCCTCCTCTTCCTGTGCGATGGGTGGGACAGAAGGAACACTGTCTGGGTAAAGGGGGCCTTGAGAGGCAAGGAAGTCCTCCTCTTCCTGCCTCTGTTCTGCCTCAAGTGCCCTGTCCATTATTCCACGCAGCGTATGTTCCAACAGGTGGACAAGAGGTACAGTGTCACTGATGCATGCACTGTCACTGCTCACCATCCTCGTGGCCTCCTCAAATGGTGCCAGGACAGTGCATGCATCCCTGATCATGCCCCACTGGCGTGGTGAAAAAAACCTGAGCTCCCCTGACCCTGTCCTGGTGCCGTAGTTGCACAGGTACTCATTGATTGCCCTCTGCTGCGTGTGCAGCCGCTGCAGCATGGCCAACGTTGAGCTCCACCTGGTGGGCATGTCACATATAAGGCGGTTCTTGGGCAGGTTCAACTCCTTTTGCAGCTCAGCCAGGCGAGCACTGGCATTATAAGATCTGCGGAAATGCACACAGACTTTCCTGGCCTGCCTCAGGACATCCTGTAAGCCCGGGTACCTACCCAAGAACCGCTGCACCACCAGGTTAAGGATGTGAGCCACACAGGGCACATGGGTCAGTTGTCCCTGTCGGAGGGCGGAGAGGAGGTTGGTGCCATTGTCGCAAACCACCATTCCTGGCTTAAGCTGGCGTGGCGTCAACCACCTCTCGGCCTGCCCCTGCAGAGCAGACAGAACCTCTGCCCCAGTGTGGCTCCTGTCCCCCAAACACACCAGCGCAAGAACGGCATGGCATCTTTTTGCCTGCGTACTTGCGTAGCCCCTTGAACGCCTACGGAGCACCGCTGGTTCCGAGGGCAAAGCACAGGAAGAGGCCATGGAGGAAGAAGAAGAGGAGGGGGTGGAGGAGAGAGGTGTGTCACAACCAGTAGTAGCATTTTGAAGGCGTGGCGGCGGAACAACCTCCAACACTACTGCACCTTGTCCTGCATCCTTCCCAGCTGCCAAAAGAGTGACCCAATGGGCCGTGAAAGAAAGGTAACGTCCCTGTCCATGCCTGCTGGACCATGAGTCAGCGGTAATATTCACCTTACCGCTGACCGCCCTGTCCAGCGAGGCCAAGACATTGCCTTCCACATGCCGGTAGAGAGCCGGAATCGCCTTCCGTGAGAAAAAGTGGCGTTTGGGAACCTGCCACTGAGGAACTGCACATTGCACAAATTCACGGGAGGGGGCCGAGTCTACCAACTGAAAAGGCAGCAGTTGAAGCGCTAGCAATTTAGCCAAGCTAGCATTCAACCGCTGGGCATGTGGATGGCTGGGAGTGAACTTCTTTCGACGGTCCAGCAGCTGGGGCAGGGAAATTTGCCTGCTAGAATCGGACGTCGGTGTACTGCTAGCAGAGTGCCCGCAAGTACTTGGCTGTGACACACCTAATTCTACACCTTCATTCCTCTCAGTGCAGGTTTCAGAGAGGACTGAAGGTATAGTGGGGTTGGAGATCCCAGCTGATGCGGTGCAAGGAGAGGTCCGCTTTGTTCTTTGGTGTGGGTCTTTAAGGTAGGCTTGCCAACGAGCTGCATGGCAGGTCAACATATGTCTGGTCAAGTATGTGGTGCCCAAGCGGGTGATGTTTTGGCCACCCGATATACGCTTGAGACATATGTTGCAAACAGCAGCTGTGCGATCTGATGCACTCGACTCAAAAAAGGCCCACACCAAAGAACTTTTTGAATAACGGGCAGAGGCAGCGCCCTGCACAGACGGAGCTCTGCGGTGTGATTCCGTCGGTGTGCTGCCCTTACGCTGGCCCCCCGAGGGCATCCTGCCTCATTGGAGATGTGCCTCCTCCTCATCCTCCTCCTCCTCCTCCTCTCTCCTATTAGGCACTCACGTGGAGTCAGTGACCTCATCATCCCCTCCCTCCTCATCACTGGAGCCAATCTGGCAGTATGCTGCAGCTGTTGGAACATGACTGCCAGATTGGTGTCCTTCTTGAGCATCCCCTCTCTCTGCTCTCACGCTACTGCCTTCCTCTAGCTGGGTATCATCATCAGACCCTTTGAAATGCTGGGCATCCTCCTGGAGAATGTACCCAACACTGTGCTCAAACAGTTCGGGGGACTCCTCAGGAGGACATGGTTGGTCTAGGGAAGGAGTGACTGATGATGACATTGATACCAGGGAAGAGGACGCTTTGGCAGCTGCTTTGCCAGTACCCTGAGCCTGGGTGAGAGAGGATGAGGAGGGCTTGGTTATCCACCCTACCAAGTCTTCGGCATGATGCGGCCCAACACGTCCAGCTGCCGAAAAGAAGGACAAGCGTGTCCCATGGCCACGTGCTGATGGCGAGGCACCGCGTCCACGACCAGCACTGTTGTCTCTAGACACAGTGCCTGCTTGCCCTCTTTTATTGGCTCCTGACTGTCTGCCTCTCCTTGTTTGCCTTCCAGACATTCTAATGGCCTGCAGGGAGATGGGAAAACCAGCAATAAGGCCTAGCTTCAGGAGTATATTTTGCAGGAATCACACTCCGCCCGCTGTAAGTGCTGCAAATGCCTGTTGGTGTAACACACCAGGAAAACACAGCAATTACGGGCTAACTTCAGGTGTAATATGATCAGAAGGCACACTCCGCCCGCTGTAAGTGCTGGAAATGCCTGTTGGTGTAACACCAGGAAAACACAGCAATACAGGCTAACTTCAGGTGTATAATGTGCAGGAGGCACACTCCGCCTGCTGTAAGTGCTGCAAATGCCTGTTGGTGTAACACACCAGGAAAACACAGCAATACGGGCTAACTTCAGGTGTATAATGTGCAGGAGGCACACTCCGCCCGCTGTAAGTGCTGCAAATGCCTGTTGGTGTAACACCAGGAAAACACAGCAATACGGGCTAACTTCAGGTGTATAATGTGCAGGAAGCACACTCTGCCCGCTGTAAGTGCTGCAAATGCCTGTTGGTGTAACACACCAGGAAAACACAGCAATACGGGCTAACTTCAGGTGTATAATGTGCAGGAGGCACACTCTGCCCGCTGTAAGTGCTGCAAATGCCTGTTGGTGTAACACACCAGGAAAACACAGCAATACGGGCTAACTTCAGGTGTATAATGTGCAGGAGGCACATTCCGCCCGCTGTAAGTGCTGCAAATGCCTGTTGGTGTAACACACCAGGAAAACACAGCAATACGGGCTAACTTCAGGTGTATAATGTGCAGGAGGCTTAGCAACAATGACACTGACACTGTCCCCTGCCTATCCTTCTCTCTCCCTGCACACAAGGTTTATCAAAGAATGTGACACTGACACTCTCCCTGCCTATCCTTCTCTCTCCCTGCACACAAGGTTTAGCAAAGAATGTGACACTGACACTGTCCCCTGCCTATCCTTCTCTCTCCCTGCACATAAGGTTTATCAAATAATATGACACTGACACTCTCCCTGCCTATCCTTCTCTCTCCCTGCACACAAGGTTTAGCAAAGAATATGACACTGACACTCTCCCTGCCTATCCTTCTCTCTCCCTGCACACAAGGTTTAGCAAAGAATGTGACACTGACACTGTCCCCTGCCTATCCTTCTCTCTCCCTGCACACAAGGTTTAGCAAAGAATATGACACTGACACTCTCCCTGCCTATCCTTCTCTCTCCCTACACACAAGTTTTAGGTACAAATAGCACTGACACTGTCCCTGCCTATGTAACCCTTTCCCTGCGCCGGAACACACTACACAAGGCTGCCGCGCTGGCGGCCTTTTATAGTGTGGGGCGTGTGCTAAGCCCCCTGAGCTATAATTGGCCACAGGCAACCTGCCTGTGGCCAATTATGGCTCTCCTAGCTGCCGGCGCTGTGATTGGCCAAGCATGCGGGGTCACAGTGCATGCTTGGCCAATCACAGCGCCGGGATTGCACTGCGATGGCGCACTGTATTGTGGGCCGTTCGCGTCACTCGAATTTGGCGTGAACGGCCCAAATCATTCGATGTTCGCCGAACGGTCGAACAGCCAATGTTCGAGTCGAGCTTATGTTCGACTCGAACACCGAGCTCATCCCTACTAAATACCTTGGACTGTCTACTTTTCACGGAGGGTCATTTGGGATGTATATGCACTGTCCTGTCATGAAATAGGCTGGCAGTACATCTGGATTGATACATTTTCAAATATATACAGTATACCATAGTTTGGAGACTATAACTTTCACGTGGACTAAATAATATACACTATTTTACCAAAGAAATGTAGCAACCTACATTTTGGCATACATTAATGAAGAAAGATTCAACCACTTGCCCTGGAGAATATTAACACAAATATACTAACAATTTATACATTGTGAGAGTGAGAGCCCCTGTCTTAGTGAAAATGTGTTTAAAATGGACACAGGACTCTCAAAGAAGCAATTTGAGAAGTTCCAGCAAAAGATTGGTGAGCAGAGAAAACTGTGCTTTAAGTTTTCTCTGGATATTGTAAGTCTGGATTGGGGCTGGAAACTTGAAGACTTCAAAGAGCATTAGGAGGGATGGAGTCTTCAGTCATGTGTCTGTGTTTTCCAGAAGCTCTGCAGGTTGTGTGTGTGTCCAGGTGCACACACCTGTTATAAGGCAGAGCTGAGCATAGCTCAGTGTGTGTGGGAAAGGAGTTGGTGTTGGAGCAGTTGCTTCAGACAAGAGGGAAGTGTGCTACTGTGTAAGAACTCAGGCAACATCCTTGAGACGGTACTCCATGTGGGAGAGGTTCCAGGTCAGTGAACTGAGAGAGTTTGGCCAGCTTAGAGAGTCGGGGAGACTATAGCTGAGACAACTGGACGAGAAAGTCTTGGGGACCAGAGGGAACTGTGAGTCTTGAAGGAGTGTGAAAGCCTGGATTTCTTGTTGTTTTTGGGAGAAGAAACCAAATGCATGTGTGAACTTTCATCTTTTTTTTTGTTACTTTCAATAAAAGTGGGCTACCACGCCCTTAAACCTTAGTTCATGTTGGCTGTGAACTCACTTAAAACGCATCTATCACTGAGCTAGACATCCCCCAATGTCACAACATTTTAAAGACACAATCATAAAAAAGAGCAACTATCTTACACTCTCTGGTAGCGCAATCTTAATTCAGTCCACAATACAATTAAAAAATGTGCTGTTAACACAAAATACCCAATATAAGTGCCAACATCAGTGATATCTTCATACAGTTCATAAAAAGGTATTTCATGTATCAATCAGTGTCCAACTTCCAATTACACACGGGCCGAACACCACCCTGTTCAGTTTGCAGCAGAACTCCCGAACTGGGGAAATGTTCTAACCTGAACAGTGAACCCCATTGAAGTCTATGGGAGCCGAACAGGAAAATCAAAAGTGCCAATTTTGACGGCTTATATGCAAGTAATTGACCATAAAAGGGGTATGGGGTTCTGGGTACTGCCCTGGGGGCAGTGATTTTAATTATGCTTAAAGTGCAACTATATATATATATATATATATATATATATATAATTTGTTTAAATATAGTGCCTGGTGGGTTCCCTTAATCTGCCTGTAAAGTTGCGCATCTGTAGCATGCAGTAAAAAAAGTCCATTCCAGACTCTGTGGGACTGGTATGGATTTGGAGGGAAACCCCACATCAAAATAAATTTAAAGATGGCATGGGGTCCCCTCAAAATCTCCATCCGTGGACCCTTCTACCCGGACGATTCTCATTTTTACTTTTATCTTTCATGGTTTACAATCTATGTCGTTCTCTGATGCCTAAGAGAGAGGGAGTAGGAATGGCGCTGTCTATTTACTGTCTTGATACCGTACCAATGAAGGTGTATTATAAAAGGATAATTATGCAAATAAAAAATAAATATATATGCCAGTAATATAAGCTGCTTAGATGGTAGTGGCAAATTAATAAAAAATAGGTAATAGAGACATATCTGTGATAGATCCTCGATAGTGAAACCTTAATAATGTGATATGGTGGAATGAAAAAAAAAAAAAAATCCTTAGTGACAAAGTGCAGTGACGAAAAAAAATAAATAATTGATTCCAATATTAATTCAGAACAAAAAAGAAAAAAGAAAGGAAAAGTTAATTTGCGTCATTTAAATAAAGTGAAGTGCTGGTGTTGCCCAAAAAATGCTGGTGTTGCCCAAAAAAATTTCTTGTGTGATCTTGGTGGTCACTGCAAACCGTGGTGCATCCGTGCTCTGATAGAAATGCTCACTCACCAGATATTTCTTACCCTCAAGGGGTATAAGGCATCCACAGTGTTAGCCACTGTGAGGCTCTGTGGCACAAAACTCTATTTCTCTATGTTCCTCAATGCTTGGTAATCCAGCTCCAATGTTACCCAGATGGAAGAAAAACAAAGGGGGATACTCCCAATAGTGTGATACCGCTTGAGTACACAATCTTTATTCATAAACATATGCAGGGTACTCACATTTTAGAAGTTTAAAATTCAGCGTTTTAAGCATGCAAACAATGCTTTGCAGGGAAGTGGTGTGATGCTGTGCTTGCTGCTCGACCGGTTTCGTCGTAATGACTTCATCTGGAGCGTGCACCTGCATCACTGCACTTCCTATTTATAGCCCACAGTGTCATGCTAATTACGGAGGCCATTTTGGGTGAGATATGCAGACCGAAGCCTGTAAACAAAAAACTATAAAACAAATACGGCGGCCATTTTGGGTGTGATATGCAGACCGAAGTCCATAGTTAAAAAACAAACAAAACACTGGCAGCCATTTTTGGTGTGTTTTTGCTGACCGAAGTCCACATATGAAAGTGCTAAGTGTCTTACGGCATCCTTGTTTGTATAGGTAGGAAAGGATGTCTAGGGTTATGGGCGGTGATGCTTGTGGTGAAGAAGCTCCCGGGATTGTAAGCAGTGGATGTAAAATAGCCATACTGCGCAGTGTGCTTGAATGAAAAATGCAATTTAAATATAAATATAAACGATTGGTCTAATACCATCAGCATTGCCGTGGTGTGCTACAAATAATAAAAACAACATTCTCTAAAGCCTGTTGTGCCCTAAAACTGTAATTTTTCCTCTTCTAAGAAGCTTTCTATGATTAGCTTCCTTCTATTAACCTATGTATGCTTGACATAATCATTGCCGATAGCATTCATAATATCCTGAACTACCTGCCAGATGGTAACCCTTTACCACTAAAGCACACTCTAAGGGTATAATTGAAGGTTCTTGCTAGGGATGAGCCGAACACCCCCCGATTCGGTTCGCACCAGAACCTGCGAACGGACCGAAAGTATCGAACCCCGTTAAAGTCTATGCGACTCGAACATTCGCAATCAAAAGTCCTAATTTTAAAGGCTAATATGCAAGTTATTGTCCTAAAAAGGGTTTGGGGACCCAGGTCCTGCCCCAGGGGACATGTATCGATGCAAAAAGAAGTTTTAAAAACTGCAGTTTTTTGGGAGCAGTGATTTTAATGATGCATAAAGTGAAAAAAAAAAAAAGTAGAAATATTCCTTTAAATATCATACCTGGGGGGGTGTCTATAGTATGCCTGTGAAGTGGCACCATGTTTCCCGTGTTTAGAACTGTCCCTGCACAAAATGAAATTTCTAAAGGAAAAAAAAATATTTAAAACTGCTTCCGGCTTTAATGTAATATTTGGTCCCTTTGGGTCTTGTATGGATATTAAGGGAAATCCCGCACCCAAATAAAAAAAAAGGAAAGGCGTGGGGCCCCCAGGCCCTATATACTCTGAACAGCAGTATACAGGCGGTGCAAACAAGACAGGGACTGTAAGCTTGTTGTTACGTAGAATCTGTTTGTAATTTTGAACTGGTACATTTTTAAAGTGTAGCTCTAGCCAAAATCTATTTTTAAGCTTTTTGGAAAACATTGGGAAGGGTTATCACCCCTGTAACATTTGTTTTGCTGTCTGTGCACCTGTTCAGAACATTTCACCTCACTTTCCATCCCAATGACAAATGTTTTTGGAAAATTTGGGGGTTTTAGTGAAACGAGGATTGGTGATAAAGCATAAGTGGAGAGGAGACACTTTTTTCGCATATTGACTCTTACAGGAGAGAATTTCCCTTCCTAGGGGTAGATTTCCTCTCACTTCCTGTTGTCTCCTTCCGTTTGCAAGTAGGAGTCATTTGTAAGTTGGATGTTTGAAAGTAGGGGTCTGCCGTATATACTCTGCAAAAATTTGGCCCTTAGGTGTTGGTGTTGCCACAACACTGTAAGCCCTCACAGTTACTCTTGGTGGGCGCTGGAACGCCCTGCTGTGAACTATTGTATCAAGAATTGTAATTACATGCCATTGTTGAACAGTGGTAGGAAAAATTGGGCTGGTGGTGGTGCTGGTGCTGGTGCCACAACACTGTAAGTCCTCACAGTTACTCTTGGTGGGCGTAGGAATGAGCCCTGCTGTGAAATATTAGATCAAGAATTGTAATTACATGCCCCTGTTTAACAGGGGCAGAAAAATTGGGCCTTTTGTGGTGGTGGTGGTGGTGGTGATGGTGTTGCGACAACACTTTAAGCCCTCACAGTTACTCTTGGTGGGCGCAGGAATGGGCCCTGCTGTGAAATATTAGATTAAGAATTGTAATTACATGCCCCTGTTGAACAGGAGCATAAAAATTGGGCCTTAGGCACTGGTTCTGGTGCCACAACACTGCAACCCCTCACAGATACTATAGTTGGAGCGCAGGAATGAGCCCTGCTGCAAAGCATTGCATCAAAAATTGTAATTACACGCCCCTGTTAAACAGGGGCTGAAAAATTGGTCCTTAGCCACTGGTGGCGGTGCCCAGAACCAAAAATTTTCTTACAAGCTATCAGCATGATCATTGAGGAGGAAGAGGATAGTCACTCAGCATAAGAGGATAGTCACCAGTGTTGTTCATCTTACGTTAAAAAAGTAATTAGTTACAGTTACAAATTACTTCTTCCAAAAAGTAATGGAGTTACTCACTCAGTTATTACATTGAAAAAGTAATTAGTTACTCAGCAAAGTAACTATATTGGTTATATTATATATACACGGGGCGGGGTGGTAGAAGGATGATATATATGTAATTTTTTCAGTGTATAAAATAATAGGAGGGATAACAATAAATAATATTAGTTATGTGCCCATGCCTCACTGTGCCCATGCCTCACTGTGCCCATGCCTCACTGTGCCCATGCCTCACTGTGCCCATGCCTCACTGTGCCCATGCTTCACTGTGCTCAATGCCTCACTGTGCCCGTGTCTCACTGTGCCCATGCTTCATTGTGCCCAATGCCTCACTGTGCCAGTGTTTCACTGTGCTCAATGCCTCACTGTGTCCAATGCCTCACTGTGCCCAATGCCTCACTGTGCCCAATGCCTCACTGTGCCCAATGCCTCACTGTGCCCAATGCCGCACTGTGCCCAATGCCGCACTGTGCCCATGCTTCAATTACTGTGCAGTGTGTCCCTAGCCCCCTACCTGATCTGCGGCGTCCTGGTGGCCATTCCACAGTCTTCAAAAGCCACGCCTCTCGAGTCCTCGCCGTCTGTGATAGGCGGAACGCTCAATTTCCCAGCATTCAGTGTTCCGCCTATCACGGATATGCGCTCATCCTCATAACACAGACGAGGATGAGAGGATGTCCGTGATAGGCGGAACACTGCCTGCTGTGAAATTGAGTGTTCCGCCTATCACAGACGACGAGGACTTGGGAGGCGCGGCTTTTGAAAACTGCAATGTCTGCCGTCTGTCTGCATGACTCGCTGATCAGATAGGCAGACGGTGGCTTGCAGTTAGTTAGTCTTACACATTACATCTACTCGCGGCAGCTGCAGCGAGTAGATGTAATTGGGGTAACGCCGCCCAAGTAATGGGAATGGCGGTGCCACGAGGGTAAGAGTAATCAGTTAGATTACTCGTTACCCCAAAAAGTGGCTACGTTACCTAACGCCGTTTATTTAAATGGTGTTAGTTACAACACTGATAGTCACTCAGCATCAGCATAGGCAGTCTTGAAGGGATCTGACAATTTAAAAAAAAAACAATACGGTTACATCAGCATCAGGTGCTTGGTAGCTGGTGGTGATCCAAGACTGATTCATTTTTATGAAGGTCAGTCAATCGACCGAGTATGGTGGACAGGCGCACCCTGTGATCGGTTACAAAGCCTCCAGCAGCACTGAATGTGCGTTCCGAAAGAACGCTGGATGCAGGACAGGCCAGTAGCTCAATTGCATACTGTGCAAGCTCTGGCCAGTGATCCATCCTCAAGACCCAGTAACCCAGAGGATTTATGGTGGGAAAGGTGTCCAAGTCTGATCTTGCCCCTAGGTATTCCTGCACCATGTAAACCAGACGCTGGCAATGGTTGCTGTAACCGATCATACCTTGGGGCTGCGGACTTAAAAATTGTCTGAACGCATCGGTCAGACGGCCACCTTCTCCACCGCTCCTTCTTTGACTGACCGAAGCCTCAGCAAAACGTTGTCCAGGACCAGGAATTTGTAACCTCCCAATCTCTGGGAACGCGTTGCACAAACCTTTCTGAAAGGCCTCCCGAATATGTTTCATCCTCTGCTCCCTCTGCGACTGCAAGATCATGTTCGCAACCTTACCCTTGTAACGTGGATCAAGGAGGGTTGCCAGCCAGTAATGATCCCTCTCCTTGATAGCACGAATACGAGGATCCTTCCGCAGGTTTTGCAGGATCAGGGATGCCATGCAGCGTAGGTTTGCTGAGGCATTCGGTCTGGACTCCTCTGGATCACTCAGGACGACATGATCCGCAGTCACCTCCTCCCAGCCACGTACAAGTCCATGGGTGTCTTGGGACTGTAATTGATCCCTTGAAGACTGCTGCTGATGCTGAGTGCTAGGCTCCACCTCCATGCTGACACAATCCTCCTCCTCCTCCTCATCCTCTTCCTGTGTGGATAAAGGGGGCTTTGAGAGGTAAGGAAGTCCTCCTCCTTCCTCCCTCTGTTCTGCCTCAAGTGCCCTGTCCAATATTCCACGCAGCGTGTGCTCCAACAGGTGGACAAGAGGGACAGTGTCACTGATGCATGCACTGTCACTGCTCACCATCCTCGTGGCCTCCTCATATGGTGACAGGACAGTGCATGCATCCCTGATCATGACCCACTGGCGTGGCAAAAAAAAAAATAAGCTCCCCTGACCCTGTCCTTGTGCCATATTGGCACAGATATTGATTGATGGCCCTCTGCTGCGTGTGCAGCCACTGCAGAATGGCCAACGTTGAGTTCCACCTGGTGGGCATGTCACAGATTAGGCGTTTCTTGGGCAGGTTAAATTCCTTTTGCAGGTCAGCCAGCCGAGCACTGGCATTATATGACCGGCGGAAATGCACACAGACTTTCCTGGCCTGCCTCAGGACATCCTGTAAGTCCGGGTACCTGCCCAAGAAGTGCTGCACCGCCAAGTAAAGGACGTGAGCCAAATAGGGCACATGGGTCAGGTGTCACTGTCAGAGGGCGGAGAGGAGGTTGGTGCCATTGTCGGAAACCACCATTCCTGGCTTATGCTGGCTTGGCGTCAACCACCTCTGAACCTGCCCCTGCAGAGCTGACAGAATCTCTGCCCCAGTGTGGCTCCTGTCCCCCGAGCACACCAGCTCAAGCACTGCATGGCATCTCTTTGCCTGCGTACTTGTATAGCCCCTTGAATGCCTACATGCACCGCTGGTTCCGAGGACAAAGCACAGGAAGAGGCCATGGAGGTAGAAGAAGAGGAGGGGCTGGAGGAGAGAGGTGTGTCAGAATCACCAGTAGTAGCATTTTAGAGGCGTGGTGGTGGAACAACCTCCAACACTACTGCACCTTGTCCTGCATCCTTCCCAGCTGCCAGCAGAGTCACCCAATGCACCGTGAAAGACAGGTAACGTCCCTGTCCATGCCTGCTGGACCATGAGTCAACGGTAATATGCACCTTACCGCTGACCGCCCTGTCCAGCAAGGCCAAGACATTGCCTTCCCCATGCCGGTAGAGAGCCGGAATCGCCTTCCATGAGAAAAAGTGGCGTTTGGGAACCTGCCACTGGGGAACCACACATTCCACAAACTCATGGAAGGGGGCAGAGTCTACCAACTGAAAAGGCAGCAGATGAAGTGCTAGCAATTTAGCCAAGCTAGCATTCAACCGCTGGGCATGTGGATGGCTGGGAGCAAACTTCTTTCTGTGGTGCAGCAGCTGGGGCAGGGAAATTTGCCTGGTACAATCTGACGTTGGTGTACCAATAGCAGATTACCAGCAAGTACTTGGCTGTGACACACCTAATTCTACACCTTCATTCATCTCAGTGCATGTTTCAGAGAGGACTGAAAGTATAGTGGGGTTGGAGATCCCAGCTGATGAGGAGCAAGGAGAGGTCCACTTTGTTCTTTGGTGTGGGTCTTTAAGGTAGGCTTGCCAACGAGCTGCATGGCAGGTCAACATATGTCTGGTCAAGTATGTGGTGCCCAAGTGGGTGATGTTTTGGCTACGTGAGATACGCCTGAGACATATGTTGCAAATAGCAGCGCTGTGAACTGATGCACTCGTCTCAAAAAAGGCCCACACCAAAGAACATTTGGAATAACGCGCAGAGACAGCAGTGGCCTGCACATGCAGAGCTCTGCAGTGTGATGCTGTCGGTGTTCTGCCCTTAAGTTGGCCCCTGGAGGGCATCCTGCCTCATTGGAGATGTGCCTCCTCCTCCTCCTCCTCTCTCCTATCAGGCACCCACGTAGAGTCCGTGACCTCATCATCCCCTCCCTCCTCATCACTGTAGCAAACCTGGCAGTATGCTGCAGCTGGGGGAACATGACTGCCAGATTGCTCCTCTGGGCTCACGTTACTGCCTTCCTCTAGCTGGGTACCATCATCGGGGCCTTCAAAACGCGGGGCATCCTCCTGGAGCATGTACTGAGCACTGTGGTCAAACAGTTTGGGGGACTCTTCAGGAGGACATGGTGGGGCTAGGGAAGGAGTGACTGATGCCATTGAGCCGAGGGAAGAGGCCACTTTGGCAGCTGCTTTGCCAGACAAAGTACCCTGAGCCTGGGTGAGAGAGGATGAGGAGGATGAGGAAGGCTTGGTCATCCACTTTACCAAGTCTTTGGCATGTTGCAGCTCAACGCGGCCAGCTGGCGAAAAAAAGGACAAGCGTGTCCCACGGCCACGTGCTGATGAGGATGCACTGTGTCCATGACCAGCACTGTTGCCTCTAGACACAGAGCCTGCTTGCCCTCTTTTATTGCCTCGTGACTGTCTGCCTCTCCTTGCTGTCCTTCCAGACATACTAATGGCCTGCAGGGAGATGTAGCTGCACAAAGCTAGGATTATACTGCAGCTAGCAGAATCAACTGCCTGCCTGTAGTATTATTGGTATGAGAACACCAGCAATTGTCTTCAGTTAGCTTTAGTTGCACACTGTGCAGAGGACACAGTGCACTAACTGAAAATACTGCAGCTTCCTGCCTGTATTTGTATGAGAAAACCAGTGATTGTGTTCAGGTAAGCTTTAGGTGCACACTGTGCAAAGGACACTAAATCAAAATACTGCAGCTCCCTGCCTGTATTTGTATGAGAACACCAGCAATTGTATTCAGCTAAGCTGTAGGTGCACACTGTGCAAAGGACACTAAATCAAAATACTGCAGCCCCCTGCCTGTATTTGTATCAGAACACCAGCAATTGTATTCAGGTAAGCTTTAGGTGCACACTGTGCAAAGGACACTAAAACAAAATACTGAAGCTCCCTGCCTGTATTTGTATCAGAACACCAGCAACTGTATTAATTTAAGCTTTAGGTGCACACTGTGCAAAGGACACAGTACACTAAGTGAAAATACTGCAGCTAGCACAATCACCTGCCTGCCTGTCAGTATAATATGAAGAGAATAACAGGAACGTATCTAGCTAAACTGAATACAGTGTATAAATATATATACAACACCTAGGATGCATATATATCCTCTACACACTGTAACTGAAGCTAACTGACTCGCCTGCCTGCTCTATCTAACTCAAATTAAATGACATTGTCTATCTCTCTCTGTCTGTCTTTAACCACCACTGCAACACACTACACAAGGCCGCCACACAGGCGGCCTTATATAGTGTGGGGCGTGTACTAAACCCCCTGAGACATAATTGGCCAAAGCCACCCTTAATGTTTGAAATTTGGCGAACGGCCGAACAGACGATGTTCAAGTCGAACATGGGTTCGACCCAAACTCAAAGCTCATCCCTAGTTCTTTCCACACACTACAATTAAAATACTTCTAGTCTCTAAACATTTAATACTGGATAAGAAATTACGCTAGCTCCTGAAGAAGCGATCTTCGTGAAACATGTAGAGCTAAAAAAAAATTACATCATAGTCTAGTCACACATGCTCATTGCGACATGTTGTGACACCTATAACCAATTTTGGAGGCTTTTAATTGCCACTGTATTAACACTGCCGTTTTTAATTTATTGTTTCTTGTTCTTTTGAAATGATATTTTTGTATTAAATTGATAATAAAATCATTTACCTTTATGTTATTGGTGCCTAAAAAGTCAATTTTTTTCACTTCCAATATTCAACCAACTAACGTTTATGACACGTTACCCTAGGCACCCACAGTTGGTGCTTTGATAACTTTTAGATTCATACCAGACCCTTATCTGGGCATGCAGCCTGGCAGGTCAGGAAAGGGGGGAAAAAAGCGAGTGCCCCCCCTGGAACCATACTAGGACACTTGCCCTCAACATGGGGGTATGGGTGCTTTGGGGCAGGGGGGCTCTGCCCCCCGCCCAAAGCACCTTGTCCCCCTTTGACAAGGGGGCCCTACATCAAACCGAACCTAGGCATGTTTGGTTGTTCACTGAAAGCTTGTACTTCATATGTTTTAACTTGTTCCAGGTATAATCCACATACCTAAACCAATGGCATGATGTTTCCCTATTTTTGTCTGTAGAATTTCATGGGTATTATCCTGTTTCAGATGTTTATACTGTACTTTCATTCTCAAATTGTATAAAAGTTAGAAGTAATGTGATATTGTAGTAGAGCATCATTGTCTCTTTTGCCTCTAGCGTTAGTCCATTAATTTCATTCACAAATCCCTTAATGGCCTGAATCCTGAATGTGGTTTACTGTGTTACCAATAAAATGTTATAGGATTATAGCCAAATACTTAGCAATTTTACATGTTACAGGGTTGAGGTTTCTGAATCCCCGTACACACGATCGGTTTGACTGATGAAAACCGTCCGATGGATGGTTTTCATCAGACCAACCGATCGTGTATGGTACCCATCGGTCTTTTTTCCATCGGTTGTAAAAAATAGAACTTGTTTTAAAATTTTCCGATGGATAAAAAACCGATGGGAATTTCTGATCGTCTATGGGCAAGTCCATGGGTTAAAAAACCCACGCATGCTCAGAATCAAGTCGACGTATGCTCAGAAGCATTAAACTTCATTTTTCTTGGCTCATCGGAGTGTTTTACGTCACCGCGTTTGGAACGGTGGGTTTTTTGACTGATGGTGTGTGGCCAAGACTGATGAAAAACAGTTTCATCGGATTTCCGATGGACAAATCCATAGGTTATCCGATCGTGTGTACGGGGCTTAACAGTTGTTCTCATAGGAGCTAATTTCTTGTAATTATTAGTGATCCATATAGGCATGGTGTGACTTTCCCAGAATAGATATGCTGATACCGGATCTGATCAATCACTTACTTTTTCCATCTCTTGTAGATAGTCTATTACTTTTTTTGCAAAAGCTAGCTTTTTCCATTTTTAATGACTCACAAATACTGGTGTCACCTTAGAATAATAATCAGTGGTGTTGTTTAACACAACAGATGTATTTCTCTTTTTACAGGATGATTAGAGTTTCCAACATATCCAAAGCTAAAAAAATGTTGGCTGTAGATACACTTGGGGGTCTATTTATACAAAGATTATAAAAAAGAGAAGGGAAATTTGTGACTTTGAATGAAGCACACGGACGGTTATGAGGTGATAAAAAAAAATTATATATATGTAGCGGGTATGTACTTTTTAAACTGGTGAGGACACCAGTGATGCATAGTTCCCTGCGGCCCAGCAGGTGGCGCTGTCACTTTGGGCCGGGGTTGAACCATCGCTGCAGTGCCCTACCCTTTGTGACCTCTCGCAGCGGTTGTACGGCGGGGCGGGGAACCCGCCGTGCATCCTGGGAGAGGGTATAAAGGGGGCAGACATCTTCGCCACGAGGGTCGAGTCCCAGGCACCTTCAGCCTGAGGGCTGCTGTTTGCGGTCGGGGGTCCAGGTGGCCTAGACCTGGACACCAGGAATTCGTGTTCCATCCCAGACACCTTCAGTCTGGGGTGAGGTGCTCGGCCGGAGGCCTGGGGCCCAGTACCTTCCGCTGGGTCCCGCGAGGGAGGGATTGTCCTAGGGGGCCCCGGGTTATTGGGGCACCCGAATCCAGTGGCGTAAGGGACCGGAGGAGGGACTCATCCGAAGACCTGGTGCAGCAGATTGCCAGTGCCAGATGAACCTCTGGAGACCGCCCGGAGGGATGTCTCCCCAAGCAGGGGCCAAGTTCAGAGAGGAAGGTGGTTCATGTTCTATGACCGGTGGCAGCGGTCCAGCTATTCAACTCAGGTCAGTGGCAGAGGCCTGCTATTAGGCCTGTGGCAGGGGCCTCAACGGTTCATCCGGTCGGTGGCAGCGACCAAAATTCACGGTCGGTGGCAGAGACCGTGCGCCAAGCCTATTCGCTAGCAAAGGAATAGGAGAGTTCAGTTGTGCCTGGGCCTACTCTTATCCACACCCCTGTTTGTTCATTGCTGAAAGTTCAACTTATTGTGTTCACCCTGCAAGAAAAGAAATAAAGGATTGTTGGACTTTCGATTGGTGTGGGGCTCTGTTATTGGCAGACACATCTCCACAGAACAACTAAGGCTTTGTATGCAGTGAACAGACCCGGAGGTAATTCAAGTAACTCTGCTCAACCCTCATACACATACGAGGGGAGAGCTTGGCGTAGTGTTCCTGCACTCTCCTCTCTCAGATACCCCTAGACACAAGTCATTCACAATAGGCGAGAGGGGGAGTGAGGCTCCGCTACATATAATATCATGTTTATTAGTACATACTCACATGTTGAGTCATAACAAAATACAGTGAATAAATAGTATTGCTCATTAGTAACACATGGTACATGTATATACATACATATTGCCGCACCACCATGGTGTGGGTGGTGTTGGTTAGTGACCTAGATCTCTCCAAAATATATAAGAAAATAATAATAAAATATTGATCAGATGGCAGTGATAGCGTAGCCTCAAAAAGGGGCTCTACACGTTACATGGGTTATTTCCACTCATCAGGAGCCAATGCAGGGTACATATACTTGTATCTGCAATAAAGTGCATATATATATATATATATATATATATATATATATATATATATATATATATATATATAGATATGTAGTCTGATGTTTGATACAAAGAAAGAGAGGGGAAGTAAAAAGGGAGGGGGAAAAACCCCCCTGCTAATCACAAGTCAGCTATAGGTTCCAAATGCGGTAATGAAAAGACGAAGACACAATGGGGTTTTCCTCTCCGGGACCGGGAGCTGTGGCAGTAGCCAGCAGCACAAAGACAACACAAGCAATGGTGAATGGACAACCATGGGAGTGGGGTCCCCATTGGAAATCAAAAGTGATGCAATGTGTGTCTCAAAGGACACTCTGTGGAGAGTAATAAAATATAAGTCAATGTAAACAGTGCATGTCTAATGGTATAGTAAGGACAAAGCCCAAAGCATGGTGTCAGTAAAAGTGAACCCAGGTGAGAAATCAAAGTAGATAATAACATATAAAATTAAAACATGTAGCTCTCACTAAAGCAGTAAGTGGAAGGAAAAAAGCACCAAGAAAAACCAGTGAAACAAAACAGCCAAAATGAACAATGTAGCCA
This sequence comes from Rana muscosa, assembly GCA_029206835.1. NCBI lineage: Eukaryota > Metazoa > Chordata > Amphibia > Anura > Ranidae > Rana > Rana muscosa. The sequence continues at coordinate 797,013,487 of CM055117.1, read as the reverse complement.
ACTGATACCTGAATCCTAGGTGAGGGAGCATGATCCAAACAGGTGTGTAGTATAACAAGCAGAGCAAGAAACACAGAATGTAAGTGTTCAACCTGGAAGTGATATTTATAGCGAGGTCACACCGCTAAACCACTCCCTAACATCACGCTGGCGTACTTAGCAAGGGGAGGCGGCGCCAAGGAAATCATCCCCGATACAGTACGCAGATGACAAACAGCGATGGCAAACGAATACAAAGATTTGTTTTGTGAATGCTTCATCATTCATCTCATCATTTTTTATAAAAAAGATAAACAATTTTAAACAAACTGGCCTAGAGCATTTGACAATATTTAAAAGTTTAAGGACTTGCTGGACATCTTTGTTGGTTAATGACCTTATGGCATGTGAGGGGGTTAGCTCGGCAGCGGGTGTGTGTGACCCCCGGGATGGGCTCCCCACACAAAACAGGCCCAGCAAACGGAGGTTGTGGTTTTCAAAATCAAAAAAAGGTGCGGTTTATTTTCTATTTACAGTGACAAAACACAGCAAAGCCAAAAGAAACATAAACAAATTAAATCCTGGTCAACTTGACCTCTGACTAAACATACAGGTTTCCTAACTAACAACTGGGATCAGCCTAGTGCTGTCCTAGTCCCTAAGTCCCTGGTTTTAAATGTCCAAGCAAATAGCCACACAGGCTTTGTCTCACCGCACAGGGGTTCACTCTCCCTAGACAGTCCACACAGGTCTGGTTCCAGGCATGAGCTAACACCTAATGAATCTGGGAGTTCTTATAGAGGCCTAAATGAGCTGACAAGCTTCAGCTGGCCTCATCAACTCCCTGTCTGTACGACGCCCCACACTCTCCCTAGAGGTATGAGTCATCCATGAGCCTACTAGCCTCAGCTGGGCTTATACAACTCTCCACCCTAGTTGTATAAGTCAGCATAAAGCCTGAATCTGGGAGAAATATATCTACCCCCCTGGATGCAACCAGGTGACTTTACCTTCCTGCTGTCACATACCCCCCCCTCTTGTTTTAACCTCGGGGTTGGAACACCAGCAATCAGGCATTCATGTACTCGAGACAAAGCATCCACATTCCCCATTTGAATGCCAGGGCGATGCTTTACTGTGAAGTTGAATTCCTGGAGGGCCAGGAACCACCTATTCACTCTTCTATTTGTTTCCTTGTTTTGAGCCATCCACTTTAACGGAGCGTGATCCGTAACCATGTCAAAGTGCCTACCTAGCAGGTAGTACCGAAGGGAATCTAGAGCCCACTTCACCGCTAAACACTCCTTTTCAACGGTGGCGTAATTTACCTCATGGGACTTCAACTTCCTGCTGAGGTAAATGACTGGGTGCTCTTCCCCGTTCCAGACCTGGGACAATACTGCTCCTAACCCCACATCTGACGCATCACTTTGTACGACAAAGTCTTTAGAGAAGTCGGGTGAGTACAACACTGGCTGGCTACATAAGGCTTGTTTCAAGAATTGGAATGCTGCCTCAGCCTCGGGGGTCCATTTAATCATGACCGACCCTTTCCCCTTCGTTAGGTTGGTTAGGGGCACAGCCTTAGAGGCAAAGTGGGGAATGAATCGCCGATAATACCCAGCGATTCCCAGAAAGGCTCGTACCTGTTTCTTGCTGTTGGGACGTGGCCAACTCTGGATGGCCTCGACTTTGTTGAGTTGGGGTTTTATTACTCCCCTCCCAATGGTGTACCCAAGATATTTGGCCTCCTCCTGCCCAATGGTACACTTCTTGGGGTTAGCCGTAAACCCCGCTTCCCGAACAGAGTCCAGGACTGCTTGCACTTTTGGCAGATGTGAGGCCCAATCTGTGCTATGGACAATTACGTCATCCAGGTAAGCCGCAGCATACTTCCGATGGGGCCTCAGCATCTGGTCCATTTTCCGCTGGAACGTGGCCGGCGCATTCTGTAACCCGAACGGCATTCTTTTATATTGGAACGCCCCGTCTGGGGTTACAAATGCGGTTTTCTCTTTGGCCAATTTGGCCAGGGGGATTTGCCAATACCCTTTTGTGAGGTCAAGAGTCGTCATGTATCGGGCTGTTCCCAGCCGGTCGATCAACTCATCTATACGTGGCATGGGGTAGGTGTCAAATTTTGTAACTTTGTTCAACTGACGAAAATCGTTACAAAATCGCCAGCTCCCATCTGGTTTAGGCACCAACACAATGGGACTAGACCAATCACTTTGGGACTCCTCTATCACCCCTAAGTTCAGCATTTTCTGTACTTCCTCCCGTATTGCCTCCCGTCGGGCCTCTGGGATCCGATAGGGTTTTAACTTCACCCTTTCACCGGGCGGGGTAATGATGTCATGCTCTACCCCAGATGTTTGTCCCGGCAGCTCAGAGAATACCTCCTTGTTGCGAAGCACAAACTCCTTAACCTCCTGTTGTTGGGGTTGTGACAAGGTGGCTGCTATTCCAACCTCAGGAATCACGCAACCAGTTTGAGCTGGTGACCAAGTGTCTGCGACTAGGGACTCTCTATCCCTCCAGGCTTTCAACAGATTAACGTGATAGATCTGTTCGGGCTTTCGCCTTCCTGGTTGTCTGACCTTGTAATTCACTTCGCTCACTTTTTCCATTATCTCGTAGGGGCCTTGCCATTTGGCAAGGAATTTACTTTCAACCGTAGGGACAAGTACCAGTATCCTATCCCCCGGGGAAAAGGTACGGGTCTTGGCTCCACGGTTGTACACTCTCTGCTGTGCTAACTGCGCTTGGGCCAAATGTTCCTTCACGATGGGCATTACCTGTGCAATTCGGTCTTGCATCAGGGCGACATGCTCAATCACACTCCTGTGGGGAGAACTCTCACTTTCCCAAGTTTCCTTGGCAATATCCAACAGCCCTCTTGGGTGTCTCCCATACAGTAACTCAAAGGGGGAGAATCCCGTAGAGGATTGGGGCACCTCCCTAATAGCAAACATCAGATAAGGAAGTAGACAGTCCCAATCCTTTCCATCTCTATCCACCACTTTCTTCAACATTTGCTTTAGGGTTTTGTTGAATCTTTCAACCAGCCCATCGGTTTGGGGGTGATACACAGATGTACGTAATTGCGTCACTTTGAACAATTTACACAGCTCCTTCATAACCCGGGACATAAAGGGTGTACCTTGGTCCGTAAGCAGTTCTCTACAAATACCCACCCGGCTAAACACAAGAGATAGCTCTTTGGCTATGGTTTTGGCCGAGGTATTTCGGAGAGGGATCGCTTCTGGATAACGGGTGGCATAGTCCATTATAACTAATATGTACTGGTGCCCCCTAGCGGACTTGATTATAGGACCTACCAAATCCATGGCGATCCTCTCAAACGGGACCTCAATGATGGGTAGAGGGACCAGCGGGCTACGGAAATGTGGCATCGGGGCCGACCTCTGACACACAGGGCAGGAGGAACAATAATTTTCTATGTCCTTTATCACCCCCGGCCAATAGAATCTCTGTAATACCCTCTCTCGGGTTTTCTCTGTCCCCAGATGACTTCCAAGAATGTGCCCATGGGCCAACTCCAACACCAACTTCCTGTAAGGTTTGGGCACCACAAGCTGCTCAACGGTTTCTTCTGCCCTTTTTGCCACCCGATACAGTAGGTCCTTCTCTACGCTGAAGTATGGGTAAGTGCAGGTATTATCTGGGTTCACTAACTCGCCATCTATTTTCACTACGTTCTCCCGTGCATTTATTAGGGCGGGGTCTTTCAACTGTTCTGTGGCAAAGTTTTCCCTGTGAACCTCAAGATCAGAAAACTCAACAGACGGTAGGTTTTCGTCTGAGGAGGTGGGCTCCTCTCCAGTTTCTTGAGTCTCCCCTGCCAATACTGATAAGGGAAATTCCGGAGAGTCCTCACCACTCTCAGGGGAGTTCTGGCTATCCCATTCCTGGTACATAGGGGCACCAGTGGGGGGCTCAGGATCATCCCACAGTTCCCAGAACTTCGGAAAATCCCTTCCCACAATGGCGTCATGCGGTAACTGAGATACTAAGCCCACTGGATGAGAGAGGGTACCTTTGGGGGTCTCGAAACACACTGTAGTCACTGGATACTCTCGGGTGTCCCCATGCACACAAATAACAGCTACCTTGCTATTCCCAGAGACCTCTGTTTTAACTAACTCAGCCTTTATCAGGGTCACAAGGCTACCTGAATCCAGCAATACCACAACATTTCTACCATTAACACACATTTTGCATAAATGTTTCTCAGTTCCTCGAATGGCAGTGCATGCGACTGTCGCACACAGCGACTGACGTCTGCCCATCAGAAAGTCACACTGCATGGGTTCCTCCACAACCGGGCAATTGGCTGCAATATGTCCCGCTTGCCGGCAGCGGTAGCAAACGATCCTTCTTGCCGCCTCTTGAGCCGCTGATTTCCCAGGCTGTTCTCGCCAAACTTGGGGTAGAGCTCCCACCCTCTCACTCTCTCCACCCTCACCCCTTGGAATCCTCTTATCCGCCCCTGGGGATGGTCTGGTCTTAGGGTGGAAAGTCCGAGTGTCTCTGGAAGAGGCCGTCAGGTTCTCTGTAGCCAAGTATTTCTCCACACGATCCACAAGACCATCGGCCGTCTCTGGGTCTCCATGGCTTACCCACTTTTGGATGGCAGTAGGAAGAGCTCTCAAAAACCGATCCATTACAACACGTTCCACAATCTTTGGTGCGGACAAAGTCTCTGGCTGTAGCCACTTTCTGCTTAGGTGAATGAGATCATACATTTGAGACCTGGGGGGTTTTCCAAGCTGGAAAGTCAAGTTATGCACACGCTGAGCCCGGACAGCCTGGGTGACACCCAGCCTTGCCAATATTTCAGCTTTTAGCATCACATAGTCTTTTGCTTGGTCAGGCTCTAGGTCATAGTAAGCCTTCTGCGATTCACCAGTTAACAGAGGAGCCACCAGTCCAGCCCACTGCTCCTCAGGCCACTTTTCTCTTTCAGCAGTCCTTTCAAATGTGGTCAAAAATACCTCTGGATCATCCTCTCCAGTCATTTTTGTCAATAAACGACTCACCCCAAAGGACGCGGTATTAGTGGGACGGCTTTCCTCACTGGTCTGCGGACGTTGCTGCATTACTGCTTCCATTTGTTGTAGTCTCTGCTCTTGCTTCTGTAACAGGTCTATGAAGCGGGCCTCAGATTGCTGCTGGGCTTGTTGCTGAGCTGCAAGGCTCTGTTGATGAGCTTGCTGCTGGGCTGCGAAGTTCTGTTGTTGAGCTGCAAGGCTCTTTTGCAAACCTGCATTTGTCTGCTGTTGATTGGCATTTGCTAGAGCCAGCTGCTTCAGTATCTCCTCCATGCTGGCTTGAAAAAAAACTGCCACTGGTTCTCCACCAACTGTGAGGGGGTTAGCTCGGCAGCGGGTGTGTGTGACCCCCGGGATGGGCTCCCCACACAAAACAGGCCCAGCAAACGGAGGTTGTGGTTTTCAAAATCAAAAAAAGGTGCGGTTTATTTTCTATTTACAGTGACAAAACACAGCAAAGCCAAAAGAAACATAAACAAATTAAATCCTGGTCAACTTGACCTCTGACTAAACATACAGGTTTCCTAACTAACAACTGGGATCAGCCTAGTGCTGTCCTAGTCCCTAAGTCCCTGGTTTTAAATGTCCAAGCAAATAGCCACACAGGCTTTGTCTCACCGCACAGGGGTTCACTCTCCCTAGACAGTCCACACAGGTCTGGTTCCAGGCATGAGCTAACACCTAATGAATCTGGGAGTTCTTATAGAGGCCTAAATGAGCTGACAAGCTTCAGCTGGCCTCATCAACTCCCTGTCTGTACGACGCCCCACACTCTCCCTAGAGGTATGAGTCATCCATGAGCCTACTAGCCTCAGCTGGGCTTATACAACTCTCCACCCTAGTTGTATAAGTCAGCATAAAGCCTGAATCTGGGAGAAATATATCTACCCCCCTGGATGCAACCAGGTGACTTTACCTTCCTGCTGTCACAGGCAGTATCTACAAAGTCCTGAAAAGCTTTTGGGAAGGGAGCTAAGGCAATATTTTGAAAAAAAATATTCAGCTGCAGACTCTGAACAGTAGCTGAATGCAATTTAAAGATGTGGTATTGAAATTATTTTAAAATAATTGCTGGGCTACTAGTTAAAAGGGAGTTCCAGCCATTTCTGTGATAATAAACACACACTCACCTGTCCCATGGTCCAGCAATGCGGCCACCCAAACCCTCGCTTCTCTCCCTCTCCTCTCCGTGGCTCCGGCATTACAAGTGTGGGCACCTGGCTATGACAGCTTGCGGTCTCACAGCCAAGTGCACACTGTGCATGTGCGAGTCGCGCTCCACGTCCTGAATGGCCTGGCAATCTTCTGGGACCTGTTACATGCCCAGAAGATTGCAGGGAGGGAGGGGGAGAGGAGAATGTCTGCTTGTGGGAGCTGGGTACCTGTCAAAACTAGGTACCCGCTCCCCCCCCCAAAGAAAATGACATGCCAAATGTAGCATGACAGGGGGTCAGGAGTCTTTAAAGCTGAAGTTCCACTTTTGGGTGAAACTCCGCTTTTAAGGTCAGATTTTGTGCTTTCAGAGTAATGGCATGTACAGTATTTCCAGGCTGAAATGTTTAAGATCATGGGCATGCATTCTGTCAAGTTTGTTGTTTTTAAGGAAAGATTTGTTTTTGGTCAATCTCAATTTATTTTCAGCCTGTTCCATAAGGCAATAGCTAAGCCTGTTTGAATATGATCTAGGTGCTTACGGAGAGACTCTGAGGGATAATTGTAATATTTTTAAGAACCTGATATTTCTTCATCTTACCTTCAGGGCTGTTCCCTTTTTAGCTGTGGCTAGATATGTTCCTTGATGGTTGCTCTATAGGCTTCACATGTTATGGCTGTTAATAAAACACAATGTAAAATGCATTATTACCAAGGGCTAGTTTAGGGATTTAAATCTTGAAGTGAACAAAAAGAAAAAGGATCATTTCTTTTGTCATCCCACGGGAATTTCTTTCAAACATTTTAAGCCCTGATAATTATAAATATTTTTCCCCTTTGTTTTGGAAAATGATCACTTTTTAGCGCTATGTGTTAACCTACATGCATATATTACTAATATGCAACTATTGGCTTATAAATATCTATGTTGATGTCCAATCTCACATACATGTACGTACATTAGATTCCATTTTTTTTTTCATGCAGTCTCTCTTACTCAAATGTAAATATTATCTTCAAATACAGGCTTACCAGATCAGTTTGAAAAGAGTACTACAAAATAAAAAAAAAAAGTTTTTTTTGAATTTTCAATTTTAATAAGGATTCTGAGAAACCTTTGCAAACCTGCAAATTGCCTCAGAACCACTCTATTTTAGACTGTCCCATGGTGAGACTATTTTTAAAAACAAACTAGCCCAATTTACATTGGTGATTTTAAAGGTACACATCCTCAGCTGGACATACAAATGATTCTCCTGAAAGATGCCTTATCTTGCATTTTCTATCAAGATTGTGCAAATGTAATCCAGTTGTTCTACCCAAGGAGACAAGTAGCATAGAATAAATTACTTTAAACGTACTCAAGATTAATTGAATTACATTGTTCACAAAGTTCTGGAAAACTGCTGGTGAATTCAATAGGTCAAATTGTATTTTAAGATATTCATAATGCATTTCAATATTAAAGATAGCCCTCTGGGAGAAGAGGGTGTGTGCCCTCATACAGTTATAATTCAGTAAATACTACAGCCCCCTTCAATCTGGTTAAACAGTAAATGCTGAACAAGATGGGCACTTATGGTTTATGGTAATTTTTTTGAGACACCTGCATGCCACGCTTTATCATTGATTGCCATTTTTTTATTAACAAAAGCTGACTTCTGTGAGAGTGCACAGTCTGACAAAGCCTTTCTCCAAATTGTAATATACTCTTTTATCACTTTGTCCTCTGGACCAATTAAAATGTATACCTTACCAAGGGCAGGATGGTTTCCTAGAAAATATTAAGCTAATACACAAAAAAACACACACACACACACACACACACACACCACCATTCAAAGCCATACAGCCTTACTCAGCTTTGCAAGTGTGCAGTGTTCCAGGTCAGATCCTGCCAGCCATGACTTCAATATGAAAAAGAAAAGTGGCCCCTCACTTAGGAAATGTGAAGATGCTCTATTCAATCCAGGATAAGTGTCAGTTTTCTGCATGTGTATCCAAGCTGGCAACAATATTAACATAAAGAGCCACTATATTTTTTTCTCATGTCTTGCAGTTTTTTCCTGCTGAGGATATCCCATCATTAAAATTCTAGACTAGGCTAAGTAACCTTGTTTTCTTTGCTTTTATTTCACTAAGCTAGGCCCCATAGTTTGTACTGGGACTCTAGGCCTCTAGCAGTTTCAAATATACAGTATTACCTGACTTGGTTCTGTAAGATTTTGAAATTGTAGAAAGGAACTTGTACAAGGAGAACTCTGAAGAGGCGTAGTGTTTTGAGAAGTTTCATCTTCACTGTGGCTTCTTTACCAAACCAAGAGAGGTCCCATTTACTCCTTGCTTCAAGGATGACCTTAAATTGGTTAACAATGATCTGTAGCATATAAAGTATAAAGTATCATAAGAGTTTGTGAAGTGGATACCTAGATAAGTGAGTTTGTAAGCTGGACCATTAAAATTCTAAGCTCTGTTAAAGCAAAGGTAGTGGGAGGAATATTCTAAGGGCTTTTGATTTGACATTGTTAGACCAGAAATTAGGACAAACTTTCAAAGAGTGACCTTAAGGTTAGACATCAAGGTGATAGGATTAGCAACAAAAAGGATGGCATCATCACCAAATATACATAATTTGTGCAATATACCCTCCTCTTTCAAAACAGAGATATTTGCGTTATTCTGTACCATATGGGAAAAAGTTCCATCATGAGAACATTAAGGAGATGAGATAATGGGCAATATTGTCTGGTGTCTCTCAGGTTTAAAGAGTTTGATTTAAAATCAGAGTATTTCACAATGGCTCTTGGGGAGTTATATAAAGAGGAAACCCAAATATTAAAATGTGGGTTAAAGTTTAATTGCAGGGATTCCACATTGTCTCACTTTTGGGTTAATGGTGTGATTCTTTATATGTTATCACTAGCTTGGTGCATCAAGAAAGAGACCACTTGACTTTTTCCCATGAGGTTGCCTATTGCTAAGTTTAATCTTGTGACAAAGATTTTTAGCAACATTATTATGACTATAAACTGTTTGTGAGATAAGTTAGTGGGAGTGGGCAATTATATATATTGAGTCTGTAAAGGACTACTGCCTGAATTTATTACCTTGTCTAATACCATTACATAGTGTTGCACCGATACCATTTTCTACTGGCGAGTCATAGTACCGATACTTTCGGTCAAGTACACGCTGATACCAAGCACCAATACCTTTGAGGTGAAATTTGAGCCCATACAAAATTTACGGGCTCAAATCACACAGCAAAAACTTGCATGCGATTTGAACAGAAATGTGGTGCAATTTCTGTCAGAATCGCTTGTGGTTTCCTGCACCACTCCTGTGTGAACCCAGGCTGAAGTAAATATGACAAGCCTGGGTTCAAACAGGAGATGCGGAACAAACTGCATGTTATTCGGACAGGAATCGCACTGAATTCCAGTTCAAATCACATGTAATTCTTTACAGTGCGATTTGAGCCTATTCATTTTGTATGGGCTCAAATCGCGCCACAAAGGTATTGGTTTCAGGTATTGGAGCATTTGCATGAGTATGAGTGAAAGTATGGTAAATATTGCGCTGAATGTGAAAAAAGAAAAAAAGAAGAAAAAAGCTGCTACATAACAATATGACAAAAATTGCAAACGTGATGGGGATAAAGAAAGTAGCGCTGCCAAGAATGAAGAAGAAACAAATGAATGTCTCTCAAGGTGACAAGGTGGAACTAATAAACAATACAACAATAATGTGAATGTGTAAACAAAAAGTCAAAAAAATACACCAACATGTAACTCGCAAAAAGAGTTATACAATGTGTCCATCAAAATAATGTGAAAAGAATCAATGTAAGGACATGCAGGTGTATAGTTCGTCAAACAAAGAACATCTTCCAGTTACAGGAATAGATGAAATACTCTTACCAGAGCCCGTGGATCTGCCTGTCGATGACAGCAGATCATGAAAGCATATGAAATCCACCCACGACAACGAACAGCTTGTCTGATGACATCTGTTGCTTTAGAGTCTTGATTTTAGCCGTTAGAACACCGTGATCGTCTACTTCAAAGCTTGGAGGGAAATCCTGGATAGTTTGAGCAAATCTGAGCTTGTGAGAAATCAGCCCGACTCCCAATCAATGTACAGGGAATTCTACCTCAAAAGAGACCGACCATGGGTAGCTGGATAGTATAGAGTGGATCCAAGTAGAAATCTCTTTACCTCACATGCATGAAAAAGAAGAGACAAGGCTCCAATGGTATAGATCGAAAAAAATTTGTATAGGTTTTATTGGAATAAAACCAAAAATGTAACAATAAAAGTGATCACAGAAACAGAATAAAAAAGGCAATATGGGGAGTGGCGTACCAAGCCACATTGTATAACTCTTTTTGCGAGTTACATGTTGGTGTATTTTTTTGACTTTTTGTTTACACATTCACATTATTGTTTTATTGTTTATTAGTTCCACCTTGTCACCTTGAGAGACATTCATTTGTTTCTTCTTCATTCTTGGCATGAGTATGAGTACCTGCTCAAATGCTTAGTATTGATATTGTTACTGTTATGGGTTTCGGTGCAGTCCTACCATTAAAGGCTTCTACAAGTAGGGAAGTTTGCAGGTCACTGGAAAGGTGTGTCAGGGAATTTCTATGAGAAGTTTGTCACACAGGAATGCTCATGAATGCAGCATTTCCCATAGAATATCAAAATAAATGGTGAGTTTGCCTCAGGATTGGGTCCCAAAATGGGAGGTAATGAACAATAAATAGGTACCATCATCCAAATATAATATATATGAAAAAGGGAGTGGAGACAGTTGCTGAGGCTGTTTACCACTAGAATGAGAAAATGGACTATCTGGGTACCGATACACACAATACAATTTAGAATAAAAATATATAATATTTATTTTACATATAAAACACAATTATAAAAATGAATGCATAAAAACAGGGAGAAAAAAAAAGTTGATACAGTATCTAATAGACTAAATGGTGAATTTAAAGTTTGGAGATTCCTCACAGATTGTATAATCCTCTACAGGTTTTGTGATCAAAAGACTGCTTCATCAGGAGGATAAATCTAGGTAGACATCTAGGTAGACAGGTAGACAACATATTTAAAGAATATTTAATATTAATATTTAAGACTATTTAAAGAATATTTTAATAATATTTCCCATAGAATGTTGGCTAGGCACGCGCATGGGGCATCTGCTGGCACTCATGTTTCTCCTGTCCCTCGGTACCCTCTGTTCTACTCTCAGTGGGCCCCCCGGGCTAGAGATCTCAGTCTCCCATCAGGTACGTGGCAAAGTGGCTGACAAACTGTCTTTTATTTATTTATATTTTTTGCTAGACTTTAGGGCTTTAATCACCAGTATATTTCTAGTGATATAATTGTCTTCTAAAAAAATTATTTTTGATAACCCATTTGTGTAGGACTAAAGAGAGCAAAGAATTGGTTGGCAAGGCCATTACAGTAGGTAACTGTTTATTACTAATGTATAGTTTGGATACATGGTGATAAAATGTCTAAAATTTTAATAGCATAAGAATTGTATTTTTATTTTTGATCAAGTATTTGTATTATAGAATTGAATAATACAGCGCTAGCGGAATATATAAATTATGTGTATATAAGAAATAAACTATTTTGAGAGAGGATGTTGCCAACCAAAATCAAAAAGTGACAGTGCTTATTAATTACGTTGATGCGTTTCGCCCCTCCTCCAGGGCATTATCAAGGACATCGATGTCCTTGATGATGCTCTGGAGGAGGGGCGAAACACGTCAATGTAATTTCCGGCAAACCTAGAACCAGTGACGTTGCTTCCGGTTCCCGTGGAACGCACGCTCGCAAACCCAGAACACACTTATGCTTGTCTTTGCCATTGTCTCGTGAGTGCTTTAGCTAACGGTACAGTGTTGTTTGTACTGGCAGTACTTCACATGTACATCTTTTTCTCTCTCCCTCTCCCTCGTCATGTTTAATTTATGTCAATCCTGCTGAGATTTGTGGAACCACCTCTAGGATTACCTCTGGAATCTGAACTCCCCTGAACATAACGCTCCTATCATTGTGACTGAAAAATTTATCTCTGGTGAGTGGGGCCATAAGAGGGGAGACCATCGATTTGGACACCTTCACTTACCAACTTTGGAAGCATTCAGCACTTTATGAACAGTATTTTTGCACATTATGTGTTAGCACATTAACTTTCTTTGCATTGTTATAAGCATTGTCACTTTTTGATTTTGGTTGGCGACATCCTCTCTCAAAATTGTTTATTTCTTATATACACATAATTTATATATTCCGCTAGCGCTGTATTATTCAAATCTATATTTCTTTGAGGTGCTAGTACCTTTGCTGCAGCAGCTGCGGTCTCAATTAATCAATTAATTAATCATTATTCCATTTAGCGTTTTAGTTTGTTTTTATAACTATTTGTATTAAGTTTGAAGAGTTCATACTGTAAGTTGAGGTTTCAGGGAACAGTAGCTAGTAGAGACCTTTCAGGTTATATTTTTGGATTGTTCTAGCTTCTCAGCATGATTTCTTAGGAAGAGATTAAAGTTCCGTTCTTTTTAACTTGTGTAATGTTGATTGGTCATTTTTATGTGATTCCATGCGGTTTGGCCAGGGCCGTCTTTATTATTGATTGACCCTGGGCAAATATTTCCTTGGGCCTCCTCCTTCCAAGAAATTTCACTCTCCACGTGCTCTGAGACATACTATAAATAGCAGCTACAGTAGAATCAAAATAAGTTTACTGAATCAGATCAGGCAGCAATTGTAATTGGTTGCCAGAGGTTACAGTGTATCATTATCGCTCACTGACTGGCTGCTAGAGGTTACAGCACACATTATGGCTCACTGATTATTTCCTGGAGGTTACAGCGCATGACTTCTGCTTGTTGATTGGTTGCTAGAGATTACGGTACATCAGTACTGCTCACTGATTGGTTGCTAGAGGTTACTAGACATTCTTACCACTCAATGATTGGTTGCAAGTGGTTAATGCACATCATTACTGTTCATTGCTTGCTAAAGGTTACAGCACATCATCTCTTCACTGCTTGCACAACCGTGACTGAGGAGGTGAGGAGACCCATCAATAGACATAAAACTCCTAGGGATCCTAGGACTCCTGGGATCAGTGGAAATGCTGGGGGAGGGGGGCTGTGATCAGTGGCAATGCTGGGGGAATGATGGCATCAGTGGCAGTGGTGGGGGGATGGGATTACCGGTAGTTAGGAGGCAGTACACTGCATCAAATTCAGAAGCATTAGTAACATAACGTCACACTGAGATATCAGGACACAACACAGGACTAAAACTTCAAGGGACAAGGGAATTTAAACTAGGATAGTTGGCAAGTCAGAAGCAGCTGCTTTGGGCCCCACAACAATGATGGGGCCCGGGGCAGCTGTGCCTTTTGCCCTGCCTTTAAGATGGCCTTGACTGGAATATTCATATTAGTGACATGGCAAGACATGACCTTCTGTTTGCTGAAGAACACATTGAATACAAATTAAGAACCATCAAAGTTTTACAGTTAAGCATTACAAATCCAGAGTAGTGTTAGGCGAACGGTTCAGCCCGAGCATGACTTCATGCCCAACATTGGCTGTTTGTCCATTCGGTGAGCATCCAAATTGTCGGGGCATTCAAACGTTTGTTTGGCCCGCCGAATGACCACAGTGCACTGCGCTGCCGCACAGTACATTGGAAGCCCTGATTCGCTGAAGCAATGAAAGCTTTCCTCAATCAGGGCACATAGCACTGTCAGAGCCATGATTGGATAAAGTAATGATGACTCTATACAATCATGGCTCCTTGCTCTTAGTCCCACCCCACACTATTAAAATATTCTTTCCATAGCGGCCACTTGCAGTGTGTCATGGAGAGAGATATAACAGGGCTCTGTTCAGTGCTACTAGTGAGTTAGTGTGCTATTGTGATTCTATTGTCAGTGTAGAATGTCAGTTTAGGGGGGCGTGGCCTGGCACCGGAGTGAGATGGCAGCATAGTTGGAGAGCTCCGCCGTCCAGATCTCCAGAACCGTCATATAATAAGCTAAATACCTTGGTCTTGAACTGCCACAATGAACGGGAGAAGTTCCTCAGCCACCCAGGCACAGTTGGATCCCTCAACGCAGCTGCGCAAGACTATCCCAGCGATGTTCCGCACTCAGCCGGCAGACACACAGGCCGCATCTCAGGCCTCGGACTCGAGTTTGACGCTCTCCGCGGCTTCCCCCTCTGCCTCTGCAAGTTTCCGACAAGGTATGTCCGCGGGATATCCCCCTCCTCCACTGAGTATGGCCGACCTACAGCAAGTGGCCCAGGACATTAAAAACTCCCTGCTCGTGGCGGTCTCTGACCTGAAAGGCGAGATTAGAGCAGTGGCTACCAGACTGGAACACGTGGAGTCGGCCACCATGACACATGGGGCAGCCATCCACCAAGTCCAACAAGCCTCCACTTCTCAGACACAACACATGGACATGCACCGACACATGGAGGACTTGGACAATAGGGGCCGCAGGCGTAACCTGCCTATTAGGGGGTACCGGAATCGGTGGAGGGGCCCCAATTACAAGTGGCAGTCTGGGCTGTTTTTAATACACTGCTTGGCAGGCCACCTGACGCCCCAGTAGAGATGGAGAGGTGCCACAGAGCGCTCCGGCCCAGGGGCAGAGATACAGACCCGCCTAGGGACATTGTGTGCTGCCTGGTGAATTTAATCCAGAAGGAGGACATACTGCGATTAGCTCGCAATCAGGCAAATTTGGAGTATGAGGGGACATGCATACGGTTGTTCCAGGATCTCTTAGCTATTACTCTTCAACATAGAAGAGATCTACGTCCTCTGCTACAAGTCCTGTGAGACAGGCCTATCCCCTATCGCTGGAAGTTCCCCTTCTGCCTTCAGGCGTCGGCTGGAAACCGTACCGCATTCCTGAGGGTTCCGGCTGACTTGCAGCAGTTTTGTGACACCCTTAGTATCCCTGAGGTCAGTGTGCCTGACTGGTACAGTGCATTCCTGCAGCAAGAGCCCTGGATATCCACCCAACCTGGTGAAACCCCACTGTCGCAGAGGCATCGGCAAAGAAGGCACAAAGCTTCGGACGCTCCCTCACCATGGGAGCGTAGGAATATGGAGACGGATAAAAGCCCGCGAGCGTCGCCGTTGTCTGCCCCGGCGACGGACAGATCACTGAAGATACTGAGAATAGTCCGCTAAGCTGGTCTCTGATTCCCCCCTGTGAGGGGGTTAGTTCGGCAGCGGGTGTGTGTGACCCCCTGGATGGGCTCCCCACACAAAAACAGGCCCAGCAGACGGAGGTTGTGGTTTTCAAGATCAAAAGGGTGCGGTTTATTTCTCTATTTACAGTGACAAAAACACAGCAAAGCAAAAAGAGACATAAACAAAATAAACCCTGTTCAGCTTGACCTCTGACTAAACATGCAGGTTTCCTAAACTAACAACTGGGATCAGCCTGGTGCTGTCCTAGTCCCTAAGTCCCTGGTTTAGTAAATGTCCAAACAAATAACCACACAGGCTTTGTCTCACCGCACAGGGGTTCACTCTCCCTAGACAGTCCACACAGGTCTGGTTCCAGGCATGAGCAAACACCTAATGAAGCTGGGAGTTTTTATAGAGGCCTTAAACGAGCAGCCAAGCTTCAGCTGGTCTCATCAACTCCCTGCCTGCACGACGCCCAGCACTCTCCCTAGAGGTATGAATCATCCATGAGCCCACTAGCCTCAGCTGGGCTTCATCAACTCTCTCCCTAGTTGTATAAGTCGGCATAAAGCCTGAATCTGGGAGAAATATACCTACCCCCCTGGATGCAACCAGGTGACTTTACCTTCCTGCTGTCACATACCCCCCCTCTTGTTTTAACCTTGGGGTTGGAACACCAGCAATCAGGCATTCATGTACTCGAGACAAAGCATCCACATTCCCCATTTGAACGCCAGGGCGATGCTTTACTGTGAAGTTGAATTCCTGTAGGGCCAGGAACCACCTATTTACTCTTCTATTTGTCTCCTTGTTTTGAGCCATCCACTTTAACGGAGCGTGATCCGTAACCATGTCAAAGTGCCTACCTAGCAGATAGTACCGAAGGGAATCTAGAGCCCACTTCACCGCTAAACACTCCTTTTCAACCGTGGCGTAATTTACCTCATGGGACTTCAACTTCCTGCTGAGGTAAATGACTGGGTGCTCTTCCCCGTTCCAGACCTGGGACAATACTGCTCCTAACCCCACATCTGACGCATCACTTTGTACGACAAAGTCTTTAGAGAAGTCGGGTGAGTACAACACTGGCTGGCTACATAAGGCTTGTTTCAAGAATTGGAATGCTGCCTCAGCCTCGGGGGTCCATTTAATCATGACCGACCCTTTCCCTTTCGTCAGGTTGGTTAGGGGCACAGCCTTAGAAGCAAAGTGGGGAATGAAGCGCCGATAATAACCCGCGATTCCCAGAAAGGCTCGTACCTGCTTCTTGCTGTTGGGACGTGGCCAACTCTGGATGGCCTCGACTTTGTTGAGTTGGGGTTTTATTACTCCCCTGCCAATGGTGTACCCAAGATATTTGGCCTCCTCCTGCCCAATGGTACACTTCTTGGGGTTAGCCGTAAACCCCGCTTCCCGGATAGAGTCTAGGACTGCTTGCACTTTTGGCAGATGTGAGGCCCAATCTGTGCTATGGACAATTACGTCATCCAGGTAAGCCGCAGCATACTTCCGATGGGGCCTCAGTATCTGGTCCATTTTCCGCTGGAATGTGGCCGGCGCATTCTGTAACCCGAACGGCATTCTCTTATATTGGAACGCCCCGTCTGGGGTTACAAATGCGGTTTTCTCTTTGGCCGACTTGGCCAGGGGAATTTGCCAATACCCTTTTGTGAGGTCAAGAGTCGTCATGTATCGGGCTGTTCCCAGCCGGTCGATCAACTCATCTATACGTGGCATGGGGTAGGTGTCAAATTTTGTAACTTTGTTCAACTGACGAAAATCGTTACAAAATCGCCAGCTCCCATCCGGTTTAGGCACCAACACAATGGGACTAGACCAATCACTTTGGGACTCCTCTATCACCCCTAAGTTCAGCATTTTCTGTACTTCCTCCCGTATTGCCTCCCGTCGGGCCTCTGGGATCCGATAGGGTTTTAACTTCACCCTTTCACCGGGCGGGGTAATAATATCATGCTCTACCCCAGATGTTTGTCCCGGCAGCTCAGAGAACACCTCCTTGTTGCGAAGCACAAACTCCTTAACCTCCTGTTGTTGGGGTTGTGACAAGGTGGCTGCTATTCCAACCTCCGGAATCACGCAACCAGTTTGAGCTGGTGACCAAGTTTCTGCGACTAGGGACTCTCTATCCCTCCAGGCTTTCAACAGATTAACGTGATAGATCTGTTCGGGCTTTCGCCTTCCTGGTTGTCTGACCTTGTAATTCACTTCACTCACTTTTTCCATTATCTCGTAGGGGCCTTGCCATTTGGCAAGGAATTTACTTTCAACCGTAGGGACAAGTACCAATATCCTATCCCCCGGGGAAAAGGTACGGGTCTTGGCTCCACGGTTGTACACTCTCTGCTGTGCCAACTGCGCTTGGGCCAAATGTTCCTTCACGATGGGCATTACCTGTGCAATTCGATCTTGCATCAGGGCGACATGCTCAATCACACTCCTGTGGGGAGAACTCTCACTTTCCCAAGTTTCCTTGGCAATATCCAACAGCCCTCTTGGGTGTCTCCCATACAGTAACTCAAAGGGGGAGAATCCCGTAGAGGATTGGGGCACCTCCCTAATAGCAAACATCAAATAAGGAAGTAGACAGTCCCAATCCTTTCCATCTCTATCCACCACTTTCTTCAACATTTGTTTTAGGGTTTTGTTGAATCTTTCAACCAGCCCATCGGTTTGGGGGTGATACACAGACGTACGCAATTGCGTCACTTTGAACAATTTACACAGCTCTTTCATAACCCGGGACATAAAGGGTGTACCTTGGTCTGTAAGCAGTTCTTTACAAATACCCACCCGGCTAAAAACAAGAGATAGCTCTTTGGCTATGGTTTTGGCCGAGGTATTTCGGAGAGGGATCGCTTCTGGATAACGGGTGGCATAGTCCATTATAACTAATATGTACTGGTGCCCCCTAGCGGACTTGATTATAGGACCTACCAAATCCATTGCGATCCTCTCAAACGGGACCTCAATGATGGGTAGAGGGACCAGCGGGCTACGGAAATGTGGCATCAGGGCCGACCTCTGACACACAGGGCAGGAGGAACAATAATTTTCTATGTCCTTCATCACCCCAGGCCAATAGAATCTCTGTAATACCCTCTCTCGGGTTTTCTCTGTCCCCAGATGACCTCCAAGAATGTGCCCATGGGCCAACTCCAACACCAACTTCCTGTAAGGTTTGGGCACCACAAGCTGCTCAACGGTTTCTTCTGCCCTTTTTGCCACCCGATACAGTAGGTCCTTCTCTACGCTGAAGTATGGGTAAGTGCAGGTATTATCTGGGTTCACTAACTCGCCATCTATTTCCACTACGTTTTCCCGTGCCTTTATTAGGGCGGGGTCTTTTAACTGTTCTGTGGCAAAATTTTCCCTGTGAACCTCAAGATCAGAAAACTCCACAGACGGTAGGTTTTCGTCTGAGGAGGTGGGCTCCTCTCCAGTTTCTTGAGTCTCGCCTGCCAATACTGACAAGGGAAATTCTGGAGAGTCCTCACCACTCTCAGAGGAGTTCTGGCTATCACCTTCCTGGTACATAGGGGCACCAGTGGGGGGCTCAGGATCATCCCACAGTTCCCAGAACTTCGGAAAATCCCTTCCCACAATGGCATCATGCGGTAATTGAGATACTAACCCCACTGGATGAGAGAGGGTACCTTTGGGGGTCTTGAAACACACTGTAGTCACTGGATACTCTCGGGTGTCCCCATGCACACAAATAACAGCTACCTTGCTATTCCCAGAGACCTCTGTTTTAACTAATTCAGCCTTTATCAGGGTCACAAGGCTACCTGAATCCAGTAATACCACAACATTTCTACCATTAATACACATTTTGCATAAATGTTTCTCAGTTCCCCGAATGGCAGTGCATGCGACTGTCGCACACAGCGACTGACGTCTGTCCGTCAGAAAGTCACATTGCATGGGTTCCTCCACAACCGGGCAATTTGCTGCAATATGTCCCGCTTGCCGGCAGCGGTAGCAAACAATCCTTTTGGCTGCCTCTTGAGCCCCCGACTTCCCAGGCTGTTCTCGCCAAACCCTGGGCAGAGCTCCCACCCTCTCACTCTCTCCACCCTCACCCCTTGGAATCATCTTATCCGCCCCTGGGGATGGTCTGGTCTTAGGGTGGAAAGTCCGAGAGTCTCTGGAAGAGGCCGTCAGGTTCTCTGCAGCCAAGTATCTCTCTACACGATCCACAAGTTTACCGGCTGTTTCTGGGTCTCCATGGCTTACCCACTTTTGAATGGCGGTAGGAAGAGCTCTCAAGAAACGATCCATCACAACACGTTCCACAATCTCCGGTGCGGACAAAGTCTCTGGCTGTAGCCACTTTCTGCTCAGGTGAATGAGATCATACATTTGAGACCTGGGGGGTTTTCCAAGCTGGAAAGTCCAGTTATGCACACGCTGAGCCCGGACAGCCAGGGTGACACCCAGCCTTGCCAATATTTCAGCTTTTAGCATCACATAGTCTTTTGCTTGGTCAGGCTCTAGGTCATAGTAAGCTTTCTGCGATTCACCAGTTAACAGAGGAGCCAGCAGTCCAGCCCACTGATCCTTAGGCCACTTTTCCCTTTCAGCAGTCCTTTCAAATGTGGTCAAAAACACCTCTGGATCATCTTCTCCAGTCATTTTTGTCAATAAACGACTCACCCCAAATGACGCGGTATTAGTGGGATGGCTTTCCTCACTGGTCTGCGGACGTTGCTGCATTACTGCTTCCATCTGTTGTTGTAGTCTCTGCTCTTGCTTCTGCAACAGGTCTATGAAGCGGGCCTCAGATTGCTGCTGGGCTTGTTGCTGAGCTGCGAAGCTCTGTTGTTGAGCTGCAAGGCTCTTTTGCAAACCTGCATTTGTCTGCTGTTGATTGGCATTTGCTAGAGCCAGCTGTTTCAGTATCTCCTCCATGCTGGCTTAAAAAAAAACTGCCCGCATTCTCCACCAACTGTGAGGGGGTTAGTTCGGCAGCGGGTGTGTGTGACCCCCTGGATGGGCTCCCCACACAAAAACAGGCCCAGCAGACGGAGGTTGTGGTTTTCAAGATCAAAAGGGTGTGGTTTATTTCTCTATTTACAGTGACAAAAACACAGCAAAGCAAAAAGAAACATAAACAAAATAAACCCTGGTCAGCTTGACCTCTGACTAAACATGCAGGTTTCCTAAACTAACAACTGGGATCAGCCTGGTGCTGTCCTAGTCCCTAAGTCCCTGGTTTAGTAAATGTCCAAACAAATAGCCACACAGGCTTTGTCTCACCGCACAGGGGTTCACTCTCCCTAGACAGTCCACACAGGTCTGGTTCCAGGCATGAGCAAACACCTAATGAAGCTGGGAGTTTTTATAGAGGCCTTAAACGAGCAGCCAAGCTTCAGCTGGTCTCATCAACTCCCTGCCTGCACGACGCCCAGCACTCTCCCTAGAGGTATGAATCATCCATGAGCCCACTAGCCTCAGCTGGGCTTCATCAACTCTCTCCCTAGTTGTATAAGTCGGCATAAAGCCTGAATCTGGGAGAAATATACCTACCCCCCTGGATGCAACCAGGTGACTTTACCTTCCTGCTGTCACACCCCCTATATATTTTTTTCTTTTTCTTCCCCTTTTTTTTTAGCTCATTCTCCCCTGATGCTGTTCAAATAGACCCAACCACTACTACCTGCAAGGTTCCCCTTGCATTTCCTTACCGAACGGCTATGATCATCATTTTGCACTGATGAGAGTATAGCAGGTGAAAGCTACGCAGCATACGCTCTGTGTCATGTACTCTGTTAGTTTGCCTGTGAGCGGTGGTTTTGCCCCAGGCTTTGGGGTCCCTGACTATGCGAGATGTCGGTACTGTTGCTCTGTCTTTCCCCTCCCCAGGCTCTGGAGCACTATGGAGAGGAGGTAGGCTTTTACCTCTCAAACTCGCTATTCCTCCTGGCTGTATTGTTCGTCTGTCTACCTGCATTGGGCATCTGTTTCACGGGGGTCATAACCGGCATCTCACATTGTATGCCTTTAAACTGTTTGTCCTCTTTGGCGAAGATATGCTAGATGATGACACTCTGCTAGATGGACAATGCCTAGAGGCTGCGGGTTAGATGCCACAGGTTCAGATGATGTCTGCTATACTCGCACTTGAAATGACAATTTGCCTTGACCCATGTTATAGGGGTTTCATGTCCCCCTCCCCCTTCCCTCTCCCCTTCCCCCTCCCTACTCTCCTTCCCCGCTCCCCTCCTGTCCTCTTTCAATTTCCCCCTTCCCCTCCATCCCTTATTCTTCCCTCCCCTCTCCCCCTCTTTCCTACCACCCTTCCCAAACTCCCCCCCTTTTTATTTTATTTTGTGTTTATGTTATATTTTTCCTGTGGTACCATTTTGCCTTCTTATATTCAGGGAAATTGATTCATGCAGCTGTTGCGTTTATGACTTGTTTGGCACATGTAGTAGTACTGTTAATGGGGCTTCGCTTCTAATCTGCTTTGATATGTGCATGGGGGGTCTGCAGATTGGCTTATGGCTACCCTTTGTTTCATCCTTAGACTTTTTTGAGATAGAGGGGTGTGTCCTCCGTGCTCCTCATGGGCTGTCCTGGAATTTTGTCTGGGACAGTGCCATTGGGACATGGATGTTATACGCTCGGGACTTCTAGGCATGTCCTCAGTTCTTGGTCGCCAATTTTGGCCAAGCTGTTAGGGGTACAGAAATGCGACCCCCTCGTGGGACGTAAGCCTATACGTTTGTGTGTGAGGGATACTACCCCTGGGGCCGTCTCCCTCGTATTCCCATTGAGAATGACCCCAGGTGTATCCTCCCTCTTTTATTTGCTGGATTTCTTTGTTGACTTTTTAATTGTTTACTAACATTTTGCTTTGCTGTTGGTTCTTGGCAGCCCTGGAGCCTTGGTTACTTCCTTGAGGGTCCAGGTTTAATGAGCAGGACTCCGCGGAGTCCTCGCACTCCGGGAGATCCATTATATTGGATAACCTGGACTGCGAGAGACAGTGTGGCATACTACAATTTAGGCGTAAGATGTTGAGTACTTTGTGTACGGAACAATTTTCAGATCCCAGTAGCTGTCAGAATTTTCGATGGGACTTGAGCCCTGTTGTGGGTGGGGGGGTGCCACGGTGTGCCCGGTGTGCCTGTCATGGGTGGGCCTTCGTGACATGCCTCTGACCCCTGTCCTTTGACTGAGGTTTTATATCCTAAGCTATCTTTACGCCCGGTTGGGGGACCTGGGCGGTGGGGTAGGTTGGTTTGTTTAGGTTCTAGACTTCATCCCCACCCCAAGGGAGGTGGGTTCCTCTCTTGAACACTCTGGCATAGTGTACCATAATCTTATCAGTATCTTTTCCATCACTCCCTTATTAAGTAGCACAGCGGGACTACTGCTACCTCCGGTAGTGCACGACCTCACCCCTAGTTAGGGGTAGCTTCCCTATAGAGGAAGAGAGCCCGGGGTTTCTAAATTCCGGATACCATCAGAACAGGGTCAAGATAGGTGCATTTTGTACTCTCCCTATCCTCTTCTCCTTGTTTTTCTTTTTCGTCCTTTTCTTTTTTGTATTCCCCCACATTTACCCTCTCCGTTTAAGGTTACTAGGTGTGGGAGCCATCACAACCGGTCTACCCATATGGCCTCCATTATGCGGTCTTCGGCTCCTCTATCTCTCAAGTTGTTCTCTCTGAATGCCAAAGACCTTAACATTCCTGAGAAGCGTAGCAGCCTTATGGCAGAAGCTCACAGGCATAGGGCCCAAATAATTTTTTTCCAGGAAACCCACTTTAAATCCAGCTCTATTCAATGCCTTACCAATAAGAGATACCCTGACATTTATCATGCGACCTGTGCTGATTCCGAGACGAAATGGGTAGCAATATTGATCGCAAAGTCGCTCGCATTTCACCTCACTGACCAGGTGGTAGACCCAGATAGACGATTCATCTTCCTAAAAGGGATATGGAAGGATAGGCCGGTGACGCTTGCAAACATATACTGCCCCAATTCTAGACAAGTCTCCTTCTTGAAGGACACGCTTCTGCGACTTACAACGTTCAAGGATGGTCTTTTGATTTTAGGAGGGGACTTTAACATGGCCCTGGACTCAACCCTTGACACTTCCACCGGAACATCGTCCCTTCCCTTTGCGGCCTTGAGGCAAGCGAGGTTAGGATTGGCCTCCCTCACCCTTCACAATACATGGCGTACCCTTAACTCTCGGGGTAAGGACTACACGTTTTTCTCTCCACCGCATAATCGTTCCTCGCGACTTGATTATCTTTTTATTTCCCAGAAAGACCTGATGTATCTGTCCGAGGCAACGATAGAAAACATGGTCCTTTCCGACCATCATCCGGTTACCGTGACCCTGCGATTCCCTCAAAGTGAAATGTCCACTAGGATTTGGAGAACAGATGCTTCACTTCTTACTGATCTTGCGGATGTAGCCACCCTCCAACAAGCCATTAGTGACTACTTTCGGCATAACGTCACCCCAGATGTCCCTCCCATGACTCAATGGGAGACGCATAAGTGTGTAGTGAGGGGGCACTTGATATCTATTGCGGCCCGGAGGAAGAGGGAGCACCAAGCTTTGATTCAGTCCTTGACTGATACGATCCGGAGGCTAGAAGTGCAACATAAACGTTCTCTGGCACTTCAGGTGGCGACTGAACTGGCAGACACGAGGACTCTCTTACGCGATGAGTTATACAAGCAAGCGCGAAAAAGACAGATGTTGACGCACAAGCTGTTTTATGAGCAAGGCAATAAGCCAGGTAGGTTACTTGCTAGGCTCACGCAGAAGCGCACTCTCGCTTCTACTATACATCATATTAGAGATGGCCACGGTGCGCTCCATTCCAGGAATGAGGATATTGCTCGGCAGTTTAGAGCCTTCTATGGTAAACTATATAACATTTCGGTGAGCGAGGGGGTTCTGTTACTGCGGATGCACGGACAACCCCGATTAAGGATTTTCTGCATAAATTTTGCCCGAAGGCGCTATCCACGGAGGATCAGATATCCTTAGAATCCCCACTGACTTCTGAGGAATGGGTAGAAGCCTTGAAAGCTACTAAGCCGGGCAAATGTCCTGGACCTGACGGCTTCTCGACGCAATGTTACAAGTGCTTTTCGGACCTTTTGGCGCCGGGGTTCCTCAGAGCCTTCAACTCTCTTTCTAGCTCTCCCTGCAACTCTGCTACCCTGCTGGAAGTGTACATAGTGGTAATACCCAAGGAGAATAAAGACCCTGCGGATGTAGCGAACTATAGACCCATCTCGCTCTTAAACATTGATGTAAAACTCTTCTCCAAAATCTTGGTGAGCAGGCTAGCTCACTTCGTGCCGGCCTGGGTGGGTCTTGACCAAGTGGGCTTTGTCCCGGGCAGAGAAGCCAGGGACAACACCATCAAGGCCCTTAATCTGCATCATTGTCTCACCTCGTCCAAAAAAGCAGGTTTTTTTCTGTCCATGGATGCGGAGAAGGCCTTCGACCGAGTGGCCTGGGACTACATGGACTTGACGCTGGAAGCCTTAGGATTGGGATCTAAAATGCGGGCTTATATCGGAGCCCTTTACATGAACCTGACTGCTAGAGTTCGAGTCAATGGTCACTTGTCGGAGGCCTTCTCCATCCACAACGGCACCAGGCAGGGCTGTCTTTCCCCCATCCTTTATATCCTCACCCTGGAACCTCTTCTCCGTTGCATCCGGGAGAACCCCAATATCAGGGGCATTGAAATTCAGCAAAAAGAATACAAGCTCGCAGCTTTTGCGGATGACATTCTGCTTTTTCTCTCATCTCCCTTAACATCCTTGCCTAACTTGTTGCAAGCCCTTGAACTATTCCAGACTATTTTGAATCTAAAGATTAATTATTCCAAATCATTCGCTCTCAATGTCTTGTTACCCTCGTCACTTGCTGATCTATGTCAAGAGAACTTTCCCTTTCGGTGGAAGACGGATGACATTACCTACTTAGGCATCCGAGTTCCCGGTCAACTGATGGACCTTTATGTCAAAAATTTCTTGGCAGAGCTGAAAGCTATTGAACAGGATCTCCTTCGGTGGGATACCCCCTCGATCTCTTGGTTCAGGCGGGCCGCCATCTTGAAAATGACGGTGCTCCCCCGCATGCTGTACAAGTTGCAAACAATTCCGATACATCTGCCACCTTCTTTCTTCGTGACATATAAGAGAATCTGTTGGACGTTCCTTTGGAAAGGCAGGGCACTGAGAATCGGTTGGGCTAAATTGGTGCTACCGAAGTTGGGGGGAGGCATTTGTCTCCCGGACCTACAGAGGTATTACTGGGCTGCTCATCTAGCGCGTATTGTGGACTGGCGGGTACATGTTCGCTGTAAGGGATGGGTTCTCTTGGAGAACCTGATTACGGGAGCAGAGCTGGGTAAGGTGCCCTGGTTTACTAGGTCTCACTGGACGTCTGATACCCAATTCCACCCCCTTGTGGGTGCTACTCTTTTGGCTTATGAACAGGCCTGTAGGGCTCATGTGGTTTCGGCTACGGAGTGTGGGTTGAATCCTATGAGGGGTAACCCAGACTTTGTGCCTGGAATGGATAGGTCTTATTTAGCGAGGGAATGGTCACGTATGGACTTGCAAGCCAGGCATTTCTTTTCTGGTGACAGATTTCTTAACTATAAAGAATTAGCTTCTTTATCCCCGACCAAGTCTTTCCCCTTTTTGGCTTACCTCCAGATAAAACACTTTCTTGCCCACCCTTCTAAGAGAGGATGCTTCACAAAACCGTCAACTGTTTTCAAGTCCTTATGCTCTGGCCCACCTCCCCAGAGGCATGTGATCTTGCTGCTTTACGCCTCACTGTTCAGAGAACCCTTTGCTTCCATGCAAGCGGAGCATGCCTTTTGGGAGGCTAGGTTGGACAGAACGATTGAAAAGAAAAGCTGGGAACGAGTTCACTGGTATGTCCATAAGGGCTCACTGAATGTAAACACACAGGAGAATGGGTACAAGATCAGATCAGATCACGATGGTATAAGACACCTGACCTTCTCCATAAAATCTTTCTGACTGTAACAGACCGGTGCTGGAGATGTGGTAAAGACTTGGGCACTTTCCTCCATATTTGGTGGGAGTGCACACTGATTCAGCCATACTGGCGTGAGGTGCACGATGCGACGACAGAAGTCTCCTTGCTCCCGCTGGAGTTTTCCCTGGCACAGTATCTCCTTCACCTCTCCAAAATATCCAGGAAGAGATACCGCAATTCAGTAGCGATTCACATGATCAACGCGGCTAGACTGTGTGTACCTGTTCATTGGAGGTCCACAGTGCCACCGTCAATGAAGGAATGGTTAACACGCATTAATCACATTGCAGCGATAGAGGAGCTAATATACATTGCACAAGATAGGATCTCAAAATGTTCAATTACCTGGGATGACTGGTTCAAATTTAGAAACTCTGCAGAATACCAGGTGCTATTGTCAAGGAGCGTTTGATTGGATCTCGTGTCAGAGACTCTCTTGGCTGTTATGTACAAACCGCAAGCTCCGACCATTTTACTCAAGTGACAAAATGGACGGAGAGGGTAGATGGTGGTTCCCCCACCCCCTCTCCTGGCTTTTTTTCTTCCCCTTTTTTTTTTCTTCTCTCTCTCCTTTTTCCTGTTTATGCCCAACCTGATGATATGCGGACTTTGGGGCGTTGAGGTTACTTAAAGGTGGCCCCTATACTCATCAATCTCAAGATGGGGACTCCCTTAGGGATAGATATTAAAGTTTTCAGGTAGGCTCTGAAGTACAGTATCCTGGACATCTACTTCCCAATATGCCTGGTAGCACTGGCTCCTACCTAGAATGACATGGTTTTCATCACCGGTTAACTGCTAACTATCTTTCTGCTCCTATGAGCGATTATGTCTATATCGTTAGTGGGAAGTACATCATGGGGGTTGTTAGAAATGTACATGGTGTTACTGTCCTCCTTGTAGAGCCTGAGCTGTCCTATGTACGTATTCTATTTTGTGTACATTGCCATGTATGGTATTGGCTGTTATTTTATTTTCTCAATAAAATCTTTATGGAAAAAAAAAAAAAAAAGAATGTCAGTTTAGTGGTAATCTAGTTATAGTGCAGCGTGAGTGTAGTGCAACCATTCATTTTTACTGTAGTGTCACTTTTAACGCAGTACATTTTAGTGCGTTATTGCACGTTTACCAGATCTTGGTTCTGAGGTTAAGGAAGGTAGAAACATTGGCCTACAGAGAGGGGAGAACACTGGTAAACAACAAATTGGCTGTCATGTTCCCCCAGCCGCAGCGTATTGCCAAGTTGGCTCCAGTGATGATGAAGATGGAGCGGATGATGATGAGGCCAATGACGCGACTTCAGTGATAGAGGCGCAGAGGAGGAAAGTGAGGATGAGGCACAACCCCATTGAGGCAGCTATCATGGAAGAGTAGAGAGCAGCCACCTTATTCCACCATATTATGGAGCTGTTATCTCCCGGCCCACTTCCCACAGCTCATCTGTCTGGGCCTTTTTTTAGCACATGTGCAGCCGATCGCACTGTTGCAATTTGCAAACTTTTCCTCAAGCAGATCAAGCATGGCAAAAAGACCAGCGATTTGGGTACCACATGCTTAGCAAGGCATTTAACATCCCACCACTCAGCCCATTGGCAAGAGCACCTAAAAGCCAACAAAAGGGAGGTGATTCTGCTCCTCTTCACCTTTCCGGTCTACCCCGGCTATACCTCATGATCTCTCAGCAGCCTCCACTGACAGGGAAGATGGTATATTGAAGGGTGTCCCAGGTCCTTGCAGCACATCTGCCAGAAGCACACTACCAGCTGTAGACAATAGCAGGCAAATGTCTTTGCCCCATCTGCTGCAGCAAAAAAAAAAAAATACAGTCACTGCCACCCACATGCTCAGCGTCTAAATTCAAGCTTGTCAAAGCTGCTGGCTTTACAAGTCTTGCCTTTCTATCTGGTGGATTCTGCCCCTTCAGTGAATTTGTGGAATGTGCAGTACTACAATGGCAGGTTCTCAGTTGTATTTCTTTGCACATAAGACCATTCCAGCTCTCTACTATCACGTGGAAGGCAATGTTGTGGCATCGTTGGGCAAGGAATTCAGCTGCCAGGTCCATGTTACTGCTGACACGTGGTACAGCAAGCATGGTCAGGAACAATATATTTTTTCACAGCACACAGTAACTCTGCTTGCAACTCAGAAGGATGCAGGAGAGGGCTCGGTGCTGCAACTTGTTGTGCTGCCACGTCTCCATACAGCTAGTGGTGATGAAGCAAGATTTGTCAGCTCCACCTCCTCCTCCTCCATGACTTCCTTAACTGAATTGTCCTATGAACCACCAGTACCCCTAAGCGTTCAAGGGGCTATTTAATGGGCCAGGCTAAGGAGGAGGCAGTTACAGATACTTAAATCCTCAGTGACCCGGAGATGTCTGCTTCTCATGGCTCCCTCATTCCTCAAAGCCTGAAAAAGGACCCAAGAATACGTGGCATCAAGGAGAAGGATCACTATTGGTTGACCACCATTATAAGGAGAAAGAAATGAAAGCGCACACACACACGCACACACACATACATATACATATATATATATATATATGTAGCAATATCCTGCAGGGGCCGTTGGTTTAAGATTTGGGCCTGACGTTACCTTTCTGTTCACCACACTAGCCCTGGGGGTCCCTCTTGAAGAGCTTTCATGAATGTCCACACCAACACTTGGTTTCTTTTTCTTCAAGGGTTTTATTAAAAGAGAAAACAGTTCCAACAGAGGGATAGAGTGATAGGGGAGGTTTAGGTTCCTTGCTTTGGGGATCACAGGCACAATCTTAGATCCAGAGGACAAATAGGTTCCACTCTGGATTCAGCAACCACGGGATAGGCCTACTCTCATCGGCCTAGCAACCGGTGCGAAGCTCGTTCAAAGTCTCTACCACAGACTTGATGAGTGCCGTCGAGTCGCATCACAATCTTCTGCCACAAGATCGTGCAACCACACTGACACTTTGCAAAGTTCCTCAAAAAGAAAGTACAAAACTCACGGTGTCAGAATCTTTCAGCCAGCCAGCAGCACCGTGAGGTAGATTGGCCAGGATGCGTTCTTCAATTGAGTCCCCAATTGTTCCGCTTCTTCCCGCAGGCAAGACCGCGTAGGACCATCCCTGGACTAGTAGGCCCCAGGGCCTACTCTCAGTTGCAAAGCCTCGGGCCAGAAGGCCCAGAGGCCGAGAATGGGTTGCACATCCCTGAGGCCAGGGTGACCCTCAGGTCAGGATCCGGCAAACAAACCCCAATAGAGGGGTCTCTGTCCCTTAAGTACCACTCCCCAGATAGCACAGTGGGTTGACCACGTCCCCTGAGCCACTTCTGGGAAAGGAATACCCAATTCATTCAGCCCTTTGCATTTCCAACCTTGACCTGTGGTGACAGTGACACCTACCGTCAAGTGGAAAACGTGCAACCCAGCTGAACTGAAACAGAGCCAACAATTTAGCGTAATACTTCTGAGCTGAACTACAGCTCAGACAACTAAATTTAACATATAGCGCCTACCCAATAGGGATGAGCTTCGACTTGAACATTATGGGCTGTTCGCGCCAAATTTGAGAGGGGAATCACAGCCCATAATTTACTGCAGCATTGCAGTGCATTGCTGGCTGATGATTGGCCTAGCATGCACTATGACCCGCATTCACAGCGCAGAAAAAACATAGAGCCATAATTTGCCAAAGCCAGGGTAGGGTGGCTTTGGCCAATTATGTCTCAGGGGGATTAGTACACGCCCCACACTATATAAGGCCGCCTGCGTGGAGGCCTTGTGTAGTGTGTTGCGGCGGTAGTTAAAGACAGAGAGAGAGAGATAGTGTCATTTAATTTGAGTTAGATAGAGTAGGCAGGCGAGTCAGTTAGCTTCAGTTACAGTGTATAGAGGATATATATGCATCCTAGGTGTTGTATATATATTTACACACTGTATTCAGTTTAGCTAGAACTGTTCCTGTTATTCTCTATACTGACAGGCAGGCAGGTGCTTGTGCTAGCTGCAGTATTTTCACTTGGTGTACTGTGTCCTTTGCACCTAAAGCTTACCTGGATACAATTGCTGGTGTTCTGATACAAATACAGGCAGGAAGCTGCAGTATTTTGCTTTAGTGTCCTTTGCACAGTGTGCACCTAAAGCTTACCTCAATACAATTTTGGTGTTCTGATACAAATATAGGCAGGGAGCTTCAGTATTTTGCTTTAGTGTCCTTTGCACAGTGTGCACCTAAAGCTTACCTCAATACAATTGCTGGTGTTCTTATACAAATACAGGCAGGGAGTGGCAGTATTTTGCTTTAGTGTCCTTTGCACAGTGTGCACCTAAAGCTTACCTCAATACAATTGCTGGTGTTCTCATACAAATACAGGCAGGGAGCTGCAGTATTTTCAGTTAATGTACTGTGTCCTCTGCGCAGTGTGCAACTAAAGCTAACTGAAGACAATTGCTGGTGTTATCATACTAATAATACTACAGGCAGGCAGTTGATTCTGCTAGCTGCAGTATAATCAGTATATATATACACATCCCAGCTTTGTGAAGCTACATCTCCCTGCAGGCCATTATTATGTCTGGAAGGACAACAAGGAGAGGCAGACAGTCACGAGGCAATAAAAGAGGGCAAGCAGGCTCTGTGTCTAGAGGCAACAGTGCTGGTCGTGGACACGGTGCATCCTCATCAGTACGTGGCCGTGGGACACGCTTGTCCTTTTTTTAGGCAGCTGGCCGCGTTGAGCCGCAACATGCCGAAGACTTAGTAGAGTGGATGACCAAGCCGTCATTATCCTCCTCATCCAGGCTCAGGGTACTTTGTCTGGCAAAGCAGCTGCCAAAGCGGCCTCTTCCCTCGGCTCAATGGCATCAGTCACTCCTTCCCTAGCCCCACCATGTCCTCCTGAGGAGTCCCCCGAACTGCTTAACCACAGTGTTGGGTACATGCTCCAGGAGGATGCCCAGCGTTTTGAAAGCTCCGATGATGGTACCCAGCTAGAGGAAGGCAGTAACGTGAGCCGAGAGAGAGGGGGTGCCCAAGAAGGACAGCAATCTGGCAGTCATGTTCCCCCAGCTGCAGCATACTGCCAGGATTTCTACAGCGATGAGGAGGGAGGGGATGATGAGGTCACGGACTCTACGTGGGTGCCTGATAGGAGAGAGGAGGAGGTGGAGGAGGCACATCTCCAATGAGGCAGGATGCCCTCCAGGGGCCAGATTAAGGGCAGCACACCGATAGCATCACACCACAGAGCTCTGCATGTGCAGGCCGCCGTCTCTGCGTGTTATTCCAAAAGTTCTTTGGTGTGGGCCTTTTTTGAGACGAGTGCATCAGATCGCAGCGCTGCTATTTGCAACATATGTCTCAGGTGTATCTTGCGTGGCCAAAACATCACCCGCTTGGGCACCACATGCTTGATCAGACATATGACGACCTGCCATGCAGTTCATTGGCAATTACACCTAAAAGACCCACACCAAAGAACAAAGCAGACCTCTCCTTGCTCCTCATCAGCTGGGATCTCTAACCCCACTATACCTTCAGTCCTCTCTGAAACCTGCCCTGAGAGGAATGAAGGTGTAGAATTAGGTGTGTCACAGCCAAGTACTTGCGGGCATTCAATCTGCTATCGGTACACCAACGTCAGATTGTACCAGGCAAATTTCCCTGCCCCAGCTGCTGCACCGCTGAAAGAAGTTCGCTCCCAGCCATTCACATGCCCAGTGGTTGAATGCTAGCTTGGCTAAATTGTTAGCACTTCAACTGCTGCCTTTTCAGTTGGTAGACTTTGCCCCCTTCCATGAGTTTGTGGAATGTGCAGTTTCTCAGTGGCAGGTTCCCAAACGCCACTTTTTCTTATGGAAGGCGATACCGGCATGTGGAAGGCAATGTCTTGGCCTCGCTGGATGGGGCGGTCAGCGGTAAACTGCACTTTACCGCTGACTCATGGTCCAGCAGGCATGGACAGGGACGTTACCTATCTTTCACGGCGCATTGGGTGACTCTGCTGGCAGCTGGGAAGGATGCAGGACAAGGTGCAGTAGTGTCGGAGGTTGTTCTGCCACCAAGCCTCCAAAATGCTAGTACTAGTGATTCTGACACACCTCTCTCCTCCACCCCCTACTTTCAAACATCCAACTTACAAACGACTCCTACTTGAAAACAGAAGGAGACAACAGGAAGTGAGAGGAAATCTACCCCTAGGAAGGGAAATTCGCTCCTGTTAAGCCCTGTACACACGATCGGATTTCCTATGGATTGTAATCCGATGGATTTTTCCATCGGAATTCCGATGAAGCTGACTTCCATCAGTCTTGCCTACACACCATCAGTCAAAAATCCGACCGTCCCAAACGCTGTGACGTAAAACACCCTGACAAGCCGAGAAAAATTAAGTTCAATGCTTCTGAGCATGCGTCAAATTGATTCTGAGCATGTGTGGGTTTTTTGTCCGATGGAGTTCCACACAGACGATCGGAATTTGCTATCGTTTTTTTTCCCATCGGATAAATTTAAAACATGGAAAAAGATCGATGGGGCCCATACACGATCGGTTTGTCCGATGAGAAAAGTCCATCGGACTGTTTTCATCGGTAAAACCGATTGTGTGTACACAGCATAAAAGTTAATATGGGAAAAAGGTGTCTCCTCTCCACTGATGCTTTATCACCAATCCTTGTTTCACTAAAAAACCCAAATTTTCAAAAAACATTTGTCATTGTGACGGAAAGTGAGGTGAAATGTTCTGAATAGGTACACAGACAGCAAAACAAATGTTACAGGGGTGATAACCCTTCCCTATATTTTCCAAAAAGCTTAAAAATAGATGTTTTGGCTGGAGCTACACTTTAAAAATGTACCAGTTCAAAATTACAAACAGATTCTACGTAACAACAAGCTTACAGTCCCTGTCTTGTTTGCACCGCCTGTATACTGCTGTTTAGAGTATATAGGGCCTTGGGGGCCCACGCCTTTCCTTTTTTTAATTTGGGTGCAGGATTCCCCTTAATATCCATACAAGACCCAAAAGGGCTGGTAATTGGCTGGGGGGGGGGGGTAACCATGCCATTTTTCTCAATGATTTTCATCCATATTGTCGGGACCAGACAATACATTAAAGCCGCAAGCAGTTTTAAATGACTTTTTTTCCTTTAGAAATGTCATTTTGTGCAGGGACAGTTCTAAACATGGGAAACACGTGCCACTTCACAGGCATACTATAGACACCCCCCAGGTACGATATTTAAATGAACATTTCACTTTTTTTTTACTTTAAGCATCATTAAAATCACTGCTCCTGAAAAAAATGACATTTTTAAAACTTTTTTTTTTGCATTGATACATGTCCCCTGGGGCAGGACCCGGGTCCCCAAACCATTTTTAGGACAATAACTTGCATATTGGCCTTTATAATTAACACTTTTAATTTCGAACATTCGAGTCCCATAGACTTTAACGGGGTTCTAAAGTTTGCGCAAAATTTCGGTCCGTTCGCAGGTTCTGGTGCGAACTGAACCGGGGGGGGGGGGTTCAGCTCATCCCTACTACCCAACAGGAGCAAGGTGCTACATATATATGTACATTATAAGTGAGTAAAGTGAATAGGTGAGTACACCCTTCACATTTTTGTAAATATTTTATTATACCTTTTCATGTGATAACACTAAAGAAATGACACTTTGTTACAATGTAAAGTAGTGAGTGTACAGCTTGTATAACAGTGTAAATTTGCTGTCCCCCGAAAACAACTCAACACACAGCCATTAATGTCTAAACCGCTGGCAACAAAAGTGAGTACACCCCTAAGTGAAAATGTCCAAATTGGGATCAAAGTGTCAATATTTTGTGTGGCCACCATTATTTTCCAGCACTGCCTTAACCCTCTTGGGCATGGAGTTCACCAGAGCTTCACAGGTTGCCACTGGAGTCCTCTTCCACTCCTCCTCCATCACGACATCACAGAGCTGGTGGATGTAAGAGACCTTGTGCTCCTCCACCTTCCATTTGAGGATGCCCCACAGATGTTCATAAGGGTTTAGGTCTGGAGACATGCTTGGCCAGTCCATCACCTTTACCCTCAGCTTCTTTATCAATACAGTGGTCGTCTTGGAGGTGTGTTTGGGGTTGTTATCATACTGGAATACTGCCCTGCAGCCCAGTCTCTGAAGGGAGAGGATCATGCTCTGCTTCAGTATGTCACAGTACATGTTGGCATTCATGGTTCCCTCAATGAACTGTAGCTCCCCAGTGCCCCAGACCACGACACTCCCACCACCATGCTTGACTGTAGACAAGACACACTTGTCTTTCTACTCTTCACCTGGTTGCCGCCACACACACTTGACAGTTGACACCATCTGAACCAAATAAGTTTATCTTGGTCTCAGTAGACCACAGGACATGGTTCCAGTAATCCATGTCCTTAGTCTGCTTGTCTTCAGCAAACTATTTGCAGGCTTTCTTGTGGATCATCTTTAGAAGAGGCTTCCTTTTGGGACGACAGCCATGCAGACCTTTTTGATGCAGTATGCGGCGTATGGTCTGAGCACTGACAGGCTGACCCCCCACCCGTTCAACCTCTGCAGCAATGCTGGCAACACTCATATGTCTATTTCCAAAGACAACCTCTGGATATGACGCCAAGCACATGCACTCAACTTCTTTGGTTGGCCATGGCGAGGCCTGTTCTGAGTGGAATATTGTCCTGTTAAACCGCTGTATGGTCTTGGCCACTGCGCTGCAGCTCAGTTTTAGGGTCTTGGCAATCTTATTATAGCCTAGGCCATCTTTATGTAGAGCAACCATTCTTTTTTTCAGATCCTCAGAGTTTTTTGCCATGAGGTTCCATGTTGAACTTCCAGTGACCAGTATGAGAGAGTGAAAGCGATAACACCAAACTTAACACACCTGCTCCCCATTCACACCTGAGACCTTGTAACACTAACGAGTCACATGACACCAGGGAGGGAAAATGGCTAATGGGGGCCAATTTGGACATTTTTCCTTAGGGGTGTACTCACTTTTGTTGCCAGTGGTTTAGACATTAATGACTGTGTGTTGAGTTATTTTAAGGGAACAGCACATTTACACTGTTATACAAGCTGTACACTCACTATTTTACATTGTTAGCAAAGTGTAATTTCTTCAGTGTTGTCACATTAAAAGATATAATAAAATATTTACAAAAATGTGTGGGGTGTACTCACTTTTGTGTGATACTGTGTGTGTGTAATAAATATTTATATATATATATATATATATATATATATATATATATAATGTGTGTGTGTAGTAATACCCCCGAAGGGGCTGCTGGTTTAAATTTTCGGGCCTGCCGTTACCTTACTGTTCACCACGTCCGTCTTAGGGGTCTTCCTTAAAGAGTTATTCACAAATGTCTGCACCAAACACTAAAGCCCTGTACACACGATCGGTTTTACCAATGAAAACAGTCCAAAGGACTTATTTCATCGGACAAACCGATCGTGTATGGGACCCATCGGTCTTTTTTCCATCGGTTTTAAAAAATAGAACATGTTTTACATTTTTCCAATGGATCAAAAACCGATAGCAAATTCCGATCGTCTTTGGGCAAGTCCATCGGATCAAAAACCCACGCATGCTCAGAATCAAGTCGACGCATGCTCAGAAGCATTAAACTTAATTTTTCTCGGCTCATCGGAGAGGACCAACAGCTTCCACACTGGATATAGCAACCACCCGATAGGCCTCTCTCACTGACCTAGCAGCCGGTGCAAGCTCATTCAAAAGTCTCTGCCACAGACTTGGGTAACCACACACTTGGTAAAGTTCTGAACACATAGCACACAGTACCAGGATCTTTCAGCCAGGCCGGCAGCACTGTGAGGTAGATTCTTATCCGGATGCATCCTCCAATTGAGTCTCCAGGCTCTTCCCAAGGCACCAGCCTTTTTGCTCGGTCCTCTCCTGGGAAAAGTCCTCCCCTGGTTTCTTCAATTGCTCAGCTTCTTCCCGCAGGCAAGACAGCAAGGACCATCCCCGGATCAGTAGGCCCCAGAAACTCCTGGGCCTACTCTCAGTAACGGAGCTTTGGGCCTACAGGCCCTGAGGCAGAAAAACTGCTAACACATCCCTGAGGCCAGGATCGGAAGACCTCGCCAAAACGGTGTCTGCCCCTTAAGTATCCTCTCCCAGAATGCACAGCGGAGTGACCAATCCCACTGAGCTGCTTCTGGGCAAGAGGCACCCAATACATTCAGCCTGCTGCATTTCCAACCCTGACCTGTGATGACAGCGACACCCACAGTCAAGAAAAAAGGAGCCGCTCAGGTGTGGGAATCCTTCAAATCACCTCCTCCCAGCAGACAAAGGTGCAAGCAATGCTATTGACAGCAAACAGGAACGAAAAAGTCTTCTGGACTGCAGCACTCAAAAATAAAAGCCTTTATTTTAAAATAAGGAATCCAAAATACACACTGTACAACGGTACACAGGTCAAAAAAATTTTGCTGACATGTTTCGCACTGTGCTAGTGCTTATTCACAGTCAGGTGAAAAATGTGCAACCCAGCTGAACTGGAACAGAGACCCATAATTTGGTACAATTATTCTGAGCTAACTACAGCTCAGACAACTAAATTTACACTAGCGCCTACCCAATAGGAGCAGGGCGCTACATATATATATTTACAGTATATGCATTTACTATGAGCTGAATAGGGTTCATTAAGAGATACTACTGGGGTTAAAAAGGAATAGGGTTAATTTGAGGTTGATATTGGTATTAAATGGGAACACATTCAAAACAATTTCTCAGTAAAGCCCTTGAACAGTGTTGCGAGAACAGCTATTGTGATAGAGAGCAGGCCAGCAATTGCAGTGGCTGGAGCAACAGCAGGGGAGAGGGACAGTCTGTGAGACTAGTTCATTACTTTTTTCAGAAGACTTCACTGAGTCAAATTTGAGACATTCTCTGTAATTAAGGGTTTCACTTCTGGGCAGATACATTCTCAGATACCATGTCAGCTCTATGCTCATCCATTTTTAAAGAACTGCAGCTTTTCTCTTTACTACACTGGGTTTGACCTAGGAGGTTATAATAAAGGCTGAATTCAGTAAGCATACAAACTTAAGTTCAGATATCAACCCAGATAACACATGCAAATACACAAAGTACCTGTGTAACTGTGTTTCAGATCCCTTGAAAGTAGTTGAGCACATGTCACATAGCAAATTACTGAAGGCTAAATTTCAGCTCAATGCTCTATGTGTCATTTAATAGCTTACGTTTGCTAACTGTAGCCAAAAATGTTGCTTCCATCGGGGACTCTGAGATTTCTAATTTGCATAAGAATAGGAAGTTAATTGTGTTACTGATATTCTGTCTTCCCCCAGGAGTTCATTAAGGCTGTTGAACATGATGAGAATGTAACTTAACTGTCTCTTTTAAAAAACAGAAAAAATATATGCATACTGTATTGTTGCCTTTACATTAAAAGTATGCAAAACAAGTGTGGTTAAAATAGTTTTTTCAAGTTGAAATGGTTAAGACATGAGAGAATGCTCTTTCACTATTATCACTACATTTGCAAGTATATCTTAGTATTACCTACAGTTTCAATTACTGAATATATTTTAAACTCTATATAAAACCAAGTCACTGTAATTTATGTTGAACAAATCAGCACAGGTAAATAATTAAAGTGGCTTTTTTACTTCTTATTTTTGTTAGCAAAAAAATAAATATATATATATATATATATATATATATATATATATATATATATATATACACTTTATTTATTGGCGTATAACACTCACTTTTTCACCCTGAAAATAGAGGGTAAACTGTGCCTGTGTGTTATACGCAGGGGGCTGTGGACGTTTTTTTTTCCTGAAACTTCCCTCTTAAAGTTAGGGTGCGTTTTATATGCCTGTGCGTGTTATACGCCGATAAATATGGTATATATATACAGTACATATTTAATATAATGATAAAGGCAGGTTTCCTAAAATAAATCCGTTATAACTTTCCCCTCACCCTAGCCCAATGTTTCTCAACTCCAGTCCTCAAGGCGCCCCAACAGGTCATGTTTTCAGGCTTTCCATTATTTTGCACAGGTGATTTGATCAGTTTCACTGCCTTAGTCATTTCCATAGCTGTTTCATCTGAGGGAAATCCTGAAAACATGACCTGTTGGGGCGCCTTGAGGACTGGAGTTGAGAAACACTGCGGCCTAGCCTATGCAAAAATAGACTAAACTAAACTAAACTTGGCTTCATTCCTCACATGACTGGGCTATTAATATTCCTTTCGGAAAAACAGGGTAAAAAGGAAAGGTGGAGAGGTCTGTCTCTATGTAAGAAGTGATCTCAAAGCGAGTGTGAAAGAGGACCTGGTGGATGGAGAGTGTGATGAGTAATGGCACTGCTGGGACAGTTAACCACTTCAATACCAGGCACTTACGCACCTTCCTGCCCTAGCCAATTTTGAGCTTTCAGCGCTGTTGCACTTTGAATGACAATTGCGCGGTCATGCAACACTGTACCCAAACAAATTTTTTTATAATTTTGTTCCAACAAATAGAGCTTTCTTTTGGTGGTATTTGATCACCTCTGCATTTTTTATTTTTTGCGCAACGAATAAAAAAAGACCGACAATTTTGAAAAAAAAAAAAAAGTTTTTATTTGTTTCTGTATTTTTTTTGTGAATAAATAAGTTTTCTTCTTCAATGATGGGCACTGATATGGCTGCACTGACTGGCACTGATAAGGCGGCACTGATGGGCACTGATGAGGTGGCACCAATGAGGTGGCACTGATAAGCACTGATAGGTGGCACTGATAGGCGACACTGATGGGCACTGAAAGGTGGCACTGGTATGCAGCACTGATGGGCACTCATAGGCGGCACTGATGGGCACTCATAGGCAGCACTAATGGGCACTCATAGGCGACACTGATGGGTACTTATGGGTGGCACTGATGGGTACATATGGGTGGCACTGATAGGTGGCACATATGGGCACTGATGGGCATGGATGGGCACTGATAAGTGGCACTGAGGTACACTGATTAGTGGCACTGATTACTGGTGGGTGACATTGCTGGGCATCACTGTTTTTTTACTGTAGTATTATGGTGCCAGTCAGTGCCCATTTGTGGGCACTGATTGGCACATATTTTGCATGTTTTGGAACATGTGGATGGCCATGGGGGGTGTACCTGGCCATCCACATGTTGAAGGCTTCCCTGGTGGTCCTGGTGGCTTCCCTGGTGGTCCAGTGTGGGCATCCGAGGGGGGGCTGCACTGATGAACAATCAGCGCGAACCCCCCCTGTCAGGAGAGCCACCAATCGACTCTCCTCTACTCGCGTCTGGCAGACGCGAGTGAGGAAGAGCCGATCAATGTCTCTTCCTGTTTACATCGTCATCACCAGTGATTGGACATGGCTGATCACGTGGTAAAGAGCCTCCATCAGACTGACACACCGCACCACCGATCGCCACAATACGCGCCCCCATGGGCGCGCAGTGGCTGTTATCCTGCAGGACGTCAATAGACGCCCAGTCAGGATAACGCAACCACCGCCCGCCCATCATTTTGCTATTGGCCAGGCTGGAAGTGGTTAAAGATCAAAAATTTATAAACCTATTACGGGACAATTTTATGGTCCAGTTTATTGAGGCCCCAACTAGGAATGACGCTCTGTTGGACCTGGTAAACTCAAACCATGCAGAACGTATTACTAATGTTCAGATAAAGGAACATCTGGGTAGCAGTGACCATAACATGATTTCATTTGATGTTAGCTGTAAGCAAAAATCACATACGGGAAAGATAAAAAAACACATAATTTCAAGAGAGCAAATTTTCCAAGGATGAGGGTTGCTCTCCAGGACTTAGACTGGGAGAGAATATTGGCATCAATAGGCACAGAACAGAAATGGGAATTCTTCAAAAAGAATGTTTGTGAACTCACTGAAAAGTATATTCCCATGGGCAATAAGTTTAAAAGGCTAAAAATAAAACCTATGTGGCTCACGGCCAAAGTTAAAAAAGCTATAAACTATAAGAAAAGAGCTTTTAAAAAATATAAAAATTAAGGAACACTAGTGTCAATTAAATGTTACAAAGAATATAACAGGATATGTAAAAAGAAAATCAAGAATGCAAAAACCAAAACAAACGACAGATTGCAAAAGATAGTAGGACAAATCCCAAAACATTATTCCAATATATTAATAGTAAAAAGGTCAAGTCTGAGCATGTAGGCTATTTACAAAATAATCTAGAGTGGGTGACTGGGGACAAAGAAAATACTATTTTTTTTTTCTTGTGTTGGAAAAGGTTTTCCAAGAAAGATTTTTATGGAATTTTTCAAAAGTAAAACAAGAATATTCAATTTACATATTGAAACAGTGTTGTCAAAGAGAAGGTTAATTTATTAACCACTTCAATACAGGGCTTTTATACACCCTTCCTTACCAGACCAATTTTTAGCTTTCATTGCTCTCACAGAGCTTTCTTTTGGTGGTATTTAACCACTTGACAACTGGGCACTTAAACCCCCTTCCTAACCAGACGAATTTTCAGCTTTCGGTGCTCTCACATTTTGAATGACAATTACTCAGTCATACAACACTGTACCCATATGAAATTTTTGTCCTTTTTTTCACACAAATAGAGCTTTCTTTTGGTGGTATTTAATCACTGTTGGGTTTTTTATTTTTTGCGCTATAAGAGAAAAAAGACTGAAAATGTTGTAAAAAAATGAATTTTTCTTTGTTTCCGTTATAAAATTTTGCAAATTAGTATTTTTTCTTCATACATTTTGGCCAAAATTTATACTGCTACATATCTTTGGTAAAAATAAGTACAAATTGGTGGATATTTTTTGGTCTTTGTGAAAGTTATAGAGTCCACAAGCTATGGTGCCAATATCTGAAAATTGATCACACCTGAAGTACTGACGGCCGATCTCATTTCTTGAGACCCTAACATGCCAGAAAAGTACAAATACCCCCCAAATGACCCCTTTTTGGAAAGAAGACATTCCAAGGTATTTAGAAAGAGTCATTGTGAGTTTTTTGAAGTTGTCATTTTTTCCCACAATTCTTTGCAAAAATCAAGATTTTTTTTTCTTTTTTTTTTTTTCCACAAAATTGTCATATTAGCAGGTTATTTCTCACACACAGCATATGCATACCACAAATTACACCCCAAAACACATTCTGCTATTCCTCCCGAGTATGGCGATACCACATGTGTGAGACTTTTACACAGCGTGGCCACATACAGAGGCCCAACATGCAGGGAGCACCTTCAGGCGTTCTGGAGCACCCAGGCCAATTCTGACATTTCTCTCCTACATGTAAAAATCATCATTTATTTGCTATAAAATTACATAGAACCCCAAAACATTATATATGTTTTTTTAGCAAAGACCTTAAAGAATATAATGGTGGTCATTGCAACTTTTTATCTTGCACGGTATTTGCGCAGAAATTTTTCTAACGCGTTTTTTACGGAAAAAAAACAGTTTTGTGCCTAAAAGAAAAAAAAAACAGTAAAGTTAGCCCAGTGTTTTTGCATAATGTGAAAGATGAAGTTACGCCGA
Source organism: Rana muscosa (assembly GCA_029206835.1). Lineage (NCBI taxonomy): Eukaryota > Metazoa > Chordata > Amphibia > Anura > Ranidae > Rana > Rana muscosa. Next base: position 796,971,359 of record CM055117.1, on the reverse strand, counting down.
GTAAATAGATACCTAACATGTCACCCTTCAAAATTGCACACGCTCGTGGAATGGCGCCAAACTTCGCTACTTAAAAATCCCCATAGGCAATGCTTTAAATATTTTTACTGGTTATATGTTTCGAGTTACAGAGGAGGTCTAGGGCCAAAATTATTGCTCTCGCTCTAACGTTCGCAACGATACCTCACATGTGTGGCTTGAACACCGTTTTCATATGTGGGCGGGGCTTATGTATGCGTTCACTTCTGCATGCGAGCTCGCGGGGGCAGGGGCGCTTTAAAAAAAAAAATATATTTTATTGTTCATTTTACTTTATTTATTTTAGTTTGACATGTTTTTCCGCCCCAATTTTTTTTTTTTAGCACTTTTATTCCTATTACAAGGAATGTAAACATCCCTTGTAATAGGAATATGGCATGACAGGTCCTCTTTACAGTGAGATATGGGGGGGGGTGTCAATAAGACCCCACATCTCACCTCTAGGCTGGGAAGCCTAAAAAAAAAACAAAAAAAAAAACAATCTTGGCTTTGATCGTAGCGGTGAGTCGGTAGAAGCACCGGAGGGCAGCGGGAGGGGGGGGGGCATCCCCTCTCACCTTCCGTAAGAGCGATCAAGCGGTGGAACAGCCGCTATGATTGTTCTTATGGTGTAGGGAATCGCCAGCTGAAAAAGCGAATATCTGAATGATGCCTGTAGCTGCTCCCATCATTCAGATATCTCCGCACAAAGTCAAGGACGTCATATGACGGCCGGCGGGCGGGCGAGAAGTGGTTATTGCAGAGTATTGCCGGGTATTGAGGAGTATTGCCGGGTATTGAGGAGTATTGACGAGTATTGACGAGTATTGCCGGGTATTGACGAGTATTGCAGGGTATTGTGGAGTATTGCAGGGTATTGTGCAGTATTGCAGGGTATTGTGGAGTATTGCCGGGTATTGTGGAGTATTGCAGGGTATTGTGGAGTATTGCCGGGTATTGTGGAGTATTGCAGGGTATTGTGGAGTATTGCCGGGTATTGTGGAGTATTGCAGGGTATTGTGGAGTATTGCTGGGTATTGTGGAGTATTGCCGGGTATTGTGGAGTATTGCCGGGTATTGTGGAGTATTGCCGGGTATTGTGGAGTATTGCCGGGTATTGTGGAGTATTGCCGGGTATTGTGGAGTATTGCTGGGTATTGTGGAGTATTGCCGGGTATTGTGGAGTATTGCTGGGTATTGTGGAGTATTGCCGGGTATTGTGGAGTATTGCTGGGTATTGTGGAGTATTGCGGAGTATGGCAGGGTATTGCACAGTATGGGCAGGGTATTGCACAGGGTATTGCAGAGTATGGGCAGGGTATTGCACAGGGTGTATTGCAGAGTATTGCACAGGGTGTATTGCAGAGTATTGGCAGGGTGTATTGCAGAGTATTGGCAGGGTGTATTGCAGAGTATTGCACAGGGTATTGCAGAGTATTGGCAGGGTGTATTGCAGAGTATTGCACAGGGTATTGCAGAGTATTGACAGGGTGTATTGCAGAGTATTGCACAGGGTATTGCAGAGTATTGCACAGGGTATTGCAGAGTATTGCACAGGGTGTATTGCAGAGTATTGCACAGGGTGTATTGCAGAGTATTGCACAGGGTGTATTGCAGAGTATTGGCAGAGTATTGCACAGGGATGGCTGAGCAGGGATGGATGGATTGCTGGATCTGTGACTGCAATTGTCACAGATCCAGCCCACAGCTGACATGGGGGAGGGAGCGGACATGATCCGCTCCCTCCCCTCTCCTCTCACACTGTACCGATCGGTACAGAGAGGGGAGGGAGGAACCGGCGTCATCAAATGACGCCGGTCTGTTTACAAGTGATCGCTCCGTCATTTGACGGAGCGATCACGTGGTAAACGGCCGCGATTAGCGGCCATCTACCGTGATCCGTGATGCGCCGGGTCTTCCGGACCCGGCGGTCACGGACATATCCTGGAGCGCGCCCCTGGGGGCGCGCGGGAGCAAGATTCTGTGAGGACGTCCCTGGGACGTCCACTCAGGATAACTCGACCGCGCTGTGGACGTCTTTTGTACATGGCGCGGTCGGGAAGTGGTTAATCACCGCAGGGTTTCTATTTTTTGCAATATAAGCGCAAAAAGAGAGATATTTTTGAAAAAAACAAAACTTTTTTTTAGTTTCTATTGTAAAATTTTGCAAATAAGTCATTCTTCTTTATAAAATTGGACCAAAATGTGTACTGCTACATATCTTTAGTAAAAATAACCCAAAAAAGTGTATATTATTTGGTCTCTGTGAAAGTAAAGCCCCGTACACACGATCGGTTTGACTGATGAAAACCGTCCGATGGATGGTTTTCATCAGACCAACCGATCGTGTATGGTACCCATCGGTCTTTTTTCCATCGGTTGTAAAAAATAGAACTTGTTTTAAAATTTTCCGATGGATAAAAAAACGATGGGGATTTCCGATCGTCTATGGGCAAGTCCATCGGATCAAAAACCCACGCATGCTCAGAATCAAGTCGACGCATGCTCAGAAGCATTAAACTTCATTTTTCTCGGCTCATCTGAGTGTTTTACGTCACCGCGTTTGGAACGGTCGGTTTTTTGACTGATAGTGTGTGGGCAAGACTGATGGAAAACAGTTTCATCGGATATCCGATGGACAAATCCATCGGACGAAAATCCATAGGTTATCCGATCGTGTGTACGGGGCTTTAGAGTCTACAAACTATGGTGCAAATCATTGAAAAATTATCTGATCACACCTGATGTACTGAAGGCCTATCTCATTTCTTGAGACCCTAACAAGCCAGGAAAGTACAAATACTCCCCAAATTACCCCTTTTTGGAAAGCAGCCATTCCAAGGTATTTAGTAAGAGGCATAGTAAGTTTTTGAAGTTGTAATTTTTTCCCACAATTCTTGTGAATTTTTATTTCTTTTTTGTTTAAAATTGTCATAATAACAAGTTATTTCTCACACACAGCACATGTATACTTGCAATGACACCCCAAAATACATTCTGCTACTCCTCTTGAGTATAGTGATACCACATGTGTGAGACTTCAGACCGGCAGGCGTTCTACGAGCATAAATTGCACATTTCATTTGATGACAACCTATCACACTTTTGAAGGCCCTGGAGCACCAGGTCAATTGAAACGCCCACAAAATGACCCCATTTTGGAAAGCTAACACCCCAACGTATAATCTATGAGGCATAATGAGTCTTTTGAATGGTTCGTTTTTTCCAGAAGTTTTTGGAATATGTGGAAAAAAAATGAAAACGCATTTTTTTTTATACAAAGTTGTCCATTTATAAGATATTTCCAACACATAGCATGTATATAGCAAAACTGACACCCCAAAATGCATTCTGCTACTCCTCCCGAGTATGGCGATGCCACATGTGTGACTTTTACACAGCCTGGCCCCATACAGAGGCCCAACATTGAAGTAGCACCATCAGGCATTCTACAAGCATAAATTACACATCTAATTTCTCAACAACCTATTACAGTTTTGAAGACGGGTACTCTGGTGGCAGGTACTCAGGTGGCAGGTACTCCTGATGGACTGGTGGCGGGTACTCTGGTGAGGTGGCAGGTTTTCTGGTGGCAGGTGGTCTGGTGGCGGGTACTCTGGTGAGGTGGCAGGTACTCTGGTGGCGGGTACTCTGGTGAGGTGGCGGGTACTCTGGTGGCAGGTACTCTGGTGGCGGGTACTCCTGATGGACAGGTACTCTGGTGAGGTGGTGGGTACTCTGGTGAGGCAGTGGGTACTGTGGTGGCGGCTACACTGGTGTCAGGTACTCTGGTGGCAAGTACTCCTGATGGACAGGTACTCCTGATGGACAGGTACTCCTGATGGACTGGTGGCGGATACTCTGGTGGCGGGTACTCTGGTGGCAGGTACTCTAGTGGCAGGTACTCTGGTGGCAGGTACTCCTGATGGACAGGTACTCTGGTGAGGTGGCGGATACTCTGGTGGCAGGTACTCTGGTGGCGGGTACTCCTGATGGACAGGTACTCTGGTGAGGTGGTGGGTACTCTGGTGAGGTGGCGGGTACTCTGGTGGCAGGTACTCTGGTGGTAGGTACTCCTGATGGACAGGTACTAGATGACAGGTACTCCTGATGACAGGTGATAGATGACAGGTACTCTTTATTTATGGGGGCAATATGGGCACAGTAGTACATATATAGTGTATTACAGATGTGTAACTCACTGTTAGCTAATCTCCTCCTCACACTGGATCGTTGTGTGAAGAGGAGAACCCAGCAACAGTAAGTTACACAGTGTTGTGTTGTGTTTACATTTAGTGACCGGCTGTGATTGGACACAGCCGGTCATGTGGTAAAGAGCCAATTTCATTGGCTCTTTACCCTGATCGGAGTTGGGCTGTATCCAGGGGAAAAGCCTCAGCCCCGATCGCTGCACACCCCCGGGGCGCGCGCGGGCGCCTTGCACGCTGCTGCGTAGCTCTGCATATCCGTTAAGTTACACCGGAAACTCCGTCCGCTCCACCGTCGCTACATTACCCCCGGGGGTGCGCATAGGCGCCGTGCGCACCGCTCCTGCAGCTCTGCATAAGAAATCCGGTATGCTGCACCGGAAGCTCCGCCACCGCCGTTCGGCCGCCACTCCATTACCCCCATTAGGGAACGGCTGTGTCCCGAGTGACACGCCGGATCCCCGATCACCGCTCTGTGGGCCCTTGGGGGCCCGCAGTAGCGGCGTAAAGCTGAGAACATCATATGACGTCCACCCAGGATGGGAGATCCCATCTGTGGAAGTCATTTGACTATGGCTGGGTAATTAAGTGGTTAAATACTTTCTTCAGCTCTGTGTATACAAAGGAGCAAAGGGGAGCCCATGTCCAAAATGGGGGTGGTAGTGGCACAGCCCCAAATGATCCACAATGGCTCAAAAGTAATATGGTCCAGAAATATTTAGACAGAATAAAGGTGGATAAAGCACCTGTACCAGCTGGCATCCACCCACGGATCCTAAAAGAATTGAGCTCTGTAATTTCAAAGCCATTGTATGTAATTTTTAGGGACTCATTAATGACAGGAATAGTACCACTGGATTGGTGCAGGGCCAATGTGGTGCCTATTTTTAAAAAGCAACAAAGTCTTTACCAAGTAACTATAGACCTGTTAGTTTAACTTCTATAGTTGGGAAGATACTGGAGAGATTAATAAAAGACCACATAGACCAGTTCTTGCTGGAAAAATATATTTTAAGCAACAGACAGCATGGATTCATGAAAGATAGAAGTTGTCAGACAAACCTGATTTCTTTTTATGAAAAGATAAGTAAAACCTTGGACAGAGGGGTGGCGGTGGATGTGGTATACTTGGATTTTGCAAAAGTGTCCGATACAGTTTCGCACACACGGCTAATGTGTAGGGTAAAGTCTACAGGATTGGCAATATCAGTTTGTAAATGGATAGAAAACTGGCTAAAAGACAGAATTCAGAGAGTAGTGGTTAATGATTCTTACTCTGAATGGGCTAAGGTTTTCAGTGGTGTACCCCAAGGTTCAGTGTTGGGACCCTTACTTTTAATATCTTTATAAATGATATTGGGTCTGGGATCAAAAGTAACATTTATATCTTTACAGATGACTCCAAGCTATGCAGTGGAATAACATCCTTTCAGGATGTCTCCAATTTAAAAGCCAACCTCAATGCACTGTCTAATTGGGCGACTATGTGGCAGATGAGGTTTAATGTTGATAAATGTAACGTTATGCACTAAGAATATGCATGCATCATACATACTAGGGGGAGTACAACTGGGGGGATCCATAGTGGAGAAGGATCTGGGGGTTCTGGTAGATCAGAAGCTCAATCATGGCATGCAATGCCAAGCTGCGGTTTCCAAAGCAAGAAAACTCCTTTCTTGTATTAAGAGAGGTATGGACTCCAGAGAGAGAGAGATATCATTTTGCCCCTGTACAAATTATTAGTAAGACCTCATCTGGAATATGCAGTTCAGTTTTGGGCACCAGTTCTCAAAAAGGATATTGGGGAACTGGAGAAAGTGCAGAGAAGGGCAACCAACCTAATAAGAGGCATGGAGGAGCTCAGCTATGAGGAAAGATTAGAGGAACTGAATTTATTCACTCTTGAGAAGAGGAGATTAGGGGGGATATGATCAACATGTACAAATATATAAGGGGTCCATATAGTGAACTTGATGTTGAGTTATTCACTTTACGGTCAACACAAAGGGCAAGGAGGCACTCTTTACATCTAGAGGAAAAGAGATTTCACCTCCAAATGTGAAAGTGTGAAGTGTGAAAGAGGACCTGGTGGATGGAGAGTGTGATGAGTCTGAAGCATTATGGGTGGAACTGCATACAGATGTGCGTAGTTCAAAGCTAATCATTGGAGTTTGTTATAGACCACCCAATGTTAATGAGGAGTTAGAGACTCAGCTCCTTGCACAGATGGAAAGGGCTGCAAGGGCTGGGACGGTGATAATAATGGGGGATTTTAACTACCCAGAAATTGACTGGAGTAATGGAACTGCTGGGACAGTTAAAGGGCAAAAATTTATAAACCTATTGCAGGACAATTTTATGGTCCAGTTTATTGAGGCCCCAACTAGGAATGATGCTCTGTTGGACCTGGTAATCTCAAACCATGCAGAGCGTATTACTAATGTTCAGATAAAGGAACACCTGGGTAGCAGTGACCATAACATGATTTCATTTGATGTTAGTTGTAAGCAAAAATCACATACAGGAAAGATAAAAACACTTAATTTCAAGAGAGCAAATTTTCCAAGGATGAGCGCTGCTCTCCAGGACTTAGACTGGGAAGGAATATTGGCATCAATGGGCACAGAACAGAAATGGGAATTCTTCAAAAAGACTGTTTGTGAACTCACTGCAAAGTATATTCCCATGGGCAATAAGTTTAAAAGGCTAAAAATCAAACCTATGTGGCTCACTGCCAAAGTTAAAAAAGCTATAAACTATAAGAAAAGAGCTTTTAAAAAATATAAAAATGAGGGAACACTAGTGTCATTTAAATGTTACAAAGAATATAACAGGATATGTAAAAAGGAAATCAAGGATGCAAAAATTCAAAATGAACGACAGATTGCAAAAGATAGTAGGACAAACCCCAAAAAATTCTTCAAATATATTAATAGTAAAAAGGTCAAGTCTGAGCATGTAGGCCCTTTACAAAATAATCTAGAGTGGGTGACTGGGGACAAAGAGAAGGCTAATTTATTAAATACTTTCTTCAGTTCTGTGTATACAAAGGAGCATGGGGGAGCTCATGTCCAAAATGGGGGTGGTAGTGACACAGCCCCAAATCCACAATGGCTCAAAAGTGATATGGTCCAGAAATATTTAGATGGAATAAAGGTGGATAAAGCACCTGGACCAGATGGCATACACCCACGGATCCTAAAAGAATTGAGCTCTGTAATTTCAAAGCCATTGTATTTAATTTTTAGGGACTCATTAATGACAGGAATAGTACCACTGGATTGGCGCAGGGCCAATGTGGTGCCTATATTTAAAAAGGGAATTAAGTCTTTACCAAGTAACTATAGACCTGTTAGTTTAACTTCTATAGTTGGGAAAATACTGGAGAGATTAATAAAAGACCACATAGATGAGTTCTTGCTGGAAAAAAACTATTTAAGCAACAGACAGCATGGATTCATGAAAGACAGAAGTTGTCAAACAAACCTGATTTCTTTTTATGAAGAGGTAAGTAAGACCTTGGACAGAGGGGTGGCAGTGGACGTGGTATACTTGGATTTTGCAAAAGCGTTCGATACAGTTCCCCACACACGGCTCATGTGTAAGGTAAAGTCTACAGGATTGGAAATATCAGTTTGTAAATGGATAGAAAACTGGCTAAAAGACAGAATTCAGAGAGTAGTGGTTAATGATTCTTACTCTGAATGGTCCAAGGTTATCAGTGGTGTACCCCAAGGTTCAGTGCTGGGACCCTTACTTTTTAATATGTTTATAAATGACATTGGGTCTGAGATCAAAAGTAACATTTCTGTCTTTGCAGATGACACCAAGCTATGCAGTGGAATAACGTCCTTACAGGATGTCGCCAATTTACAAGCCGACCTCAATGCTCTGTCTAATTGGGCGACTATGTGGCAGATGAGGTTTAATGTTGATAAATGTAACGTTATGCACTAAGAATATGCATGCATCATACATACTAGGGGGAGTACAACTGGGGGGATCCATAGTGGAGAAGGATCTGGGGGTTCTGGTAGATCAGAAGCTCAATCATGGCATGCAATGCCAAGCTGCGGTTTCCAAAGCAAGAAAACTCCTTTCTTGTATTAAGAGAGGTATGGACTCCAGAGAGAGAGAGATATCATTTTGCCCCTGTACAAATCATTAGTAAGACCTCATCTGGAATATGCAGTTCAGTTTTGGGCACCAGTTCTCAAAAAGGATATTGGGGAACTGGAGAAAGTGCAGAGAAGGGCAACCAACCTAATAAGAGGCATGGAGGAGCTCAGCTATGAGGAAAGATTAGAGGAACTGAATTTATTCACTCTTGAGAAGAGGAGATTAGGGGGGATATGATCAACATGTACAAATATATAAGGGGTCCATATAGTGAACTTGATGTTGAGTTATTCACTTTACGGTCAACACAAAGGGCAAGGAGGCACTCTTTACATCTAGAGGAAAAGAGATTTCACCTCCAAATGTGAAAGTGTGAAGTGTGAAAGAGGACCTGGTGGATGGAGAGTGTGATGAGTCTGAAGCATTATGGGTGGAACTGCATACAGATGTGCGTAGTTCAAAGCTAATCATTGGAGTTTGTTATAGACCACCCAATGTTAATGAGGAGTTAGAGACTCAGCTCCTTGCACAGATGGAAAGGGCTGCAAGGGCTGGGACGGTGATAATAATGGGGGATTTTAACTACCCAGAAATTGACTGGAGTAATGGAACTGCTGGGACAGTTAAAGGGCAAAAATTTATAAACCTATTGCAGGACAATTTTATGGTCCAGTTTATTGAGGCCCCAACTAGGAATGATGCTCTGTTGGACCTGGTAATCTCAAACCATGCAGAGCGTATTACTAATGTTCAGATAAAGGAACACCTGGGTAGCAGTGACCATAACATGATTTCATTTGATGTTAGTTGTAAGCAAAAATCACATACAGGAAAGATAAAAACACTTAATTTCAAGAGAGCAAATTTTCCAAGGATGAGCGCTGCTCTCCAGGACTTAGACTGGGAAGGAATATTGGCATCAATGGGCACAGAACAGAAATGGGAATTCTTCAAAAAGACTGTTTGTGAACTCACTGCAAAGTATATTCCCATGGGCAATAAGTTTAAAAGACTAAAAATAAAACCTATGTGGCTCACTGCCAAAGTTAAAAAAGCTATAAACTATAAGAAAAGAGCTTTTAAAAAATATAAAAATGAGGGAACACTAGTGTCATTTAAATGTTACAAAGAATATAACAGGATATGTAAAAAGGAAATCAAGGATGCAAAAATTCAAAATGAACGACAGATTGCAAAAGATAGTAGGACAAACCCCAAAAAATTCTTCAAATATATTAATAGTAAAAAGGTCAAGTCTGAGCATGTAGGCCCTTTACAAAATAATCTAGAGTGGGTGACTGGGGACAAAGAGAAGGCTAATTTATTAAATACTTTCTTCAGTTCTGTGTATACAAAGGAGCATGGGGGAGCTCATGTCCAAAATGGGGGTGGTAGTGACACAGCCCCAAATCCACAATGGCTCAAAAGTGATATGGTCCAGAAATATTTAGATGGAATAAAGGTGGATAAAGCACCTGGACCAGATGGCATACACCCACGGATCCTAAAAGAATTGAGCTCTGTAATTTCAAAGCCATTGTATTTAATTTTTAGGGACTCATTAATAACAGGAATAGTACCACTGGATTGGCGCAGGGCCAATGTGGTGCCTATATTTAAAAAGGGAATTAAGTCTTTACCAAGTAACTATAGACCTGTTAGTTTAACTTCTATAGTTGGGAAAATACTGGAGAGATTAATAAAAGACCACATAGATGAGTTCTTGCTGGAAAAAAACTATTTAAGCAACAGACAGCATGGATTCATGAAAGACAGAAGTTGTCAAACAAACCTGATTTCTTTTTATGAAGAGGTAAGTAAGACCTTGGACAGAGGGGTGGCAGTGGACGTGGTATACTTGGATTTTGCAAAAGCGTTCGATACAGTTCCCCACACACGGCTCATGTGTAAGGTAAAGTCTACAGGATTGGAAATATCAGTTTGTAAATGGATAGAAAACTGGCTAAAAGACAGAATTCAGAGAGTAGTGGTTAATGATTCTTACTCTGAATGGTCCAAGGTTATCAGTGGTGTACCCCAAGGTTCAGTGCTGGGACCCTTACTTTTTAATATGTTTATAAATGACATTGGGTCTGAGATCAAAAGTAACATTTCTGTCTTTGCAGATGACACCAAGCTATGCAGTGGAATAACGTCCTTACAGGATGTCGCCAATTTACAAGCCGACCTCAATGCTCTGTCTAATTGGGCGACTATGTGGCAGATGAGGTTTAATGTTGATAAATGTAACGTTATGCACTAAGAATATGCATGCATCATACATACTAGGGGGAGTACAACTGGGGGGATCCATAGTGGAGAAGGATCTGGGGGTTCTGGTAGATCAGAAGCTCAATCATGGCATGCAATGCCAAGCTGCGGTTTCCAAAGCAAGAAAACTCCTTTCTTGTATTAAGAGAGGTATGGACTCCAGAGAGAGAGAGATATCATTTTGCCCCTGTACAAATCATTAGTAAGACCTCATCTGGAATATGCAGTTCAGTTTTGGGCACCAGTTCTCAAAAAGGATATTGGGGAACTGGAGAAAGTGCAGAGAAGGGCAACCAACCTAATAAGAGGCATGGAGGAGCTCAGCTATGAGGAAAGATTAGAGGAACTGAATTTATTCACTCTTGAGAAGAGGAGATTAGGGGGGATATGATCAACATGTACAAATATATAAGGGGTCCATATAGTGAACTTGATGTTGAGTTATTCACTTTACGGTCAACACAAAGGGCAAGGAGGCACTCTTTACATCTAGAGGAAAAGAGATTTCACCTCCAAATGTGAAAGTGTGAAGTGTGAAAGAGGACCTGGTGGATGGAGAGTGTGATGAGTCTGAAGCATTATGGGTGGAACTGCATACAGATGTGCGTAGTTCAAAGCTAATCATTGGAGTTTGTTATAGACCACCCAATGTTAATGAGGAGTTAGAGACTCAGCTCCTTGCACAGATGGAAAGGGCTGCAAGGGCTGGGACGGTGATAATAATGGGGGATTTTAACTACCCAGAAATTGACTGGAGTAATGGAACTGCTGGGACAGTTAAAGGGCAAAAATTTATAAACCTATTGCAGGACAATTTTATGGTCCAGTTTATTGAGGCCCCAACTAGGAATGATGCTCTGTTGGACCTGGTAATCTCAAACCATGCAGAGCGTATTACTAATGTTCAGATAAAGGAACACCTGGGTAGCAGTGACCATAACATGATTTCATTTGATGTTAGTTGTAAGCAAAAATCACATACAGGAAAGATAAAAACACTTAATTTCAAGAGAGCAAATTTTCCAAGGATGAGCGCTGCTCTCCAGGACTTAGACTGGGAAGGAATATTGGCATCAATGGGCACAGAACAGAAATGGGAATTCTTCAAAAAGACTGTTTGTGAACTCACTGCAAAGTATATTCCCATGGGCAATAAGTTTAAAAGACTAAAAATAAAACCTATGTGGCTCACTGCCAAAGTTAAAAAAGCTATAAACTATAAGAAAAGAGCTTTTAAAAAATATAAAAATGAGGGAACACTAGTGTCATTTAAATGTTACAAAGAATATAACAGGATATGTAAAAAGGAAATCAAGGATGCAAAAATTCAAAATGAACGACAGATTGCAAAAGATAGTAGGACAAACCCCAAAAAATTCTTCAAATATATTAATAGTAAAAATGTCAAGTCTGAGCATGTAGGCCCTTTACAAAATAATCTAGAGTGGGTGACTGGGGACAAAGAGAAGGCTAATTTATTAAATACTTTCTTCAGTTCTGTGTATACAAAGGAGCATGGGGGAGCTCATGTCCAAAATGGGGGTGGTAGTGACACAGCCCCAAATCCACAATGGCTCAAAGGTGATATGGTCCAGAAATATTTAGATGGAATAAAGGTGGATAAAGCACCTGGACCAGATGGCATACACCCACGGATCCTAAAAGAATTGAGCTCTGTAATTTCAAAGCCATTGTATTTAATTTTTAGGGACTCATTAATGACAGGAATAGTACCACTGGATTGGCGCAGGGCCAATGTGGTGCCTATATTTAAAAAGGGAATTAAGTCTTTACCAAGTAACTATAGACCTGTTAGTTTAACTTCTATAGTTGGGAAAATACTGGAGAGATTAATAAAAGACCACATAGATGAGTTCTTGCTGGAAAAAAACTATTTAAGCAACAGACAGCATGGATTCATGAAAGACAGAAGTTGTCAAACAAACCTGATTTCTTTTTATGAAGAGGTAAGTAAGACCTTGGACAGAGGGGTGGCAGTGGACGTGGTATACTTGGATTTTGCAAAAGCGTTCGATACAGTTCCCCACACACGGCTCATGTGTAAGGTAAAGTCTACAGGATTGGAAATATCAGTTTGTAAATGGATAGAAAACTGGCTAAAAGACAGAATTCAGAGAGTAGTGGTTAATGATTCTTACTCTGAATGGTCCAAGGTTATCAGTGGTGTACCCCAAGGTTCAGTGCTGGGACCGACCCTTACTTTTTAATATGTTTATAAATGACATTGGGTCTGAGATCAAAAGTAACATTTCTGTCTTTGCAGATGACACCAAGCTATGCAGTGGAATAACGTCCTTACAGGATGTCGCCAATTTACAAGCCGACCTCAATGCTCTGTCTAATTGGGCGACTATGTGGCAGATGAGGTTTAATGTTGATAAATGTAAAGTTATGCACTTAGGGGCTAATAATATGAATGCATCATACATACTAGGGGGAGTACAACTGGGGGGATCCGTAGTGGAGAAGGATCTGGGGGTTTTGGTAGATCATAAGCTCAATAATGGCATGCAATGCCAAGCTGCGGTTTCCAAAGCGAGCAAAGTCCTTTCTTGTATTAAGAGAGGTATGGTCTCCAGAGAGAGAGATATAATTTTGCCCCTGTTCAAATCATTAGTAAGACCTCATCTGGAATATGCAGTTCAGTTTTGGGCCCCAGTTCTCAAAAAGGATATTGGGGAACTGGAGAAAGTGCAGAGAAGGGCAACCAAACTGATAAGAGGCATGGAGGAGCTCAGCTATGAGGAGAGATTAGAGGAACTGAATTTATTCTCTCTTGAGAAGAGGAGATTAAGGGGGGATATGATCAACATGTACAAATATATAAGGGGTCCATATAGTGAACTTGGTGTTCAGTTATTCACTTTACGGTCAACACAAAGGACAAGGGGGCACTCTTTGCGTCTAGAGGAAAAGAGATTTCACCTCCAAATACGGAAAGGTTTTTTCACAGTAAGAGCTGTGAAAATGTGGAATAGACTCCCTGCAGAGGTGGTTCTGGCCAGCTCAGTAGATTGCTTTAAGAAGGGCCTGGATAATTTCCTAAATGTACATAATATAACTGGGTACTGACATTTATAGGTAAAGTTGATCCAGGGAATATCCGATTGCCTCTCGGGGGATCAGGAAGGAATTTTTTCCCCTGCTGTAGCAAATTGGATCATGCTCTTCTGGTTTTTTTTGCCTTCCTCTGGATCAACTGTGGGTATAGAATTGGGTATATGGGATTGTACGATATATGTTTATTTTTTTTTATTTTTTTTTTTTTACGGTTGAACTGGATGGACTTGTGTCTTTTTTCAACCTGACTAACTATGTAACTATGTAACTATGTAAATACGGAAAGGTTTCTTCACAGTAAGAGCTGTGAAAATGTGGAATAGACTCCCTGCAGAGGTGGTTCTGGCCAGCTCAGTAGATTGCTTTAAGAAAGGCCTGGATTCTTTCCTAAATATACATAATATAACTGGGTAGTAACATTTATAGGTAAAGTTGATCCGGGGAATATCCGATTGCTTCTCGGGGGATCAAGAAGGAATTCTTTCCCCTGCTGTAGCAAATTGGATCGTGCTCTGCTGGGGTTTTTCGCCTTCCTCTGGATCAACTGTGGGTATAGAATTGGGTATATGGGACTGTATGATATTATTATTATTTTTTTTATGGTTGAACTGGATGACTTGTATCTTTTTTCGACCTGACTAACTATGTAACTATGTAAACAGAAGATGCAGAAAAAATCCTTATTAATTTTGCCTAGTTTTGGCACGGTATTTAACAGCACCAGTGTTCTATAAGGCCATGCACAGTGCAAATTTATTTCCTGCAGCCACGGATTACAGGAAAGAAATGTGCAGATTCCCCCATCAACACAGACAGCGCTGAGAGAAGAATCTCTCCTGTCAAGCTATTGTCTGCTCCCGGCATGGGGGGAAGCTGTCCTCGCCGGGAGAACACAGTAATTATCGCTAGCGGGTATAGCAGCCACTAGTGATAATCGCTAGAGAATCTGGCAGGCTGATGGTACCCAAGTTGATCGACCAATAAATTTGATACATTCAGGCTGCCTATTAATGGTTCAAATTGATTTCATGTAAGGCCGGCCGAAGTCTTAGCCCCTTTCTAAGGTATCAAAGATCGAAGGTTAAAGTGATTGTGAAGTCTCGTTTTTCTTTCCTATAAAAATAACAAAATGTTATACTTACCTGCTCTGTTGCAGTGGATTTGCACCAGCCCGGATCCTCCTCTACTTAGGTCCCTGTTCTATGATCCTGGCCCCTCCCTCCTGTTCAGTGCCCCCACCTCAAGCAGCTTGCTATGGGGGCACCTGAGCTGAGTCACTGCTCCCTGTGTCCATTCAGACATGGAACCCAGACTCGGCCCCGCCCCCTCTCTCTCCTAATTTGCTAGCTGACTTTGAGAGCAGCGGCAGCCAATGGAGCCACTGTTGTGTCTTAGCCAATCAGGAGGGAGAATCTCAGACATCTGAGACACTCTTGGACATCACTGGACATAGAGGGACCTCAGGTAAGTGTTAGGGGGGCTGAGGGGGCTGCTGAACACAGAAGGCTTTTTATCTTAAAGTGATACTAAAGGTTCTTTTTTTTTGTCATACTTACCTCCACTGTGCAGCTCATTTTGCACAGAGTGGCTCCAAACATCCTCTTCTGGGGTCCCTCTGTGGCTCCTCCCCGCATTAGATAACCCCCTAGGAGAAGCGCTCTCCCAAAGAGGGTTACCTTGTGGGCGCGCTCCTGAGTCATTCATTCGGCGTCTATGGACGCCGAGTGTATAGGATACATTAAGGAGGAAAAACACGAAGGTTTACAACCCCTTAAATGCATAGAATGCATTTAAGGGGTTGTAAACCTTGGTGTTTTTTCACCTTAATGCATCCTATGCATTAAGGTGAAAAAACACCCTTGCTGTGTCCGGCCCCCTCGAGCCCCTGTTTTACTTACCTGTGCCCCGAATTTCCAAGGTTGCGATCCCCGCGTCATTCTATCCATGGCTGAATCGGCTCCTTATTGGATAGTCTGATAGCAGCGCAGCCACTGGCTCCCGCTGATGTCAATCACATCCAATGATGTGGCCGCCGGGGGGCGGGGCCGAGTCATACACTCGGCGGCTATGCACGCCGAGTGTATAACACGGGAGCGCGCCCACAAGGTAACCCCCGAGAGAGAGACCTTCCCAGAGGGGGTTAGTTCTTGTGGGGAGGAGCCGAGACAGCCTCCAGAAGAGGATGTTCTGGGCCATTCTGTGATAAAGGAACTACACAGTGGAGGTAAGTATGATATGTTTGTTATTTAAAAAAAAAAATGAACCCATAGTATCACTTTAAGATAAAAAAAACCTTCTGACTTTACAATCCCTTTAAAGGAAGAATCTTACTGATTGTTCTGAATGGAACCAATATATTTTATTTGCTTCAGTTTTTATAAGTTCATCATGTTCTGTATACCTGAATGAATATTCACTTGTAAAATTGTAACAGAATAGAGAAGTAGATCCACTTCATCATCACACGAAGACTAGGGATGAGCTTTGGGTTTGGACTGAGCTGGATCTTGGTCTGGATTTTGTTTGTTCAGCAGTCAGTGAATTACTAAACCAAATGGGATGATCGGTAGGCACTGATACATTTAGCATAATAATACTACACTGATAAATATGACAGTTTTCCACTCAGGCTGATTGTTAGGAGGGCAGTTGCCACTGGCATCCTAACAAGAAGTGAGTTTCTCCTCTCAGCACATTTTGTTGCCGGCTGGTGAATGTAAAACAATTGGCTGAAATCACTGACTGTCACCGACCCTAGCCATATTCAGTCAAGCAAGAATTAAGGTCTGGCAATGGGGGGCCCAAACAAAAGAAAGTTTGGGGTTCCCTCTAAAATACATATAAGACCCTTATCAATGATGACGTTTTGGTATGGCTTCAAAGGGCAACCCCCCCCCACACACACACACACACAAAGCAAAAATTCAACACCAGTTTCATGCCAAAGTTGAGAAATAAAAGTGTAGAATGCCCCAAAATACATACCAAACCCTTATCCAAGCATGCAGCCTGAGACCAGGTAAAGTGCAATGAGCATGCGGCCCCTTTCTGAACTATAAGAAACCACATGTCCTCAACACTGGACAATATGATTGATAATGCATTTACATCATGGGACTCTTTAAATACAGATATTTCAAAAGTGTGTCTTTGCGTTTATTCAGTTGACTTTTCGGGGAACGATGTACCCCTACTGTCATACATAGAGTTGAATAAATGTGATTTAAAAAAAAAAATTGAAAAAAGTAATGCATACATCAGTGAAGCCTGTCAGCCTGTCGATGATTTTTACAGGCTGCTGCCCATGGTTGTATGCAAATACCAGTGACTCCTGTGTGCAGAAATGCATTCTGTGTGAATACGATCTTCTAAGTTTATGTTATCCCCAAGCATGTCCTTTTAACCACTTCAGCCCCGAGCTTCTTTCTGAGATTTGGTGTTTACAAGTTAAAAACAGTTTTCTTTATAGAAAATTACTTAGAACCCCTAAACATTATATATATTTTTTATATCACCCTAGAGAATAAAATGGCAGTCATCGCAATACTTTCTGTCACACCGTATTTGCGCCGTATTTCTTACAAGCGTACTTTGTTTGGAAAAAATACACTTTTTTGAATAAAAAAATAAGACAACAGTTAAGTTAGCCCAATTTTTATTGTGAAAGATAATGTTACGCCGAGTAAATTGATACCCAACATGTAACGCTTCAAAATTCCTCCCGCTCGTGGAGTGGCGACAAACTTTTACCCTTAAAAATCTCCATAGGAGATGTTTACAAAATTCTACAGGTTGCATGTTTTGAGTTACAGAGGAGGTATAGGGCTAGAATTATTGCTCTCACTCTAATGCTGCATACACACGACCGTTTTTCATGACGAGAAAAATGCCATTTTCTAAAATGGTCTCTAAAAACGATTGAGTGTAGGCTCCAGAGCATTTTTCTCTACACGAAAAATGGGCATTAAAAATTTAGAACATGTTCTATTTTTTCTCGTCGTTTTTCACGTCGTCGTTTTTCTCGTCGTGAAAAATGGCCGTGTGTACGCTTTAATGACGGGAAAAAAAGTGCATGCTCAGAAGCAAGTGATGAGATGGGAGCGCTCGTTCTGGTAAAACTAGCATTCGTAATGGAGATAGCACATTCGTCATGCTGTAAATTATTGCATCGTTTAATGCAGCGCATTCTCTTTTCTTCGTTATAATGCTACAATAATCAAATAATTTTGCTGCTGATATTCTCACAGAGTTATGACAAACTTGTTTCTTTATTATTTATTGTGATCTCATGAATAATCTTTATTTTTTGTAAGCCAGATCTCCCTAAAAATAATGAAATTATTTTTACAATCTTCCATTGAAGATGTTCTTTTTTGGTTATTATTTGGATAATATTTTAGACTGATTTCCATTTTTTTGGGGTATTTTTGAGTGTGTCCAGTTACCACGACAACATTATTATTTAGTATTATTTACCCTCAAGGAGGTTAGTGTCCCTTGTTAATTTGAAATTCTTTATTTTTAATAAAAACACATGGTCAATTTTTGTCTGGAAACAAAAAATCTATTTATTCTGGCATAAAAACAAATTAAAAGTGAAGGCAAAACAAAAACACAGGTAAAAGAAAAACAAAGAAGCCAGGAAGACAGCACTGGAGACCCTGCTTGAATTAGTGCAGACACAGATCACCACAGCAAACAACCAAGGATGTCAAGAAGAAAATAGGGACCATGAGAAGGACATATCATAGAATTATTTTTTGGTCTTCTTTGTAGCCTTCTTTGAAACCTTCCCTGTAGCCTTCTTTGCAACCTTCCCTGCAGCCTTCTCTGCAGCCTTTGCTAACCGTGTCTTTGGAGGCTGTGTCCCTGGAGGAGATCTTGTGGCAGGAGCTGGAGCAGTAACTGGAGCAGGAACTGGAGCAGGAACTGGAGCAGGAACTGGAGCAGGAGCAAGAGCAGGAACAGGAGCAGGAACATGAGCAATCTCCACAAGGTCGGTATAATCGGTGAGCTTCCCCATCATGCCCATGTTGACCGCCTTCAATATGATGGTCTCACATCGGAGATGCTGGCCCATGTCCATTGTTGGCAGTTTGTGCCCAATAAGGGCAGCAAATCCCTCTGCAGCGGTGGGGGGCACTCCGAGGGCCGCAGTAGCCTCTCTAATTAGGGCCTGTGTCTCCTCCTCCATCTGTATAAGCCTCCTGGCCCTTTTTGGTGGAATGCATAGAGGAGGTATCTGGGGCCTGGTGTTACGCCGTGTCCCACTGGGGCCTGCCTCCTCCTGGGTCCCACTGGGGCCTGCCTCCTCCTAGCTCACATTTTCTCCCCCCTCATCCTGGCTGGTTTAAATTTTGGTCTTCATCTATCACCAGTAGTGTATTTAGGTTTTGTGCTGCCCTAGGCCTGACTAAACTCGTGCACCCCCTAATTTAAATGTGACCCACCCCTTCCTGTCAAGGCCACACCCTTTTCTGTTTAAGACCCACCCCTTTTCGAGTGGGGACACTAGTTCTTAGGCCGGGGGGGCATTGGATTCCCTTAATTTGCATAGATTTCTTCTCACATCCTGTTTGGCTATGGGGCAGGAAGTGAAGGGAAATCTCTGCAATGGGACAGGGGTGGTAAAAAAATAAACTGACAGGGGCTGTAACCCTCCCTTTCTCTATCCAAAAGAAAAAGAAAAAGTGTTGCCTATAGTTCTACTTTAAGCACAAATTTCTGATAATTTTATGGAGAGGACTAAGAAGATATAACATGCCAATGGTGCAGCAGAAACATGTAGCACAGTGAGGAAGGTTTGTGGTCCAGGACAATAAGACACTCAAAATTAGAAGCAGCTTGCGTTACACTAACAGTGTAGTGCAAGCCAGCGGGGATTCTTTTGGTGCTGCCCCCCTGCAAAGTGCTGCCCTAGGCCTGGGCCTTGTTGGCCTAGGCCAGAATACAGCGTTGTCTATCACACACATTTGTCACCTCATGACAGTTGCAAATTGAATGCTAATAAATATTAAAGACAATCATTCTGACCCCTGCATTTTTCATTCTTGTCCCCATCATTTTTGGCCACTACTGTCTATTGATATGTCAAACACTTTTTGTTAAATCTTTAAATTTTTCCCACTAGTAACATCTATTTTACATCATTATACTTTTAGTACAAGAAATCTTTAGCTAAACACTATACCTGGCTCTAAATGGTCAAATCAGGCTCCTCCAGGAATTCAGGTTGTTCCTCCAAAGAAGGTTGAACTTGGCTGCAGGGAAGGCTTGAGGGTTGGCTGCAGGGAAGGCTGAAGCTACTTCTGGGGGGAAGGCTTGAAAGGGATTCCCTTGCTTACAGATGGTCATCAAGGATGTTTAGCTCACTGTAGTACCACAGATTTGGCTTGTAAATTTGATCTGCAGCTGCTCCTCCTGACCTCATCGATTTTAGGACTTTGTTGTGTTCAGTCCGATATGTGCCCCTAATGGTCCCAATTTTCTTCTTGACATCCTCAATTGTTCCTGTGGGGATCTGTGTTTTCATAAATTCAAGCATTCTCTCCAGTGCTATCTTCCTGGCTTCTTTATTTTTATTCATCTTATTTTTTGTCTGTCATAAAACTGGAAGATTCTTCCACCTTTGCAGGAACGCTGCCATAAATTCAGTATCTTTAAATATCTGCATGATTTCTGCAAGTAAAAACCAGACAAAAATACTAATGTCAGTCAAGACTCTACTACTAATCTTTCTCACCATATATAGGCCACAAACTCATCTACTGATCAGTCAAGTCAAAAAAATGTTACGTACCCTCGATCTACACGTTCGTTGCTTCCGACCTTCTTCCACACACTGGGCGTCGTTTTGACCCATGCGGATTACCGTTATAAACACTGCACATGCGCAAAGCTCTGCACGCTTTCCCCGCCCCTGACGTTCATTATACTACTTTCCCCGCCCCTTCTAGCTCATCGTAATGCAAGACAACATGGCGGACAGGAGGAAAGTCACAAAGAACCACAGACCCACAGATCCCGGAGAGGCCACAAACATGGCCTTCAAGGAGATGGTTGAAATGGTGGCAATATTGAGGAGGGAGGATTATGATGCAAAACATGGCCCATACAAAAAGCCTAATCAGGTCAAGGCCAAAATAATGGACAAAGTGGTGAAATCTCTGCAAATTAAATTTGGGGTACGCAGATCAAAAGAACAGCTCCGCAAAAGATAGTCTCACATCAAGTTGAGGGAGCCGGAGCAATACCACAAAATTAAAAAAGTTATTAGAAAAAGTAAGTAATTTTCATGTTAATCACATTATTATTACTAGCATGGTGCTGCATGTGCTTTTTCTTTAATGTAGTACAGTTCAAGATGTCAAGTTTCATGTTCTTGGGCACAATAATCGGTCGTAGGAATCATTGTTCATTCTCTCACTAATAATAATACAATGTTTTTTGTCGGATACAGTGTTAACTAAATTTGACCATGCCTATTTAGGCATGGTCAAATTTAGTTAACACTGTATCCGACAAAAACATCGTAATTTAATTAGTGAGCGATTGAACGATGATTCCTACGACTGATTATTGTGCCCAAGAACATGAAACTTGACATCTTGAACTGTTTATGTGTAAATATTTTTGGAAAATGGTTGTGTAGATGTGTTGGTAACTATATTTAACTAATCTAACTGGATTCAGTGTACGGTAAGGAGAGGATGCTCAGCATCTGGTTACACATCTGGACTTATTAGCACAAGTGTGGGCCACAAGAACAACCTTTTTAGGGTGTCACACACAGATGATCCAGTGGATACTTGGTGTGTTTCCATGTGTGAAACTTGACCAAAATAGATCATTGTACCAGCTTTGGTAATGGATACAATCATGTGTTCAGCTTAGAACTATTTACAAAACAGACAATTGTACCACACTTCCAAAGAATGATTCATATTCCTCTTTCAGGCCTAAAATCTTTTTTTACTCAAGTATACCTTTTGGTTCAATCTCATAGGGCTTCAAAGAGCTTCGAGACGGGAGCCTAGGAACCCCACACCTCCAAACCAAGACCCACAACCGCGGGATGTGGAGGAAGAAGTGGAGGAAGTGGAAAATGGCAACACCATAGGTCAGTGTCATACACCACAGATTCAGGTAATAGATGTAGGCCTGCATATTTATAATACATGGTGTGTTTCCAAATTTTAGGTGCTTTTCTGCCTGTGGAGCAAGAAAGATTCACCAGTCACAGTGCCCAGATGGTGATCAACAAAATCATGGTGTGCTCTCGTGACCTGGATCACATCAACCAAAACTTGCTCCAGATCAGGCAAAAGACCAAGCGGCTGGAGCAAAGAATAAAAAAGATCAGAGATGTGCTTGGGAGGGTTTAAATATTAAATATGGCACCAAATTTTACTTTTAATTTTGTTGTTTTGTAATGTTTTAATTGTTTTTAGTACAAGTGTACATGTTGAACTTTACAAGTTACATATGGTCCATGCGTTTTAGCAAGATAAAGACCCCCCCAAAAAAAATATATATACCATTTTCTATTTTTTTTTTTTAAAATACACATTTAAAATGCGCAACAATTAAAAACATTTTATACTCAACAATGTGTGGCTTCTTATATCAATGTTGCCTAAAAAAAATAAAAAATTGGGGGTGTTTACACTGACAATAATCGTTATTTACTAAAGAAAAATACACATGGCACTACAAGTGCACTAGGATAACCTAGGAGAAAGATGAAATCAACCCAAAGAAAAATATCAAGAAAAAGATGTTTTCATTATAAAGTATATTTTTATTAAAAGCAAACATTCAAATGTCATCAGGCATTGAAATGGCCCCCCCTACCCATAAAATAGTCCAAATAATGTTGGCGCACATCACGGCCGCTTTGGGGGGCCAAGCCTGTAGGGCCAGCTTCCTGGGCTGGCAATGCAAAATCTGAATATCGTGTGGCCTCAGGCCCAACTGAAGAAAAATAATTTGGAGAGTGTTTTTTTAGAAAATTATGTAGGATGCAACAGCACATTACAATGTGATTCCACTTGTATTCTGCCATATTTATTGAGGTCTGAAAAAGGCGGCTGGCCAGCCTGAAATTAAAGACCCTCCTCTCAGGGGTGAGGGTCCTTTGGGAAAAAGGCCTCATCAGATGTGGACCTAGTGCAAACGCCTCATTTGCTATGAAAACAAAGGGTAGTCCCTCTTCATTCTCTGCCACAGGTGACAATGCCAGGTCATCCGATTGTAGCCGTTGGGCGCACCACGTCTGGGCAAAAACTCCACCGTCAGACATCCGCCCATTTTTCCCCACATCCACAAAAATAAATTCATAATTGGCAGACACCACCGCCATCAGCATGATACTGTGGAACCCTTTATATTTAAAATAATAGGATCCCGAATGGGGTGGTGGCATGATGCGGACGTGCTTGCCATCAATGGCTCCTCCACAGTTGGGAAAGTTCCAACACTGGGAACACTCTGATGCCACATTCTGCCATTCCTGTGGCGTAGAAGGGAACTGTGGAGTCAAACAAGAAAAAATAATAATACTTTGATACATAAACATTGCAAGCAGATTATCACAAAACATTCTTGGCAAAACATCAGTATAACATTAATTTTGAAGGAGTATTTTAATAAGAGCTAAAAAAATTAGCACTAATCAGATTCCTCACCCCTCTGATGGACCAATTAAATTATTTTATGGGGAGGGGGTTCGAGATGAATTGGGGACCTCAGAAATAAAGGCTCTAACACTCTGTCTGAATTAGAACAAAAAAATAAATGAACACATTTTAGGGGGGAGGGGAGGGTCAAGCACTACAATGGAGCTGACAAAAAACATTGGGAAGTGACTAGGCTAGGTGTGTTTGGGCCCAGGATAGAATACGGGAGAGGTTGGTTATTGTAAATATGCATATAGGCCAAAAAAGGAGCATTAAAAGCTTACAACATGCAACAGGGGACATTCACAGCATATTACAATCATGGTAATTAGGGACTGCTGAAAAAAATACTATACATTAGCAAGCATTAAATACATAGAATGTGAGGTTAAAGGACAAAACTTACCTTAATATAGTCCTCCTGCAGGACTTGGATTATGACAGAACAGGTTTCTGGGATAATGAGGCCCAGAGCCTGGGGGGAGATGCCTGTCGAGAACTTGAGGTCCTGCAAGCTTTTCCCTGTTGCCAGGTAGCGCAACATAGCAACTAGCCTCTGCTCAGCAGTGATGGCTTCCCGCATAACGGTGTCCTGCCTGGTGATATAGGGGGACACCAAAGCCAAGAGCTACTGAAAAACGGGGTCAGACATCCTAAGAAAATTCCTGTAGTCATCAGGGTTATTCTCTTGGATCTCCCGCAGCAGAGGCATGTGACAGAATTGGTCCCGCTGGAGCAACCAATTCTTGGTCCATGAACTCCTCCTCACCCTGTTCATGGACCGGAGCTGGGATAAAGCAACAAGCCCAGCACCAAGCACAGCACGGTCTCGGCGACAAGAACGTACCCGCAACATGGCTACAAAACGGTCGTCTAATCAGAACAAACTAAAAGAACACACTGAAGAACAGCAAGGCCTCTGAAGAACGACCTGAAAAACAGTAATGAGCGGACAAGAACGCACTGCAAAAACAGATACGAACTGACTACAAGCACTGAAAGACAGATACGAACCCACAAGCACAAACTGAACACCAGAAAACAATCTTTAAAGCACGAAGACTTAAAAGCGTGAATCGTCTCTCACCAAACTTTTACTAACATGTGGTAACACGAAATCAGCAAAAGCAGCCCAAAGGGTGGCGCCATCCGAATGGAACTTCCCCTTTATAGTGCCGTTGTACGTGTTGTCGAACGTGTTGTACGTCATCGCGCTTTGCTCGAACATTTTTTTTCACGATCGTGTGTAGACAAGGCAGGCTTGAGAAGAATCACGTCGAGAAAAACGTTGTTTTTTCAATGACATTAAAAACGGACGTGTGTACGCGGCATAACGATCACGGCAATACCTTACACGTGTTGTTTAAATGTTATTTATTAATTTTTTATTTATTTTGTCTTTTATTTTACGTTTTTACACTGTTCTTTAAAAAAAAAAAAAAAGTAAACATCCCTTTTAATAGAAAAAATGCAAGACAGGACCTCTTGAATATGAGATCTGGGGTCAAAAAGACCTCAGATCTCAAATTTACACTAAAATAAAAATAAATAAAAAAATGTTTGAAAAAAAAAAAGTCTCTTTAACCGCTTAACAACCGTTTATGGCATATATACGTCAGCAGAATGCCTCATACAGGCACAATCACGTACCTGTACGTCCCCTTTAACTGCCTGCCATGTGGGCGCGCTCGCGACCCTGCAGTCATCCCCGTGAGTCTGACCGTGGGTCCCGCGGACTTGATCGCCGCAGGGATCCCCACGATCATCTCACAGAGGGATGGAGAGGGGAGATGTTAGTGTAAACACAACATCACCCCGCTCGCCTACTGACACTGTCACCGATCTCCGCTCTGAGTAATCAGAGCGGAGATCGGTAACGTGTCACTCATAGCCACGTCCTTAGGCACGTAGAATCATGCCCTTAGGCACACTTAACCCCTTCAGTGCCCCTAGTGGTTAACCCCTTCACTGCCAGTGTCATTTTTACAGTAACCAGTGCATTTGTATTGCACTGATCGCTGTAAAAATGACAATGGTCCCAAAAATGTGTCAAAAGTGTCCGATGTGTCCGCCATAATGTCGCAGTCACGGAAAAAATTGCTGATCGCCGCCATTACTAGTAAAAAAAAAAAATTATAAAAATGCCATAAAACGACCCCCTATTTTGTAAACGCTATAACTTTTGCGCAAACTTATCAATAAATGCTGATTGCAATTTTTTTTTACCAAAAATATGTAGAAGAATACGTATCGGCCTAAACTGAGGAAAAAAAAGTTTTTTTATATATTTTTGGGGGATATTTATTATAGCAAAAAGTAAAAAATATTGAATTTTTTTCAAAATTGTCGCTCTAGTTTTGTTTATAGCGCAAAAAATAAAAACCGCAGAGGTGATCAAATACCACCAAAAGAAAGCTCTATTTGTGGGAAAAAAAGGACGTAAATTTTGTTTGGGAGCCACGTCGCACGACCGCGCAATTGTCAGTTAAAGCGACGCAGTGCCGAATCGCAAAAAGGGGCCTTGTCTTTATGCTGCATATTGTTCCGGGGCTTAAGTGGTTAACCACTTGCCACCCTGGCCAATTCTGACATTTCTCTCCTACATGTAAAATCATAATTTTTTTGCTAGAAAATTACATAGAACCCCCAAACATTATATATGTCTTTTTAGCAGAGACCCTAGAGAATACAATGGTGGTCATTGTAACTCTTTATCTCGTTTAGGATTTGCGCAGCAATTTTTCAAACACGTTTTAAAAAAAAAAAAAAAAAACAGTTTCATTCTTTAAAAAAAAAAACAGCCCAATTTGTTTGCATAATGTGAAAAATGAAGTTACGCCGAGTAAATAGATACCTAACATGTCACGCTTCAAAATTGCACATGCTCGTGGAATGGCACCAAACTTCGGTACTTAAAAATCCCCATAGGCAACGCTTAAATCTTTTTTACTGGTTACTTCTCACCTGAAAAGTGTGACTAACCAGGAGGTTCACCCTTCAGGTGATGGGCAGCACCACCCACCCATCATATGTTTATTTTTAAACAATGTATAGATAGTGTGTACCGACCTGGAGGTAGTCCAGGCATGATAGATTCACGTGGATTACATGTCAACCCGCCGCTACAGGGTATTGATGTTGGTATGTGGAGGTGTACGGTATATGGGCTTTCTTAAAAAGGTTGATATAACCTCTATTGGGTCAGAATAGGGTTTATGCCTTCTGTATCTTGCAATATAAACTTTGAGTAAGGCTCAATAAGAGGAGAATTAGCAGTTTGAAGTAACGTTTCCTATAAACATTCAACACAATAATTTGCGTCACCTTGTAAGCTTGATTCCAAGGGCATTGTCAATACCGGGTTTACGCTGTTATTAACAAAAACATTTGTGATAGAACATATATATGTATCTCTAAAATACATAATCATCGAATTTTCGAACAATCCTTCACAGTAACCAGAGGTGCAGTGGGGGGGTTGCAGTGCTAATGTCAGGGAAATCCGTCCAACGGCGCGAATCAGCGGCCAATGCGCACGCGCGGCGGAATGATGCTTCAGCGCATGCGCGTGCGCGGGACGGCGCTTCTACGTCCTCGGGTGCGTGCGCCGACGCAGCGGCGCGCGCGCATGCGCGGCGGCGCACCAATAGGAATCCAGGCGGGCCTATTTAAAGAGACCCAGTTGCACTGACAAGTTGCTGGTTTGTCAGCTTTCCTGTATACCCAAGACTCTGGAAAACTATCTTGAAAATCGCCTTGTGACCCGGACTGGCTTGACTCCTCTGATCTCTCTCCTGGACCTGACCCTCGGCTTGCTATACGGACTTCTGCCTTCTCCTGTGTTTGACCCTCGGCCTGTGACTCGGATCTGCTGCCTGTCTACAATCCTTGACCTCCTGCTTGTACCTTTTGGACTTCCGCGTTTCCTTTGAACTCCTGCCTGGTTCCCGGTATTCTCTGGACTTGTTGCCTTTTACTGTGCTAGACGCCCAGCTGGGACTGTTACCTTGCAATTGCAACCCGGACTCAACCTGCACCGGCTTCCATTATCTCCTGCTGTTTGAACTTTACCAATCCGGCTAGTTCCTGCTTGAAGCCTGTTTCTTCAGTCTACTCAGCACTACCGGACCGTCTACAAGTACCCACCACCTGCCGGTAGCCGGTGCCGCTTCTCACCATCCACTCCCTGTCTCAACTCCAGGGGGTGGAGTGCGTCAAGTCGCAAAGGTGAACCACTCTCGGCATCTCGGCCTCGGTAAGTACATACCCTTACAGTACAAACCAGCCAGATGTCTGAGGCCGACAGGGTGCGTTCACCGTTCGAGACCCTATGTCAGCAAGTCACCGCACTAACCGATGCGGTTCAGAAATTACAAGAAGGTTATGTCCAAATGGATGGCCGCTTTCAGCTACTTACTGGAGCTACAGGACCAGCATCACCAGCTGCTACCGTTGCCAATGTTGCCTCCACGTCTCAAAATCAGGCAAATCCCACCGTAGTAATGGCTACCCCTGAACCCAGGGTCCCCCTGCCTGAGCGATTTTCTGGCGTCCGTAAGAAATATCGGGCTTTCAAAAATGCATGTTCTCTTTACTTCGCCCTTCAACCCAGGACTTTCTCTTCAGAAGTGGTAAAGGTGGGGTTCGTCATCTCCCTTCTAACCGACGAACCTCAGGCCTGGGCCCATGGCCTGATGGAGCAAAGCAGCCCCATACTAGATTCCGTGGACACCTTCTTCGAGAGTATGGCGCAGCTGTATGACGATCCTCAGCGATCAGCTACAGCTGAGTCTGTTCTCCACAGTTTAACCCAGGGGAGAAGGCCGGTGGAGGACTACACGGCAGAATTCCGGAAATGGTCAGCTGACACTGGCTGGAATGAGACGGCCCTTAAATACCAATATCGCCAAGGACTGTCTGAGGCTCTTAAAGACGAGCTGGCCAGGATTGGTGTTCCAACTACTCTGGAAGATTTGATCCAGTCTGTCACTCAGCTTGACAGACGCCTGCGGGAGCGGCGTTCTGAGTGTTTCCAGACTACCCGTCCAAACTGGACTTTGCCCCGATCAGCTCCTGCCTACCCACCCATCCAAGTTCCTACAGCATCTTCTCCTCCCGAGCCTGAACCCATGCAGCTTGGTCTGGTTCGTCCTCCCCTTTCTCCTGAGGAAAAGCAGCGCAGGCGTCAGGCCAATCTGTGTCTTTACTGCGGGGGTACTGGCCATTTCCTTCGGAGCTGCCCAGTGAGACCTAGTAAGTGTACCCTCAAAGACACTTTGAACTACCAAGTTTCTGGCTTACCACAGACTTATGTTGTTCTTTCTATTTCTCTACAGCTACCAACAGGAGCAACCCGCCTACCGGCGATTATTGATTCAGGAGCCTGCAGCTGCTTTCTGGACTCTTCACTTGCTTCCCAACTTCACTTTCCTCTGCAAACCAAGGACCGTTATCTTCAGGTTCGTCTGGCGGATGGATCCCTGCCTCGTTCAGGGGTAATTACGCAAGAAACAAAACCCGTCCTTGCTATCACGGATTCAGGCCACCAAGAATACCTTCGATTTGACCTCATCCCATCTCCCATGTTTCCCATCATCCTGGGCCTCCCCTGGTTACAAGCACATGAGCCTCATATAAACTGGGCCAAAAGGGAAGTTAACTTCACTTCTTCGTATTGTTCCCAACACTGTCTTCCCGCACTTCCAACTGTCTGTGCTACTTTAACCCCTCAACTGGATAACCTACCACATGTTCCATCAGTATACTTAGAATTCCAGGACGTCTTCGACAAACAGCAGGCCGACCGCCTACCTCCACATCGTCCCTACGATTGTTCCATTGACCTTCTGCCTGGCTCCAAAATTCCATTCGGCCGCATCTTTCCCTTGTCCGAATCTGAGTTGAAAGCCCTCAAGTCTTACATTGAGGAAAATCTGGAAAAGAAATTCATTCGCCCCTCTTCTTCCCCAGCCGGTGCCGGAATCTTTTTCGTTGAAAAGAAAGACGGGACTCTGAGGCCCTGCATCGACTATAGGGAATTAAATAAAATTACTATTAAAAATAGATACCCGCTTCCTCTCATCCCGGAGTTGTTCCAACGATTCCGATCAGCTCGGATCTTCTCTAAACTGGACCTTCGAGGGGCCTACAACCTCATCCGGATCAGGGCTGGAGACGAATGGAAGACGGCTTTTAGATCTAGGTTCGGTCATTTTGAATACTTGGTCATGCCATTCGGGCTTTGCAACGCCCCAGCTACTTTCCAGCACCTGGTCAATGACATTTTCCGTGAACACTTGGACGACTTCCTAGTAGTCTACTTAGACGATATTCTTATTTTTTCGTCCTCCCTTGAACTGCACCGAATCCATGTCATCAAGGTCCTCACTATTCTCCGAGAACATAGACTTTACCTCAAGGCCGAGAAATGTGACTTTGAGAAAACCACTGTGCAATTTTTGGGATTTATTATTTCTACCAATGGGGTTGCAATGGACCCGCAGAAAGTCAAAGCTATCCAGGAATGGCCAGCCCCAACAGACAAGAAAGGGGTACAACGGTTTATAGGTTTCGCCAACTTCTACAGGAGGTTCATTGTGGGGTTCTCCTCTATTGTGGCACCTATAACCCAACTGACACGCCAGGGCTACCGCTTTCACTGGTCACCGGAAGCTCAGGATGCCTTCGATAAACTAAAAAATGCATTCACATCGGCACCTGTATTGAAGCATCCAGATCCGCTACTGCCATTTACTCTGGAAGTAGATGCTTCAGAGTCAGCCACTGGGGCCATCCTCTCTCAAAGGCAGGGCCCCAAATCCCTTCTTCATCCAGTAGCCTTTGCCTCTCGTAAACTAACTTCTCCAGAACGTAATTATGACGTCGGAGACCGGGAACTATTAGCTATCAAATTCGCCCTGGAAGAATGGCGATACCTTCTGGAGGGAGCCCCTCACCCTGTCATGATATTCACGGATCATAAGAATCTAGAATATCTGAGAACAGCAAAATGTCTTCGACCCAGACAAGCCCGATGGGCCCTCTTCTTCACCAGGTTTAACTTTCATATCTCTTATAGGCCCGGTTCCAAGAACGTGAAGGCGGATGCACTCTCTAGGATGTTTCCCGAGACCCCTCAAGCAGAGGAACCAAGTACCATCCTATCAGCACAAAACTTTCTGCTCATCCCACAGGCTGATCTACTAACCTCCATAAAAGCCGCCTCTAAGCATTGTCCTGACCAAGTAACCTCTTCCCTAGAGAAGCATAATGACTTGCTCTGGTCCCAAGGTAAAGTCTTCGTCCCTCTGGAAACAAGGCAACTGATTCTGAAAACTTTCCACGACCACAAACTAGCTGGTCACTTTGGAACCAAAAAAACCATGGAACTAATCTCTCGCTCCTTCTGGTGGCCTGGTTGGAGACAAGATTGCAAGTCCTATGTTGCCTCCTGTACCCGTTGCCAACGGTATAAGGGACCCAAAACCAAGAGTTGGGGACTACTCAAACCTTTGCCTATCCCTGAACGTCCGTGGGCAGATGTGTCCATGGACTTCATTGTAGATCTACCGCCCTCTGGAGGTTTTACCACGATTCTGGTCGTAATTGACCGCCTCTCCAAAATGGCACACTTCGTGCCCATGATCGGTACCCCCTCTGCTGCAGATACAGCCAAAGCCTTCTTTCAGGAGATAATCAGGCTCCATGGGGTGCCTAAGAGCATCACCTCTGACAGAGGCGTTCAATTCACGTCGAAATTCTGGAAGGAACTTTGCAAATCTTTAGAAGTCAAGATTTGCCTATCATCGGCATATCACCCCCAGAGCAACGGACAGACAGAGAGAACCAATCAAACCCTAGAACAATATCTCCGTTGTTTTTGCTCAGCCTCACAAGACGATTGGTCCTCCCTATTATCCTACGCTGAATTTGCATATAACAACTCGGTGCATTCAGCCACCAGTCAAACTCCTTTTTGGGCCAACTTTGGCTTCCATCCTTCCTTCCTCCCTGATGACATTCCGGAGAGCTCTGTTCCTGCTGTTCAAGATCGGATAGCCTTTGTTCAATCTAATTTTCTGAGACTCCAGGAAATGATGCAAAACGCCCAGGAGTCTTACAAGAGACACTATGACAAGGGTAGGAAGGAAAATCCAGTCTTCAAAGTTGGGGAGGAAGTATGGCTCTCCGCCACCAACCTCAAATTGCCGATCCCTTCACGGAAATTGGGACCAAGATTTATAGGCCCTTTTAAAATCAAGCGAGTAATCAACCCTGTGGCCTTTGAATTGGCACTGCCCGACTCCTACAGGATACACCCGGTCTTCCACACGTCTCTGTTGAAACCAGTAGTCTCCAGCTCCTTCCCGGGAAGGGATGAGCCACCTCCTCCACCTGTGGAGGTTGATGGTGAAGATGAGTATGTGGTGGAATCTATCTTGGGCTGCAGGAAAAGAGGCAGGCAGTTGCAGTATTTAATCAAATGGAAGGGGTATCCCCCAGAGGACAACTCTTGGGAACCATCTAGGAACCTACATGCTCCCCGCCTAATTAGAGTCTTTCACCAGGAACATCCCGAGTTGATGTCTAGTCTGGGCGTCCGGAGTCCGCCCCTAGGAGGGGGGCACTGTCAGGGAAATCCGTCCAACGGCGCCAATCAGCGCCCAATGCGCACGCGCGGCGGAATGATGCTTCGGCGCGTGCGCGGGACGGCGCTTCTACGTCCTCGGGTGCGCGCGCCGACGCAGCGGCACGCGCATGCGCGGCGGCGCACCAATAGGAATCCAGGCGGGCCTATTTAAAGAGACCCAGTTGCACTGACAAGTTGCTGGTTTGTCAGCTTTCCTGTATACCCAAGACTCTGGAAAACTATCTTGAAAATCTCCTTGTGACCCGGACTGGCTTGACTCCTCTGATCTCTCTCCTGGACCTGACCCTCGGCTTGCTATACGGACTTCTGCCTTCTCCTGTGTTTGACCCTCGGCCTGTGACTCGGATCTGCTGCCTATCTACAATCCTTGACCTCCTGCTTGTACCTTTTGGACTTCCGCGTTTCCTTTGAACTCCTGCCTGGTTCCCGGTATTCTCTGGACTTGTTGCCTTTTACTGTGCTAGACCCCCAGCCGGGACTGTTACCTTGCAATTGCAACCTGGACTCAACCTGCACCGGCTTCCATTATCTCCTGCTGTTTGAACTTTACCAATCCGGCTAGTTCCTGCTTGAAGCCTGTTTCTTCAGTCTACTCAGCACTACCGGACCGTCTACAAGTACCCACCACCTGCCGGTAGCCGGTGCCGCTTCTCACCATCCACTCCCTGTCTCAACTCCAGGGGGTGGAGTGCGTCAAGTCGCAAAGGTGAACCACTCTCGGCATCTCGGCCTCGGTAAGTACATACCCTTACAGCTAAGCACTCCTGAGGGTCATTCAAGAGTAGCGAGGTAGAGGTATCCTGGGTATCAAAGATACCTGCTGTGAGTGAGTAAGACAATAGAACCTGTGTGTCAGGAAAATGGTCGTAGGAGAACTGGCAATAGTGCCAGTACTAGTAATGGATGCTTCCGGCACATTGCCATGCGCACTAGTGCAATGGTACCAACGTGCGAACGTGCATGCGCGAAGGCGCTAAACGGCGTACGCACATACGCACAATGTGACAGATGTGGCCACTTAATGGCCTATATAAGACTGCTGCTGAGCCCATCACATTGCTGGATTGTAATCGGGTTCCCTGTGTTTCATGTACGTTTGCACCTATTCATTGGATATCCTGTTGTGACCCGGCTTGTTCCTGACCTGTCTGATCTGCTCTCCTGGTTTGACCCCCTGGCTTGCTTTACTGACTTTGCTGCTATCTCCAGTGTCTGATCCAGGCTTGCACAGACTTGCTACTGCTAACAGTTCCTGTTACCTGCCTCTTCCTCCTGTTGGATGTAAAGTGTTTGACCCCTGGCCTGGCTTTCACTACAGTCTCCTGCACACACCACTGCCAAGTGTTACTGAGGACTCCTAGAGACTTTGGCCAAGCTTTGTATCCTGAATTATCCGGTATACTTTGGGTGACCACTGGCTCTACTCTCCTGTACCCATCTGGCAACCTGTGCTTCTTTGGGCACTACACCCTCTGTACCATCTTCTACTGCACTTAGCCACAAGGGGAGCCCTCTCGGCATTTTGGCCTCCAACCAGGTACGTGACACTGTGGCTGTTGTGTAGGTAGTATTGCTTAGGTGATGGGTGGAGGGAGCCAACATCATTGTGTAAGGTGTTGCCCTTTAAGAGTGTGGGACGGTCCCTGATATCAGTGTTGGTGCCTCTATATATAGTGTAAATAAAGTAGGTCTATGCCAAACAGAGGCGATCTCAGCCTGACTCTGAACCTGTGAGGTTCCTTAAGTGCTACCAGTTCGTGTTCATGTACTTCTAAAATGACCGTTTTTTTGGGGGGGTCCCCTCTTCTTATGCAAGAAAGCACTATAGCTGTAGATCCATAGTTTGTGAGAGCATATGTTCACGGGTCCATATGCGTCCCATGTGCACCGCTAGAGGGGGTATATAATGACTGCTGTGTGGTGCAGTAACTTGCCCTATGGGTGGTAGCATTTACTCCCATTCATTGGGTGAGAACTGATTTTATCGAGATGCCTCCTCTACACCCCCTCTCGCAGGCGGTAAACAATAGAATGCTACATTAGGGTGGCTTCTAAAACATGGCTAACACCCTGATAGGGGATGAGATGAGCAGTTTACCCCTCTGTGACCCTTAATAGGGTATGAGATCACCCATATGCAAAGATAAACATCAGAGTATGGGTCATACCTGTCCCTTTAGGACTGCGCAAGGATGTATGCTGGAGTCCCTGTGGGATTGAGAAATTACAGTTGATCATGTTTAGCTGGAGGGGGGGTGGGGGGACTAAGTTTATTTTTGTCAGTAGGTCTGAAATCGCTTGAACCCTGTGGAGGGGAAATGGGGTCTGCAGCAGTTTTGATTGAGATAAACCCCAACATACATCATTGTGGTGCAGCTCATTTTATACCATATATCTTTTATGTTCATCAGCTTGCAGTACCAGGAGGTAGGCATTATCAAAGCGGAGAGCTAGAGAGAGCGTATGCCCCTTGTGAAAGTCCATGCATCAGGTGGAGACGAACCCCTTGCAATTTATTAATATGGGCCCCAAGCAGAGAGGGAGGCAGCAGGCAAATATGGGCAGGCGTGGAATGCGACTGTTGGCATCGATAGTCTCATAGACTTGTAGTGGAATGCAGCCAAATGGCAGGACTGCAATTGAAAGGGAAGGAGGCTGACGGAATATTTGTATTCTTCAGCAAATATAGTCTATGTGTAATAGAGATAGCTTTATCAGTGAGAATTGTACCAGGTCAACAATTACAATTATGTGGTTGTGAGCAAGGTGGAAAAAACAAAACAGAGAGACTTATCTGAACCAAACGGGTCTTGCATCAGTTATCAGTGAGGGGTGCTTGTGGTTCTTTCAGCTGTTCCGCCAAGCCCTTTGCGGTTGTGGTGACTCAGTAGGGCTTGATCCATGATGGGAGCCTTGGATGGAGGTGTGGGATCTGGTTTCCGATGGGGATCGTTGTCTACGGAGGTGGGTGTCTTGTGCATCCATGGATTCTTACGGACGCGTGTCTCTTCTTGTGGGGGTGTGGTGGAATTCAGCATACCAGTTTGGGATGTCCATCACAGGAATACCTAAGGTGTCACAAAAGAGCTGGAGGTCCTCCCGTACTCGCAGCAGCACTGTACGGCCTTGTGTAGAGGCTGAGAGGCAGAAGGGGAACTTTCAGTGATAGTGTATGCCCCTGGAGCATAGAGTGTCGAGCAAGGGTTTCAGGCCCTTGCGGTGTTGCAATGTAATGCTGGAGAGGTCTTGGCAAATGTGGACATCTGAGCCCCCATAAAAGAGCTGTATTCTATTTTTAGCTTTTTTGAGTATCTCTTACTTCAGTTTATAGTCCACAAGGCAGCATATTATATCCCTGGGGGATCGGTTTCTCTCCCTTTAGACCTGAGGACACGGTGGATCCTTTCCATCTCCACGGCCATCTGGGCAGGCTGGTCTAGGAGATTATTGAATAGGCCTGTAACTGTAGCAGTAAGCTTCTCTGTTTCCACAGATTCTATCAGGCCGCAAAACCGCAAGTTATGGCGCCTGCCTCTGTTATCTTAATCCTCCATATGGTGATGGAGGTCTCTCAGCTGGAGGGTGTGGGCATCTACCTTGATGGTCACTCGGCTCGGCAGAAGACTGTGTCGTGTTGTGCAGCAACCCTCTCCACTTCATGGACTCTGTCAGCAATTGCATGTATGTCCAGGCACAGGTCAGAGATGGCTGCTGACAGTGTTTCCTTTTTTATCTGCAGTGATGGTGCGCAGGTCATGAAGGCTGGGGTGTTGTTGGGGAGGTTCACTGCTCTCCCCTGGCCCCTTTGAAGTGTGTGCAGGCGGCGTTCTAGTCAGTGGCGGAGCCGAGGCTTGTGACTGACCGTGGCAGGAAGCTGCCATATTGCTCCTTTGAGTCCGCAACAGCTCCGGTACGCTCTGGGTCAATTCTCCTTGTTGCTCGCGAGGAGAGCTGGTGCGGGTGGTGGAGGAGTTGCGCAATACTGTCCCCATGTTTGTGTAGTGAGTTATGCGTCCTGTGGAGCGGTGGAGACCCGTAGCGGCGGAAGCTCTGGTTTCAATCGGCCATTTTCCAGCGAGGTCAAACCATGCCCTGATCAGCGATACTTTTTATACAATTATGACAATCGTTACCTGATATCCCACTCTCTTTCTTTTATTTTGTACCCTCATAGGCTTTGACTTTTATATGATGATAATAATATTAATAAAAAATATATTCAACCTAAAAAAATATTTTTAGGATTCACTTTTTGTAAAAGGAGATTACAAATCCATTGTGTTAAGTAGGCCAATTTTGACTAATTGTGTTCTCCTACTTTAGCCCACAGCATATTTTGACTAATAATTACATCAGCCTTTTCTAAGTAGCTGGGAGTGATACTCGAAATTACAAAAAAATATTGTGTGTTCTATTTTTTACATTTAAGAAGGAACTCATTTAGCAAGATGCATTATATTTTTCTGTGATTTTTAATAGGCACATCCATGTGCCCCTGAAAAAGCCAAATTAACAGTACTGTTATTTATGATGAAAATTTTGTACGTTTTGCATGTAATGATATTATAGTGGTAGTACTTTAAAGGGGTTGTAAAGGTTCATGTTTTTTCACCTTAACCACTTAACAACCACCTGCCGACAAATAACGTCGACAAGGTGGTTGCTTAACTCTGGGAGGACGTTATATAATGTCCTCCCAGAATCGCGCTCCCCCGCGCCCCCTGGGGCGCGCACACGGACCCGGCGGACCCGGCGGATCCTCTGGACCCGGCGGATCACGAATCGCGGTAAATCGCCGCTGATAGCGGCCGTTTACCACGTGATCGCTCCGTCAAATGACGGAGCAATCACTTGTAAACAGACCGGCGTCATTTGATGACGCCGGTTCCTCCCTCCCCTCTCTGTACCGATCGGTACAGTGTGAGAGGGGAGGGGGAGGGAGCGGATGGCAGCAGCAGCACTGTGGGCTGGATCTGTGACAATTGCAGTCACAGATCCAGCCATCCATCCATCCCTGCTCAGCCATCCCTGTGCTATACCCTGCCAATACTCTGCAATACACCCTGCCAATACTCTGCAAAATACCCTGCCAATACTCTGCAAAATACCCTGCCAATACCCTGGTGCAATACTCTGCAATACCCTGGTGCAATACTCTGCAATACCCTGGTGCAATACTCTGCAATACCCTGGTGCAATACTCTGCAATACCCTGCGCAATACTCTGCAATACCCTGCAAAATACTCTGCAATACCCTGCAAAATACTCTGCAATACCCTGCAAAATACTCTGCAATACCCTGCGCAATACTCTGCAATACCCTGTTCAATACCCTGCAAAATACTCTGCAATACCCTGCGCAATACCCTGCAAAATACTCTGCAATACTCTGGTGCAATACTCTGCAATACTCTGGTGCAATACTCTGCAATACCCTGCGCAATATTCTGCAAAATACTCTGCAATACCCTGCACAATACTCTGCAATACCCTGCACAATACTCTGCAATACCCTGCACAATACTCTGCAATACCCTCCACAATACTCTGCAATACCCTCCACAATACTCTGCAATACCCTCCACAATACTCTGCAATACCCTCCACAATACCCTGTGCAATACCCTCCACAATACCCTGTGCAATACCCGTGCAATACCCTGCCATACACCGCAATACCCTGCCATAGTCCGCAATACTCCGCAATGCCCTGCAATACTCCGCAATGCCCAGCAATACTCCGCAATGCCCGGCAATACTCCGCAATGCCCGGCAATACTCTGCAATAACCACTTCCCGCCCTCCGGCCGTCATATGACGTCCTTGACTTTGTGCGGGGATATCTGAATGATGGGAGCAGCTACAGGCATCATTCAGATATTAGCTTTTTCAGCCGGCGATTCCCTACACCATAAGAACAATCATAGCGGCTGTTCCACCGCTTGATCATTCTTACGGGAGGCGAGAGGGGATGTCCCCCCCCGCCGCCCTCCGGTGCTTCTACCGACTCACCGCTACGATCAAAGCCAGGATTGTTGTTTTTTTTTTTGTTTTTTTTTTCAGGCTTCCCAGCCTAGAGGTGAGATGTGGGGTCTTATTGACACCCCCCCCCCAGATCTCACTGTAAAGAGGACCTCTCATGCCATATTCCTATTACAAGGGATGTTTACGTTCCTTGTAATAGGTATAAAAGTGATCAAAAAAATGTTTAGGGCGGAAAAACATGTCAAACTAAAATAAATAATATTTTTTTTTTTTTTTTTTAAAGCGCCCCTGTCCCCGTGAGCTCGCATACAGAAGCGAACGCATACGTAAGTCCCGCCCACATATGAAAACGGTTTTCAAACCACACATGTGAGGTATCTCTGCGAACGTTAGAGCGAGAGCAATCATTTTGGCCCTAGACCTCCTCTGTAACTCAAAACATGTAACCAGTAAAAATATTTAAAGCGTCGCCTATGGGGATTTTTTAAGTAGCGAATTTTGGCGCCATTCCACGAGTGTGTGCAATTTTTAAGTGCGACATGTTAGGTATCTATTTACTCGGCGTAACTTCATCTTTCACATTATGCAAAAACATTGGGCTAACTTTACTGTTTTTTTTTTTTAAGCACAAAACATTTTTTTTTCGTAAAAAACGCGTTAAAAAAATTGCTGCGCAAATATCGTGCGAGATAAAAAGTTGCAACAACCACCATTATATTCTCTAAGGTCTTTGCTAAAAAAACATATATAATGTTTTGGGGTTCCATGTAATTTTCTAGCAAACAAATGATGATTTTTACATGTAGGAGAGAAATGTCAGAATTGGCCTGGGTGCTCCAGAACGCCTGAAGGTGCTCCCTGCATGTCGGGCTCTGTATGTGGCCACGCTGTGTAAAAGTCTCACACATGTGGTACCGCCATACTCGGGTGTAATAGCAGAATGTGTTTTGGGGTGTAATTTGTGGAATGCATATGCTGTGTGTGAGAAATAACCTGCTAATATGACAATTTTGTGAAAAAGAGAAAAAAAAAATCTTGATTTTGCAAAGAATTGTGGGAAAAAATGACAACTTCAAAAAACTCACAATGCCTCTTTCTGAATACCTTGGAATGTCTTCTTTCCAAAAAGGGGTCATTTGGGGGGTATTTGTACTTTTCTGGCATGTTAGGGTCTCAAGAATTGAGATAGGCCGTCAGTACTTCAGGTGTGATCAATTTTCAGATATTGGCACCATAGCTTGTGGACTCTATAACTTTCACAAAGACCAAATAATATACACCAATTTGTACTTATTTTTACCAAAGATATGTAGCAGTATAAATTTTGGCCAAAATTTATGAAGAAAAAATAGTAATTTGCAAAATTTTATAACAGAAACGAAAAAAAAATCATTTTTTTACAAAATTTTCAGTCTTTTTTCTCTTATAGCGCAAAAAATAAAAAACCCAACAGTGATTAAATACCACCAAAAGAAAGCTCTATTTGTGTGAAAAAAAGGACAAAAATTTCATATGGGTACAGTGTTGTATGACTGAGTAATTGTCATTCAAAATGTGAGAGCACCGAAAGCTGAAAATTGGTCTGGTTATTAAGGGGGTTTAAGTGCCCAGTGGTCAAGTGGTTAATGCATCCTTTGCATTAAAGTGGATGTAAACCCACTCTCATCCTTTCTAAACTACTGCCAAAGTGGTGATCTATAAGGCTATACATGCCTTGTGCATGTATCATTATCTGTCAAATGTCTCCAGTTTAGCTGTTTAAAGTCCCCTAAAACTGCAGATTCAGTGGTCGGGTCTGTTTTTCGGCACTCGTGGGCGGAGTTGTGATGCCAGCAGACTCCCCGCTCACCTCTACACTCCCCTTGGCCAGAGCGTGCAGGAGAGGCAGAGCGTGCTCACGGCCCCCTTTCAATGCTACTGAAATGTGAATGTCCAGTGACACTCGGGGATTATCGGTGCAGCAGGGACAGCTATGAACACCATCCCCCTGAATGCAGGACTCGGGAGTGTGCCCGCAAGGTAACCCCCTTGGGAGAGCGCTTCCCAGAGGGGTTATCTGAGGCAGGGAGGAGCCGAGAGAGCCGCCGGGGGACCCCATAAAACGCAGTTCGGGGCCACTCTGTGCAAAACGAGCTTCACAGTGGAGGTAAGTATGACATGTTTGTTATTTAAAAAAAAAATGCAAACTTTTACAACCACTTTAAGCTTAGGTTTAAAAATAAATTTAATAGAGAGAGATATCGGTTACACTGCCTAAAACTTGCTACTTTAAGCCCTGGAGTATGTGTCATTTCCTTTAACAGTTGTCTTTATCTACCCATAAGTCCAAAATGCTTGGACAAAAGACTAAAGGCAAATAGGCTGTTCCCTTTGCAACAGAATTTTCACTTTGTAAGGAACTTTTTCCCTGGCTTAGCATATGTGGGAAAATGTCACTTTGAAAAGAATAGACATGTGAGGTTTATTTTGTTCCGAATTTATTTAAGTTATTCGGAAATTCTGATGTATCCGAATTTCCGAATTAAAATAGTACCTAATTTAAACAAATCCAAAGTAATGAAATTTGAATTCGGACGAATTTGAATTCAAATCGTTTTCCAATTTCTAAAGAGAATAAAATAGAATAGAAAATAAAGGAATAGAATAGAAAAAAAAGGTTCTATTCTATTCCTTTTTTTTTCTATTCTATTTTGTACTTTTTGGAAATTGGAAAATTATTCGAATTCGAGAACCCCTCGAATTCGAAAACTTTTCAATTTCAAAAACTATTCGAAATTGATTTGAAAACTCTTAAAATTCAAAAACTATTTGAGAACTTTTCGAAATCAAAAACTATTCAAAATTGATTCGAAAACTTTTAGAA
This sequence comes from Rana muscosa, assembly GCA_029206835.1. Lineage (NCBI taxonomy): Eukaryota > Metazoa > Chordata > Amphibia > Anura > Ranidae > Rana > Rana muscosa. The sequence goes on along the minus strand of CM055117.1, from coordinate 796,930,486 downwards.
TCGATTTGAAAAATGAATAAACAAAATGAATCCCAAAAATGAATTAAACGAATGAAACAAATTTAACTAAACAAATTTATGTAAATAACGAATCGAAACGAAACAATTGTTTTCGTTCTGCACGTGTCTAGCAAAGAATACCCAAATTACATAGAAGAAAAATAGAAAACAAATATTGCACATGATTAGATGATGGAAGTCAGAAGAGCTTCACCTCGTTCATTAAAATAATGGAAGCTACAATTGGAAAGTGAAAATTGCCTTACAAATTAACTGGCTATTTGCCTTTAGTTAGTGAACCCCTGTTACCTTTTCTACGAAGGAGTAGTCTGCTGTTTAATGCTTGCTGAGTGAATTATCTGAAGGACAAGGGGGAATTTCCCTTCTGGGCTGGTGCACAGAGTATATATTGGCCCTGGATGAAGATGCCCCCCACCCCCCCCAGTGAGGCCTCAGTTAGTGGGGGACCCAAAGTCAGTGACAGTTGCTGCACATTATATAACTATCTGTGTTTTGTGAAGGCCTGCATCACCGTGCTTGGAAGAGATATGTTTTCCATCATTCACTTCCTTTATGGCTATGAAATATTGTGGTTGATTTACCAAAGGCAAAAATCTCTGCTCACTTTACCACAGTCACTAAGCTCTGGGGAAAATTCCCTTGCAGAATGCAGCTTCACTTGCAAAGTAAATCAACCCCATTATGTGACTGAAAGTCAAGAGCTGCAAAGGAAGCCAAAGCTGGAGAAGTACAACACTTTGAAATTTTTAGTGCTCATTTGTTGAAGAAAGCTGACTGATAAAATGTTGTGATGGCATAGTATTTTATTTAACTTTTTATGTTGGTGAGCCCCCATTAATTTCATAGAGATGCAGTCAACATATTCAGCTTATAAATTACTGCTACTTCTATGTATACAGTTTGTTTCTTTAAAACAACATCCACTTTTCACCATGGCCACCAATCACCATGGCACACTTGTGGGATCCACTTTTAACCCACAGGAATATGTTTCAATAATGAAAGGGTCCATTGCTTCCAGTCTTCCCCGGTGCCAACACTCCATTAATGTCGTCCATTAACCACTTACGGACCGCCCACCGCAGAAATATGTCGCTACTTTGAAGACGAAAATCATTGTTATGGTAGCAGCTAGCTACCATAACCCTGATACTCTCTTCAAGAGTGGGCGGTCCGCTTTAAGATAAAAGTGGTCTCTGCGGCAGGTTCGCCATGAGATCACTATTATTGGTGGCAGGAGAGGGGTCCCCCCTCCCGCCACTCTCCGGTGCCCTCCACCGCTTACCGGAGCCGTCGGCAGCGGCGGAGGCGATCGGGTCCTGTCCCTGGGCTGACATGGAGACGAGTGAGGGGAAGATGGCCCCCACTGGTCTCCATATCATTGCAGGGCGGAAGCGACATCAAAACGTCACTTCCGGGCCAATGCTCTTAAAGTGGTTGTAAACCCTTACAACACACTTTATGCTACAGGTAAGCCTATATTAAGGCTTACCTGTAGCTACCCAGGATATCTCCTAAACCTGCACAGTTTAGGAGATATCCCCCTGTGTCTGCATGTGCTGAAGTGATTGGCACATGCGCACTGAAGCAATGGCACGACCTGCACGCATGTGTGGGAGTGACATCATGGCGGCTCCGGGCAATCACAGTCCGGAAGTAAACTCTGGGAGAGATGTCCGCGGCCGGAGGGGGGGTCGAGCACCACTGCGGGGGCTTCGATCTGAGGTAAGTAATACATAATGAGCTAGTATGCTATGCATACTAGCTCATTATGCCTTTGTCTTGCAGTTTGTTTGTTTTTTAAGGGTTTACAACCACTTTAAAGGGACATTTTTTTTTATTACATTTAAAAAAAAATTGTAATTGAGTTTTAGTCTAAATATGAGAAGAGAATACTCATGCTGTTGGAGCACATACAAATCTTTGTCAAGAATTGATCTGGCCCTGGGGAATGATAATTTTCTGCCTTTGGTGGAGTCAAACCAATATGGCCCTAGGTGCCTCTCAGACCATTCCCCACTTATATTGAATATACAACCTGAGGGACAGACATTTACTCCTTTCTGGAAAATTAATCCACAATGGCTATTATTACTGACAGAAGAAGATAAGATAGAGTTACAGTTAATTGAATTATTTAAGGAAAATAAAAACTCAACTTCTTTATTAGTAGTTTGGGACACAATGAAGGCATATATGTGTGGTATAATGATTAAAGAAATCTACAAAATTAAGAGTTCATCTAGGAGGCGAGAGGAGGAAGTAATGAAAAGGGTGACTCAAACAGAACAGGATTATATTAGGGATCCCATAGAAGAAAAGAGATTGGCATGGCAGGAGGCTCAGGCAGCTCATAAAAGTTTGGCTCTAACTAAAGCAGAAAATGGTAGATTTTTTCAAAAACAAAAACATTATGAGATGGGGGAACAGGAGGGACGTATGCTGGCAGTTATAGCTCAGGCACAAGAAGGCCCGATTACTGTCACAGCAGTTAAAAATCTTGAAGGTGAGGTGAAGTATGACACAAGTAGTATTCAGAAGATATTTGTTGATTTCTACACCTCACTCTATGAGTCTAAGGTGTCGAACCCTACTAACCAAGCTAAACAATTCTTGGATAAATTGGCTCTTACAAAACTTAAATTAGAGGATAGAGAAGCACTCGATAGTCCCATATCCCTGGAAGAATTAAGCTTAGCCATTTCACAAACTCTTAGTAATAAAGCACCAGGGTTGGACGGACTGCCGACAGAGATATATAAAAAAAATTGATAACATTTTATTACCAGAACTTCTAGAGGTACTAAAAGAGGCGTATGAAAAACAAATACTTCCAGAATCAATGCAGGAAACAATAGTAATAGTGATTCCAAAACAGGGTAAGGACCCAGTGCTGCCTGAATCATATCATCCTATATCCCTCCTTACCTCAGATGTTAAAATTTTGGCCAGGGTTCTCGCAAATAGGTTATCAAAATACATTAGTAGTTTGATACATGAAGATCAAACGGGTTTTATTCCAAAGAGAGCAGCTGCAACAAACATTCGCAGATTATTTTTGAATTTGCAATTGCCTATGGAAAATAGAGGATCTAGAGCAATAATATGCTTAGATGCCCAAAAAGCCTTTGATATGGTGGAGTGGGAATATTTATGGACTGTACTGGAGGCTTTTGGAATAGGTACGGGTTTTTTAAAATGGGTGAAAATATTATACAGGGACCCTAAAGCAAGGGTAAGAATTAATAATACACTATCCAGCCCGTTTACCTTATCTAGAGGGACAAGACAGCCTTGTCCCCTATCGCCATTACTGTTCGCTATAGCAGTAGAGCCCCTTGCCCTTGCCATTAGACAATCAACCAAAATAGTCGGATTTTGTCGGGCAGGAAGAGAGGATAAAGTGGCCCTTTATGCAGATGACGCTCTTATTTTCCTGGAGGATACCTCAAACTCATTATCGGAACTTATGAGCCTTATTTCCATATTTGGGTTATTTTCGGGTTTCCAGATTAACTGGGATAAATCCATACTATTACCAATAGATGAGTTAAAAACCCCATTATTAAATCAAGCCTCTAAAATCCAAATTAAGGACACAGTGAAATATTTGGGGATAGAGGTTTCTCGGGATGTAAAAGACTATATTAATTTAAATTTGAAACCATTATTAGCAAAATTCAAAGATAAATGTTGGTGTAAGTTACCTCTGACGGTGATAGGAAGAGCAAATCTTATCGAAATGATTTGGGCGCCGCAATTACTTTATGTGTTTAATAAATCACCCGTATGGATTACAGCCTTTTGGTTTAGAAAAATAGAATCTCTCTTTAGAGAGTTGATTTGGAGGAATAAATGACCACGTATAAAGTTAACAACTTTAATGTTAAATAAGGAAGAGGGTGGTCTTGCAATCCCCATCCCAAAAACTTATTTTTAGCCTCACAAATACAACATTTTAGTGGATGGACAAAAGTATTACAGTCTGATCCTATACAGAATCTGCTATTATCAGTTTATGAAGTTTATCCACTAATTTCTTTACTAGAATCGAGAAATCAATTGTGTGATAAAGAAATCCATACGGGTAAATTATTTGACATGGTATGGCAGGAAATGAGGAAAATTACTGAAGTAAAGGGGTTTACTTCATACATGCCAATTTGGAATAATAGTAGATATGTGGAGCTGGGGAAATTGGAGGGGTTTGAGTTTTGGAGGCAGAAGGGACTAAGGTATATGCCACAGCTATTTGAGGAAGATGTGATGAAAACCTTTAGTGAATTAAGTAAAGAATGGGGGCGTGGCCGACCGGAGCTGAAGATGGCTGCCTAAGTTGAGAGCTCCTCATCCCAGAGACGACAGCGGAACGACTACGGCCCACACAACTACACCATCCACGGCCAGCCTAGCTGCAGAACCTCTCCTGCATACAGGAATCATGTCCAGGAAGAGATACACGGACTACAAGCCGCAGAAACTGACCGAGTTTGCCTTTAAGCCTGCGGAGAAGGTCAGTGGGATCAAAGATGGCGCCGGCTCTGCCGCGCCGAGGGACCAGCGGGCCTCTTACACTGACCTTCCGGACGCTGATCCGGATAATCCATGCCTCCCTGAGCCCCCAGGCAGCTCCGATCACCTCCCCGAATGTGACCCCCTCACTAGCAGCCCCGCAAAGGCTAGAATGCGTCTTGACGCGCTGCCGCACCAGACGGCACAGGCACTAATTGAGGCCCCGGCTTTCAACCCCTTCTCCTCAAACCAGGCCCTGCACTCCTCTGTGGCGTCCTTCCCCACCTCAGGGCAGCCTGTACTAGATTCAACCCTGAAAGATATGCTATTATCACTACAATCCTCTCTAATGACTGATCTCTCCTCACTCTTTACAAAAGTTACATCTGACATACACTCATTAGATGAAAGAGTGTCGACCATAGAAAGAGGTATGACTGAATGTGCCTCCACGGTGAATGGGGTCATAGATGCATATGAAGACATTAAAGAAGAACAAGCATGGCTGCGCACCAAGCTGTCCGATTTAGAAGACAGATCTCGCAGAAACAATGTTAAGCTACGTGGGGTCCCTGAAACAATACCACCAGCTGACCTACCCAAATACGCTAAAGAGCTTATGCACATCATACTCCCTGAAGCGTCACCCAGAGATTTAATAATTGACAGAATACACAGGATTGCTAAACCATCCCATCTCGCTGCCACTGTCCCCAGAGATGTACTCATGAGAGTGCATTTTTTTCACGTTAAGGAAAATCTCATGTTTGGGGTTCAAGCTAAATCCCCCCTTCCTGCTCCCTTTACTGATGTGCAAATGTTCCCAGATCTGTCCAAATTCACACTCCAACTCAGAAGACAACTAAACCCAATCACTAAGGGGCTCCAAAACCACAAAATCCAATATAAATGGAGGCACCCAGCCACACTCCTTATCACTAAAGATGGCAAATCGCATGTGGTCAACGACCTTACTGCAGGCCTGAATCTGCTCCATGCCTGGGGTATATTGCCGGAACCACCCGCTCCTCTTCCTCCACGCAACAGCAACACCCAAGCACGCCGTAACCTGGACCAAAACTTCGCCTAGGTGACCACCAGTTCCACCACTATGGTGGGCCGAACAACTTTTTCTTTTTTTTTTCTCATACGCCTCTGGGATGTCAGAGTATATTTTTGAAGACTTCAGTTCTCCTTGTTCAGACTGTTTTTACCCCCTTTCGGAGGTCGCAGCGGAATTATGCTCCACCTCTATTTACCACCTCAGATGAGCACCACAGTTATAGTGGTCTTTTGCTACAGTTACTACTTCATACTAGCATAGCGCATGCTCCTCAGAGTCGCGCCTTTATTCTGTTAAACGCTGACTGTGTCCAGATTTTTGTTTCCTGTAAAGTCTTTATTTTTTATTTTTTTATATTTCTTTTTTTCTCTCTTGTACTGTTACCATTTTGACATATTGCTCTATTCACGGCTCTAGCATTCACTTTGGGGGAGGACCCGGATCCTTTCTTCTCCAGCCACGACTACCTGGGCCCGTCTGACGACATACCGGATACCTACCAACTAACTGTAAGTGCAGACCTAACTCCATAGTCTTGCCCACACTTACACAATGCCCATCAATTTTCTGTCCTTGAATGTTAATGGGCTTAATCACCCAGCTAAACGCCACTCCCTGTGGAAAACTGTCCAAGCTCTTCACAGCGACGTTGTTTGCATTCAAGAAACACACCTACTACAAACCGACATACGGCTGTGCACCAACCGGCTGTTTCCCCACGTCTTCCATGCACACTATGCCTCTAAAGCCAGAGGCGTTATGATAGCAATTAGAGACAAGGTTGATTTCCACCTATCCTCTGTAACCCTTGACCCGGAGGGGCGTTACATAATCCTGGTTTGCACCATCGGCAAGACACCATACACCATCGTCAATCTCTATGCCCCAAATACTCACCAGATTAACTTTATCCGCAAGATCTTCAGACTCATTAAATCTGTGAAGAAGGGCCACCTCATAATTTGCGGGGACTTCAACATAGTCCCAGATATTCACTTAGACTCCACTTCTGCTGCGAAAAGGAGACCTTCCCCTTTGAAAGGGCTACTAACGGCTCATGACTTGCTTGACGTATGGAGGTGCCACCACGGCACAGAAAAAGACTATACTTACTTCTCTCATAGCCAAAATTCTTACTCCAGAATTGATATGTTTCTGTCCGACAAATGGGTACTACAAAAAATTGTTGCCTCCGCAATCCACACCACCACATGGTCAGACCATGCCCCTATCTCACTTTCCATTGACGATTCTAAACGCACCCACAACTCATTTATCTGGAGAGTTAATAACTACATTCTACAACACAAGGACTACGCTCCAGAGATAGCAGCCCACATTAGTGATTTTTTTAAATTTAACGAAGGCTCAGTGTCTGACCCTAACGTGGTGTGGAGTGCGCACAAGGCTTATATGAGGGGAATCCTGATGAAAATTAATGCGGTACATGGGAAGAAGAGAACGCAGCGAATAGACGAACTTTCTTCCCAGATAGCAGACCTAGAAACGCACCACAAAACTAACCCCCACACCCCTTTACCTGACCAGCTAACGTCCCTAAGACAGGAGCTTCGCTCTTTACTACTACATTCCTTTGACCGTATACAACGAAAATTAAAAGCCACCACTTACTCAACTTCCAACAAGGCTGGGAAACGCATGGCACAGCGTCTTAAAGGTAGACGTGTCAAGTCCAAAATACAACACCTGTACCACCCTCATACTCACACCCCCTTGACGAACCCACAGGACATCGCCAACGCATTTAGTGACTATTATAAAGACCTGTACAATTTGAATTCAGATCCGAACACCCCCCAACCCTCTCAAGACGACATTAACCGCTTTCTTAATGACTTGCATCTGCCTGTTTTGACACCCGATCAAATCAAACATCTGAATGCTCCGTTCTCGGAACATGAAATACGGAAAACAATCCGTTCTATTCCCGCTGACAAAGCCCCTGGTCCCGACGGATTCTCGGGAGAATATTATAGACAATTCTCTGACCAATTGATCCCACACTTGGTTGAGATATTTAATAACGCTGCCTCCTCTTCTCAGTTCCCAAATGACATGTTAAACGCTCTTATAATTACGATACCCAAACCAGGGAAGGAGCCGACCTGTCCTCAAAATTTCCGCCCGATATCCCTGCTAAATTTGGATATCAAGCTATACGTTAAAACTATAGCAGCGAGAATGATCGACATAATGCCCACACTGATCCACAAAGATCAATCAGGCTTCACAAAAGGCAGACAGGCATCGGATGCCACGAGGAGAATGATAAACATCATACATCAAGCGGAAATTACTGGAACGCCTTCTCTGCTCCTCTCTTTGGACGCGGAGAAGGCGTTCGACAGAGTACACTGGGCCTACCTCAGATCGGTACTACAGAAATTTGGTTTTGATGGATATATTCTTAACGCTATCATGGCACTATATTCATCCCCCTCGGCCACAGTCTTTACGGAAGGTATGACATCCCACCCATTCCCCATATCCAATGGCACCCGACAAGGTTGCACCTTGTCACCCCTTATTTTCAACCTCCTTATGGAACCTCTGGCATCACGCATACGAGAACACAACTGCATTTCGGGTATACAAATAGGCCAGATCTCACATAAAATAAGCTGTCAGGGTCACCTGTGGCCAGGTGACAGATGCACACCGTAGGGGGACAGGAGTGCACCGCGAGGTAGTGAACCCTATGGCTGGCTTCTGCGGGTAGGAAACTGGGGGGTTGTGGAAAGCGGGACCAGAGGAGCACAACCGAGATCCTAACGGAAGCTAGAGCCAAGATTCCCCAGGGCGCGGAGTCTAAGACCCAGCTGGTCTTCTCCAGGGCCTCTAGTGGTGAGGATGTTGTGCTGCAGGCTGGGACCAGGTCGCGGCCCCTGGAGTTTCCTAGCTCACGCCCCGTAGGATAAGGGGAAAAGAGGGGAAGCAGCAGCACAAGATAAGGGAGAACCGAATAACAAGCCGAAGGTCAGGGGCCACAAGCAGACAAGGATAACGAAAGAATGAGCCGAAGGTCAAGGGTCACGAGCAGACAGGGATAGTCGGGGACAAGCCAATAGCGTAACAGAGAGACAGACGTAGCACACGGCAGGCAGGAACCCAAACACACAATGCCTAACAAACACGTTGATCAGCAAGGCAGGCTTGCAGTGCACAGGTTAATATAGTGTTCTGTGATAGGGCCTGGGGTGGAGTCAGGCTGGGAGGAGATTATAAAGGAAGCCAGGTGAAGGAGGTCTGGTCTCTAGATGAACACATGAGGAGGAAGGTAAGATGGCAGACAGACATTAATGCATATCCATGACAGTACCCTCCCTCTTACGAGGCCTCCCCCTTCCCCGCCTGGGCCCAGGTTTAGAGGGAAACTTCAGATGAAACTCCTTTAACAGACGAGGTGCAAAGACCTCAGATGCAGTGATCCAAGACCTCTCCTCAGGACCAAACCCTTTCCAATGAACGAGGTACTGAAGAACGCCTTTACAGAGTCGGGAGTCCAGAATTTGACTGATCTCGTACTCCTGATTATCCTCAGAGACAGGCGCCACGGTAGGGAGAGGACGAGAGAATTTATTGAGGACTAAAGGCTTTAGAAGAGCAACATGAAAGGAGTTAGTGATTTTAAGGCTCTTAGGAATCTGGAGTTTGAAACAAACCGGATTCAGTTTAGCAGTTACCGTGTATGGACCGATGAATCGTGGAGCAAACTTCAGAGAAGGAACTCGGAGCTTGATGTTCCTGGTAGAGAGCCAGACTTTGTCCCCTGGCTGAAGAGAAGGCGGTTTACGCCTGCGGCGGTCGGCAAAGACTTTGAATTTTTCAGCAGCTGCCCGGAGGGAATCATGAACGTGACCCCAAACGGAATTGAGAGACTCCTGAACCGAAGCCAAAGCTGGACTGTCAGGAGAACAGATCATGGGAAGAGGAAGTTGAGGGTGTTTTCCATAAACTGTGAAAAAGGGTGTCTTCTGCGAACTGGTATTCACATGATTGTTATGGGAGAATTCTGCCCACGGGAGTAGAGATGACCAATCGTCATGGTGAGAAGACACAAAGGTGCGAAGAAAGACCTCTAACTCCTGATTAACCCTCTCAGTCTGTCCATTGGATTGGGGATGGTAAGAAGAAGAAAAATCCAAGACAATATTGAGGGATTTGCAAAAGGCTCTCCAAAAACGAGACGTGAATTGGACTCCCCTGTCGGAAACAATATGAGAAGGGACCCCATGTAGGCGGAGAATTTCTCGAATGAAAATGGGAACCAAGGCAGGGGCAGAAGGAAGACCAGGAAGAGGAACAAAATGAGCCATCTTGGAGAATCGATCGATCACCACCCAAATGACTGTATTATTCTCAGACAGTGGGAGATCGGTGATAAAATCCATGGCAATATGGGCCCAGGGTTCCTTAGGAATAGGCAAGGGCATGAGGAGACCAGCAGGAGCTTGTGTGGAGGATTTGGACTGAGCACAGACATGACAAGCTTTAACGTAGTCTTTGACGTCTGAGCGGAGATTAGGCCACCAGTAGTGACGACTGATGAGTAGGAAGGATCGGAGGAATACAGAATGCCCTGCCACCTTGGAATCATGTCCCCAATGAAGGATCTTAGTTCTTAGCTCAGTGGGGACAAAGTTCTTATCAGGCGGAATTTTTGACTTCAGGGTGGTAGAGTGGGCAACAATGCATGAGGTTGGAATGATCGGCTCAGGTTCAGGGGCGGACTCCTCGTCCAAAGTGTCAAATGACCTAGAGAGCGCATCAGCCCGACCGTTGCAGGAACCAGGTTTGTAGGTAATCGTGAAATTAAAACGGGCAAAGAAGAGACTCCACCTGGCCTGTCTAGGATTCAGACGTTTAGCATTCTGTAGATACTGTAAATTCTTGTGATCGGTAAAGATCGTTATGGAGTGAGGGGAACCCTCCAAGAGATGACGCCACTCCTCTAACGCCAATTTAATTGCGAGAAGTTCCCGATCACCGATGGCATAATTCCTCTCTGCCTGAGATTTTTTTTTGGAGAAGAACGCACATGGTTGGCGTCTCTTCTCAAAGATTTGAAGAAGCACAGCTCCCACCCCCATTGAGGAAGCGTCCACTTCAATAAAAAATGCATTCCCAGGATTTGGTCTCCTCAAGAGGGGGCCAGAAACAAAGGCCTGTTTCAGGTTGTGAAATGCAGAGACAGCTTCGGGAGGCCAGTCTCTGGCATTCACACCCTTCTTGGTCAAAGCGATAATAGGCGCGGCAATGGAAGAGTAATTCCTTATGAACTGCCTATAATAATTAGTGAAGCCAAGAAAGCGCTGTGTGGCCTTGAGGCTAGCAGGAAGAGGCCAGTTGGTGATAGCCAAGACCTTCCCAGGGTCCATACGAAGACCCGAACATGAGACGAAGCACCCCAAAAACAGGACCTCAGAACATTCAAAGGAACATTTCTCCAGCTTGGCATAGAGATTGTTCTCTCTAAGACGTTGAAGTACAGTGCGGACATGGTTTCTGTGGACGAGCAGATTTTCAGAAAAGATCAGAATGTCATCCAGATAGATGACAACAAACTGGTACAGCAGATCTCTGAAAATTTCATTGACAAAGTTTTGAAACACGGCTGGAGCATTACACAGACCAAAAGGCATCACCAGATATTCGTAATGCCCGTCTCTAGTGTTGAATGCAGTCTTCCATTCGTCACCCTCCCGTATTCGAATGAGATTGTACGCGCCTCTGAGATCCAACTTGGTGAAAATGGAGGCACCCTTCAACCTATCGAATAGCTCAGATATTAAGGGTAAGGGGTATCGATTTTTAATAGTAACCGCATTTAAACCCCGATAATCGATGCAGGGTCTTAAGGTACCATCCTTTTTGGCAACAAAAAAGAACCCTGCCCCTGCAGGCGATGAGGATTTCCGGATGAAACCTCTCTCCAGATTCTCTGCGACATACTCCGACATGGCCTGGGTCTCTGGGATGGACAGAGGGTAGGTACGACCCCTGGGTAGAGTTGCTCCGGGGACAAGATCAATAGCACAGTCAAAAGACCTGTGGGGAGGAAGCACCTCCAGCTGATTTCTTACAGAACACATCCCGGTAATCGCTGTATGCAGCAGGAAGATCAGAAGAAACAGAAGTGGCAGCAACCGGAAGACTCTCCTTGGGGGTCACCTTGAGAAGACACGACGAGAAACATGAGGAACCCCAGGCCAGGATCTGCCCAGAGACCCAGTCCACATGTGGAGAGTGGAGCTGTAGCCAAGGGAGGCCCAATACAACTGGGGTAGAGGCCTTGGGTAGAATAAGAAAGGATATCCACTCCTGGTGGAGAATCCCTACCGACATCCTAATGGGTAGCGTCTGGAAGCGAATAGGGCCCCCTGGGAGAACAGTGCCATCAATTGCCGAGACTACCAATGGGGTAGTGAGAGGTGAAAGGGTAAGCTTCATAGAAGAAGCAGTTCTCCAATCCATAAAATTGCCGGGAGCCCCGGAATCCAGGTATGCAAGGATTGACTGAGGAGAAGTGCCTACATGAAGGAACACCGGCAAGAGCAGGCGAGAAGGTGATGTTTCTGGGTCCAATACTCCACCTTCCAAATGTATTAGACCCGAGCGTTTCCCGGACGAAGCGAGCAGGAGTCACGAAAATGACCCTTGCCCCCACAATAGAGGCACAAGCCCAGAGTTCTGCGCCTAGCACGTTCTTCGGGGGTTAGTCTGGTCCGGCCCAGCTGCATAGGTTCTTCAGCAGGTAGAGGATGCTCCACGGAATGAAGGGAGGGGAGCTCAGACTGGCTAGGACCCAGAGAGTGCTGGCGTCTTTTTTCTAAAGACCTCTCTTGAAAACGAATGTCGATCTGGTTGCATAATGAAATTACATTGTCCAGACCGACGGGAATGGCTCTTCCCGCTAATTCGTCTTTCACTCGGTCAGAGAGGCCATGTAAAAAGGTAGCAACCAGGGCCTCATTATTCCAGCTCAATTCAGCTGTGTGGATACGGAACTGAAGAGTAGGGATGAGCCGAACACCCCCGGGTTCGGTTCGCACCAGAACCTTCGAACGGACCGAAAGTTCGCGCGAATTTTCGAACCCTATTCGTTATAATGGACGCGAACGTTCGAAATCAAAATTGCTAATTACAACGGCCAATATGCATGTTAATGTTATAAAACAGGTTTGGGGACCCGGGTCCTGCCCCAGGGGACATATATCAATGCAAAAAGAAATTTTAAAAACTAAAGTTTTTTCGGGAGCAGTAATTTTAATGATGCATAAAGTGAAAAAAAAAAAAGTGAAATTTTCCTTTAAATACGGTACCTGGGGGGTGTCTAAAGTATGCCTGTGAAGTGGCATGTGTTTCCCGTGTTTAGAACTGTCCTTGCACAAAATGACATTTGTAAAGGAAAAAAAGAAGCCATTTAAAACCACTTGCGGCTTTAATGTCATGTCTTGTCCTGGCCGCCATATGGCTGAAAATCCTTGAGAAAAATGGCATGGCTACCCCATCACCCCCCCCCCACCCCAGCCCCTTTGGGTCTTGTATGGATACTAAGGGGGACCCCGCACCCAAAATAAAACCCTATACCTACAACCCTATATACTCTGAACAGCAGTATATAGGTGGTGCAAACAAGACATGGACTGTTGGTTTGTTCTTAAGTAGAATCTGAACAGGTACATTATGAAGTGTAGCTACATCCCAAAAAAATCAATTTTTAAGCTTTTTGGAGAACATAGGGAGGGGTTATCACCCCTGTAACATTTGCTGTCTTTGCACATCTGTTCAGAACATGTCACCTCACTTTCCGTCCCAATGACAAATGTTTTTGGAAAACTGGGGTTTTAATTGAAACAAGGATTGGTGATAAAGCATCAGTAGAGAGGAGATACCTTTTTCCCAAATTAAATCTAACAGGATAGAATTTTCCTTCCTAGGGGTAGATTTCCTCTCACTTCCTGTTTTCTCTTGCCGTTTGCAAGTAGGAGTCGTTTGTAAGTTGGATGTTTGAAAGTAGGGGCCTGCCGTATATACTCTGCAGAAATTTGCCCTATTAGATATTGGTGTAGCCACAAGACTGGTGGGCACAGGAATGGGCCCTGCTGTGAGTTAATAGATCAAGATTTGTACTTGCATGCACCTGTTGAACCGGTCAGAAAAATTGGGCCTTTGGTGGTGGTGGTGGTGGTGGTGGACGGTGTTGCCACAAGACTGTAAGCCCTCACAGTTACTCTTGGTGGGTGCAGGAATGGGCCCTGCTGTGAGTTATTAGATCAAGATTTGTAATTGCATGCACCTGTTGAACAGGGCAGAAAAATTGGGCCTTTGGTGGTGGTGGTGGTGGTGGACGGTGTTGCCACAAGACTGTAGGCCCTCATAGTTACTCTTGGTGGGCGCAGGAATGGGCCCTGCTGTGAACTATTAGATCAAGATTTGTAATTACACGCCCCTGTTAAACAGGGGCTGAAAAATTGTGCCTTAGGCATTGGTGCTGGTGCCACAACACTGCAACCCCTCACAGATACTGTACTTGGAGCACAGCAGTCACACCTGTTGCGAAGCATCTTTTTAAAAAATTGTAATTACACGCCCCTGTTATACAGGGGCTGAAAAATTGTGCCTTAGGCACTGGTGCTGGTGCCACAACACTGCAACCCCTCACAGATACTGTACTCTGAGCACAGCAGTCACACCTGTTGCGAAGCATCTTTTTAAAAAATTGTAATTACACGCCCCTGTTATACAGGGGCTGAAAAATTGTGCCTTAGGCACTGGTGCTGGTGCCACAACACTGCAACCCCTCACAGATACTGTACTCTGAGCACAGCAATGAGACCTGTTGCAAAGCATTGCCTAAAAATTGTAATTACACGCCCCAACAGGGGCTGAAAAATTGTGCCTTAGGCACTGGTGCTGGTGCCACAACACTGCAACCCCTCACAGATACTGTACTCTGAGCACAGCAGTCACACCTGTTGCGAAGCATCTTTTTAAAAAATTGTAATTACACGCCCCTGTTATACAGGGGCTGAAAAATTGTGCCTTAGGCACTGGTGTGGTGGCATGGATCATTGAGGAGGAGGAAGAGGATAGTCAGTGAACATAACAGGACAGTCACTCAGCATCAGCATAGGCAGTCTTGAAGGGATGTGACATTATAAATTATTCCGTTATATCCGCTTCAGGTGTCTGGTAGCTGGTGGTGATCCAAGACTGATTCATTTTTATGAAGGTCAGTCGATCAACCGAGTCGGTGGACAGGCGCACCCTATGATCGGTGACAAATCCTCCAGCAGCACTGAATGTGCGTTCGGAAAGAACGCTGGATGCAGGACAGGCCAGTAGCTCAATTGCATACTGTGCAAGCTCTGGCCAGTGATCCATCCTCAGGACCCAGTAAGCCAGAGGATTTTCGGTGGGAAAGGTGTCCAAGTCTGACCTTGCCCCTAGGTATTCCTGCACCATGTATATCAGACGCTGGCGATGGTTGCTGGAACCGATCATACCTTGGGGCTGCGGACTAAAAAATTGTCTGAACGCATCGGTCAGACGTCCACCTTCCCCACCGCTCCTTCTGCTACTGACCGAAGCCTCAGCAACTCGTCGTCCAGGACCAGGAGTTTGTAACCTCCCAGTTTCTGGGAACGCGTTGCACAGACCTTTCTGCAAGGCCTCCCTGACATGTCTCATCCTCTGCTCCCTCTGCGACGGCAAGATAAGGTCCGCAACCTTACCCTTGTACCGTGGATCAAGGAGAGTGGCCAGCCAGTAATGGTCACTCTCCTTGATCCGAAGAACACGAGGATCCTTCCGCAGGCTTTGCAGGATCAGGGAGGCCATGCAGCGTAGGTTAGCTGAGGCATTCGGTCCGGAGTCTTCTGGGTCACTGAGGATGACATGATCGCCAGCCACCTCCTCCCAGCCACGTACAAGTCCACTGGTTTGTTGGGACTGTACATCATCCCTAAAAGACTGCTGCTGCTGATGCTGAGTGCCAGGCTCCACCTCCATGCTCACACAATCCTCCTCCTCCTCCTCCTCCTCCTCCTCTTCCTGTGTGATGGGTGGGACAGAAGGAACATTGTCTGGATAAAGGGGGCCTTGAGAGACAAGGAAGTCCTCCTCTTCCTGCCTCTGTTCTGCCTCAAGTGCCCTGTCCATTATCCCACGCAGCGTATGCTCCAACAGGTGGACAAGAGGTACAGTGTCACTGATGCATGCACTGTCACTGCTCACCATCCTCGTGGCCTCCTCAAATGGTGAGAGGACAGTGCATGAATCCCTGATCATGCTCCACTGGCGTGGGGAAAAAAAGCCAAGCTCCCCTGACCCTGTCCTGGTGCCGTAGTCGCAAAGGTACTCATTGATGGCCCTCTGCTGCGTGTGCAGTCGCTGCAGCATGGCCAACGTTGAGTTCCACCTGGTGGGCATGTCACATATTAGGCGGTTCTTGGGCAGGTTCAGCTCCTTTTGCAGCTCAGTCAGCCGAGCACTGGCATTATAAGATCGGCGGAAATGCACACAGACTTTCCTGGCCTGCCTCAGGACATCCTGTAAGCCTGGGAACCTGCCCAAGAGCCGCTGCACCACCAGGTTGAGGACGTGAGCCATACAGGGCACATGGGTGAGCTGCCCCTGTCGCAGGGCGGAGAGGAGGTTGGTGCCATTATCAGAAACGACCATTCCTGGCTTAAGCTGGCGTGGCGTCAACCACCTCTCGGCCTGCCCCTGCAGAGCTGCCAGAACCTCTGGCCCAGTGTGGCTCCTGTCCCCCAAACACACCAGCGCAAGCACGGCATGGCATCTTTTTGCCTGCGTACTCGCGTAGCCCCTTGTACGCCTACGGAGCACCGCTGGTTCCGAGGACAGAGCACTCGAAGAGGACATGGAGGAAGAAGAAGAGGAGGGGGTGGAGGAGAGAGGTGTGTCACAACCAGTAGTAGCATTTTGGAGGCGTGGTGGCGGAACAACCTCCAACACTACTGCACCTTGTCCTGCATCCCTCCCAGCTGCCAATAGAGTGACCCAATGGGCCGTGAAAGAAAGATAACGTCCCTGTCCATGCCTGCTGGACCATGAGTCAGCGGTAATATGCACCTTACCGCTGACCGCCCTGTCCAGCGAGGCATGGACATTGCCTTCCACATGCCAGTAGAGAGACGGAATTGCCTTCCGTGAGAAAAAGTGGCGTTTGGGAACCTGCCACTGAGGAACCGCACATTGAACAAACTCACGGAAGGGGGCCGAGTCTATCAACTGAAAAGGCAGCAGTTGAAGTGCTAGCAATTTAGCCAAGCTAGCATTCAACCGCTGGGCATGTGGATGGCTGGGAGTATACTTCTTTCGACGGTCCAGCAGCTGGGGCAGGGAAATTTGCCTGCTACAATCGGACGTCGGTGTACTGCAAGTACTTGGTTGTGACACACCTAATTCTACACCTTCAGTCCTCTCAGAGCAGCTTTCAGAGAGGACTGAAGATATAGTGGGGATGGAGATCCCAGCTGATGAGGAGCAAGGAGAGGTCCGCTTTGTTCTTTGGTGTGGGTCTTTTATGTGTGCTTGCCAACGAGCTGCATGGCAGGTCGACATATGTCTGCTCATGCTTGTGGTGCCCAAGCGGCTGATGTTTTGGCCACGCGAGATACGCTTGAGACAAATATTGCAAATAGCAGTGGTGCGATCTGATGCACTCGTCTCAAAAAAGGCCCACACCAAAGAACTTTTGTGATAACGTGCAGAGGCAGCGCCCTGCACAGGCGGAGCTCTGCGGTGTGGTACAGTTGCTGTGCTGGCCTCTAGCTGGCCTCCAGGGGGCATCCTGCCTCGTTGGACATGTGACGCTGCATCCTCCTCCTCCTCTCTCCCTTCAGGCACCCACGTGGAGTCAGTGACCTCATCATCCCCTCCCTCTTCACCACTAGAGCAAACCTGGCAGTAAGCTGCAGCTGGTGGAACACTACTGCCAGATTGCTGTCCTTCAGCATCCCCTTTCTCTGCGCGCACACTACTGACTTCCTCAAGCTGGGTATCATCATCCGAGCCTTCGAATCGTTGGGCATCCTCCTGGAGCATGTACCCAACACTGTGCTCAAACAGTTCGGGGGACTCCTCAGGAGGACATGGTGGGTCTAGGGAAGGGGTGGCTGATGATGCCATTGAGTACGCGTTGGCAGCTGCTCTGCCAGTACCCTGAGCCTGGGTGAGAGAGGATGAGGAGGATGAGGAGGGCTTGGTCATCCATTCTACCAAGCCTTCGGCATGATGCGGCTCCACATGTCCAGCTGCCGAAAACAAAGACAAGCGTGTCCCATGGCCACGTGCTGATGACGATGCACGACCACGTCCACGGCCAGCACTGTTGTCTCTAGAAACAGAGCCTGCCTGCCCTGTGTTCTTGCCTCGGCACGCTCTGCCTCTCCTTGGCGGTCTTCCAGCCATTGTAGTCGGTAGTGTATATAGTATAAAAAATAGAACTCCTATGTGTGCTCACAACACACTGTAGGTCCTATGGGTGCTGACACTAACACACTATAGGTACTATGTGTGCTGCTGACAAGAAAATATAGGAGCTCTGTTTGCTGCCACTAACACACTAGAAGTCCTATGGGTGCTGCTGAGAAGAAAATATAGGAGCTCTGTTTGCTGCCACTAACACACTAGAAGTCCTATGGGTGCTGCTGAGAAGAAAATATAGGAGCTCTGTTTGCTGCCACTAACACACTAGAAGTCCTATGGGTGCTGCTGAGAAGAAAATATAGGAGCTCTGTTTGCTGCCACTAACACACTAGAAGTCCTATGGGTGCTGCTGAGAAGAAAATATAGGAGCTCTGTTTGCTGCCACTAACACACTAGAAGTCCTATGGGTGCTGCTGAGAAGAAAATATAGGAGCTCTGTTTGCTGCCACTAACACACTAGAAGTCCTATGGGTGCTGCTGAGAAGAAAATATAGGAGCTCTGTTTGCTGCCACTAACACACTAGAAGTCCTATGGGTGCTGCTGAGAAGAAAATATAGGAGCTCTGTGTGATGCCACTAACACACTAGAATTCCTATGGGTGCTGCTGAGAAGAAAATATAGGAGCTCTGTTTGCTGCCACTAACACACTAGAAGTCCTATGGGTGCTGCTGAGAAGAAAATATAGGAGCTCTGTTTGCTGCCACTAACACACTAGAAGTCCTATGGGTGCTGCTGAGAAGAAAATATAGGAGCTCTGTTTGCTGCCACTAACACACTAGAAGTCCTATGGGTGCTGCTGAGAAGAAAATATAGGAGCTCTGTGTGATGCCACTAACACACTAGAATTCCTATGGGTGCTGCTAAGAAGAAAATATAGGAGCTCTGTTTGCTGCCACTAACACACTAGAAGTCCTATGGGTGCTGCTGAGAAGAAAATATAGGAGCTCTGTTTGCTGCCACTAACACACTAGAAGTCCTATGGGTGCTGCTGAGAAGAAAATATAGGAGCTCTGTTTGCTGCCACTAACACACTAGAAGTCCTATGGGTGCTGCTGAGAAGAAAATATAGGAGCTCTGTTTGCTGCCACTAACACACTAGAAGTCCTATGGGTGCTGCTGAGAAGAAAATATAGGAGCTCTGTTTGCTGCCACTAACACACTAGAAGTCCTATGGGTGCTGCTGAGAAGAAAATATAGGAGCTCTGTTTGCTGCCACTAACACACTAGAAGTCCTATGGGTGCTGCTGAGAAGAAAATATAGGAGCTCTGTTTGCTGCCACTAACACACTAGAAGTCCTATGGGTGCTGCTGAGAAGAAAATATAGGAGCTCTGTTTGCTGCCACTAACACACTAGAAGTCCTATGGGTGCTGCTGAGAAGAAAATATAGGAGCTCTGTTTGCTGCCACTAACACACTAGAAGTCCTATGGGTGCTGCTGAGAAGAAAATATAGGAGCTCTGTTTGCTGCCACTAACACACTAGAAGTCCTATGGGTGCTGCTGAGAAGAAAATATAGGAGCTCTGTTTGCTGCCACTAACACACTAGAAGTCCTATGGGTGCTGCTGAGAAGAAAATATAGGAGCTCTGTTTGCTGCCACTAACACACTAGAAGTCCTATGGGTGCTGCTGAGAAGAAAATATAGGAGCTCTGTTTGCTGCCACTAACACACTAGAAGTCCTATGGGTGCTGCTGAGAAGAAAATATAGGAGCTCTGTTTGCTGCCACTAACACACTAGAAGTCCTATGGGTGCTGCTGAGAAGAAAATATAGGAGCTCTGTTTGCTGCCACTAACACACTAGAAGTCCTATGGGTGCTGCTGAGAAGAAAATATAGGAGCTCTGTTTGCTGCCACTAACACACTAGAAGTCCTATGGGTGCTGCTGAGAAGAAAATATAGGAGCTCTGTTTGCTGCCACTAACACACTAGAAGTCCTATGGGTGCTGCTGAGAAGAAAATATAGGAGCTCTGTTTGCTGCCACTAACACACTAGAAGTCCTATGGGTGCTGCTGAGAAGAAAATATAGGAGCTCTGTTTGCTGCCACTAACACACTAGAAGTCCTATGGGTGCTGCTGAGAAGAAAATATAGGAGCTCTGTTTGCTGCCACTAACACACTAGAAGTCCTATGGGTGCTGTTGGGGTGCAATGCTGTGCTAACAGCACTGCGGTTGGTACTACTGCAATACTGTACTAACAGTAAGCACGCACCAGACTAATCCCCAGCAGCAGCTAATAACACACTAACTGTGCAATCAGCAGCAATGAACGATCAATGACTTAGGTAGCAATGGTTTAGCAAAGAAATAGCCAATGGTTTAGCAAAGAAGAGCAAATCTTTCAGTATCAAGCAAAGACTGAATCAGCAGACTAATCTCTCCTAAAGCCGGAACTCATGTGACCGGGGCCGATGGCGTGGCGGCCTTTTAAATGGTGGGGCGTGTACTAAAGCCCCTGAGCTGTAATTGGCTACAGGCGTCCTGCCTGTAGCCAATTATTGCTCTCCGAGTTTCGGGCGCTGTGATTGGCCAAGCATGCGGGGTCACAGTGCATGCTTGGCCAATCATCAGCCAGCAATGCACTGCGCCGGCCGCGCCAGCCGCAATGCATTGCGGGGCCGCTCGCATCACACGAATGTGATGCGAACGGCCCAAATAGTTCTGGGCTCGACGAGCGAGCGAACGCCCGATGCTCGATTCGAACATGGGTTCGAATCGAGCACCGGGCCCATCCCTACTGAAGAGCATATTGCCCCACTGAACTAGATTCTTGGCGAAGACATAAGACAGCACTAGCCGCTGAAGAAGCCCGAGCCGGCTCTTCGAAGATTTTACGAAAGAGCTTCAAAAAATCGGACAGACTGGAAACCACCGGATCGTTCCTCTCCCACAGGGGGGCAGCCCAGGCCAAAGCTTCACCGGAGAGGAGGGAAATGACATAGGCTACCCTAGCCCGGTCAGACAGGAAGCTTTGAGGCTGAAGCTCAAAATGAATTGTGCATTGGCTGAGAAACCCCCTGCAGGCCTTGGAGTCCCCAGAGAAACGGGACGGAGCTGGCAATCTTAGTGAGTGTGAGGCTGCGACTGGTGCGATAGGTACAGCCGCTGGTTGTACTTGGGGTTGCGGATTCGGGGTTCCCAAGGAGACCTGAAGCTGCTCGAATCGAGAAGCCAGATCCTGGAGGAATCGCATCACCTGAGTCTGATTTGATTCCTGGGCTTCGAGTCTGCGAACTATGCCCTGCAATGGATCATCCGCGGGAAGCGGGATGTCAGCCGGGTTCATGGCTGATCAAACTGTCAGGGTCACCTGTGGCCAGGTGACAGATGCACACCGTAGGGGGACAGGAGTGCACCGCGAGGTAGTGAACCCTATGGCTGGCTTCTGCGGGTAGGAAACTGGGTGGTTGTGGAAAGCGGGACCAGAGGAGCACAACCGAGATCCTAACGGAAGCTAGAGCCAAGATTCCCCAGGGCGCGGAGTCTAAGACCCAGCTGGTCTTCTCCAGGGCCTCTAGTGGTGAGGATGTTGTGCTGCAGGCTGGGACCAGGTCGCGGCCCCTGGAGTTTCCTAGCTCACGCTCCGTAGGATAAGGGGAAAAGAGGGGATGCAGCAGCACAAGATAAGGGAGAACCGAATAACAAGCCGAAGGTCAGGGGCCACAAGCAGACAAGGATAACGAAAGAACGAGCCGAAGGTCAAGGGTCACGAGCAGACAGGGATAGTCGGGGACAAGCCAATAACGTAACAGAGAGACAGACGTAGCACACGGCAGGCAGGAACCCAAACACACAATGCCTAACAAACACGTTGATCAGCAAGGCAGGCTTGCAGTGCACAGGTTAATATAGTGTTCTGTGATAGGGCCTGGGGTGGAGTCAGGCTGGGAGGAGATTATAAAGGAAGCCAGGTGAAGGAGGTCTGGTCTCTAGATGAACACATGAGGAGGAAGGTAAGATGGCAGACAGACATTAATGCATATCCATGACATAAGCCTATTCACGGATGATGTGATACTAATCCTTACAAACCCTGCTTCTTCCCTGGCAGAGGTACAAAAACTACTTACCTGGTTTAGCGAGATATCTTACTACAAGGTCAATACAACAAAGTCATTTATACTCGACATTAATCTAGATGCTACTACAAAAAACTTACTACTAATGCAACACAACTTCAAATGGGCAGAGGCAAATATCTCCTACTTAGGGATTAAATTGACCAGATCAACTACACTCCTATTCTCCACCAACTTCTTACCCCTGCTTCTTAAAATACAAGGTGAATCCCAGAACATAGCGAAACACGAACTATCCTGGTCGGGCAGGTTAGCGGCCTTCAAAATGATCTGCCTCCCGCAAATTTTATACTACTTTAGGACACTTCCCATTCCTGCCCCCCCCTCTTTTTTCAGATCCCTTCAACGTGTCCTGAATTTCCACCTATGGAAAGGTAAAAAACTCAGATGTGCCCACACTAAACTGATCAAAAACAAACTAGCAGGCGGGGTGGGTTCTATAGATTTTGAGGACTATTACTTCGCTGCCATACTAGCCCAATTACAAGATTGGTTTCGTACCCACCCCTCCACACTATGGGGACAAATAGAAAACTCCTTCCTCCCTCGCTCAAATCTGAAATCTTGGTTAATGAGTACCCCTTTCGGGACAACTATCCCATCAGCTTTCCCCCCTACCATGAAAGCATCCGTGCATGCATGGAAAAAAATGATCACACACACAGGTTACATTCCCCCCAAACCACCATTCCAAATACCTCTGGAATCTCTCCGCTATCTATCTCCAGACCTGCCACTTGCGCACTGGTCTAGTAAAGGCATACGCTTCATGCAGTCTCTTCTCCTGGGGCCACACATCAAGCCATTCGCTGACATACAAAGAGAATTTGACCTCCCCTCCAGGGAGCTTTATACCCACTTAAGAATTAGCCATTGCCTAAAGGCAGTACCCACTCCTCTATACGCCATTCCGCCCAAAACCTGGGATTTCCTCACAAATGCTCTCTCCAAGACAAAAGGCATATCTCATTTTTATAACCGCCTCCACTGCAAACAACACTTCTTTAGAACATCCTCGCACTTGCGATGGGAAGCGGATTTAAATTGCTGCTTCTCCACAGATCAATGGTCCTCAGCACTGAAATCCATATATTCTTCCACCAAATGCTCTGCCTTATGGGAACTTACCCAAAAAATCACCCTGCGATGGTATCTGACACCTGCCAGATTAGCGTACTTTTCTCCCCAATCCTCAGACACTTGCTGGCGGTGCAAATACCTTAAAGGTGACTTACTACATACACTCTGGTCTTGCCCCCTCATACAACCATTTTGGGAAGACATATTTAAACTCTTGTCTCGAGTCGCTCACCGTGAAATACTCCCTTCACCGGAGCTGGCGATCCTAAATATAAACATAGAGAAGATCCCCTATGCCCATAGGTATGTGTGACAGCAGGAAGGTAAAGTCACCTGGTTGCATCCAGGGGGGTAGATATATTTCGCCCAGATTCAGGCTTTACGCCGACTTATACAACTAGGTGGAGAGTTGTATAAGCCCAGCTGAGGCTAGTGGGCTCATGGATGACTCATACCTCTAGGGAGAGTGTGGGGCGTCGTGCAGACAGGGAGTTGATGAGACCAGCTGAAGCTTGTCAGCTCATTTAGGCCCCTATAAGAACTCCCAGATTCATTAGGTGTTAGCTCATGCCTGGAGCCAGACCTGTGTGGACTGTCTAGGGAGAGTGAACCCCTGTGCGGTGAGACAAAGCCTGTGTGGCTATTTGCTTGGACATTTAAAACCAGGGACTTTGGGACTAGGACAGCACTAGGCTGATCCCAGTTGTTAGTTAGGAAACCTGTATGTTTAGTCAGAGGTCAAGTTGACCAGGATTTATTTTGTTTATGTTTCTTTTGCTTTGCTGTGTTTTGTCACTGTAAATAGAAAATAAACCGCACCTTTTTGATTTTGAAAACCACAACCTCCGTTTGCTGGGCCTGTTTTTGTGTGGGGAGCCCATCCCGGGGGTCACACACACCCGCTGCCGAGCTAACCCCCTCACAGTTGGTGGAGAATGCGGGCAGTTTTTTTTAAGCCAGCATGGAGGAGATACTGAAGCAGCTGGCTCTAGCAAATGCCAATCAACAGCAGACAAATGCAGGTTTGCAAAAGAGCCTTGCAGCTCATCAACAGAGCCTTGCAGCTCAACAACAGAACTTCGCAGCCCAGCAGCAAGCTCATCAACAGAGCCTTGAAGCCCAGCAGCAATCTGAGGCCCGCTTCATAGACCTGTTACAGAAGCAAGAGCAGAGACTACAACAAATGGAAGCAGTAATGCAGCAACGTCCGCAGACCAGTGAGGAAAGCCGTCCCACTAATACCGCGTCCTTTGGGGTGAGTCGTTTATTGACAAAAATGACTGGAGAGGATGATCCAGAGGTATTTTTGACCACATTTGAAAGGACTGCTGAAAGAGAAAAGTGGCCTGAGGAGCAGTGGGCTGGACTGGTGGCTCCTCTGTTAACTGGTGAATCGCAGAAGGCTTACTATGACCTAGAGCCTGACCAAGCAAAAGACTATGTGATGCTAAAAGCTGAAATATTGGCAAGGCTGGGTGTCACCCAGGCTGTCCGGGCTCAGCGTGTGCATAACTGGACTTTCCAGCTTGGAAAACCCCCCAGGTCTCAAATGTATGATCTCATTCACCTGAGCAGAAAGTGGCTACAGCCAGAGACTTTGTCCGCACCAAAGATTGTGGAACGTGTTGTAATGGATCGGTTTTTGAGAGCTCTTCCTACTGCCATCCAAAAGTGGGTAAGCCATGGAGACCCAGAGACAGCCGATGGTCTTGTGGAACGTGTGGAGAAATACTTGGCTACAGAGAACCTGACGGCCTCTTCCAGAGACACTCGGACTTTCCACCCTAAGACCAGACCATCCCCAGGGGCGGATAAGAGGATTCCAAGGGGTAAGGGTGGAGAGAGTGAGAGGGTGGGAGCTCTACCCCAAGCTTGGCGAGAACAGCCTGGGAAATCAGCGGCTCAAGAGGCGGCAAGAAGGATCGTTTGCTACCGCTGCCGGCAAGCGGGACATATTGCAGCCAATTGCCCGGTTGTGGAGGAACCCATGCAGTGTGACTTTCTGACGGGCAGACGTCAGTCGCTGTGTGCGACAGTCGCATGCACTGCCATTCGAGGAACTGAGAAACATTTATGCAAAATGTGTGTTAATGGTAGAAATGTTGTGGTATTGCTGGATTCAGGTAGCCTTGTGACCCTGATAAAGGCTGAGTTAGTTAAAACAGAGGTCTCTGGGAATAGCAAGGTAGCTGTTATTTGTGTGCATGGGGACACCCGAGAGTATCCAGTGACTACAGTGTGTTTCGAGACCCCCAAAGGTACCCTCTCTCATCCAGTGGGCTTAGTATCTCAGTTACCGTATGACACCATTGTGGGAAGGGATTTTCCGAAGTTCTGGGAACTGTGGGATGATCCTGAGCCCCCCACTGGTGCCCCTATGTACCAGGAATGTGATAGCCAGAACTCCCCTGAGAGTGGTGAGGACTCTCCGGAATTTCCCTTATCAGTATTGGCAGGGGAGACTCAAGAAACTGGAGAGGAGCCCACCTCCTCAGACGAAAACCTACCGTCTGTGGAGTTTTCTGATCTTGAGGTTCACAGGGAAAACTTTGCCACAGAACAGTTGAAAGACCCCGCCCTAATAAAGGCATGGGAAAACGTAGTGAAAATAGATGGCGAGTTAGTGAACCCAGATAATACCTGCACTTACCCATACTTCAGCGTAGAGAAGGACCTACTGTATCGGGTGGCAAAAAGGGCAGAAGAAACCGTTGAGCAGCTTGTGGTGCCCAAACCTTACAGGAAGTTGGTGTTGGAGTTGGCCCATGGGCACATTCTTGGAGGTCATCTGGGGACAGAGAAAACCCGAGAGAGGGTATTACAGAGATTCTATTGGCCGGGGGTGATGAAGGACATAGAAAATTATTGTTCCTCCTGCCCTGTGTGTCAGAGGTCGGCCCCGATGCCACATTTCCGTAGCCCGCTGGTCCCTCTACCCATCATTGAGGTCCCGTTTGAGAGGATCGCCATGGATTTGGTAGGTCCTATAATCAAGTCCGCTAGGGGGCACCAGTACATATTAGTCATAATGGACTATGCCACCCGTTATCCAGAAGCGATCCCTCTCCGAAATACCTCGGCCAAAACCATAGCCAAAGAGCTATCTCTTGTGTTTAGCCGGGTGGGTATTTGTAAAGAACTGCTTACGGACCAAGGTACACCCTTTATGTCCCGGGTTATGAAGGAGCTGTGTAAATTGTTCAAAGTGACGCAATTACGTACATCTGTGTATCACCCCCAAACCGATGGGCTGGTTGAAAGATTCAACAAAACCCTAAAACAAATGTTGAAGAAAGTGGTGGATAGAGATGGAAAGGATTGGGACTGTCTACTTCCTTATTTGATGTTTGCTATTAGGGAGGTGCCCCAATCCTCTACGGGATTCTCCCCCTTTGAGTTACTGTATGGGAGACACCCAAGAGGGCTGTTGGATATTGCCAAGGAAACTTGGGAAAGTGAGAGTTCTCCCCACAGGAGTGTGATTGAGCATGTCGCCCTGATGCAAGACCGAATTGCACAGGTAATGCCCATCGTGAAGGAACATTTGGCCCAAGCGCAGTTAGCACAGCAGAGAGTGTACAACCGTGGAGCCAAGACCCGTACCTTTTCCCCGGGGGATAGGATACTGGTACTTGTCCCTACGGTTGAAAGTAAATTCCTTGCCAAATGGCAAGGCCCCTACGAGATAATGGAAAAAGTGAGCGAAGTGAATTACAAGGTCAGACAACCAGGAAGGCGAAAGCCCGAACAGATCTATCACGTTAATCTGTTGAAAGCCTGGAGGGATAGAGAGTCCCTAGTCGCAGACACTTGGTCACCAGCTCAAACTGGTTGCGTGATTCCTGAGGTTGGAATAGCAGCCACCTTGTCACAACCCCAACAACAGGAGGTTAAGGAGTTTGTGCTTCGCAACAAGGAGGTATTCTCTGAGCTGCCGGGACAAACATCTGGGGTAGAGCATGACATCATTACCCCGCCCGGTGAAAGGGTGAAGTTAAAACCCTATCGGATCCCAGAGGCCCGACGGGAGGCAATACGGGAGGAAGTACAGAAAATGCTGAACTTAGGGGTGATAGAGGAGTCCCAAAGTGATTGGTCTAGTCCCATTGTGTTGGTGCCTAAACCGGATGGGAGCTGGCGATTTTGTAACGATTTTCGTCAGTTGAACAAAGTTACAAAATTTGACACCTACCCCATGCCACGTATAGATGAGTTGATCGACCGGCTGGGAACAGCCCGATACATGACGACTCTTGACCTCACAAAAGGGTATTGGCAAATCCCCCTGGCCAAATTGGCCAAAGAGAAAACCGCATTTGTAACCCCAGACGGGGCGTTCCAATATAAGAGAATGCCGTTCGGGTTACAGAATGCGCCGGCCACATTCCAGCGGAAAATGGACCAGATGCTGAGGCCCCATCGGAAGTATGCTGCGGCTTACCTGGATGACGTAATTATCCATAGCACAGATTGGGCCACACATCTGCCAAAAGTGCAAGCAGTCCTGGACTCTGTTCGGGAAGCGGGGTTTACGGCTAACCCCAAGAAGTGTACCATTGGGCAGGAGGAGGCCAAATATCTTGGGTACACCATTGGGAGGGGAGTAATAAAACCCCAACTCAACAAAGTCGAGGCCATCCAGAGTTGGCCACGTCCCAACAGCAAGAAGCAGGTACGAGCCTTTCTGGGAATCGCTGGGTATTATCGGCGATTCATTCCCCACTTTGCTTCTAAGGCTGTGCCCCTAACCAACCTAACGAAGGGGAAAGGGTCGGTCATGATTAAATGGACCCCCGAGGCTGAGGCAGCATTCCAATTCTTGAAACAAGCCTTATGTAGCCAGCCAGTGTTGTACTCACCAGACTTCTCTAAAGACTTTGTCGTACAAAGTGATGCGTCAGATGTGGGGTTAGGAGCAGTATTGTCCCAGGTCTGGAACGGGGAAGAGCACCCAGTCATTTACCTCAGCAGGAAGTTGAAGTCCCATGAGGTAAATTACGCCACGGTTGAAAAGGAGTGTTTAGCGGTGAAGTGGGCTCTAGATTCCCTTCGGTACTATCTGCTAGGTAGGCACTTTGACATGGTTACGGATCACGCTCCGTTAAAGTGGATGGCTCAAAACAAGGAAACAAATAGAAGAGTGAATAGGTGGTTCCTGGCCCTCCAGGAATTCAACTTCACAGTAAAGCATCGCCCTGGCGTTCAAATGGGGAATGTGGATGCTTTGTCTCGAGTACATGAATGCCTGATTGCTGGTGTTCCAACCCCGAGGTTAAAACAAGAGGGGGGGGTATGTGACAGCAGGAAGGTAAAGTCACCTGGTTGCATCCAGGGGGGTAGATATATTTCGCCCAGATTCAGGCTTTACGCCGACTTATACAACTAGGTGGAGAGTTGTATAAGCCCAGCTGAGGCTAGTGGGCTCATGGATGACTCATACCTCTAGGGAGAGTGTGGGGCGTCGTGCAGACAGGGAGTTGATGAGACCAGCTGAAGCTTGTCAGCTCATTTAGGCCCCTATAAGAACTCCCAGATTCATTAGGTGTTAGCTCATGCCTGGACCCAGACCTGTGTGGACTGTCTAGGGAGAGTGAACCCCTGTGCGGTGAGACAAAGCCTGTGTGGCTATTTGCTTGGACATTTAAAACCAGGGACTTTGGGACTAGGACAGCACTAGGCTGATCCCAGTTGTTAGTTAGGAAACCTGTATGTTTAGTCAGAGGTCAAGTTGACCAGGATTTATTTTGTTTATGTTTCTTTTGCTTTGCTGTGTTTTGTCACTGTAAATAGAAAATAAACCGCACCTTTTTGATTTTGAAAACCACAACCTCCGTTTGCTGGGCCTGTTTTTGTGTGGGGAGCCCATCCCGGGGGTCACACACACCCGCTGCCGAGCTAACCCCCTCACATATGTTACAACCCACATTCTCCTAGCGTCCAGGCTATGTATCACAAGACTGTGGAGATCAGAAGGGGTCCCGGATACTTCCCAAATTATTGACCTTGTGAATTTACACTTTAGCTACGAATCTATTATGGCAGGCAGCATTGGTCAGGCCGAAAAGACCCGGAAGGCCTGGGTCCCGTGGACCAATCGGTCCGGAGCTGTGCTATCTCATAAAGCACCCTGTTTAGATATACATTTTCTTGACTGAGCAATATGTAGGTTACACCCTACTAAGCCATGTGAACTTCACCTATATAGTATTTTTGGACACATACATGTTTGGACTTATCCTCTATTACTAGGGCGACTGCGGGCGTCTCTTCTCCTGGGACACAGAAGTGCTCCAATCCTGGTGACCTCGGAGGAGAGACGACCCTGTACTGATGTTTTCTCATTCACTCTTAGTATCACTGTGATAAATCTCGTTTCTTGTTCTATATTTTATCATATCCTACCGTCGTTGCACGACGAACATTGTTAAGTGTTCTTGTACTTTTTTTGTAAGGAAAACATTTTTTTTCAATAAAGAATGATTTAAAAAAAAGAAAAAAAAAGAATTAAGTAAAGAATATAATTTTCCAAATCAAAGATTTTTTTCAATTCCTTCAGCTTAGGCATGCGTTAAAAACACAGGGTCGTATACAGGAATTGAAGTTTAATAAGTCAGTGGTGATAGCCTTGCTGGAGAAGACAGGGCAAAAAAAAAGGGTCTGATATCACAATTATATGATATATTATTTGATAAATTAAAAAAAACTGTGGACATACCAGCAAGACTAGCCTGGTCAGGGGATATTGGGACAATATCAGATGAACAGTGGGCACAGGCACTATCAGTAATACCTCAGGCCTCTCTATCTCCAACACAAAATTTAACACAACTATTTATCCTACATAGGGCGCATTACACACCAGAGAAATTATTTAAATGGAAATGTAGAGATACAGACCAATGCCCTAGATGTAAAGGGAGAGGAGCCAATCTAACACACATGATATGGAGATGCCCTAAACTTCATCGCTATTGGTCTGGGGTGGTATCTATGATTAATAGTGTATTTGAGAGTGGGATGCTCATGGAGCCTGGGGGTTGTCTTCTGGGTATACTGGATGAATCGAGAATCCCAGTGGATCAATAAATAGAAGTCTATTCCAGGCTCGTAAGCTTATTGCACAAAAGTGGCTATCACCATACCCACCCACTGTAGAAGAGTGGAAAATACAAGTAAGGGAAACGATAATCAAAGAAAAGTATATTTTCTTACGCAGAGGTTGCCCAGGGAAATTTGAAAAAATATGGAGAGGGTGCTGTGATATCTTGGAGGTATGAGGGGAGGAGGGATGGGTGAGTAGAGATGGGAGAGGAGGGAGACCATGGGAGCTAGGGGTAAGGGGGATGCAATTTGTGTTGTTTTTTTTTCCCTCTCAATGCGGGCATGGGTTGTATGTTGTATTTGGCGTTTTTGATGTTTGAATGTAAAAAACAAAAACAAATAAAAAGATGATTTGATTTAAAAAAAAAAATTAGATCTGAGTTCTTTTTGACCCCAGATCTCATATTTAAGAGGACCTGTCATGCTTTTTTCTATTACAAGGAATGTTTACATTCCTTGTAGGGATAAAAGTGACCCATTTAAAAAAAAAAAAAAACAGTGTCAAAATAAAAAAATGACAGTAAAATAAATAAGAAAAACATTTTTTTTTTAAAGTGCCCCGTCCCGACGAGCTTGCACGCAGAAGCGGAGGCAAACGTGAGCAGCGCCCGCATATGAAAACGATGTTCAAACCACATATGTGAGATATCGCCACGATCGTTAGAGCGAGAGCAATAATTCTAGCCCTAGACCTTCTCTGTAACTCAAAACATGCAACCTGTACAATTTTTTAAACGTCGCCAATGGAGAATGGAGTAAAAGTTTTTTGCCATTCCTCGAGCGGGCGCAACTTACCTTAACTTATCAATTTACTCGGCGTAACATTATATTTCCCAATATTAAAAAAAAAAATGGGCTAACTTTACTGGTGTCTTATTTTTTAATTCCAAAAAGTGAATTTTTTCCAAAAAATGTGCGCTTGTAAGACCGCGCAAATACGGTGTGACAAAATGTATTGCAACGACTGTCATTTTATTCTCTAGGGTGTTGGAAAAAAAATAAAAAAATAAATATATATATATATATATATATATATATATATACATATAATGTTCGGGGGTTCTAGGTAATTTTCTATCCAAAAAAAAATGTTTTTAACTTGTAAACACCAAATCTCAGAAAGAGGCTCGGTCCTTAATTGGTTAAAGACATAATTTTACTGTTTCATTCTTCTTGTTTTTAAGCCACAAAGGAATTCCAAGGAAAGGTTATATATTATCCTTTTTTTTTTTTTTTTAAGGACCAGAGTATTATACAGTCCTGTACAGCAATATTAGCTTGAAAGTGTCCCAGTGACCTTTTATCACCCTGCCCATTCACACTTTTCTTCTTTTTACTACATGTTGTACTTTCAAGTGGCTGCCATTGTTGCTTTCTTTTTCGTACATCACGGGACACAGAGCGACTTAGTCATTACTAATGGGTTATATAGTTTACCTTCAGGTGCTGGCACTGGCAACTTCCAAACTGGAAGTACCCTCCCCTATATAAGCCCCTCCCATCCGGGAGCACCTCAGTTTTTTGCCAGTGTCTAAGGTGTTGGCCAAAGAGTAACAAGTGTTTCCTGGGCTTGCGTACAGGTTATTTTACGGGCCTTAGTAAGCTGTTCCGGATCCCACCAAAAAAGCTTCATAGCTAAACGGTCGGTACCCGGGCCTTGCAACAGAAGAGCAAGGTTTTGCCTGTAATGCCTCTCTTAGGAGGGCTGGACCCTGGGATCCAGAGCTCTGGTCATACCCACGACCAAGATGTTTTCTGTGCAGGGTGCTATACAGGTCCAGGGGAGTGGAATCCTTGGGAACCCGGTCCCTGAAGGTTTA
This sequence comes from Rana muscosa, assembly GCA_029206835.1. Taxonomy (NCBI): domain Eukaryota; kingdom Metazoa; phylum Chordata; class Amphibia; order Anura; family Ranidae; genus Rana; species Rana muscosa. The sequence goes on along the minus strand of CM055117.1, from coordinate 796,898,328 downwards.
ATTACAATGCCTGACGTGATAGGTGAAGTTTGGGCTTCTGTGGACCAAACAGAGTCCTGCGGCGGGGAACAGGTAAGTGGGGGCCCCCAGGAACTTGGTTCTATTGGGGGACCCCCAAGCCTAATTTGTCTTTCTGTCTGTTACCTAACGGTATTCCCGCTAATATCTGTGTATGCCTGTAACTACTGAAAAATGTAAAATTTTAATAGTAGTCAAGAAAAAAAAAAAAGAGGACCGCGGTACCACTAGAGGCCGCTGTGGTCCATTTTTTCTTGTCATGTGGATCTTTGGTTTTCTCAAGTCAAAAGATCCAGGCAGTTGGTAAGTTCTCTGTGGGAATCCACTTCCTCTGCCCTGTTGCTGCGCTCATCCACCGCACAGGCCCTCCGGCAAAAAGGGCCCTGGCTCCTAGTCCCTGCTTGGTTTTCGAAAAAGGCGCCAATGGCGCACGGGCGCGCGCGGGCGCGTGCACGCGCCTCCTATGAAAAAAAGGGGCGGGGCGGGTGGATGACGCTCGATGCGCGCCGTGGCGCTTCTGTACATGTGCAGGCGTCCCAGCATGTATAAAAGACACAGTACAAGTGTCAGCTGGATGCAAACAGAGCTGGCAACGAACAGTGGCACACAGAGGAGGTTGATGCAGGCATCCCCATAGAAAGGCACTTTAGTGGACACCAGCTGGTATATAGCAGCAACTGTGTTAGACTATTACCAGCAAAATTGGTGTATGACGACGGGAATACCTCAGCTTTGTGCTTAAAGGATATGTCGTCCAGACGCTCCGGAAATAAGTCTTCCAGGAAGCCAAAGGGGTCTCCATCGGGCTCTGAGGATATTGGGCATGCTTGTACTGCACCAATCTCCCCTGAGAATTCAGAGGTCAGTAGCCGTAGGAACCCCGCAGGAGTGCCTGGTGCTGCGGCTGTCCCCAGTCCACCTGCTCCTGTATATATAACAGAGGAGGTTTTATCCTCAACTCTGGGAGGATTAGAAGAGAGATTAACAGCATTGATCGCTGCTTCCCTATCACAGGGAAAGCTCGTCCGATCTCCGTCTCCTCCTTCAGAGTGCCTGTTAGTGGAGGAACAGCCCCACACAGAGATCGACCTACCTGAAGGGGATCAGGATGAGGTTGATTCAGTTATGGAGGAATCAACAGTGGAAGAACCTTTCTCAGCATCTCAGGCTGAAAGATTATGGGTTCAGTCTCTGACTAACATGGTCCGATCAGCATTTAAAATGCCTCTGGCGGAACCATCAACCACTACGGTTTCCTCGCTGGGGTCGCTGAAAGCTCCCCAGGCTGTCTGTTCCTTCCCAATCCACCCTTTATTGGAAGGGCTTATTTACCAGGATTGGGAGCATCCTGATAAAATATTTACTCCCCCCAAGAGATTTCCGGTGATCTATCCCATGGAGGATAAGTTCATAAAAAAATGGAGGGTCCCTACAGTGGACGCAGCCATCTCTTCTGTGAACAAATCACTGACATGTCCAGTAGATAATGTTCCAATGTTCAAAGACCCAATAGATAAAAAATTGGAGTCTTTACTAAAATCTGCTTTCTCTACAGCAAGCATGGTGACACAACCTGCGGTAGCAGCGATTGGAGTCTGCCAAGCGGTGAAAGATCAGTTGAAACAAGTCTTAAGGGACTTACCAGATCAGAAGGCTCTTGCCCTAGCTGACCTACCTAGAGCCTTGTGTTTTGCGGTGGACGCCATAAAGGATACAATCCAACAGGCCTCCCACTGTACGCTGTCTGTAGTACATATGCGTAGGCTTCTATGGCTCAAAAACTGGTCTGCTGAAGCTCCCTGTAAGAAATTGCTGGTTAGCTTCCCATTTCATGGAGAACGCTTATTTGGAGAAGATCTGGACAAATATATCCAGAAAATTTCTGCCGGTAAAAGTTCACTCTTACCGGTTAAGAACAAGAGTAGAAGTCCTTCTTTTAAGAGGCCTACTTCTCCAGTCCCTGGCACATCGGCTGTGAAACAGTTCCGACGGCCTCCGCGGTCAAATTCAGGGGGCAGAAATCAGGGACAATCACAGGGTAACAAGAAACCCTGGGTCAAGAGAGGTACAAAACCTCCCCCTAAGTCATGAAGGGTTGCCCCCACTCAATCGGGTGGGGGGAAGACTTCAGTTGTTCACAGAGACCTGGCGGGACACCATCAGAGACAAATGGGTGCTCTCCGCAGTAAGTCTGGGATACAAGCTGGAGTTAAAAGACACTCCTCCTGCCCAATTTATGAGGTCAAACGTGCCAAGCGATCCCCAGAAGAGAGGATCCCTCCTTCTGGCACTAGAACAACTATTGCTCCAAGGTGTAATCATGAAGGTTCCCCTGGAAGAAAGTGGGTTCGGGTTTTACTCGAACCTTTTCAAAGTCCCCAAACCAAATGGGGACGTGAGGCCCATATTAAATCTAAAAGGGCTAAACAAGTTCCTAAATATCAGGACTTTTCGGATGGAGTCGATCCGATCGGTGGCCACCGCCCTACAAGGGCAGGAATTTTTAGCCTCGATCGACATAAGGGATGCTTATCTGCATATTCCCATCTTTCCGGCCCACCAGAAATTTCTACGCTTTGCAGTAGAAGGGCGCCATTTTCAGTTCAGAGCCTTACCTTTCGGTCTGGCCACAGCACCACGAGTGTTCACAAAAATTCTGGCCCCACTATTGGCCAATCTAAGAACACAAGGTGTAACGATAATGGCATATCTAGACGACCTGCTACTAATAGACCACTCAGTGAAAAAGCTGGAAGTAGCTATTCACAAGACAATCAAGTATCTGGAATATCATGGTTGGATTATCAACCGGGACAAGTCAGCTCTAAGACCAGTCAGAAGTCTGGAATACTTAGGGCTAAGGCTGGATTCAAATCAGAGAAAGATTTTCTTACCTCCAGAAAAGGTGTCGTCTTTAAAAGATTTGACCCACTTAGTGGGTACAAAAAGAAAACCATCCATACGCCTGTGCATGAGGCTGCTGGGAAAAATGGTGGCTTCATTCGAAGCAGTGCCCTACGGTCAATTCCATTCAAGGAACTTGCAGAGGACCATACTGTCAGCCTGGAACAAAAAAGTTCAGGCTTTAGACTTACCAATGTCCCTGTCCCCTTCCGTTCGCAAGAGCCTCCATTGGTGGTTGGTGCCCCAGAATCTGGAAAAAGGGAAACCTTTCAGTCCGGTTTCTTGGAAGGTGGTCACTACAGATGCCAGCCTCATAGGCTGGGAGGCAGTACTGGAGCAATGGTCTCTCCAGGGCAAGTGGTCAGAAGCAGAGAAGGCCCTGCCCATCAATCTCTTAGAGATACGAGCAGCCCGGTATGCCCTAGTAGCATGGACATCCAAACTCCAAGGGTCCCCTGTCAGAATTCAATCAGACAATGCCACAGCAGTGGCATATATCAATCACCAGGGTGGCACCAGGAGTCGTGCAGCCCAGAGGGAAGCGAATTGCATCCTGGAATGGGCAGAAAGATATGTCCCAGCCATATCCGCGGTTTTCATCCCAGGAGTGGAAAATTGGAAAGCGGACTTTTTAAGTCGCCAGCAATTATGCCCGGGGGAATGGTCTCTTCACCCCGAGGTTTTCCAGGCAATATGCCAGCGGTGGGGAACACCGGATGTAGATCTGCTAGCATCCAGATTCAACGCAAAGGTGGACAGATTTGTGTCTCGCACAAGGGATCCCCTAGCTTGCGGCTCGGATGCCCTAGTGTTCCCTTGGGATCAGTTCAAGCTGATATATGCATTCCCACCGCCACAATTGTTACCGCGATTAATCCGCAGAATCAGGGTAGAAAAGAAACCAGTGATTCTGGTGGCTCCAGCGTGGCCCCGAAGGGCATGGTACGCGGAGATTGTAAAAATGTCAGTGAGGAGTCCTTGGACCCTCCCACATCATCCGGACCTGCTGTCGCAAGGACCGATATACCACCCTTCCTTACCAGCCCTAGGTTTGATGGCCTGGCTATTGAAGTCCACATTCTGAAAAAGAGAGGGCTCTCTAATCCTGTGGTATCTACCATGATCAATGCCAGGAAGCCGGTATCCAGGCAGATCTATTATAGGATCTGGAAGGCGTACATTACATGGTGTGAGACCAAGAAATGGCATCCACGTAAGTACGTAATAGGTAGGATTTTGGACTTCCTACAGTGGGCTGTAGATAGGAAGCTGGCCTTGAGTACTATCAAGGGTCAGATTTCGGCCTTGTCAATATTTTTTCAAAGGCCCTTGGCTTCGCATTCACTAGTCAAAGCTTTCATACAAGGAGTGATGCGTATTAGCCCTCCGGTTAGTATTCCCATATGTCCATGGGACTTAAACCTGGTTCTGTCGGTTCTACAGAAACAACCGTTTGAACCATTGCAACACATTTCCTTGGTTCTTCTCACCAGGAAATTGATTTTCTTAGCAGCCATTTGTTCGGCTAAAAGAGTATCGGAATTAGCCGCCTTGTCCTGTAAGGAGCCATATCTGGTTGTCCATAAGGACAGAGTAGTATTACGTCCTCATCCAGCCTTTCTTCCTAAGGTGGTATCGAGGTTTCATTTGAACCAAGATGTGGTTCTTCCTTCTTTTTTCCCCAAACCTAGCTCGGTAGAGGAAAAGTTATTGCATTCTTTGGATGTAGTAAGAGCAGTTAAAGCTTATCTAAAAGCCACTGCTCAGATTCGCAGAACGGATACTTTGTTTATTCTGCCGGAGGGCCCCAGAAAGGGTCAGGCAGCATCAAAATCTACTTTAGCCAAGTGGATTCGACAGGTCATAATACAAGCCTATGGCTTGAGAAAGAGACCGCCTCCATTCAAAGTTAGGGCGCACTCCACAAGAGCAGTTGGAACTTCATGGGCAGTGCATCACCAGGCCTCCCTGGCTCAAGTCTGTAAGGCCGCAACATGGTCTTCAGTACACACGTTTACTAGATTCTACCAGGTAGACGTTAGAAGTCAGGAGGATGTCGCCTTTGGGCGCAGTGTGTTGCAGGCCGCAAAAGATCCTCATGCCTGATGGCGCCCAGCTTATGTATAGTGTATCCCTCCCCTCATTTGGCATTGCTTTGGGACGTCCCATTAGTAATGACTAAGTCGCTCTGTGTCCCGTGATGTACGAAAAAGAAAAAGGGATTTTTATAACAGCTTACCTGTAAAATCCTTTTCTTGGAGTACATCACGGGACACAGAGCTCCCACCCCTCTTTTTGGGACACTTATTGCTTTGCTACAAAACTGAGGTGCTCCCGGATGGGAGGGGCTTATATAGGGGAGGGTACTTCCGGTTTGGAAGTTGCCAGTGCCAGCACCTGAAGGTAAACTATATAACCCATTAGTAATGACTAAGTCGCTCTGTGTCCCGTGATGTACTCCAATAAAAGGATTTTACAGGTAAGCTGTTATAAAAATCCCTTTTTTTGGATTTGGTGCAGACACAGAATGAAAATCAACAGCTGCCTTGCAAAGGTAATGTATTGACATCTGGTGCATGGTTCTAACTTTAAGGAGGAAATTGATGCTTTCATGTATGCCTTTTACCTGTCTGTGCATTGTTATATACTGTATGTACATAGTTGAAAACCTTGCTTATCAACCCACCCTTGAAGTTTCAGCATGGCTTTTGGATATATTTACAAATACATGCAACAAAAACCTGTTGTTATCAAGGTGATAAATGGCTGGGGTAGAGAAATTAAATGGTAAGGAATGGCTGGGGTAGAGAAATTGACTGTTAAAAAACTTACAATTTTATCATGGAGAAAAGTGTCAGAAGGCCCAACAAAATCACTGCAGTTCAATAGATGTCCCTGTGTGTTATCATGTCCCTGTGTGACATCTAGGCTTGTGCAATTCGTTTCGTAACGAATTGAAATTCGTCCGAATTTAGCAACTTTCGGACATTCGGAAGCATTCGAATTTCCGAACAAAGCAATTACGAATAAGACCGAATCCGAAATAAATTATACCGCAAATAGCGAATGCCCGAATGTCTTCGGCATAATTCGTTATGAAAAAGTTACGAATGTACGAATCCATACGAAGCACAATAACACTCACTCTGCTCTGCTCTCTGCTTCTCCCACACCGTGCTGAACTCCCTCTCAAAATGGTGTACAGGGGCGGAGGTTATAGCCGCATGTAAAAAACGAAAGTAAAATACGAGATTTCGAATCCATTCGAAGCACAATAACACTCTGCTCTGCTCTCTGCTTCTCCCTCACCGTGCTGAACCCTCTCAAAATGGTGTACAGGGGCGGAGCCTATAGCCGCATGTTAAAAACGAAAGTAAAATACGAGATTTCGAATCGTTACAAATAACCGCAATGTATTTAGAAAAGTACAAATCCATTCGAAGCACATTAGGCATAATAGGCAGCGTCGTTGTGAGAGAGACACGGAAAATTACGAATCAACGAACCCAAAAAAAGTTACGAAAGTAGGAGTTGTGTCCAGAATCAACGAAAAACAACGTACTCTACCGAAAGTACGAACCCAAAAAAAGTTACGAAAGTAGGAGTTGTGTCCAGAATCAACGAAAAACAACGTACTCTACCGAAAGTACGAATTATAAAGCAACAAAAAATTCAACGAAAAATGTCGCTTGCAAAAATACGAATGAGTCCGAACACGAAAAATCCCGTCTAGCAAAATTACGAATGATTACGAATCAACAGGACCGGAAAGAAACGAACCGAAACGGAACGAATTTTTCCGTTGTGCACAAGTCTAGTGACATCACTGTCCCAATGAGGAAGTATTATACATACTATATTTGTTACTGTACTATTTCTCTGCTAAGTGTAAATATTCTTACCAAACAAGTCTATGGGGTCTTATGGTGTATGAAAACTCTAAAAATAGAATTGTCATTGTAATAGTAAACATTATTTTTGCATAGATTTTATTCAATATGCAAAGTCTGCCAGTGCTGAATAACCCATACCTCTCTTAGTAGTGTTACTTTCATGTAAGGTAGCTGTGTGTGCACACTGCTAGGAGAGAGAGCATTTTTGCATACAGTCAGTGCAGGAAATACCCATAACCCCACCCATCACTGTGCCCAAAATGAGAATAATCCCACAAACCATTTGGGAGTGGTAGAGTAAGTCAAAGGCAGATGAGGTAGTTCTGGCTCCTCCTATGGAACAGGAACTAGAAGCACAGAAAAGATCAGGAATTTGTGCAGAAATGTCAATGAAAATTTTAAAGAGGTATATTTTCTAAAATTTACATTTTATATAGAAATGTATGCATGGGGTGCATAAGTAGGCAGTAGGGATGAGCTTCGTGTTTGCGTCGAACACACGTTTGACTCGAACATCGGTCATTCGATGAAGAACGAACGTTATGGTCCGTTTGAACTAAATTCGCGTTGCACGACATGGCCCATAATTCACTGCAGAATCGCAGTGCATTGCTGGCTGATGATTGGCCAAGCATGCACTATGACCCGCATGCTTGGCCAATCACAGCGCGGAAAAAACGGAGAGCCGTAATTGGCCAAAGCCAGGGTGGCTTTGGCCAATTATAGCTCAGGGGGTTTAGTACACGCCCCACACTATATAAAGCCGCCTGGAAGTCGGCCTTGTGTAGTGTGTTGGCGTTTGTGAAAGAGGCAGTTTCAGAGAGATAGACAGCGTCATTTATATTGAGTTAGATAGAGCAGGCAGGCGAGTCAGTTAGCTGCTGTTACAGTGTGTAGAGGATATATATGCATCCTAGGTGTTGTATATATATTTATACACTGTATTGAGTTTAGCTAGATCCGTTCCTGTTAGTCTCTATACTGTGACAGGCAGGCAGGTGATTGTGCTAGCTGCAGACAGTCAGTGTTTCACTTAGTGTACTACTGTGTGCTTTGCATAGCGATCACCTAAAGCTCACCTGGATACAGTTATTCTCTATACTGTGACAGGCAGGCCGGTGATTGTGCTAGCTGCAGACAGTCAGTGTTTCACTTAGGGCTCTTTCACATGGACGGACAGTTCAGGTCTGCCTGTCAGTTTTTTAGGCGGACCTGAACAGATGCTCCATGTACCCCTATGGAGCCACGGATGTCAGCGGTGACATGTCCGCTGACATCTGACCCGCTCCGATCCGCCGAAGTGTGCAGATCGGATCGGATGACAACAGACTCTGCGGTCTGTCATCATCCGATCCCCCATAGGGGAGAGCGGCGCTCTGACAGGTCGGTCCCTGCACAGTGTGCAGAGACAGACCTGTCATCTGCCTGCTCAGCGGGGATCGACGGAGCGATCCCCGCTGAGCAAAGCGGAGCCCGCACACGGACACGGATCGTGTGAAAGGGGCCTTAGTGTACTACTGTGTGCTTTGCATAGCATTCACCTAAAGATCACCTGGATACAGTTATTCTCTATACTGTGACAGGCAGGCCGGTGATTGTGCTAGCTGCAGACAGTCAGTGTTTCACTTAGTGTACTACTGTGTGCTTTGCATAGCATTCACCTAAAGCCTGCATTTTTGATGCAATACTTTGCAACAGGGCTCATTGCTGCACTCTAAGTACAGTATCTGTGAGGGGTTGCAGTGTTGTGGCACCAGCACCAGTGCCTAAGGCCCAATTTTTCAGCCCCTGTTCAACAGGGGCATGCAATTACAATTCTTGATCTAATAATTCACAGCAGGGCCCATTCCTGCACCCACCAAGAGTACCTGTGAGGGCTTACAATGTTGTGACACCAGCACCACCACCAAAGGCCCAATTTTTCCTACCTCTGTTCAACAGTGGCATGTAAATACAATTCCTGATATAATAGTTCACAGCAGGGCGTTCCAGCGCCCACCAAGAGTAACTGTGAGGGCTTACAGTGTTGTGACAACACCTACACCTAAGGGGCAAATTTCTGCAGAGTATATATGGCAGGCCCCTACTTTCAAACAACCAACTTACAAATGACTCCTACTTGCAAACGGAAGGAGACAACAGGAAGTGAGAGGAAATCTACCCCTAGGAAGGCAAATTCTCTCCTGTAAGAGTTAATATGTGAAACAGGTGTCTCCTCTCCACTGATGCTTTATCACCAATCCTTGTTTCAATAAAAAAAACAAATTTTCCAAAAACATTTGTCATTGGGATGGAAAGTGAGGTGAAATGTTCTGAACAGGTGCACAGACAGCAAAACAAATGTTACAGGGGTGATAACCCTTCCCTATGTTCTCCAAAAAGCTTAAAAATAGATTTTTTGGCTAGAGCTGCACTTAAAAAATGTACCTGTTCCAAATTACAAACAGGTTCTACTTAATAACAAACCTACAGTCCATGTCTTTTTTGCACCGCCTGTATACTGCTGTTCAGAGTATATAGGGCCTTTTTTATTTTGGGTGCGGGGTTCCCCTTAATATCCATACAAGACCCAAAGGGGTTGGTAATGGGCAGGGGTAGGGTGGGGAGGGTTATGGGGTAGCCATGCCCTTTTTCTCAATGATTTTCATCCATATTGCCGGGACCAGACATTACATTAACCACTTGAGACCCGCGCTATAGACAAAAGACGTCTGCAGCGCGGCTCTCAAGTGCTGAGTGGACGTCTATGGACGTCCTGCTGTTTCTCTCCCCCTGCGTGCCGCCGAGGGCGCGCAGCGGGGGCATAGCTGTGCCCGCCGCGGTCACGTGATGCCGATGCGCGTGCCTGGCGGCCGCGATGTCCGCCAGGCACCCGCGATCGGCTGTGACAGAGGCAGGACGTGGATCTCTGTGTGTAAACACAGAGATCCATGTCCTGTCAGGGAGAGAGGAGACCGATGCTGTGTCCCTTGTACTGTACATAGGGACACAGATCGGTCTCCTCCCCCTGTCAGTCCCCTCCCCCACAGTAAGAATCACAAATAGGGAACATAGTTAACCCCTTCCTCGCCCCCTAGTGTTAACCCCTTCCATGCCAGTCACATTTATACAGTAATCAGTGCATTTTTATAGCACTGTTCGCTGTATAAATGTGAATGGTCCCAAAATAGTGTCAAAAGTGTCCGATATGTCCGCCGCAATATTGCAGGCCTGACAAAAATCGCAGATCGCCGACATTACTAGTAAAAAAAAAAAAATAATAAAAATGTCATAATTCTATCCCCTATTTTGTAGGCGCTATAACTTTTTCGCAAACCAATCACTATACGCTTATTGCAATTTTTTTTTACCAAAAAAATATAGAAGAATACGTATCGGCCTAAACTGAGAAAAAAAATAGTTTTTTAAAAAAAATTGGGATATTATTATGACAAAAAGTAAAAAAATAGTGGTTTTTTTTCAAAATTTTCTGTCTTTTTTTTGTTTATAGCGCAAAAAATAAAAACCGCAGAGGTGATCAAATACCACCAAAAGAAAGCTCTATTTGTGGGGAAAAAAAATGATACAAATATCATTTGGGTACAACGTTGTATGATCGCGCAATTGTCATTCTAGTAAAAAAAAAAATAATAATAAAAATGTCATAATTCTATCCCCTATTTTGTAGGCGCTATAACTTTTTCGCAAACCAATCACTATACGCTTATTGCAATTTTTTTTTTACCAAAAAAATATAGAAGAATACGTATCGGCCTAAACTGAGAAAAAAAATAGTTTTTTTTTAAAAATTGGGATATTATTATGACAAAAAGTAAAAAAATAGTGGTTTTTTTTCAAAATTTTCTGTTTTTTTTTTGTTTATAGCGCAAAAAATAAAAACCGCAGAGGTGATCAAATACCACCAAAAGAAAGCTCTATTTGTGGGGAAAAAAATGATATAAATATCATTTGGGTACAACGTTGTATGATCGCGCAATTGTCATTCAAAGTGCGTCAGCACTGAAAGCTAAAAATTGGTCCGGGCACGAAGGGGGTTTAGTGCCCAGTTGTGAAGTGGTTAAAGCCGCAAGCAGTTTTAAATGGCTTTTTTTCCTTTAGAAATTTCATTTTGTGCAGGGACAGTTCTAAACACGGGAAACACGCGCCACTTCACAGGCAGACTTTAGACACCCCCCAGGTACGATATTTAAAGAAATATTTCACTTTTTTTTTCACTTTATGCATCATTAAAATCACTGCTTCCGAAAAAACTACAGTTTTAAAAGGTTATTTTTACATTGATACATGTCCCCTCGGGCAGGACCCGGGTCCCCAAACCCTTTTTAGGACAATAGCATGCATATTAGGCGTTATAATTAGCACTTTAGATTTCGAACGTTTGCGACCATTGTATTTAATATAGAAAAAAAGGAAATTGGTACTTTGAATGAGGTTCTGGACAAGGTGGGCGTGCATAAAGGAAACACATGTTTAATAACATGTAGAGTAAAATGTATTACAATATGAAAATGATGGGGTTGCACATGAAATTACACACATGTCGTGGACATAGAGGACATATTCTTGCATTGACTTGGAAACTCATGGCAATATGACAGTGCATATGATTCATGGACATCAAGGTTACAAACTAACATCAACTAAAATTACATAACAGTATGATAGATAGATGTGCAAATCCCATGAGTACACATATGTGAACATTGGTTCCTTCAAGCGGCATAGTGCAATGGAGTAACAAGATGTAACAATTGTGTAGGCATGATGATGGTAAAATTGTAGATGGATCAAAAAGCTGGTATGGAAGTGTGCTGGCATCCTTTTTAGCCCAACGCGTTTCATATTTAACTCATCAGGGGCGAATGCTTCCAACAAGCAATCTAAAAAGAATGTATATAAAAATGGATTTAGCCTATATTGACATAAAGCATAAACAGGAAAGGCCAATTGTACCAATACTGAGAAACTTACAAGCAAAGGATGGATCATGGGGATGAGTGGAACGATGGACCAGGGCCAACCGGGGGGTGTCCTTCCCGGAAGCTGAGGCAATGGGAATCCGTGCAGGCAAGGTGTAAGGACGGGGGTACCAAGGTGGTACAGATGTAAGTAATTGAACTCACACTAGACAAAGTCCAGTGGCATGGTAGTCAAGTCAAAAATACCTCAATATTGGGCAATGGGACAAGGAGATTCCAAATGCAATGGTGTGCTTCTACATTGTACCCGGGATGGAGACATTAGCCATGTGTCTCACTCAAAGTCCCACCTGTGTTCACACACAGCCCTCTTCTTTTTTGCACTGAAACGGGATGGAGGTTTTGGACTGAGTCAGCAGTGATCCCCTGCCGCCTCTGTGGGTGGTCTGGGTTCCCCTCTACGGTCATGTACCCTTTTTTGGGGCCCCCCTCACTCTAGACATGGTCACCATGCCTGAGTGATACGGCATTTGTTTGTTTTTGTTTTTTGCATTCCATTGGGGACTGTTAGCCTTTGGCACTACAGGCCTCCCTTTTTGTCCATTGCCCGGAAGCTGCGATGCGTTCTGTTCGCCGTCCCTCCACCCCCTCCCTCCGCCCTCACCAGGCGGGGCTCGGGGTGCTGGGCGGGGCCCTCAACACATCGCCGCTATGCACTGCGTCCCGCGTGTGACGTCATCACTGGCGCCGCGACGTTGGACGTATTTTCACTAAATCGGCAGTCACTATCCACAGAGGTCAGCCTCCATCGGGTGGTTGTTATCGCCCCGATTGAGGCCCCTCCCCGCACGTGACTAGCCGGCATGACGTTGGCAGGAACCCACGCATGGCTTTGCATGACAGGGTTTTTTGTATAAATACTGTTATGTGCACACAGTCTCCACCGCTTTATGCTAAGCACGCCATTGCATTTGGACTCTCCTTGTCCCATTGCCCAATATTGAGGTATTTTTGACTTGACTCTACCACGCCAACGAACTTTGTCTAGTGTGAGTTCAATTACTTACATACTTTATTTCACCCCATATAGACTTCTTTGGCGTTCCCCACAAGTTTACCATCACTGTGGTGCACAACTCAGTATGTCCATCTGTACCACCTTGGTACCCCCATTCTTACACCTTGCCTGCACGGATTCCCATTGCCTCAGCTCCCGGGAAGGACACCCCCCGGTTGGCCCTGGTCCATCGTTCCACTCATCCCCATGATCCATCCTTTGCATGTAAGTTTCTCAGGATTGGTACAATTGGCCTTTCCTGTATATGCTTTATGTCAATATAGGCTAAATTCATTTTTATATACATTCTTTTTAGATTGCTTGTTGGAAGCATCTGACCCTGATGAGTTAAATACGAAATGCGTCGGGCTAAAACTCCTGCAGGTTTCTGCACAGATGTCAATGTAAATCGCGGCCCAAAATCGCAAAAAGTAGTACAGAAACTACTTTTTGAAATTGGTGCAGCGCCGCAGATGCGGCGTCGCACCGATTAGGACGGTTCCATTGCCCGCAATTTGCGGCAAATACCAGCATTTTGACATGCGATTTGGCATGCCAAATCGCATGTCAAAACGCACCAGTGTGAACCAGGGCTAAAACCTGAAAGCTGTTTGGTTTCTATGCAGAGCTGCGCTAGATTTTGCTCCTTCCAGTTTTAGTAAATTAACCCATGTATCCGAATGTTTGGTTTCTGCTGCATGGCTCTACCTTTAACCACTTCTGGACCGTCCGCCATCGTTTTACGTCTGTACTTTGAAGAGGATACTGTTGTTATGGTAGCAGCTAGCTACCATAACCCGGGTATCCTCTTCAAGAGCGGGTGGTCTGCTTCAAGATAAAAGTGGTCTCTGCAGAGCATTCTGTTTTGCTTTGTTTTAAATATAGTTGAAAGTAGGCTTGTGCAATTCGTTTCGTAACAAATCGAAATTCGGCCGAATTTAGCAACTTTCGGACATTCGGAAGCATTCGAATTTCCGAACAAAGCAATTACGAATAAAACCGAATCCGAAATAAATTATACCGCAAAATAGCGAATGCCCGAATGTCTTCGGCATAATTCGTTATGAAAAAAGTTACGAATGTACGAATCCATTCGAAGCACAATAACACTCACTCTGCTCTCTGCTTCTCCCTCACCATGCTGAACTCCCTCTCAAAATGGTGTACAGGGGCGGAGGCTATAGCCGCATGAAAAAATGAAAGTAAAATACGAGATTTCGAATCCATTCGAAGCACAATAATACTCTGCTCTGCTCTCTGCTTCTCCCTCACCGCGCTGAACCCTCTCAAAATGGTGTACAGGGGCGGAGGCTATAGCCGCATGTAAAAAACGAACGTAAAATACGAGATTTCAAATCGTTACAAATAACCGCAATGTATTTAGAAAAGTACAAATCCATTCGAAGCACATTAGGCATAATAGGCAGCGTCGTTGTGAGAGAGACACGGAAAATTACGAATCAACGAACCCAAAAAAAGTTACGAAAGTAGGAGTGTTGTCCAGAATCAAAGAAAAACAACGTACCCTACCGAAAGTACGAATTATAAATCAACGAAAAATTCAACGAAAAATGACGCTTGCGAAAATACGAATTAGTCCGAACACGAAAAATCCCGTCTAGCAAAATTACGAATGATTACGAATCAACAGGACCGAAAAGAAACGAACTGAAACTAAACTAATTTTTTCGTTGTGCACAAAAAACGAACCGAAACTAAGCAAATTTTTCCGTTGTGCACAAGTCTAGTTGAAAGCCACACTTTTTAAATCTGCCTTGAAATGGCAACATGCCTTCTAGATGTATTTGCACACGTATGCAACAAAAACCTCAGTTTATAGTTTGGTGATGAAGATGATGGTAAAGAGTGGTTAAAGCGGAGCTCCAGCTTAAAGTGGAACTTCCACTCATCGGAACCCTCCCCCCTCCGGTGTCATATTTGGCACCTTTTAGGGGGAAGGGGGGTGCAGGTACCTGTCTAAGACAGGTATTTGCACCCATTTCCGGGAGTCCTTTCTGCAGGTATTCTGCGGGTAGTATGTCACTTCCTGCAGAATACCCGTTGTGTTCTGGGAGACACTCGTCTCCCAGAACACAACAGGGACCAGTGAGAACGGCGCAGCGCGACTCGCGCATGCGCCGTAGGTAACCGGGCAGTGAAGCCGCAAGGCTTCACTTCCTGGTTCCCTCACTGAGGATGGCGGTGGGGGCAGCAGAGTGAAGAGCGGTTGCTCAACTTCTGCTGCCAACGTCGCTGGACTCCAGGACAGGTAAGTGTCCTAATATTAAAAGTCAGCAGCTGCAGTATTTGTAGCTGCTGGCTTTTAATATTTTTTGTTTCAGGGGAGCTCCGCTTTAAGGTAGAGAAAATTAAGTTTTAAAAAAAAAAAATCATTATGAAGGAAAGTGTCAGCATGCTCATCAACAAAAAGCCAGCTTTTTAAGGGATGTGCCTGTGTGACGTCACTGTTCTAATAGGTAAGTATTATACATACTGTATTTGTCACTTACTACTGCCTTATAAATTGCGGAGTGCGAGTATTCTTAACCAATAAATCTACCGGGACCTTAAATAGTATGAAACCTCTCACAATAAACTTCTCTAATTTTCTCCCTTTTCGTTTGTTAAATATAACATTGAAATGGTTTTATTATATCTGTTCGACAAGTACATAAAAAAGAAAAATCCATTTATTTAGTCAGAAATCTTTTGAGCTTCCTGTACTCTCTGCCTATGGACTGTTATCAATTATCATTGTTTCCTGCTATCTCCAAGGACTACAAAACTCCTCCCCATGTTATGAGAAAAGATGAAGGTGATATGTCATCCTAACACACACCCTGTCCTAGGGTTTCAACCCTGCTCAGTACGCTTGTCATCTTAGAACAGGAATTGTGTTAATGGTAGAAATAGGTTCAAATAAATGGGGGGGGGGGGGGATTAAACGAAAAACACCAATGCAGCCACCACATCTAAGGACTGATAAGTTGCAATACTATCAGTCTTTTTTCTTGTGTTTAGATTTAGGCTTTAAAATTAGATGGAGCTGTAAAATATTTGGCAGCCCTAAGAATCTGTATTGATTTTGAATACAGGTGTGCTGGGCTACCAAACTTTAGTAAATGAGATCCATTAACTAATTTTTAAATCTTTACTTTTTTTTTTCTTCTTTTAACCTGAAAAAATATAGAATATCATAAATGTCAATACAACTTAAAAGGATTATTTCACAATGCACGATTATGATAGGTGGATTATTATAATTTACAAACTTCCATATTATTTAATTATTTTATATTTCAGATATCTGTTCCCACAACACCCATCATAAAAAAAATACACAAAAAAACAAATACCCCTGTGCACACCTATGTGAAAAAAAGAGTGGCAGACAGAATGAGATTGATTTACTAAAACTGGAAAGTGCAGATTCCATGTTTTTTTTTGTTTTTTTTGTCAAAGCTTAATTGAACAAGCAGAAGTTGAAACTGATTGCCTACCATGTAAAGCTGCACCAGATGTTGCACTCTCCAGTTTTAGTAAATAAGCCCTGTTGTGTCTGTGCAGGCTGAAGTGGCATATTGGCATATTGGTATATTGGATTGCTGTATATGGTGACAATGAAGTTAGACGAAATTTGGGAGAGTCCAGACTGTATCCATTGAGCACCCTTAAATAGACAATTGCATATGACCTATTATTCATAGATCAAAGTGGGATGTGAGTGGTTAATGGTGGCGGAATAGGACATATATGGATAGTGCAGCACAAGGGATTAAGCAATTCTAAGTGGAACATACGTGAAGCACAGCACATGGACATTTTTAATACTGTTATATTTTATTTTATTATGTTTGCACTTTAGCACTGTCATGTGGACTCATAAGAATAACACAACAAGTGGACTATTTTGTCACGTTGCATATGTTTATTGATTGAATATTAATATCAATAGGATTATGTTAGATATTTGATTAATTTTGCCCAGGAATATAGAGTGTAGCACTGGAACACTTTAGACTGTGACCCATAATAATAAAAAAAAAATCTGGCTTTAATATCGGTATTAGTGATCTAAAGGAAGAGGAATAAAAGGAATATAAATAATCAGTCTCTCAGGAATTCCAGTAAAATGACAAATGAGTCCACTGACTTCACCCTATTAATATTTTAATATGAATAACCTGAGACATTTTAATGTATTGTTACTATTTTTTTCTCTTTTATATCAGACCACTAAATATAACCTTAAATATAGCCACATCTATTTAATGTACTCCAGAAAGATGAAATTAAGAGTTCTCTAAAATGTAGCTACTCAATCGAAATTTGACATTTTAATGTTGGTCTTTAATCAAAGCCCTGAATTTTTCACATTTTAAATACATTTTAACTCAAATGGTACATAATTTTATTCCCTCCAGGGAGCAGCGGCCTTCTACTGTACCATTGAAAAATATCTGACGTGCCCTGCATCTCTGGCTCCAGGTATGCAAGACTTCTCAGCAGAATACACAGATCAGTTTCATGAACCTGGGGAGGAGGCCTGTAAATCTCTACCCTTTTTCCATCTCCCTTTGTGCCAATGTTTGATGGTGGATGTAGTAGATGAAAAAACCCAGACAGGTTTATGCCACGTACACACGATCGGAAATTCCGACAAGAAAAGCCCGATGTGAGCTTTTGGTCGGAAATTCTGACCGTGTGTATGCTCCATCGGACTTTTGCTGTCGGAATTTCCGCCAACAAAAGATTGAGAGCAGGTTCTCTATTTTTCCAACGGAAAAAATTCCTATCGGAAATTCCGATCGTGTGTATGCAATTCCGACGCGCAAAAAAAACATGCATGCTCAGAATCAAGCAGAAGAGCCGAACTGCCTATTGAACTTCATTGATCTCGGCTCATCGTACATCTTGTACGTCACCGCGTTCTTGACAGTCGGAAATTCCGACAAGATTTGTGTGACCGTGTTTATGCAACACAAGTTTGAGCCAACAGAAAAAATCCACAGTTTTCTTGTCAGAATTTCCGATCGTGTGTACGCGGCATTACAGTTTATCTATAATTTGTAGTCAAGAGTCTTCACTTGAAAATGCGATACCCTAACAACCAAGGCCTGAGGTGTGACTTGGCCTAGCTGGTCAGTATGCCTGAAAAAGGGCATACTCTGAATGTATTAATATGAAAATTGAACAATGTGTATAAGTATATATGAAGGTTTGGGGGAAACGGGTGGGTGGGAGGCCAAAGCCGAATCTGACAGAGGACAAGGGATATATACCCCTCAGACTCCTCCTAGAAATACAGGCTAGCCTCCGGCCAGCCTTCTTACATATCTTATAGCTCATACACAGATTACACACTTGCAAGCTAATTATTCCTACCATTTTAGTCAGCATTTTATCTAATATTTAGGCAACCATATTACTGCAACTTACTCAGCTTTGTATAAGGCTAATTTTCCCACACCTGATTCAGGAGACTTACAAATTATCAAAACAATGGGATTTCTACATTTCTTTCTTGGGCATGATTAGTGTCCTTGGGGCTCAGATAAGTTATGGGGGGGGGTGGGGGCTGGGGGGATACCAGGCACAGAAGTTTTTTTTACCTTAATGCATAGAATGCATTAAGGTAAAAAAAAACTTAAAGGAGTAGTAAAGTTAAAAAAAAATTTTTCCTAAATAGCTTCCTTTACCTTAGTGTAGTCCTCCTTCACTTACCTTATCCTTCGATTTTGCTTGTAAATGTCTTTATTTCTTCTGAGAAATCCTCACTTCCTGTTCTTCTGTCTGGAACTCCACACCATAATGGGAGCCTTTCTCCCTGGTGTGGAGTGTCGTGCTCGCTCCCTCTCTTGGACTACAGGAGAGCGTGAGGACGTTCTCTACGTTGAAGATAGAGAAAATAGCTGTGGGTTAGTGGGCGTGTCTACATCGCTGCAGCGCCGCCCCCCTTGGCTTAGTTTCATTTACTAAGCTTCACTGCCCTGCCTGGACTCCGCCCCCATTGCTGCCTTCACATTTCTCCCTTTTCTATCCCTCAAACCCATTTCATGCTCATCCATCCCTCTGTCTCATTTCTTGTACACACTTCTTATACTTCACATATTTTTCTTGTCCATCCCTCCTTCCCATCCCTCACTCACGCATCATTATTTCTTTTTCCTCACATCTCCATTCCATCCCTTGCTCACTCATCACTATTTCTCCCATCTTCATCTTTCAACTTTGCTCGTTCTCGTTCTGTGTTAAAAAAAAAAAAACGCACTGCGCATGCGCGATGCCGCTAAGCCTAATGGGAAATTTAGTTCCCATTAGGCCATTATGAACGCGCACCGCAAACCCGGAAATATAGGACAGCAAGAAGAAAGGAAGGCAAGAGGAGGATATTCAAGGTAAAAATTTTATGGGAAATAATGTTTTTTAATAATAATTAATGCAATATTCTTTATCAGTAAGCAACAGACATTGCTTACAAGTAAAAAAAAATGTAACTTTACTACTCCTTTAAGGTTTTACTACCACTTTAACCTTTAACTATGAAGTATTGAATACTTCATGTTTTTTCTTTGATGACTCCACCCAGAATTGCTCTTTCTGTTTTCCCAGTTGTTGTATTAGTTGTAGTTGTAGTGTATGTGTGTCCACCGCTTGGTTCATGTGATGAATAACCGATGAGCCGCAGTTTTTTCCACATCCTGCACTCGACCAGCCAGAGCTTGTATGTTGTGGCGTAGGTCTGTTATGACAGCCAACAGGGTGTCTGATGTCTGCTGCAACAGTGTGAAGGTCACTGAGACTGGGTTGCTGCTGTTGGAATGTGGACCCTTCGCTGGAGAGGAGGTACAGTGATTTGAGGTGGGGTAGGGGGAAATAGGGTTTGTGCATTTCCCTTAAATGAGGACCCCATTTTGCTCACCTACATGCAGAAGAACTTCAGGATATTCTGGCTAAGCCTGCTACTAGAGTCCCAAGGAGAGCAGGATCAGGTCTCTGAGGAGCTGAAGGATGATTTCCCTATGAGAACTTATGAGAAAAGGGCCAGAAGAGGGCTTCTGATGTTGATGGATGCAGTCCTCTGTTGGCGGCAGCTCACAAGTTAAAGTGGTTGTTAAGCCACTGAGTCTTCTTTTTACAATCCCCTCTGTTACATTAAATTATGTATCCAGTGTATGTGTTTTTTTTTTTAAATATACCTTTTTTTTAGCACCACTCAGTGCTCACGTGACTGGCCATATCTTCCCTCTCTCGATCTGAAAGCTACAGAGGGAGAGGCTGAGAATCCCCTGCTGACATCAGCCAGGAGAAGAAGAAAGCAAAGGAGGGGAAATGCGCCTTTTCACGTGAACACCGAGCGGTGCTATGAAGATGGTATACAGCGGCTTATTTTTTTTAAAACACATACACTGGGGCACATTATTTAATGTAATAGAGGGGATTGTAGAAAGAAGACTCAGAAATATTAGCCGCAGTCGGAACTGACAGGTGGGGGAGGGAGGAGGAGGACAGAGCATAGCTGTGGATGATGGAGGCATGTAAAGTGACTACGGTATCAGGGCTCAGCAGTAGGGATGAGCTTCGAGTTCGAGTCGAACCCATGTTCGACTCGAACATCACCTGTTCGTCTCTTCGCCGAATTTTGAACATTATAGGCCGTTCTTGCCAAATTCGAGTGGCGCGTCACGGCCCATAATTCACTGAGGCATCGCAGTGCATTGCTGGCTGATGATTGGCCAAGCATGCACTATGACCCGCATACTTTGGCCAATCACAGCGTGGAAAAAACCGAGAGCCATAATTGGCTAAAGCCAGGGTGGCTTTGGCCAATTATGTCTCAGGGGGTTTAGTACACGCCCTACACTATATAAGGCCGCCGGCTTGGTGGCCTTGTGTAGTGTGTTGCGGTGTTGGTTAAAGAAAAGAGACAGAGAGAGAGACAGTTTAATTTGATTTGAGTTAGATAGAGCAGGCAGGCGAGTCAGTTAGCTGCAGTAACAGTGTGTAGAGGATATATATGTATCCTAGGTGTTGTATATATATTTACACACTGTATTCAGTTTAGCTAGATCCGTTCCTGTTATTCTCTAATCTCTATATTGAAAGGCAGGCAGGTGATTGTGCTAGCTGCAGTGTTTCACTTAGTGTACTGTGTCCTTTGCACAGTGTGCACCAAAAGCTTACCTGAATAAAATTGCTGGTGTTCTGATACAAATACAGGCAGGGAGCTGCAGTATTTTGCTTTAGTGTCCTTTGCACAGTGTGCACCTAAAGCTTACCTGAATACAATTGCTGGTGTTCTGATACAAATACAGGCATGGAGCTGCTGTATTTTGCTTTAGTGTCCTTTCCACAGTGTGCACCTAAAGCTTACCTGAATACAATTGCTGGTGTTCTCATACTAATACCACAGGCAGGGAGTTCAAAATTACAAACAGATTCTAGTTAACAACAAACCTACAGTCCCTGTCTTGTTTGCACCGCCTGTATACTGCTGTTCAGTGTATATAGGGCCTGGGGGTCCCACGCCTTTCCTTTTTTTAATTTGGGTGCGGGATTCCCCTTAATATCCATACAAGACCCAAATGGGCTGGGGGGGGGGGGTACCCATGCCGATTTTCTCAATGATTTTCATCCATATTGCCGGGACCACACATTACATTGAAGCCGCAAGCAGTTTTAATTTACTTTTTTTCCTTTAGAAATTTAATTTTGTGCAGGGACAGATCTAAACACGGGAAACATGTGCCACTTCACAGGCATACTATAGACACCCCCCAGGTACGATATTTAAGGGAATATTTCACTTTTTTTCCACTTTATGCATCATTAAAATCACTGATCCCGAAAAAACGTCCATTTTTAAAACTTATTTTTGCATTGATACTAGTGTTGAGCGAACCCGAACTGTAAAGTTCGGGTCCGTACCGAACTTTAGCTTTTTCCCGAACCCGAACCCGGACTTTGCGCAAAATCTAATTACGCAGTTAGAAATGCTTCAGGGGCCAGCCAATCACCTTTTGATTAGCTGGTGTGCCCTTAGAAGCCATCATAGCCATGCCTACTAATGGCATGGCTGTGATTGGTCAGTGCTACATGTGACCCAGCTTCTATATAAGCTAGAGGCACACAGCACACACGTCACTCTGCTTCAGAATAGATAGGGAAAGCATCTTGGCTGCTGCTGTTGCTAATAGGAAGAGATTGTAAAATACATGAGGTAGTCCTGATTCTGCAATCTGAGGGAAAAGATAAAGAGATAGTGTAGTGTAGGGCCAGGTTCCTGTTGGTGCTTTCAGGGAGAGAGATATATTATATAGGAGTCCAGATTCAGAGATTAAAATCAGCGATCTGCATAGGTTTACCTGTTTGTGTTGCAGTGCACAGTCTTTTTACACTGCCATGAGCCCAGTGTCAGAGAAAATCTAACTTTTATCTGCAAGCTCAGTGCACCAGCACTGCATATATTACGTTGAGAGATACACCGTTTCCATACTGTGGGTGTATTCTGCTCTTTGAAAAAGATCAATTTAGGGGGGAAAAAAAGGCACTTTATTGTGCTCTTTTCCAAAAGACCCATAGGGCAAAAAAAAAAAAATGCACTTTAATGTACGCTTGCAAAAAGAGCCATTCAGGGCCACAAAAAATAGTTTGCAGTGTGTTATACATATGTGGAGGTGTGTGAAATAAACAATTTCTATATAGTTTTCTCCTACTGTGCTATACTAAAAAAACAACTTTTTTTTTAATAGCATTTTCTGCAGTTCTGTAGCTGTGCGATTCAGCGGTTACGTACTGTGGGTGTGTTCTGCTCTTCCAAAAAACGCCATTTAGGGGCACAAAAAATAGTTTGCAGTGTGTTATACATATGTGGAGGTGTGTGAAATAAACAATTTCTATATAGTTTTCTCCTACTGTGCTATACTAAAAAAACAATATTTTTTTTGAATAGCATTTTCTGCAGTTCTGTAGCTGTGCGATTCAGCGGTTACGTACTGTGGGTGTGTTCTGCTCTTCCAAAAAACGCCATTTAGGGGCACAAAAAATAAATTGCAGTGTGTTATACATATATGGAGGTGTGTGAAATAAACAATTTCTTTATAGTTTTCTCCTACTGTGCTATACTAAAAAAACAACATTTTTTTTGAATAGCATTTTCTGCAGTTCTGTAGCTGTGCGATTCAGCGGTTACATACTGTGGGTGTGTTCTGCTCTTCCAAAAAACTCCATTTAGGGGCACAAAAAATAGTTTGCAGTGTGTTGTACATATGTGGAGGTGTGTGAAATAAACAATTTCTATATAGTTTTCTCCTACTGTGCTATACTAAAAAAACAACATTTTTTTTTAATAGCATTTTCTGCAGTTCTGTAGCTGTGCGATTCAGCGGTTACGTACTGTGGGTGTGTTCTGCTCTTCCAAAAAACGCCATTTAGGGGCACAAAAAATAGTTTGCAGTGTGTTATACATATGTGGAGGTGTGTGAAATAAACAATTTCTATATAGTTTTCTCCTACTGTGCTATACTAAAAAAACAACATTTTTTTTTGAATAGCATTTTCTGCAGTTCTGTAGCTGTGCGATTCAGCGGTTACATACTGTGGGTGTGTTCTGCTCTTCCAAAAAACGCCATTTAGGGGCACAAAAAATAGTTTGCAGTGTGTTATACATATGTGGAGGTGTGTGAAATAAACAATTTCTATATAGTTTTCTCCTACTGTGCTATACTAAAAAAAAAAAACATTTTTTTTGAATAGCATTTTCTGCAGTTCTGTAGCTGTGCGATTCAGCGGTTACGTACTGTGGGTGTGTTCTGCTCTTCCAAAAAATGCCATTATGGGGCACAAAAAATAGTTTGCAGTGTGTTATACATATGTGGAGGTGTGTGAAATAAACAATTTTTATATAGTTTTCTCCTACTGTGCTATACTAAAAAAAAAAAAAAAATTTGAATAGCATTTTTTGCAGTTCTGTAGCTGTGCGATTCAGCGGTTACGTACTGTGGGTGTGTTCTGCTCTTCCAAAAAACGCCATTTAGGGACACAAAAAATAGTTTGCAGTGTGTTATACATATGTGGAGGTGTGTGAAATAAACAATTTCTATATAGTTTTCTCCTACTGTGCTATACTAAAAAATCAACATTTTTTTTTAATAGCATTTTCTGCAGTTCTGTAGCTGTGCGATTCAGCGGTTACGTACTGTGGGTGTGTTCTGCTCTTCCAAAAAACGCTGTTTAGGGGCACAAAAAAAAGTTTGCAGTGTGTTATACATATGTGGAGGTGTGTGAAATAAACAATTTCTATATAGTTTTCTCCTACTGTGCTATACTAAAAAATCAACATTTTTTTTTAATAGCATTATCTGCAGTTCTGTAGCTGTGCGATTCAGCGGCTACGTACTGTGGGTGTGTTCTGCTCTTCCAAAAACACCCATTTAGGGCAAGATCCTAAATTTGGAAAATATGAGGAGAAGGTCAAAGGGACGTGGTGGCTCCGGTCGTGGTGCTGCTGGTGGAGCTCCTGTTGCAGGGAGAGGACGTGGTGGATCTGTGCCAGATACACGCACAAGTGAAACTCCTTCCTCAGGTGCGAGTAGGCGACCAAGCCTGCGGCGGTATTTTGTCGCGCCCAATGAGGCTGTACGAATGTTTAGGCCAGGACAAGTACAGGCGATAGTAGATTGGGTTGCTGACAGTGCCTCGGGTTCCTTCACATTGTCTCCCACCCACTCTTCTGATGAAAGATCAGAGTTGGCACCTGAAACCCATGTCCATCAGTCTTTCACCTCACCCCCTTGCAAATCAGCCAAGCAGTCTGAGCCCCAAATCATACAGCAGTCTCTTCTGCTTTTCGATGACTCTGTTAGCAGGGTTTCCCAGGGCCATCCACCTAGCCCTGCCCCAGAAGTGGAAGAGATTGAGTGCACCGATGCCCAACCACTTATGTTTCATGATGAGTACATGGGAGGACCATCGCAGTACGTCTCGGATGATGACGAAACACAGGTGCCAACTGCTGCTGCTTTCGCAATTGTGCAGACAGACAAGGAGGGCAGGGGTGAAGACTGGGTGGAAGATGATGTGGAGGACGATGAGGTCCTCGACCCCACATGGAATCAACGTTATGCAAGTGACCAGTGTAGTTTGGAGGAAGAGGCGGTGGTCGCACAGAGCCACCAGCACAGCAGAAGAGGGAGCAGGGTGGAAAAGCAGAGCGTCCGTCCCCTAGACAGTATGTCTGCTACTGCCCAACGCAGCAAGGGACCGAGCACACCAAAGCCAGGTCCAAGGAGTTCCCTAGCGTTGCAGTTCTTCACACAATGTGCTGATGACAAGACACGAGTGGTTTGCACGCTGTGCAATCAGAGCCTGAAGCGAGGCATAAACGTTCTCAACCTGAGCACAACCTGCATGACCAGGCATCTAAGTGCAAAGCACGAGCTGCAGTGGCGTAGAAACCTAAAAAACCAAGAAAGGTCTCTGGCTCCTCCTGCTTCCTCTTCTGCTGCAGTTTCGGCCTCTTCATCCACCTCTGTAGTGACAGTGGCACCTGCCACCCCGCAAACAGAGGATCTGCCAGCAACACTACAACCTGGGTCACCAACCATCTCCACAATGTCCCATGGAAGCGTTCAGCTCTCTATCTCCCAAACATTGGAGCGGAAGAGGAAGTACCCCCCTAGCCACCCACGATCCCTGGCCCTGAATGCCAGCATTTCAAAACTCCTGGCCTTTGAAATGCTGTCATTCCGTCTGGTGGAGACACAGAGTTTTAAAAGCCTGATGGCATTGGCTGTCCCACAGTACGTCGTGCCCAGCCGCCACTATTTTTCCAGGCGAGCCATCCCTTCCCTGCACAACCAAGTGGGGGACAAAATCAGGTGTGCACTGCGCAACGCCATCTGTGGCAAGGTCCACCTAACTACGGATGCGTGGACCAGTAAGCACGGTCAGGGACGTTATATCTCCCTAACAGCACACTGGGTAAATGCAGTGGCGGCTGGGCCTGAGGCAGATAGCAGTTTGGCGCATGTCCTTCCACCACCGAGGATTGCAGGGCGCTTCAGTTTGCCTCCTGTTGCTAACTCCTCCTACTCCGCTTCCTCATCCTCTACCACCTCCTCATCCGGTCAGCGTAACACCTTCACCACCAACTTCAGCACAGCCAGGGGTAAACGATAGCAGGCAGTTTTAAAACTTTCCTGTTTGGGGGAAAAACCCCACACTGCGCAGGTGTTGTGGAGGGACATGGAACAACAGACCAATGAGTGGTTGCTGTCAGTGAGCCTCAAGCCTGGCCTGGTGGTGTGCGATAATGGGCGAAATCTCGCAGCAGCTCTGGGCCTAGCCGGTTTGACGCACATCCCTTGCCTGACGCATGTGCTGAACTTGGTGGTCCAGAGGTTCCTTAAAAATTACCCCAATATGACAGAGCTGCTGCAGAAAGTGTGGGCTGTGTGTGCGCACTTTCGGCGTTCTCACCTTGCTGCTGCTCGCCTGTCAGCGCTGCAGCGTAACTTAGACCTTCCCGCTCACCGCCTCATATGTGACGTGCCCACAAGGTGGAACTCCACCTTGCACATGCTGGCCAGACTGTGCGAGCAGCAGCAGGCGATAGTGGAGTTTCAGCTGCAGCAATCACGCGTGAGTCGCTCTGCGGAACAGCACCACTTCACCACCAATAACTGGGCCTCCATGCGAGACCTGTGTGCCTTGTTGCGCTGTTTCGAGTACTCCACCAACATGTCCAGTGCCAATGACGCCGTTCTCAGCGTTACTATCCCAGTTCTATGCCTCCTTGAAAAAACGCTTCGGGCGATGATGGAAGAGGATGTGGCACAGGAGGATGAGGAGAAGGAGGAGGAAGCGGGATCATTTCAACGGCTTTCAGGGCAGTCTTTCACAAGTGGCTACGAGGGTGGGTTCCTGCACCAACAAACGCCAGGTACACAATTGTCCGGCAGAAAGGGCACAGTTCTGGAGGATGACGAGGTGGAGGAGGAGATGGAGGAGGAGGAGGAGGAGCCATTTTCACAGCAGGGTGGCACCCAGACCAGCTCGTGGCCATCACTGGTGCGTGGCTGGGGGGATACAGAGGACACAGACGATACACCTCCCACAGAGGACAGCTTTTCTTTGCCTCTGGGCAGCCTGGCACACATGAGCGAATACATGCTGCAGTGTTTCCGCAATGACCACCGAGTTGCCCACATTTTAACTGGTGCTGATTACTGGGTGGCCACCCTGCTGGATCCCTGTTACAAGGACAACGTACCGTCCTTAATTCCCTCACTGGAGCGGGATCGTAAGATGCGCGAGTACAAGCGCACGCTGGTAGACGCGCTGCTGGTGGCATTCCCACCTGACAGCGGGCGTACGGTGGAAGCACAAGGCGAAGGCAGAGGAAGAGGAAGAGGTCGCCAATGCAGCCGGGGCACCGGCAGCACCTCAGAAGGCAGGGTTAGCATGGCTGAAATGTGGAAAAGCTTTGTCAGCACGCCACAACAACCAGCACCACCAGCTGAGATGGAACGTCTTAGCAGGAGGCAGCATTTCACCAACATGGTTGAGCAGTATGTGTCCACAGGCCTACACGTACTGGATGACGGGTCTGCCCCCTTTAACTTCTGGGTCTCCAAATTGGGCACATGGCCTGAGCTTGCCCTTTATGCCTTGGAGGTGCTGGCCTGCCCTGCAGCCAGTGTATTATCTGAACGTGTATTTAGTACGGCAGAGGGCGTTATCACAGACAAGCGCAGCCGCCTGTCCAGAGCCAATGTGGACAAGCTCACGTTCATTAAAATGAACCAGGCATGGATCCCACAGGACTTGTCCGTACCTTCTGCAGAATAGACATGTATACCGGTGTTGTGACAAAAACTGTCCGGCCATCATATTGTGTCCGGCCCGTACTGCGAAGGCGCTGCGCTTGCGCAGTACAGAGGACAAGGAGATTCACAAAATCTCCGAAGATGAACGGCGCCTGCACCGTGAGTGCAGGTTCAAGCCCCAACATCCAAGTGGACATACGGTAGCACATAGTAACAGGGCCCCTCACGGGCTCGCTTCGATCGCCACGCTTCGGGCACGGCCTCACTTGGCTCGGCTTGAACCACGGATGGTGTGGCCTTCACCTGGACTCACCACGCAGGCGCAGTTCATCTTGGGAGATTTTCGAAATCCTCTTGTCCTACATACTGAGCAAGCGCAGTACAGGGTGGACACTATTCGACGGGGGACAGAATTCGACACATCACTGGCCTTACCCAGCCATTGTTGTATTTTTGAACCAGTGTTGGCTACCTCGTCCTCCTCCACCGCCGCTTCCACCTACACAGCCACATCCACCGCCACCTCAACCTCCTACTCCATATGGACCTCGTCCTCCTAGGTCAAGATTATAATTTTTTATTTTATTTTTTGTAGCGCACAGATCCTTTCCCCCTTACCTGCCTTTATGTTGTTGGCTCCTCGCAGGAGGGAGAAAGGCACACCGCACTACCAGCCCGTACCCTCCTATATAAAGAGGTTGAGCGGTGTACTTGACGGGCCGTGTCCACAGCCGGAGTCAAAACTCCTCCAGAGGATGATTCTCACCTCTACTGTAGGTAGAGGCAAGTCCTTTAATTCCCAGTAAAGTCAATGTCCACACCAGCTGAAATTACAACTCTTATTCTCTCATGGCAAAATAAACTCTATTCGGATAGAAAAGGTTAGAGCAAAGAAACAGGACAGCTTAAGGTGTGGAGGAGGTCCAGGCACAAACGTAGCACATTCACTTCACTGCTTAGGTTTCTCAAACAGTTTTAGGTGCACGGTCTCTGCCACAGACCTTGAGGTTGGTCTCTGCCACAGACCGGGTGTACAAGGCCCCTGCCACGGACCTGGAGAACTTTGGTCTCTGCCACAGACCAGGGTGTATAAGGCCCCTGCCACGGGCCGGGTGAATAAGGCCTCTGATACAGTCAAGATGACCTTGAGCTTCTCCTTCTATGAACCTAGCCCATATCAAGGGGAAGACATCTCTCCAGGGAGTCAACAGACCCTTCCTTCACCGTGACTCCCACATCGGTCCATCAGAATGATCCTCCCTTCCCTGGAACATGGTCCCCTACACGAGGCGGCACCCTAAGACTCCTCGACCCTTAGCGGACTCCAGACGAAGGCTCTGGACTCCAGGCTTTACTCCCGCACCTAGGCCTCCATACCCAGGGCAGCAGGAACTCCAGGATAGTACCTCACCCCGTGCTAAAGGTACCCGAGATGGAACAGGAACACATGCACCCAGGCCGAAGGCACCTGGGCGTGGACCCCAGTGGACATCAGCCCCCAGGCCAAAGGTCTGTCCCTTTTATATGCTCTCCCGGCATGCACAGCAGGTTCCCCGCCCCGCTGTACTACTGCCAAGAGGGGACACAAAAGGCACAGCACTGTATCGGCGGTTCAACCCTAACCTGTAGGCCGCAGGGAACTGCACACCAATACTGTCCCCCGAGGACAAAATGGTCCATGAATCCTACAGAATTAGGGTGTTTGAGCCTATTTACCACTCAAACACTTCCCTTAAATTTAGCACCCCGCTACATTTTTATTTCAAAGTATTTTATTTTCCCACTAGCTTATCCATTAAATTGAATAATTTATTCCAGAAAGGGCGTATTCTGGGGCATTCCCACCATATGTGTGGCATCGTGCCGTTGAGTTTCTGAGGTTCGTAATGACTTCCCGTACCTCTTCTGCTGAAAAGGGGGCCTCCAGCATATTTTTTTTATTTTTTTTAAGTTATTTTAAGTTATTTCCCTATCCACATTTGTTTGCAGAGCACTTGCCATGCTCTTAACAACATTTTGCTGCCATTTGCAGCCCTCTAGCCCTTTCCATTACTTTTTTAGAGCCTTTTTAGTCCTTAGAAGTCCGGGTCCCCATTGACTTCAATGGGGTTCGGATTCGGGTTCGGGTTCGGGTTAAAGTTCGGTCCCGAACCCGAACTTTTTTCTGAAGTTCCGGCGAACCCGTCGAACCCGAACATCCAGGTGTCTGCTCAACTCTAATTGATACATGTCCCCTGGGGCAGGCCCTGGGTCCCCAAACCCTTTTTCGGGCAATAATTTGCATATTAGCCTTTAAAATTAGCACTTTTGATTTTGAACGTTCGAGTCCCATAGACTTTAATAGGGTTCTAAAGTTCGCACAAACTTTCGGTCCATTCGCAGGTTCTGGTGCGAACCGAACCAGGGGGAGTTCGGCTCATCCCTACTCAGCAGCCATGATAAACCGTGGTCAGTTTATGGGGGGGGGGGGAAACAGGCAGGATCAGCTAGGTATTTTAGATGATAGAAAGGGTCAAATGACACAGCACAAGCACTGTGCTGTTGTTCATGCTTTAAAGGAACAGGATTATTTTTTTTTTTAGGGTTACAAACACTTTAAGTGGCCATCTTCCTCCAAGATCAAACCTTGCTCCTGCCATGACTTTTTTAAATAATCTATGTTTTTTATTTTTTTTGTAAATTGACTTTTAGATAAGTTTGTGGTATTTACTGTGCATTTCCTTTTTTTGTGACAAATGCTACATAAACTGATAATTCATTTACATTTTTTTTTCTTTTTTCTGGTTTTAAAAAGTTTTATTGAAAAGCAGTTCATTACAGCTTAACGCCACCATTTCACTCTGGGGCATATTTCAAAATTGACAAAGCATTATAACTGAGGTAACAATTTTTTTTTAAAGTAACAATAAATCATCCTCTGTGTACATAGGATACCTGAGTGTCCAAAAAAAAAGAAGTAAAACAGTGGGGTGCACTATTTTTTGGACGCCGGTCCAGACACCCCTTATGGGTACACACTGTGTCAGAGACTGACTGATTCGGTTGGTATGAGTAGTGCTCCACTTGAAAATGGAGTCGGTCCTACAGCTCCATAATAACTGCGGTCTCCAGAGCTGCGTGAGCGACCTAGGTTTGAGGCAGGTAACTATTTCTTAGCGAATTGCCTCCTCAGGAGAGTCCCAGATAATATTACCTTAACTGTTTGAAAGCCCTTTTCAGGGTGAAACTGAAGAAGGTGATGCTTCCAACCGCTCATAAATGAACAATACTCTGTCGTTGTTTCCAACTTCAATGATAAACTGGAAAGAAAAAGAAAGATAGGAAGGAAGGAAAGAGGGAGAGAAAAGGGGGGATGAAGTGCCAGTTTGTGGCCTTGAGAGTGTGTTCATGTTGCCGTAACTCCCGGGATCAGGGAGATTCCCATATGTTTAGCCCAGGGTTCCCATGTCGCCTCAAATGATTTGGTGGTCTTCGTTATAGTACTGACCAACTTCTCTTGGGCCATTATCCACAAAATCTTTCTCTTGGCGGCTGCTAAGGAAACCCTTGGTTGCTTCCATGCTTTGGCTAATACGATTTTTGCACCCAGAAGCATAAAAGCTATACATTTTTGAGTATATTTAGTAGTTTTTGGTATGCTGGCATTCAGCAGGGCTATTTGGGGAGATTTCACTACCGGGGTACCCGATACTTTCCGGATAAGGCTAAACATCTTGTTCCAGAAACTTCAAATTTTCGGGCAATCCCACCAAATGTGCCACATGGAACCCTGGGCTTGACATTCTCTGAAACATAGAGGCGAGGTGGATGGGTACATTACTGCTAGTCTGGTGGGAACCAGGTACCATCTCATAATAACTTTAAGATTCGTTCTATTAATGATACATTTACAATACCTTTAAACACTCTTGTTCCCGCTTTATGCCAATCCTCCAGGTCCCAGGAGTCCTGCAAGACTTTTTCCCATGCTTCCATATAAGGTAATTTGGAGGTGGGTTCGGACAATGATGAATAGATTATGGTTATACCCCCTTTTTGTTCCATTTCCTAGCCGCACCAGCGTTCATATTGTGTGAACTGCGGGGGCCTGGGTTTATTTTTCCATAAGGATGTCAGGAAGTGGGAGATTTGGAGGTGTCTGAACCTCTTGGCGTCTGGAATATGTGAGCTAATGGCTGTATTTCTGATGTCAGTGAGGTGAGATGTTTCAAGTCGTCCCAGAGTTTCATTGAGTGAGATAGCGTAGGGGATAAGATCGAGGGTCTGGATTTCCGGGAGCACCAAAGTAGGTAGTCTAGGGTATGTGTAGCAACCGCTTGTCTTTCTATACTTATCCAGTCAGGTTTCTCGTATCTAGAGTAGATTATTGAGAGTTGGGCCAGTCTAGCTGCTTGATAGTATTTAAACAGGTTGGGTAGTCCAAGTCCCCCTCGTGTTTTAGGACCATAAAGAACGCTTTGGGAGAGCCTATAGTCCTTTTTCCCCCATACAAATTTAATTATTTTCCCATGGAAAGATTTGAGATTATCTCTACTGACTGCTATCGGGAGGGACCTAAACAGGTAAAGGAGCCTGGGGAGTAGTGTCATCTTCATCGAGTGAATTTTACCTAGCCATGAGATGTTATAGCGTGACCATACTTGAAGGTCATTCTCAAGTTTGCGATGCATGGGGGGAAAGTTTGCCTTGTATAAATGTTCGATCTTGGGGGTTAAATTAATACCTAAATAACGGATCGAGGAGTTACTCCATTTGAATTTGAATGAGGGTTTCAATTGCTCAACCAATGTGGGTTGCAGGGAAATATTTAACGCTTGGGATTTGGACATGTTGACCCTTAGCCCTGATATATTCCCGAAGGACTCTAGTAGCTTGTTTATGTTGGGGAGAGATGTGATTGGGGAGGTGATGAAAAGGAGGATATTATCAGCGAACAAAGTGCACTTATGTAAAGTTTGTCCGCAGCTGACACCTTTAATGTTGTCGTCTGTTCTAATTGCGATGGCTAGTGTCTCAATCACTATGGCGAAGATCAGAGGGGATAGAGGACAACCTTGCCTCGTCCCTCTGGCGATTTTAATGGGTTCAGAGTAGTAACCCTGTAATTTGATCCTAGCTTCCGGATCGGAGTAAAGTGCTTTTAAAAGCCCCAGAAAAGTTTTGCCAAACCCCCAGTGTCTTAGTACTGTAAAAGGGTAGGGCCATGAAAGGGAATCAAAGGCCTTCTGAAGGTCTAATGCAGTGTTTATCAACTCCAGCCCTCAAGGCGCCCCAACAGGTCATGTTTTCAGGCTTCCCATTATTTTGCATAGGTGATTTGATCAGTTTCACTGCCTTAGTAATTACTACAGCTGTTTCATCTGAGGGAAATCTTGAAAACATGACCTGTTGGGGCGCCTTGAGGACTGGAGTTGAGAAACACTGGTCTAATGAAAGCAGAAGGCCTTCATGAGGAGGGCCCTCATCCCAACCCAATCGGAGGATTGAGACAATATCAACCGCTCTCCTCACTTGGTATGGGCCTTGTCTCCCAGGGATAAATCCCACTTGGTCCTTGTGGATATATCGGTTAATAAAGGAGCCTACTTTATTAGCTAGAATTTTGGTAAGGATCTTCAAATCATTGTTGATCAGGGAAATGGGCCTATAATTTTCTACTCGTTCAGGGTCTTTATCCGGTTTGGGTATTACAGAGATAAAGGCTGCATTGAGGTGAGTATCAACCGGTTCCCCCTTACTTTTTGAATTAAAAAATTTGGTGAGGCGAGGGGCTAGTGTGTCAGCCAAAGTTTTATAATATTTGGTGGAGAAACCGTCAGGCCCTGGGGCCGAACCCCCTTTTAAATCTTTAATCACCCCCATGGTTTCTTCTGTTGAAATTAGGGCTTCCATGAGATCTACATGGTCTTTATGGAGGAAAGGCAAAGGGAGGTTATCTAGAAAGGAACTTATGGTGGATTCCCTAGCCGTATTGTTTTCCTGATACAATGGGGCTGATTTACCAAACGTTTGCGCCATGAGTATTGGCGCATCTGCGTGCGCAATGGCTGTTTTGGTATTTACAAAACATTAGCGCCTGTAGCGCAGCCCTATTTCCCATTTACTATAGTGTTGTCTGCGCCCGGGAGGAGGCGCTCAGTGTGCTACTATGGACCTGGCGCAGGGCATGTAAAAATCTAAATATAAAGAAGCTGGAAGTGAGAATATAATGGGGGTGGCGTGGGGTGATGTGAGGAAGTGTAGGGACACCTGCCCAAATAACAAACATGGCCAAAATAGTGTGAGAAAGTAACTTTTTCAAAACCAGCCCGCTGCGCCGGCAATTCCGATTCGAGCTGCGGGAGGTTTTTTTGAGCTCAGCGCGGGAATTTCAATGGTTTAAATGCGCCGGGACACTGCGCCGGAAAAATATTAGTAAATATCAAGTCACCTAAGTCAATTTGCATAAGTTGAACAGGCGCAGCTCTGAAATTGCCAGTGCGCCTGCAAAATGTCATTTCTAAAGGAAAAAAAACCCATTTAAAAGCAGCCGCGGCTGTAATGAATTGTCGACTCCCGGCAATATAGAGAAAAGTATTTGAAAGTCTTTGCTAACTAAAAAAAAAAAGCGTGGGGGTCCCCCCAAATTCCATAACCAGGCCCTTCAGGTCTGGAATGGATATTAAGGGGAACCCCGCTGCAAATTTAAAAAAAAAATGACGCGCGGGTTCCCCCCAAATGTCCAAACCAGGCCCTTCAGATCTGGTATGGATTTTAAGGGGAACTCCACCCCAAATTTTCTAAAAAAATGGCGTGGAGTCCCCCCAAAAATCCACACCAGACCCTTATCCGAGCACGCAACCTGGCCGGTCGCAGGGGAAAAGGGGGGGACGGGAGCGCCCCCCCTCCCTCCTGAACCGTACCAGGCCACATGCCCTCAACATGGGGAGGATGTCCCCATGTTGATGGGGACAAGGGCCTCATCCCCACAACCCTTGCCCGGTGGTTGTGGGGGTCTGCGGGCGGGGGGCTTATCGGAATCTGGAAGACCCCTTTAACAAAGGGGACCCCCAGATCCCGCCCCCCCTATGTGAATTGGTAAGGGGTACAAATGTACCCCTACCATTTCACAAGGAAAGTGTCAAAAATGTAAAAAATGACAAGAGCCGGTTTTTGACAATTCCTTTATTAATGTCTTCTCTTTTCTTCCATCTTCTTCCTTCTTCTTCCATCTTCTTCTTCCTTCTTCTTTTCTCCATTCGGGTTTCTTCCTCCATCTTCATCTTCCTCTTTATCTTCATCTTCATCTTCCTTCTTCCTTCGGTCTTCTCGTCCAGCATCTTGCTCCGGCGTCTTCCCTTCTTCTCTCTTCTCCGGCCGCTCCGTTTGAATTGGAGGTTCCCGCTGTGCGACGCCTCAGTTCCCCACTTGGTCCACTTACACCCGGTGGCTCCGCCCCCCTCTGTCACCACGGGGAAAGTCCCGTGAAATCCATGTGCGTCAGAGGGGGGCGGAGTCACGGGTGTAAGCGGACCCAGAGGCGAACTGAAGCGTCGCACAGCGGGAACCTCCAATTCAAACGGAGCGGCCGGAGAAGAAAGAAGAAGGGAAGACGCCGGAGCAAGATGCTGGACGAGAACACCGAAGGAAGAAGGAAGATGAAGATAAAGATAAAGATGAAGAGGAAGATGAAGATGGAGGAAGAAACCCGAATGGAGAAAAGAAGAAGGAAGAAGAAGATGGAAGAAGAAGGAAGAAGATGGAAGAAAAGAGAAGACATTAATAAAGGAATTGTCAAAAACCGGCTCTTGTCATTTTTTACATTTTTGACACTTTCCTTGTGAAATGGTAGGGGTACATTTGTACCCCATTACCATTTCACACAGGGGGGGGGCGGGATCTGGGGGTCCCCTTTGTTAAACGGGTCTTCCAGATTCCGATAAGCCCCCCACCCGCAGACCCCCACAACCACCGGGCAAGGGTTGTGGGGATGAGGCCCTTGTCCCCATCAACATGGGGACATCCTCCCCATGTTGAGGGCATGTGGCCTGGTACGGTTCAGGAGGGAGGGGGGGCGCTCTCTCGTCCCCCCCTCTTCCCCTGCGGCCAGGCCAGGTTATGTGCTCGGATAAAGGGTCTGGTGTGGATTTTTAGGGGGACTCCACGCCATTTTTTTTTTTTATTTGGGGTGGAGTTCCCCTTAAAATCCATGCCAGATCTGAAGGGCCTGGTTTGGATATTTGGGGGGAACCCCACGTCATTTTTTTTTTAAATTTGCAGCGGGGTTCCCCTTAATATCCATTCCAGACCTGAAGGGCCTGGTTATGGAATTTGGGGGAACCCCCACGCATTTTTTTTTTTGGTTAGCAAAGACTTTCAATGACTTTTATCTGTATTGACAGGAACCAGCAATTCATTACAGCCGCAAGGACTTTTAAATTACTATTATTTTACTTTAGAAATGTCATTTTGCTCTCCAACTGTTATAAACATGGAAAACATGTGCTACTTTACAGGCATACTATAGACCCCCCCCGGGGATGATATTTAGGGCCAGTTCACACCGGATGCAGTGCAGTGCGTTTTTTTGATGCCTGAAAAACGCAAAGAAAGTTGATCACATTAATGCCAATGGCATAGTTCACAACACTGCAGTCCATTCCAGTGCATTTCAGAAAGCCAAAAAATAATTGGTCATGCTACATTTTTTATGTACAAAACTGTACTGGACCCCAGTAAAACACATCAAAAACGCAGCGGAACGTACCAAAAATGCACTGGAATGCACCGCAACGCACCTAAATGCATCAAAGACGCACTGCAACACACTTGTCCTAAGTGAAAAGAGGCGGAAAAAAACACTGGACTGCATCAAAAACACCTCAAAAATGCACTGGAATGTGTCAAAAACGCGCATGCAGAAAAGCACCTGGAACGCACCCAGACTGTGTTTCTATAGTGTGAACTAGGGCCAGTTCACACCATAGAAACACAATCCGGATGCGTTCCAGGTGCTTTTCTGCATGCACTTTTTTCATGCATTCTGGTGCATTTTTGGTAAGTTTTTGATGCAGTCCAGTGCTTTGTTTTCACCCCTCTTTTTTATTAACCATAGATAAGGACAAGTGTGTTCCAGTGCGTTTTTGGTGCATTTAGGTGTGTTCCTGTGCGTTCCAGTGCGTTTATGATGCGTTTTGATGCGTTCCAGTACAGTCTAGTGCAGGTAAAATGCAGCATGTTCTACTTTTTTGGTGGAACTGGAATGCACTGGAACAAACACTGCCATTTAGAACCATATAACCAACTTTCCATGCATTTTGGATGCATAAAAAACGCAATGGACTGTATGTGGTGTGAAATGGCCCTTAAGCAATTTGGCATATTTAAAGGCACTTCTCCTTGTTTTGTTTTTGGTGTTTTCCAAATTGGTGACATTGATATATGTCCCTTAGGGAGGGACCTGGGCCCCATTTTAAGGCCAATAACTTTACTAGAAGATAAGCCAGCCAAGTGGGGACTAGCAAAATTAACAAGTCAGTTCCCATAGACTGCAATAGTATTTGTTGGTGGGGGGGGAGGGGTGATTGTCCCATCTCTAACTTTGTAGCATGCTGGATGATGTGCTTAATTTTGGACAGGGGGAGTTATTTTTTGCTAGCTGCATTGGTGTTGTTCTGCACATGCCCAGCCAGTTAGTTTTTTTCCTGGTGCCTATTAATGGCAGCATACCTGTGATAGAGCTCTGCCTCGACTCCTCCTTCAGGACTAGTGAATAGCATAAATTAAAGGCATAGTCCCTCCCCAACATTCTCCTTTTTTTCCTCATACCTTCTTGTGCTGGTGAAGAGTAGCAGTATGTCCATACCTCTGCAGTCGGCAGCGTCCTCCGGGTTTAGCCTTTCCCGTGCGCAGTCCCTGTTCTTCGGCCGCTCACAGCGCTGATAAGACTGGGAACTCCTCTGTGGATCTGTTGGGGTCATTTCGCAGAGTTTCCTCACAGGAACGCAGTCTGCTATCACATCCATGATGAATGCAGTGGAATTCGCAAAAGGATCAGCTCCATCTTCCCAGGCTGGTGGTTTCCATTTTTTATTACAGGCATTTGTGTTTTTCCCCTTTCTTTTCCTCTCTTCCCCTCCCCTCCCCTTTCCTTTGGGCGCCTTTAAAATGATTATTGTCTTACTTTTTTGTTCCTTTAAAACTGTGCAACTGGATAGGGCAGGTGTCTCTATGTGCAACAACATTGTGGTGCTTATTTCCGGGTTCAGGGGGGGGCTACAGGTGCTCTGTACGTCCCGCCAGGTAGGGGAGAGTTACGGCGCGGTGTCCTTGCCGCCGTCTGCGCATGCGCGATTCGGGAGTGATACAGAGCCGTAGTTTCTCGGCTCTCTGTACTGGGTGACGCTGGATCTTCTGCGCGTGCGTATGCATGGTCGCTTGGTTCAGTGTCGGCCATCTTGGATTCTGGAAAGAAGGCTAGATTTGCCCTTTTTTTCAATCCATTCCAAATAGTGGTTTATGGGATTAGCCCATGCACCTTGAGCCTATTTAGGTTCAGATTCAGGGATTGCTGTCAGTCTCCTCAGCTGTGCCCTGCTAGGTCTCTCTTCTGCTGCTTTGTGATAGGTTTTCTCAAAAAAAAATGTTGCCGATAAAAAATGTATGTTTAAAAAAAAAAAAATATATATAAAAATATTTATGTTTAAAAAAAAAAAAAAGATGACGATAGAAAAATGTTGTTTAACCACTTCAATACCATGCACTTATGCACCTTCCCGCCCAGACCAATTTTCAGCTTTCAGTACTCTCACACTTTGAATGACAATTACTTAGTCATGCTACACTGTATCCAATTTTTTTTTTTATCATTTTCTTCTCACAAATTGAGCTTTCTTTTGGTGGTACTTAATCGCCACTGGGTTTTTTATTTTTTGCGATATAAGCAAAAAAACAGCAATTTAAAAAAAAAAAAAACACTTTTTTTTAGTTTCTATTGTAAAATTTTGCAAATAAGTAATTTTTCTTCATAAATTTGTGCCAAAATGTATACTGCTACATATCTTTGGTAAAATGAACCCAAATTAGTGTATATTATTTGGTCTTTGTGAAAGTTATAGAGTCTACAAACTATGGTGGCAATCACTGAAAATGTATCACATCTGATCACGCCTGATGTACTGAAGGGATATCTCATTTCTTGAGATACTAACAAGCGAGGAAAGTACAAATACCCCAAAATTACCCCTTTTTGGAAAGTAGACAGTCCAAGGTATTTACTAAGAGGCGTGGTGAGTTTTTTGAAGTTGTATTTTTTTCCCACAATTCTTGGGAACATTTATTTAATTTTTTTTACACAAACTGGTCATATTAACAGTTTTTTTTCTCTCACACAGCATATGCATAATTGCAACTACACCCCAAAATACATTCTGCTACTCCTCCTGAGTGTAGCGATACCACATGTGTGAGACTTTTACACAGCCTGGCCACATACAGAGGCCCAACATTGAAGTAGCACTTTCAGGCGTTCTACAAGCATAAATCGCACATATCCTTTCTCAACCACCTATTACAATTTTGAAGGCCCTGGAGCACCAGGACAATGGAATTTTCCACAAAATGACCCCATTTTGGAAAGCACACACCCCAACGTATAATCTATGAAGCATTATGAGTCTTTTGAACGGTTCATTTTTTTCCAGAAGGTTTTGGAAAATGTGGAGAAAAAATGAAAATGCATTTTTTTTACACAAAGTTGTCCATTTATAAGATATTTCTAACGCATAGCATATACATAGCAAAAATAACACCCCAAAATGCATTCTGCTACTCCTCCTGAGTATGGCGATACCACATGTTTGAGACTTTTACACAGCCTGGCCACATACAGAGGCCCAACATCCAAGTAGCACCTCCAGGCATTCTAGCAGCATTAATTGCACATATCATTTTCTGACTACCGATCACATTTTTGAAGGCCCTTCATATATCTAACACATAGCAGGTACATACCAAATAACAAAAGATTACCTGTGGTTTTAGAAGTGCAGTGGTCCACAGAGGAGAGCATCGGTCCAGGCAGCAGGCAGGGATGAGGTCAGCGACAGCAAAAGCAATCATCCAGGCAGCAGGCAGGAATACTGTCCATAGTTCGCACAGGCAGAGATACTGTCAGCACAGCCAGAGCACAGCCAAAGCACAGGTCCAGGTAGCAGGCAGAGGTGTCCCGGCAGAAATGCTGTCCAAAGTCAGTAGAGGCAGCAGGCAGATATATGGTCAACACAGCCAAAGTATTGGTCCAAGCAGCAGGAAGAAACATGGTCATTACAGGCAGTAATATGGTCAGCACAGCCAAATTATTGGTCCAGGCAGCAGGAAGGACCATCAAGCTTAGGGCCAGGGGGACAGGGATAGAGGCTTCTCCCACCCAAATCGCTTTGAAGCCTCCGGGCAACCAGACCCTGTTCTTGGAGCACAGAAAACGAAAAACTGGTTTTCTCTACTCAGAACGCTATTCTGAAGCACCTCACATATGTGAGACCCCTGTGTACTAAAAGTAGATGGCCAAAAGATCAGTCCAAGTGGCAGGCAAAAACATGGTCGATTAACAGGCCAAGGTCGGTACACGTGGAAGTCAGAAACGTGGTTTAAATCGGCAGGCAGAGGCATCGTCGGTAAACAGGCTGAGGTTGGTGCACGTGGAGGTCAGAAACGTGGTTTAAATCGGCAAGCAAAGACATCGTCTGTAAACAGGCCAGGGTCAGTTAATTAACATGGAAGGTAGTTAGTAACATGGTAGCAGGCAAATAGGGAAATGGCAGTCTTTTAATAATAAGGGGAACTAATGGATGTATGATAATTTTTGAAACAATTTCCGATGCACAGGCCAGGTTGGGAGGGTCAATCGGGACAATAATAGCTGGTGTCTCTTCTTACTCCTCCTCTGCTGCATACACGGCATTTCTTTTGGCGTCTTCTTCCAGATTCTGTGGGGGGGATGCTAAAGGGATAGTGTCGCTCATGAAGCCGACTCACACTATCAGAGCGAATGCTTCCTGGGGCGGGATCTTGTTGGTAAATGAGGGCATCGATGATATCTTCGATATATTGGAGGTAGTGGAGTCGGTGATTTTGAGTTGCTTTTTGGTAGCAGACAAACGAATTAAAAAGGGCCATGTGAAACAGGTGAAACGCAACTTTTTTGTGCCAATAACGGGACTTTCTGGTTGATAAGTAGGGCTGTAGCATCTGGTCGTTTAAATCCACCCCCCCCCCATGTACAAATTGTAGTCGTGGACACATTCGGGCTTTACAATGGGATCTTCTTGGGATCTCCACCATGGTGTCATTGTGGATCGTAGAGAGGATGTGGACATCTTTCTTGTCCCTCCACTTCATGGCCAACACCTCCTCATTCCTCATGGATGCCGATTCTCCAGGTCGCAATTTTTTTGTCAATAAATTTTGTGGGAATCCCTTCCGTTTTTTTTTTTTTTTAAGGTACCGCAGGCTGGGGTTTGTTTACTGTAAAGGTGGCGAAAAAGGGGCAGGCTGGTATAATAATTATCAACATATAAATGGTAACCTTTTCCGAACAGGGGGTATGCCAACTCCCAGACAATTTTCCCACTGGTTCCCTTATATGTGGGGCAATCACGGGGCTGGAGCTGGGAGTCTTTGCCTTCGTAGATCCTGAATTTGCAGACGTATCCAGTGGCTCGATCACATAATTTATTTAATTTTAACCCATACCTGGCTCTCTTGCTTGGTATGTACTGCTTGAACTGCAGTCGGCCGGTGAAATGTACGAGGGACTCGTCCACACAAATTTTTTGGTCTGGGATGAAAACTTCTTCAAATCGCTGGGAAAAGGCATTGATTAGGGGGCGTATCTTGTACAATTTGTCGTAGTTGGGATGATCTCGGGGAGGGCACTGTGAATTGTCGGATGGATGGACCAATATGAATGGACTTCGTACTTTTTTGTAAGCCCCATATTGAACATAAGGCCCAAAAATAATTTAAATTCCTCCAATGTTAGACGCCGCCACTGGAACATGCGGGCGTAGGAAGAATCGGGGTTGGCAGCAATAAATTGGGATGCATACAGATTCGTTTGATCCACTATATTCTGCAGCAAATCTTGAGGGAAAAATAAAAAAAAATAATCACATTTAGAAAAATTTGTAGTGTCGGGCTGCACACCTGGCTGTGCGGTGAAAGGGGGGATGATAGCGGATCCTGAGTTGGCAGGCAACCATAAGGGGTTTGCCAGGGCATCGAAGGTAGGATTGGGGCTGGATTCTTCGGGTTGGGCGTGCATTTCCATTGCTTGTACTGGGCTCCTCTTCCTGGGGTATGGCGCTGCTGGTGGTGGGCAGTTCTCCTGATCTTGGTGCTGATCTTGGTGCCGATCGCATTCTTTTGGGAGGGATGGTTTCCTCCGGGGACTCGGACTCTGAGCCACTATCCTCCACTGGCTCGTATTCCGAACCAGAATCGGATAATGGGAGCTCCCCGCTGCTCTCATCATCCGACATGGCAAGAATGGCATATGCCTCCTCAGGTGTGTAAACCCTTTGGGACATTATGGCAGTGCTTATTGGTGGGCCTGTGTAATGGCACTGCTGGTGGTAGTGGTGGCGGTCTGTGTGGTAGTACCGATGGAGGTATTAGTGGTGGGCCTGTGTGGTGGTACCGATGGCGGTATGGGTGGTGGTGGTACCAATGGCGGTACAGGTGGTGGTGGTACCGATGGCGGTACGGGTGGTGGTGGCGGCGGTACAGATGGCGGTATGGGTGGTGGTGGTACCGATGGCGGTACAGGTGGTGGTGGTACCAATGGCGGTACGGGTGGTGATGGTACCGGTGGTGGTACAGGTGGTGGTGGCACTACCGACGGTGGTACGGGTGGTGGTACTGGTGGTGGTACCGATGGCAGCACTAGTGGTGATACTGGTAGCGGGCCTGTGTGGCAGTATAGATGCTGGGCCTGGTGGCGGTACTGGTGGTGGTACTGGTACCGATGGCGGTACTGGTAGCCTGTGTGGCAGTGCCAATGGCGGTACCGATGGAGGTGGGCCTGTGACAGATGATTGACAGATGGGGTGATTGATTGACAGATGGGCTGATTGACAGATGGGCTGATTGGCTGGGCTGATTGATGTGCTGGGCTGTGTGACAGCTCCTCTTTATGGGGGGGGCGTGTTGTGCACTGTAAACTTATGTAGACAAACTACACTGAGCTAACTTACTGATCTCTTCTCTCTCCTCACAGATCGGTGTGTGAGGAGAGAGCAGGGATCAGGTAGTAACTCCTGTGGAGTTTGTTTACATTTGTGACCGGCTGTGATTGGACACAGCCGGTCACGTGGTAAACAGCCAATTCATTGGCTGTTTACTCTGATCGGGGACGCGCTGTGTCCAAGGGACACTCGCCTTCCCCGATCCCTGCTCTGCAAGCCTGTGGCGGAGCGCGCCGCCGAGTTTGTTTTGACAGGTGATCGGCTGTGACTTTGACACAGCCGATCACATGGTAAACAGCCAATGAAATTGGCTGTTTACCATGATCGGGGAAGCGCTGTGTCCGAGGGACACATGCCGTCCCCGATCACCGCGCTGCGCGCCCCCGCAGGCGCGCGCAAGGCATTATCCTGCAGGACGTCATATGACGTCCAGTACCGATAATGCAACCACTTCCCGGACGTCAATTCACTATTGACTGGGCGGGAAGTGGTTAAAAAATAAAAAATAAATAAAAAAAAGATGACGATATAAAAATGTTTGTTTAAAAAAAAAAAAAAAGTGACGCCAAAAACTCCTGATTCTTTTCCCTTTCTTACTATATTTCCGGAGCTGATCCTTGTGCCCAACTCCGCAATGAGTCATTCATCTCACAGCAAAGATCCTCACACTTCTATTAGGTATGTGACCAACTATACGTGAGTATAAAAAAATTAAAAAAAGTGCGCTCACTGGTCTAGCGTGAGTTCCTTACATCGTAGCCCTACCCACTTCAAGGGGTCCCGCTCATCAGGGCGTAGGTCCCATTCTTCACATCGTAGATCAGAGAGGTCAAGATCCAGAGGACATGATCGGTCCCCCTCTCCTAGGACCTATAGCAAGAGAAATGCTGGACATGTGGGGCTACACCGCTACCAGACAGAGTGGTCTGTAAGGACTGTTTTAAGGACTATGCGTCCAACCGCGAGCTAGAAAATCAGCACGCTGTAGATCTGCTCAAGCGAACAATGAAGGACTCCTTCTCTGAGCTTTTGACTTTGGTCCCCGCTCAACCACTTCAGCAGATATCCCAGGTTCAGGATATAGAACCTAATCTCCCTGGTCCGTCAGCAGTCAGTACACCTCTGCCACCGTCAGGCTGACCAGCTAGAGATTCACCACCTGAAGACTCTTCAGGGGACTCTTGAGAAGAGTCAGAAACTTCTGGCTTCAGTCTCTCCTTGGTAAAGCCATTCATCCAGGCAGTCAAAGCTGCAATCGCCTGGAAAGATGCAGATTAGCCTCCCCAAGAGTCTACAAGCTACTTCCCATTCCTCAAAAGAAAGCAGGTTCTTTTCCCGTTGATGGGCAAGATTAGTCAAGTCATTCAGAAGGAATGGTCAAAGACTGATAAATAAAAAAATTAAAAATATTTTTTTTTGGGTCGGTTCAATAAACTATATACCCCTTACCAGAGTCGGGAACGCAGTCACTAAACTCCATGCCAGTGGTAGACGCGTTGGTGGTGCGACTCGCAAAAATATAACTTTGCCAATGGAGGATTCCGCTTCCTTCAAAGACCCTCTAGACAGGCGAATCGACCTGGAGCTGAAGAGGAGCTACTTGGCCGCGGGAGCAGCGTGTAAGCCAGCTATTGCCCTCACATCAGTATCAAATGCCATAAGATCTTGGACAGATAACATTGAGACGGCATTGCGTCAGGATGTCCCCATGGAGGATATAATTAAAGCCTTGGAAGAGCTTAGATTGTCGGCAGACTTTGTCGGGGTAGCGGCCATTGACACGATCAGGTGCTCGGCAAGATCCATGTTGCATTCAGTAATGGCGAAGAGGGCCTTGTGGCTGAAACCCTGGGCGGCTGATTTATCTTCCAAACAAAATTAGTGCAAAATCCCGTTCGATGGT
The DNA here is from genome assembly GCA_029206835.1 of Rana muscosa. Lineage (NCBI taxonomy): Eukaryota > Metazoa > Chordata > Amphibia > Anura > Ranidae > Rana > Rana muscosa. The sequence goes on along the minus strand of CM055117.1, from coordinate 796,853,582 downwards.
AAAGCCCTAATCGGAGACAAAATGGATAAAGCTATCTCCAGGCTGTCAGGAGGGAAGTCTGGTATGCTTCCACAGGACAGAAGGATGCAAAGATTCAGAGGTGGCTCCTCTAGGTTCCACCAGTCAAACCCAAGGGATTTTAGGCAGTCGAGACAGCCCAGGGACAACAAAAGACCTTGGAAAGGTACTCGAGGATCCTTTTTGTATAGGAAGATGAAAGCCCTTCCGGCTCCACAGGAGCAGAAGCAGTCTTTTTGATGCCAGAGGAACCCAGGCACTCCCGGTGGGAGCCAGGCTAAAGTCTTTTGTCCCAGTCTGGGCCACCTGCTGCCACGACCCCTGGGTTCTGTCAACAATTCAATGGGGGCACTTTTGGAATTTCTCTTACCCCCCCACCTCGGAACTCTTTCAAAGGAACAGAGATTCCATCCTCTCCACTGAAAGCTCAAGCTCTAAAAAAACTTCCTAACGTCACTCCAGCTTCAGGGGGCGGCTGTTCCGGTTCCCTTGGCAGAGCGCTTGGCAGGCTTCTACTCCACCCTATTTCTGGTCCCAAAGAGGACAGGTGGGTGGAGGCCTGTGATAGACCTAAAGAGGTTCAGCCGGTATATCTGCCCCGAAAGCTTCAAAATAGAGTCCCTGCAGACGATTATTCAGGCAGTCCAGCCATCAGATTGGATGATTTTGGTTGATCTGAAGGATGCGTACCTACACGTGCCAATTCTACCTGCATTTCAAAAATATCTGAGATTTGCAGTGGGACGGACCCACCTACAGTTTCAAGCCCTGCCTTTCGGTCTGTGCACCTCTCCCAGGGTGTTCACCAGGTTACTAATCTGCTTTGGTTCCCCTGGGGGAGAGGGGCTTGAGGATATACCTGGACGACATCCTCCTCCTAGCAAGCAATCCGGATCAGTTGGTACGTCACCGGGAAATTCTTCTACAGACCCTAAAAGAGCTAGGGTGGCTGGTGAATTCCGACAAGAGTCAACTAACGCCAACACAGCAGATAATCTATGCGCAACGTTCTACATTCAGGAGGGGACAGTGTCATTACCACCGCCGAAGGCAAAGATTGTCATCCAGAGAATGATCAACGTCATCCGGAGCCCGTATCTGACGGCTTCACAATGCCTGAGCCTCATTGGCACAATGTCTTCCTGTATACCCATGGTTCCTTCGGCACATTGGCACTTGAGGTATTTCCAGACTGGTTTCTTGGCGCAGTAGAAGAAACGACTATCTCAGACGATCCTGCTGATGGGAAAAATGCGCAGGAGCCTTCACTGGTGGACAGTTCTGGAAAACCTCTCCAAGCCTCATCACCTGGGCTCCCTTCCTTGGATCACAATTGCGTCCGCTTGCAAGCAGACAGGGCTGGGGAGCCCATTGCGGGCAAACCAGAATACAGGGGAGATGGTCATACACCACCCAGGGAGTGGTATCCAACATCTTTGGAGATGAGGGCAGCCTTCTTGGCACTGACCTCTTTGGCACCCCAAATCAGAGGCCAGAGAATACTCCTACGCCTAGACAACAGGGCAGCTGTCGCTTATCTGCAGAAGCAGGGAGGCACTCTCAGCAGGTCACTCCTCAAGGAGGTAGAGCCGGTCATGCTCTGGGTGGAGCAGAACCTCCTGGACCTCAGAGCAATGTATCTGCCAGGCAGGTTGAACACGGAAACAGACACGTTATCCAGAAACTTCCTGGACAACGAGTGGGCTCTCCACCCTCATGTCTTCCTTCAGATTTCCAACATATCGGATCCCCCTCAGGTAGATCTGTTCGCCTCCCCGAAGAACGCCAAGCTGGATAGGTTCTTCTCTCGGCTGCCGCACCCACAAGCCGAGGCAGTGGATGCCCTGTCATGTCCCTGGAGGTTCACCACGGCATATGCCTTTCCTCCCAGGCCATTAATATTCAAATTCCTCCTGAGGCTCCTCAGAGAGCCAGTCCAGGTGGCGACAGTACTTCCGTATTGCGCCTCAGTGTGGGCTCTCCAATCAAGATCCCTCCTTTCCCTCAACTTCTGTCGCAGGGCAGTCTAGTTCATCTAAACCCTCAGAAGTTGAATCTTCGAATCTGGAGGTTGAGAGGCGAAGGTTCGAATCCCTAGGGTGTTCCCCAGGAGTCATAACAACCCTTCTAAAAACCTGGAAGCCTGCAACTATTGCCATATATTCAAAAATCTGGGACAAGTTCTTGTCATTTGCTTCCGGAAATGGATTTGATCCAATCCTTCCCTCTACTTCCCATGTTCTAGGATTCCTTCAGACAGGACTTGATCTGGGACTTGGTCTGAGCTCCCTCAAAGTGCAGGTAGCAGCAATCTCTGCCGCAACAAATAAGAGATGGGACGGAGGATCCTTTAGTAGTCACTTACCTCAGAGGTGTATTGAAGATTCACCCTCCTGTCAGACGATCATTTCCTAAGTGGGATTTGTCCCTGGTCCTTGAAGTTCTATCTGACCATCCCTTTGCTCCAGTGGAACAAGTAACAATATGGAACCTGACACTAAAGACAGCTTTTCTGCTAGCCATTACATCTGGCAAAAGGATCTTGAAACTTCACTCTTTAGGGATAGGTGACGACCACATCACCTTCTTCCCCGACAGAGTGGAACTTCGCCCCCTTCGGGGGTTCACACCAAAGGTCACTACTCCAAGCCACCTGTTGGAACCCTGGGCACTACCAGTGTTTACAGACACGGATTCAGAGTCTTGTCACGAACTGGATGTATCCAGAGTGCTCAGGGCCTACCTAGAAGCCACCGGCCCCTTCAGAAATTCTGAGAGACTTTTCATCGTACCGTTCGGTAAATACAGGGGCAAAGAAGCTTTCATCAGAACTCTGGCATCTTGGGTTGTAAAGTTAATCCAGAAGGCCTACAGGGTGAAGAATATGGAGCCTCCATCCCGAGTGAATGCTCATTCTACAAGGGCAGTCTCAGCTTCCTGGGCAGCAAGGGCTAATGTTTCATTGGAGACGGTGTGCAGGGCTGCCACCTGGTCTTCTCACCATACATTCCTCAGACACTACCATATTGATCCAGGAGCGCTCACGACTGTTGAGTTTGGAAGGAGGGCAGTTCAGGCTGCTATGTCCTCTTCTAATTAAACATTTATTGTTAAGCAATTATCCCACCCATGTCAGCTAGTTATTTATCACAGGTATGCTGCCATGGAGGCACCAGGAAAACGGAAAATTGTATCATACTTACCAGTAATTTTCCTTTCCTGGTGCCTATTAATGGCAGCATACGCTCCCACCCTCGGTATTCTATATTAGAGAATGTTGGGGGAGGGACTATGCCTTTAATTTATGCTATTCACTAGTCCTGAAGGAGGAGTCGAGGCAGAGCTCTATCACAGGTATGCTGCCATTAATAGGCACCAGGAAAGGAAAATTACTGGTAAGTATGATACAATTTTCCGTTTTTTGGCGTGCTTTTTGTGTGTGAACAGCGCTTGGATATTTCTGGGCATGCTCACTCAGAGTGTTTTTATGGGTTAGAAATTGAAGGACATCTTAACAGGTGTGCCCACTTTGAATTTCAGTCTCTACATTGGGAGAACTTGCATTTTGGGTGTTTCATGGACTGTGCATGTGTTTTCAATTGCCTCATTAGCACACAAACATATATGTTATATAAAGCTCACAGAGCATTCGGTCGATTGCCTTAAGAAGAGGCAAGTGTGTGTGGGGCAAAATGTACATGTTGGTGTCCTTATCGCATTTGTAACACATCTATTTTATTTGTTATGTCTTTGCAAAACAAGTGATTGGTTAACTTATGTGGATTGTATATTTTTGGTGTGGGGGAGATATGTTCCCCTGAAATAATTCTGATGTTGTTAATGTGTGTTGTTTGTTCACTTTGATTTAATTGTCTGCTGCATTTTTTTGGCCAAAAATTGCTCAAGATGTTGAGTCTGTAACTGTTTCAAATTGACCATGTTTTTTATTTTGCCTTCCCTTTTGTTTTGTTGAACAATAAAATTAGATGCAAAATGTTGATGTTTGTTTTGTGTTTTCTTTGCAACAAATGTGACAGCTGATTGGTATGTCAAAACAAAACAGGTGTGATTTGTCTACCCTGGTGCCTTCATGGTAGTATATGCATGGATTGTGTGCTGCCATGGAGCGTCACCAGGAAATGAAATACAGAGCGGTAATTATTCAATTTTCCTTTTTTACTGCAGTGGTTCTCAGCCTCAGTCCTAAAGTACCCCCAACAGGACATGTTTTTGTGAATTTATCTTATCGAGAATTGCTGTCCAAAAATCAAAACCAATGACTGTGATTTAAAGCACATGTGCAAGATGAAGGAAAACCTGCAAACATGGCCTGTTGGGGGTACTTGAGAAGCACTGATTTAGAGCACTGCACTTAAAAATAGCTCAAGGCCATACAATTCTAATTGTGGGCATTTTGAGGGAAACGCAGTAAGTGTTAGAACCCCTGCGTGATTTTTTTTTATATATATTTTTTTTTTTGTAGTTTGGCCTTTGTGTCTCCTTTTCTTAACATTGGCTTCACTTCCTGTCGCACAGCTAAACAGGAAGTGAAGGTAAAACCCTACCAATGGCTTTTCTTGGGGACACACAGATCAATCTAACTAGTGTCCCCATTAAGCAAATTGCACTCTAGCACTTTGTTGTGTACACCCCAAATCATTGGGTAGTTTGGGGTTTAGTAAAGACAAATCCACTCTGCAGTAAAAGTGTAGCTGCTGAAAATCTGAGGGAAAGTACTGGTGATTGTAACATCCAATCATGTAAAAGCAAAGATGTTTTTTTTTTTTGGCTTGCATGTCCCCCTCAGATTTACAGCAAGTGCACTTGTAGTGCAAAGTAGATTTGCCTTTAGTAAATAAACCCCATAGTCCAAACTACCTAATAAATTGTGGTGTACCCCGCAATATGCTCGAGTGCAATGTGCATAATGGGGAAAGTATTTAGACTGACCTGTGTGTCCCCAAGGAAAGACATTGTTAGGGATTTTCCCTCACTTCCTGTGTGGCTATGTGACAGGAAGTGAATTATTTGGAAGGATAAAGTGGCCAAATTATTTAGTTTAACTTTTCAAAGACTCATTCCTAAGTTGAATTGTGATGCATGTCAATGGCCCATTTAGACCCTCTTTAACCACCTCGCGCCCGCCGTACGAGTATATACGGCCGCAAGGTGGTTGTCAAATGCCGGGAGGCCGTTATTATACGGCCTCCTCTAATTTGGCCACTGGGGGGCGCGCGCACGTGCCCGGCGCGTCCCTGCAATGCCGATGCGCATGCCTGGCGGCTGCGATGTCTGCCATGCACCCGCGATCGGCAGTTACAGAGGCAGGACGTGGATCTCTGTGTGTGTAAACACAGAGATCCATGTCCTGTCAGGGAGAGAGGAGACTGATGCTGTGTCCCTTGTACATAGGGACACAGATCGGTCTCCTCCCCCGGTCACTCCCCTCCCCCCACAGTAACAATCACTCCAGGGAACACATTTAACCCCTTCCTCGCCCCCTAGTGTTAACCCCTTCCCTGCCAGTCACATTTATACAGTAATCAGTGCATTTTTATAGCACTGTTCGCTGTATAAATGTGAATGGTCCCAAAATAGTGTCAAAAGTGTCCGATGTGTCCGCTATAATGTCGCAGTCACAAAAAAAATCATTGATCGCCGCCATTACTAATAAAAAAAATATATATATATATATATATATATATAAAAATGCCATAAAACAGTCCCCTATTTTGTAAACGCTCTAACTTTTGCGCAAACCAATCAATAAACGCCGATTGCGTTTTTTTTTTTTTTTTTTTTACCAAAAATATGTAGAAGAATACGTATCGGCCTAAACTGAGGAAAAAATTAAAAAAAAAAAAAAAAATTGGGATATTTATTATAGCAAAAATCAAAAAATATTGCTTTTTTTCAAAATTGTCACTCTATTTTTGTTTATAGCGCAAAAAATAAAAACCGCCGAGGTGATCAAATACCACCAAAAGAAAGCTCTATTTGTGCGAAAAAAAAGGACGTCAATTTTTTTGGGGAGCCATGTCGCACGACCACGCAATTGTCATTCAAAGTGTGACAGTGCTGAAAGCTGAAATTTCGCCTGGGCAGGAAGGGGGTATATGTGCCCAGTAAGGAAGTGGTTAATCACTTGAGATCAGCGCTATAACTGATCGATGGCCACAGCATGGTCCTCAATTGCCGGGAGTCCGTCAAAAAACGTCCTCCCCTTTGCGCGCGCTGTGGTCACAGAGTCACTGTGACTCGGGTGATGACAGATCCGAGTAAGGGGCCAGTCCCTGCCCTTTACCATGTGATCAGCTGTCAGCAAATGACAGCTGATCACGTGATGTAAACAAAAGCTGGGTAATGGTTTCTGTTTTCTCCTTGTGCTGACAGCGTGAGCATAAAAAAAGGCAATCACCGGCTTATGTGCAAGGGACATGGGGCCCGAAGAGGAAGAGGCAATTCTGCATCTGTGACAATTAGTAGCCCCTGCCAGTGCCACCTATCAATGCCCACCACTGGTGCCAATCAGTGCCACCTAGCAGTGCTGCCAGTGCCTATCAGTGCCCATCACTGCCAACTATCATTGCCACCTAGCAGTGCCACTTCTCACTGCCCACCAGTGCTAAATAGAAATGCCACCTCTCAGTGCCCACCCTTGCCACCTTATCGGTGCCCATCAGTGCAGTCTCATCAGTGTACATCAATGAAGAAGAAAAATTACCTTTTTTTAAAATATTAACCAGTTTCCTACCGCCCACCGTCAAATGACATCCTTGGCTTTGGGCGGTGACATCTGAATGATGCCTGCAGTTGCAGGCATCATTCTTTTCAGCCGGCGATTCTGTGCACAATAAAAACGATCACAGTGGCAGTTCCGCCGCTTGATCGTTCTTATAGGCGGGGGGAGGGGACTCCCCCCCCTCTCTTGCCGCCATCCGGTGCTTCTCCGGGCTTTACCGTGCCATCTGGGGCTCGGAGAACGATTTGGAGATGACTGGTGATCAGATGGTCATCAGTCATCTCTATGACCGTCGGAGGCGTGGGCATGACGTTATGACATCATGCCGTGTTCCCGTATGATAACAAAGCCGTGATCTTGGCTGTCAGCATGAGATTGGTGATTTTTTTGGAACAATATCATGCTTTTAAGCCTGGAGGAAAGATGCGGGGTCTTATTGACCCTGCATCTCTCCATAAAGAGGACCTGTCACACACATTCCTATTACAAGGGATGTTTACATTCCTTGTAATAGGAATAAAAGAGATCCCAAAAAATTTAAAAAATAAAAAAAGAGTAAGAAATACAAAAAAGTCAAAAAACAAAAACAAAAAATAAAAAATAAATAAGAAAACGCCCATGTCCCCGGTAGCTCGCGCTCAGAAGCGAACACACACGTAAGTCCCGCCCACATATGTAAACGCAGTTCAAACCACACATGTGAGTTATTGCTGCATGCGTTAGAACGAGTGCAGCAATTCTAGCACTAGACCCCCTCTGTAATGCCAAAATGGTAACGTGTAAAAAAAAATTAAGCATCGCCTAGGGAGATTTTTAATTACTGAAGTTTGGTGTCATTCCATGAGTGTGCGCAATTTTAAAGCGTGACGTGTTAGGTATCTATTTACTCAGCATAACAACATCTTTCACATTATACCAAAAAATTGGCCGTAACTTTACTGTTTTGTAATATTTTTAGCAAACAAAAGGCGTTTGAAAATTTCTTGCGCAAATACCGAGCGAGATAAAAATTTCCAATGACCGCCATCTTATTCCCTAGGGTGTCTGCTCCAAAAAAGTATATAATGTTTGGTGTTTTGAAGTAATTTTATAGCCATAAATTTATGATTTTTACATGAAGGAGAGAAGTGCCAGAATAGGCCCAGTGCTGAAGTGGGTAAAATATCCTTTTTTTTTTTTTTTTTTTTTTTTTTTTAAACTCGGTCTTTTGTATTTATAGAAAAAAAATAAAAATAAAACACAAAGGTGATCAAATAGCACCAAAAGCAAGCTCTATTTGTGTGCCAACAAATAAAACATTTTCATTGGGTTACAGTGTTGTATGAGCGTGCAATTGTCATTAAAAGTGCATCAGCGCTGAAATGTGAAACTTGGTCTGGGCAGTGCGCAAGTGGTTAATATAAGGCTACATGCACACGGACGTTTTTCCAACCGCTTGTTTGAGCGTTTTTTGAAGCTTAAAAACATCTCTCCATGTTAGCCTATGGCCACCATGGCGTTTTGGAGCTGTAAATGGCATAGGCGTTTTTAGGCCCCATGTAGACGGGACGCTGGTGCAAAGTGTTCTGAACTAAGGTTGAAAGTGGCGTTTAGAAAGGCGCGCTTTGTGGCGTTTGCATGCCGTGTTTTACCACATTTGCATGTATATGATAAGGAGCCGCCCTAAGCTCCAAAAACAGTATTATTTACGATTTTAGCTATTTAGTGAGACCAGAGTGATATGAGCAGCTGAGAGCAGCAGTGTAGTTGTATTTAGGCTGGGTTCACACTAGTGCGACACGACATCTGTCCTACTTTGGATCCGACTTTGCCCTGCGACATGAAGCCGACATATGTCCGACTTTCAATGAACGGGGATCCGACTTGGATACCCGCCAATAGCAGGCACTGTGTTTGGTATGAATCTTGAGGGGGAACTCCAGGCCAAATTTTAAATAAAAAACCGGCATGGGTTCCCCCTCCAGGAGCATACCAGGCCCTTGGGTCTGGTCTGGATTTGAAGGGGAACCCCTACGCCGAAAAAACGGCGTGGGGTCCCCCCCAAAATCCAAACCGGACCCTTATCCGAGCACACAACCTGGCAGGCCGCAGGGGAAGAGGGGGGGACGAGAGAGCGCCCCCCTCCCTCCTGAACCGTACCAGGCCGCATGCCCTCAACATGGGGGGTTTGGTGCTCTGGGGCAGGGGGCGACCTGCGGCCCCCCCACCCCAGAGCACCCTGCCCCCATGTTGATGAGGACAAGGGCCTCTTCCCGACAACCCTGGCCGTTGGTTGTCGGGGTCTGCGGGCGGGGGGCTTATCGGGATCCGGGAGCCCCCTTTAATAAAGGGGCCCCCGGATCCCGGCCCCCCACCCTATGTGAATGAGTATGGGGTACATCGTACCCCTACCCATTCACCAGGTGGAAAAAAATTGCAATAAAAAACCACACAGCTTTTTAAAGTGTTTTATTGCACAGCTCCGGGGGTCTTCTTCCGACTTCGGGGGTCTCCGGTGTCGTCGCCGCGCTCTCCGGTTTTCTTCTGCCGGGCCACCGCTAACTTCTTTAGCTCTTTTGCTAGCGGGGCCCGGTCTTCTCCGCCGCCTTCTTCTTCTCCCGCTATCCGGTTCTTCTCCCGGTTCTTCTACCGCTTCTTTCTTCTGCCGGCCCCTCCACTAACTTCTTTAGCTCTTTTGCTAGTGGAGGGCCCGGTCTTCTCCGTCGCCTTCTTCTTCTCCCGCTATCCGGTTTTTCTCCCGGTTCTTCTACCGCTTCTTTCTTCTGCCGGCAGCCTCCACTAACTTCTTTAGCTCTTTCGCTAGTGGAGGGGCCGGTCTTCTCCATCGCCGTCGGCGTCTTCTTCTCTCTTCTCCTCCTCGATGTTGACTCGTCGCTTCCTCTCGCAGTAATGCTAAATTTTCGGTCCGCAGAGATTAATATAGGCTTCTCATGACGCCACAGTCACATGTTCCCATGACGTCACACTCGCATGCTCCGGGGCCATGTGCCCCGGAACATGTGACTGTGACGTCATGAGAAGCCTATATTAATCTCTGCGGACCGAAAATTTAACATTACTGCGAGAGGAAGCGACGAGTCAACATCGAGGAGGAGAAGAGAGAAGAAGACGCCGACGGAGAAGACCGGCCCCTCCACTAGCAAAAGAGCTAAAGAAGTTAGTGGAGGGGCCGGCAGAAGAAAGGAAGAACCGGAGAGGAGAAGAGGGGAGAAGGCGACGGAGAAGACTGGAGCCTCCGCTAGCAAAAGAGCTAAAGAAGTTAGCGGAGGCCCGGCAGAAGAAAACCGGAGAGCGGCGGCGACCCCCGAAGTCAGAAGAAGACCCCCGGAGCTGTGCAATAAAATACTTTAAAAAGCTGTGTTTTTTTATTGCAATTTTTTTCCACCAGGTGAATGGGTAGGGGTACGATGTACCCCATACTCATTCACATAGGGTGGGGGCCGGCATCTGGGGGCCCCCTTTTTAAAGGGGGTGCCCTGATTCTGAAAAGCCCCCCGCCCGCATACCCCGACAACCAACGGCCAGGGTTGTCGGGAAGAGGCCCTTGTCCCCATCAACATGGGGGCAGGGTGCTTTGGGGTGGGGGGCCGCAGGTCGCCCCCCTGCCCTGAAGCACCAAACCCACCATGTTGAGGGCATGCGGCCTGGTACGGTTCAGGAGGGAGGGGGGACGCTCTCGTCCCCCCTTTTCCCCTGCGGCCTGCCAGGTTGCATGCTCGGATAAGGGTCTGGTTTGGATTTTGGGGGAACCCCCACGCCATTTTTTGGCTTAGGGGGTTCACCTTAGAATCCAGACCAGACCTAAGGGCCTGGTATGCTCCTGAAGGGGAACCCATGCCGGTTTTTTCATTAAAATTTGGCCTGGAGTTCCCCTTCATGATTCATACCAAAACATGGGACAGCGAGGCTGCCGAGGACCAGCGCGATGACATCGCACTGGACACATTCTCAGCCGGCTAGTCGCCTCTAGGACACGACTTGAGCGGCTGCTGCACGCTCAGGTCGTGTCCAGATCGCCTCGCAAAGTCGCGCTGTCCCTGTGTCAGCCGGCACACGAGTCGCCTGCAAGTCAGATCCGACTTCCCGGGCGACCTCTATTCAAATCAATGGGCTCCCATAGGGAACCATTCATTTTCAATAGAGCGCCGCTGACATTTCTATTTACTATAACAGTGCGCCGCTGCTTCCTGCGCCCAGTGAAGGAGTTATCAGGCGCACCAATTAAGGTTAGAACCAGCGCAGCGCACTGTTATTAGTAAATCAGCCCCAATTTATTGTAGAACTCCTAAAATGAATTCAGTATGCGTTTGGGGTTGAGGGTTGTGGAGCCATCCTGAAGTCTTATTTTTGGGAGAGTGAATGAACAAAATTTTGGGGAGAGTTTATGGGCTAACACTGTGCTCATCTTGTCTGACTGCAAATAAAATTTTGCGCCAGACCAGCGGATGGATTTCTGGCTTTGACCATGAGTGCTAGGTTTAAGGCTAGTCTTGCAGTGCCAAGTTGTGCGGTATGGACTTTTGACGGGTCTTTTTTATGCTGTTTGCAGAGAGCTATGAACTCCCTTTCAAGTTTCTCTACGTCCGAGGCTCTTTCTTTTTGAAATTTTGTAGCTATTTGGATGAGCTTTCCCCGGATCGTGGCCTTGTGAGCAGCCCATAGGGTCTCAGCCGAGATTCCATCCGTGTCATTAAGGAGAAAATATTCCTTTATCGCCTTTTCGAGTTCTATAACCGTGATGGGGTCATCAAGTAAGGATTCATTGAGTCTCCAATGAGATAGGGGAGATCTATTGACATATCCTTGTAAGATCAGGATCATCATAGAATGATCCGATAGGGCTGTGTCCTTTTTATGAAGGCTTTGTGTACTGCGGGGATGTGTATAGTAGAAATATGTGGTCAATTCTGGAGTAGGTTAGATGGGGGTTCGAGTAGTGCGTGTAGTCCCGTTTTGTAGGATTGAGTTCCCTCCAGATGTCGGTCAGACCTTGTTGGTAGATCATTTTTGCTAATTTTGGAACTAATTCTGGTGGGGCGGGATAGTTGTTTAGCTGGGATTTTCAACTTGTCTAGACTTTGGTCGAAAGCAATATTGGAATCGCCACCAAATATCACTGTTCCTTACAAGAATGTCTCTAAGGTATGAAACATCATTCGAAAGAATGTTGCTTGGCCTTTATTGGGGGCGTAGTAAGAAGTTAATGAGAATAGTTGGTCGTCTAACATCCCCTTAACTAAGATAAACCGCCCATCGTGATCTTTGTGTACTAGCGTGGCCTTAAACTTACAAGTTTTGGCGAATAGAATCGCTACACCTTTTGTCTTGCCTTCAACGTTTGCTAAGAAGAATTGTGGATAGTGAGCGTGTAGAAAGGAAGGGGAGTACCTTATAGGTAAATTTGTTTCCTGCAAAAGAACTACTGCCATTTTTTGGGTGTGATAAGATTGAAGAATTTTCCTCCTCTTGGTAGCTGAGTTAAGTCCCTGAACATTATGTGAGACCACTTTCAGAGATGGGTGTGGTGAGTTGTTATGTGTCATGGTGAATAGAAAGGGGGGTAGTGCAACAATATAGCTATAACTTACCCCTAATGGCCGGGGACGTATCACTTCCGAGAGGATCAAGAAGGTGGACCTGGGAAATGAATTTACATTTTCAATATCACATGCGATATTTGTATCAAATAACTTATATTATCCAAATATTTTCTGCGATATTTCTTTGTGAATTGAGCCCTTAGTGAGCGCTTTGAGAACAATAGAAGAGCTGGGCTATATACTTACATATTTTATATGTCACTGTGGTGACTTCTTGTACTACTACAGGTGTTGCTCTAGTGAGTGGGAAGTAAAAAACAAACTTACTTTATGTGCTTGTTCAGGATTTGCTGGCTCTGAATTCCAAGGTTGCTGACTTAATTACATTGCAGTTAAGTCAGTCCCGATTCCTCTTTGTCTCTTTCTGATGATATATTTTTTTCAAAAATAATTATCCTTTACCTTGGACTCCACAGCTCCATAACTATTGTTTACACTGGGCTCAATAGCACTATAACACTAATGAGAAGTGAATCAAGCTACTTTACATTGGTTTCAGTTAATTCTAATGCTGAAATGAAGAATCATGTGGTGACCAAAAAAAATATCATTTAGATGCTGTCCAAGTAATATTTGTGAATATGTGATGCCATACAATGCGATTGTATTGTTTCCAGTGGTTTAATTTATGCAAGTAATTATAGTGTCCTTGAGTTTGGCAGACTAGTGCAACCCAATTTGTTTCAGATGCCTGATTTTTTTCATGAACTTCATTGGCTTAGCGGCAGATAAGTCATGCATGAAATAATCTAAGAGATAACATACATTCATCAATATTTAATACATTTTCTGTTATGTTTCATTTCAGTATAATTTTTGAATCTTCCTTAAGTAAACAAAATATGTAGTTATGTTTAATTACATTCAAACAGAGAGAAGTGATTAAATGTAGCCTTTCTAAAACAGAATGTTATATATATGACAGCAATCACGCTTAAGTATACTTTATATTAAGAACATAGTTCACAAATTGTGGCCTAATAATTTTAAGAATTAATATTCTGTGCAAACTTTTGCATACTTTGACAACACATGATTCATCGTTGTCAGAAATGTGACTAGCTTTTGCTGTTAAAACATATTTAGTAAGAAATAAGGACAAAGCATAGAAGCTACATTGAATGCTTGCTGAATAGGAGCCTCTCTAAAGGAAATTATAGATATCAGCTGTGAAATTTAAGATGGCTGGTCATTGTCCCCCACTACCAAAATGAACGACAAAGATTTGTACTCATATATAAAGGAATCCAAAGATATTATATTAGATTTATCTGGCCAAATATGTCCTGAGTTTGGTAAGCCTTTGTTCTAAAAATCAGTTGTGTTACCTTATATTTACTATCTATAAAATTGTTTAAACACAGGGCTTCCAGATAAAATATGTATTGCTAAAATATCAACTAAATATGTTGTAGCATGTTTGATGCTAACTATTGATAATACTGTAGGGAGTCATATTATTGCTAAATCCTTATTACTATATGGGCAATGAGCCTTGTGACTTAAAAGAGTTTAGCACATGGGCGGAGCTAGTCGGAGACCTTGTTGGACGCTCACTAGTAGAGCTCCGATTCCAGCGGTAATTCAGCAGCACAGAACAGACCTCCAAGAAGGCTAATTCTCACCCCAACACAGCAATCCAGTCCCACGGCACCCGAGGAACGATCGACCATGATGACGAGGCGCAGGAACAATGGTAATAGGCCTACTAAGCTAATGGAGTTCTTTCTCCTGGGGCCTAGACAAGATGGTGCTGGCTCTTCATCCACGCCGCTTCCCGGACCACAGAAGCACCTTAAAAAAAAACAGGGAAATCTCAAAAAAGAGGCAGTCCTCCTAAGAGTGCACAATCCTCACCTGCCACACCGTCCTCTGGAAGCCCTGAAAAGACAAGATTTTGGCCGGATGCCACAGATGCTGCACATGAGGTGAGCTCTCTCCTGGATTCGGGTGATGACACTAGGGAACTGCCAGACTCCATAGATACATTCCCCACTAACAACCAACCGGTGATGGACACAGTCCTAAAGGAAATGTTAGTGTCCCTGAGAAGTTCCCTACAATCCGATATGGTGTCCTGTGTTCACATGTTCAGCACAGAACTCAGAGAGGTAGCAGGCAGGGTCTCCCATATAGAAAATAAGATGGGGATTTCGAAACCACAATTTATGACCTTGCCGATGCCAATGACAGCAAAGAGGATGACATAGAAGACATTAAAGCAAAGATGGCTGACATGGAAGACAGGTCCAGGAGAAATAATGTTAAAATTAGAGGAGTCCCAGAATCTGTCAAACCTCAGGACTTACGCAAATATGCATTTCAGATGTTCTCCGCCATCTTGCCTGACATGACCGAGCTGGATTACACTGTAGATAGAATCCATCGTCTTCCTAAACCTTCTTATCTGGCTGATAACGTCCCAAGGGATGTCTTCCTAAGACTGCATTTCTATCACACGAAGGAGAAGCTGATGGCAGTATCCAGACAGAGGGACCAATTACCTCCGACGTATGCAAACCTGCAGTTTTACGCGGATTTATCCCAATACACCTTACAGAAGCGCAGAAACCTCACCACAATCACAAAGGCACTGAGAAACCATAAACTAACCTACAAGTGGGGTTTCCCAACAAAGCTGATTGTTACTAAGGATGATAAAGACTATGTGATGAACTCTGTGGAGAGAGGCATGGCTTTGCTGAATGAGTGGGGGATTGTACCTGAATCTCAAAATCATCCTCATCAGAGCGATGGCAACAAGAGCCCTGAATTTGAATGGCGCACAGTGGATCGCAAAAACGCTAGATCTCATACTTAGCCTGAAGGGATGTCTGACTCTCAGCATGGTAGCCCGCTGGGGAGGAGATTCCTCCACTCTGAAAAGTTATCAAGTTAAAGATATTTACCCTCTGAGTGACTAATAGTTGCACCCAGTTGCCTTACTACTTTTGGCTGCTAGCCATGTTCTATTTTTGTTTGTTTAACTTTTTTTTCTATACCCTGCCAGTCATATATGTACTGAATATTTGGAAGCTGATATCGTTGGAAATCACTGCATTGTCGGAGATGATGAGACCTACTTTGTAAATCCACCTAGTATCGTTACAGACCGCTGAACCATCAACAGTGAGTGCTTTATTGTTGAGCAACACATCTCACTACCACAACCTTCAAGTATGACGATAAACTTTTTGACTATCAATGCTAAAGGACTAAATCATCCAGCCTAGAGACGTTCCCTTTGGAAGGAAGCTTTACACCAGAACTGTGATGTATTGTGCGTTCAAGAAACCCACTTTAGTACTGCAGCACCCCCAAATTGCACACACCCCAAATTCCCGTTTACCTTTTTTGCCAATGCGGAATCAAAAACGAAGTAAAAATACTGTCGGTTGGCAACACTGCTGTGTGGTGAGATTAAGACTGTGGGACTAAGGACTCTGGTTTGTGCTGTGTCACAGTTAGCTGCCTGGGCAGCAGTAGGTTTCCCCAGGACAGTTACTCAGGGTCCAAAGTTTAGAGTAAGCTGCCTCTAAATAGCGCCTGAAAACCACCTCCCATTCATTTTAGTGTGTCTTTTCACACTGGGGCGGTGCGCTTTTAAATGATTGCTGTATGGGACTCAGTTGCTTTCTGTCTTCACAAGACTATCATTGACCCATTGGGGCGTTTTATAATTCTAGTATGTGATATCAACTTAGTCACCTACACAGTGGTGAATGTTTACGCTCCTAATGCTAGACAAATAAGATTCCTCCACAGGACAGTTAAAAAGATTAGATCTAATCAACAAGGACTTTTGGTGATGTGTGGGAACTTAAACATTACTCCTGATCCGTCTATTGATTCCACTTCGGCACCAAAACGCCCTCCACCATCTCTGAAATATTTTCTAAGAACTTATGAACTATATGACTCCTGGAGATGTCTAAATGCTAGTGAGAAAGACTATACTTTTTTTTCCACTGCTCATAGGTCCTATAGTAGGATAGATCTTTTTTTAATTGATAAGAAATTACTATTCCAATGCAAATCCACTAGGATCAATAGCATTACCTGGCCGGACCACGCCTCAGTGAGCTTCACAGTGGGGAATCCCTCATTAACCAAATCTGCTTTTTTATGGCGTACCAACCCCCGACTCCTCCAGACAGGCCCGATGAGGTCCTATATTGAACAAAGACTGAAAGACTTCTTTGATACCAACAAAGGGTCGATTGGTGATCCATTCATTGTGTGGAATGCCCATAAGGCATTTATGAGAGGGATTTTGATACAACAAGGTGCGAGGGTCAAGAGGGAGAGACAGCAGCAAACTGTAAAGTTACTAGCCAAAATTGATGACCTAGAACAAAATAAGTCTAATCCATCTTCATTGCAATCTATACAACTGTCTCATTTCCGCACGGAGCTTATGTTAACGTTTCTGAAGGATTTTGAAAAGGCCTCCAGGAGACTCAAACTAACTTATTACACTAGTGGTAACAGGGCTGGGAAACTTCTCGCTAACCGTTTGAAGGGTCATAGATATAAAACACAAATCCCATATGAGAAACATCCAGTGACACAGACAAAACATTTTCACCCCAAAGAAATAGCTGATGCCTTCAGCCAATATTATGGTTCACTTTACAATCTTAAAAATGAACCTACTGTTATACAACCGTCACTAGACACCATAGAGGCATTCCTAAATCAAATCAAGCTCCCTTCACTCTCCCCTGAACAACTCCTAAACCTGAACTCTCCATTTACCGAAATTGAGGTGAAAAGAATTATACAGTCGCTACCTGCGAATAATTCTCCAGGCCCTGACGGGTATATGGGGGAATACTATAAATCCTTTCAAGACATACTCAGCCCACATTTGGTTGAGGTGTTTGGTTCTGCTGCTGTCTCCTCCTCCTTCCCTCAAGAAATGCTTAATACCATTATTGTAGCTCTTCCCAAACCTGGAAAGGCTCCAGATACACCCCAAAATTTCAGGTGTATATCCCTATTGAACAATGATATCAAAATGTATGCCAAACTCTTGGCTTCTAGACTAGTGGATATTCTACCTGGCATCATAGAGGTGGATCAGTCTGGATTCACTAAGGGGAGGCAGACGGCTGACACCACAAGACGCTTACTTAACATCATACATATTACTGAGCAACGTCGAGCGCCATTCTCAGCTCCTAGCATTGGATGCAGAGAAGGTGTTCGACAGAATACATTGGCAAAGCTGGAATGTCTGGAAATGTAAAAAGGCACTGGCAGCTGAAGAGACATGACCTGGCTCCTCAAAGATATTCCAAAAGAGTTTCAAGAAATTAGACAGGCTAGAAACCACTAGATCATTCTTCTCCCACAAAGGGGCAACCCAAGCTAAAGCCTCCCTGTACAGGAGGGAAATAAAATAGGCTACATTGGCCCAATCAGATGGGAAGTTAAGGGGCTGAAGTTCAAAATGAATAGTGCCCTGTCTAAGGAACCCCCTGCAGGCCTTAAAGTCCCCAGAGTAATGGGACAGAGCTGGTAAATGGGATTTGTGGCTGCGACTGTGACCAGAATAGGTACAGCAGCAGATTTGAGTTTGTTGAACTGGGGGTTCTTAGGAAGCCTGAAGCTGTTCAAATCCGGAGGCCAAATTCTAAGGGAATTGTATCACCTGGGTCTGATTAGATTCCTGGGTCTCGAGTCTGCGGACTATGTCCTGCAGCTGATCATTGGCGGGTAGAGGCACATCAGCCGGGTCCATGGCCCAAGCAAACTGTCAGGTCACCTGGGGCCAGGTGACAGATGCACCCCACTGGGGTTAGGAACGCACCGCTGAAGTTGTGGACCCTTCAGCTGACTGCTGCTGATGGAGATCTGGGTGGTTCAGGAAAGCAGTTCTACCTGAACACCGACATGGACCAAACAGGGAGCTAGAGCATAAGATTTACCAGAGTGTGGAATCTAAGAGCCAGCAGGTTTTCACTAGAGACTCTAGTGGTGTGGATGGATTTGGCTGCTGCTGACTCCAGGTCGCGGCCCCTGGTGTCCCTCAGCTTATGCTCACGAACTGACTCTGGTGGACAGAGTGGAAACAGCAGTACAGGGTTAAACACAGGATAGTCAGGAGAACAAGCCAAGGTCGGCGAAACTAGCAAACAGGGATGGTCAGGGAGGCATGCCAAGATCGGGGTCATTAGTAGACAGGAATTAGTCAGAAGGACACACCAAGGTCGGTACACGGAAGTCAGATAAACATACAGCAGGACGCCACACAGAAGCCTAGACACAACTGCGCAGTGCGCAATGTTTAATAGTGTTTCCTGTTAGAGGCTGGGATGAAGCATGGCCCCTAAGCTAATACACAGACCAGAGAGGTAAGCAGACAGATAGGCCATGAAACATTACTGCAGATTCATGACAATGGGAGAGGCTCTGCAGAAATCCTGGAGATCTTGGGATAAGCGTAGAGGATTTTGGCAATATCTGCAGATGAGTTTGGTGATGTAGCTGGGGCGATGTTGTGGATGGCCTTGTATGTTGTGGTTAATATTTTGAATTTTATTCAGTGGGGTAGCGGAAGCCAGTGAAAGGACTGGCAGAGAGGAGCAGCAGTCACGGATTGATTAGTAAGGTGTATTAGTCTAAAAGCAGCAATCATATTAGACTGAAGGGGGAATAGCCTGTGTAAGGGTAGTGAGGAGAGAGTTGCAGTAGTCAAGGTGGGAAATAACCAAGGAGTGAATACATTGTTTTGTGGTTTCATTAGTCTGGAAGGGGCAAATTTTGTAAATGTTGCGGAGGTTAAGGCGGCAAGATGTAGCCAGTGGTTGGATGTGGGGGCTAAAGGAGAGATCAGAGTCTAGAATTGCACCCTGGCATGTGTGGAGGGACCAATCTTTGTGCCGATGATCTTGATGGTAAAGTTATGGGGAGGGGATCGGGAAGGAGGAAATATTACAAGCTCAGTTTTAGAAAGATCGAGTTTGAGGAAGTGGTGTGACATCCATACTGATATGTCACTCAGTAAGTTTGTGATACGTGAGGAGATTGAGGGGGTAAGTTGAAAAGTGAAGAGATAGATCTGGGTGTCATCAGCATAGAGGTAGTACTGGAAGCCATGGGTATTGGAAGCTAGATATACTAAAGCATTTGATACTGTACCTCCTAAGTATCTGATATATAAAATACAGTCTATTAGAAAGTTGATGAAATTATATGTATGTGGATAGCAAACTGGTTACATGAACGAGTCCAGAGAGTAATGAACAATGATTCATTCTCTAAATTGTCTAAAGATGTGAATAGTGTAACACAGGGTTCTGTCTTGGGGCTAAAGCTTTTTTTTTTATTATTTATATTAATATTTTCTATTGGGAACAAGAGATTTTTTTTTCACTGTTTGCTGGTGATACCAAATTATGCAGGGAAATAACTTTGGATAGAGAGGATCAATTACAAAAATTACAGTTATTCACTCTGGAGAAGAGGCACTTAAGAGGCGATATAATTACAACAAAATATAATATAATACAATTACAATATAATTACAATGTACAAATATATTAATTATAACTTCAGTAACTGTAATAAACTGTAAGGTTCCTGAAGAGGGCACATGGCCACATTTTGAGGTTATAAGAAAGGAGAGTTATCCTTAGATTGTGGAAAGGGTTCTTTACTGTAAGAGCAATACAAAGTGCCTCTTCCTGGGGGAGGGAGGCTCACAATCTGAGAGTGTCAACAACTTCCAAAAATGTTTGTACGTACTCCTCAAAGAGCAATATATACAGGGCTATGGGAGTTGTTAGAAAGTAAAAATCACACACACACGTCTTTCTTCAGTTTCTTTATTTTTCATCCTTATAAACAATGAAATAACAGTTTGTTAAAGCAGTACAGTTACAATACAATTCAATACAGAAGGGATAAGAGGGCCCTGCTCGTTAGAGCTTACAATCTGAAGAGGAGGGTTTTCAGGGATCCTCTTAAAGCTAATAGAGAAGGAGATAGACGGACAGATTGGGGTAAGGAGTTCCATAGGCTTGGAGAGGCTCTGGAAAAGTCCTGGAGACGAGCATGGTAGCAGGTAATGAGAGAGCTAGAGAGCAGGAGGTCTTGAGAAGAATGAAGAGAATGATTAGGTTGGTATTTTGAGACCAGGTTATTGATGTAGCTGGGGGCAGAGTTGTGGATGTCTTTGTAGGTAGTTGTTAGTATTTTGAATTTAATCTGTTGGGTGAGCGGAAGCCAGTGGAGGGATTGACAGAGAGGAGTAGCAGAGACAGAGCGTTTGGTAAGGTGGATGAGTCTGACAGCAGCATTCATGATGGAGTGAAGGGGGGATAGAGTATGCAGAGGTAAGCCAATGAGGAGGGAGTTGCAGTATTCGAGGCGAGAGATGACCAGGGAGTGAATTAAGAGCTTTGTTGTGTCATTGGTTAGAAAGGGGCGTATTTTGGAGATGTTGCGGAGGTTGAGGCGGCAAGATTTGGACAGTGATTGGACGTGGGGCTTAAAGGTGAGTTCAGAGGCCAGGACTACTCCTAGGACCTTGGCATGTGGGGATGAGCTGATAGTTGTGCCATCAATTTTGACAGAGATCAGGGGAAGAGACACAGGGGGGAGGAAAAATGATAAGTTTGGTTTTGGTTAGATTAAGTTTGAGGAAGTGATGTGACATCCAAATTGATAAATCTGATAGTAAATTAGCGTGAACAGAGTAAAAGTGCCTGAAAAAAGCTGGATTCTCTATATTACAGGATTGTGTAATGTGGAGAGTGTGTGTTTCTGTAATAAAATTGTGCAAGTAACTTCTTATAGCGCTGCTCGGCACTTCAATGGCCTGAGCTGTCTTCCACAACGCCGAGCACTGTAGAGGGAGGGGGGCCGAGATCCTCCACTGACACCCAAGAGACGAGTAAAGCAGCGGAGCTGAGCGCCTGCAGAGGGAGGGGGCAGAGATCTCCCACTGACACCTGGGAGACGAGTAGAGCAGCAGGGCTGAGCGCCTGCAGAGGGAGGGGGGCCGAGATCCCCCACTGACACCTAGGAGACGAGTAGAGCAGTGGAGCTGAGCGCCTGCAGAGGGAGGGGGGCCAACATCCCTGCTGACAGCCAGGAGAAGAAGAGGAGAAGAGATCAGCCGAGCGCCGCTGTACCGAGGGGTATGTGATACGTTTGTATTGCAGATGCACACACCTTTTGAATTATGTACTACTATAGGACAGTGGATTCTACCTTTTTCCAACCACTTTCAACTAGGGCTTATTTTCAGGGTAGGGCTTATATTGCAGCCCTTCTCGAAAATCTAGGTAGGTCTTATTATCGGGGTAGGTCTTATTTTCAGGGAAACACGGTACGCGAGGAGACTGAAGGAGTGAGTTGAGGGGTAGAGTAATAGATTTGAGTGTCGTCAGCGTAGAGATGGTATTGGAAGGCATGGGAGGCTATCAGCTGACCCAGGGAGGAGGGGTAGATTGAAAATAGGAGAGGTCCAACAACAGAACATTGGGGGACCCCAACAGAGAAAGGAAGAGGAGAGGAGGAAGTAGAATTGTAAGTAACGCTAAAGGTGCAGTTGGATAAGTAGGTAGAGAACCAGCGAAGAGTACAGTCACGGAGACCAAAGGCGTGGAGTTTTTTGAGGAGGAGGGTGTGGTTAACCGTACCGAAGGCAACAGAGGTCCAGGAGTAGGAGTACAGAATAAATGTTAACCACTTGCGGACCGGCTCACGCCGATATATGGCGGCAAAGTGGTTTGTTCCTGCGAAGCGCTGTATGGGTACGTCTGTACCTTTTAGGGGCGATAGCAGGTGCGTGCACGAGAGCAGGAACAGAGATTTGTGTGTGTAAACACACAAATCCCTCTTCTGTCAGGAGATAAGAGACATATTGTTTGTTCCTACAAAGTAGGAACATCAATATGTCTCCTCCTCCAGTCAGTCCTATCCCCTCACAGTTAGAACACACCTAGGCAACACACATTTAACCCCTTGATCGCCCCTAGTGTTAACTCCTTCCCTGCCAGTGACATTTATACAGTAATCAGTGCATCTTTATAGCAGTGATCGCTTTATAAATGTCAATGGTCCCAAAAATGTGTCAAAAGTGTCCGATCTGTCTGCCGCAATGTTGCAGTACCCCTAAAAATCACAGATCACCCCCATTACTAGTAAAAAAATTATAATAAAAATGCCATAAATCTTTCCCAAAGTTTGTAGACGCTATAACTTTTGCGCAAACCAATTAATATACGCTTATTGCAAAAAAAATTACCAAAAATATGTAGAAAATAATATATATTGGCCTAAACTGAGGAAAAACTTTGTTTTTAAAAAACATTTTTGGGATATTTATTATAGCAAAAAGTAAAAAATTTTTTTTTTTTTTTTTTTTTTCAAAATTGTCGCACTTTTTTTGTTTATAGCGCAGAAAAATAAAAACCACAGAGCTGATCAAATAACACCAAAAGAAAGCTCTATTTGTGGGAAAAAAATGACGTCAATTTTGTTTGGGTACAGTGTTGCACGACCGTGCAATTGTCAGTTAAAGCGACGCAGTGCCATATCGCAAAAAGTGGCCTGGTCATTAAGCAGCCAAATCTTCCGGTCTGTAAGTGGTTAACATCTGGTAATACTTACAGTATCTCACAAAAGTGAGTACAATATATAAATATTTTATTATATCTTTTCATGTGACAACACTGAAGAAATTACACTTTACTACAATGTAAAATAGTGAGTGTACAGGTTGTATAAGTGTAAATTTGCTGTCCCCTTTAAAATAACTCAACACACAGCCATTAATGTCTAAACCGCTGGCAAAAAGTGAATACACCCCTAAGTGAAAATGTCCAAATTAGCCCCAAATAGCCAATTTCCCTCCCCGTGTCATGTAACTCGTTAGTGTTACAAGGTGTCAGGTGTGAATGGGGAGCAGGTGTGTTTATTTTGGTGTTACCACTCTAACTCTCCCATACTGGTCACTGGAAGTTCAACATGGCACCTCATGGCAAAGAACTCTGAGGATCTGAAAAAAGGAATTGTTGATCTACATATTAAGATGGCCTAGGCTATAAGAAGATTGCCAAAAGCCTTTAACTGAGCTGCACTGTGGCCAAGACCATAAAACGGTTTAACAGGACAGGTTCCATTTAGAACAGGCCTCATCATGGTCGACCAAAGAAGTTGAATGCACATGCTCAGACTGTAAAGAGGCTGTAGGACATCAGCAGTATTAAAATGTAAAACCCTTCCCTCCCTCACCTCCAATATCCCCATGATACAAAGAGTTTTGCTGCCTACATGAAATTCACTAAAGCCCCGTACACACGATCGGTTTGACTGATGAAAACCGTCCGCCGGATGGTTTTCATCAGACCAACCGATCGTGTATGGTACCCATCGGTCTTTTTTCCATCGGTTTTAAAAAATAGAACTTGTTTTAAAATTTTCCGATGGATAAAAAACCGATCGAAAACTCAGATCGTCTATGGGCAAGTCCATCGGATAAAAAACCCACGCATGCTCAGAATCAAGTCGACGCATGCTCAGAAGCATTGAACTTAATTTTTCTCGGCTCATCGGAGTGTTTTACGTCACCGCGTTTGGAACGGTCGGTTTTTTGACTGATGGTGTGTGGGCAAGACTGATGGAAAACAGTTTCATCGGATATCCGATGGACAAATCCATCGGACGAAAATCCATAGGATATCCGATCGTGTGTACAGGGCTTCAGAGTTTACATTTACTTTAAGATACCAGTAAGAACAAGCCGTACAGTAATCTGTGCCTATGCACTTTATCAACAGCTACATTTTTCCATGATAAGATGATCTTTTGAATAGCAAACTAAAAGCCCCTATCCAACCAAATGTGTTTTCTAGTTTTGAATAGAGTAGTGAAGATTCAGAACCTCTATAAGATTTAAAAGCACTATGGGGTTGATTTATTAAACGCAGACAGAGTTCACTTTGCTCTGGAAGTAGACGCTATCTATAGCGAAACGTACGTCGGGAGGCTGACGTCATCGCTGGACTAGAGACTGCAAGCCGGCCGGTTTTTCCCATGCTTGTTTTATCTGCTTTGATGTAAGTAGCCATCTGTTTTTATACAATAAAATTACTGTTGGACGGTACACACTATGTGGTTCCCCTCTTCATTTCCATGATTGGCGAATACTGAGTCCTATACAGCGCAGGAGTTCCATCCCTGGGGTCCATTTACTACGAGGAAGTGGATTATTCACAGTTTGGCACTACTTAAGCTTGCCTCTGTTAAGCATAACATCCTGGTGGTGGTGCACGTGTGCAATGGTGTGATTAGGAGTTCACTCTTCTCTTTGATACCCTGCATTGCAAGTTTCACTGATCAGGACCATATGGACTTTTATACATATGGACTATTTTTGTGCATATTTATTTATTTTTAAACATTGGGGTTCATTTTCACTGATGTGTTTTGGTCTATCACGTTATTTATTTTTATAATCAGTCTCATTGATATATTATATTAATTGGTTCACCATATTTAGGTTTGCGCAACTCCTCTTTTTCTTCTGTTACACATTACATTAACAGAGAATGAAGAGAATTTCCCTAATTAGGGCAAAACAGATACTAAAATTATTATTTTTATTCTTGCTCTGTCAGATACCTGTCAAATAGGCAATAAGCGAGAGAAAACCTTCCCAATGGGAACACAGTTTAAAGCCTGATACAGCATTTAAAGCTCTTAAAAAACCCCTTAGCTCTATTTTAAATTGAAAATGTGACATATATATATATATATATATATATATATATATATATATATATATATATATGTGTGTGTGTGTGTGTGTGTGTGTGTGTGTGTGTGTGTGTGTGTGTGTGTGTGTGTGTGTGTGTGTGTGTGTATGTGTATATGTATATGTGTGTGTGTGTGTGTGTGTATGTGTATATGTATATGTGTGTGTGTGTGTGTGTGTATATATATATATATATATATATATATATATATATATCCCTTAAAACAGCTGTGTATTATGAGATATCACTAGAAAGTCTCACAAGTGTTTAATTACTTTTAATTACAAGTGTTTAATTATCAAAGATGCATCATATTTGGTAATGTGTAATATGATCAAATATGGATGTAGCAATACCCCCTAGAGGGCCGCTGGTTAGTTTTGGGTTTTGCACGTTACCTCTTCAGCTGCGTTGTCCGGGTAGGAAAGTCTGTATTAATGCAATGTCCACACCGATGTAAAACCTCAAACAGTTAGGCTTTATTTTTATTATGCAATAAACTTTGAGAAGTAGAAGGTATAGAAGAGTAGGGGAAAGTTCAGGCACTCGCCACAAAATTTGACAAAGGTATAAGTTCAAAGTCACTCACCACTCTCAATGTTAGAGTTGGTATCGGTCACACGAATAGTCCCCTCTCACATGGCCTAGCAGCCGGGATGACACACGAACCAGCAACGGGGCAATCTCTGCCAGAGACTGCTCAAGATGTAGTAGGTCTCTGCCACAGACCTTTTGAAGTGTACAAAGTCTCTGCCACAGACCTTGTTGAGCAAACGGATAGTCCAGGAATCCTCTGCCACAGGATTTTAAAGCCCCAAACTTCCAGCCATACAGTTAAGGGCCTTAAAGCCAAATCCGGTGAACTGCAGGGCTTGTAATATAGCGGATCCCTCCTTGACAAAGTCACCAGGCCTCACCCGAGACAGCAGCACTTTGCCGGTCTCCTCCAGGGCAGGTCCTCCCCTGGTCTCCTTCACCAAGATAGCTTCTCCCCATTTGAACAGACAGCTTGGGATCCCATCTCCGAATGTAGGGCCCAGCCAGACTAGCTGGGCCTACTAAGCAGCGATGCAGCCTCGGGCCAACGTGGCCCCCGAGACCAGGACCACACACACATGCCTCGTGCCCAGAGGGCTGCGGGGCGAGAACAGGCCCCAATCAATGGTGTCTGCACCTTAAGTATCCCCTCCCAGCAGGCACAGCGGGTCCACCACTCCCACTGTACCATTGTCAAGAAGGGCCAACAGGTGCCTGAAGCGGTAACGCCACCTACAGGCAATAAGGGAAAAATACTGTTGAGCAAACCACAGCTGAAGCAGAGGTCAAATTAAATGCAATTCAACCATCTGAGCCCAACTACTGGCTCAGACATCCCTCTAAATTTAAATAGCTTCCCAACCTTTTGGGGTGGGCGCTACATGGAATTGAATCATAAAATAAGATTTTTTTTTTTTTAATAATGGAAATTAAGGGGAACAACTAAACAGGCAGGTTAAATACACATGCATACAGTACATCCAGTTTTACCTGCCAAAGGACTTGTATTTCTGTCCATTAGTTTCTGATATTTACACAGGTCTCATCTATAAGGGGAGGGTAAAAATAAACAAAGTAGCGCTACTGGGTGAACAAATTAATAAGTGGCTGCTAGCATCGGCAAATAGACAAATCGCAGAATAGTTAACAGAAAATAAAAAATGCAGCGCCAAAATATTATGTGAAAACCCAGATATAAATATAAATATGAATCTGGGTGTGTGATAGTTGAACTAACTAATCAATACAAAAAGAGGGAGTGACCCCAAAGTATATATAAATATCAAACAGTTGTGAAAAATGCAAACTCATATATAAAAGTTCTATAAAGTGAAGTGACTGACAGCCAAGTCCAATGAGATGCTCAGTAAGTGAACTGAGAAAAAATGCAGTCAATCAAAAAACGGTATATCCATGGCGACTTCAAATTCGTGTAGAATATATGTATACATAAAACTGCAACACCCGGGGACGTGATTCCAACACCAGGAATGGGGAAAAAGCAATGGATACTCTTACCCCTATGTGTGGACACACACACCAGCGGTGGTGGGTCAATCAAGCAAAGGTGTAGATGTGAAATCCTCAGGAACCGTCCTCACCAATCGATGGATGCAGGGACACCGAATCTCCGGCCGGATCTTTCCACGGTGGTGATATGAAGCGCCAAGGATGTTAGTGCATCAAGGATTGTGGTAATGACCATAGAAAAAAAGAGGGAAGCTCCACATAGTGCAGGATCAGATGATAATTAAAAAAGACTTTGTTTATTTGAAACAAAAAGTCACAAAACACACATGGGTGTATGAAAAACGAAATATAAAAAAAGGAAACAGGCTTCCATGCAGAGGCTTGTATAAGCAAAGTTAAGAATCAAATAAAAAGCGTAGCTATAGGCAAGTCCATGTACCCCATTTATATTTATATCTGGGTTTTCACATAGTATTTTGGCGCTGCATTTTTTATCTTCTATAAGGGGAGGGGACCTGATCTTTCACTGCTGTAATTTCACTTTAAATTCCAGTTCTCCTGCCACTCCCACCCTGTGTCTGGTCAGTGAGTAGCAGCAGCACACAGAGCTCATCTCTCTTGTCACTTTGCTTTCTTTTCCTATTAGAATATGTCTCGCACTGCAGCACAATTGATGTGCTCTTTGTGCTGCTGCTTTCCACCTACTGCTGTAAAAACTGTACAGTAGAGTATGTGTGCCAGATAACTAGTCGAATTCAGATACTTACATAGCTTGCATTAAAAAATACATTTATTTATGTGCTAATTAATAGAGAACTGAAAGTGGTATCAAACCTAGAAGGTAAAATGTAATACATTGCAGCTTACTAATTATTAGATGTGGTAGCCGCATCATTTTTATTTTCTTTGTCCCCCCCCCCCCCCCGCTTTGTTTGCGCCTGATGATCTGGCCAGTTACACACCTCCTTGTATTAGTGAGACACAACTCTGGAGGATCGAGTACAGGAGGCATAGAAGACAGCAGCATTGTCAGTCTGGGGAAGAGGGAGGGGCATGTTAACCACTTCAGCCCCAGAAGAATTGGCTGCTGAATGATCAGGCCATTTTTTGCGATTCGGCACTGCGTTGCTTTAACTGACAATTGCATTGTCGTGTGACGTGGTACCCAAACAAAATTGGCGTTCCTTCTTCACCCACAAATAGAGCTTTCTGTTGGTGGTATTTGATCACCTCTGCGGTTTTTATTTTTTGCGCTATAAACAAAAAAAGAGAGTCAATTTTGAAAAAAAAAATATATTTTTTACTTTTTGCTATAATAAATAACCCCAAAAAATATATAAAAAAACTTTTTTTCCCTCAGTTTAGGCCGATATATATTCTACATATTTTTTGTAAAAAAAAATTGCAATAATCGTATCTTTATTGGTTTGCGCAAAAGTTATAGCGTCTACAAAATAGGGGATAGTTTTATGGCATTTTTATTATTATTATTGTTTTTTTACTAGTAATGGCGGCGACCAGTGTTTTTTTTTTTTTTTTAACAACCAGGTTTATTGAAATATAAGTAAATAGTTGTAATGGGATGACGCAGCTCCCATACAGCGAATAACAGGTGTACATCAAAGCATAACACAGTGTGGTATGAACTATCTAAAATATACAATAGATATGAACAAGTTGGGTTCTGAATAAAGATAATTAGTGATACTACGCTTGTGCATGAACCACTATAAAAACAGGCGGATAGAGAAATTGCACAAGTAGCAACATTCGTTGGTGGGTATAGGTTAGGAGTAGAGAATGAAGGCAGTGGGGAGTAAAAAGGAGGAAAGGAAGGAGGGGAATAGGATCTGTAGGGGATAGGATTGGGAAAGGTGTAGGTCTAACATAGGACATGACACTTGTGTGGGTTGTGTGTCTTAGTACTGTGTTGTCACTCAGATGGTCTTGCATTAAATCATAGATCAGTAACATGGCAATGACATAGCAGGAGTTGACTTCAAGTTATGAAAGGCTGAGAACTGTTCGGATCATGTCTAATGTGATACAATCGTCCTAGTCTATTGCTCTCAGATTATCAAATGCTTGGGAGGACTTAACCAGGAACCAAGGAGTCCATATTTTCTGGAAGCGTTCAGTGTTGTCATTGGACTGGGCAACCGTCTCTTCCATGCTGCAGATATCAGCTATTCTATCTAGCCAATCTTGGATTGAGGGAACCCGCGAGGATTTCCAAAAAAGTGGTATGAGTGCTTTAGCTGCATTCAATAGATGCTTAGATAGTGAGTTTTTGTATCTGCAGAAAGAGACATCTGCGATATGGAGTAGACAACACGCCACGTCCAGTTTCAACCTTGTTTCAGTAATCTGATAAATCACCTTTCTGACTGCATCCCAGAAAGGTGATATTAAGGGGCATTGCCACCAAATATGAAAGAGGGTACCTCTGTCTCCATGACAACGCCAGCAGGTGTCAGAGGTCTGTGGAAACCATGAGTGTAGCTCGGCAGGAGTGGCATACAAGTGCGTTAGCAGCTTGTATGCTGTCTCTTGTGTTCTAGTGCTGAGGGAGCATTTGTGGGCAAATATGCATGCCCTTAGCCACTGTTTGTCTGTGATAATCTTGCCCAGGGCCGTCGAACAGCTCTCTCTGAATCTGTTGTCTCCAGGCACGTGGCGGTCTCGTAGCCAGGCATAAGAGAGTGAGGTAGCTTTATGAATGGGTTCACCCTCCCGATCAGCAATTTTTATCGTGACTGCGATATTGCGGCGGACACATTGGACACTTTTGATGCTATTTTGGGACCATTGTCATTTATACAGCGATCAGTGCTATAAAAATGCACTGATTACTGTGTAAATGACACTGGCAGTAAAGGGGTTAACCGGTAGGGGGCAGGGAAGGGGTTAAGTGTGTACTAGGGAGTGATTTTAACTGTGAGGGGGCTGGGCTACCAGTGACACAACACTGATCACTGCTTCCGATTACAGGGAGCAGTAGATCAGTGTCCTGTCACTAGGCAGAACAGGGAAATGCCTTGTTTACAAAGGCATCCCCCGTTCTGCCTCTCTGTGACCCAATCGTGGGAAACCGGCGGACATCGAGTCCACCGATCCCTCAGGCATGGTCACGGAGACTGCAGCGGGCGCTAGGCGGCAGATTCAAAGCAACGTATCTGTACCTGCCCGTGCCATTCTGCCGACGTATATCTACGTGAGGCAGTCGACAAGCGGTTACATGTATTAGCAGATTTAGAACTACTAACTTTCCCTTTTGGGATGAATAATAAAAAAACTCATTTAAATCACCCCTGACAGTGTTAAAGGATAAGTTCACCTTTGGAACATGTTACATGTTCCACCCCACGTGGCGGCAGTACAGAGAGAAGTTCCCTGTACTAGCTGCCACTGTTTGAAAAACAGCGCGGCTATGCGGGACGCCGCCCACACGTCCGCGTCATTCAGACAAACGGCTTGGTGTTTCTGAATGAATTACAAGCCCCAACATCCTTAGCGGCTGTCGGCTTGTAGTTCCCTATGAACTACCACGGCTCTGTGGAGCACCGTAGTAGTTTATTCAGTGTTCCTGTCAAGGAGTATCGGCTTACCCGTACGGGATGTACGGGTAAGCCGATACACTGACAGTGTGCTGGAGACCTGCATGACATCAACAATCTGCTGATCGCTAGTGCAATGCTTTCCAGGCTCCTGCAGCAAAAAATAATAACTAACTGCACACTTTTTTTACCTTCAAAAAATATGTGCATTTATTATTTCTTTTAACCACTTCAGCCCTGGAAGGATTTGCCCCCTTCCTGACCTGGCCACTTTTTGCGATTTGGCACTGCATCGCTTTAACTGACAATTGCGCGGTCGTGCAACATTGTACCCAAACAAAATTGATGTCCTTTTTCCCCCCCACAAATAGAGCTTTCTTTTGGTGGTATTTTCTCACCTCTGCGGTTTTTATTTTTGCGCTATAAACAAAACAATTTTGAAAAATAACACAATATTTTGTAGTTTTTGCTGTAATAAATATCTCAAATAAAAAAAAAAAAACTTTTCCTCAGTTTAGGCCGATATGTATTCTTCTAAATATTTTTGGTAAAAAAAAATTGCAATAAGCGTATATTGATTGGTTTACGCAAAAGTTATAGTGTCTACAAAATAGGGGATAGATTTATGTCATTTTTATTATTATTATTATTTTTTTTTTAGTAATGACGGCAATCTGCGATTTGTATTGGGACTGCGATATTGCGGTGGTCAGATCAGACACTTTTGACACTATTTTGGGACCGTTGGCATTTATACAGCGATCAGACCTAAAAATTTACATTTGATTACTGTATAAATGACATTGGCAGGGAAGGGGTTAACACTAGGGGGCGATCAAGGGGTTAACTGCATTACCTGGGTGTGTTCTAACTGTAGGGGGGTTGGGACGGACTAGGGGAGGAGAGAGATCGGTGTTCATACTTAGTATGAACACACAATCTGTCTCCTCTCCCCTGAGAGATCGGGATTTGTGTGTTTACACACACAGATCCCAGTTCTCACTTTGCATTAGCGGGTGCCAGGTGGTCATCGCGCCTGTCGGGCACGCGCATCGGCTCTGGGGACACGCACCAGGCACGTGCGCACACATGCTGTCACATCTTAAAAGGAGCACCATACAGCTAAGCTGATTTGCCAAGCCGAGTCAACCTGCTGCAGTATAACTGCGGCGGCTGTTCGGCTAGTGGTTAAAAAGTGAACATATTCTTTAAGTGGGTTGCCTCATCCATGTAAACTGATTCATTCTGCTGGAGAGCTTGTTCTTTTGATAAACAATAGACTTACTGGCTGTATCACGAGATGGAAATAGAAGAAACAAAATGAATATAGCCATCACATCTAAGAATTAGTAAGCTGAAATATAATAAATGTTTGCTTTTGAGTTTAATACCACTTGAATTCATTTGTGCCTTTTTTACTTACCTGAAGTTATTTTTTAATACTAAGATAAGGAACCTTTATTTTAAGTCCTACTACAGACCAGAGTGCCTGCTGTTGTATGTATTGTTTTGATGCAATGTTTTTTTTCTTTCTAAAATCAATCCAGGCAAGTATTTTGACAGGTGTCAGCCCTCACATAAATGAACACTGCATGGACACTGCATACCTGTTCTTAGACGTCAATGAGTGCTTCAGCAAATTTTAGTTTACCCATTAAAGACATCATCAGAGGTTGTTTTTTTTTTTAATAGCATACATAAATGTAAACTTTATTTTATCTTTAGACAGCTTATGACGTTTTTTTTCTGTTTAACATATGCAATTTTAGGTATGTTTTATTTGTAAGCTAAACTACTAATTGAGTTACTTTTTAATGAATATTATTCCAGCCATGCTGCCACTAAAGAGAGCTATAGACATTGTAGTGTATACCTTAAAACAATTGTGTGTACCAGGAGACTTTCCATACTGCTGAGTAATTAATCACTCTGAGAGATACATTTCACAGAATATTGACCTGGCCTAACTTTGTAGTTTGGCTGCAGTCCCAGTACATTCAATGAAAAAAAAGCCAGGTTATCTTTTCTTAAAAACATATTCCTCAGTAATCAATTGCATTGATTACATTTAGAGCTATGTTTCAAGTTTCTTATTTGTAAATGCAAAAAACATGATGGTTGTTTACCTTTCAGTCCTTTCTTCAGTCAAAAGCCGCTGAGGGTCAAATATTACTTTATAAACCAAACGGAAGCTTTCAAATCTTCAAGTTTCTGATGATTTTCAAATTTTATTTATTTCTTTTATTCTTTATTTTCTTAATACAGATATAACGTTGCCATTTAGGAAAGAAAAAGGCCGGGTACTTTGCCATCCATAAATCAATAAAGAAAACCTTATTTAAACCATATTATTTCACTTTCGTTATTTTACTATCATCTTCTAAGCTCTTCTTCCTATTACTCCCCTTTTTTTTCCCCTTAACATCTTCTTCTTCCTTAATCCCTATTTCACTTTCCTATTTCCCTAATCCCCCCCCCCGATCCCCTCCCTTAGACCCCAGTTTCCTACCTCCTTTACCTCTTCTTACGCAGGGGAACATTTAACCGACATCAACACAAAAAATAAAATACAAAAATTGAAATATGGAACTTCTCAAAAATCCCCTACTTACTCTTTCTACCTGTCAACCTAGTTTTTATCTTTACTCTCCTAATAACCTCTTCCCTTCTTCAGATTTTGTTTAACCAAATTGAGATCGTAGGGGCACTGGGGTCTTTCCAGTTCATCGCAATACAACTTTTGGCCGCTGGTTTTCAAATTATTCAAACTGATAAAGACTGATAGGAACCTGATTGTGTAATAGAAGGAAATGTACAATTGTGTTGTGTTTAATTTTTACTACATTGAACCTTTGCTGCCTCTACAGGTTTAATAAGGTTTGGCTCTCCATGCCAGGAGAGGGATAATTAAAGTGTATGTCCAGTCAAACTGGTTTTGGATAGAGCAGAGAGCAGTTAAAACCCCGTTTCTGATTATCACTGATATCTGGGGCTCTATTACAAAAAGCCCCTTCACTTCTTGTCCTGCTGACAACTCTTCATCAGGCATTAGTGAAGGGAACTCTCTAACAATAACACAGACAAAAATAAAACATCAAGGAGGAATGTAAGTAGACTAAGAATGGAACCCCTTGAAATTTTTTATCTTTCTGTATACCTGTTCCAGATATCCCCTTCCTCCTTGTCTGGCAAAACCATTGCCATTAGGAAAGTGAAACAAATGACCCCAAACTGAGCCTTGGTTAGCAGTAATCATTAGATGGGGCTTTAATGTTTGTTCACACCTAGTTCTTTGAGCTGCAATATGTTAAGCCTTCCACATTCTATCCAATTTACATCATTTTCTTTGAGCTTCATCTATATGGGTGTCATCATATCCCATTTCTTTAAAAAGAAAATTTCTAACAGTATTAGGGTGAGGCAAGGTTGCAGAAGGTCCTGAATAAGAAAAGGTAGGAGGTTCACTGGGCATGGGCTGGACTGGCATAGCTAGTTCAGAGGCCAAATGAATAGCATGGTCAGGTGTAGCGACTACCTGAATCACATCGCAAGGCGTATTGACTGCAGAACTTGCAGACAAGCTAGACTGGCTGTGCGTCCATGGGTGTTTAGGGACAGACAAAGGTAAATGGTTATGCAAACTGGAATAAAGGATCATCTCAGGTTCACAGGTGGGCTCCTCATCCAGAGTGCCACATGACCTAGAGAGTTCATCAGCCCGACTATTGCAGGACACATCCCAGAAATCACTATATGCAGTAGGATGTGCAAAAGATATTGGGATGGTGGCAATAGGAAGTTTCTCTTTTGGGACAACCTTGGGTAGGCAGGACGAGGAACAGGAGGAACCCCAAGCCAGGATCTGTCCAGTAGTCCAGTCAACATGTGGAGAATGGAGCCGTAACCAAGGAAGACCCAAAATGATAGGAGTTGAGGCCTTAGGAAAGATAAGGAAGGATATCCACTCCTGGTGGAGTGTCCCTAGCGACATCTTAACAGGGAGGCTCTGGAAGCGGATAGGACCCCCTGGGAGAAAAGTGCCATCAATCGCAAAGACCACCAATGGCGTGGTGAGGGGCAAAAGGGTAAGTTTCATGGACGATGCAATTTCCCAGTCCATGAAATGGCCAGCGGCTCTGGAATCCAGATACGCTGAGACTGAATGAGAAGAAGCACCAACATGAAGGAACACAGAAAGAAGAAGACGAGAAGGTGAAGGTGATATTTCTGGGTCCAATACTCCACTTTCCAGATGTATTGGACCCAAAAGTTTTTCTGGACAAAGAGAGCAAGTGTCACAAAATTACCTTTGCCCCCACAGTAGAGACTCAGGCCTAGAGTTCTGCACCTAGCACGTTCCTCGGGCGATAGCCTGATCCAACCCAGCTGCATGGGTTCCTCAGCTAGCAGGAGATAATCCACGGATCGAAGAGAGGGGAGCTCAGGCTGACTAATAACCAAGGAATGCTGGCGTTGCTTTTCTAGGGTCCTTTCCTGAAAGCGAATATCGATCTGGTTACACAAGTAGACAACTTCGCCCAGATCAGTGGGGATGGTTCTTCCTGCTAATTCATCCTTCACTCTATCAGAAAGGCCATGCAAAAAGGTTGCGACTAAGGCCTCATTGTTCCAGCTCAACTCAGCCGTCAGTATGCGGAAATGAAGAGCATACTGTCCCACAGAAGCAGACACTTGGTGGAGACGTAAAAGGGCGCTGGCCGCTGAAGAGACACAACCCGGTTCTTCAAAGAATTTCCAAAAAAGTTTCAAGAAATCAGACAGACTAGAAACCACTGGATCATTCAGTTCCCACAGAGGGGCTTCCCAGGCTAAGGCTTCACCAGAGAGGAGGGAACTGATATAGGCTACCTTTGACCGATCAGACAGAAAGTTTTGGGGCTGGAGCTCAAAATGAATAGTGCATTAGCTAAGGAACCCCCTGTAGGCCTTGGAGTCCCCAGAGAAACGGGACAGAGCCTTGCAGTTGTAGTGAATGTGTGGCTGTGACTGCGACCGGAATGGGAGAAGCCGCTGATAGCAGTTGAGGTTGTTGAACTGGGGGTCCTAAGGAGGCCTGAACCTGTTCAAAACAGGAGGCCAAATCCTGAAGGAATCGCATCACCTGGGTCTGATTAGATTCCTGGGTCTCAAGTCTGCGGAATATGCCCTGCAACAGATCATCCGCGGGTAGCGGCACATCAGCTGGGTCCATGGCTGATCAAACTGTCAGGTCACCTAAAGCCAGGTGACAGATGCACATCGTTGGGGTCAGGAGTGCACCGCTAAGGTAGTGAACCCTATGGCTGACTGCTGCGGATGGAACCCTGGGTGATTAAGGAAGGCAGGTCCACTGGAGCACTAACAGGGATCCCACAGGGAGCTAGAGCGTAAGATTCCCCAGGGTGCAGAGTCTAAGATCCAGCAGGTGTTCACCAGAGCCTCTAGTGGTGAGGATGGATTGGGCTGCAACTGGATCCAGGTCGCGGCCCCCAGACTCCCCCAGCTCACACTCACAGTAGGCTATAGAGCAGGGATATGCAATTAGCGCACCTCCAGCTGTTGCCAAACTACAAGTCCCATGAGGCATAGCGAGACTCTGACAGCAGCAAGCATGACGGGACTTGTAGTTTTGCAACAGCTGGAGGTCCGGTAATTGCATATCCATGCTATAGAGGATAGAGGGGAAGCAGCAGGTCAGGATATAAAAGGTAGTGAGGGGATAAGCCAACGTCGGGGCGACTAGCAGACAAGGATAAACAAAGGACACGCCAAGATCGGCAAAACAGAGACAGACGTAGCACACGGCAAGCAGGAACCCAAACACACAATAGCTTAACAAACAACGTTGATCAGCACGGCTAGCTTGCAGTGCACAGGTTAATATAGTGTTCCCTGATAGGGCCTGGGGTGGAGCCAGGCTTGGAGGAGAGATTATTTAAGCTGCCAGGTGAGAGTGGCTGGCCTCTAAGGTGAACACATGGAGAAGGGGTAAGCTGAGAGACAAACATTACTGCATAACCATAACAGTGAAGGTGCGTTTGAGCCTGAAAAATTGCCCAAAAGGACCATTTATGATCCAGCAGGGATGATAGTTGCTTCTGGTATGTAGGTAAGAATTTCCAACGCTAGGTTTGAAATGCATTCTGAAAAGGATAGACCCATTCGGTTCAAGCCCCAACTCCAAGTTTATGTTACATAACACATTATATAATATATTATATAATACAGATGTGCTTTATATATACAGTATGTGTTTTTTACTGTATACACATGTATTTACATACCGTATATACTTGAGTATAAGCCGACCCGTATATAAGCCGAGGCACCTAATTTTACCACAAAAAACTGGGAAAATTTATTGACTCGAGTATAAGCCTAGGGTGTCCATCTGCATGCCTCACTGTGCCTTACTGTGTCCATGTGCATGCCTCACTGTGCCCATGCCCATGCCTCACTGTGTCCATGACTAGACTGACGTTTAACATGGGAGTCTATGGAAGCGGTGCCCGTGTTTGAAAAATCGCTGCTCCCCGGCCGTAGGTCGTCCAGACAACAAACTTTGCACACTTGTAGAGGAGAAATGGGGCTACATGTGTGCCAAGTTTGGGGTCCAGGCACGGCCGCCATCAGGAATTTTGGGGCCCCTTACACAGCTTCAGGCATGGGCCCCCTGGAGCAGAGGAGAACCGGGGGGTGCTGCCACCGTGAATTGAGAAGCGGGGGATGCCACAAATTGTTGAGGTCGGGGGGCTTTGGGTGCTGACGAACAAAAAAAGAACAAGAACAGGGGGGGGTTGCCATCCAGGGCCCTGGGGACCTCTGGGCCCCTTACAAAAAAAAAAAGGAAAAATTATCAAAAAAAAAGAAGAAAAAAAAGGGGGGTTGCCACCCGGGGCCCTGGGGACCTCCGGGCTTCTGGGGACCTCTGGGCCTCTTACAAAAAAAATGATTTTTATAAAAAATACATAAAGGGGGGTTACCATCCGGGGGCCCCGGGAACCTCCGGGCCTCTGGGCCCCTTAAAAAAAAAATATATATATATATATATATATATATATATATATATATATATATTATAAAAATAAATAAAAAAAAAAACCTTTTTATAAATAAAAAAGGGGGGTTGCCATCCGGGCTTCTGGGGACCTCTGGGCCCCTTACTAAAAAAAAATAAAAAAAATATATTTTTTATTTTTTTTATAAAAAAGGGGGTAACCATCCGGGGCCCTGGGGACCTCTGGGCCCCTTACAAAAAAAATCAAAAAAAAAAAAAAAAAAGGGGGGGGTTGCCACCTGGGCCCCTGGGGACCTCCGGACCCCTTACAGGTGTACTGCCTGTACCCCCCTGATGGTGGTCCAGGGGACCTACGGCCGTCCGGTACCGGGTCCCCAAAGTCCGGGAGATCAGGCGCAAAAAGGTGACTAAGCCGAGGGGGGCATTTTCAACACAAAAAAATGTGCTGAAAAACTCGGCCTATACACGAGTATATACGGTATGTTTCTAACTAGTGACCCCTCATATAAATGTTTACAGCACTGAATTATAATTATTACTATTATTATTTATTTTTGTATTATTTTACAAGTGAGGCATTGCACTGGGGTATCATATGAAGCACTAATCAATAAGTGTGCAGTATAAGTTATTATAAGTATTTTTACCCATTTTTTTCTCCCACTATTATTATTGATTTTTAATACTATCATCCATCTATGCTAAGATACACTATATTGTCAAAAGTATTGGGGCACTTGCCTTTACACACACGTGATCTTTAATGGCATCCCAGTCTTAGTCTGTAGGGTTCAATATTGAGTTGGCCCACCCTTTGCAGCTATAAGAGCTTCCACTCTTCTGGAAAGGCTGTCCACAAGGTTTAGGGGTTTGTCTATGGGAATGTTTGACTATTTTTCCAGAAGTGTATTTGTAGGGTCAGGCACTAATGTTGGACGAGAAGGCCTGGCTCACTGTCTCTGCTCTAATCCATCCCAAAGGTGTTCTATCAGGTTGAGGTTAGGACTCTGTGGAGGCCAGTCAAGTTCCTCCACTCCAAATTTGCTCATCCATGTCTTTAATTCCAGGAGAATGCTATCCATTTTGGATACATTTTACGGTCTAGCCATGCATGGCTATCTATTCGGTGGATGTTTTCTTTTCTCCTCTCCCCTTCAGCCATTACAAATATGTGCACACACATGTGACATTCCTTTAAAATGCCTCCACAAGCTTGGATTTTATCTGGTTTGCATTACAACACTATCTTTTTTATATATTTATATTTCAAATTTTATCATGCATTTTGTGTTGTTTGTTGAAGGGGATTTCTTTTATAGTGAATTTAAATGAATACAAAGCATGCCAAATGATAAGCGTTTAATATGAGTGCTGTTTGTTGTTTATGTTTGGAACTAAGTTTCTGTTTTTACACCCACCAATTGTTAGAAGGAATTTTTACCATAGGATGTGACCCAGTTGCATAGGTAGTCCATTATATATATATATATATATATATATATATATATATATATGTAAATATACAGTATGTACCTGGCTCCCACACTCACCGGAGGGCTGCCATTTTGGCTCCATTATCTCGCTGATGGGTCTGGGTGGATTGTTGAGTATTTTGCCCCCCTTTTTTCCTCTAGCCATGCAAGTTTTCTGCACGGTGCATGGAACAATGCATTCTGTATGGTGAACTGACCACTTGTGTGTACCTTCTATGGGCATGTATATGTGAGTTCTATTACAGTAGGTGCCGCCGATATTGTGTCAATCTCGCCGCTTCTAGCGGCGAGATTGACACCCTATGAGCTCTGTCGCGAGAGCCAGCGCCGAGCTGTCTCGTCATCAGGAAAGGAAAAATGTTCCTTTCACGATGAGCGACACGCATTGCCGGTAGACGGAGATCCGACGTGGATTCCCGCCAATACCAGGCACTGTTTGGTATGAATCCTGAGCAGGAACTCCACGCCAATTTTTAAAGAAAAAAACGGCATGGGTTCCCCCTCCAGGAGCATACCAGGCCCTTGGGTCTGGTCTGGATTTGAAGGGGAAACCCTACGCCAAAAAAACGGCGTGGGGGTCCCCCTCAAAGTCCAAACCAGACCCTTATCCGAGCACGTAACCTGGCAGGCCGCAGGGGAAGAGGGGGGGACGAGAGAGCCTACCCATTCACCTGGTGGAAAAAAATGGCAATAAAAAAACACACACAGCTTTTTAAAGTAATTTATTGCACAGCTCCGGGGGTCTTCTTCCGACTTCGGGGGTCTCCGGTGTCGTCGCCGCGCTCTCTGGTTCTTTCTTCTGCCGGGCCACCGCTATCTTCTTCCAGCTCTTTTGCTAGCGGAGGCCCGGTCTTCCCCGTCGTCTCGTCCGGCTCTCTGTTGTCCTTCTGCCGGCCCCTCCACTATCTTCTTCCAGCTCTTTTGCTAGTGGAGGGGCCGGTCTTCCCGTCGTCGCCGTCAGTGTCTTCTTCCCTCTTCTCCTCCTCGATGTTGACTCGTCGCTTCCTCTCGCAGTAATGTTAAATCTTCGGTCCGCAGAGATTTATATAGGCTTCTCATGATGTCACAGTCACATGCTCCGGGCCTCCGCTAGCAAAAGAGCTGGAAGAAGATAGCGGAGGCCCGGCAGAAGAAAGAAAGAACCGGAGAGGAGAAGAGGGAAGAAGGCGACGGAGAAGACCGGGCCCCGCTAGCAAAAGAGCTGGAAGAAGATAGCAGAGGCCCGGCAGAAGGAAGAACCGGAGAGCGCGGCGACGACACCGGAGATCCCCGAAGTCGGAAGAGACCCCCGGAGCTGTGCAATAAATTACTTTAAAAAGCTGTATGTGGTTTTTTTATTGCCATTTTTTTCCACCAGGTGAATGGGTAGGGGTACGATGTACCCCATACTCATTCACATAGGGTGGGGGGCCGGCATCTGGGGGCCTCCTTATTAAAGGGGGCTCCCAGATTCCGATAAGCCCCCCGCCCGCAGACCCCGACAACCAATGGCCAGGGTTGTCGGGAAGAGGCCCTGTCCTCATCAACATGGGGGCAGGGTGCTTTGGGGTTGGGGGGCCGCAGGTCGCCCCCCCCCTGCCCCAGAGCACCAAACCCCCCATGTTGAGGGCCGCTCTCTTGTCCCCCCCTCTTCCCCTGCAGCCTGCCAGGTTGCGTGCTTGGATAAGGGTCTGGTTTGGACCTTGAGGGGGACCCCCACGCCGTTTTTTCGGCGTAGGGTTTCCCCTTCAAATCCAGACCAGACCCAAGGGCCTGGTATGCTCCTGGAGGGGGAACCCATGCCGTTTTTTTCTTTAAAAAATGGCGTGGAGTTCCCGCTCAGGATTCATACCAAACACAGTGCCTGGTATTGGCGGGAATCCACGTTGGATCCAGTGGCAGCCCGTCCATAGGGGGCGCCCGGGCGCCGCCCCCCCTCCTGTGGTCACCAAAAAAAAAAAAGGGCCCTTTAAGAGTTTATTTTATTTTTTTTTATTATTTTTTTTACACATGGCGGCGCGACCATAGTGGGCGCAGAACCGCCGCTACCGC
This sequence comes from Rana muscosa, assembly GCA_029206835.1. NCBI lineage: Eukaryota > Metazoa > Chordata > Amphibia > Anura > Ranidae > Rana > Rana muscosa. The sequence goes on along the minus strand of CM055117.1, from coordinate 796,812,343 downwards.
TCGCTTCTGCGCCCGGCCGTCACTCACCACAACAATACATAGGTTCATGCATTGCATGAACCTATGTATTGCTGCCGCCCACTATTCAGATGGCCGGCCCGTTGAGTGCCGGCCATCTGAATAACAGCATCTGATTGGCCTTTAGAAGTGCCTATCAGAGCCAGCAGGCTCTGATAGGCTTCCCGACTACAGTCTGAGGGCTGTAATCGGCTTCTAAATCTCTGAGAGGACGCACGGGGGTGCGTTCCCTGGCCAATCAGGTTCACCGGGTCTGGTTACCGGTAACCTGATTGGCTGAAGTGACATCGAGGGCGGGAGAAGACATTGAGGACGGAAGAAGGACGGCGCTGACCCGAGGAAGGTAAGTGCAGGGCTGGGGGGGAGAAACTGGCTGCATATGGGGGAGAAACTGGCTGCATATGGGGGAGAAACTGGCTGTATTATGGGGGATAAACTGGCTGCATATGGGGGAGAAACTGGCTGTATTATGGGGACAAACTGGCTGTATTATGGGGGACAAACTGGCTGTATTATGGGGGACAAACTGGCTGTATTATGGAGGAGAAACTGGCTGTATTATTGGGGGAGAAACTGGCTGTATTATTGGGGGAGAAACTGGCTGTATTATTGGGGGAGAAACTGGCTGTATTATGGGGGACAAACTGGCTGTATTATTGGGGGACAAACTGGCTGTATATTGGGGGACAAACTGGCTGTATATGGGGGACAAGCTGGCTGTATATTGGGGGACAAACTGGCTGTATATTGGGGGACAAACTGGCTGTATATTGGGGGAAAAACTGGCTGTATATGGGGGACAAACTGGCTGTATTATGGGGACAAACTGGCTGTATTATGGGGGAGAAACTGGCTGTATTATGGGGAGAAACTGGCTGTATTATGGTGGAGAAACTGGCTGTATATTGGGGGGAAACTGGCTGCATTTGGGGACAAACTAGTGGCGTTTGGGCACAGTGGCTGCGTTTAATGGGCACAGTGGCGGCAATTGATGATTTATTTATTTTTTTCAGTTTGTTTGCGCCCCCCCAAAAAAATTTGAGCACCAGCCGCCACTGGTCGGATCCCCGTTCAATACAGTGCCACGTCTCCTCGCTATTGCAGTGAGCGCGAGATGTGTCGCCACCCTGTCGCCGAGATGTCGGCACCCCTGTCGTCGAGAATCTTCGCGATAGGATCGCGATGAATATACAATGTCGGCGGCACCTACTGTACGTGTGTGTGTGTGTGTATATATGCACACATATATACACATTTGGTATCCTATTTGTGTATTATTATTTATGTTTTATTTTCTGCAGATTATTACTCCTTATAAAAACTCCTAAGGAAGTGGTTACCCTGCGAAACATGTCGAGAGGAAGGCTGGATAAACATCTACCATAGACTACTTATTTTGTGGGGTATTATGTAAAGAAATCCAGTCTTTGAAGGAGTTATTTCTCCTCCATTTTTTTTATATAATTTTCCTTCTTCTTTTGTTGATTGATATATGTATTAATGATATTTTTTAGAAACCTTTGTAATAAATACAATGATTTTAAACTATATTTAGTGCTGTGAGTTCTGTGGTACCATGAAAGTCCTTAGTGCCTCAAAAATATTATTTTGTTACGCAGAGAATAAGGAAAGGTTGTTTGTGGAGTGCTGGACCCTGGTTGAGGGAAATACTCTCAAGGGTATGCAAGTGCCCTGTGGAGGAAAAGGAAGAAAGTACCACAGTTTCTGCTTTAGTCCTGCAAGTCTTTCTTTAGTAATATGAGTTGCTAAACTGGTGACCAGAATGAGCCTTTAGTGCTTTACTCCTCATACCGCTAACCAGTCATTTTGAGTCCAGTACATCATTAGACACATTTCCTCTACTACTTTTAGCTCTGATGAAAATGGTATTTAATGAACCTCCAAAATGTCTGCCTTTTGTTACTTGTGCTGATTATGGATAAGCCGAACATCCCCTTGTTCGGTTCGCACCAGAAACATTTGTGTGAACACCGTTAAAGTCTATGGGACATGAACATGAAAAACCAAAAGTGCAAATTTTAAAGGCTAATATGCAAGTTATTGTCATAAAAAGTGATTGGGGACCCGGGTCCTGCCCCAGGGGACATATATCAATGCAAAAAAAGTTTTAAAAACTGCAGTTTTTTCAGGAGCAGTGATTTTAATAATGCTTAAAGTGAAACAATAAACGTGAAATATTTGTTTAAATTTTGAACTTGGGGGGTCAACATTAAGAACCAGTGACGCTGCTTCCGATTCTTGTGGAACGCACGCCGTTGTGAACCCGGAACACACTGACGCTCGGTTATCATTGAAGGCTTGTGAGTTTTCCCAATAACAGTGTATTGTTAATCCGTTCCTAAGTGGTACTTCACAAGTTGCTTTTTCTTTTTATTCCCCACATGGTCCTCTGATCTCTGCTGTTATTGAGCCAACTGCTGAATTTCACAGAACATTATCGGTCCTAGATGTCGGATGTTGGGTGACTTTTGTTTTATTTTATTTTTTTATTTTTATTTTTTTGATTTTAAATCTGTTTTTCTCCTTCCTTCTATATTACAACCACTGTTGCATATGGGGCATTATTCCTTTGATGTTGAAAATCATCTGTAGTACTGTGAATTACTCCTAGAGCTATTTGCCTGGTTGTTCAGTTCATTTAATGTTTTGCACAGTATATTTTTTGGTTTTACTTAGTTGATCACTTTTAGTGGTAACATTTAGTATTACACCTACTGCATTTCTGGTGACACCAATCTTTGGTGCATAATCTTTTCACTAATAGTGTGTATCATCATCCCGAAAGGTTTAGATGGTTGACATTCACACATACGTTTGTATTGAGCACATTTATATACGCTAGCGCTGCATTTTATAATTTTTTATTTCTCAAGGTGTTAGTGCCTTATGCTGTAGCAGCTGCGCATATAATAATTCCTTTTCACTTGTTGTTTATTTTTGTATGTCTCCATAAGCGCGAGTTTTAGTTTTTGTTCATTTTTATAATGAATTGTCGGCTCCCCAGGAATACAGATCAAAGTCATTGAAAAAAATGTCAGGGTCCCCGCCACAGTCCATTACCAGGCACTTCAGGTTTGGTATGAATATTAAGGGGAACCCTGCACCAAATAAAAAAAAATGGCGTGGGGTCCCCCCAAAAATCCATACCAGACCCTTCAGGTCTGGTATGGATTTTAAGGGGAACCCCGCACCAAAATCTTTAAAAAAATGGCGTGGGGTCCCCCAAAAAATCCATACCAGACCCTTATCCGTGCACGCAACCTAACAGGCCACAGGAAAAGAGGGGGGGACGAGAGAGCGCCCCCCCCTCCTGAACCATACCAGGCCACATGCCCTCAACATGGGGTTGTGGGGGTCTGCGGGCAGGGGGCTTATCAAAATCCGGAAGCCCCCTTTAACAAAGGGGAACTCCAGATCCCGGCCCCCCTATGTGAATTGGTAACGGGGTAGATTGTACCCCTACCATTTCACAAAGAAAGTGTAAAAATTTGTAAAAAAACACAGACACAGTTGGACAAGTCCTTTATTTAAAATAAATAAATAAATTCCAGCGATGTAATCCCATCTCCCCGATGTCCAATGATGATCCATTCTCCAGCGATGCTGCAGTCTCCCCTCTCCAGCAGGAACAAAACCCCCATGACCCGCCCCTTCTTACACGTCATGGGGGTTTCGTTCCTGCTAGAGAGGGGAGACTGCAGCGTCTTCAGGTCTGGTATGGATTTTAAGGGAAACCCTGCACTAAAATAAAAAAATAAGGCGGGATCTGGAGTTCCCCTTTGTTAAAGGGGGCTTCCAGATTTCATTAAGCCCCCCACCCGCAGACCCCCACAACCACCGGGCAAGGGTTGTGTGGATGAGGCCCTTGTCCTTATCAACATGAGGACAGCCTTCCCATGTTGAGGGCATGTGGCCTGGTACGGTTCAGGAGGGGGGGCACTCTCTCATCCCCCCTCTTTTCCTGCGGCCTGCCAGGTTGCGTGCTCGGATAAGGGTCTGGTATGGATTTTTGGGGGGACCCCACGCCATTTTTTTAAAGATTTTGGTGCGGGGTTCCCCTTAAAATCCATACCAGACCTGAAGGGTCTGATATGGATTTTTGGGGGGGACCCCACGCCATATTTTTTTTTCATTTGGTGCGGGGTTCCCCTTAATATCCATACCACACCTGAAGTGCCTGATATGGAATTTGGGGGGACCCCCACGTTTTTTTATTTTTTTGGTTCTGGGTTCTTCATAATATTGATACCAGACCCAAAGGGCCTGGTAATGGACTGTGTGAGGGACCCTTGCTGTTTTTTTTCAATGACTTTGATCTGTATTGTCTGGGAGCCGACAATTCATTATAGCCGCAAGTGGTTTTAAATGACTTTTTTTCCTTCAGAAATGAAATTTTGTGCAGTGACAATTCTAAACACGGGAAACATGCGGTAATTTACAGGCATACTATACATACCCCCCAGGTACGAAATTTAAAGGAATATATCACTTTTATTGTTTCACTTTAAGCATTATTAAAATTACTGCTCCCGAAAAAACGTCAGTTTTTAAAAGTTTTTTTTGCATTGATACATGTCCCCTGGGGCAGGACCCAGGTCCCCAAACACTTTTTATGACAATAACTTGCATATTAACCTTTAAAATTAGCACTTTTGATTTCTCCCATATACTTTTAACGGTGTTCCGCGGCTTTTCGAATTTGCCGTGAACACCCCAAATTTTTCGCTGTTCGAATCAAACTCATGTTCGACTCGAACATAAAGCTCACCCCTAGTGCTGATATTAATAAAGGCCAACTGAATTTATGATCTAACCACCAAGTATTTTTACCCACCCATTGAATGCCAGCATCTCAGGATAATCTGAATCATAAACAAAGAAGTTTGTATGGGATTTTAAAGGCATTCCATATAACAACGTTTAAATTCATAAAAGACTAATTTTATATACATTTAAAAAGATACAAAAAAACATATGTCCAAGATGCATATACATTCAGTGATCAACATATGCAGTATATGGGGTACAAGTCACCTTACCCCAATGCATTTCAAAGTTGTTTTCTTCCTCAGGGAAACCAATAATTTGTAGAGGACCCCACCATGATCCCCTCCAGGAGCTTTAGCAATAATGTGCTAGTGTGTACAGCAAGGTGGCACATTATGGCAAACAAACCTACCAAAGCATTCCCCTCCATCAGCAGTCTCTCAACTTCATTTGGGTTCAGAGTTTTCAGCCTTAGATTGGACTTGTCTGGACAGCTTAACTCTGAAACATGTACATGGGCGTTGTTTTGTCCGGGTACGGAATCTTGGTGAAACTGTACACTAACCTATGCATTCAGCTGTGTAAACATCTATGACAGAAAAGACATAAAGATTTTAAAAAAATGCCTCTCTATCAACATTCTTTTTTAAAAGTGACTTATTCAACTAATAATGTTGTAATACAAAAAAGTATCACATAAACCTAAGAGAAATATATAGTGTAAAAATGTAAATTTTAAAATGTGAAGCTAATAATATACCATACATTTAAAATTTATATTGTTTTTTTTTTATTACAATTGTTAATTATAATTTAACAATTAATAAATGAAAACATCACTTTTTTACTGCAGTCAAAAAGATTGGTAATATTAAATGTTTATATTAATTTATCTTGATCTTACTAGGTTACTTTCTTATTTCATAGCTGTAATGTATTTAAAAGGGGTTCATATGATCCTTATAAAATTCCTACAGCACTGTAAAATCAGAGCACTAGTGGCCCACTGACAATTTTTAAAATGTGGATATGAATAACTATTGCACTCTCTCGCAGGTTACATTTTTTTCTCTTGAAGAGATAGAAATTGTACTATGCATATTTTTGTGTGACATATGATTTTTTTAAAAGACAATGATTTAGACAACTGGAGTGAGCTTTATTGGGAACAAAAATTCTTATATTAATGGCTAGTACATTAGGTAAATGCAAAGTTGTTATCCAATTATTTCAGAAAAATTAAACGTAGAACATGTCAAATGTTTTAAATTATGAAGGTCATTGGTCCAATTAAGCCCACTGGAGAATATTATTAATACTTTACAAAATAAGGAAATCTTTATGGTCTTTTATAGAATGCATATTTTATGCTGTAACCAGTTCAACTTTGCAAACAAAATAAAAAATAATAATAATAATGCTAAGATGGGTTGTTTAAAATGTCTATAGTAGTATCTATTTCTAAAATACCGTATATACTCGAGTATAAGCCGAGTTTTTCAGCCCTTTTTTTTAGGCTGAAAATGCCCCCCTCGGCTTATACTCGAGTCAGTGTCCCCACTTACTGTTCCCTTGTGTCTCCGGGGCCGCTCTGGTGTGTGTGCGGGTGTTCTCGGGGGATGAAGAGGCTTTCAATTAAGCTCCTGAGCAAACTGCATTTGCCGACGGAGGTGAGGGAGATAAGATGATGTCATCAGTCTGAGCAGGGGAAGTTTTCTTTTGTGAGATGTCTGAGCTATCACTGCACTGGCATCCCCGGCATCCCTTCAGATGAGAAAAATAAGCAGACAAGAAAAGGGGACATACTAAAAGGAATGACATAAAGTGAGAGGGGATGATTCTTCTACAGGATTCCATATGGATCAAGCAGCCAGGTAAGAAGCACCAGTGCCCCCCTCCCCCACTAACTGGAAGTGCCCCCAAACTGCCCCCATTAGGCACCAGGAACCCCATCTCCCCTCACTAAACACCAGGACCCCCATCTCTCCTACTGGATGCTGGTTGCTTAGAACACTAAAGAAATTTACCGTATCAGTAGCTGCTGCATTTCCCACCCTAGGCTTATACTCGAGTCAGTACGTTTTCCCAGTTTTTTTTGTGGTAAAATTAGATGCCTCGGCTTATACTCGGGTTGGCTTATACTCGAGTTTATACGGTAAGATAATTTCTAGAAGTTTAAAGAAAAAAAAAATCAATGCCTAGTCAATGGAGACAATCAAAAAGCTTTCACACACATTGGAAAATATATTTGGAGGTGCTTGATCTTATGATCCATACTTTTATTGCTTTTACTGTTTCCCCTTCACTTTAAAAGTGTCATACATATCAGTCATCCTGCTTTCTTCACTACAAAAGCAAACTGCTACTGTCCATGGCATATTTAAAATATATACACATGCTGAACTAGCATCTCACTTGCACATCTCCACATTTTTTAAGCTCTATGCACACTATAAGGTCAAAAAATGGCAGAAAAAATTCTGAGTGAGAAATACTGATAATTAAAAAATTGTATGCGGCTGGTAGTAGCGTTTTAAGACCGTTACTATTTTTTGGGCATTTTTTTACATAATATTTCAGTAATACCTTCCTCTGATTTTTGTTAACTCCCAAATGACCACAATGCTTTGCAGGACATATTATCAGGGTCCATTTTGAACAAAGAGAACAAAGAGGATTGTGAGAGCAGCACAGGAGCATAGCCATGCCTTTCTCTTCTACCATTAGCCTTCATTTTAAAATCAAGGAATTACTCCTCCTGATTTTTTTACAAAGGCAGTTTCGGCAGAGACAATTAGAAATAAATACATCCAGATGTCGATACTGGATGCATCTTCTTCTTTTTTTTTTTTTTTTTTTTTTCGGTTTCCGATTTTTCTCTGGGTTTTTCTTAACTATGTAATGGGATTTGCAGCAAAATTTAGGCAAGTTTTATCATTTCAGTAGGATGTCCATCGCCGCATTTGATGACCTACTGCAATGCCTGAGACCAAGGCATGGACACACACCTACAAATTAGTGTATTGCCAAAGCAAAGACTCCTTGTCACGCTCAGGTATGTTGTATTGCATAAAAATTTCACCAATGTTGTTAAATAGGAATTTGTGCAGGAATAATAGCTTTGTGAGAAGGGGGAGGTGGAGGATTTGTGAAAAGGGGGATGTGTGAGAGGTCAAAAAGTTGTGCAGTGGATATTTGTGCAGGGATGATAGCTGAGAAGTAAGGGAGGTGGATTTGTGGATTGTTAATTATTTTAATTTATTTTTTGTGAGTGATAATAGGAATTTTAATACAATTATTTTTCATTTTTTTTTTTTATTATTGTTTAACAAGCTAATCTTTTTTTTTTTCTTTTAGGTTTCTGGCAATGGGAAAATTTTGTCTCTCTACACCACTATTTTCTCCTTGGTGTGATCAGCACTGTGTCAAAGGTGACCAGGCAGATATGCGTTGCGCTGTGGGAGGAGTCAAGCCCTGTTGTAATGCTAGAGCCAGATGAAAACATGTGGGAACAGGTGGCTTCGGACTTCTGGGAAAAGAAACAGCTTCCAAACTGTATCAGAGCCCTTGATGGAAAGCACATGAGGGTAAAAATGCCTCTTCTGAATCTTTGTATTACTGTATAATTATAAAAAATATTTTTCTATAGTGCTCTTGGGTCGGGGTTGGCTGATTTATACCTCCAAATTCTGGTGATCAAAGTTGGAGCCTATGACAGCCATGGAGATGCTCAAATCTTCCGTAAGTCAGGTTTTGGATGAGGGACATTTGCATATTCCATCAAGAAGGCCTCTCCTGGGGGCATGGCTACCGTGCTACGTGATGGCTGCTTAGCTCAGGAGCTCCGCTTCTGTGCAGGGGGAAAAAAACACCACGGAGGTGAGCCTGACCATCCAAACGCTCATCAGAGTCGCTCCAAAGGGGCCCCATCCTCCCTAGCCATGACCCGAAAGATGAAGGAGATTCACCAGCCAAAGAAGCTCTCACATTTCTTCCCGCCGGTGAAGCGGGAGTGGGGTAAAGAAGACGCTGGCTGCCACTATCCGGCTGCATCCAGTGGCTCTCCTCAAGCCTCACAGAGCTCTCGTTCGCAGGCAGGCTCCCAGAGAAGCTCACCCAGTGCTTCAATACTCCTCTCAAACAGCCCAGCCAAATCCAAGCCTAAGCCTAAGCTGGGCTCTATCTCATCAGCTACAGAGCTGCTTAAAGGGAACAACACTCTGGATAACACAAGGGAATTAATAGACTTTATTAACTCATTCCCTATTGCCAATCAACCTATTTCAAACACAACATTGAAAGATATGCTGGTCTCCCTTTGCAGCTCTCTCCACTCAGACATTATGGCCTGCATGCAAAGTTTCAAAACTTAGATAGGAGAGGGGGCATGGTGACCGAGCTCCAAGATAGATGCCTAACACAGGAGCTTCGGTCGTCCACTGGAGATAATCCACCGCCATCAGAGCTTACCGACATGATCCACAGCCCTAAACACAGCCATCAGACCGCTGCAAAGCCCAAGGATGCCGAGGCGCATAAAAAACTCACACAGCCCGGGCGGGCTAAGATAAAATGGTGGCGGGGCCTGAGAACAACGGCCTAATTACAATGCTGTGGCGCACAATAGCAGTCAGCTGTAGCGTAGTGACGTCCCGATCAACAGCTCCATCCGACGCGGCGTTTCGTCTTACAAGGCGTCCACTGGGAAAGGAGCCGGGATGTCACTACGCTACATCTGACTGCTACTCAGCAGCTGAGTACGATCCATTTTTGAAATTGCTGCTTTTCCTCTGTCAACTCCATGTGAAGCGATTTTATTTGCCCGAACCTAAAAAATGGTATCTTTTATAACTAAGAAGTATTGCACCATGAAGTTTTTTCCTTTTGTCATTTCAACATCTTTTCCTGCTCTGTGAGCGAGGGGGTCCTTGTTGTGAATACCCTGCTCTGAGGGCTTCTGGAGGATCGGGATATCGGGTGATCGGTGGCATCGGTTTGCGGCATGTCGGTGGATATCTCCATCTATGTATGAGCCCCATAAGATCTCTGTAATAGGGATCCACCTGAGCTGGTAAGCCTCCATTGCCTTTATTATTCATTCAAGCAAGTTGGAAAAGCCCCCTTTTTTTGCCTAAATTTCAAGATCAGGAGTTTTGCTTGATGAAAACCATCAGATGTTGTCATCTTTGTCTTTATGAACAATGAGACACTCGAACTGTGCACGCACGAGTATATTGTCCTTAGGGGACATTATATAATGTTGGTTTTTGTTTTTTGCTCATTTTCACTTATTATTTTCACCAATTAATAAGGTGTAATCATAGGACATTCATCTAAGTGTTCCTTTTTTTCACGAGTCAATTTTCACATACATCTTCACTTGTATGGTTACAGCACTGTGTTGGCTTATTTAATAGGTTGCGCATTGATTTATCTATATATTTTTGCACAATGACCATCACCTGCCTCTCAATTAATGCACAAGGCCTAAACCACCCTGCTAAAAGATTTTCCATGTGGATAGAAGCCTGCAAACAGAGGCCGGACATCCTCTGTGTGCAGGAAACTCTCTTCCAACTCACCAAAACCCTGATCTGCACACATAGAGACTACCCAAACGTATTTTGGCTTGTACGCCCAACCACAAATAAGGAGTGGTGCTTATAGCCATAAAAAGCTCCCTCTCCTTTCAACTCAAGGAAACTCTACTAGATAAAGGGGCAGATACATCATTGTAACTAGGGACATCCACTCCAAATCGTACATGCTGGTAACACTATATGCCCCAAACTCTCCCCAACTTTGATTTATAAGGAAAGTACTCTAAAAAGCCAACTCTATGAAATACGGAAACCTCCTAGTATGCAGAGACTTTAACCTAACCTTCATATCCAAAAATGGACACCACTACAAGCAAACCCAATGGCACGATATCCCAGCATGCATTACTCCACACAGAGGAACTGTTTGATATGTGGAGATACCTTCATGCTAATGAGAAGAACTACCCATCAGTGCAGCCCCATCAGCGCACATCAGTGAAGGAGAAAAGGCCCACACCGGCCTCTGTTACAAAAAGTACCATACAATCCAGTTGCTGTGCATTTAAAAACGTTGTGCATGCACTACTATTGGTGCAGTGAAAATGAATGAGCTAAGAGCACACTGCACAAAACTGCCTGTGAATCACACAGGAATTGCACAGCATTTGTGAGTGGGCCCTTATTGTACATGTTGCCTTTCTGTGTTACTGAATTGTGTTTGGCTTTTAAAAAATTTGTAATTCATCTTTCATCTATGTTTACAAACTGTATTGTTGCTCAAATATGAAATTATAATTTTTTACACTAAATGTGTTTTCATTACAACTTAAAGACATAACAAAAAAAAAGCCATAGCTAGAAGTTTGTAATCTGTTGAAATTTCACAAAAACTGGAACATTTTACAAAGTGAAGGGTTTATAGGTGGTTGTTAAAAAGTGCAGCGATCTCTAAATGGATCCTAAGTGTTGAGGAGTCCTCAATCATGGACCTGCCCTTTTAAAGAAAATCATTTATTTCTAGATGTACTTTGATATTTACACATAGAAAAAATTAAGTGGCAGTTCTAAAGGAAGTCATAAATCAGTAAGTTTTAGCCTGATTTGTCAAACCCAAAGGTAAGACCATAAACCCCGAACTTAGTGCCAATTCTCATTGAAGTCTATAGGAGGCAAAACTAGCTATCTTTTTCTCTTTAAATAATTTTATTTTGTTTTTACAAATTACAATAAATCAGCATTGTAAAAACATATTTTACAATATAAAGTCAAAACATACAATAAAGCTTCTTGTTTGAAGAAAAGTTAGTAAAATAAGGTTGTGCTATATTATATAAGGATAGATTGTATAACAAGCAATGTTTCATATTTTATTTATCATATTAGGAGTAAAATATATGGAATAAAGAATAAATCACAAATATAAAGTCAATAAGCAAATATAAATATAAATGTGAAGAGGGGGTAAAGATAAAATGATAATTTAAGGTATTATGGGATAGCAGGGGATAAAAACTTTAATCAGGGCCAAGGTCCAGCTTTATGGCTTGGCATTTCCTGGTAAAGTAATTAAGCATATCCTCTACCCCAAATTGTACTGTGGGTAAGGTAGGGAAAGGTTGGTCATGAGAAAGGAAAGGAAGAAAAAACTTCCAGAGAGTAATGTACGTGTGATATATTAGGGAGCATGGATCAAGAGGATTGAAGTATATATCATATTCCTTTGTGTTTATATCCATGAATTGTTTAAACCTGGTGGGAGATGGTGTTCTATCCATGGTTTCCATAGAGATTAAAATTTGGGTATTTTGTCTAGATTGCTTCAATCTTTGCATACAATCTGTTAAACAAAGAGTGACACAAGCCATGATACACGCAAAGAGTCAGTTTTCCATGCTTTGGCAATGGTTTTTTTGACCGCTGTAGTTACAAAAAGTAATAGTTTAAATTGGCGAAGGGTCAAGATTTGGGGATTATGATTTAATAGTGCTACAGTTGGATCAGGCAGTAAAATAACTTTAGTCTGGACAGGGCTCACTGCTCCCTGGGCCCAAAACCCCCGTCGGGGGCCAGACCCAGGGATGTAATCGTGAGGTTTCTTTATTATGACAGCAAAGAAGCCCTGATCTTGGCCACACGTAATAAATCTCAGCTTTCATATAAGGGGACGAAGCTACAGATCTTCAGTGATCTCTCCCCCATTACTTTGGCAAAAAGGAGAAATCTGCGTCCGATTACAACTCACCTACAGCTACACAAAGTCCTCTACTACTGGGGCTTCCCCTTTCACCTCATTGTGTCTAAAGATGGTGTTCAGCATAGTTTGCGTGACTTACAAGAGGGTGAAGCGTTTATAAAAAGCCTTGGTCTCCCACCTCTGCCTGAAGATGACCCTCAACTTGCTCCTGCTCAAGCTCGTCCTTTTCCACCCACTCCCAGTCGCCTTTGGACCCCTGTGAGGAGCCAATCAAAGAAACATCTCTCCACCCCTCAGCGCCCAAGATCCTCCAGACAACCTCCTTGATTTCCTTGGAGGGGGTCCCCGGATCCCCATTTACTGCTCTTGTTTTTCCTCATTGAGTCCTTGGAAGGCTTTCCGCTGCAACGTGGACTCTAGGTTCTTGGTATCTGTCCCATGGGGCAACAAAGTTTTGACGTTTTTTTCTTCTCCTTTTTGGTTCAATGGTTTTTTTTTTTTTGGTTTTTTTTTTCAACAGCATACGCCTTTTTCAAAATTGATGCACTTATGAAGGATTTTCTTTTGCCTAAGAAGACGTGGCGGGCACAGCCCTGTTCCAAGACTTCCATGTTGGAGGCCCCCGTGTGCCCCTACTGGTCCCTTGACGTTGTTCAGGGTCCCCTGAGTTGTCAAAACATCTCAGGTTCTCAATTAATGTTTTTCCTTTTTTTCTGTGGTTTATATACTTCATCATCTGGTTTTGCCCTTTTAATTATACGCTCATACGCCAGTTCTGCTGGTCGATGTCCTTTTTTTTCCTGTTTTTTTACTTTTTTTTTCTTTTTTATGTATTTTTTAGTTTACCTAAGGTATACTGGTACTTCTCAAGGTATCATAATAACATGAGACTTTATTTTATTTCTGTATGTTCACCACTATTTTTTCCAGGTTGTACAAGAATATGTCCTTGTAATTTTTATTTGCAAACACAGGCTACTTTGTTACAATTGTGCTTATGTCTCTGAGAATTATGTCCTATAATGTGAAAGGCCTGAACTCTGTTCAAAAGCGCTGGATTGCTTTGAAGGAGTTCAGATCCTCAGGAGCTGATATAGTCATGCTCCAGGAAACCCATTTTAAGGCTAACGGCTCTTTAAAATTTGCTTCTAAGTTTTATCCCAACTCCTTTCTTGCCTCTGACTCCACTGGCAAGGCAGGAGTTGCTATACTGATTAAAAAAACATGTCCCATCAGGGTCAAAAATTCATATTCTGACCCTCACGGTAGGTTCCTTATCTTGGATTGTGATTATATGTCCTCCTCTTTTACCTTAGCTAACATCTATGCTCCTAATACCGGTCAGGTTGACTTTCTGTCTAAGGTTTTAGATTTGCCTCAGTGTCGCCCCCAACCCTTCATGATAGTGGGGGGGACTTCAATCTCGTCATGTCCCCTACTAGAGACAGGCAAACTATTCTTCTTGATACGCTGTCTAGAAAGGTAGTTTCCACAGCTAGATCCTTTCGTAGATGTATTAGATCCCATCAATTATTTGACTCATGAAGGATTAAACACCCCTCCGCTAAACAGTATACTTTCTATTCCATGGCCCATAAAATGTTCTCTCGTTTGGATCATTTTTTTTGTTTCAGCCCCACTCATCCCCCACATTACAGAATCAGACATATCCCCCATTACGTGGTCTGACCATGCCCCTATCACTTTAGATGTCCAACTGTCTCAAACCCCATCTAGGTCTTGTCACTGGCGGTTAAATGACCAACTTCTTCAATCTGAACCTTCCTGCACGACGTTAGCAACCGCCCTGAAGGAGTTTTTCCTACTTAATTTAGGGTCAGTTGCGGATTTTTCCACGCTGTGGGAGGCACACAAAGCGGTTTTCCGTGGTGTGTGCATCGCGGAGGGTACTCGCCTGAAAAGGGACAGGAACAGCCTCCTGAAATCCTTGACGGCTGCCCTTGGGTTAGCCGAACGCAAACTTCTGTGCAAACCCACGGTGTCGAAACTCCGCAATGTTATGTCTATTAGAGAACAAATTAAATCATTACATCAAGGTAAGGCCGCTAGATCTCTCCTATGGGCTAAACAAAAGTTTTATGAATTCTCCAACAAACCTCACAGGATGTTGGTCAACAAGCTTAGGCCACGCCCATTTCATTCCTTTCCAGATTTTCTCCTCCATGCGGATGGAACTAGGACCCACTGCCCTCTTGAGATGTCTAAGATATTTGGTAGCTTCTATCGGAAGCTATACAGTTGTCTTAAACCCGAAAATCACTTCAATTTCACGCAAGAAAAATTCAATGACTTCTTTACAGGCCTTAAACTCCCGAAAATTTCCACATCGAATCTGGCGGAACTGAATACTCCCATAACTACTGAGGAACTTCATAATGTACTTAAGGAACTCCCACTTCATAAATCTCCAGGCCCTGATGGATTCCCCTATTCATATTATAAAGCTTTTGAAGATATCTTGTCTCCTCATTTACTGTCCCTCTATGGTACCCTCCTTAAAGGACATCCCCCGCAGTCTCAGTTTTCTCACTCCTATATCTCTGTAATACCTAAGCCGGGTAAGGATCCCTCTTCCCCTGACAGTTATAGGCCTATAGCACTTTTAAATTCAGATTACAAGATTTTCACCAAAATCCTTGCGTCCAGATTATCCAAATATATCCCCAAATTGATCAATAGAGACCAGGTGGGCTTTGTCTCAGCGAGACATGCTGGCGACAATACTCGCCGCACGGTAGACTTGATTGATCTTTTGAACAGATCCTCACACCAGGCATTGGTTCTCAGCCTGGATGCGCAAAAAGCGTTTGACAGACTGAGCTGGCCCTATATGTTCTCGACACTCCGGGTTTATGGTTTCAAGGGGCCTTTTCTAAATGCATTACACGCATTATACTCCCAAGTTACAGCACAAGTCCAGATGTCTTCTTTTCTGTCGCCCCGCTTCCCCATGTCCAATGGTACTCGCCAGGGCTGCCCTCTTTCCCCATTGCTTTTTATACTATGCTTGGAGCCCCTGGCTGAGGCCATCCGTTCCCACCAAGACATTTGTGGGGTTGTGATGCGACAGAGGGAATACAAACTTTCGCTATTTGCTGATGACATTCTGCTTACTATCACTCACCCTTTGCTATCCCTCCCGTCTCTGCACAACCTCCTTAATTCCTTTGGTGCTATTTCTAGTTATAAAATAAACACTACAAAAACTGAGGCCCTTCCTATCCATATCCCTCCCACGTTACTGTCCCAACTTATGACTTCTTACCACTACAAGTGGTGTTCCACCTCCCTCAAATATTTAGGGGTTCATCTCACACCTACGTACTCCACTCTATATTCAGTAAATTTTCCTCCCTTATTTTCGGACATCAAAAAATCACTACAAAGTTGGGCCAAATATCCTATCTCCCTTTTAGGGAGGATTAACGTGTTGAAAATGTCCATCTTGCCCCGGCTATTATATTATTTTGAGACATTACCAGTCGCTATACCTATGCCCCAACTTAAATCCCTCCACAGATCCTTTTCAAATTTCATTTGGAACGACAGGGCGCACCGCATTCCCAGTTCCGTGGTTTTCGCGTTGAAATCCAGGGGAGGCCTGGGGGCCCCAGATATTCTTAAATATTACTATGCCACCCACCTTAGGACGATAGCCTCCTGGTCTACCCTTCATGCCCCTAGCCATTGGTCTGATATAGAGAAAGGAGTGCTTTTTCCGGTTCATCCCTGTTCCTTGATTTGGTCTCTTTCCCCCCACATAGATCCTGTTTATAGACATCAATGTACAGCCCCTATGAACTTCACTCTATCGATATGGAGTAAATGCCTCAAATCATATCCCCTTATGTCATCTTGCCCCCCCTTATTAATGTTTTATTCAAGCCATCCATCCCTGATAGTCTATCATTAGGTCGGATATTCCCCTGGGTCGATGCTTCTTTGTTCCAGCTTCGCAATTTAGTACATCCTGTAACTCGTAGGCTACACCCATTTGATTTTTTCCAAGAAAAGTTCCATATTCCTTCTCAACTTTTTTATTTCTATCTACAGATCAGGCATTTCCTTCACTCTAGATCTCCATCTTTGTCTTTGACCTCTCCTACCCCCTTTGAATATCTATGTGCCCAAGGTCAACCATCAACTCCATTTGGTTTCCTCTATTCATCGTATCCTCCATGAGTCATAAACCCTCACTGAGGACACCCATCTGTATATGAAAAAGTGGGCCCAACTGCTGCACAGACCCATAAGTTCTCAAATGTGGGACAGGATATGGTCTTCCGTCTCGAAATCTTCTAGATGTGTTATTCATAGGGAGACCTCAGTGAAGATCCTCATGTTCTGGTATAGGACCCCTGAACTTATACATAAATACGACCCCTCAATCTCGAGGAATTGATGGCGATGTAACAAGGAAATAGGGTCAATGTATCATATTTTTTGTCAATGCCCTTTGATCCAGCGCCTCTGGTTGGATGTCATGAGGCTGATCCAGAGGGTGGTAGATGTCTCCTTGCCGCTTGACCCTCTACACTATCTGTTGGGTCTCCCCTTTAAGGGCATAACTAAACACGGGAACAGATTGATTTCCTATATTCTGTTAGCTGCCAAGAGATTGATTCCCCTTTGCTGGCTATCTAACTCCACCCCCCCCTTGGTCCAGATTCCTCCAACTAGTTGCTGGGATACGTAGGATGGAATTTATGACGGCTTCTGTAAATGACACATTGCCCCAATTTGATAAGATCTGGGATCTGTGGGATACCTCGGAATATGGAATGCACCCTGTGACTAATAAGTCATGATTTGCCCAATCCCTTCCCCCCTCTCCCCCTTCTAGTCTAATAAACCCGGTAATGCCTCACTTAGATTATGGTCCATGCACTGGTACTACCTTGACTTTCGTGGCGGTTTATTTTTTATTCTCTTATTAATTTTATTTTTATTTTTTTTCCTTCTCCCACCTTTTTAATTTCTAAACTGTGACCTCTATTTCCTCTAGTTTCTTTGTTATGCATATGAGCCTGTTCTCCAACATCCTTTGCTATACGGTTCACTCTTGTGTTCTGTATATTCAACACTTCGGCTGAAGTGTTTTGCTTGTAATGTACATTTTGATTTGCTTGAATTGCTTTGTAATTACTTTGTGAATATTGTCATTTCGCAAAAAATTTTCAATAAAAATACAATTATATATAAAAAAATAAATAAAAATAATATTAATTTAAATATTGTTGAAAGAATTTTGAATACTTTCGTCCAGAATGAGTAGACTATGGGACATTCCCACCAAATGTGTACGTGTGTGCCTAATGTTGTACATCCTCGAAAGCAGTCAGCAGGGTATTGATGGTTAAATTTAGCTAGTCTTGCTGGAACTAAATATCATCTAGTGAGGACTTTATAATTTGTCAATATTTGGCGTAGCTGACTTGGTTGTTGCCAAATCTGAGCCCAATCTAGATCATCTGAATGGAGGTGAAGATCATTCTCCCACTTACATGTGTAGGATGGAGGAGAGGAAGTTGTATTTGAAAGTAATTGGGCATATAAATCCAAAATCAGCCCTCGTCTGTGTGGGTTCGATTTGCAACTTTGTTCAAAAACAGAGAGTTTATGGGGTGTAGTGTCTGGTGGTTTGTATTGAGTCATAAATCTTTTGATTTGAAGATATCTGAAGGTTTCTGTTTGTGGTATATAGGATAGGGGGGTAAGGGGCGCTTACTACAATTATTTTAAGGCTATATAAAAATTGCATAGGTCATCAAATAATTAAATGTGCTAAAAAAACATTCATAAATAAAACAAACCATAAATGACTCTTCATAAAAGTGAAAATAATAACACACAGTGAGAAAATAAAAATACAACAATCCAGTGCAAAGTGCCTCCTGTGCACAAATATCCATGTAAGCAAGGTAAATTACACACGATAAGAACTGTATATATCAACAAGTGAGGAATTAAAAAAGTGCAACAAAGCAGTCTTAAGTGCAAAAAAGCAATTCCCAAAAAAACGGTGCAAAAATATGCAAGTCTTTGTGCTGGAAAATCTCTGAGACGAGGGGCATGCTGGGAGCTCACTGTGACAGACATGTCCTGCTGAGGCTCCCCTTTTCTCGGGACTTCACGGCCAGCATACACACCCGAATGGAAGGGTAATTATTTCAAAAGCTTACCCTGGTCTTCCTCAGTGCCCTGGGAACGTTTTAAGATGGTTAAAGGAGCTGTCCGGGGAAAAAATAAGGTGAAACCCCTCAGAGATAATTCATCTAGAGGCCTCAGTAAAATGGAACAGGCTAAATCACCTCACACAATCTCACCTCATGCTGCCAGGCAGCAGCAGCAGTTACCTCATGAACTATATGATACAGACTGTGAGGACAGCGCCATCTGCCAGCCACAACAGACAGGCTCTTTACACCCAAATGTTTTAATTCAAATAGAAAAAATGCTACAGAAGGCATTAAAGCAGACCTCCGACCATATTACTGAGAAATTAACAAAAGAAATCCGTGACTTAGGTCAGCGCACGGCTGAATTAGAAAACAGAGTGGATGACATAGAAACTAATGTAATGACTCATGAAACTAAATTGGACACACTTAAAGATGAAAATTTCTCGCTGCAAACTCGTTTAGAAGATTTTGAAAATCGCGCACGTCGTTCAAACCTCCGCATTAGAGGTATACCGGAGTCTATTATTGATCTACAATCGACAATTACTGCCCTATTTCAAGAGTTATCACCGTCAATTCCAATTGAGAGACTGGAAATAGACAGAATACATCGAGCATTAGCACCACGCAAATCTGAAGGTCCCCCCCGCGACATAATTGCGAAATTCCATTTCTTTCACACCAAAGAGCAGCTCATGGTCGCTGCAAGGAACAAAGAATCCCTTATCTTCCAAGGCCACCCATATCAGATCTTTGCTGACCTTTCCCCAATAACAGTCGCTAAACGGCGCTCGATGAAACCCTTATTACAAAACCTACAACAACATCAGATCCCATACCAATGGGGGTTCCCTTTTTCACTTCGCTTCACATATCAAGGCACCAAGTACTCATGCAAAACCCCTGATGAACTACAGAACACCCTACAAAAACTTAATCTCTGCGAAAGTCCTTCAGCTGGCCCTCGCCGACGAACAGCATCCAGTTCTCCACAAAATGTATCCAAAATCAAAAATGACAGAACCAGACAAAGCCCATCGAAGAGGGGTCGATTCAACTCTCCAAACCAAGTTACTCCAGACTCAATGAACTGAATGCATTTTGCATATCAAATTGAAATTCACTCAATATTTTTGATCTTTCATCCACTTTTTGGATGCTAAACACTTAATGTCATTTAACCATCCTGAATTTACTTCCCTTAAGCAGGTTATGGTCTAATTTTATATATTTTTTATTTTAATTTATTATTATTATTATTATTATTATTTATTTTTTTTAATACTTTATTTTTATTTATTTATTTATTTTTTCTTTTCCAATTTTTATCCCCTTTTTGGTCTAGGATAATTGACGTTTTAAATTATCCCCCAAAAAATTATATTCTCATAACACCCTTCCCTCCTCATCCTATCCTTCCTCACCTCACCCCCCTCTATCCCCTCTATCCCTTCTACTTCCCACATTTTACCCCCTCCTACCCGCCCCTTTCCCCTAATCCTTTCCTACCTACAACAAGGGTTCTATATTATTTTTGTACAAAATTGTTTATTGAATAGAAGTAAATATTACTAATATATTAGTAATAATTGATATTTTATTTATTTTTCATCCTAATTAATAAGGACATTACTGCCTCTCCTACAACTGGCAACCCAGAGGTAACCTGTATAATTCAACAAAATTTATAATCTAACACTCTCCCCGTGAAACCATAAAACACAATTGTTAGATTAAAATTTTACATGTACTAATGTTGAACATATAATATTTTCTTATATTTGATTAATTTTTGCTTACTTCCGCCCAGTTTGGGTGTCATAATATATTTTTCTTCTCTAGATATATTTTTGGTCGTGAGGGACCCGAGAAACTGTCACTGCTCCCTCCATTTTTCTGTCTTTGGACTCTCCCCACACCTTTTTGTGTGAGGAGCCTCCCTGGTCAGACTCTGTGCCTCCGAGCTTGCACTTTTGCATGCTCGGAACGCCAACGTTTTACCTTCTTGCATTCTAAACGTTTTTTGTTAATTATTTGTTTAATAATGACTCTCATTTTCTCTTTCTTTCTCAACATTCTGTCTCCACTCTCCCTTTTCTCTTTGCTCCTCCCCGGGGTAAGTATGGATTTTCAATTGTTTTTAGATATGTCTTATAATATTTTCTATAAAATTTCATGATGGCTCCTTTAAATATTCTTACCTTAAATGTCCAAGGTCTAAATGTTCCACAAAAACGAACCAAAGTTTTTAGATCATTATCTTCTTCAAAGGCGCATATAATTTGTCTCCAAGAAACCCATTTCACTGAAACCTCGACACCTAAATATTTTGGTACAGCTTATCCCCAAGTTTTTACTGCTTCAGCTAAAACTAAACGAAGGGGAGTGCTAATTGCATTTCATAGAGCTACACCCTTCTCTCTTCTGACAGAAACCAAAGACCCAGAAGGTCGCTATCTCATTATTACAGGGCATCTATGTGATACGCTAATCACAGTAGTATCCTATTATGCTCCTAATAAAAATCCGACAGCATTCCTCTCCCATTTGTTCCAGGTAATAGAGACTCATAAAATGGGCACACTTTTGATCTGTGGAGATTCGAACCAAGTTCTATACCCTTATTTACATAAGTCCCCAATTCCTATCACTTCCAATTCTCAATCTCGTAGGTTCCAAAGACTTCTACAACAACATTCCTTGCTAGATTCCTGGCGAGAAATCAATCCCACGAAACGTCAATATTCCTTCTATTCCCATCCACATAAGTCTTTTTCCCGTATCGACCATATACTAATCTCTATTAGTATGTCCCCGGAAATGCTCACATCATCTGTAATACCCTTTACATGGACTGATCATTGTGCAATACTTTCTACTTTCACTTCCCTCATACCCAAACATCAAGACCCCACATGGTACA
This sequence comes from Rana muscosa, assembly GCA_029206835.1. Taxonomy (NCBI): domain Eukaryota; kingdom Metazoa; phylum Chordata; class Amphibia; order Anura; family Ranidae; genus Rana; species Rana muscosa. The sequence continues at coordinate 796,790,674 of CM055117.1, read as the reverse complement.
TAAATGATTCAACCCTATCCCATCCATCACACTCTACTGACTTAGAAATAGCCATAAAAGACTATCTGAAAAATAATAAAACCCCTGATATTTCTCCATTAACATTATGGGAGGCACACAAACCCGTCCTTCGAGGAATCTGCTTACGCCAAGCATCATATCTTAAAAAAGAAAAAAAGAAGCTACAACTAATATTAGAAACAAAATTTAACACTTGCCACGCAAATTTTCAAGCGAATCCTACCCCTGTGACAAAAAATCAACTAGATGAAGCTAGCCTAAATCTTGATCTTTTCCTATCTGAATCCGCAGATAAAACCATACGCAAATCCAAGCATAAATTTTATATTAAAGCTAACAAGCCTGGCACTCTTCTCGCTCGAGCACTTAAAAAATTAAACAACCCATACAAACCGATTCGATTAAAATTACCTCATAATACTTACACCAGTAATCCAGAAAAAATCCTACAAACCTTCCACAAACACCTTACATCTTTATACAACAATCAGGGATTTTTTGACCGATCCGCTGCAGAATTATTTTTTTCACAAACCAAACTTCCAAAGATTCCTTTAACTCAACATGAACATCTTGAAAGTCCCATTACAACTGCAGAGGTTGAATTAGCCATTAAATCCCTTAAACCAAATAAACGCCCGGGTCCTGATGGCTTCTCTGCCCTATATTATAAAAAATTTACTCATCTTCTTGCGCCATCGCTGACAGATGCTTTCAATTCACTTCTCAACAACCAATCCTTTCGTCCTGAAACCTTAACAGCAATAATCACAATGATCCCCAAACCTCATTCAGATGATTCATCTTGTGCTAATTACAGGCCCATATCCCTGCTTAATCTTGATATCAAACTACTAGCGAAAATTCTAGCAACTCGTTTGAACAATATTATTGGTTCATTAATAAATAAAGACCAAGTTGGATTTATTCCTTTTCGCCAAGCAGCTGATAACGTACGCAGGGCAACTTTATTAATCCAAGCAGCTAAAACACGGCGAATACCTATGTGTCTTCTGTCGTTAGATATTAAAAAAGCATTCGACACAGTATCATGGCCCTATCTACATTTTGCTTTACAAAAATGGGGGTTCGGTCCTCACTTTCTTAACTGGGTTTCATCACTATATAATAATCCCAAAGCCTATATTAAATATGCTGGATATAAATCTGGTTGCTTTAACATAAATAGAGGTACACGTCAGGGTTGTCCACTCTCCCCACTTTTATTTGCCCTACTTATTGAACCCCTAGCTCAGGCTATACGATCTGACCCTTCAATCAAAGGGATAGACTTAGTTGGTCATCAGCACAAATTATGTTTGTTTGCTGACGATATACTAATATTTATGTCTTCCCCTCATATTTCTGCTCCCAACCTTATAAGTAAGCTAGATCATTTTGCACAGATATCTGGACTAATTATCAACTCTCAAAAATCTACAGCCTTAAATATCTCCTTACCTCCCCATACTTTACAACAAGCACAAACTTCCCTCCCATTCTCCTGGTCTACATCGCACCTGACCTACCTAGGAATTACTCTTACTCCCAATTTAACTGAATTCTTCTCAGCTAACTTTCCGCCATTACTAAAGCAAATTACCAATCTCCTTAAACAATGGTCTTCTTTACCAATCTCATGGATTGGTAAAATAAACGTAATAAATATGACTATTTTACCCAAGATACTATATCTATTTCGGGTTTTGCCCATTCCAGTTCCAGCATACTTTCTTAGAAATCTTCAACGCAAAACACTAGCGTTCATCTGGGGCTCTTTAAAACATTGTTTATCTAAACACACACTCTACCTTCCCAAACTTAAAGGTGGACTAGGATTCCCCAATTTTGCCTCTTACTACCATGCAGCTCAAATAGCATGCATCCCCAAATATCACGCAAAATACGAAACCCCACTCTGGGTTGCAATTGAAGCAATTGACTGTGATCCATTTTCTATAACAAATTTAATTTGGTCCAAACCCTCAAATCATAAAAATATAAAAAATAAGATTACCAAACACACAGTTACTATCTGGGATAAATTTAAACTTATCAAAGGACTACAATCTCCTCATGTTCCCCTTCTATCATTTATTAGAAACCCACTATTCTACCCAGCCTGCACATACCCTAATTCATTTAAAAAATGGATCTCCTCTGACATAACGCAACTCTGTGATTTATCGACATCTACCTCACTTATAACATTTCCTGAACTATGTGATAGGCATCAACTCCCCCAATCAGAACTTTTCCGATATCTGCAGATCAAAAAAATTTTCATGCCATATATACAAAATATGAGTAAGCTCAACGAACTCACACAATTTGAACGTATATGTAAACGCGAACCTCACTCTAAGGGTCTCATATCAATAATATATAAACACCTTATTACTTTGCCTACTGCAGACCCACCATCATACGTGGCTAAATGGGAGAGAGACCTTGGACTTCAGTTGGAACCATCCGATTGGGATAAAATTTGGACCACAACAAAATCATCTTCACAAAATATAATAGCTCTAGAGACAAATTATAAAGTACTTTTGCGCTGGTATTTGGTTCCTGTCAGAATCGCGAAATATATTCCGCAATACTCCCCACTCTGCTTCCGTGGCTGTGGTGAACTAGGATCACACATACACATATTTTGGGATTGTCCCGTTACAAAATGTTTTTGGAAAGAGGTTTTTCTTATCCTCTCTACCTTATTCAAAAAAACAATCAAACCTGACCCTTCAATTGCACTACTAAATCTAAAACCGACTTCTATTTCCCACACTCAATTCAAACTCCTTCTACAAATCACTACTGCAGCAAAGCAGACAATCGCCAAAGCGTGGAAAACCCCAACATTAATGATCTCAGAAACCAAAACCAGAATAAACCAAGCCATGACCCACTCAAAAACGGAAGCCATTACCAATGATAATATTGGAAAATTTGAAAAAATCTGGAATCCTTGGGTGACTAATTTTTTCCCTCCCAACTTTGACATCACATTATTAAGACCTTGGTAATATAACTACTAATAGCTATTTAATATACTAATATTATCAGACCAACATTATAAGATACCCCGGGGACCTTTTCGACCTTTTCTATCTTTTCTACCTACTATCTTTATTTTTTTTCTCTTCTTCTTCTTCTTACCCTTCCATCTCTTCTATCTTCGCTCTTTAGCTCTTTTTTTGTTGTTTTTTCTTTCCTAGCATATATTGTTATTATATGCAAAAATGGTAGCAACATTTTTATTTTTTTTATGTTTTTTATTTATCAGTATATTTCAGCTTTAGAGCTCCTTTGAAACAATACAAACCTTATATATTACAATAACATTATATGAGGTCGAGAAATTATGACCCTTCATTTTTTCTTTATAAATCCTTATTACCTTACATGTTATATATTATTACTAAATCTGGTTTGTAATTACTAAATTCAACACTAAGCATATATTTTAGCAAGTCTCCAGATAATGGTCAACATATGTTAAACTTAAATTACTGTTTTTTTTCTCCTCTTCTGTTGTTGTTGCCTTCAAAAATCACTGGAGCTTGACATAAATATCTAATTTGTGTTCTCCTTAACTGCTACTATTTATAGTGACTATGTTTATTGACAATATATGCTTGTAATTTTGAAAATTTAATAAACAAATTTGACAAGAAAATCTCTGAGACACGCTCCACAGCAATGTGCATAAAGATCCCAAAAAAGTGCAGATGCAAGCAATCGTCTCTTAGTTGCAGTGATATCCAATACAAAGTGCAAGTGCTTTCATCCAGTGCTAGGTGCCAAATATTTCCCCCAGCCTATCACCTTAGGAGGCTAAAATAAAAGCCTTTCTGTTGTAATCCTTTTAAAACGATCCCTGCTCTCCTTTTCCTTATGGTCATAGCTCCTGGTTCAAATGCTCAGATAAACACATAGAGGGAAGAAGGGTACTCCATAGTGTAGTATGTCACACAAAACAAATTTTATTTAGAGTAAAAAACTCACATTTAAGCAGAAGTATTTCAGCATATAACGACAGTACTGTGTGCAGGAAGACTTCCGGGTTCGGCCGCACCCGGAAGTGATGTCACCACAGCTCTCTGTCCTCACGCGTATCGTGACTGTCCATGTCACTTTTTCAAAGGATCATCCTATATCCTGTTTTTAGTGTGTGAACACTCTTCAGGTGGCTGCTACTTTCTTTATTTTATTCAGTCCATACCCCCCCTTTTGGTTTGCGCATTAGTTCCCCCATTTTACATATTGTGGTAGATTATGTTGCTAACATAAGGTTGGGAAGGGTATTATGTTTGAAGATTGGAAGAATTGGTGAATTCGTAGAAGACCCGCTTTAGACCAAGCTGAGAAAGATTTTGGGAAAGACCAGGCCGGGTAAAAGGAAGGCTTATGAAGAAAGGAGAGAAGAGGGTTTTGTCTGGATTGGAAGCCAAAATGAGTTTTCAATCTGTCCCATGTTTAGTGTAGGGATTAGTGATACAATTCTGCTGAGTGGGGTAAGCCATAGAAGATTTGCAGTGGAAAGGGGATCACAATCTACTGATTCTTATGCTACCCATAATGGTATTTCTTTGGTGGCATGTTATTTAGTTAATTGAGCTAATTGTGTTGCATAATAATATTTTGTATAATCAGGTACTCCAAGGCCTCCTTTTTATTTTGGGATTCTATAGGGTTTGTTTAGGTAGACAAGGTCTAAGTTTGTCCCAGATATATTGGATGGTTTTGCGTTGGAGGATGCGTAAGAAGTGTGAAGGAACCGTTATAGGAAGTACTCGAAAGAGATAAAGGATCTTGGGGAGAATGGACATTTTGATAAGTTATTCGGCCCATCCATGCTAGAGGTATAGATGTCTATGTTGAAAGTAAATTTGTCAGTTGTGTCAACATCGGAGGATAGTTAGACATATAAAGATCATTTGGATTAGCTGTGAAATTAATACCTAGATAGGTAATATGAGTCATTGACCAGGTAAATGAGAGAGAACTGTGTAGTTGTGATTGAAGTTCAGGTGATAATGATATATTTAGAGCTTTGGATTTTTGTGGGTTAATTATACTAGTTATCTTTTTCTAGCCTTCATCAGGATTAATAAGCAAATATTGATAAAAAGGCTTGGGTAGCTTGGGACTGCAAAATGAGACCTTTTCATGCAGCTTCAAGGGCAATACTGAGGATACACAAAGAGGAGCAGGTGAAAGAGGAGAGCAGAAATGAGGAGAGAATGAGAAGGAAGACATCTGAGGGGCAGGAAGTCATGGACTTAGGATCCATTTAGAGATCGCTGCACTTTTAAAAACCACCAATAAACCCTTCACTGCCTTCTTTATTGACTTTAATGCATTTCACTTCATTGCAAAATGTTCCAGTTTTTGTGAAATTTCAACAGATTGCAAACTTCTAGCTATGGCTTTTTTTTGGTTATGTCTGTAACTTGTAATGAAAACATATTCAGTGTAAAAATGTATAATTTCATATTTGAGCAACAATACAGTTTGTGAACATAGATGAAAGATGAATTACATTTTTTTTAAAAGTCAAACACAATTCAGTAACACAGAAAGGCAATATGTACAATAAGGGCCCATTCACAAATGCTGTGTGATTCCTGTGAGATTCATATGCAGTTTCGTGCAGTGTGATTTCAGCTTATTCATTTTCACTGCACCAATAGTAGTACATGCACAACTTTTTTAAACGCACAACAACTGGATTGTATAATACTTTTTGTAACATACAGGCTGGTGAGGGTAAAAGCACTGCATTTGCGACCTGTGTTTGGGGTGCCATTAACCAAACAGTGCAGTGACCCCTGCAGCAGAACATATAGGGGCAGTGTGATTGAAATGTGGTACATTAGAAACATGGCTTACCTGCACTGCCTCTAGTGTGAATGGGTCCTAATTGTTTTGTATGCATTTTTAATCTAAAAAGCTTACACTGCTGCCCCATTCACACTTGAGCATTTTGTAGCTTATAGCACAAAGCTTAAAAATGCTCAACAAGCAAAAAGCTATTGTTTTCAATAGCCCTTGTTCACATCTAAGGATCCTGTCACTTACATTGCAAGTGATCTGCCATTGCAGCAGGTGGCTTGCAGTCCTCAATGAACTGTGAAGGTGCTGATGAGCGCTCTTGTAGTTCACTGATCTTCCTGCTCTTTAGTAACTGTCTGACCATATGGGAGGTACAGGCAGATAGCTATACTGAGAGTCTGCAGGAAACTAGCATTGCACCCTTGATCTACTGATCATGGATACAATATCTTCCAGGTTCCTGTATGAAAAAATAATAGATGTACACTTTTTTTTTGCAGAAAAATGTTTATTTATAATTGTTTTCAGAAAAAAAGATGAACTTACCGTAATTTGAAAATTTGTTTGCACATAATTCGGTATTCAAAGTGATAGATATTAATTAGGATGTCTTGTCACCTTACTGTATATGCACCAGAACAATCCCCAATATTACACCCAAATTAAAGTAAAAGAATGCCCACAGATACTGCTAGGAGACTGTGGAATAGAGGGATTTTAAAGTGCCAAAATCCCCCCCCCCCCAAAAAAAAATAGAAGAGAAAACTAGACACAAAAACCTATTTTTATTTTATAGATTAAACCGTATATCATTGTATAAAAACATTTAATACCAGCTACCAATACTATGAAAATTATATCATTTGGTGAACATGGCGAAGAAGAAGGGGTAGACTGACGTGTTTTGCGGAAGAAGAGCTTCCTTTAAAAGCTTCCTTTAGGATCCACTTCATTTTTGAACCTTTATAATGTTGTAGCGGATAAACAATACAATCAATAAATTATTGCATGAACAAAATATAAATGTGGTACAACAATATAACATACAAAACTCATCATAGTACAATAAAAGATCTATCGGGTTTCTGAGAGGCAGAGTGGGAGAAAAAAAGGGGGGGGGAGAGGAAAGGGGAGAAAGAGAAAGAAGGCCAAAGAAAGAGCCAAGGTTAGCATTCAGGGGGTAAGATTGGCAGGACCAAGAAAGCGCAGCAACTGATGTAACACCCCATAAAAAGGATATAATTCTCGCAAAGCTATAAAAAAAAAGCATCACCAACTGATAATAGAATTAAAACAAGAAGGTAGTATACAGCCTCAGCATTCAATATAGCAAGAAAAAAATACTGAATGGGTCTGTACATGGGTATCCTTTGAGCATATACACCTAAAGAGAAAAAAGAACACAATACTCAATCACACCCTTAATAAATGTAATGTGTATATAAAAATATTCTTCTCAACCAAATGACCATAACACACTTAATCCTAAGATTCACCCCAACGAAAGGGCCACCTTCAATCCCAAAGTTGGAGGAAAAATAAAAAAAATAAAGATAGCCATCCCCATTGAATCTCAGTTCTATAAAATTAGATGGACCAAAATCCAATGAACTATGAAGCAAGGAACAATACAAAATCAAATAATTTTAGCCAAACACTAAATCCAAAAATAGGATATGAAACCTGAAGGATAAAAACTGTTAACCTAGTAAATTGGCCAAAAGTTTAAATATTTAATGAAAAAGAGATTCACCCACGCTATAAGAGGCCATATGATCATAGGGAATATAACCAGGAAATATCCATAGTGTAATACTGTTTATTAGGTTAAAAATCGCTTTTGCAGCCAATCTTACAAATTGCTCCTCTTGTATCTGAGCATATACTAATGCCATCCTGGAATTCAAAGAGCCATGGTTTGCATTACGAGCTGCGGATATGATGTCCCTGGAAGTATCCACCCACCTAATGCATTTCGCTCCACCCCGGAAGCGTCATAAGATTCCACCAATTTTTGTGCACTTTTTGTAGGTTTGAATCTTTAGTTAATGCTTTGATATTGCAGTGGTATGGATCTGTTTCACAGGCCCCCACACATTTGAAACTGTTTGAAATTGTTTTATAGGTTTACCATATTATGAATTGTGTAATAGGCTCATCACTTTTTAACACTGTTTTTAATTGAAGGGCTTAGGTTCTCTCCCACTAGGGCTGCGAGAATACCTTGTTCGCTGTAGTTTTAATGTGTATTCCTATGTTATAGGCTCTTCGCTTTTAGCATTGTTTTAACTAAAGGGTTCAGGTGTCTCTTACACTAGGGCTGCGAGACCACCTTGTTTGGTGTAGTTTTACTGTGCATATCTACGTAAAATAGTAGCCAATATGGCTCTGAGTAAACATAGCTTCCATGATAAGACTATAGTATACACAGCCTCAGCTCTAAAAAACCTACACTCCCCATTATTTTTATTATCAGATGACACTAAGCGTATTTTACATATTAATGCGATTTTTCAGCCTGAGGTTAATAGTTCCAATTTACACACCCCATTCTCTCATAGATCACTCTGTTGTGGAAAATGTTATTAATGTATGTTGTCAATGTCCCCCAGTGTCGGTTTTGCTGTAATGCGCTTATTTGAACGTATTCGCACATACAGACGTTGGTGGAAGACCGGTGGCGGGAAAATCTTCCTGTGGACACAGCGATGTTTGCTCCTTTTAGGGATGTTTGTTTTATGTCTTGCCAAGGGACTGGCCACTTCTTGGCATTGGCATTAAATTACTCTGAGCGGACAGATCTGCGTCCACTAGAACTATAGCATAACGATACGACAATTGAGGCTCATTGAGAGCCATAGCTTTCGTATGGTTCCCATCATTGGAAGCGGTGCACGTCACTGCTAGTCTATTTGAATGTATACATGTCTGTGATTGGTTCTTTTGTTGTATTATATCCTTATATGGTCACTTCCTATGGAGGAGGTCACATGTTGTGACATCACTTCCTGCTGGGAGTTTAATAAAAGAACCTTTTGTGGGCGTCGACAGTCAGTGAGGCTGTAATGACGAGATGAGAAGGACATGGTGGTGATGTCTCTTGACTTGTATGAATGGGATGAATGGAAGGTGAGTGAATTTTAGCTTAAGATGCATTATTGCATTAAGATGAAGTGTGTGCTTATGAGCACAGGGAGAAATGGCTGTGTGCTCTGCAAACAGCCAACTTCCATGACAGGATGGTGGGCCAGGACGGAATAGATGGGGCCCCCTTTAGGCATTGGGTCGATAATGCTGTGAATTTGATTGTGTGTGTGTGTGTGTGATTTTGTTGGGAGAGAGATCGTATGCCTGTGAACTTGATCGTGTGTGCCTGTGTGGGTATGCCTGCGTGTGCCTGGGTGTGCCTGGATGTTTGTGTGGGGAAGCTGCGGGCTGTAAGTGTGTAACTAAATGAGAAATATAGACTGTATGTGATTTGTTTGTTTGTCTGATGGAGAACATGAGTGAGATTGAACCTGTGTGCTCATGGCGGCTGCATTGTTAAAGTCTGGTCCCTGTGTGCCATGTGCTTTAGTGGGGGAGGGGCAGGCAGCATGGCCATCAGTTACAATTATGAAAGTTGCTGGGTCTCTGTGTATCTTTTGACTACAAGTTTGATGCATATGGAAACTGTATATTGTGTATGAAATGAAGGTATAGATGTGGGATTTAGTGCAGCCTGCAATATATGTGGGCTGCTGAGTCGTTTGTATTTTTCATAGTCTGGTCCCTGTGTGTCATGTGCTTTAGTGGGGGAGGGGCAGCTAGCATCTATCAGTTACAATGGCGAAAGTTGGTGACTCTCTGTAAATAGCATGCAGGAGTTTTTTGCTGTAAGGGCTACGCCCTGAGGGATGATAATCTGATGTACAAGTAACAATATACTGTATGTGTGTAGTGTTTGTGATTTCTATGAAAAATAGAAATGGATATATTGTGATTTTTGCCTTTGTATGGGACCAACACACGTCTCCATAAGTGTAAAAATATTTTAAGTAAAGGGTTTGGTTTTTGAGTTGAAAGTTCCTGCCGCATATTCAAGTGGCCAGGCATTGCTAGAAGCCAGACAATAGTATGTCTGTGCGATGGCTTGTTATGGAAGCTGATGCCACTGTGTGTGTGTGTGTGTGAACTTGGGTAGGGACAGGAGTGTATGTTTTGAGTTGTGTTACATATAACTAACATTTCTTAAATGTGCTGTTTAGTTGGCCAAAGGGTCTGAGTTGAAGTAGCGTAAAGTTTTTGTCTATGGTTGAGTGTGAATCTCAATTGTGTGGTCCCTTTGTGGAGAAAAACATTTTTGATTTTCTAGTGAAGAGATCCTGGTTTTGGTGGGAAAAAACTGCATGTGGCGGCCATCTTGTCTGCCATGCTGCCATGGTCGTCGGTGGCCATTTTGAGAGGCTTCCTATAGGGGAAGGTGCAGCCACCTTTCCTTTGGGTGTGATACCATGTGACCGTGCTGTGGCATTCGTCTGCTATCTTGCTGGTGGAATTTCTCAGCCTTTGGGGCAGATTTTGATGTTTGGTGCGAATTGAATAGTGCGGTCTTTTCTGTGTTTGAATCTAGTTGAGACCATTTTGTTTTCCTTTGTGTGTGGGAACCCATGTGGTCTTGTGTTTTATATTTAAGTGTTCATTTGATGTCCCATGTTTGTCAAAATCAAAAACTGAATTGCATGCGTTAAAGGCGCCATTTTGTTGTTGTCCATGTGGCTTGTCGGCCATCTTGAGAGGCAGTTTAAGGATTTTGTGTCGTTTGTCCTGTGGGTCATCCTAGAGAGGAAGCTGCTCCAATTCCTTTGTGTGTGTGTAGTGCAGTCTGTCCTGTTTTGAAAAGGTGATTTAGAGGCGCAGTTCTTGTTAATGTTGTTTTTATCTGGGAGAACTCACATTTTGAGGGATTTTTTGCTTTATACAGTTTGACCTGTGGGTCGTCCCAGGGTGGTGAGACACTGGGGTGACATACTGAAAGGCTGTTTTTGTTTAATGTTAAATTTGCTAGTTTGAGTGGTTTTTCTAAGCATCGCCTCTTGAGTTCAGTTGCGTAGAGTGGTATCTTCATATAGCGTGGTCCCGAGGGGTCCCGACGCGCTTGCGGACACATGCACATGCTGGGGCCCATTTATGGATGGTATCTGGTTGACCTACCAGCATGTCTTTGGAGTGCGGTAGGAAGGCGACGCAGACACAGGGAGAACATGCAAACTCCATGCAGATGGTGTTAGGATGGGGATTTCTCTGTTTTCATTTAAGTGAATGTAAACTATTGCAGGTTTAGCTGACTTTGCAGTATATGAGCGGTGGTTTTTGTATTGGATTGCGTTTTTAAGTGAAAACTCTACTTTACACTAAATTTTAATAGATTGTGAGACTAACTTTAACTGAGTTTTGTACGGTGGTGTGTGTTGTTTTTATGTTTAAATATTTGGGAGTTTCCCAGAAGGCAATTCATTTTTTTTTGTAGGTCTTGAAACTTGTGGTTTGACCTCCAGGGTATGTGTGGGTCAGGGGGGATTCCCTCCCATTTGAAAAAGGGGGGGTTTATTCCCCTCCCTCTTCCTGTACAATTGATATGTAAATAGGCCAGTAGGGGTTTTAAGTAGCTGAGCATGTAACAGGAAGTTCTTTTCAGCATTTATGTATCAGCAGGAAGTTGGTGGGAGGAGTTTGGGGTTTTCTGAAAAGTGGGCAATGAGATTTGTGTTTGGAAGGAAAATGGAAAGCATTTTGGCCTTTAAAAGTGTTTTATATTTTGTTCCAGTTTTGTGAAGTTTTGTACTGTAATACAGTTTTGGGTAGAGAGCAAATGGGGCATCACCATTATTGTTGTAACATCCAGATACAGAGAGAAGCCACATTGTTCTGTAGGTGGTAAACGGGCGTAAGTGTTCTGTGTGGTTTAGTCTGGCGACGCAGTGTATGGGTGTATAGCGGAAAACGCTTGTGTATGCATACACTGTGAGGGGTAGAGGCCTAATTCGGGGGGTGATAATGCCTCGGTTAGGGTTTCAAGTGGGGGACTGGACCAGATATAGTGGTTGTAGTCCATCAATCCACCGTAGAAGAAGACACCAGGCGGTGCTCTCCGAAATGGGTGCAATGGTTTTCCTGGACGCAGGGTTAAGACGATAAGCTGATTCGAATCGCCATGGACACAAGGAGTTCTGTGAAAAGGGAAGGAATGGAGGGTCCCCACAGTCAGACGGCCACATGGTGCACGAAGCCTAGTTTTGGGGCAAAGGCCTTTGAACCCCAAAAAGATTAACATAGGTGGTCCAAGGATACTATTTTGGGTATCCCTCTGGAGTGGATGTAGTTCAGCTGTGGCTTCAGAAATCTGTAATGAGTGTTGATGGAGGTGTAGTACACGTTTTTGTGATTCTCAGAGGAGGAACTGTGGTTAAATTCTTTCGCCTGTTTGTTTGAACTGGCTGGTCCATGCAAAGTTTTTGAGCTGCTCTCATGTTTTTTCCTATTGTATTTTTTTCTATTGCTGAAAGAGTGAAGGGCGAATTCTGTCTGTTTTTGTTTTTTTTATTTTGTTTTTGGAAACTATGAAGTATCTCACCCACATTTGTATCGGAATGTTTGTATGTAGTAACATGAATATGTTCGAACTTACCGCGGCGATCCTCTGATGCATCGCGGCTGTTGTATTTTTGTAGGAACGGGAAAAGTAAGGGTTACAGAGGGTTTTGTTTGAATCGGTTTTGAAAGAATGTCATTGACAATTTAACAATGTACAGAAATGTCATTATTGTTTACCATTCTTTGCATGTTAAATATGAAGGATAGAGTAATGATTTTGCTTATAAGTATTTTTCAGGTCCAAGGAGTTTCTGAAAGAGTATGTACATAAAGAGCAGGTGTATGTAGACAGCTGTACATATGGATAAATACACAAGTCTAAGGAGGTAAAAGTATCATGGGCTATTTCATTGTTTCTTGTTAACTGCACCACTCTAAATCCTGCAGTTCTTCCTTCAGTTTCTAATGAGGAAGAACATGGGGGGAGAAGTGATAAATGTAAGAATGACAGTTTTTCAAACAAATAACGTTAACCTCTGTAATTCTAACCAAGTTTGTGCCAAGACTGTCTTTCTTTGATAGAATTTGAATTGGCAAGCAGCAGTCTGGTGAAGTAGGTTCCCATCCCAGATGCTAAGAACCTTTTGTCAATGGTTCCAGGTATTGTAAGCCACGCACAGGTTATGCAGTGACCACAGTCCCGATGTCTGGGTTATTGTCATATGAGGGTTGTTTGGAGGTCAACCAAAACCAGGGTTGTACTTTCCTCATTAGCTGTCACTTACATGTTCGGCTGATGGGGTGGGTGTGATCGCTGTGACATGAACTTCAAAATGTCTACCACAGGGTTCAGGAGTCCCTTCTGGACCCTGACACAATAACCGGTTTCCATTCTTTCCAACCAGGGGACTGGGTCGCTGTAAAGAAGCTTGAGGGATGAGACAACGCCAGCCACTGCAAGAAGCGGCTCAACGACACCAAAGAATGAGTAGTTTAACTTTATTAATATTAGTGATTTTACCAATATTAGTACTTTTTTATTAGAGTTTGGTCATTGCCTCCTTTCTGTATTTATTGACTTTTTACTCTTTGTCATTTTAGTTATTGATATCATGTTTTTTTCAGTCAATAAATTTTTATAGACAGAGTCTCGGTTTATATAAACGGCCAGCCCCCGGGTCCCTTTTATGCAGGGATGCGGAAAGTTATTCTTCTGAATGAACTCCTTTTAGTATACCGAGTTGTCTGTACCACTTGTTCCTCTATAGTTACAACAGGAGCTTCATTGCTCCCTCTAATAGATGTTAACTGCTTGATGAATCTAATGCATGTCTCAGTTTAGTGAAAATTTGCGCTTATACGATATCCCAATAGGTGGAGATAGAAAGGGATAGGATTTTTGCTAATAGGTAATAACGACTGTGAGATCATGTAATATGATCCATAGAGCTATGTACATCTCACTGGAGCGGTTTCTATATAATAGATCTGTCCCTATTTAGGGATAAGGAACAAGTTGTTCATACTGCCTGATATGTAACAAAATGCAGGTTTTATGGCCCTATCAATGGGACCAGGAGTACAGTTTGATGTTTGGATTTAAAAATTTTATCCATACATACGCATTTTTATGTATACATTTTTTTAGTGTATTACATATGGAATGCATATTTAGTATATGGGTTTATATGTATGCTCTTGGTTGGATTTATTTTGGTTCAATAAGCATAATTTGTATATATGACTATGACTCATCTAAGGGAGTGGATCGGAAAAGCTCCAAAATGATAATATTAGATTGAGTATCATGGCCTATAATGACACAGACCCCAAACTAACCAACCCTGAAGAGCGTTAAAGTCCCTTAGACACGGGCCACCGTCCGTGACCGTACAGGACAAGTATGCTAGTTGACCCTGAGTCTGAGGGAAAAAATTCAGCAGTCATCCAGATCAAACAAGTAGGAAACAAACAGAGTTAGTAGAATGTAGTTCGCCACTTTCATATAACTGTAAGGAGGGAAGTGAGATGATCACAGGCGTAAGGATTTCCAGGCCCACTCCTACCCCCCCTCAGCTGTCCTTTGCTGGAAAGGGGTAACGCAGGCCACATAAGGCACAAGGTGTAGCTATCAAAAGGTGCAGGTTAGGTGCGATGTCAGCGCGGAGGGGATCTTTGATTCTAATTCTGGCGTTCAGGATGTCCCAGGGTATCCACCCAGTAGGATGCCTTCTTAGGATCCGTGAAGAAGTAGGCCTTGCCCTGGTAGACAATCCTCAATCGAGCAGGATATAGCATGCCATAGGGGAGATGATGCTCACGGAGCCTGCGTTTAATAGCCAGGAAAGTGGCCCTCTGCTTTTGTGTAGCTACAGAGAAGTCAGGGAAAATAGTAATTCCACTCCCATTAAAGGACACCCTTCCCTTTTCTCTGGCAGCACCAAGAATTGCCTTCCTGTCCCTGAAGTGCAGGAGTTTGATGATCATGGCACGTGGCTGGGCCCCAGGTGGGAGGGGGCGCATGGGAACCCTGTGTGCTTGTTCAATGGCGAATAACGGTGAAAAAGTTGAAGCGCCGAATGTGGTGATTAGCCATCTTTCCATAAAAACCTCCGGGATTCTACCCTCAGCCCCCTCTGGGAACCCCAGGAAACGTAAATTGCTCCTCCGTAAACGGTCCTCCATTTCAGTGAGCTTATCTGCTGTGTAATCCTGGGCCTGGCGTAGCTCCCTAACAGAGCCCTGTAATGAATGGGTCTCATCCTCCAGTGTGCTAATGCGCTGCTCAGCATTAGACACCCTGTGGCAGAGGTTATGGACATCCTGTTTTAGGAAGGATAAGTCAGTTTTTATGGAGTCCATTTGAGTGGTCAGAGAAGCATGGCTGTGCTGGATGGCCTCCATGATCTGGGACAGGGATGGCTCTGCAGGGCCTGCAACAGCAGTGTCCTCACTGGGGGTATCAGGGGCAATGTCCTCGGCTGGAGAGAACGGGAAAGGATCTTCCGGGCTTAGAACAGGGGGGGAACAGTGTGACTCGCCCTTCCCTGCAGGCTTCTTTGTCACTGCTGAGGAGCATGAGGATGGCTGGCTGCATGTGTCTGCAGCATGGTGACCGGTGCCATCTTGCCTCTGTTTGCATGTCGGGGGTGGTGGGACGGATCCTGAGGCTTCCTCCATCGGTGGGCCATATTTGACCATCTCCCGGTGGGCACAAGGTTCCCTGGATGTTTCAGGGACAAACGGAATCTTCGGATGGCGAACGGATCAGCAGGATTCAGTCAGGATGTAAGCGGCACGGACGGAGCTCAGGCTAAGCACGTCCTCACATCCCGGTCATTGACCACGCCCCCTTTTATTTTGTTTTTATTATTTTATTTTTTTTATATATCTTTATACTTTCAATCTTTATTCACCAATTTCCTTTTTCATTTTTTAAATTTTCCACATCACTGCTCAGTGAGGAATTTTTTTCTTATATTTTGTAAACGTTTTTGGAGTACCCTAGTCCACTATTTAATACATTCAACACATATTGATGTATTCCACACACTAAGTTGTCCCTAGCCATATACACAAGTTTTTCTTGATTTCCCCGCATTATTCTTTTATATTGATTTGATAGAACTTTGTGGCTGCTTTACAATATTTCATATTGTCATATTCTATAGGACCCTTGCAACTAAATATAGTAATTATCCATCACCTCCTGATTAAAATTGTATTTGCATCCACTTAAGAAGAGATATGACATGCCAGCTCTTCCTTGTTGTACTTACAAGTCTTATTTAGTTTGTCACAAGTGTCTTTGAATAATCATCCCTTTTTTCATTTATTTTTAAACAATTCTTATTTGTTAGTAGTAGCAGCTGACTCCTCCAGCACTATCCCACCTGTGTACAATTGTTTCATCTATTTGGATTCTGGTGATTCAATCAGCTGCTTCTATAAATTCCCGGCGGTTTCTTCAATTAAACAGGCTGATGAAGGAGGCGTGATTTGGTTCCTAATCATGTTCCTATTGGTTCCCACAGCAGACGGGCTGAGAGCTCTTCTCGATACTCTAGCCGGAGACACACACACCTCGGATGGATATCCAAACACTGGACAGCCATACAGGGCAGCCCGATGCGGGTCCCCCTCTGATGGATCCCTGGGTTATCTCATCTCGCTCCCTCCACATGGATATCTCTCTCCTGACCCCGGACAGAGACTCCAGGACAAGTCTGATCACTGATGGTGAGCAGGCTGAGTTCCCAGCACAGCTAGAGAATTGACCACGGTGAGCTCTCCTGCCTAGTGTGGTCAGTTTTTAACAGGACAGCAGAGGGACTTGCAGGGTCACCAGGGATTTCACACAAAGGAAGCAATACAAAGAGAACAGGATATTTTTCATATATTTACATGGTACAGCAGGCAAATATCAGGAATATGAAATGCTGGGGTAACAAACACTTTAACCATTGTTAAAGTATATATACTGTATGTAAATCTTAGTGTAGCGGGGGTTAAAATTTAGGGGGAGTGCAAGGGTGGTAGTATGACCCAATGCACTGATTATTGGGGAATCTGGGACCCTTTTATGGTTCTTGGAGGACTCTGGTGGTGTGAGGTTCCCTGCGGCCTGCAGGTGGCATTGTTGCCCTGGGCCGGTGTTGAACCCTCACCGCAAGACTGCATCCCTTTTTGTCCTTTTCCGGCGCTGGTACAGTGGGGCGGGGAACCTGCTGTGACGCAAAGGGAGAGGAGATAAAAGGGGCGGATGCCCTGAACATGGGGTTCAGAGTCGGAGGTCAGAGTCGCGCCCAGGCACCTTCAGCCTGGGTGACAGCGTTCCAGAGTTCCGGGCCCAGGTGCCCTTGACCTGGCCAGAGCGGGAGATGGAGTCCATCCCAGGTACCTTTAGCCTGGGGTGAGGTACTATTGAGAAGGCCTGGGGCCCAGTACCTTCGACTGGGTCCCGCAAGGGTGGAGGAATCCAAAGGGGCCCTAAAGCCTTGGGTGCCTGAGTCTCAGATGAGGAGGCCAGGGAGCGTAACCCCTCCGAACAGTCCGGTACAGCATTGCTGGTGGCGGCGGGGCCTCTGGTGGCTCTCTTGGACGGATGTCTTCCCTCTGACAGGGGCTGCGCTTAGCAGAGGTAATTCACTTTCTGTTCTACACAGTCGGTGGCAGCGACTGTACGCCATAACCGTTGGTGACACCACAATGGTTGGTTCTATCTAAGGATTGTGCCTCGACCTACTCCCCACCTATACTGAACTGTTCTTTGGTCACAACCTGTCTTTGCTAAGTGACAATTTATTGCTGTTGGAGAATAAATACGAGTTGGACCTTTTCAGTGGTGTGGAACTCCAGAGGTGTGGAGCAGAGGGGGTCATTTACAGAAAAGACTTGGCTCTGGGTTATACACACGACCCGATGGTAAAATAGGTTCTGGCCTTCACCTCTATCCAAAAGAGGACATAGGCTGTGGTGTAACTCATCCCTCCTCCCATACTCCCCCCCCCCCTAGACGAGACAACAAGCCGAGAAGAAGGGGTGAGAGGGGTGAGGTTGCTATATGTGGGGGCATCGTTCTGGGATGTGTGTTATACATATGGAGCTGAGAATGTCGGAATTTGAACTTTCCTGCCCGGGGGAGTTCCGAGTAGGTCGGCCATGTTGGCCAGCGCGCCACAAGGCACACCATAGCTGCGCAGTTCGTGGGCGGGGAGAAGAGAAAGCCTGCGAACAAGTGAAGAGTATGGGAAGAGTCTGGCCATGTGGAAGGACACACGTGGAGATTCCGGTGCAAATTTGTCAGTGCGCAATGGAGCAGCAGACAGTCGGGATGACCTCAAATACTCAGTGGATTTCTGTTCCTTCTACCACGGAGATGACTTCTTTTGCTGCTCCGATCATGGACACAGGAATAAGGCTAAGGCCCCGAGGACGTTTGGCTCTGTACACATGCAGAGACATAGAGGCCCTCGGTGTGATCTGTCGCTGTTGTTCGGGACTGGTGGTCCACTTGAAGCCAATTGGGCAATGTGGGGCTTGCAGGGAATTCCTTTTTGAGGTGGAGCCATCCACAGAAAGGCCTCACGCCTACCACCTCAACTACCTCACAGGTACTGCCACTCCGGAGGGAGAGATCGAAGCCTATGCGGGCATTCCTGCACGCACTGACCGGGGTGAGGTGAAGGCCCCAGCGGAGACTGAGAGAGATAAATCTGAGGATGCTGCCTCAGTCACCACAAGCTCCCTGCTACCACCACCGAAGAGGAAAGTTGGCCTGGTGAAGGCATCCTATGGACGTGGAAGAGCTTCGCCCCGTTGCTTGCCTGGCCTGGATGGATCTGGAGGGAAGAGCCCTGGACGTCCCTGTTCTACTAAAGGCCCAGGTGAGCCAGGGGTTGAGACTGTGTGTGTGGTTGGAGGTGTCACAGCCCACAGTCGGTGTTGGCCGTTCAGGGGAGTGATTCCGTGTCCACTGGGAATTATCTGCCCGCTGAGTTTTATGACACTTCCGACCTGGAGTCATTATCTGATGCCGGTGATGACGGGGAGATCAATGAGATCTTTCACAAGAAGGGATGGGACAAGATGCCGCTACCCTCGTCCCGTGCAACAAGGGACCCACCTATGTCCATTGGGGATAGTACACCCCGGGTGGAGGCCTCGAAGCCTAGGGAGGAATCTGGTCCCCTGTCTACCTGTCCACTTCTTGAATCATCAGATGTTTCACCTGCTCCTGTTGTGAGAGTGCAACGTGCATCACTGCGGGCTCCTAAGCTCAAATCTACAGAGGTAGTGAAAGTACCTCATCATCCAGAATCCATTGTTCTGCCTGGAGAAGGAGACCGTGCCACAATGCCACCTTTGGCCAGGCTGCAGCGTCTCTTTTGCCAAAAGGTTGCCTGTGAATATGGATGGGAATACCCATATTTGCCACGAGACTTGCTCTATGAGGTGGAAGTTTTGCAGCGGTGGTAGAATAAGTTTGTCTGGACAAAGCTTAAGGTACCTCATGCACGCAGATGCATCTCGTGTTCACCTACAGTTACCAGAAAATTCAAGGACTGTAGCGCAGAGTGGATGCTTGGGAGGCACATCCATGCTGACAGGGTGCTTATCTGTCGGAAGGCTGGAGAGAACATTGAATATAATGTGGAGACCTTTGACAAGCATTTAAAGCCTTTGTTCCTGCCGCACCCAAAGTTCTACTTATAGGAGGAAAAGACTCCTTTATATTCTCTTTCATTTCTGGACTTTCCAGAGTGTTTTGCTGGAACACAGGGACTGTGCCCTACCTATTTTTTATTTTTTTGGGTGTTTACTCTTTGGAGAAATGGGAGCAGTTACTGTTGTTTGTTCTCCCTCCTTCTCCTCCCATCAGAAAAAAAATCAGTGACTTTGGGGCATAGCCAGTATAGGGCCACAGTAGAGAGAAGTAAAGTTCATCTGGATCTGACAAGTATCTTTACCGCGGCATTGCCACCAGGTGGCGGTGTTGCGCAACGATTGTTTGTTTACACTCTGCACTATACTTATTGGAGTGAATGGTTTTCTTTACGGATAGACCCATTCCTTCCAAGAAAGCACATACATTGTGTTAGGATGTGTGTTTTCTTTTCTTTTTCCCTCTGCAGGAGACTCATCTATCAAGGCTGCTGAGAATGGGGTGGTCCATAGATAGCAGAAAGGGGGGGGAAGTGTCAATGTGTAAAATTACTTAAAGTATTTTTGATATAAGTTCGCTGTTTTATATTCCTGTTTCCCTTTCCCATTTTAGGTCCTGGCACAATTCATGGCAAATATTTAAGGTTTGGTTCTATGTGTAGTTTGGTCTCTGGGTTGAACTTATGTTACCACTCTCTGGAGACATGGGTTTGCACCAGACACTGGGGACCAGTGTCAAATCACTGGGGGGAGAGTGTAGCGGGGGTTAAAATTTAGGGGGAGTGCAAGGGTGGTAGTATGACCCAATGCACTGATTGTTGGGGAATCTGGGACCCTTTTATCATTCTTGGAGGACTCTGGTGATGTGAGGTTCCCTGCGGCCTGCAGGTGGCGTTGTTGCCCTGGGCCGGAGTTGAACCCTCACCGCAAGACTGCATCCCTTTTTGTCCTTTTCCGGCGCTGGTACAGTGGGGCGGGGAACCTGCTGTGATGCAAAGGGAGAGGAGATAAAAGGGGCGGATGCCCTGAACACGGGGTTCAGAGTCGGAGGTCAGAGTCGCGCCCAGGCACCTTCAGCCTGGGTGCCGGCGTTCCAGAGTTCCGGGCCCAGTTGCCCTTGACCTGGCCGGAGTGGGAGATGGAGTCCATCCCAGGTACCTTTAGCCTGGGGTGAGGTACTATTGAGAAGGCCTGGGGCCCGGTACCTTCGACTGGGTCCCGCAAGGGTGGAGGAATCCGAGGGGGCCCTAAAGCCTTGGGTGCCCGAGTCTTTGATGAGGAGGCCAGGGAGCGTAACCCCTCCGAACAGTCCGGTGCAGCATTGCTGGTGACGGCGGGGCCTCTGGTGGCTCTCTTGGACGGATGTCTTCCCTCTGACAGGGGCTGCGCTTAGCGGAGGCAATTCACTGTCTGTTCTACACAGTCGGTGGCAGCGACTGTACGCCATAACCGTTCGTGACACCACAATGGTTGGTTCTATCTAAGGATTGTGCCTCGACCTACTCCCCACCTATACTGAACTGTTCTTTGGTCACAACCTGTCTGTGCTAAGTGACGATTTATTGCTGTTGGAGAATAAATATGAGTTGGACCTTTTCAGTGGTGTGGAACTCCAGTTACTGGGAGCAGAGGGGGTCATTTACAGAAAAGACTTGGCTCTGGGTTATACACATGACCCAATGGTAAAATAGGTTCTGGCCTTCACCTCTATCCAAAAGAGGACATGGGCTGTGGTGTATCTCATCCCTCCCCCCATACTCCCCCCTAGATGACAACAAGCCGAGAAGAAGAAGGGGTGAGAGGGGTGAGGTCGCTACATTAGCAATAAACTTTTTTTGTTTAAAGGATAGAAATGACAAATTATACACTGCCTATACCTCCATTTACTAGCTACCATTTAATAGTTCCTTTCAGTCAGTTTTAGCAAAAAAGTCTTATCATTTTATCATTCACTATCTGCTTTTTCTGTTTTGTTGGGCTTTTAACAAGAGTGCAGGTAATAAAACATACATTACAGATCATCAGAAAGCCTCTATTTTTTTTTTAAGTAACACTCAAAGAAATGTACTGTACGTTTTGATGTACTTTCAGCCAATAAGATTATTATGCTAGGAATTACATTTAAGAAAAATTATTTTCATATTTATTTTCTGCACTATTGGAAGTGTAACCTGAAAAGCATGTAAATTTAACAAAGGTTTTTTAAGCAAATAAAAATAAAAATATTCATTTTGAAATGATAGATTTTGGGGTTGATAGTATAGTATTTCTGTTGAAAAATAGGTTGTAGTGCTCTAATACAGCCATATCCCTTACCGTATATTGTAAACCATACTGAGCATCCAGGAAATGAAAAGTCTATGATAAAGGTAATGATCTCTGAAAGTATATCTAATGAGTAATTTGTGGCTCAGTGGATTTCAAAAGATTATTGGTTTTGGAATAGATTCTATCAGCTTAGGAGATAATGAAAATCATTACTGCCATATAAAATAAAACAGTCTATTTGCAATGCACAATAATACTATTGAATGGCCATCTATTCCCTGCACAAGTATGAGACTAATTTAAAATAATTGAACTGTTCTACTTCTGAATAGAGTGTTAAGTCAATACAAGATATTTCATTAAAAAAATGCAAAATGTGCACACCTTTCCAATTATCCATGAAATATTGCATTTTTTTTTAATTGACCTAGCAATTTATACAATTAGGCAGCATATCTTTTACCTTGGATTTAATAATCTATGTTTTCTTTAAATGTTGTACTGTACTTTAAGTGGAATTCATACATGTAAAAAATGAACACAATATTTGAAATAATGGGTAAATGCAAAATGTTTAATATGTTTAAAACATTGAAGGAATATGTTCTTAAGTTTATTATGATATTATTTAAATACTGGCATTGATCATAGAGACATTTAAGATATTTATGTGAGTAAAGTACGTGTTACTCCCGGTTAAAACTTGCAGGCACATTCAAAATATCTGGATAATGCTTACAGATTGTTGTTTAAACTAATATGATAACCTTATGTAGCAAACTCTGTTAAAAACATTATATATTAAGGTTATACAGTGGGGCAAAAAAGTATTTAGTCAGCCACCAATTGTGCAAGTTCTCCCACTTAAAAAGATGAGAAAGGCCTGTAATTGTCATCATAGGTATAACTCAATTATGAGAGACAAAATGTGGAAACTAATCCAGACAATCACATTGTCTGATTTGGAAAGAATTTATTTGCAAATTATGGTGGAAAATAAGTATTTGGTCAATATCAAAAGTTCATCTTAATACTATATAATATATCCTTTGTTGACAATGACAGAGGTCAAACGTTTTCTGTAAGGCTTCACAAGGTTGTCACACACTGTTGCTGGTTAGGGATGAGGTTCGAGTTCGAACCAAAATTCGAGTGGCGCGTCAAGGCCCATAATTCACTGCGACATCACAATGCATTGCTGGCTGATGATTGGCCAAGCATGCACTATGACCTGCTTTGGCCAATCACAGCGCAGAAAAAACGGAGAGCCATAATTGGCCAAAGCCAGGGTGGCTTTCGCCAATTATGTATCAGGTTTAGTACACGCCCCACACTATATAAGGCCGTCTGCGTGGCGGCCTTGTGTAGTGTGTTGCGGCGGTGGTTAAAGACAGAGAGAGAGAGTGTCATTTAATTTGAGTGAGATAGAGCAGGCAGGCGAGTCAGTTAGCTTCAGTTACAGTGTGTAGACGATATATATGCATCCTAGGTGTAGTATATATAATTACACACTGTATTCAGTTTAGCTAGATCCGTTCCTGTTATTCTCTATACTGACAGGCAGGCAGGTGATTGTGCTAGCTGCAGTATTTTCACTTAGTATACTGTGTCCTTTGCACAGTGTGCACCTAAAGCTTACCTCAATACAATTGCTGGTGTTCTCATACAAATACAGGCAGGGAGCTGCAGTATTTTGCTTTAGTGCCCTTTGCACAGTGTACACCTAAAGCTTACCTCAATACAATTGCTGGTGTTCTGATACAAATACAGGCAGGGAGCTGCAGTATTTTGCTTTAGTGTCAATTTCACAGTGTGCACCTAAAGCTTTCCCTAATACAATTGTTGGTGTTCTCATACAAATACAGGCAGGGAGCTGCAGTATTTTGCTTTAGTGTCCTTTGCACAGGGTGCACCTAAAGCTTACCTTAATAAATTGCTGGTGTTCTCATACAAATACAGGCAGGGAGCTGCAGTATTTTGCTTTAGTGTCCTTTGCACAGTGTACACCTAAAGCTTACCTCAATACAATTGCTGGTGTTTTCATACAAATACAGGCAGGGAGCTGCAGTATTTTTCTTTAGTGACCTTTGCACAGTGTGCACCTAAAGCTTGCCTTAATACAATTGCTGGTGTTCTCATACAAATACAGGCAGGGAGCTGCAGTATTTTGTTTTAGTGTCCTTTGCACAGTGTGCACCTAAAGCTTGCCTCAATACAATTGCTGGTGTTCCGATACAAATACAGGCAGGGAGCTGCAGTATTTTGCTTTAGTGTTCATTGCACAGTGTGCACCTAAAGCTTTCCCTAATACAATTGTTGGTGTTCTCATACAAATACAGGCAGGGAGCTGCAGTATTTTGCTTTAGCGTCCTTTGCACAGGGTGCACCTAAAGCTTACCTTAATAAATTGCTGGTGTTCTCATACAAATACAGGCAGGGAGCTGCAGTATTTTTCTTTAGTGACCTTTGCACAGTGTGCACCTAAAGCTTGCCTCAATACAATTGCTGGTGTTCTGATACAAATACAGGCAGGGAGATGCAGTATTTTGTTTTAGTGTCCTTTGCACAGTGTGCACCTAAAGCTTACCTCAATACAATTGCTGGTGTTCTCATACAAATACCACAGGCAGGGAGCTGCAGTATTTTCAGTTAGTGTACTGTGTCCTCTGCACAGTGTGCAACTAAAGCTAACTGAAGACAATTGCTGGTGTTCTCATACTAATAATACTACAGGCAGGCAGTTGATTCTGCTAGCTGCAGTATAATCAGTATATATATATATACATCCCAGCTTTGTGCAGCTACATCTCCCTGCAGGCCATTAGTATGTCTGGAAGGACAACAAGGAGAGGCAGACAATCACGAGCCAATAAAAGAGGGCAGGCAGGCTCTGTGTCTAGAGGCAACAGTGCTGGTCGTGGACACAGTGCATCCTCATCAGCACGTGGCCGTGGGACATGCTTGTCCTTTCTTTTCTCAGCTGGCCGCGTTGAGCTGCAACATGCCGAAAAGACTTGGTAGAGTGGATGACCAAGAAGTCCTCATCCTCCTCATCCTCTCTCACCCAGGTTCAGGGTACTTTGTCTGGCAAAGCAGCTGCCAAAACGGCCTCTTCCCTTGGCTCAATTGCATCAGTCACTCTTTCCCTAGCCCCAACATGTCCTCCTGAGGAGTCCCCTGAACTGTTTGACCACAGTGTTGGGTACATGCTCCAGGAGGATGCCCAGCGTTTTGAAGGCTCTGATGATGGTACCCAGTTAGAGGAAGGCAGTAACATGAACCCAGAGAGAGGGGGTGCCCAAGAAGGACAGCAATCTGACAGTCATGTTCCCCCAGCTGCAGCATACTACCAGAATTGCTACAGTGATGAGGAGGGAGGGGATGATGAGGTCACATACTCTATATGGGTGCCTGATAGGAGAGAGGAGGAGGAGGAGGCACATCTCCAACGAGGCAGGATGCCCTCCAGGGGCCAGCTTAAGGGCAGCACACCGACCGTATCACACCACAGAGCTCCGCATGTGCAGGCCGCGGCTGTCTCTGCACGTTATTCCAAAAGTTCTTTGGTGTGGGCCTTTTTTGAGACGAGTGCATCAGATCGCAACGCTGCTATTTACAACATATGTCTCGGGCGTATCTCACGTGGTCAAAACATCACCCACTTGGGCACCACATGCTTGATCAGACATATGTCGACCTGCCATGCAGTTCGTTGGCAAGCACACCTGAAAGACTCACACCAAAGAACAAAGCGGACCTCTCCTTGCTCCTCATCAGCTGTGATCTCCAACCCCACTATACCTTCAGTCCTCTCTGAAACCTGCACTGAGAGGAATGAAGGTGTAGAATTAGGTGTGTCACAGCCAAGTACTTGCGGGCAATCTGCTATTGGTACACCAACGTCAGATTGTACCAGGCAAATTTCCCTGCCCCAGCTGCTGCACCGCCGAAAGAAGTTTCAGAAAGGACTGTGCAACGCGTTCCCAGAGGCTGGGAGGTAACAAATTCCTGGTCCTGGACAACGTGTTGCTGAGGCTTCGGTCAGTCAAAGAAGGAGCGGTGGAGAAGGTGGCCGTCTGACTGATGCGTTCAGACAATTTTTAGTCTGCAGCCCCAAGGTATGATTGGTCCCAGCAACCATCGCCAGCGTCTGGTTTACATGGTGCAGGAATACCTAGGGGCAAGATCAGACTTGGACACCTTTCCCACCGAAAATCCTCTAGGTTACTGGCTCTTGAGAATGGATCAATGGCCAGAGCTTGCACAGTATGCAATGGAGCCACTGGCCTGTCCTTCATCCAGCG
The DNA here is from genome assembly GCA_029206835.1 of Rana muscosa. NCBI lineage: Eukaryota > Metazoa > Chordata > Amphibia > Anura > Ranidae > Rana > Rana muscosa. The sequence continues at coordinate 796,764,506 of CM055117.1, read as the reverse complement.
TTCTTTCGGAACGCACATTCAGTGCTGCTGGAGGCTTTGTAACCGATCACAGGGTGTGCCTGTCCACCGACTTGGTCAATCGACTGACCTTCATAAAAATGAATCAGTCTTGGATCACCACCAGCTACCAAGCACCTGATGCTGATGTAACAGAATAGTTTTTTTAAATGTCATTCAAGACTGCCTATGCTGATGCTGAGTGACTATCCTGTTATGCTGAGTGACTATCCTCTTCCTCCTCAATGATCATGCTGATAGCTTGTAAGAACATTTTTGGTTCTGGGCACCGCCACCAGTGGCTAAGGCCCAATTTTTCAGCCCCTGTTTAACAGGGGCGTGTAATTACAATTTTTTATGCAATACTTTGCAGCAGGCCTCATTCCTGCTTTCCAACTAGAGTATCTGTGAGGGGTTGCAGTGTTGTGGCACCAGTGCCTAAGACACAATTTTTCAGCTCCTGTTTAACAGGGGCGTGTAAATACAATTTTTGATGCAATAATTTGCAGCAGGGCTCATTCCTGTGCTCCAACTAGAGTATCTGTGAGGGGTTGCAGTGTTGTGTTCCTCCTCAATGATCATGCTGATAGCTTGTAAGAACATTTTTGGTTCTGGGCACCGCCACCAGTGCCTAAGGCCCAATTTGTCAGCCCCTGTTTAACAGGGGCGTGTAATTAAAATTTTTGATGCAATACTTTGCAGCAGGACTCATTCCTGCGCTCCAACTAGAGTATCTGTGAGGGGTTGTGGTGTTGTGGCACCAGAACCAGTGCCTAAGGCCCAATTTTTCAGCCTTTGTTTAACAGGGGCGTGTAATTACAATTTTTGATGCAATACTTTGCAGCAGGGCTCATTCCTGTGCTCCAACTAGAGTATCTGCGAGGGGTTGCAGTGTTGTGGCACCAGTGCCTAAGGCCCAATTTTTCTGCCCCTGTTCAACAGGGGCATGTAATTACAATTATTAATCTAATATTTCACAGCTGGGCCCATTCCTGCGCCCACCAAGAGTAACTGTGAGGACTTAGTGTTGTGGCACCAGCTCCACCACCACCAAAGGCCCAATTTTTCCTACCACTGTTCAACAATGGAATGGAGATACAATTCTTGATATAATAGTTCACAGCAGGGCGTTCCAGCGCCCACCAAGAGTAACTGTGAGGGCTTACAGTGTTGTGGCAACACCAAGACCTAAGAACCAAATTTCTGCAGAGTATATACGGCAGGCCCCTTTTCAAACATCCAACTTACAAACGACTCCTACTTGCAAACGGAAGGAGACAACAGGAAGTGAGAGGAAATCTACCCCTAGGAAGGGAAATTCTCTCCTGTAAGAGTTAATATGGGAAAAATGTGTCTCCTCTCCACTGATGCTTTATCACCAATCCTTGTTTCACTAAAAACCCCACATTTTCAAAAAAACATTTGTCTTTGGGATGGAAAGTGAGGTGAAATGTCCTGAACAGGTACACAGACAGCAAAACAAATGTTACAGGGGTGATAACCCTTCCCTATGTTTTCCAAAAAGCTTAAAAATAGATTTTTTGTCTGGAGCTACACTTCAAAAATGTACCATTTCAAAATTACAAACAGATTCTACGTAACAACAAACCTACAGTCCCTGTCTTGTTTGCACCGCCTGTATACTGCTGTTCAGAGTATATAGGGCCTTTCCTTTTTTTTATTTGGGTGTGGGATTCCCCTTAATATCCATACAAGACCCAAAGGGGCTGGTAATGGGCTGGGGGGTACCCATGCCATTTTTCTCAATGATTTTCATCCATATTGCCGGGACCAGACATTACATTAAAGCCGCAAGCAGTTTTTACTTTTTTTCCTTTAGAAATGTCATTTTGTGCAGGGACAGTTCTAAACACAGGAAACAAGTGCCACTTCACAGGCATACTATAGACACCCCCAGGTACAATATTTAAAGGAATATTTCACTTTTTTTTTTATTATTTTTTTTAATTTAAGCATCATTAAAATCACTGCTCCCGAAAAAACGGCCGTTTTTAAAACTTTTTTTTGCATTGATACATGTCCCCTGGGGCAGGACCCAAGCCCCAAACCCTTTTTAGGACAATAACTTGCATATTAGCCTTTATAATTATCACTTTTGATTTTGAACGTTCGAGTCCCATAGACTTTAACGGGATTCAAAATTTTGCGCAAACTTTCGGTCCGTTCGCAGGTTCTGGTGCGAACCGGGGGGTGTTCGGCTCATCCCTATTGCTGGTATGTTGGCCCATTCATCCATGCAGATCTCCTCTAGAGCAGTGATGTTTTGGGGCTGTCACTGGGCAACACGGACTTTCAACTCCCTCCAAAGGTTTTCTATGGGGTTGAGATCTGGAGACTGGCTAGGCCACTCCAGGACCTTGAAATGCTTCTAACAAAGCCACTCCTTCGTTGCCCAGGCGGTGTGTTTGGGATCATTCTCATGCTGAAAGACCCAGCCATGTTTCATCTTCAATGCCCTTGCTGATGGGAGGAGGTTTGCACTCAAAATCTCACGATACATGGCCCTATTCATTCTTTCATGTACACCGATCAGTCATCCTATTCCCTTTGCAGAGAAACAGCCCCAAAGCATGATGTTGCCACCCCCATGCTTCACAGTAGGTATGGCGTTCTTTGTTTGCAACTCAGCATTCTCTCTCCTCCAAACACGGCGAGTTGTGTTTCTACCAAACAGTTCTACTTTGGTTTCATCTGACCATATGACATTCTCCCAATCCTCTTCTGAATCATCCAAATGCTCTCTAGCAAACCTCAGACGGGCCCGGACAAGTACTGGCTTAAGCAGGGGGACACGTCTGGCACTGCAGGATCTGAGTCCCTGGCGGCGTTGTGTGTTACTGATGGTAGCCTTTGATATGTTGGTCCCTGCTCTCTGCAGATCATTCACTTGGCCCTCCCCGTGTGGTTCTGGGATTTTTACTCACCATTCTTGTGATCATTTTGACCCCACGGGGTGAGATATTGGGTGGAGCCCCAGATCGAGGGAGATTATCAGTGGTCTTGTATGTCTTCCATTTTCTAATTATTGCTCCCACAGTTGATTTCTTCACACCAAGCTGCTTGCCTATTGCAGATTCAGTCTTCCCAGCCTGGTGCAGGTCTACGATTTTGTTTCTGGTGTCCTTTGACATCTCTTTGGTCTTCACTATAGTGGAGTTTGGAGTGTGACTGTTTGAGGTTGTGGACAGGTGTCTTTTATACTGATAACAAGTTCAAACAGGTGCCATTAATACAGGAAATGAGTGGAGGACAGAGGAGCCTCTTAAAGAAGAAGAAGAAGATACAGGTCTGTGAGAGCCAGAAATCTTGCTTGTTTGTAGGTGACCAAATACTTATTTTCCACCATAATTTGCAAATAAATTCTTTCCAAATCAGACCATGTGATTGTCTGGATTTGTTTCCACATTTTGCCTCTCATAGTTGAGGTATACCTATGATGACAATTACAGGCCTCTCATCTTTTTAAGTGGGAGAACTTGCACAATTGGTGGCTGACTAAATACTTTTTTGCCCCACTGTATATAATAACAGCAGAGGTGTAACTAGTACCTTCATGGCCCTGGTGCAAGAAACGATGAATGGCCCCCCGACTCCCCCTCCCAATGGTTCCAGGGCCCTTCCCTCTGAGCCTCGGGCGCTTCCCAATGATCCTGGGACTTGCAGCAGGACCCTTTCACATTTTCTGCAGTGGGCTTCCTTCTTGCCATTTTCAGAACATTTGGGGTTAAAAAAATTACATATAGGCCTTTATATTATGCATATTACGTATTTTTCATGTGGTTCATATTCATGTATGTTGTGAACGAGAGGACAGCCTTTTTGTCTCTAAAGTTAAGCTCATAGCTCATGATGTGCTGTGAACAATACTACAGCCACTTTGGTTTCTACTTTCTCTTTAACCACTTAAGCCCCGGACCATTTTGTAGCTAAAGGACCAGAGGTGTTTTCAGAATTTGGCACTGCGCTGCTTTAACTGGAAATTGTGTGGACATGCAATGTTGTACCCAAACGAAATTTGCGTCCTTTTCTTCCCACAAATAGAGCTTTCTTTTAATGGTATTTGATTGCCTCTGCAATTTTTATTTTTTGCGATATAAACGGAAAAAGACTGAAAATTTTGAAAAAAAAAATGATATTTTCTACTTGTTGTTATAAAAAAATCGAATAAACTCAATTTTAGTCATACATTTAGGCCAAAATGTATTCAGCCACATGTCTTTAGTAAAAAAAATGTCAATAAGCGTATATTTATTGGTTTGCGCAAAAGTTATAGCGTCTACAAACTAGGGTACATTTTCTGGAATTTACACAGCTTTTAATTTATGACTGCCTATCTCATTTCTTGAGGTGCTAAAATGGCAGGGCAGTACAAAACCTCCCCAAATGACCCCATTTTGGAAAGTAGACATCCCAAGGAAATTGCTGAGAGGCATGTTGAGCCCATTGAATTTTTTTTTTGTCCCAAGTGATTGAATAATGACAAAAAAAAATAAAAATTACAAAAAGTTGTCACTAAATGATATATTGCTCACACATGCTATGATTATATGTGAAATTGCACCCCAAAATACATTTTGCTGCTTCTACTGAGTATGGGGATACCACATGTGTGGGACTTTTTAGGAGCCTAGCCCCGTACGGGACCCCGAAAACCAAGCACCGCGTTCAGGATTTCTAAGGGCACAAATTTTTGATTTCACTCCTCACTACCTATCACAGTTTCGAAGGCCATACAATGCCAAAATAGCACAAAACCCCCCCAAATGACCCCATTTTGGAAAGTAGACACCCAAGCTATTTGCTGAGAGGCATGGTGAGTATTTTACAGCTCTCATTTGTTTTTGAAAATGAAGAAAGAAAATAATTTTTTTTTTTTTTTTTTTCAAATTTCAAAACTTTGTGACAAAAAGCGAGATCTGCGAAATACTCACCATACCGCTCAGCAAATAGCTTGGGGTGTCTACTTTCCAAAATATGGTCATTTGGGGGGGGGGTTGTGCCATCTGGGCATTCCATGGCCTCCGAAACTGTGATAGGCAGTGAGGAGTGAAATCAAAAAATTACACCCTAATGCCGCGTACACACGATCGTTTTTCATGCCGTTAAAAATGCCATTTTTAAAAATGGCCATCAAAACCGATCATGTGTATGCTCCAGAGCATTTTTAACGGCGTGAAAAACGGGCATTAAAAATTTTGCACATGCTCTATTTTTTCACGTCGTTTTTCATGTCGTTTTTCATGTCGTTTTTTTTAACGACGTGAAAAACGATAGTGTGTATGCTTTTACGAGGTGAAAAAAACGAGCATGCTCAGAATCAAGTATGAGACGGGAACGCTCGTTCTGGTAAAACTAGCGTTCGTAATGGAGATAGCACATTCGTCACGCTGTAACGGACTGAAAAGCACGAGGCTGAAAAGCGCGAATCGCCGCTCAACAAAGTTTACTAACATGAAGGGTGGCGCCATTCGAATGGAACTTCCCCTTTATAGTTCCGTCATACGTGTTGTACGTCACCGCGCTTTGCTCGAGCGTTTTTTTTAATGATCGTGTGGATGCAAGACAGGCTTGAGAGGAAACAAGAAAAAAAAACGACGAGAAAAACGTCGGTTTAAAAAATGGCATGAAAAACGATCGTGTGTACGCCGCATTAGAAAGCCTGAAGGCGGTGCTTGGTTTTTGGGGTCCCGTACGTGGCTAGGCTCCCAAAAAGTCTCACACATGTGGTATCCCCGTACTCAGGAGAAGCAACAGAATGTATTTTGGGGTGTAATTCCACATATGCCCATGGCATGTTTGAGCAATATATCATTTAGTGACAACTTTGTGCAAAAAAACCTAAAAAAAATATTTTTTCCGCAACTTGCGTCAACATATTAAATATTCAATGGACTCGACATGCCTCTCAGTATATACTGTAGCTTGGGGTCATTTGGGGGGGTTTGAACTGTCCTGGCATTTTATACACAACATTAGGAAGCTTACATCCACTCTTCTAACCACTTGAAGACAAAGCCCTTTCTGACACTTTTTGTTTACATGAAAACATTTTTTTTTTGCAAGAAAATTATGTTGAACCCCCAAACATTATATATTTTTTTTAAAGCAAAGGCCCTACAGATTAAAATGGTGGATGTTGTATTTTTTTTTCCATACAGTATTTGCGCAGCGATTTTTCAAACGCATTTTTTTGGGGAAAAATACACTTTTTTTAATTTTAATGCACTAAAATACACTATATTGCCCAAATGTTTGATTAAATAAAAAAGATGATTTTAGGCCGAGTACATAGATACCAAACATGACATGCTTTAAAATTTCGCACAAACGCGCATTGGCGACAAACTACATACATTTTTAAAAGCCTTTAAAACCTTTACAGGTTACCACGTTAGATTTACAGAGGAGGTCTACTGCTAAAATGACTGCCCTTGATCTGACCTTCGCGGTGATACCTCGCATGCATGGTGCAATTGCTGTTTACATATGACGCCAGACCGACGCTTGCGTTCGCCATTGCGCAAGAGCAGGGCAGGACAGGGGTGTTTTTTGTTTTTTTTTATTATGAATTTTTCTTTTTTCTTTTATTTTTAAACTGTTCCTTCCATATTTTTTGTTTATCATTTTTTATTGTTATCTCAGGGAATGTAAATATCCCCTATGATAGCAATAGGTAGTGACAGGCACTCTTTTTTTGAAAAAACTGGGGTCTATTAGGCCCTAGATCTTTCCTCTGCCCTCAAAGCATCTGACCACACCGATCTTGGGAAAATGCTTTCCCAATTTCCCAATGGCGCTTTTTATATCCGGGGGGGGGGAGACATTCCCTCCCACTGCTTGTAAAAGCAGTCCAGAGTCTAATTAGCCACTAGGATTGCTTTTACATGAAAGCCGGCCACTGGCTGAAAAGAATGATACCAAGATGATACCTAAGCCCGCAGGCATCAATCTGGTATAACCATTCAAAGTCCAGCAACATACCAGTACGTTGCTGGTCCTTGTTGGACATGTATTGTAATCTTTTTTTTCATGCAGCCTGTTGGCTGAACGAAAAAAAGAGATTGATCGGTGGGTATGCCCACCATTAGAATACCGCCATTCATCCACCCACTTCTAATGATGGGCATACATGCACCATTTATATATGCCGAAGCATGGGGGCATCCTCCCGCAAAAGTTATGCCGCACACACATGGTCGGACTTTTCCACGGGCAAGCCTCCGTCGGAATTTCGACCGTATGTACGCGGCATTAGGAGCAAAATCGCTCCACCGCCCCTGCTGCCCCCATGCTTCAGCATATATGCTTTTTTTTAAACTGTGGTGGTGAAATCACCTCCTGCAGCACTGGAGTCGCAGGGATCAGGCCTGTCTCTGCGAACGCTGCAGTTATGTGTGTTGTGTTTTGTAAGTTACAGTGATCGATCGATACTGCACTTGGGTGGCCTGGGCTGGACGGAGGGGCAAAACGCAGGTGCTAGCAGGTATCTGGGCTGATCCCGCTAACACTGCGTTTTTGGGAACCCTAAATTGCTGGGGACGCTAGTATAGATCTGATCAGATCAGATATTGATCTGTTCAGATACTATACCACTAAGGGAGGTGTATGCTTCACGCATGGGTGTTAGCACTACTGGCACTAACCTGACGCTGCCTGGGGTGTGACGCAGACCCTCTGTGATGCTAAAACCTAATTGATATCACCCGCCGGGCGATCAGGGGGTTAAACCTTTATTGGGGTATATACGGCTGGTGCCCTGACACTATAAAAAGCAAACTAACTAACCAGCGTCACCCGTAACACTTATATGGAGATCACTAGTGAAAGGGTTAACTAGGGGCAATCAGGGGGTTAAACCTTTATTAGGTAATATATGGGGGCACCCGACGCTATAAAAACCTGCGGCGAACCTAAAAAAAATAACTGGCTATCTATCGGCATCACCGACACTAAAACAGCAATCAGAAAAACGATCGCTTAGTGACACTGGCAAAATGGGGTGAAAGGGTTACCTGGGGGGGCTATCAAGGGGTTAAACCTTTATTAGGTAATATATGGGGGTACCCGACGCTATAAAAACCTGCGGCGAACCTAAAAAAAATAACTGGCTATCTATCGGCATCACCGACACTAAAACAGCAATCAGAAAAACGATCGCTTAGTGACGGCAGTGCTAGGGGGTGAAAGGGTTACCTGGGGGGGCGATCAAGGGGTTAAACCTTTATTGGGTAATATATGGGGGTACCCGACGCTATAAAAACCTGCGACGAACCTAAAAAAAATAACTGGCTACCTATCGGCATCACCGACACTAAGACAGCTATCAGAAAAACGATTGCTTAGTGACACTGGCAAAATGGGGTGAAAGGGTTACCTGGGGGGGCTATCAAGGGGTTAAACCTTTATTAGGTAATATATGGGCGTACCCGACGCTATAAAAACCTGCGGCGAACCTAAAAAAAATAACTGGCTACCTATCGGCATCACCGACACTAAAACAGCAATCAGAAAAACGATCGCTTAGTGACGGCGGTGCTAGGGGGTGAAAGGGTTACCTGGGGGGCGATCAAGGGGTTAAACCTTTATTAGGGGGGGTTAGGGGGCTATACTGGACCTAAAACTAACTGCCCTGACACTTTTACAGTCACAAATGTCACTGATTGCAGTGATCACTAAATAAATGGTCACTGCAATCAGTGACACTGTGACTGGGGACTGGGGGGGTGATCTGGGGGTGTCTGAGGGGGCATGGGGGGGCGATTTATGTACCTATGTGTGCTGGTGTTAGTGTAGTGTTTGTGCACTAACCTGTGTGTCTTCTCTCATGCGGCTCTCGGTATATGTGAGCGCCGCATGAGGGATGACATCACTTCCTCCTGCCTGTGTAAACATTACACAGGCAGAGGAAGCATTTGATTCGCCAGGAGCGATCGCGAGGGGGTGGCCAGAATCGAATGGCTGCCCCCTCATCACGGATCGCTCCCGAAGCGATCCCGGCCGCTCACTGTACCAGAGGGGCGTCCGATCGGACCCCCCACCCATACAAAGGCAGACATGTACAGGTACATGATTGTGCCTGTAGGTGCCATTCTGCCGACGTATATTTACAGTGGGCGGTCGTTAAGTGGTTAAGAGGTTAAACCCAAATTCACTATCTTTAAAAGTTTAAATTAGATTCATAGGCATGAATAGGCCTTGTTCTTATGTCTCCCTAAGGGATCTGGCTGTTCCAGTCTCCCCAGGTGGTAATTCAAAGGTTTGACACTTAGAGATTAGTGATGAGCCGAACACCCCCGGGTTCGGTTCGCACCAGAACCCGCGAACGGACCGAAAGTTCGTACGAACATTAGAACCCTATTAAATACAATGGATGCGAACGTTCGAATTCTAAAGTGCTAATTATAACAACTATTATGCATGTTATTGTCCCAAAAAGGGTTTGGGAACCCGGGTTCTGCACCAGGGGACATGTATCAATGCAAAAAGAAGTTTTAAAAACGGTCGTTTTTCGGGAGCAGTCATTTTAATGATGCATAAAGTGAAAAAAAAAAAGTCAAATATTCCTTTAAATATCGTACCTGGGGGGTGTCTAAAGTATGCCTGTGAAGTGCCACGTGTTTCCCGTGTTTAGAACTGTCCCTGCACAAAATGACACTTCTAAAGGAAAAAAAAGCCATTTAAAACTGCTTGCGGCTTTAATGTAATGTCTGGTCCCGGTAATATGGATGAAAATCTTTAAGAAAAATGGCATAGCTACCCCATCACCCCCTACCCCAGCCCATTACCCCCCTTTGGGTCTTGTATGGATATTAAGGGGAACCCCGCACACAAAATAAAAAAGGCCCTATATACTCTGAACAGCCGTATACAGGCGGTGCATACAAGACAGGGACTGTAGGTTTGTTCTTATGTAGAATCTGTTTGTAATTTTGAACAGGTACATTGTTTAAGTGTAGCTCCAGCCCAAAAATCTATTTTTAAACTTTTTGGAAAACATAGGTAAGGGTTATCACCCCTGTAACATTTGTTTTGCTGTCTGTGCCCCTGTTCAGAACATTTCACCTCACTTTCCGTCCCAATGACAACTGTTTTTGAAATGTGGTGTTTTTCTTGAAACAAGGATTGCTGATAAGGCATCAGTACAGAGGAGACACCTTTTCTCCCATATTAATTCTTACAGGAGAGAATTTTCCTTCCTAGGGGTAGATTTCCTCTCGCTTCCTGTTGTCTTCTTGCGTTTGCAAGTAGGAGTCGTTTGTAAGTTGGATGTTTGAAAGTAGGGACCTGCCGTATATACTCTGCAGAAATAGGTCCCTTAGTTGTTGGTGTTGGCACAACACTGTAAGCACTCACAGTTACTCTTGGTTGGTGCTGGAACGCCCTGCTGTCAACTATTATATCAGGAATTTTAATTACATATAATTGTTGAACAGTGGTAGTAAAAATTGGGCCTTTGATGGTGGTGCTGGTGCCACAACACTGTAAGCCCTGACAGTTACTCTTGGTGGGTGCAGCAATGGGCCCTGCTGTGAATTATTAGATCAAGAATTGTAATTACATGCCCCTTTTGAACAGGGGCTGAAAAATTGGGCCTTTCGTGGTGGTGGTGGTGGTGGCGTTGCCACAACACTGTAAGCCCTCAGAGTTACTCTTGGTGGGTGCAGGAATGGGCCCTGCTGTGAATTATTAGATCAAGAATTGTAATTACATGCCCCTTTTGAACAGGGGCTGAAAAATTGGGCCTTTCGTGGTGGTGGTGGTGGTGGCGTTGCCACAACACTGTAAGCCCTCAGAGTTACTCTTGGTGGGTGCAGGAATGGGCCCTGCTGTGAATTATTAGATCAAGAATTGTAATTATATGCCCCTTTTGAACAGGGGCTGAAAAATTGGGCCTTTCGTGGTGGTGGTGGTGGTGGCGTTGCCACAACACTGTAAGCCCTCAGAGTTACTCTTGGTGGGTGCAGGAATGGGCCCTGCTGTGAATTATTAGATCAAGAATTGTAATTACATGCCCCTTTTGAACAGGGGCTGAAAAATTGGGCCTTTCGTGGTGGTGGTGGTGGTGGTGGCGTTGCCACAACACTGTAAGCCCTCAGAGTTACTCTTGGTGGGTGCAGCAATGGGCCCTGCTGTGAATTATTAGATCAAGAATTGTAATTGCATGCCCCTGTTGAACAGGGGCTGAAAAATTGGGCCTTAGGCACTGGTGGCACAACACTACAACCCCTCACAGATACTGTACTTGGAGCACAGCAATGAGCCCTGTTGCAAAGTATTGCTTCAAAAATTGTAATGACACGCCCCTGTTAAACAGGGGCTGAAAAATTGGGCCTTAGGCACTGGTGGCACAACACTCCAACCCCTCACAGATACTGTACTTGGAGCACAGCAATGAGCCCTATGGCAAATTATTGCTAAAAAAATTGTAATTACACGCCCCTGTAAAACAGGGGCTGACAAATTGGGCGTTAGGCACTGGTGGCGGCACCCATAAACAAAAATGATCTTCCAAGCTATCATCATCAATCGTATCATTGAGGACTCGGAGGAGGAGGATAGCCAGTCAACATAACAGCACAGGCACTCAGCATCAGCATCAGTCTTGAAGGGATGTGACATGTTAAAATCAATTAGTCTGTTATATCAGCTTCAGGTGTTTGGTAGCTGGTGGTGATCCAAGACTGGTTCATCTTGATGAAAGTCAGTCGATCAACCGAGTCGGTGGACAGGCGCACCCTGTGATCCGTGACAAATCCTCCAGCAGCACTGAATGTGCGTTCCGAAAGAACGCTGGATGCAGGACAGGCCAGTAGCTCAATTGCATACTGTGCAAGCTCTGGCCAGTGATCCATCCTCAAGACCCAGTAAGCCAGAGGATTTTCGGTGGGGAAGGTGTCCAAGTCTGACCTTGCCCCTAGATATTCCTGCACCATGTTTATCAGACGCTGGCGATGGTTGCTGGAACCGATCATACTTTGGGGCTGCGGACTAAAGAATTGTCTGAACGCATCGGTCAGACGGCCACCTTCCCCACCGCTCCTTCTTTGACTGGCCGAAGCCTCAGCAACTCGTTGTCCAGGACCAGGAGTTTGTAACCTCCCAGTCTCTGGGAACGCGTTGCACAGACCTTTCTGCAAGGCCTCCCGGAGTTGTCTCATCCTCTGCTCCCTCTGCGACGGTACGATAAGGTCCGCAACCTTACCCTTGTACCGTGGATCAAGGAGAGTGGCCAGCCAGTAATGGTCCCTCTCCTTGATCCGAAGAATACGAGGATCCTTCCGCAGACTTTGCAGGATCAGGGAGGCCATGCAACGTAGGTTTGCTGAGGCATTCGCTCCGGAGTCCTCTGGGTCACTAAGGACGACATGATCCGCAGCCACCTCCTCCCAGCCACGTACAAGTCCACTGGTTTCTTGGGACTGTAAATCATCCCTAAAAGACTTCTGCTGATGATGCTGAGTGCCAGCCTCCACCTCCATGCTGACACAATCCTCCTCCTCCTCCTCCTCCTCCTCTTCCTGTGCGATGGGTGGGACAGAAGGAACACTGTCTGGGTAAAGGGGGCCTTGAGAGGCAAGGAAGTCCTCCTCTTCCTGCCTCTGTTCTGCCTCAAGTGCCCTGTCCATTATTCCACGCAGCGTGTGCTCCAACAGGTGGACAAGAGGTACAGTGTCACTGATGCATGCACTGTCACTGCTCACCATCCTCGTGGCCTCCTCAAATGGTGCCAGGACAGTGCATGCATCCCTGATCATGCCCCACTGGCGTGGAGAAAAAAAACCAAGCTCCCCTGACCCTGTCCTGGTGCCGTAGTCGCACAGGTACTCATTGATGGCCCTCTGCTGCGTGTGCAGCCGCTGCAGCATGGCCAACGTTGAGTTCCACCTGGTGGGCATGTCACATATAAGGCGGTTCTTGGGCAGGTTCAACTCCTTTTGCAGCTCAGCCAGGCGAGCACTGGCATTATAAGATCTGCGGAAATGCACACAGACTTTCCTGGCCTGCCTCAGGACATCCTGTAAGCCCGGGTACCTGCCCAAGAACCGCTGCACCACCAGGTTAAGGACGTGAGCCACACAGGGCACATGGGTCAGTTGTCCCTGTCAGAGGGCGGAGAGGAGGTTGGTGCCATTGTCGCAAACCACCATTCCTGGCTTAAGCTGGCGTGGCGTCAACCACCTCTCGGCCTGGCCCTGCAGAGCAGACAGGACCTCTGCCCCAGTGTGGCTTCTGTCCCCCAAACACACCAGCGCAAGCACGGCATGGCATCTTTTTGCCTGCGTACTTGCGTAGCCCCGTGAACGGCTACGGAGCACCGCTGGTTCATAGGACAAACCACAGGAAGAGGCCATGGAGGAAGAAGAAGAGGAGGGGGTGGAGGAGAGAGGTGTGTCACAACCAGTAGTAGCATTTTGGAGGCGTGGCGGTGGAACAACCTCCAACACTACTGCACCTTGTCCTGCATCCTTCCCAGCTGCCAAAAGAGTGACCCAATGGGCCGTGAAAGAAAGGTAACGTCCCTGTCCATGCCTGCTGGACCATGAGTCAGCGGTAATATGCACCTTACCGCTGACCGCCCTGTCCAGCGAGGCCAAGACATTGCCTTCCACATGCCGGTAGAGAGCCGGAATAGCCTTCCGTGAGAAAAAGTGGCGTTTGGGAACCTGCCACTGAGGAACCGCACATTGCACAAACTCACGGAAGGGGGCCGAGTCTACCAACTGAAAAGGCAGCAGTTGAAGCGCTAGCAATTTATCCAAGCTAGCATTCAACCGCTGGGCATGTGGATGGCTGGGAGTGAACTTCTTTCGACGGTCCAGCAGCTGGGGCAGGGAAATTTGCCTGCTAGAATCGGACGTCGGTGTACTGCTAGCAGAGTGGCCGCAAGTACTTGGCTGTGACACACCTAATTCTACACCTTCATTCCTCTCAGTGCATGTTTCAGAGAGGACTGAAGTTATAGTGGGGTTGGAGATCCCAGCTGATGCGGTGCAAGGAGAGGTCCGCTTTGTTCTTTGGTGTGGGTCTTTGAGGTAGGCTTGCCAACGAGCTGCATGGCAGGTCAACATATGTCTGGTCAGGCATGTGGTACCCACGCGGCTGATGTTTTGGCCACGCGATATACGCTTGAGACATATGTTGCAAACAGCAGCTGTGCGATCTGATGCACTAGCCTCAAAAAAGGCCCACACCAAGGAACTTTTTGAATGACGGGCAGAGGCAGCGCCCTGCACAGGCGGAGCTCTGCGGTGTGATTCCGTCTGTGTACTGCCCTTACGCTGGCCACCAAAGGGCATCCTGCCTCGTTGGAGATGTGCCTCCTCCTCATCCTCCTCCTCCTCCTCTCTCCTATTAGGTACCCACGTGGAGTCAGTGACCTCATCATCCCCTCCCTCCTCATCACTGGAGCCAATCTGGCAGTATGCTGCAGCTGCTGGAACATGACTGCCAGATTGGTGTCCTTGAGCATCCCCTCTGTCTGCTCTCACGCTACTGCCTTCCTGTAGCTGGGTTTCATCATCAGACCCTTCGAAACGCTGGGCATCCTCCTGGAGCATGTACCCAACACTGTGCTCAAACAGTTCGGGGGACTCCTCAGGAGGAGGACATGGTGGGTCTAGGGAAGGAGTGACTGATGATGAGTCTGACATTGATACCAGGGAAGAGGACGCTTTGGCAGCTGCTTTGCCAGTACCCTGAGCCTGGGTGAGAGAGGATGAGGAGGAGGAGGAGGGCTTGGTCATCCACTCTACCAAGTCTTCGGCATGATGTGGCTCAACATGTCCAGCTGCCGAAAAGAAGGACAAGCGTGTCCCATGGCCATGTGCTGATGACAATGCACCGCGTCCACGACCAGCACTGTTGCCCCCAGACACAGAGCCTGCTTGCCCTCTTTTATTGCCTCCTGACTGTCTGCCTCTCCTTGTTTGCCTTCCAGACATTCTAATAGATGGCCTGCAGGGAGATGGGAAAAAAGCAATAAGGGCTACCTTCAGGTGTCCTTCTCTGTCCCTTTACTTAAGGATTTCTAAATATGGTTGAGGATGATTGCTTTTGCACAGAATAGCACAACGACAATTTCCCTGACTGTCCAAAAAACAAGGATTTCAAAGATGGTTGATGAGGAATGCTTTAGCACACTATAGCACAAGGAGAATTCCCCTCACTTTCCTTCTTTGTCACTAGAAACAAGGATTCGCACAGTGAAAGAAACTGACACTCTCCCTACCTAGAGTTTTCTGTCCCTAGAAAAAATGTTTTTTTAAAGCACACTATAGCACAAGGAGAATTCCCCTCACTTTCCTTCTTTGTCCCTAGAAACAAGGACTCGCACAGTGAAAGAAACTGACACTCTCCCTACCTAGAGTTTTCTGTCCCTAGAAAAAATGTTTTTTTAAAGCACACTATAGCACAAGGAGAATTCCCCTCACTTTCCTTCTTTGTCCCTAGAAACAAGGACTCGCACAGTGAAAGAAACTGACACTCTCCCTACCTAGAGTTTTCTGTCCCTAGAAAAAATGTTTTTTTAAAGCACACTATAGCACAAGGAGAATTCCCCTCACTTTCCTTCTTTGTCCCTAGAAACAAGGACTCGCACAGTGAAAGAAACTGACACTCTCCCTACCTAGAGTTTTCTGTCCCTAGAAAAAATGTTTTTTTAAAGCACACTATAGCACAAGGAGAATTCCCCTCACTTTCCTTCTTTGTCCCTAGAAACAAGGACTCGCACAGTGAAATAAACTGACACTCTCCCTACCTAGAGTTTTCTGTCCCTAGAAAAAATGTTTTTTTAAAGCACACTATAGCACAAGGAGAATTCCCCTCACTTTCCTTCTTTGTCCCTAGAAACAAGGACTCGCACAGTGAAAGAAACTGACACTCTCCCTACCTAGAGTTTTCTGTCCCTAGAAAAAATGTTTTTTTAAAGCACACTATAGCACAAGGAGAATTCCCCTCACTTTCCTTCTTTGTCCCTAGAAACAAGGACTCGCACAGTGAAAGAAACTGACACTCTCCCTACCTAGAGTTTTCTGTCCCTAGAAAAAATGTTTTTTTAAAGCACACTATAGCACAAGGAGAATTCCCCTCACTTTCCTTCTTTGTCCCTAGAAACAAGGACTCGCACAGTGAAAGAAACTGACACTCTCCCTACCTAGAGTTTTCTGTCCCTAGAAAAAATGTTTTTTTAAAGCACACTATAGCACAAGGAGAATTCCCCTCACTTTCCTTCTTTGTCCCTAGAAACAAGGACTCGCACAGTGAAAGAAACTGACACTCTCCCTACCTAGAGTTTTCTGTCCCTAGAAAAAATGTTTTTTTAAAGCACACTATAGCACAAGGAGAATTCCCCTCACTTTCCTTCTTTGTCCCTAGAAACAAGGACTCGCACAGTGAAAGAAACTGACACTCTCCCTACCTAGAGTTTTCTGTCCCTAGAAAAAATGTTTTTTTTAAAGCACACTATAGCACAAGGAGAATTCCCCTCACTTTCCTTCTTTGTCCCTAGAAACAAGGACTCGCACAGTGAAATAAACTGACACTCTCCCTGCCTAGAGTTTTCTGTCCCTAGAAAAAATGTTTTTTTAAAGCACACTATAGCACAAGGAGAATTCCCCTCACTTTCCTTCTTTGTCCCTAGAAACAAGGACTCGCACAGTGAAAGAAACTGACACTCTCCCTACCTAGAGTTTTCTGTCCCTAGAAAAAATGTTTTTTTAAAGCACACTATAGCACAAGGAGAATTCCCCTCACTTTCCTTCTTTGTCCCTAGAAACAAGGACTCGCACAGTGAAAGAAACTGACACTCTCCCTACCTAGAGTTTTCTGTCCCTAGAAAAAATGTTTTTTTAAAGCACACTATAGCACAAGGAGAATTCCCCTCACTTTCCTTCTTTGTCCCTAGAAACAAGGACTCGCACAGTAAAACACACTGACACTCTCCCTACCTATCCTTCTCTTTCCCTAAACTAAAGGAATCCAGGTTAAGCAAGAAAGAAATAAATGTCACTGTCCCTGCCTATGCTTGTCTTTCCCTGCTCCGGAACACACTACACTAGGCCGCCGTGCTGGCGGCCTTTTATAGTGTGGGGCGTGTACTAAACACCCTCAGCAATAATTGGCCACAGGCATCCTGCCTGTGGCCAATCATTGCTCTCCTCGCTGCCGGCGCTGTGATTGGCCAAGCATGCGGGGTCACAGTGCATGCTTGGCCAATCGCAGCGCCTGGATGACACTGCGATGGCGTAGTGCATTGTGGGCCGTTCGCGTCACTCGAATTTGGCGCGAACGGCCCAAATCGTTCGATCTTCGTCGAACGATCGAACAGCCGATGTTCGAGTCGAACGTATGTTCGACTCGAACGCGAAGCTCATCCCTATTAGAGATAAGGGGGGTGTTGGTACGGGCTAACACAAACTGTGTAGTATTGTTTCTGTATAACAAGATCATAGGGCTTATTCACAAATAAGCTGTTGTACTGTATATCTTAAAATGGTTCTTTCAAATATCTTAACAATGTATCTATACTAGAGAAAAAAATTAAAAATATGGACAGCCGCACTCCAAAAAACCTTTGACGGTCGCCTTTATTGTAAAAAATGGAAGATCACACCAAAAATCATCACAGCATAGCCGGGGTAACATGCTTAACTATGATTAAGCACTGACCTTCAGTGTGAAACATGTAAACTGTTACCCCGGCTATGCTGTGATGATTTTTGGTGTGATCTTCCATTTTTTACAATAAAGGTGACCGTCAAAGGTTTTTTGGAGTGCGGCTGTCCATATTTTTTATTTTTTTCTCTATATGCTACGTGCATTGCTGGCACCCACGGTAGTCCTGATACCACAAATTGCTGGAGCGTGTTCACCTGGAGCGGTAAAAATCTCTTTCTCTATAACAATGTATCTATACTAGTAATACATGTATAAACCCATGTATGCATATATATAGATTAGTATTAGGGAGTTGTATACATGAGATTATACTAGAGGGATAGCATTAGAAACTGCTTAAACTTACATTCCAGTGATTAGTTTCAAGGAATTTCCCAAAACATTAACAAATGGTCTGGGGTAGTGTTGATCCTAAACATTCACACCTGTAAATCTGAAGTGGAGCCGAGATGGCTGGGATACTTGACATGTGTTTGACACCCTTAGACAATTAAGTGTTTTTCTAAGCCTTGGTCAAAGGGGGTCATAAATTTTATTTGGCCTCGGTGACCCTAACATTAGGAATTATTCCTTGTACAAGATTGCCCCTACAGGTTAAAAATGACATTGTTCAAGATGGCCTCATACTTGGTTGCTAAGACAACCTTCCAAAAACATTGTCATTTGACTCGTCAGTTACGTAGTAATGTAAGATACACATCCACTTTTGGGAGTAAGATAAAAGTAGCAGCTGAGATAGCAAGGAAAAATCTCAGGAGGAAAGGAAAGAAAAGGGGAATCTAGATCTCTTGACGGAAGAAGATCTCTGAGGGAACTCACTCTCTGAAGGAAGCTGGAAGGAGATCTTGAACGCCAATATGTAGCAATGGTGAAAGAAGTCCCTCTTGGGACTTTGATTCTCAAGCAGACAGAACTCTTAACTACTGGTAACGTATAAATCTTGTATTTATACCTTTGGTAATGGAGTTGTTGTTGCATACACATAACTAAAACCATTTAAATATATATGGCAAAGCAATGTGGAATTATCTATATTTTTAACTGCAGTATAAAATAATGATAATCCAAATATTAAGACACATACCCTAATTTGGTTGTCTTTAAAAAGCTAGAGCTGAGTTGGTACAATGGTTTTATTATGATATATGTGTAAAATAAATTCTCTCTAAATTTAACATAAGTATTGATTGAATTATCTAACTGTGTAATTTGACATTTGGTCTGCACACGCTGAGAGAATAAAGAGGAGATCTGTTTGTCTTGAGAAAGATAACAGTGTTAAAGTAAACAAGAGTGTTTACACTAAAGCCGTGGAAGTCACGGAGAGACATTTTACAAGAGTTACCAAGTTTTAAATTTACAAGTATCATTTAAGTGTTGAACTGTGAATATACCTTGTCATATAGAGCTTGCATAGAAATGTATGTAAATACAGTTGCAATAAAAAGTATGCGAACCCCTTGGAATGATATGGATTTCTGCCAAATTGGTCATAAAATGTGATCTGATCTTCATCTAAGTCATAGCAATAGACAATCACAGTCTGCTTAAACTAATAACACACAAATAATTAAATGTTTCCATGTTTTTATTGAACACACCATGTAATCATTCACAGTGCAGGTGGAATAAGTATGTGAACCCCCTAGACTAATGAGATCTCCAAGAGCTAATTGGAGTGAGGTGTCAGCCAACTGGAGTCCAATCAATGAGATGAGATTGGAGGTGTTGGTTACAGCTGCCCTGCCCTCTAAAAAACACACACCAGTTCAGGGTTTGCTTTTCACAAGAAGCATTGCCTGATGTGAATGATGCCTTGCACAAAAGAGCTCTCAGAAGACCTACGATTAAGAATTGTTGACTTGCATAAAGCTGGAAAGGGTTATAAAAGTATCTCCAAAAGCCTTGCTGTTCATCAGTCCATGGTAAGACAAATTGTCTATAAATGGAGAAAGTTCAGTACTGCTGCTACTCTCCCTAGGAGTGGGTGTCCTGTAAAGATGACTGCAAGAGCACAGCGCAGACTGCTCAATGAGGTGAAGAAGAATCCTAGAGTGTCAGCTAAAGACTTACAAAAGTCTCTGGCATATGCTAACATCCCTGTTAGCGAATCTACGATACGTAAAACACTAAACAAGAATGGATTTCATGGGAGGATACCACAGAGGAAGCCACTGCTGTCCAAAAAAAACATTGTTGCACGTTTACAGTTTGCATAAGAACACCATGGATGTTCCACAGCAGTACTGGCAAAATATTCTGTGGACAGATGAAACCAAAGTTGAGTTGTTTGGAAGAAACACACAACACTATGTGTGGAGAAAAAGAGGCACAGCACACCAACATCAAAGCCTCATCCCAACTGTGAAGTTTGGTGGTGGGGGCATCATGGTTTGGGGCTGCTTTGCTGCGTCAGGGCCTGGACGGATTGCTATCATTGAAGGAATAATGAATTCCCAAGTTTATCAAGACATTTTGCAGGAGAACTGTTAAGGTATGTACTTACCGAGGCCGAGAGTGGTTCACCTTTGCGACTTGACGCACTCCACCCCCTGGAGGTGAGACAGGGAGTGGATGGTGAGAAGCGGCACCGGCTACCGGCAGGTGGTGGGTACGTGTAGACGGTCCGGTAGTGCTGAGTAGACTGAAGAACAGGCTTCAAGCAGGAACTAGCTGGCTTGGTAAAGTTCAAACAGCAGGAGACAATTGAAGCCGGTGCAGGCTGAGTCCGGGTTGCAATTGCAGAGGTAACAGTCCCGGCTGGGGGTCTAGCACAGCAAAAGGTAACAAGTCCAGAAAATACCGGGAACAAGGCAGGAGTTCAAAGGAAATGTGGAAGTCCAAAGGTACAAGCAGGAGGTCAAGGATTGTAGACAGGCAGCAGATCCGAGTCACAGGCCGAGGGTCAAACACAAGAGAAGGCAGAAGTCCGTATAACAAGCCGAGGGTCAGGTCCAAGAGAGAGATCAGAGGAATCCAGCCAGTCTGGGTCACAAGGAGATTTTCAAGGTAGTTTTCCAGAGTCTTGGATACACAGGAAAGCTGACAAACCAGCACCTTGTCAGTACAACTGGGTTTCTTTAAATAGGCCCGCCTGGATTCCTATTGGTGCGCCGCCACGCATGCGTGCACGCCGCTGCGGCGGCGCGCGCACCCGAGAACGTAGAAGCGCCGTCCCGTGCATGCGCCGAAGCATCATTCCGCCGCGCGGTCGCATTGGGCGCTGATTGGCGCTGTTGGACGGAAGATTTCCCTGACAGTGCCCCCCTCCTAGGGGCGAACTCTGGACGCCCAGACTGGACATCAACTCGGGATGTTCCTGGTGAAAGACTCTAATTAGACGGGGAGCATGTAGGTTCCTAGATGGTTCCCAAGAGTTGTCCTCTGGGGGATACCCATTCCATTTGATTAAATACTGTAATTGCCTGCCTCTTTTCCTGCAGCCCAAGATAGATTCCACCACGTACTCGTTTTCACCATCAACCTCCACAGGTGGAGGAGGTGGCTCATCCCTTCCCGGGAAGGAGCTGGAGACTACCGGTTTCAACAGAGAGGTGTGAAAGACCGGGTGTATCCTGTAGGAGTCGGGCAGTGCCAATTCAAAGGCCACAGAGTTGATTACTCGCTTGATTTTAAAAGGGCCTATGAATCTTGGTCCCAATTTCCGTGAAGGGATCGTCAATTTTGAGGTTGGTGGCGGAGAGCCATACTTCCTCCCCAACTTTGAAGATTGGATTTTCCTTCCTACCTTTGTCATAGTGTCTCTTGTAAGACTCCTGGGCGTTTTGCATCATTTCCTGAAGTGTCAGAAAATTAGATTGGACAAAGGCTATCCGATCTTGAACAGCAGGAACAGAGCTCTCCGGAATGTCATCAGGGAGGAAGGAAGGATGGAAGCCAAAGTTGGCCCAAAAAGGAGTTTGACTGGTGGCTGAATGCACCGAGTTGTTATATGCAAATTCAGCGTAGGATAATAGGGAGGACCAATCGTCTTGTGAGGCTGAGCAAAAGCAACGGAGATATTGTTCTAGGGTTTGATTGGTTCTCTCTGTCTGTCCGTTGCTCTGGGGGTGATATGCTGATGATAGGCAAATCTTGACTTCTAAAGATTTGCAAAGTTCCTTCCAGAATTTCGACGTGAATTGAACGCCTCTGTCAGAGGTGATGCTCTTAGGCACCCCATGGAGCCTGATTATCTCCTGAAAAAAGGCTTTGGCTGTATCTGCAGCAGAGGGGGTACCGATCATGGGCACCAAGTGTGCCATTTTGGAGAGGCGGTCAATTACGACCAGAATCGTGGTAAAACCTCCAGAGGGCGGTAGATCTACAATGAAATCCATGGACACATCTGCCCATGGACGTTCAGGGATAGGCAAAGGTTTGAGTAGCCCCCAACTCTTGGCTTTGGGTCCCTTATTCCGTTGGCAACGGGTACAGGAGGCAACATAGGACTTGCAATCTTGCCTCCAACCAGGCCACCAGAAGGAGCGGGAGATTAGTTCCATGGTTTTTCGGGTTCCAAAGTGGCCAGCTAGTTTGTGGTTGTGGAAAGTTTTCAGAATCAGTTGCCTTGTTTCCAGAGGGACGAAGACTTTACCTTGGGACCAGAGCAAGTCATTACGCTTCTCCAGGGAAGGGGTTACTTGGTCAGGACAATGCTTAGAGGCAGCTTTTATGGAGGTTAGTAGATCAGCCTGTGGGATGAGCAGAAAGTTTTGTGCTGATAGGATGGTACTTGGTTTCTCTGCTTGAGGGGTCTCGGGAAACATCCTAGAGAGTGCATCTGCCTTCACGTTCTTGGAACCGGGCCTATAAGAGATATGAAAGTTAAACCTGGTGAAGAAGAGGGCTCATCGGGCTTGTCTGGGTCGTAGACGTTTTGCTGTTCTCAGATATTCTAGATTTTTATGATCCGTGAATATCATGATAGGGTGAGGGGCTCCCTCCAGATGGTATCGCCATTCTTCCAGGGAAAATTTGATAGCCAATAGTTCCCGGTCTCCGACGCCATAATTACGTTCCGGAGAAGTTAGTTTACGAGAGGCAAAGGCTACTGGATGAAGAAGGGATTTGGGGCCCTGCCTTTGAGAGAGGATGGCCCCAGTGGCTGACTCGGAAGCGTCTACTTCCAGAGTAAACGGCAGTAGCGGATCTGGATGCTTCAATACAGGTGCTGATGTGAATGCGTTTTTTAGTTTATCGAAGGCATCCTGGGCTTCCTGTGACCAGTGGAAGCGGTAGCCCTGGCGTGTCAGTTTTGTTATGGTGCCACAATAGAGGAGAACCCCACAATGAACCTCCTGTAGAAGTTGGCGAAACCTATAAACCGTTGTACCCCTTTCTTGTCTGTTGGGGCTGGCCATTCCTGGATAGCTTTGACTTTCTGCGGGTCCATTGCGACCCCATTGGTAGAAATAATAATAAATCCCAGAAATTGCACAGTGGTTTTCTCAAAGTCACATTTCTCGGCCTTGAGGTAAAGTCTATGTTCTCGGAGAATAGTGAGGACCTTGATGACATGGATCCGGTGCAGTTCAAGGGAGGACGAGAAAATAAGAATATCGTCTAAGTAGACTACTAGGAAGTCGTCCAGGTGTTCACGGAAAATGTCATTGACCAGGTGCTGGAAAGTAGCTGGGGCGTTGCAAAGCCCGAATGGCATGACCAAGTATTCAAAATGACCGAACCTAGATCTAAAAGCGGTCTTCCATTCGTCTCCAGCCCTGATCCGGATGAGGTTGTAGGCCCCTCGAAGGTCCAGTTTAGAGAAGATCCGAGCTGATTGGAATCGTTGGAACAACTCCGGGATGAGAGGAAGCGGTATCTGTTTTTAATAGTAATTTTATTTAATTCCCTATAGTCGATGCAGGGCCTCAGAGTCCCGTCTTTTTTTTCAACGAAAAAGATTCCGGCACCGGCTGGGGAAGAAGAGAGGCGAATGAATTTCTTTTCCAGATTTTCCTCAATGTAGGCCTTGAGGGCCTTCAACTCAGATTCGGACAAGGGAAAGATGCGGCCGAATGGAATTTTGGAGCCAGGCAGAAGGTCAATGGGGCAATCGTAGCGCCGATGTGGTAGTAGGCGGTCGGCCTGCTGTTTGTCGAAGACATCCCGGAATTCCAAGTATGCTGATGGAACATGTGGTAGGTTATCCGTTTGAGGGGTTAAAGTAGCACAGACAGTTGGAAGTGCGGAGAGACAGTGTTGGGAACAATACGAAGAAGTGAAGTTAACTTCCCTTTTGGCCCAGTTTATATGAGGCTCATGTGCTTGCAGCCAAGGGAGGCCCAGGATGATGGGGAACATGGGAGATGGGATGAGGTCAAATCGGAGGTATTCTTGGTGGCCTGAATCCGTGATAGCAAGGACGGGTTTTGTTTCTTGCGTAATTACCCCTGAACGAGGCAGGGATCCATCCGCCAGACGAACCTGAAGATAACGGTCCTTGGTTTGCAGAGGAAAGTGAAGTTGGGAAGCAAGTGAAGAGTCCAGAAAGCAGCTGCAGGCTCCTGAATCAATAATCGCCGGTAGGCGGGTTACTCCTGTTGGTAGCTGTAGAAAAATAGAAAGAACAACATAAGTCTGTGGTAAGCCAGAAACTTGGTAGTTCAAAGTGTCTTTGGGGGTACACTTACTAGGTCTTACTGGGCAGCTCCGAAGGAAATGGCCAGTACCCCCGCAGTAAAGACACAGATTGGCCTGACGCCTGCGCTGCTTTTCCTCAGGAGAAAGGGGAGGACGAACCAGACCAAGCTGCATGGGTTCAGGCTCGGGAGGAGAAGATGCTGTAGGAACTTGGATGGGTGGATAGGCAGGAGCTGATCAGGGCAAAGTCCAGTTCGGACGGGTAGTCTGGAAACGCTCAGAACGCCGCTCCCGCAGGCGTCTGTCAAGCTGAGTGACAGACTGGATCAAATCTTCCAGAGTAGTTGGAACACCAATCCTGGCCAGCTCGTCTTTAAGAGCCTCAGACAGTCCTTGGCGATATTGGTATTTGAGGGCCGTCTCATTCCAGCCAGTGTCAGCTGACTATTTCCGGAATTCTGCCGTGTAGTCCTCCCCCGGCCTTCTCCCCTGGGTTAAACTGTGGAGAACAGACTCAGCTGTGGCTGATCGCTGAGGATCGTCATACAGCTGCGCCATACTCTCGAAGAAGGTGTCCACGGAATCTAGTATGGGGCTGCTTTGCTCCATCAGGCCATGGGCCCAGGCCTGAGGTTCGTCGGTTAGAAGGGAGATGACGAACCCCACCTTTACCACTTCTGAAGAAAAAGTCCTGGGTTGAAGGGCGAGGTAAAGAGAACATGCGTTTTTGAAAGCCCGATATTTCTTACGGACGCCAGAAAATCGTTCAGGCAGGGGGACCCTAGGTTCAGGGGTAGCCATTACAACGGTAGGGTTTGCCTGATTTTGAGACATGGAGGCAACATTGGCAGCGGTGGCAGCTGGTGATGCTGGTCCTGTAGCTCCAGTAAGTAGCTGATAGCGGCCATCCATTTGGACATAACCTTCTTGTAATTTCTGAACCGCATCGGTTAGTGCGATGACTTGCTGACAGAGGGTCTCGAACGGTGAACGCACCCTGTTGGCCTCAGACATCTGGCTGGTTTGTACTGTTAAGGTATGTACTTACTGAGGCCGAGATGCCGAGAGTGGTTCACCTTTGCGACTTGACGCACTCCACCCCCTGGAGGTGAGACAGGGAGTGGATGGCGAGAAGCGGCACCGGCTACCGGCAGGTGGTGGGTACGTGTAGACGGTCCGGTAGTGCTGAGTAGACTGAAGAACAGGCTTCAAGCAGGAACTAGCTGGATTGGTAAAGTTCAAACAGCAGGAGACAATTGAAGCCGGTGCAGGCTGAGTCCGGGTTGCAATTGCAGAGGTAACAGTCCCGGCTGGGGGTCTAGCACAGCAAAAGGTAACAAGTCCAGAAAATACCGGGAACAAGGCAGGAGTTCAAAGGAAACGTGGAAGTCCAAAGGTACAAGCAGGAGGTCAAGGATTTTAGACAGGCAGCAGATCCGAGTCACAGGCCGAGGGTCAAACACAAGAGAAGGCAGAAGTCCGTATAACAAGCCGAGGGTCAGGTCCAGGAGAGAGATCAGAGGAATTAAGCCAGTCCGGGTCACAAGGAGATTTTCAAGGTAGTTTTCCAGAGTCTTGGGTACACAGGAAAGCTGACAAACCAGCAACTTGTCAGTGCAACTGGGTTTCTTTAAATAGGCCCGCCTGGATTCCTATTGGTGCGCCGCCGTGCGCACCCGAGAACGTAGAAGCGCCGTCCCGCGCATGCGTCGAAGCGTCATTCCGCCGCGCGTGCACATTGGGCGCTGATTGGAGCTGTTGGACGGAAGATTTCCCTGACAAGAACTTAAGGCCATCTGTCCACCAGCTGAAGCTCAACAGAAGATGGGTGTTGCAACAGGACAACGACCCAAAGCATAAAAGTAAATCAACAACAGAATGGCTTAAACAGAAGAAAATCTGGAGTGGCCCAGTCAGAGTCCTGACCTCAACCCAATTGAGATACTGTGGCATGACCTCAAGAAAGCGATTCACACCAGACATCCCAAGAATATTGCTGAACTGAAACAGTTCTGTAAAGAGGAATGGTCAAGAATTACTCCTGACTAGGGATGAGCTTCGTGTTCGAGTCGAACATACGTTCGACTCGAACATCGGCTGTTCGATCGTTCGACGAAGATCGAACGATTTGGGCCGTTCGCGCCAAATTCGAGTGACGGGAACGGCCCACAATGCACTACGCCATCGCAGTGTCATCCAGGCGCTGTGATTGGCCAAGCATGCACTGTGACCCCGCATGCTTGGCCAATCACAGCGCCGGCAGCGAGGAGAGCAATGATTGGCCACAGGCAGGATGCCTGTGGCCAATTATTGCTGAGGGGGTTTAGTACACGCCCCACACTATAAAAGGCCGCCAGCACGGCGGCCTAGTGTAGTGTGTTCCGGAGCAGGGATAGAGCAGCATAGGCAGGGACAGTGACTTTTATTTCTTTCTTGCTTAACCTGGATTCCTTTAGTTTAGGGAAAGAGAAGGATAGGTAGGGAGAGTGTCAGTGTGTTTTGTGCTTGTGCTATATTGTGCTTAAAAAAACATTTTTTCTAGGGACAGAAAACTGTAGGTAGGGAGAGTGTGTCAGTTTCTTTCACTGTCAAAGTCCTTGTTTCCAGGGACCTGGAAGGACAGTGAGTGAATTCTCCTTGTGCTATATTGTGCTTAAAAAAAACATTTTTTCTAGGGACAGAAAACTGTAGGTAGGGAGAGTGTGTCAGTTTCTTTCACTGTCAAAGTCCTTGTTTCCAGGGACCTGGAAGGACAGTGAGGTAATTCTCCTTGTGCTAAATTGTGCTTAAAAAAAACATTTTTTCTAGGGACAGAAAACTGTAGGTAGGGAGAGTGTGTCAGTTTCTTTCACTGTCAAAGTCCTTGTTTCCAGGGACCTGGAAGGACAGTGAGTGAATTCTCCTTGTGCTATATTGTGCTTAAAAAAAACATTTTTTCTAGGGACAGAAAACTGTAGGTAGGGAGAGTGTGTCAGTTTCTTTCACTGTCAAAGTCCTTGTTTCCAGGGACCTGGAAGGACAGTGAGGTAATTCTCCTTGTGCTAAATTGTGCTTAAAAAAAACATTTTTTCTAGGGACAGAAAACTGTAGGTAGGGAGAGTGTGTCAGTTTCTTTCACTGTCAAAGTCCTTGTTTCCAGGGACCTGGAAGGACAGTGAGGTAATTCTCCTTGTGCTAAATTGTGCTTAAAAAAAACATTTTTTCTAGGGACAGAAAACTGTAGGTAGGGAGAGTGTGTCAGTTTCTTTCACTGTCAAAGTCCTTGTTTCCAGGGACCTGGAAGGACAGTGAGGTAATTCTCCTTGTGCTAAATTGTGCTTAAAAAAAACATTTTTTCTAGGGACAGAAAACTGTAGGTAGGGAGAGTGTGTCAGTTTCTTTCACTGTCAAAGTCCTTGTTTCCAGGGACCTGGAAGGACAGTGAGTGAATTCTCCTTGTGCTATATTGTGCTTAAAAAAAACATTTTTTCTAGGGACAGAAAACTGTAGGTAGGGAGAGTGTGTCAGTTTCTTTCACTGTCAAAGTCCTTGTTTCCAGGGACCTGGAAGGACAGTGAGGTAATTCTCCTTGTGCTAAATTGTGCTTAAAAAAAACATTTTTTCTAGGGACAGAAAACTGTAGGTAGGGAGAGTGTGTCAGTTTCTTTCACTGTCAAAGTCCTTGTTTCCAGGGACCTGGAAGGACAGTGAGTGAATTCTCCTTGTGCTATATTGTGCTTAAAAAAAACATTTTTTCTAGGGACAGAAAACTGTAGGTAGGGAGAGTGTGTCAGTTTCTTTCACTGTCAAAGTCCTTGTTTCCAGGGACCTGGAAGGACAGTGAGGTAATTCTCCTTGTGCTAAATTGTGCTTAAAAAAAACATTTTTTCTAGGGACAGAAAACTGTAGGTAGGGAGAGTGTGTCAGTTTCTTTCACTGTCAAAGTCCTTGTTTCCAGGGACCTGGAAGGACAGTGAGTGAATTCTCCTTGTGCTATATTGTGCTTAAAAAAAACATTTTTTCTAGGGACAGAAAACTGTAGGTAGGGAGAGTGTGTCAGTTTCTTTCACTGTCAAAGTCCTTGTTTCCAGGGACCTGGAAGGACAGTGAGGTAATACTCCTTGTGCTAAATTGTGCTTAAAAAAAACATTTTTTCTAGGGACAGAAAACTGTAGGTAGGGAGAGTGTGTCAGTTTCTTTCACTGTCAAAGTCCTTGTTTCCAGGGACCTGGAAGGACAGTGAGGTAATTCTCCTTGTGCTAAATTGTGCTTAAAAAAAACATTTTTTCTAGGGACAGAAAACTGTAGGTAGGGAGAGTGTGTCAGTTTCTTTCACTGTCAAAGTCCTTGTTTCCAGGGACCTGGAAGGACAGTGAGGTAATTCTCCTTGTGCTAAATTGTGCTTAAAAAAAACATTTTTTCTAGGGACAGAAAACTGTAGGTAGGGAGAGTGTGTCAGTTTCTTTCACTGTCAAAGTCCTTGTTTCCAGGGACCTGGAAGGACAGTGAGGTAATTCTCCTTGTGCTAAATTGTGCTTAAAAAAAACATTTTTTCTAGGGACAGAAAACTGTAGGTAGGGAGAGTGTGTCAGTTTCTTTCACTGTCAAAGTCCTTGTTTCCAGGGACCTGGAAGGACAGTGAGGTAATTCTCCTTGTGCTAAATTGTGCTTAAAAAAAACATTTTTTCTAGGGACAGAAAACTGTAGGTAGGGAGAGTGTGTCAGTTTCTTTCACTGTCAAAGTCCTTGTTTCCAGGGACCTGGAAGGACAGTGAGTGAATTCTCCTTGTGCTATATTGTGCTTAAAAAAAACATTTTTTCTAGGGACAGAAAACTGTAGGTAGGGAGAGTGTGTCAGTTTCTTTCACTGTCAAAGTCCTTGTTTCCAGGGACCTGGAAGGACAGTGAGGTAATTCTCCTTGTGCTAAATTGTGCTTAAAAAAAACATTTTTTCTAGGGACAGAAAACTGTAGGTAGGGAGAGTGTGTCAGTTTCTTTCACTGTCAAAGTCCTTGTTTCCAGGGACCTGGAAGGACAGTGAGTGAATTCTCCTTGTGCTATATTGTGCTTAAAAAAAACATTTTTTCTAGGGACAGAAAACTGTAGGTAGGGAGAGTGTGTCAGTTTCTTTCACTGTCAAAGTCCTTGTTTCCAGGGACCTGGAAGGACAGTGAGGTAATTCTCCTTGTGCTAAATTGTGCTTAAAAAAAAACATTTTTTCTAGGGACAGAAAACTGTAGGTAGGGAGAGTGTGTCAGTTTCTTTCACTGTCAAAGTCCTTGTTTCCAGGGACCTGGAAGGACAGTGAGGTAATTCTCCTTGTGCTAAATTGTGCTTAAAAAAAACATTTTTTCTAGGGACAGAAAACTGTAGGTAGGGAGAGTGTGTCAGTTTCTTTCACTGTCAAAGTCCTTGTTTTCAGGGACCTGGAAGGACAGTGAGGTAATTCTCCTTGTGCTAAATTGTGCTTAAAAAAAACTTTTTTTCTAGGGACAGAAAACTGTAGGTAGGGAGAGTGTGTCAGTTTCTTTCACTGTCAAAGTCCTTGTTTCCAGGGACCTGGAAGGACAGTGAGGTAATTCTCCTTGTGCTAAATTGTGCTTAAAAAAAACATTTTTTCTAGGGACAGAAAACTGTAGGTAGGGAGAGTGTGTCAGTTTCTTTCACTGTCAAAGTCCTTGTTTCCAGGGACCTGGAAGGACAGTGAGTGAATTCTCCTTGTGCTATATTGTGCTTAAAAAAAACATTTTTTCTAGGGACAGAAAACTGTAGGTAGGGAGAGTGTGTCAGTTTCTTTCACTGTCAAAGTCCTTGTTTCCAGGGACCTGGAAGGACAGTGAGGTAATTCTCCTTGTGCTAAATTGTGCTTAAAAAAAACATTTTTTCTAGGGACAGAAAACTGTAGGTAGGGAGAGTGTGTCAGTTTCTTTCACTGTCAAAGTCCTTGTTTCCAGGGACCTGGAAGGACAGTGAGTGAATTCTCCGTGTGCTATATTGTGCTTAAAAAAAACATTTTTTCTAGGGACAGAAAACTGTAGGTAGGGAGAGTGTGTCAGTTTCTTTCACTGTCAAAGTCCTTGTTTCCAGGGACCTGGAAGGACAGTGAGGTAATTCTCCTTGTGCTAAATTGTGCTTAAAAAAAAACATTTTTTCTAGGGACAGAAAACTGTAGGTAGGGAGAGTGTGTCAGTTTCTTTCACTGTCAAAGTCCTTGTTTCCAGGGACCTGGAAGGACAGTGAGGTAATTCTCCTTGTGCTAAATTGTGCTTAAAAAAAACATTTTTTCTAGGGACAGAAAACTGTAGGTAGGGAGAGTGTGTCAGTTTCTTTCACTGTCAAAGTCCTTGTTTCCAGGGACCTGGAAGGACAGTGAGGTAATTCTCCTTGTGCTAAATTGTGCTTAAAAAAAACATTTTTTCTAGGGACAGAAAACTGTAGGTAGGGAGAGTGTGTCAGTTTCTTTCACTGTCAAAGTCCTTGTTTCAAGGGACAGAGAAGGACACCTGAAGGTAGCCCTTATTGCTTTTTTCCCATCTCCCTGCAGGCCATCTATTAGAATGTCTGGAAGGCAAACAAGGAGAGGCAGACAGTCAGGAGGCAATAAAAGAGGGCAAGCAGGCTCTGTGTCTGGGGGCAACAGTGCTGGTCGTGGACGCGGTGCATTGTCATCAGCACATGGCCATGGGACACGCTTGTCCTTCTTCTTTTCGGCAGCTGGACATGTTGAGCCACATCATGCCGAAGACTTGGTAGAGTGGATGACCAAGCCCTCCTCCTCCTCCTCATCCTCTCTCACCCAGGCTCAGGGTACTGGAAAAGCAGCTGCCAAAGCGTCCTCTTCCCTGGTATCAATGTCAGACTCATCATCAGTCACTCCTTCCCTAGACCCACCATGTCCTCCTCCTGAGGAGTCCCCCGAACTGTTTCAGCACAGTGTTGGGTACATGCTCCAGGAGGATGCCCAGCGTTTCGAAGGGTCTGATGATGAAACCCAGCTAGAGGAAGGCAGTAGCGTGAGAGCAGACAGAGGGGATGCTCAAGAAGGACACCAATCTGGCAGTCATGTTCCAGCAGCTGCAGCATACTGCCAGATTGCCTCCAGTGATGAGGAGGGAGGTGATGATGAGGTCACTGACTCCACGTGGGTGCCTAATAGGAGAGAGGAGGAGGAGGAGGATGAGGAGGAGGCACATCTCCAACGAGGCAGGATGCCCTTTGGTGGCCAGCGTAAGGGCAGTACACCGACGGAATCACACCGCAGAGCTCCGCCTGTGCAGGGCGCTGCCTCTGCCCGTCATTCAAAAAGTTCTTTGGTGTGGGCCTTTTTTGAGGCTAGTGCATCAGATCGCACAGCTGCTGTTTGCAACATATGTCTCAAGCGTATATCGCGTGGCCAAAACATCAGCCGCTTGGGTACCACATGCCTGACCAGACATATGTTGACCTGCCATGCAGCTCGTTGGCAAGCCTACCTCAAAGACCCACACCAAAGAACAAAGCGGACCTCTCCTTGCACCGCATCAGCTGGGATCTCCAACCCCACTATAACTTCAGTCCTCTCTGAAACATGCACTGAGAGGAATGAAGGTGTAGAATTAGGTGTGTCACAGCCAAGTACTTGCAGCCACTCTGCTAGCAGTACACCGACGTCCGATTCTAGCAGGCAAATTTCCCTGCCCCAGCTGCTGGACCGTCGAAAGAAGTTCACTCCCAGCCATCCACATGCCCAGCGGTTGAATGCTAGCTTGGCTAAATTGCTAGCGCTTCAACTGCTGCCTTTTCAGTTGGTAGACTCGGCCCCCTTCCGTGAGTTTGTGCAATGTGCGGTTCCTCAGTGGCAGGTTCCCAAACGCCACTTTTTCTCACGGAAGGCTATTCCGGCTCTCTACCGGCATGTGGAAGGCAATGTCTTGGCCTCGCTGGACAGGGCGGTCAGCGGTAAGGTGCATATTACCGCTGACTCATGGTCCAGCAGGCATGGACAGGGACGTTACCTTTCTTTCACGGCCCATTGGGTCACTCTTTTGGCAGCTGGGAAGGATGCAGGACAAGGTGCAGTAGTGTTGGAGGTTGTCCCACCGCCACGCCTCCAAAATGCTACTACTGGTTGTGACACACCTCTCTCCTCCACCCCCTCCTCTTCTTCTTCCTCCATGGCCTCTTCCTGTGGTTTGTCCTATGAACCAGCGGTGCTCCGTAGCCGTTCACGGGGCTACGCAAGTACGCAGGCAAAAAGATGCCATGCCGTGCTTGCGCTGGTGTGTTTGGGGGACAGAAGCCACACTGGGGCAGAGGTCCTGTCTGCTCTGCAGGGCCAGGCCGAGAGGTGGTTGACGCCACGCCAGCTTAAGCCAGGAATGGTGGTTTGCGACAATGGCACCAACCTCCTCTCCGCCCTCCGACAGGGACAACTGACCCATGTGCCCTGTGTGGCTCACGTCCTTAACCTGGTGGTGCAGCGGTTCTTGGGCAGGTACCCGGGCTTACAGGATGTCCTGAGGCAGGCCAGGAAAGTCTGTGTGCATTTCCGCAGATCTTATAATGCCAGTGCTTGCCTGGCTGAGCTGCAAAAGGAGTTGAACCTGCCCAAGAACCGCCTTATATGTGACATGCCCACCAGGTGGAACTCAACGTTGGCCATGCTGCAGCGGCTGCACACGCAGCAGAGGGCCATCAATGAGTACCTGTGCGACTACGGCACCAGGACAGGGTCAGGGGAGCTTGGTTTTTTTTCTCCACGCCAGTGGGGCATGATCAGGGATGCATGCACTGTCCTGGCACCATTTGAGGAGGCCACGAGGATGGTGAGCAGTGACAGTGCATGCATCAGTGACACTGTACCTCTTGTCCACCTGTTGGAGCACACGCTGCGTGGAATAATGGACAGGGCACTTGAGGCAGAACAGAGGCAGGAAGAGGAGGACTTCCTTGCCTCTCAAGGCCCCCTTTACCCAGACAGTGTTCCTTCTGTCCCACCCATCGCACAGGAAGAGGAGGAGGAGGAGGAGGAGGATTGTGTCAGCATGGAGGTGGAGGCTGGCACTCAGCATCATCAGCAGCAGTCTTTTAGGGATGATTTACAGTCCCAAGAAACCAGTGGACTTGTACGTGGCTGGGAGGAGGTGGCTGCGGATCATGTCGTCCTTAGTGACCCAGAGGACTCCGGAGCGAATGCCTCAGCAAACCTACGCTGCATGGCCTCCCTGATCCTGCAAAGTCTGCGGAAGGATCCTCGTATTCTTCGGATCAAGGAGAGGGACCATTACTGGCTGGCCACTCTCCTTGATCCACGGTACAAGGGTAAGGTTGCGGACCTTATGTTACCGTCGCAGAGGGAGCAGAGGATGAGACAACTCCGGGAGGCCTTGCAGAAAGGTCTGTGCAACGCGTTCCCAGAGACTGGGAGGTTACAAACTCCTGGTCCTGGACAACGAGTTGCTGAGGCTTCGGCCAGTCAAAGAAGGAGCGGTGGGGAAGGTGGCCGTCTGACCGATGCGTTCAGACAATTCTTTAGTCCGCAGCCCCAAAGTATGATCGGTTCCAGCAACCATCGCCAGCGTCTGATAAACATGGTGCAGGAATATCTAGGGGCAAGGTCAGACTTGGACACCTTCCCCACCGAAAATCCTCTGGCTTACTGGGTCTTGAGGATGGATCACTGGCCAGAGCTTGCACAGTATGCAATTGAGCTACTGGCCTGTCCTGTATCCAGCGTTCTTTCGGAACGCACATTCAGTGCTGCTGGAGGATTTGTCACGGATCACAGGGTGCGCCTGTCCACCGACTCGGTTGATCGACTGACTTTCATCAAGATGAACCAGTCTTGGATCACCACCAGCTACCACACACCTGATGCTGATATAACAGACTAATTGATTTTAACATGTCACATCCCTTCAAGACTGATGCTGATGCTGAGTGCCTGTGCTGTTATGTTGACTGGCTATCCTCCTCCTCCGAGTCCTCAATGATACGATTGATGATGATAGCTTGGAAGATCATTTTTGTTTATGGGTGCCGCCACCAGTGGCTAAGGCCCAATTTTTCAGGCCCTGTTTTACAGGGGCGTGTAATTACAATTTTTTTAGCAATAATTTGCCATAGGGCTCATTGCTGTGCTCCAAGTACAGTATCTGTGAGGGGTTGGAGTGTTGTGGCACCAGTGCCTAAGGCCCAATTTTTCAGCCCCTGTTTAACAGGGGCGTGTCATTACAATTTTTGAAGCAATACTTTGCAACAGGGCTCATTGCTGTGCTCCAAGTACAGTATCTGTGAGGGGTTGTAGTGTTGTGCCACCAGTGCCTAAGGCCCAATTTTTCAGCCCCTGTTCAACAGGGGCATGCAATTACAATTCTTGATCTAATAATTCACAGCAGGGTCCATTGCTGCACCCACCAAGAGTAACTCTGAGGGCTTACAGTCTTGTGGCAACGCCACCACCACCACCACCACGAAAGGCCCAATTTTTCAGCCCCTGTTCAAAAGGGGCATGTAATTACAATTCTTGATCTAATAATTCACAGCAGGGCCCATTGCTGCACCCACCAAGAGTAACTGTCAGGGCTTACAGTGTTGTGGCACCAGCACCACCATCAAAGCCCCAATTTTTACTACCACTGTTCAACAATTATATGTAATTAAAATTCCTGATATAATAGTTGACAGCAGGGCGTTCCAGCACCAACCAAGAGTAACTGAGTGCTTACAGTGTTGTGCCAACACCAACAACTAAGGGGCCTATTTCTGCAGAGTATATACGGCAGGTCCCTACTTTCAAACATCCAACTTACAAACGACTCCTACTTGCAAACGAAAGAAGACAACAGGAAGTGAGAGGAAATCTACCCCTAGAAAGGAAAATTCTCTCCTGTAAGAATAAATATGGGAGAAAGGGGTCTCATCTGTACTGATGCTTTATCAGCAATCCTTGTTTCAAGAAAAACACCACATTTCAAAAACAGTTGTCATTGGGACGGAAAGTGAGGTGAAATGTTCTGAACAGGGGCACAGACAGCAAAACAAATGTTACAGGGGTGATAACCCTTACCTATGTTTCCCAAAAAGTTTAAAAATAGATTTTTGGGCTGGAGCTACACTTCAACAATGTACCTGTTCAAAATTACAAACAGATTCTACATAAGAACAAACCTACAGTCCCTGTCTTGTATGCACCGCCTGTATACGGCTGTTCAGAGTATATAGGGCCTTTTTTATTTTATGTGCGGGGTTCCCCTTAATATCCATACAAGACCCAAAGGGGCTGGTAATGGGCTGGGGTAGGGGGGGGGGGTCATGGGGTAGCTATGCCATTTTTCTTAAAGAATTTCATCCATATTACCGGGACCAGACATTACATTAAAGCCGCAAGCAGTTTTAAATGGCTTTTTTTTCCTTTAGAAGTGTCATTTTGTGCAGGGACAGTTCTAAACACGGGAAACACGTGGCACTTCACAGGCATACTTTAGACACCCCCCAGGTACGATATTTAAAGGAATATTTGACTTTTTTTTTTTCACTTTATGCATCATTAAAATGACTGCTCCCGAAAAACGACCGTTTTTAAAACTTCTTTTTGCATTGATACATGTCCCCTGGTGCACAACCCGGGTTCCCAAACCCTATTTATGACAATAACATGCATAATAGTTGTTATAATTAGCACTTTAGAATTCGAACGTTCGCATCCATTGTATTTAATAGGGTTCTAATGTTCGTTCGAACTTTCGGTCCGTTCGCGGGTTCTGGTGCGAACCGAACCCGGGGGTGTTCGGCTCATCACTACTCCTGACCACTGTGCACGTCTGATCTGCAACTACAGGAAACGTTTGGTTGAAGTTATTGCTGCTAAAGAAGGTTCAACCAGTTATTAAATCCAATGGTTCACATACTTTTTCAACCTGCACTGTGAATGTTTACATGGTGTGTTCAATAAAAACATGGTAACATTTAATTCTTTGTGTGTTATTAGTTTAAGCAGACTGTGATTGTCTATTTTTGTGACTAAAGCCTCGTACACACGACCGAGTTTCTCGTCCAAAAACGACAAGAAAACTGCTGAGAGAGCTTTCTTGTCGAGAAAACCGTTCCTGTGTATGGTTTTTTGTCGAGAAAATTGCCGTGAATCTCGACGA
The DNA here is from genome assembly GCA_029206835.1 of Rana muscosa. Taxonomy (NCBI): domain Eukaryota; kingdom Metazoa; phylum Chordata; class Amphibia; order Anura; family Ranidae; genus Rana; species Rana muscosa. The sequence goes on along the minus strand of CM055117.1, from coordinate 796,728,117 downwards.
GAAAAATATAGAACCTGTTATTTTTTCTCGTCCGGATTCTCGATTTTCTCGTCGTGTTTGTCGTCGGCCTATTTTGCGACGAGAAAAACGTTTGTGTGTATGCTTTTACGAGTCTTCCAAAAGCGCGCATGCTCAGAATCAAGTATGAGACGGGAGCTCTTCTTCTGGTAAAACAAGCCTTCGTAATGGAGATAGCACATTCGTCCCGCTGTAAATTATTGCATCGTTTAAATGTTGCGCATTGAAATCTTCTTTAGAATGTTCCAATAATGAAAACTAAAGACCTTTTTTTGCTGCTGATATTCACACAGAGTTCTGACTAACTACAGGCATACCCCACTTTTAAGTACACAATGGGTTTTATTTACTAAAGCTGGAAAGCCCAAAATCAGGCTAATTTCTGCATAGAAACCAATGAGCTTCTAACCCCAGCTTGTTCAATTAAGCCTGGTAATCAAACCTGGAAGCTCATTGGTTTTTATGCAGAAGTGAGACAGATTTTGCGCTTTCCAGCTTTAGTATTGTGTACTTAAAAGTGGGGTATGCCTGTATTTTAAACCTTTTTCATGCTGATCTCATGAATATTTAGCTTTATTATATCGAGCAAGATCTCCTTAATAATTATCTTATTTTAATTTTTAATTCAGCTCTTCATTTTAAATGCTTCTTAATTTTATAGTGATCTCCATGTTTTTTTGTTTGATTTTTGTTGTGTCAAGTTTACCCCTTATTTATTTTGTTTTGAATTTTTTGACCTTCAAGTAAATTTTTTTGTGTTATCTGTCCCTTCTATTTTATTTGTTAAAATGTATCTGCCTACTCCAAAATTACATTTATAATTATTATAAAAACACATATTCAAGTATTACCGGGAAAAATAAAAACCATTTAGAGTATTCTGGTCTATAACTAAATAAATAGAAGGCAGCGCTGGAGAACCTGCTGCCATTTGTGCATCCATGGGACCCCAGAGCACACATCAACCCTGTGTGGCCCATAAAATTGGGAGCTTGAGAAGCACAACAGTTGTGAGCACAATCTGATGCTGGACTCCCAGAGGTCAGGAACAGCAGCAGGTGATATACATGTCCCAAGTCTGTGGTACTACAACAGGCTGCCTTCTGTCAGACCACAATGAAGCAAGGCCATCACTTCCTGGTCTTCTTGGAAGCCTTCCCTGCAGCCTTCCTTCTGCGTGTGGCTGGAGGCTGTGCCACTGGAGGTGTACTCGTGTCAGAAGGAGGAGAGGGAGGCGGAGGAGAAGAAGAAGGTGGAGGAGGAGGAGAAAGAGGTTGAGGTTGGGATAGCTGGGCAACCTCACATATGGCTGTGTTGGGGGTAATTCTCTCCATCACCCCCTTGTTCAGCAAGGTGATGAGCAGGGGCTCGCATAGGAGGCGTTGCTCCATGCTCATCACCTTAAACTTGGCCTCAACTAGGCTGGCAATGGCCTCTTCAGGGGATGTGGGCTCCTGGAGGGTGGCATGTGCCTCTCTAATAAGGGCCATTGCTGCCTCGCTTGTGGTCCTGTCCCTCCTGGATCTTTTAGGAAGGCGGATGGGAGGCACCTGCGATCTGGTCCTGCTACTTGGCCCAGCCACCTCCTGTGTGCCACTGGGCCCTGCCACCTCCTGGCTCACAGTGGGCCCTGCCCCCTCCTGCCTGACACTTTCCAGACCCTCCACCTGGCTGATGTCATCCTGTGTAGGAAAAAGGGACATAGTTTTAGTTTCTGGTTCATCACTTTCACACAAATTATAGCTCATGACTGTTGCAAATTTTATGTAAATCAATAGAAAAGACCCCAAACAGATTTCATTCTTCTGGCCCAAACTTGGGCCCACTACTGTCTATTGATATTGAGATCACTTTTTGTTCCCAATTTTGGGGGAGATTCACATATTATCTTATTTATCATGCATTCATTTTCTCACAATACATTTTATGGGATTCTGAAAATACTATACCTGGCTCCAGATGTCCAAATCAGGTTCTTCTAGGATGGCTGCCTCCTCTTGCTCCAGAGAAGGCTCAGGTTGGCTGCAGGGAAGTCTGGGGGGAAGACTGGACAGTGATGGCCTTGCCTCAAGCTGGTCGTTCAGAAAAGACATCCTGCTATAGTACCACAAATTCGGGACATATACATCATCTGCTGCTGCTCCTGACCTCTGAGAAGCCAGGACCTTAAAGCGCTCAGTCCTGTATGTGCCTCTCAAGCTCCCAATTTTATTGTCCACCTGTTTTGTGGTTGCTGTGGGTACCTTGGTCTGCACAAATGGGCGCAGGGTCTCCAGCGCTGCTTTCCTTACACTTTTATTCCTGTGAATGGGGTTTTTTGTCTCCCACAGAGCGGGCAGCTCCCTTACCCGGTCTATAAATTCAGCCAGGAATTCCCGGTCGCTGATAAAAGCATTCATTTTGTTTCTGCAAGCCAAAAAATAAAACAAAAAAAAACAATGTCAGTCACACAGTCTAATCTCCTGTAAATCTGATTCCCCATATATATCCTACATCAAGCTCTAGCCATTATAGGCCACCGATTTCACAAAGTTTAAAAATCACATACCTTCGTTATCACATCCGTCACTTTTCCTCCTCTCTCCGCACACCGAACGTATTATCGTCACATGTGTGCTTGCTTTATATACACCACGCATGCGTGAAACTCCACACACGTCGCTCCGCACACGTCGCCCGCCCATGATGTTAAAAGTATTAACTTTTCCCCGCCCCTTCTCTTTCTGCGCACAGACAGATATGGCGGAGTCACAGCAGGTGTCTGCTAATTCCTCAAATAACGAGGAGGAGACCAGCAGCCCAGGCCGTGAAACGTCATGATCAGGGAGGAGATTCAAGGCATCTAATATGTCTTACTCGGAGATGGCGGAGATGGTGGACATTATTGCTAAAGTCGGATTATGACGCAAAGCATGGCCCGTATACCCACCCTAATCTAAGGAAGTCCAAAATAATGAAGAAAGTAGTGAAAAGTCTGAAGAAGAATTTCAGGGTGAAACGATCAAAGGAGCAGCTCAGAAAGAGGTGGTCTGACCTCAAACTGAGGGAGCCGGAGCAGTTAAGGAGCATTAAGAGAATGCTAGAAAAAAGTGAGTACTTGTCATGTGTTCCTATTATTGTATTTCAGAACTTGCATGTTGCTCCATGTTGTTGCATTTGACAATTGTAACTTACAAAATGTCAGCGTTAGGACTTGTTTTTGCCCAGTAATCGTTCGTTACAGACACATCATTCGCCCACTATATACAATGTTTTGTGATTTTACAGGGTTCCAAAAATTTACAGAGATGCCTGTTTTTAGTGCATAAATGTTAGTACATTGTTGGCTAGATGATGTGTTTTGAACGAGAATGAAATGCAAACTTTAATCAGTGTAAAGGAGAGGACACTCAGCAGCTGTTTCCACATCTGGACTCTGTAGCACTATAGTGTGGGCCACCAAAACCACCTTTTTAGAGTGCCCCACACAGGTGTATCAGTGCATTTTTGGGGTGCCTCCATGTGTAAAAATTGTCAGCCAAAGGTGAATAGTCAAGAATCTTTATTTTTAAAAGAATGTCTTCATCTTGAAATTCCTCCCAAACAGACACTTGTACCCCACTTCCAAGCAATGTATCATGTTCATTTATTTATTCACAAATATCTGTGTGCTAAGTATACCTTTTCTTTGATTCTCATAGGGGAGAGAAGACTGGGAGGAGAACACTCCAGGGAGCACAGGAACCCCACACCTTCTAAACAACCCCAACCTCACCAAGACCCACAACCTGAGGATGTTGAGGAAGTTGAAGAGGTGGAGGAAGGAGAAGTGCAGGAAGGAGAAGTGGATAACGTGGTGGAACTGGTCACCACAACAGGTCAGTATCTGTCACCACAGCTTCAGGTAAGAGATGTAGGCCTGCAGAGTTAAAATACCTTTTTTATTTTTTTCTAGGGGATGAAAATGTTGGGGTGAAAGAAAGTACGCGTTTCTCTGCTGACAGTGCCCTACGAATCATACAGCAAGTGATGGAATGTAGTACAGAACTGGACAGAATTAAGCAAAGAATTAATGTGATGGATCAAACCTTTAATGACATCCTAGATGTTTTGGGGCGAATTCAATAGGCACAAAACACCCCATTTTTTGTTTAATATCGTTTTTCCCCCTTTTTTCAGCTTTTGGACAATCAACCAAGCCAAAATTTGAAGATGCACACAGTGTGTCAACATGTGCCATCTGCCATCAGGGGATATCCATGAACGGGTTTTGGGGGTGCAACCCCTTCCTCGCATCTCAAGTAGGTGAACTGAAGAAGGGGTTGCACCCCCAAAACACGTCCATTGATCACCCCTGATGACAGATAGCACATGTTGACTATAGGGATCAGGAGTCAAAAATCCCTTCTTAAAAAGCCTCTAAATTGTGTGCACCTTCAAATTTTGGCTTGGTCAGGGGTGCCAATACCCCATATTCTGACGGTCAGATTGAGACATTTTTCAAATAATTGAATGTCTCATATTGCCGATAGGTATACAATGTTGTAGTTTGTTGGATGCTACTGATGTTTTTGTATTTTCTTACCAAAAAAAAGGCCTGTTTCTGGGCAGGAAAAAAAAAATTAAGAGTGTTCTATTTACCATGTGTGTGAATGTGCACAGAGTAAAATGTTTGAACAACCACAAAGTGTAGCTTCTTTTTCTAATACGCTATAACCTTATTTGTGATTTTTTTTTTTTGGTGTTACTGGTGAAATGGTTGGCATTTACTAAAGGAAAATACACTTGGCACTACAAATGCACTAAGACAAACTAGGAGACTGCAAAAAAAATGATACAAAAAGTCCATGGACCGACACAGCTTCTCTATTGACAAAGTGGGTATTATCCGTTAATTAGGAGTGACTAGGCAGAAAAACTTGTAAAAAGTGTTGCATCACACCTTCTACAGTACCGCCCAGGGGGTGGACCCTCTGGGTATAACCTCTCAGTCTGCATCTCGCAGATCAGTTCGTCAAAAAGCAGTACAAACTTAAAAGGAGGGGTGGGTGCTGTGTCGGTCCATGTACTCAGAGAAAAGGATTTTACGGTGAGTAAAAAATCCTATTTACTCTTTCGTCCATGGACCGACACAGCTTCTCTATTGACAAAGTGGGACGTCCCAAAGCAGTGTCAGAGAAAAAAAACGAGGGGTGGTAACAGCATAAAAACAAACTTCACCCCAAAACACAAAACAGCACTCCTCCAACGGAGGAGTTGCAACTCTAAACAGCCGCTTGCAAAACCTTGCGGCCGAAAGAGGCATCCGAAGATGCACCTACATCAACTTTGTAGAATTTTGTGAAAGTGTGAGCGGACGACCAAGTCGCCGCTTTACATAGTTGGGAAACAGACGCTTGATGTCGGAAAGCCCAAGAGGCACCTATTGCCCTGGTCGAATGCGCCGTGACAGGAAAGGGGGGCGCCTGACCCTTTAAGGCGTAAGCCTGGATTACTATCTGTCGGATCCACCTAGAGATGGTGGCCGACGAGACTGCTTGGCCCTTCTTGGGACCAGCCACCGAAACAAACAGTGAGTCTGACTTCCGGAACAGGGAAGTAGCAGATAGGTATACTCTCAAAGCTCGGACAACGTCCAAGGAATGCAACGCCGACTCCTTAGGATTTGACGGATGAGGACACAAGGATGGAAGTACAATGTCTTCGTTGAGATGAAAAGCCGAAAGTGCGGCCGCAGCATCACCTTATCCTTGTGGAAAATCAAATAGGGAGCCTTGCAGGACAAGGCTGCCAGCTCAGAGACTCGTCTAACTGACGTAACAGCCACCAAAAAGACCAATTTCTGAGAATGTGTCAACAGGGGAATATCTCTAATCTTTTCAAACGGTGCCTTCTGAAGCACCGAGAGGACCAGGTTCAAGTCCCACGGAGGTAACGGGGGACGGACCGGAGGGGCCACATGTCGAACCCCCTGCACAAATGTACTCACGAGAGAGTGAGTCGCCAGGGGTCGCTGAAAAAAGACAGCCAGGGCAGATATCTGACCCTTAATCGTACTTAGGGCAAGCCTTTGGTCCACCCATGCTGTAAAAACAGCAGGATTCTGGAAACCAAATAGGTACGCGGATGCCATTTCATTTCCTCACACATGGAGATGTAGGCCCTCCAAGTGCGGTGATAAACCTTCCTAGAGGACGGTTTTCGAGCACTTCTCATAGTAGAGATTACTGAGTCTGACAGGCCCCGGTCTCTCAGTACCTGGTTCTCAACAGCCATGCCGTTAAAGCCAATGACTGTAAAGCAGGATGGAATATGGGACCTTGCGATAGCAGGTCCTTCCGTAGTGGTAGGCGCCAGGGGACGTCTGCTACCAGACGTACTAGATCGGCGTACCAAGGACGCTGAGGCCAATCTGGAGCGATTAGGATCATTGGAATTCCCTCTGCCTCCACTCTGCGGAGCAGAAGAGGAAGAAGCCTTAAGGGAGGGAAGGCATAGATTAGCCGATACTGACCCCACGATGCTACCAACGCGTCCGTTGCATCTGCCCATGGGTCTCTTGACCGGGCCACAAATCTCAATACCTTCCGATTTGAGTCGGGAAGCCAGAAGATCTACGTCTGGTGTGCCCCATCTTTGGCAGAGGAGTTGGAACACCTCCGGGTGTAAGGACAATTCTCCCTGGTCCAGCATCTGGCGGCTCAGGTAGTCCGCCTGCCAGTTTTCCACACCCGGAATGTACACGGCCGATAGTGCCGGTACGCTCTTCTCTGCCCACTTCAGGATGCGAGCAACCTCCGATGCTGCAGCTGAGCTTCTTGTTCCTCCTTGATGATTGACATATGCCACCGCTGTGGCGTTGTCTGACTGGATCCTGACTGGACGCCCTTGCAGTCTCTGAGACCATTTGAAGAGGCACAGCTTGATCACCCGGATCTCCAGGACACTGATCGGCAGGAGGGCTTCCTCTGGGGTCCAGCGACCTTGCGCCGACTGGACACCCCAGACTCCCCCCCCAACCTGTAAGGCTGGCGTCTGTCGTGATCACTATCCAGTAAACTGGAAGAAATTACTTCCCGGCCCTTAGAGCCGGTGCTGTCAGCCACCATACCAGGGATCTCCTGACTAGGTGGCTCACTCGGATTTGATAATCCAGAGATGAAGGGCATCTGTTCCATCTGGACAGAACTTCCTTCTGTAACACTCGAGTGTGGTATTGAGCATATGGGACCGCCTTGAAGGAGGCTACCATGAGGCCCAACACTCGCATGCAAAAACGGAGTGACGAACAATTCCTGGAAGTCAGCTGCCGTACTGCAGCCCGGAGGGTCTGCAACTTCTCCACAGGGAGGAATACCTTTGCCTCTGAGGAATCCAGAATCAACCCCAGGTACATTAGGCGTTGAGTGGGCACCAATACTGACTTTTGCGTGTTTAGTATCCAACCACAGTCTTGAAGAGTCTGACAGGTAATGGACACGCTTAACTCTAATTCTGAGCTTGAAGGGGCCTTCAGCAGAAAGTCGTCCAAGTAACCTGTGATAGTGATACCCCGCTGTCTTAGAAGTGCCAGAATTGGAGTGAGCACCTTTGTGAACGTCCTGGGTGCTGAGGCAAGGCCAAACGGGAGGGCCACAAACTGGTAGTGGTTCTTCCCGATAGCAAATCGCAGAAACCTCTGGTGTCTGGAGTATATGGGGACATGCAGGTATGCGTCCTTGATGTCCAAGGAGGCCAGAAATTCCCCCGGATGGGGAGCCGTGACTACAGATCGAACCGACTCCATCCGAAATCTTTGTACTTTCACAAAGCAATTGAGGGCTCTGAGATCCAAGATTGGCCGAACCCCCTCCTTCTTCGGCACAATGAACAGATTTGAGTAAAAACCCTGACCCTGTTCTGGAACTGGAATAACTACCCCGCATTCCAGTAGACCCTGGACCGCCCCATACAGGGCCTCCCGACGGGTCGGTAGTAGCTGGAGATTGGAGGTGATGAATCTGTCCGGTGGACAAGAGAGAAATTCTATCTTGTAGCCTGAGGAGATTACTTCGCAAACCCACCTGTCGGAGACTAGAGCAGTCCACTGAGTCACGAATTTGCGAAGACGTCCCCCCACCCGAGAGCTGGGTGGGGGCGGACCTTCATGTGGACGCAGATTTGTCCGCAGGCTTGTTGGGTCTGCGGGACCAAGGACGCTTTTGTCCTTGGGCAGGCGCTTTATCGGCCTGGGGTCTTTTCCCTGTCGCCTTAAGGGGGCGAAAAAAACGCTTGCGTGCAGTAAAGGAGGGCCCTTGCACTTGGCGTGGCCCCTTACCCTTGCTAGTTTGGGGAAGCAAAGTGCTTTTACCTCCTGTGGCATCCTTGATGATGTCATCCAGAGAAGCCCCAAAAAGTCTGTCGCCCTTAAAAGGCAGATCCAACAGGGCTTTCTTGGAAGTCTGGTCCGCAGACCAGCCCTTTAGCCAGATCAGGCGGCGTATTGCTACTGCATAAACCGAAGCTCTTGACAGCAGGGGAATAGTATCCATGTCTGACTCGCAGACAAACTTAAGGCCCTGGACCAACTGGTCGGCCAAAGTTATCTCATTAGGAGGAGCATCTCGCTCCTTTAACCCCTGGAGTAGCAATTTTGCCCATTCAGTAAGTGTCTGAGACACTAGGGCCCCTGCCAATGCCGGGCGTACTGCTGAGCCTACCACTGAGTATAGGTAGCGAGCGAGTGCTTCAGCCTTCTTATCCACAGGGTCCTTGAAAACCGGAGCCCCTTCTACTGGAATAGTGGTGGCTCTATTAAGTCTGGACACCGAAGGGTTCACTATAGGGGGAGAGGTCCATATCTTCAGAAAACTCTCCTCAAAGGGGTACCGTACTGCAAACCTCTTTGGGGCTGTAAAGACCCTCAGTGGGTTCTCCCATTCCTTGTATAAGAGTTTGTCAAAATAAGACACACAAGGGAACACCTTAGTAGTGCGGGCAGGTTTACGAAACCCAAAGGGGACTGGAGTATCTGCTACTTCTGCAGTATTTTCCAACTTTAGCGTATCCCGCACTGCAGTAATAAGGTCAGATACCAAAGCCGTCTCGCGTACTGAACTGGACTTGGAGTCCTCCTCACTTTCCGATCGGTCACGGTCTGCAGTCTCTGATGCATCAGAATCTGGGCCATGAGCCGTAGCTGGACCTGGTTCTGCATCAGAAATATCCCCAGAAGATTGCAGGGGACGGGGGCGTTTATTACCCCCTGTATTCCTGTGTGCTGCTTCCACCTTGGCAGCAAACACCTCTAGGATTGCCGACATAGCGTCCATAGACACCTCAGGGACACCAGCTGCTAAATCTGGTGTTTCAGGGGAGAAGACATCTGGCTCAGATGCCATGCTGACCACACGCTGACACCCACAGGGCTCCAGGCAAGATATCAATAGGCCACCCTCCTGTGCTGCAGAGAGGCTGGGTCACCCAGAGGACTCACCACCCTGGATAGGTACTGCTATGCTGCCATGTGCTGCGTCTGTGATGCTGTCCCCTGCTGCTGTATCAGTCTGCTTCTTTTATCAGCACTTCCTGTGTGAATTTCCGTGCCAGTGTAATGCACCCTAGAGGCCGGAGGCTCTCGCAAAATGGCTGCCAAAAACTTCTGTATGGAAGATAATGTGGGCTCCATGAAAATGGCCGCGGAGCCGAAGATAGAGGTCAAGCAGCCGTAGCCCACAAAAAGATGGCCGCCGAATGGCAATCTATAAATACAGGGTGGACAAACATGGCCGCCGATCACCTGATAGGGGCCAGTGGGTGTGGCCGAACCACAGGAAGATGGCCGCCGGGCAGTCACAAGAGGCCAAACTTGGCATGGTCCACCTCAAAATGGCCGCCGACAGCATGGAGGAGGAAGTACACACACACACACACAGGTACGCAGAAATGACATTTCTTTTAAATGTTAGTTACAGCCAGCCCCGCTCCAGTGGGACCCCTTAGGTGACCCCAGCACCCAGCAACCTTTAGCTAGAAGCCCAGGGAGGAGGGAAAGGCACGGAGAGAGGGAAGAAAGGGGCCACAACCACTTACTTGATCTCTCCAGGAATGTCCAGCTAAATCACCCAGCCGAGGCAGGGGAGTTTTACTTACCTATCCTGCATGTATTATGCTGGAAGACATTCCAAACAGATCATCGTCCGCGCACGGAAGGTGACTGTTGGCCAGGCATGCTGTGATTGGACACAAAAGGGACGATCATATGTATGCCCTGGAGCGTGACGCTCACCGGACAGGCTGCTGCGACTCGGCCGTAAGGTCAGCCGAAGCTGAGCTGTCCGATGCAAGCCTTGGAGCGTAAGCTCACCGGCCAGGCTGCTGCGACTCGGCCGTAAGGTCAGCCGAAGCTGAGCGGTCCGATGCAGGCCCTGGAGCGTAGGCTCACCGGCCACCCGTGGAGCGACGGGCATGTCGTGGAAAACCCAGCGCGTAGCTAGGGTCGGCACACGCTCGATGGCCGAAACTGGGGAGACTACAAGGATCGAGGATCCAGCCTGTCACCCAGTCGGCAGTTGATCAAAAGATCACAGGAAACAACAAATGAAAAAAAAATATATATATATTTTTTTTCCCCCGGACCAATGGGCCCGAAGGGAGCCATGTCCTACTCCTTGCTAGACAGAAAAAAACTGATCTGTGAGATGCAGACTGAGAGGTTATACCCAGAGGGTCCGCCCCCTGGGCGGTACTGTAGAAGGTGTGATGCAACACTTTTTACAAGTTTTTCTGCCTAGTCACTCCTAATTAACGGATAATACCCACTTTGTCAATAGAGAAGCTGTGTCGGTCCATGGACAAAAGAGTAATACAGATTAAACCAGAGATTTATTTGTTACTTTATCAAGAAATATTCAGACATGGCCTGGCATAGGAATTGCCCCCCTACCCGTGAAATATTCAAGACATTTCTGGCGAACCTCACGGGCATTTTGGGGGGGCAAGCCAGGATGGCCAGATTCAAGGCCCGGCAGGGTATTGCCAGTTTGAAGTCCTGCCTCAGGAACAATTGAGGCAATATAATTTGGGGATTTCCTTAGAAGAAAATTATGTAGCACACAGCAACAGAAAACAACGTAGTTAATTTTGTACTCCGCCAAGTGAATTGGAGTCATGAAAAGGCGGAACCGGCTGGCCATTATCCCAAAGGCATTCTCAATGACTCTTTGGGCCCTGGCCAGCCGGTAGTTGAACACCCTCTTCTCCGGGGTTAGGGTCCTTAGGGGAAATGGCCTCATGAGGTGCGGTCCCAGTCCGAAGGCTTCATCAGCCAAAAACGCAAAGGGGAGTCCTTCAACATTCCCTGCATCCGGTGGCAATGCAAGGTCATCACTCTGGAGACGGAGGGCAAACTCCGTCTGGCTGCTGCTACTCTTAACCTCCTGACCATGCCCTCAATCTCTGATTCAGGAATTTGGCATTCCGCTTTGGTGCTGGGCCTATGGGTTATGCAGCTGACATTCGCACCTATCTCACCAGCCTCAAACCAAGCTACATTTGTTCCAACCATATTATGGGTCTGAAGGTTATCTCTCATAATGTTAGAGGCTTTAATTCCGTGCAAAAGAGGAGGAAGGCCTTTCAAGATTATAAGCAATTGGGGGCGGACATTGTGCTCTTGCAAGAGACTCATTTTTCAGCAATGTCTCACCCCAATTATTTCGACAAATCATTTAAGTTGCATTACCACACCACGTATAGCTCTAAAGCCAGAGGGGTGGCCATATTTGTCAGAAATAATATACATTTTGAGGTCAAACATGTTTACAAGGACCCGGATAGCAGATTTTTGATACTCCAAGGTGATGTCCAGGGCAAAGCCTTTACAGTCGCTAATGTGTATGCCCCCAATCCTGCCCAGGGTTCATTTTTCAGGTCATTCATCCAAATTTTGGACAGATATACTTCCCCACACATGATAGTGGGAGGTGACTTCAATCTAGTCACCCACTCTACACTGGACAGAAGCAAGGTTACCCACTCATCTAAGGCCTTCCCCAAATCCTTGGTGAGGTCCCTGGAGACTTTCCAACTTATTGACACATGGAGGGCCCTCAACACAGGAGCTAGGGAATACACACATTACTCAGCCCCTCACGAGAGCTATGCAAGGCTAGATTACATTTTCAGCTCCCCAATTTTACTTGCCAACTCCACAGCGGCCACTATACACCCATGCCCATGGTCAGACCACCTGGTGGTTTCCTTTAAAACTTTGCATGTAGGCCTTTCCCCCCTGACAGCCTCCTGGAGGCTTAATGACGCCCTATTGACGAACCCTGACATAGTCACGCAGGTAGAGGATCAGTTGGAAGAGTACTTTAGATTGAACGATGTAGAAGACACCACCCCCCCAATTCTCTGGGCGGCCCATAAGGCAGTACTTCGAGGCCGTTTGATAGAGTTGGCCATCATCAAGAAGAGACAGAAGTTAGCCAAAATTAAATCCCTAACTCCAGACCTAGCAAAACTATACCATATACACGCACAATCCCACGCCCCGGACACTCTTAGACAAATTGACCAGAAGAGGGTGGAATTGGATACTATCCTCTCAGACCACACAGAAAAATCTATTAGATGGGCCAAAGCGAAATTCCTATTACACTCAAACGCTGCCTCGGCCATGTTCTCACGTAAACTACATCACTCCCTTCAGCCCACCCATATCTACAAATTGCGAAACACCTCTGGCCAGCTGGTCTCCCACCCCAAGGAGGTGCTTGACACTTTCACCGCATTTTACAGCTCCCTACTATCTGCCCCAGACTCTCCCCCCCTGCTGGAGTTGAGGACTGGTTGAACTCCATCCAGCTTCCGACTCTGACACACGAACAACTGACCAACTTGAATGCCCCATGCACAGAACTGGAGGTCATGACGGTCATTAAGTCGCTTAAAGCGTCAACAGCCCCGGGCCCAGACGGGTATACGGCGACTTACTATAAAAAATTTGCAGGTACGCTGGCCCCTAAATTGACTAAATTAATCAACCACGTATTGCAAGGCCACTCACTTCCCGAGGAAATGCTTGCAGCCAATATGACCCTAATCCCTAAACCTAACAAAGGTCACTCCCTCCCCCAGAATTACAGACCAATTTCAGTTCTTAACAATGACATCAAGATTCTAGGTCGTGTTCTTGCAGATAGACTAGCCCCCATTATTTCCACCCTGATTGGCCCCGACCAAACCGGATTCATCCCCTCTAGGCAAATCACAGACAACATCCGCTTGGCGACGGACATTATCCAGGATGCGGAGCTATTTTCCCGCAAGGTTCTTCTGTTGGGCCTGGATATACACAAGGCCTTTGATAGTGTCCTGTGGCCATATATGGACGCGGTCATGACTAGGTTTGGTTTTTCAGGGGAGTTTGTTCACGGATTTAAGGCACTGTACCACAATCCTCACACACGCATTAAGCTCCCAGGTTGCACCTTGGATTACTTCCCCCTGGGCAGAGGGACACGCCAGGGCTGCCCTCTGTCCCCTCTGATGTTTGCCCTGGCCATAGAACCTTTGGCGAGGGCGATCATCACTGACCCAAACATTAGGGGGTATCAGAAGGGGGGTGGGGAGTATAAGGTGAGCCTATACGCGGATGATATCCTTATGTTCCTTCAGGACCCAGTTACTTCCCTCCCTAATTTAATCTCTACACTCCAATCCTTTCACACATTTTCGGGCCTTGGCGTCAATCTCTCCAAGTGTTCGGCCCTCCCTGTCAATATCCCTCCCAGAGTCTCCTCTGCCCTTAAATCTTCTTTTGGCTTTTCAGTATCAAATAAAACCCTCCAATACCTTGGGATCCGTCTAGCCCCCACCCTAAGAGAATTATATAACGCTAACTACCCCCAAATCTTCGCCAAAGTTAGACAGTGGTTACGCCTATGGTCTACATTCCACATCAGCTTCCTAGGCAGAGTCACAGCCGTAAAAATTTCCATTTTACCGAAATTGCTTCTTTAGGGCTCTCCCCCTTTATGTATCACGTCATACACTGGTGCAAATCCAACGTGAGATTAATGGGTTTATATGGAACAATAAACACCCTAGGTATGGTGGTCTTATCACACACAGACCCTTTTCACAGGGGGGGGTTGGGGCTTCCTAACATCTGGCTGTATTACTTGTCAGCCAGGTTGGCTCAGACGGCACAGTGGCATGCCGCACCAGATAGCATCCCCTGGCTACAGTTTGAAATGTCCTCTGTCAGCCCATACTACATTCTGGGACTTCTTTGGCAGACGGGCCTTAAGCCCAGGGAACTGGGCACGCTAAACATGGTAGTGGGTCAGACAATACACCTTTGGTCCCTATATCACCATAAATTTAAACTTAGGTCCTGCAGACCCCCCCTGTCCACCTTCCTGGGATCACCCAGTTTTCCCCCTGCTTTCCGATCCCCTGAAAGCTTCCACTGGTGGGTACAAAACTCCCTCTTGACATTAAAAGCACTGTCGCAAGGCACGCATTTCTGTTCATTTACACAACTCCAAGAGCTGTTCAACGCTCCGAGAACTGAATTCTTTAGATTCCTACAAATTAGGTACTTTTTCGAATCCCTATTCACATTAAACACCAGATCCAACCTATCCCAGTATGAAGCAATCTGCCAGAATGGAGCTAGAGGCAAGGGAATGATCTCTGCAATATATATGTCACTGAATGATTCTCAGCTTCCAGTTAAGTCCTCGGCTATGGCCCGTTGGGAATCAGACCTGGGTGTGACATTCCCCCCAGAAGACTGGAGCGACATGCTACAGAATATGCACAGATGTACCCGCTCCATAGCCACTAAGGAGACAGTACTTAAACTACATACGAGGTGGTACCTCACTCCGGATAGAGTTCATAAATTCTATCCTACAATTCAGGAGATGTGCTTTAGGGGCTGCCAGAGCCCTGGCACCCTTCTGCACACGTTTTGGGGTTGCCCCCATCTGCGGCACCTATGGGGCCAGGTGGCTTCCAGCGTGGCACAGATCGCGGGCACCATCCTGGACCTGACGGCCCCAGTGTGTTTGCTCTTTGCCACTATACCGGGTCTGCCTCCCCATACCCAGAGATTAGTTAATACCATATTCTGTGCGGCCCATTGGGCCATAGCTTTGAATTGGCGGTCCCAGTCGGTTCCATGGACACAGGTACTCCAGCGGATGGAGTCTATCCGTCTTATGGAGAGGATTTACCACACCATCATGGACACCATGCAGACCTTCCACAATAAATGGGCGGCGTGGTCGACAGGAGCTGCTATACTGTGACCAGCGCTCTGCTTCTGCTCTGCTTCTTGAGATGCCGACTCTGTATGGTCGGATAGGTACCCCATATTCTCCTGCTTCCTTTGGGCCCTGGGCCTGGGGATACTAGGTGATGGTAATGACATGTGTTCCCAACCAAACTAGGAGTACATCTTTTACTTTTTCTTTTTGTTTGATACTGGGTCGGTCGAGTTATTCATACCAGGAGTGGCAGATTAAAGTTTATTTTTCAACAGGTTGTTTTCCCCTTTCTACCCATGTACCTGTCTAAGCTTTTCTTTTCCCTAATCTTTCTTTCCCTTCGTTTTTATCCTTCCATGGAGATTCTCTCTTTTTCCCCTCTATTACTGTTTCTTTCTTGATTTCTTTTAAGCATAAATAGAATTTTCTTTCTGTTTGGATCCTGGGATGCACCCGGAAGGGCCGTCACTGGGCCTGACCTCGAGTAACACATTGAGTCTCTGCCCCTTTGATTTATCCCCCTATGCCTTTCTCCTCTCGATATTATTTGTTGCGATGAAATATTTTATGCTATATATGTGGGTTGCATCCCGATAAGATACGTGCTTTTTTTTCTGTCTATACCCAATAAAAAACGTTTCTATTAAAAACTCCGTCTGGCTGAAGGATCCCCCATCGGACATCCGGCCATTCTTCCCCACATCCACATAGAGGAATTCATGCCGTGCTGACACCACCGCCATCAGAACAATGCTATGAAACCCCTTGTAGTTGAAAAAGTAGGACCCAGAACGGGGTGGCGGCACGATGCGGACGTGCTTCCCGTCAATGGCTCCACCGCAGTTGGGGAAGTCCCACCGCGTGCCAAACTCCGATGCCACAGTCTGCCATTCCTGTGGTGTGGTAGGAAGCTGTGGAGTCAAACAAGAAAAAATAAGAAAAAAAATATACTTTTGCACATAACATTGCAAGCAGATTATACAAAAATACATTCTAGACCAACATCATTCTAAAAATCATTTTAATGTGTTTTTCAAAAATCAAAATGAAGGCTCAAGTATCATATTCATCACCCCCTCTGATGGTCCATTCCAAAAATATTTGGGGGGGCTAGATGAGTTTGGGAATGCTCAAAAATAATGAGACCGAATATTTCTCTCCAAATTTTAGGGGGTGATTAGGGGGGGGTAAAGCACTACAATGGAGCTGAAGAAATACATTGGGAAGTGACTCGGCTAGGTGTGTTTGGGCACAGGATAGCATGGCAGTGGCGGTGCGTCCATAGTGGGTGCTGGAGTGCTGCCCCCTCTCTCTCCTGCGCCCGTCCATGAACCTATGTATTGTCGATGCCGCCCGCTATTCAGGTGGATGGCCCCCTGTTGTGCAGCGAACATCTGAATAACAGCGTCTTTTTTTTTAAGGGAAGTGCCTATCAGAGCCAATGACTCTGATAGGCTTGCCGATTACAGCCTGAGGGCTGTAAATGGCTTCCTAAAAGATAAGCAGGGGATGCAGGGGGGTTGCGTTCCTTGGTTAAACACTGACAGGCTCCTCTGCCAATCATGTTCACCAAGTCTGTTTACCGGTAACCTGATTGGCTGATGCAACATCGAGGGCGGGAGAAGACATCGAGGAGAGAAGAAGGATGGTGCAGACCAGAGGAAGGATGGTGCAGACCAGAGGAAGGTAAGTGCAGGGCTGGGGGGGGGGGGGGAACTGGCTGCATTTGAAGGGACAAACTGGTGGTGTTAAATAGGCACAGTCACGGAAATGTTTTTTTTTAATTTGTAAAATTTGGGGGTGGACCCCCAAAAATTTGGAACACCAGCCGCCAATGATGGAGAGGTTAGTGAAGGGAAATATGCATGGAGGAGAAAAAAGGGGCATTTAAAAGCTTCCAGCATGCATGAGGACAAAGGGGACATTCTCAGCATATTACAATCATGGTATTTAGTGAAGGATGAAAGAAATACAATACATTATCATACATGAAATACATAAAATGTGATGTAAAAGGAGAAAACTTACCCTCATATAGTCCTCCTGCAGGACTTGGATAATGGCAGAACAGGTATCTGGAATTATGACGCCCAGAGCCTGGGGGGAGATGTCTGTCGTGAACTTCAAGTCCTGCAGACTTCTCCCTGTCGCCAGGTAACGCAACGTGGCGATGAGCCTCTGCTCAGCACTGATGGCTTCCCGCATAACGGTGTCCTGCCTGGTAATATAGGGGGACACCAAAGCCAACAGATGCTGAAAAACGGGGTCAGACATCCGCAGAAAATTCCTGTAGTCCTCAGGATTATTCTCCACGATCTCCCGCAGCAGAGGCATATGGCAGAATTGGTCCCGCTGGAGCAACCAATTCTTGGTCCATGAACTCCTCCTCACCCTGTTCATGGACTCATCTTGGTCCAAAACAAGCAGACCAACACCAAGCACACGCACAGCACGAACTCGACGACGAGAACGTACCCGCGACATGGCTAGGAAATGGACGTCTGATCAGAACGTACTAAACAGAACGCACTTTAGAACAGCAAGGCCTATGAAGAACGAACTGAAATTCAGAAATGAACAGGCAAAAACGGAATGTAAAACAGATACAACCTGCCTACATGCCCTGAAAGACAATATACGAACCCACAAGCACAAACTGAACCTCAGAAAACGAACTGAAAGCACGAAGACTGAAAAGCACGAATCGTCTCTTCCCAAACTTTTACTTCACACGCGTAAACACGAGATCAGCAAAAGCAGCCCAAGGGGTTCCCGCTGTTCCCAAGGGGTGATACCATTGAAATCGATCTTCCCCTTTATACTGCGTGCTGGACGTGACCGCGCAGAACAACGACGAGATTTGGAATTGACTGTGTGTATGCAAGGAAAGCTTGACAAGAATCTCGTCAAGCTTGACAAGAATCTCGTCGAGAAAAACAACGTGTTTTTAACGACAAAAAACTCGGTCGTGTGTACGAGGCTTTAGATGAAGATCAGATCACATTTTATGACCAATTTGTGCAGAAATCCATATCATTCCAAAAGGGTTCACATACTTTTTATTGCAACTGTATTATCTGAACATTAACCATAATTTATCTCTGATTGTAGAAGTATATCCATTCATTTGTTTCATCACGAATTATACCTGATTTTAATTTGCACTGTACTTTAGCTAATAAATATATATAATATTTTAAGCAATATTCATTTCTGTTACTTGTCTTCAAACTAGCACAGATATAAAGAAATTATAATTTCTTGTTTGATATTGTAGGGAATTGGGAATCTCCCAAAATTAAGATTTGCCTATTTCCATAAGTACAATAATATATTTCAGTATAAACATTCTGATATATTTGTAGGCACTTTGCTGAGATGCGTCAATGTTTCAGACACAATCTTGGGCCCCCCCATGGTGACGGAATGCAAGAGCTATGTCACCAGCACATCAGGGAACTTCATAGGGTCAAATGTAGTGGCTGAACTACCAGTGTTGCAAAAGTCGCACTTGCGACCAGGCCCTGGTATTCCCAACTTCCTTTTGCTGTCCTGCCCCTGCTATTGACAGTGCTATTCCAGCATCTCCATCTCCATGGCAGCAGCAGTGCATTATGATCCAGTGGCAGTTATATTATGAGACAGATGGGTGTATTGGCCGGCATTATTGGTTGTAGACAGCTGAGCTTTCCACCAGTAGTCCAACAAAGGTGGCGCTGCATAGCCTTCTCTGTTGTCATAATGTCCGGGATGCAATCTAGGTGATGATTCTGATCGGATCTAATATATGGACATAAACACAATATTTATTAGAATCAAAAGTACAATCACCCATCCCAGCAGACACTGGGGCTGATTTACAAAACGTTTGCGCCATGAGTATCGGCGCATCTGCGTGCGCAATGGCTGTTTTGGTATTTACAAAACATTAGCGCCTGTAGCGCAGCCCTATTTGCCATTTACTATAGTGTTGTCGGCGGACGGGAGGAGGCGCTCAGTGCGCCACTATGGACCTGGGGCACAGCATGTTAAGATCTAAATATAAAGAAGCTGGAAGTGAGAATATAATGGGGGTGACATGGGGTGATGTGAGGAAATAACTAATATGCCCAAAATAGAGTGAGAAAGTAACTTTTTCAAAACCAGCCCGCTGCGCCGGCAAGTACGATTCGAGCTGCGGGAGGTTTTTTTGAGCTCAGCGCGCCAATTTCCCTTGTTTTCTTGCGCCAGCATCGTACAGCGGGAACCTCCAATTCAAACGGAGCGGCCGAAGAAGCAAGAAGAAGCCGGAGCAAGATGCGGACGAGAAGACTGAAGGAAGATGAAGATACAGATGAAGATAAAGATGAAGAGGAAGATGGAGGAAGAAACCCGAATGGAGAAAAGAAGAAGATGGAAGAAGAAGAAGATGGAAGAAGATGGAAGAGAGGACATTAATAAAGGAATTTGTCTAAAACCGGCTCTTGTAATTTTTTACATTTTGTCACTTTCTTTGTGAAATGGTAGGGGTACAATGTACCCCATTACCATTTCACACAGGGGGGGCCGGGATCTGGGGGTCCCCTTTGTTAAAGCGGGCTTCCAGATTCCGATAAGCCCCCCGCCTGCAGACCCCCACAATCACCGGGCAAGGGTTGTGGGGATGAGGCCCTTGTCCCCATCAACATGGGGACATCCTCCCCATGTTGAGGGCATGAGGCCTGGTACGGTTCAGGAGGGAGGGGGGCGCTCTCTCGTCCCCCCCTCTTTTCCTGTGGCCTGCCAGGTTGCGTGCTCGGATAAGGGTCTGGTGTGGATTTTTGGGGGTACTCCACGCCATTTAAAAAAAAAAATTGGGGTGGAGTTCCCCTTAAAATCCATACCAGATCTGAAGGGCCTGGTATGGATATTTGGGGGAACCGCACGCATTTTTTTTTATTTTGCGGCAGAGTTCCCCTTATTATCCATTCCAGACCTGAAGGGCCTGGTAATTGAATTTGGGGGACCCCCACGCTTTTTTTTTGTGTTATCAAAGACTTTCAATGACTTTTATCTGTATTGACGGGAACCAGCAATTCATTATAGCCGTGAGTACTTTTAAATGACTATTATTTTACTTTAGAAATGTCATTTTGCTCTCGAACTGTTATAAACATGGAAAACATGCGCCACTTTACAGGCATACTATAGACACCCCCCGGGTATGATATTTAGAGCCAGTTCACACCGGATGCAGTGCAGTGCGTTTTTTTGATGCATGAAAAACGCAAAGAAAGTTGATCACATTAATGCCAATGGCATAGGTCACACCACTGCAGTCCGTTCCAGTGCGTTTCATAAAGGAAAAAAAAATTGGTCATGCTGCATTTTTTAGGTACACAACTGTACTGGACCGCAGTAAAACACATCAAAAATGCACCAAAGACGCACTGCAACACACTTGTCCTAAGTGAAAAGAGGGGGAAAAAAACACTGGACTGCATCAAAAACGCATCAAAAATGCACTGGAACACACTTGTGCTTCTCTTTGGTTAATAAAAAAGAGGGGTGAAAAAAAAGCACTGGACTGCATCAAAAACTTAACAAAAATGCACTGGAACGTGTCAAAAACACGCATGCAGAAAAGCACCTGGAACGCATCCAGACTGCGTTTCTATGGTGTGAACTAGGGCCAGTTCACACCATAGAAACGCAATCCGGATGTGTTCCAGGTGCTTTTCTGCATGCACGTTTTTGATGCGTTCCAGTGCATTTTTGTTACGTTTTTGATGCAGTCCAGTGCTTTTTTTTCCCCCCTCTTTTTTATTAACCAAAGAGAAGAACAAGTGTGTTCCAGTGCGTTTTTGGTGCATTTAGGTGTGTTCCTGTGCGTTTCAGTGCGTTTATGATGCGTTTTGCTGCCTTCCAGTACAGTCCAGTGCAGGTAAAATGCAGCATGTTCTACTTTTTTTGGGGAACTGGAACGCACTGGAACAAACACTGCCATTTAGAACCATATAACCAACTTTCCATGCATTTTTGATGCATAAAAACGCAATGGACTGCATGTGGTGTGAAATGGCCCTTAAGCAATTTGGCATATTTAAAGGCACTTCTCTTTGTTTTGTTTTTGGTGTTTTCCAAATAGGTGACATTGATATATGTCCCTTAGGGTGGGACCTGGGCCCCCATTTTAAGGCCAATAACTAGAAGAAAAGCCAGCCAAGTGAGGACTAGCAAAATTAACAAGTCAGTTCCCATAGACTGCAATGGTATTTGTTGGTAAGTGGGGGGGGGGTGATTGTTCCATCCCTAATTTTGTAGCATGCTGGATGATGCTGGGTTATTTTCTGCTAGCTGCATTTGAGTTCTTCTGAGCATGCCCAGCCTGTTTTTTTTTGGTGCGTGTGTGTGTCAAAATGTACATTTTGGTGTCCTTATCGAGTTTGTAACACATGCATTTTATTTGTTATGTCTTTGAAAAACAGGTGTTTGGTTTATTTTGTGGATTGTATTTTTTTGTGTGGTGGAGATATGTTCCCCTGAAATAATTTTGATGTTGTTAATGTTTGTCGTTTGTTCACTTTGATTTAATTGTCTGTGCTGCACTATTTAGCCAAATCTTTATCAAGATGTTGTGAGTCTGTAACTGTTTCAAATTGACCCTGTTTTTTAATTTTTTATTTCTTATTTTTTATTATTCTTTGTTTTGTTGACCAATAAAATTTGATGCAAAGTTTTGAGGTTTGTTTTGTGTTTTCTTTGCAACAAATGTGACAGCTGATTGGCATGTCAAAACAACAGGTGTGATTTGTCTACCCTGGTGCCTTCATGCTAGCATATGCATGTATTGTATTGTGTGCTGCCATGGAGAGTCACCAGGAAATGAAAAATACAGAGCGGTAAGTATTCAATTTTCCTTTTTTACTGCAGTGGTTCTCAGCCTCAGTCCTCAAGTACCCCCAACAGGACATGTTTTGTGAATTTATCTCATGGAGAATTGCTGTCCAAAATACCAAACCATTGACTGTGATTTAAAGCACATGTGCAAGATGAAGGAAAACCTGCAAACATGGCCTTTGGGGGTACTTGAGAAGCACTGATTTAGAGCACTGCACTTAAAAATAGCTCAAGGCAATACAATTCTAATTGTGGGCATTTTGAGGGAAACAAAGTAGGTGTTAGAACCCCTGCTTGTGTTTTTTTTTTTTTAAAGGTTGGGCTTTGTGTCCCCTTGTAGTAAAATTGGCTTCACTTCCTGTCACACAGCTAAACAGGAAGTGAAGGTAAAACCCTACCAATGTCTTTTCTTGGGGACACACAGATCAATCTAACTAGTGTCCCCATTAAGCAAATTGCACTCTAGGACTTTGTTGTGTACACCCCAAATCATTGGGTAGTTTGGGGTTTAGTAAAGACAAATCCACTCTGCAGTAAAAGTGTAGCTGCTGAAAATCTGAGGGATCACTGGTATTTGTAACATCCAATCATGTAAAAGCAAAGATGGTGTTTTTTTTTGTTTGCTTGCATTTCCCTTTCGGATATCCAGCAAGTGCACTTGTAGTGCAAAGTAGATTTGCCTTTATTAAATAAACCCCAAAGTCCAAAAAAACTAATAATTTGGGGTGTAACCCGCAAAATGCTGGAGTACAATGTACATAATGGGGAAAGTATTTAGATTGACCTGTGTCTCCCCAAGGAAAGACATTGGTAGGGATTTCCCCTCACTTCCTGTGTGGCTATGTGACAGGAAGTGAATTATTTGGAAGGATAAAGTGGCCAAATTTGGGAGTTGTCTTCACCCTATCAGGGGTGCAGACATCCCCAAAAACTGTCTAGACTTGTAATCCCTCTGCACTCTATCCCCAAGCAAAAATAAGAAAGGATTTCATTTAGTTTAACTTTGCAAAGACACATTCCTAAGTTGAATTGTGATGCATGTCAATGGCCCATTTAGACCCTGTTTAATCACTTGAGATCAGCGCTATAACTGATCGCCAGCCACAGCACGGTCCTCAATTGCCGGGAGTCCGTCAAACGTTGTCCCCTTCGCGCCCTGTGGTCACCGAGTCACTGAGACTCGGGTCATGACAGATCCAAGTAAGGGGCCGATCCCTGCCCTTTACCATGTGATCAGCTGTCAGCCAATGACAGCTGATCACGTGATGTAAACAAAAGCTGAGTAATGGTTTTTGTTTTTTCCTTGTGCTGACAGCGTGAGCATAAAAAAGGCAATCACCAGCTTATGTGCAAGGGACATCGTGCACAAAGAGGAAGAGGCAATTCTGCGTCATCTGTGACAATCCGTAGCCCCTGCCACTGCCACCTATCAATGCCCACCACTGCTGCCAATCAGTGCCACCTAACAGTGCTGCCTATCAGTGCCCATCACTGCCAACTATCATTGCCACCTAGCAGTGCCACTTCTCAATGCCCACCAGTGCCAACTAGCAATGCCACCTCTCAGTGCCCACCCTTGCCAACTTATCGGTGCCCATCAGTGCAGCCCATCAGTGCAGTCTCATCAGTGTACATCAATGAAGGAGTAAAATTACGTTTTGTCTAAATTTTCGAAATATTACCCACTTTCCTACCGCCCACCGTCAAATGACGTCCTTGGCTTTGTGCGGTGACATCTGAATGATGCCTGCAGTTGCAGGCATCATTCTTCAGATATAATTATTTTCAGCCGGCAATTCTGTGCACGATAAAAATGATCATAGCGGCAGTTCCGCCGATTGATCGTTCTTATAGGCGGCGGGAGGGGACGTCCCCCCTCCCGCCGCCATCCGGTGCTTCTCCGGGCTCTCCCGTGCCATCTGGGGCTCAGAGAATGAATTGGCCAGCACCGGATGGGAAGCATAGCGATGAATGGGGACCAGATGGTCACCAGTCATCTCTATGACCGTCGGAGGCCAGGGCGCGACTTTATGACATCATGCCGGGTTCCCTATGTAATCCAAGCCGTGATCTCGGCTCTCAGCATGAGATTGGTGAATTTTTTTGACCGATCTCATGCTTTCCAGCCTGGAGGAGAGATGTGGGGTCTTATTGACCCTGCATCTCTCCATAAAGAGGACCTGTCACAATAGATTCCTATTACAAGGGATGTTTACATTCCTTGTAATAGGAAAAAAAGTGATCCAAAAAACAAAAAAGGTAAAAAAAGAGTAAGAAATACAAAAAAGGAAAAAACAAAAATAAAAATAATCAAAAAAAAAGAAAAACACCCATGTCCCCGGTAGCTCGCGCTCATAAGCGAACACACATGTAAGTCCCGCCCACATATGTAAACGCCGTTCAAACCACACATGTGAGGTATTGCTGCGTGCGTTAGAACGAGTGCAACAATTCTAGCACTAGACCTCCTCTGTAATGCCAAAATGGTAACGTGTAAAAAAAATTTAAGCATCGCCTAGGGAGATTTTTAAGTACTGAAGTTTGGTGTTATTCCATGAGTGTGCGCAATTTTAAAGCGTGACATGTTAGGTATCTATTTACTCAGAATAACAACATCTTTCACATTATCCCTAAAAATTGGGCTAACTTTACTGTTTTGTAATTTTTTTTACATTCATGAAACCATTTATTTCCCCAAAAAAAGGCGTTTGAAAAAAAATTCTGCAAATACCAAGCGAGATAAAAATTTGCAATGACCGCAATCTTATTCCCTAGGGTGTCTGCTAAAAAACATATATAATATTTGGGGTTTTGAAGTAATTTTATAGCCATAAATGTATGATTTTTACATGAAGGAGGGAAGTGCCAGGATAGGCCCAGTGCTGAAGTGGTTAAAATATCTATTTTTTTTATTTTTTAACTCGGTCTTTTGTATTTATAGAAAAAAAACGCAGAGGTGATCACATAGCACCAAAAGAAAGCTCTATTTGTGTGCCAAAAAATAATACATTTTCATTGGGTTACAGTGTTGTATGAGCGCGCAATTGTCATTCAAAGTGCATCAGCACTGAAATGTGAAAATTGGTCTGGGCAGGAATGGGGTTTAAGTGGTCAGTGCGCAAGTGGTTAATATAAGGCTACATGCACACAGACGTTTTTCAAGCCGCTTGTTTGAGCGTTTTTTGCAGCTTAAAAATGTCTCTCCATGTTAGCCTATGATAAAATAAAGTCCAAAGTGCAGCGCTTAGTGAAAAATCAATATGAAAAAAAAGTCCAAGTGCAGAATCAGCAAACAAGATGAATGTGGAAACTGATATGGAACCACCACCAGAACTTTCAGTGTGCAAGCGTAAAAGCACACCACCCCAATGTGCTCACAAAATGCTTACCGGAAGGCAAACATACACAAGCGATTTAAGTATATTTGCAGAAGGTCAATGTATAGACACAAATTTCCAAGCCTGATGGATCACACCCACATCATTATACGACATCCAGAGCTCAATTGGAAATGGAGATGATATGTAATCCTCAGCAGGGAGTGGTTTACCAAATGAAAGAATAAACTAACATAGTGAAGCCCATAAGGTAAAAAGACAAAGGTATTTATTGTATTTTACTTACAAAAAAGAACCATCATCAAGGCATAAAAAACATATATATCCGCGGCTCTCAGCGTGCTTGTATCGGCCAGCCTCACATGTTTCTTCCGAATGGATATCATCAGAGGTGTGGCCTCCAATACAAGCACGCCCATATAAATACAAGAGGTCAATAGCCACACTAACCTGTGATAGAGTAATGCGGCGAAATGTTCAGCTGTTCCATGTTGGTAGCATATAGAACGCCAAGGCTCCGCATGTGTAACGCTGCCATATTATAAAAATCGGAAGTAAACAAGACAAAGCAGATGCGGCCGCGCATGCGCAAACGGCCGTGTGGTTCACATAAACAGGAAGGTAAACCAGGAGTATGTCAGTCCTTCCTGAAGGCGGAACAGAAGGCGCGAAGGACGCAGCCTCGCTTGCGTAATTGGTCACGCTGTATGATGTAACTGGTGGGCGGAGCAAAAAGCGCGATGAACGCGGCTTCACTTGGGTGAGTAATCACGCTCTGTAAAGTATATGAAGGCAATAGGATTGACAACTCCAGTGGGCGGGCCTAAATCGCCATCAAAGGGAGGGCAAAAAAGGACACCCAATCACTGCAGAAAAGCCTCCATCTCCGGGACAGAAACTTCCGCTCTAAGGAAGATCACTGGCCTGGAGACAGCACATAGACTGTCATTATATTACGCCCGAAAATAAAAAAAAGGGGAATAAAAAGGCTGATAATGTATCCAAGATATGATACAAAACAAAGAACAGCTCAACATAGTTACATGTTAAAATGTGTTCAATACAATAATTCCTAGAATCAACTAAAACTATAGTAAAAATACAGGTAATTAAACATGTATATAATTAAGAAATGCAAATGCACCAAGGGGAAGGCTAAGGAAAGAAGGGAGGCTCACCCTGATGCATAGCATTAAATGAAACAAATATTAAATATTAAATCCCTATCATCCAATCGGGATGACAGAAATCAATATGCATATAGAAGCAATAAAATATAACAAACAGCAGAGATTGGAGAAGGCAAAAAAAACTCCACTCGGCTGAATGTAAATACATATACACATAAAAGAAAAAAAGAAATAGAAAAAAGAAAGAACAGCTAGAGAAAAAAATGGGAATATCACCTACACATCCTCCAAATTTTTTTTCTCTCAGCTGTTATTAATAAAACATTTCACGTCCCAATCGACGTTCATGCCAAAAGGGGTGTAACATTTAAGGTCATAAATCCAGCGAGTTTCAAGTTTTGAAATTTCACGCTTGGATAAACTCCCCCGCCAATGTGGAGTAAAGCGATCAATGGCCAAAAATGTAGTGCCCTTAGGGGTTTTTTTTGTGATGCTCCAAATAATGGCAGGACACAGTGTGCTTAGGGAAACCTTTCTTAATATTAGTTATGTGTTCGTTCACTCGAACGAGCATAGCACGTGTCGTGCGGCTTACATATTGGAGACCACAGGGGCAAATTAGTAGGTAAACGACATTTAAAGAAGTACACGTGATAAAGGTATTAATGTTATAAACTCTACCCGTGGCATGGGAACTGAACTGACAGATTTTCCTGCTTTTTTCTTTATTAATGGCACACATGTTACAATTATGACAAGGGTGATAGCCCTTAGTTCTTTGAAAAAATGACACTCTGTTGGGAGCATCCAAAACGTTGGGAGCCAGTTGAAGCCTCAGAGGGGGAACACCTCTGAAGACCACCTGTGGTCTGTCAGGTAAAACTGGCCCCAAGATTTTATCATTTTTCAAGACGCCCCAGTGTTTATTTAAGATCTTTTTAATATCAAAGTGTTGATGTGAGAAAGTGGTGACCGTAGCAAAATTATAATTCATCTCGCCAATGGACACCTTCTCTCTCTTCTGAAGAACAGAGGCACGATCCAAGCTGCCCACCTCTCTGATGATAGTATTAAGGTCATTTACGGCGTACCCCTTCTCCATAAACCTCTCTTTGAGTACATTAGCCTGTGAGAAGAAGTCATCTTTCAAAGTACAATTTCGTCTTAAACGAAGAAATTGACTTTTTGGCACTGATTTTAACCAAGAGGGGTGATGGCAGCTCCCCTGTCCAATATAGCCATTACGGTCAGTATTTTTAAAAAACGTTGATAAATTAAAAGCACAATTTTTGACCCGTATGTTGAGATCCAAGAAATGAACTACCTCAGAGCTTGTTTCAAACTCTAATACAATTCCCAGTAAATTATTATTGAGGTATTGCATAAAAGTGGTAAGCAACGTCATGTCGCCATTCCACAGGAGGAGGATGTCGTCTATATACCTGCCCCAGAAGACCAACTTGGGTCTCCTATTGGCATAGACGACATCCTCCTCCCATTTGGCCATGAATAAATTGGCCATGCTGGGCGCAAATTTAGCGCCCATTGCAACCCCCCTGTTTTAGAGGTAATGAGTTCCCCCAAACCAGAAATAATTATGGGTCATGGCATATTTCAACAGATCCAACACAAAGTCCTGCTGGGATGGAATTAATTCAGAATCTCTGGTAAGGAAACTTTCCACCGCTTTTAATCCATCATCATGAGAGATGATGTGTAGAGCGAGGCCACATCAGCGGTAGCAAGAATGTAACCCTCCCTCCACTCCAGTGCCTCAAAACTAAGAATGACCTGTGCTGAGTCCATGATGTATGATGGAGTGCCAGACACCAGAGGTTGTAGGAAGCCATCAATGTATTTGCCAATTCTGGAAGTGATAGAATCCAACCCACTAATAATTGGTCTCCCAGGAGGGTTGGTCAAACTTTTGTGTACTTTAGGTAAAAAATACATGACTGGCTTCCTTGGGTAGACGGGATCAAAAAGTCCCTCTCTTTCTTATTCAAAATATTACACTGATACCCCCTATCAATAAGTGTAGTGAGTTCCCTTTTATATTTAAAAATAGGGTCATGGTTAAGCGCCACATAAGTGTCAACATCTGATAGAATTCTTTCCATTTCTAGAATATAGAAACTCTTATCCATCACCACTATACCTCCCCCCTTGTCGGCAGGGCGAATAATGATGTCAGTTCTCTCTTTCAGGGATTTTAATCCCTCCTTAAATCTAGAGTCCTGATAATTCCTCTTAATCACCAGTTTATCTATATGTTTTAAGACTAGTTCTTTGAAAACCGAGATAGATGGTGGTATAAAACCAGGTGGGTTGAAGAGAGAGGCGTTAGACAGGCCAGAATTTCTAACACCATCAATCTCTTCAAGAGAGGTAGTAACAGTTTGTGACAGAAAATATCTTTTAATGTTGACCTTTCGGATATAGCGTTGAATATCCATGAAAGCTCCAAATTTGCTCAGAGGTTTGTCCGGAGCAAACTTGAGACCATGGTCTAGTACAAATTTTTCATTATCGGTAAGAGTATTTTGGCTAAGATTAAAAATACCAGCATCTCTTACACTCTTTGCCTTTTTCGATCGGCTCCTCCTCCCCCTCTGGTCCCTCTCCTGGTTCTCCCCCTCTTTTCCCTCTCTGCGGGACCCTGGGAAAAAAAGGAAAGGAAGTCTGGACAGACGGACCAGGGTAATAGGAAGGGCCTTGATTAGGTAAATGAGGTCTCCTAGGTGAATAGAAGTTCGGGCTGTCCCAGCCAGAACGTCCGTAATCCTGACGACTATTTCTTGGAGTACGTACAGTTGGATGTTGAACTATGTAGCGATCATCAAAAACCTGTTCACCATAGTCATCATAGCCACCCTGGTAGTCCTCTAACGGTGCATAGCGATTATGTACAGGAGTTGCATCGCCACGATCATGCTGGACATAATCGCTAGGACCATAGTTTCTCAAATGGGCTCCCTTTTTGTGGGGATGTTTATAAGGCGCAGGTTTCTGGTTATTAGTAGCAACTCTCCGCCAACTTCCTTTAATGGAAGTCCCATTGTGATTAGCATATGGTGCAGGAGGAGCAGGGGGTTTTGGGTGAATAACAGGTGCAGAGGGGCGTAACTCTCCTCCCTCAACGAGGGCCAACCTCTTAATTTGCCACTTAAAAACCTGACTGCTAGTATAATCCTCCAAATCCCTTGTGAACTTTTTTTTCTTTTTAATTTTTTGATCTAGAGCCTCTTTTTCTAAGATTTTTTTAAGGGTATCAGATTTGGTTTTATACTCCTCTGATTCCATATAAGAAGATAACTTCTCCTTGACATCTGATATGTCAACATCAAGTTGGTTTAATTTCCGCCTTTTTCTGGCGATTAAAAATTTGCAGCAGATCTAAACCTACATCGTTAAAATATTTAAACCAACCTAAGAGGTCTATTTCATCCTCTTGCAGGGTGATCTCAAATCTCAGGCTCCTGGGCACCATTTTGTCATCCAGATATTTTTCTAGAAACGCAATGTCCCGGTACCCATGAACCTCCGAAATCATCAGATTTTTAAGGCGAACAAAAAGACCTCCAATGTCTAAATTCTGTTGAACCTCTACATTATTAAAGCAATCTTTAAGATTCATAGAACGTGAATTGCGAAAATCAAATACATCCATATTAGTGAAAAAAATGTGAAGAGCAGCAAATATTAAAAAATCAAAAGACAATGGTAATAAGGTGAACAAATATCTGCGCTAACCAAAAAATAAAAAATAGAAATAAATAAATGGAGCAGCTAGCACAGTCTGTTGATAAGGCAAACGTAATAGTATAAAGTCCAAAGTGCAGCGCTTAGTGAAAAATCAATATGAAAAAAACAGTCCAAGTGCAGAATCAGCAAACAAGATGAATGTGGAAACTGATATGGAACCACCACCAGAACTTTCAGTGTGCAAGCGTAAAAGCACACCACCCCAATGTGCTCACAAAATGCTTACCGGAAGGCAAACATACACAAGCGATGTAAGTATATTTGCAGAAGGTCAATGTATAGACACAAATTTCCAAGCCTGATGGATCACACCCACATCATTATACGACATCCAGAGCTCAGTTGGAAATGGAGATGATATGTAATCCTCAGCAGGGAGTGGTTTACCAAATGAAAGAATAAACTAACATAGTGAAGCCCATAAGGTAAAAAGACAAAGGTATTTATTGTATTCTACTTACAAAAAAGGACCATCAACAAGGCA
Source organism: Rana muscosa (assembly GCA_029206835.1). NCBI lineage: Eukaryota > Metazoa > Chordata > Amphibia > Anura > Ranidae > Rana > Rana muscosa. Next base: position 796,697,282 of record CM055117.1, on the reverse strand, counting down.
TAAAACATATATATCCGTGGCTCTCAGCGTGCTTGTATCGGCCAACCTGACATGTTTCATCCGAATGGATATCATCAGAGGCGTGGCCTCCAATACAAGCACGCCCATATAAATACAAGAGGTCAATAACCACACTAACCTGTGATACGGTAATGTGGCGAAATGTTCAGCTGTTCCGTGTTGGTAGCATATAGAACGCCAAGGCTCCGCATGTGTAACGCTGCCATATTATAAAAACCGGAAGTAAACAAGACAAAGCAGACGTGGCTGCGCATGCGCAAACGGCCGTGCGGTTCACATAAACAGGAAAGTAAACCAAGAGTATGTCAGTCCTTCCTGAAGGCGGAACAGAAGGCGCAAAGGACGCAGCCTCGCTTGCGTGATTGGTCACGCTGTATGATGTAACTGGTGGGCGGAGCAAAAAGCGCGATGAACGCGGCTTCACTTGCGTGAGTAATCACGCTCTGTAAAGTATATGCAGGCAATAGGATTGACAACTCCAGTGGGCGGGCCTAAATCACCATCAAAGGGAGGGCAAAAAAGGACACCCAATCACTGCAGAAAAGCCTCCATCTCCGGGACAGAAACTTCCGCTCTAAGGAAGATCACTGGCCTGGAGACAGCACATAGACTGTCATTATATTACGCCCGAAAATAAAAAAAGGGGAATAAAAAGGCTGATAATGTATCCAAGATATGATACAAAACAAAGAACAGCTCAACATAGTTACATGTTAAAATTTGTTCAATACAATAATTCCTAGAATCAACTAAAACTATAGTAAAAATACAGGTAATTAAACATGTATATAATTAAGAAATACAAATGCACCAAGGGGAAGGCTAAGGAAAGAAGGGAGGCTCACCCTGATGCATAGCATTAAATTAAACAAATATTAAATATTAAATCCCTATCATCCAATCGGGATGACAGAAATCAATATACATATAGAAGCAATAAAATATAACAAACAGCAGAGATTGGAGAAGGAAAAAAAAACTCCACTCGGCTGAATGTAAATACATATACACATAAAAGAAAAAAAGAATTAGAAAAAAGAAAGAACAGCTAGAGAAAAAAATGGGAATATCACCTACACATACTCCAAAAAATGTTTCTCTCAGCTGTGTGACAGCAGGAAGGTAAAGTCACCTGGTTGCATCCAGGGGGGTAGGTATATTTCTCCCAGATTCAGGCTTTATGCCGACTTATACAACTAGGGAGAGAGTTGATGAAGCCCAGCTGAGGCTAGTGGGCTCATGGATGATTCATACCTCTAGGGAGAGTGCTGGGTGTCGTGCAGGCAGGGAGTTGATGAGACCAGCTGAAGCTTGTCAACTCGTTTAAGGCCTCTATAAAAACTCCCAGCTTCATTAGGTGTTTGCTCATGCCTGGAACCAGACCTGTGTGGACTGTCTAGGGAGAGTGAACCCCTGTGCGGTGAGACAAAGCCTGTGTGGCTATTTGTTTGGACATTTACTAAACCAGGGACTTAGGGACTAGGACAGCACCAGGCTGATCCCAGTTGTTAGTTAGGGAAACCTGCATGTTTAGTCAGAGGTCAAGCTGACCAGGATTTATTTTGTTTATGTTTCTTTTTGCTTTGCTGTGTTTTTGTCACTGTAAATAGAGAAATAAACCGCACCTTTTGATCTTGAAAACCACAACCTCTGTCTGCTGGGCCTGTTTTTGTGTGGGGAGCCCATCCAGGGGGTCACACACACCCGCTACCGAGCTAACCCCCTCACAGTTGGTGGAGAACCAGTGGCAGTTTTTTTAAGCCAGCATGGAGGAGATACTGAAACAGCTGGCTCTAGCAAATGCCAATCAACAGCAGACAAATGCAGGTTTGCAAAAGAGCTTCGCAGCTCAGCAACAAGCCCAGCAGCAATCTGAGGCCCGCTTCATAGACCTGTTGCAGAAGCAAGAGCAGAGACTACAACAACATATGGAAGCAGTAATGCAGCAACGTCCGCAGACCAGTGAGGAAAGCCGTCCCACTAATACCGCGTCATTTGGGGTGAGTCGTTTATTGACAAAAATGACTGGAGAAGATGATCCAGAGGTGTTTTTGACCACATTTGAAAGGACTGCTGAAAGGGAAAAGTGGCCTAAGGATCAGTGGGCTGGACTGCTGGCCCCTCTGTTAACTGGTGAATCGCAGAAAGCTTACTATGACCTAGAGCCTGACCAAGCAAAAGACTATGTGATGCTAAAAGCTGAAATATTGGCAAGGCTGGGTGTCACCCTGGCTGTCCGGGCTCAGCGTGTGCATAACTGGACTTTCCAGCTTGGAAAACCCCCCAGGTCTCAAATGTATGATCTCATTCACCTGAGCAGGAAGTGGCTACAGCCAGAGACTTTGTCCGCACCGGAGATTGTGGAACGTGTTGTGATGGATCGTTTCTTGAGAGCTCTTCCTACCGCCATTCAAAAGTGGGTAAGCCATGGAGACCCAGAAATGGCCGGTAAACTTGTGGATCATGTAGAGAGATACTTGGCTGCAGAGAACCTGACGGCCTCTTCCAGAGACTCTCGGACTTTCCACCCTAAGACCAGACCATCCCCAGGGGCGGATAAGATGATTCCAAGGGGTGAGGGTGGAGAGAGTGAGAGGGTGGGAGCTCTGCCCAGGGTTTGGCGAGAACAGCCTGGGAAGTCGGGGGCTCAAGAGGCAGCCAAAAGGATTGTTTGCTACCGCTGCCGGCAAGCGGGACATATTGCAGCAAATTGCCCGGTTGTGGAGGAACCCATGCAATGTGACTTTCTGACGGACAGACGTCAGTCGCTGTGTGCGACAGTCGCATGCACTGCCATTCGGGGAACTGAGAAACATTTATGCAAAATGTGTATTAATGGTAGAAATGTTGTGGTATTACTGGATTCAGGTAGCCTTGTGACCCTGATAAAGGCTGAATTAGTTAAAACAGAGGTCTCTGGGAATAGCAAGGTAGCTGTTATTTGTGTGCATGGGGACACCCGAGAGTATCCAGTGACTACAGTGTGTTTCAAGACCCCCAAAGGTACCCTCTCTCATCCAGTGGGGTTAGTATCTCAATTACCGCATGATGCCATTGTGGGAAGGGATTTTCCGAAGTTCTGGGAACTGTGGGATGATCCTGAGCCCCCCACTGGTGCCCCTATGTACCAGGAAGGTGATAGCCAGAACTCCTCTGAGAGTGGTGAGGACTCTCCAGAATTTCCCTTGTCAGTATTGGCAGGCGAGACTCAAGAAACTGGAGAGGAGCCCACCTCCTCAGACGAAAACCTACCGTCTGTGGAGTTTTCTGATCTTGAGGTTCACAGGGAAAATTTTGCCACAGAACAGTTAAAAGACCCCGCCCTAATAAAGGCACGGGAAAACGTAGTGGAAATAGATGGCGAGTTAGTGAACCCAGATAATACCTGCACTTACCCATACTTCAGCGTAGAGAAGGACCTACTGTATCGGGTGGCAAAAAGGGCAGAAGAAACCATTGAGCAGCTTGTGGTGCCCAAACCTTACAGGAAGTTGGTGTTGGAGTTGGCCCATGGGCACATTCTTGGAGGTCATCTGGGGACAGAGAAAACCCGAGAGAGGGTATTACAGAGATTCTATTGGCCTGGGGTGATGAAGGACATAGAAAATTATTGTTCCTCCTGCCCTGTGTGTCAGAGGTCGGCCCCGATGCCACATTTCCGTAGCCCGCTGGTCCCTCTACCCATCATTGAGGTCCCGTTTGAGAGGATCGCAATGGATTTGGTAGGTCCTATAATCAAGTCCGCTAGGAGGCACCAGTACATATTAGTTATAATGGACTATGCCACCCGTTATCCAGAAGCGATCCCTCTCCGAAATACCTCGGCCAAAACCATAGCCAAAGAGCTATCTCTTGTTTTTAGCCGGGTGGGTATTTGTAAAGAACTGCTTACGGACCAAGGTACACCCTTTATGTCCCGGGTTATGAAAGAGCTGTGTAAATTGTTCAAAGTGACGCAATTGCGTACGTCTGTGTATCACCCCCAAACCGATGGGCTGGTTGAAAGATTCAACAAAACCCTAAAACAAATGTTGAAGAAAGTGGTGGATAGAGATGGAAAGGATTGGGACTGTCTACTTCCTTATTTGATGTTTGCTATTAGGGAGGTGCCCCAATCCTCTACGGGATTCTCCCCCTTTGAGTTACTGTATGGGAGACACCCAAGAGGGCTGTTGGATATTGCCAAGGAAACTTGGGAAAGTGAGAGTTCTCCCCACAGGAGTGTGATTGAGCATGTCGCCCTGATGCAAGATCGAATTGCACAGGTAATGCCCATCGTGAAGGAACATTTGGCCCAAGCACAGTTGGCACAGCAGAGAGTGTACAACCGTGGAGCCAAGACCCGTACCTTTTCCCCGGGGGATAGGATATTGGTACTTGTCCCTACGGTTGAAAGTAAATTCCTTGCCAAATGGCAAGGCCCCTACGAGATAATGGAAAAAGTGAGCGAAGTGAATTACAAGGTCAGACAACCAGGAAGGCGAAAGCCCGAACAGATCTATCACGTTAATCTGTTGAAAGCCTGGAGGGATAGAGAGTCCCTAGTCGCAGAAACTTGGTCACCAGCTCAAACTGGTTGCGTGATTCCGGAGGTTGGAATAGCAGCCACCTTGTCACAACCCCAACAACAGGAGGTTAAGGAGTTTGTGCTTCGCAACAAGGAGGTGTTCTCTGAGCTGCCGGGACAAACATCTGGGGTAGAGCATGATATTATTACCCCGCCCGGTGAAAGGGTGAAGTTAAAACCCTATCGGATCCCAGAGGCCCGACGGGAGGCAATACGGGAGGAAGTACAGAAAATGCTGAACTTAGGGGTGATAGAGGAGTCCCAAAGTGATTGGTCTAGTCCCATTGTGTTGGTGCCTAAACCAGATGGGAGCTGGCGATTTTGTAACGATTTTCGTCAGTTGAACAAAGTTACAAAATTTGACACCTACCCCATGCCACGTATAGATGAGTTGATCGACCGGCTGGGAACAGCCCGATACATGACGACTCTTGACCTCACAAAAGGGTATTGGCAAATTCCCCTGGCCAAGTCGGCCAAAGAGAAAACCGCATTTGTAACCCCAGACGGGGCGTTCCAATATAAGAGAATGCCGTTCGGGTTACAGAATGCGCCGGCCACATTCCAGCGGAAAATGGACCAGATACTGAGGCCCCATCGGAAGTATGCTGCGGCTTACCTGGATGACGTAATTGTCCATAGCACAGATTGGGCCTCACATCTGCTAAAAGTGCAAGCAGTCCTAGACTCTATCCGGGAAGCGGGGTTTACGGCTAACCCCAAGAAGTGTACCATTGGGCAGGAGGAGGCCAAATATCTTGGGTACACCATTGGCAGGGGAGTAATAAAACCCCAACTCAACAAAGTCGAGGCCATCCAGAGTTGGCCACGTCCCAACAGCAAGAAGCAGGTACGAGCCTTTCTGGGAATCGCGGGTTATTATCGGCGCTTCATTCCCCACTTTGCTTCTAAGGCTGTGCCCCTAACCAACCTGACGAAAGGGAAAGGGTCGGTCATGATTAAATGGACCCCCGAGGCTGAGGCAGCATTCCAATTCTTGAAACAAGCCTTATGTAGCCAGCCAGTGTTGTACTCACCCGACTTCTCTAAAGACTTTGTCGTACAAAGTGATGCGTCAGATGTGGGGTTAGGGGCAGTATTATCCCAGGTCTGGAACGGGGAAGAGCACCCAGTCATTTACCTCAGCAGGAAGTTGAAGTCCCATGAGGTAAATTACGCCACGGTTGAAAAGGAGTGTTTAGCGGTGAAGTGGGCTCTAGATTCCCTTCGGTACTATCTGCTAGGTAGGCACTTTGACATGGTTACGGATCACGCTCCGTTAAAGTGGATGGCTCAAAACAAGGAGACAAATAGAAGAGTAAATAGGTGGTTCCTGGCCCTACAGGAATTCAACTTCACAGTAAAGCATCACCCTGGCGTTCAAATGGGGAATGTGGATGCTTTGTCTCGAGTACATGAATGCCTGATTGCTGGTGTTCCAACCCCAAGGTTAAAACAAGAGGGGGGTATGTGACAGCAGGAAGGTAAAGTCACCTGGTTGCATCCAGGGGGGTAGGTATATTTCTCCCAGATTCAGGCTTTATGCCGACTTATACAACTAGGGAGAGAGTTGATGAAGCCCAGCTGAGGCTAGTGGGCTCATGGATGATTCATACCTCTAGGGAGAGTGCTGGGCGTCGTGCAGGCAGGGAGTTGATGAGACCAGCTGAAGCTTGTCAGCTCATTTAAGGCCTCTATAAAAACTCCCAGCTTCATTAGGTGTTTGCTCATGCCTGGAACCAGACCTGTGTGGACTGTCTAGGGAGAGTGAACCCCTGTGCGGTGAGACAAAGCCTGTGTGGCTATTTGTTTGGACATTTACTAAACCAGGGACTTAGGGACTAGGACAGCACCAGGCTGATCCCAGTTGTTAGTTAGGGAAACCTGCATGTTTAGTCAGAGGTCAAGCTGACCAGGATTTATTTTGTTTATGTTTCTTTTTGCTTTGCTGTGTTTTTGTCACTGTAAATAGAGAAATAAACCGCACCTTTTGATCTTGAAAACCACAACCTCTGTCTGCTGGGCCTGTTTTTGTGTGGGGAGCCCATCCAGGGGGTCACACACACCCGCTACCGAGCTAACCCCCTCACAGCTGTTATTAATAAAACATTTCACGTCCCAATCGACGTTCATGCCAAAAGGGGTGTAACATTTAAGGTCATAAATCCAGCGAGTTTCAAGTTTTGAAATTTCACGCTTGGATAAACTCCCCCGCCAATGTGGAGTAAAACGATCAATGGCCAAAAATGTAGTGCCCTTAGGGTTTTTTTTGTGATGCTCCAAATAATGGCGGGACACAGTGTGCTTAGGGAAACCTTTCTTAATATTAGTTATGTGTTCGTTCACTCGAACGTGCATAACGCGTGTCGTGCGGCCTACATATTGGAGACCGCAGGGGCAAATTAGAAGGTAAACGACATTTAAAGAAGTACACGTGATAAAGGTATTAATGTTATAAACTCTACCCGTGGCATGGGAACTGAACTGACAGATTTTCCTGCTTTTTTCTTTATTAATGGCACACATGTTACAATTATGACAAGGGTGATAGCCCTTAGTTCTTTGAAAAAATGACACTCTGTTGGGAGCATCCAAAACGTTGGGAGCCAGTTGAAGCCTCAGAGGGGGAACACCTCTGAAGACCACCTGTGGTCTGTCAGGTAAAACTGGCCCCAAGATTTTATCATTTTTCAAGATGCCCCAGTGTTTATTTAAGATCTTTTTAATATCAAAGTGTTGATTTGAGAAAGGAAGCCCGGGACCCCGCTAGCAAAAGAGCTGGAAGAAGATAGCGGGGTGCCCGGCAGGAAGACCCCCAAAGATGACGAGGAAGCCCGGGACCCCGCTAGCAAAAGAGCTGGAAGAAGATAGCGGGGCGCTCGGCAGGAAGACCCCCGGAGCTGCCTAATAAATTACTTTAAAAACCTGTGTTGTGTTTTTTATTACCTTTTTTTTCCACCAGGTGAATGGGTAGGGGTACGATGTACCCCATACTCATTCACATAGGGTGGGGGGCCGGGATCTGGGGGCCCCCTTATTAAAGGGGGCTCCCGGATTCCGATAAGCACCCCGCCCGCAGACCCCGACAACCAACGGCCAGGGTTGTCGGGAAGAGGCCCTTGTCCCCATCAACATGGGGGCAGGGTACTTTGGGGTGGGGGGGCCGTTGTAGGTCTAAACACGGAGCTAAACTTACAGGTGTTTTTACCTACATAGATACACATAAAAATATTGTTATCTATTGATATTATTAGGATATCTGTCTCGATACCCCTTATTGTCGTTTGTCATCCCTGACTGATTATTCACCCCCTCTAAAATAAGTTTCCCCTGTCAACCCCATATCTTGTGTATTGGCAGTATTTATGGGTCGTTTTTGCATTGTAAATATTCTCTCCCAGCATTTGGATTATAATATAAAAAGTAAACTAATAAAAACGAAGACAATGTTACCCTTTAACCTTTTCCCTTCCCTGTTTCCCTACACCATCCCCTTTCCCTTCCCCTCCCCCCTTCTTTTCTCCCCCCATTTCTTACCCATTCCCTCCTCCCCCCATCCCTTTTCCCTCTCCCCCTCCCCCCTTTTCCCCCCCTCTTTTACCTTCCCCCACTTTTCCCCCCCTCCCCCCCACCCCCGCTCCCTCTCTCATCCTTCCCCCTCTCCATTACATACTAGGGTCCTCTAATTAACCTCAGCCCCTTGACCCAATTTAGATTGAAAAACCATTAATATTACACTGCGCTCTATATGTCAAAGAATGTTTCCTCTTTTTCTTTTTATTTATAAGAAACATAGACCAATAACCTCATATTTTTCATACATGTGTTTGCTGTGATTTGTGAGTGTACCCGTATGTTCTCTCCCTGATCTCCTTAAGAAAAACACACATAAATGTACACTATTCCTCCTAAAAACATGATCGGTATCCCCCAGCAAATAAATGATGGACTTTGTTTAAGCAGCTAGACAGAAATAACAGAAAGAGCGTTCTGTCATAAAGGACTTTCCCTATGGCGGAATTGATCTGCTCTGCCACATATACGGCAACAAAGATTAACCCCAACCATGTGAATAATGAATAAGAACTTTGAATAAATTCAGATAGGACTTAACTATTGGTTGTTTTCTAAAGTATCCCAACCTCTTATTGATCCGCGTCACTGACCGAGTAATACATAAACACGTATTCTGATCAGCGACGTGATACGTCCAGATGAAGCTACGCCACAGAGCACGGCAAAACGCGTTGACGTAATACTCCACACAGTCACTTGACGTTGGTTTGAATGGAGCGGGCGGAGTGACACGGACAGGAGAACGTAGGCAGCAGTCAGCGCCTACTCTAGCGGTGACGATCGCGGCGCTCGGCATCACCGACGGCCGCTACACCGGATCCTCTGCATGCCAGCGCAGGCACCAGCTAGTAGCCTTGGACTGCCCCGGACACTTGTCCGTGCTAACGGCCAACCAATCATTCGGTACGGCCAGAATATCTCAACATTAGCCGCAAGGTACAAGGCAAGCAGGAACCTATTGAATTAGACCTGATCAAATTCAGCTCCAAAGTGGAAGCGTGTAACGGTAACGTACGCACCCTATTGACTCATAAGCTGAAGTAGAGCTGAATGTTATGATCAAAGATTGATCTTACCGTGTCTAAGTTTTTTCCTTTGCTTCATCAATGCTATGCTCTACATGAATTACTGACATTTGAACTAAAAACCACATTGATGAATCTCTAAATCTCAATCATCTCAGCAACTCCCAGAGGAAATGTAACTTTACTTTTCCTTCACTAAACCAGCATTTACTGGAGCATTAATGAAACTTTTCCAACTTTCCAAGGAAAAAGTCACAATAAGGGGATCCCCATGCATGACGTACTTCACGTTAACCAACATCTAAGCTATCAGCTTGGACCTAGCTAGTACTCAGGTTCCCCTTGCAACAATAGTTCCCCTCCTTCCGCTCCCTCCCTCCCCCCACCCCATCAGGTTCAGCCCCTTATTAAATAGCACCCATTTGGACTTATCAGGGAATCCACACATTAGCTAGTGGTCCCAAATACCTTACAATCCTTTAGAGGTGGGTAACCAATTCATAACATTACCTGGGTTGCTTGCTACATAAGGCTGAACCATACGTCCGGACTTGTGTATTGTTATATGTATAGTTATTTGTAAGTCTTGTCTGTCCATGATGTTTTATATTCAATTAATGTATTGTAACAATTTTTTCTGGTTGGGTACTCACACTGCAACCTAAGCATACATTATATGTATTATTGTCCATAGGAATAAATATTTAATTTTATACTATTCCTGTTCTTTGATCTATCATTTGTTGCCAAAGTAACCCCTTTTGCCTGTTCCTAAACAGGTTGATCCCCTTCCCTTTATCCCTTTTTTTTATATGACTGAATGGTTACAGCAACAATACCTTATAAGGTTAATGATCTACAGTAAGCGATTCATTTGATCACTTACTCACTCAGTGGAAACTTGCCAAATCCCATTTTCCCCAATCCCAATTTATTCATAGTTAAATGGTGATCCCTATGTTCACTTCGAGCAAGTCCACAAATCATTTTTTCATTTGCGTGCAGTGACTATTATCCACAATCCTTTACCATCGTTTAGTTAGCATATGGGATGACCTTTATGTTGGGAGATGATATAGACCAGGAGATTAGAACAGCTTTCCAGAGTGACACGCCGCACACTCTCGATCAGGATGATGAAATAAAAAATAAGTTTAATGAGCACAAGAAGCTACTAATCAGACACCTGAATCATAAGTGGGACGTGTCATCCTTGGAAACTTACATCTCACACCGAATTGTTCCACGAGGTTTAAGAGATAAGACAGTTCCAGCAGAGCATCTTCACACCGATAACTTTTTGCCAAAATGGAAAGAACTTTGCATAAATCATGGGTTAAATGTAATGGCATTAATAGTTGAGGAGGAGAAAAACCAACTAATTACCATACAGCAAAAGATTGAGGAGAGTGCTCGAGGGCTTGAGGAATTAAAGGAACAGGAGGAATTCGCTAGGCAAAACAACCTTCTAAAGAAGGAGATAGAGAAGGTACAATTAAATCTTAAAGTCACAAAACAAGGAAAATTCAGACGAGATCTAGCAGACTTCAATAAGGATGAAGTCTTTGATCTTACTATTCGTCGTGGACGAAGTAAATCACAAGGACGCGGAATTAGATCGCAATAGCGACGCCGTCAGAATAAGTCACTTAGTGATACTGAAGACGACATAACTAAAACGGTAACTTTTTTAGAACAGGAGGGGGAGGACCCAAGACTCGATCGGGCACCACCCCCACAGCTAAAAACAAAGACACAACTCAGGAACCAAAAATTACCCAAATCAACTCAGGAACGAACTCATACCAGGAGTCAGAAAAAGTAATAGCAGTCAAGACTAATCAATTAATGACTACTGACATGAAGGTAATCAATTTATCTGACTATGATTTGAATTCGGACCACCTGAACCTCCTAAGAAAGGGTATGACCTTTTCTCCAGTAGCTAATATGGATGAATTTACGATCTTTAAGGACATTACATTATTCCTAAGAAAGGCCTTCTTCCGACTACTTTACAGCACCAAGCATACATTAGTAGAGACAACTCAGCCGACAGATCCAGAGGATCAATTAGCTTTGGATATACTAAATTCACTACTGGATGAGAACGACATACCGGATGAGGAATCCGTTCCCTTAATAAGACGAGCAAATCTGAAGATAAGATCTCAAAAGATGCCCTCATTATCAAAAAATAGATGGCTCAATACCTTTCTCGATATGGTCCAAATGGACTTGGAAAGGATTGATTGGACAAAAAAGTCATCAGACAATTTATCAATTGGTGAAAGACAAGCCCTTGAAGACTTAGAGAGTAGGAAGGACATCGTCATTAAAAATAGCGACAAAGGAGGCAATGTGGTCCTATTAAATCAACAGCAATATGAATTAGAAGTTAAAAGACAACTAATGGATAAATCAACCTACCATCAACTTGACCATAACCCCTTTCCCCTGGTGGTTGAGGAGTTAAATAAAAAATAAAAAAAACACAAAAAATGAGGGCCTACTAACAGCAAAGGACTTTAATCATCTTCCTGTCAATGAGTATAATGTACCAACATTTTATATTATACCCAAAGTCCATAAAAATCTGCAGAATCCCCCGGGAAGACCGATAGTATCGGCCTGCCAAGGACCATTAGAGCGAGTAGGGAAATATTTGGACTCACTTCTTAAAGACATGGTTACCAACCTGAAATCTTTTGTACAGGATACCCGTCATGTCCTGGCTAAGATCGAAGATTTCGGTCACTGTGAACAACCAGAAGGGGTGCTATTGGTTGGTGTCGATGTGGAATCCTTATATACTTCAATACCCCATCTGGTGGGTATTCAGGCTGTAGAAAGCTCCTTAGAGCTCAATTATCCCCTATCAGAACCCCAAAATGAGTTCCTAATTGAACTATTGAATTTTGTTTTGTATAACAACTTTTTTCAATTTTTGAATACATTTTATCATCAGATACGGGGTACCTCGATGGGGGCAGCCTGGGCCCCGGCGTATGCCTGTATCCATCTGGGCCAATGGGAAGAGGAGGATGTCTACTCATCGCCGATGTACCGCCCCCATGTGATGACCTGGTGGCGGTACATCGACAATGTTTTGATGCTATGGCGAGGAACGCCAGAACAGTTACACCAATTCATGTCGGAACTCAACACCAACAAACGGAACATACACTTAACCTACACTTTCGATCGTGAGAAATTGTCTTTCCTTGACCTCTCGATCTCATTCAAACAGGGTAAATTTAAAACTTGCACATACCGTAAAGACACAGCAGCAAATACGCTGCTATACGCAACAAGTCATCACCCCCAATGGTTAAAGAATGGGATCCCAGTAGGTAAGTTCCTACGCATTAAAAGGAACTGTTCCAGCATAGAGGACTATAGACGAGAAAGCCAGGAATTATATCTCAGATTTCGTGAACGTGGTTATTCGCACAGACAAATCAAACAGGCCAGGAAGCGAGCGGCAATTAGGGAGCGCCCTGATCTTTTAGCCCCAAAACAACAGATGACCAATGAAGATTCAATGAAAACAAACGACCTGATACGGATAATAACACCGTTCGGTTCACAGTGGGAACCAGTACGAAAAATATTGGAAAAACATTGGGGAATTTTAACTAATACCCCTGATCTGGCCCAAATCGTCGGCGATTCCCCTATGATGGTGGCGCGACGAGCTAGAAATCTTGGAGATATGTTGGTCAAATCAGAATTTGTCAAAGAGCCAGAAACTACTTGGCTCAATGAATATCCACGGGCAACAGGAATGTTCCCGTGCAATAGATGTCAGGTTTGCCCCTATGTCCATCAAACTTCGATCTTTACCGACGCTCTAGGCAATGGATCCTTCCAGATCAGAGATCTCATTAACTGCTCTATGACTCGTGTCATATATATGATCACTTGCCCTTGCCCTAAGATCTATGTGGGTAAGACCAAGAGGTCGCTGAGGATACGGGTCGGTGAGCACCTGAGAGAAATAAACAATAAGGAAAAAATTCCTGAGAAGCCCCTAGCCAAACACTTTGCCCAGCACCATGGACGCAGTTCCAAGGGCATGACGGTCAAAGGGATATATGTCTTAAAGTTACCCATAAGAAGAGGAGATTACGACCGTATTCTCCTACAAAAGGAAAAATGGTGGGTATAACGCCTAAAATCTCTTGTCCCTGTAGGTCTAAACACGGAGCTAAACTTACAGGTGTTTTTACCTACATAGATACACATAAAAATATTGTTATCTATTGATATTATTAGGATATCTGGCTCGATACCCCTTATTGTCGTTTGTCATCCCTGACTGATTATTCATTGTAAATATTCTCTCCCAGCGGTTGGATTATAATATAAAAGGTAAACTAATAAAAACCAAGACAATGTTAACCTTTAACCTTTTCCCTTCCCTGTTTCCCTACACCATCCCCTTTCCCTTCCCCTCCCTCCCTTCTTTTCTCCCCCCACTTCTTACCCATTCCCTCCTCCCCCATCCCTTTTCCCTCTCCCCCCTCCCCCCTTTCCCCCTCCACCCTTCCCCCCTCCCCCCTCTTTTACCTTCCCCCACTTTTCCCCCCTCCCCCCCACCCCCGCTCCCTCTCTCCTCCTTCCCCCTATCCATTGCATACTAGGGTCCTCTAATTAACCTCAGCCCTTTGACCCAATTTAGATTGAAAAACCATTAATATTACACTGCCCTCTATATGTCAAAGAATTTTTCCTCTTTTTCTTTTTATTTATAAGAAACATAGACCAATAACCTCATATTTTTCATATTTTTCATACATGTGTTTGCTGTGATTTGTGAGTGTACCCGTATGTTCTCTCCCTGATCTCCTTAAGAAAAACACACATAAATGTACACTATTCCTCCTAAAAACATGATCGGTATCCCCAGCAAATAAATGATGGACTTTGTTTAAGCAGCTAGACAGAAATAACAGAAAGAGCGTTCTGTCATAAAGGACTTTCCCTATGGCGGAATTGATCTGCTCTGCCACATATACGGCAACAAAGATTAACCCCAACCATGTGAATAATGAATAAGAACTTTGAATAAATTCAGATAGGACTTAACTATTGGTTGTTTTCTAAAGTATCCCAACCTCTTATTGATCCGCGTCACTGATCCGAGTGATACATAAACACGTATCCTGATCAGCGACGTGATACGTCCAGACGAAGCTACGCCACAGAGCACGGCAAAACGCGTTGACGTAATACTCCACACAGTCACTTGACGTTGGTTTGAATGGAGCGGGCGGAGTGACACGGACAGGAGAACGTAGGCAGCAGTCAGCGCCTACGCTAGCGGTGACAATCGCGGCGCTTGGCATCACCGACGGCCGCTGCACCGGATCCTCTGCATGCCAGCGCAGGCACCAGCTAGTAGCCTTGGACTGCCCCGGACACTTGTCCGTGCTAACGGCCAACCAATCATTCGGTACGGCCAGAATATCTCAACATTAGCCGCAAGGTACAAGGCAAGCAGGAACCTTTTGAATTAGACCTGATCAAATTCAGCTCCAAAGTGGAAGCGTCTAACGGTAACGTACGCACCCTATTGACTCATAAGCTGAAGTAGAGCTGAATGTTATGATCAAAGATTGATCTTACCGTGTCTAAGTTTTTTCCTTTGCTTCATCAATGCTATGCTCTACATGAATTACTGACATTTGAACTAAAAACCACATTGATGAATCTCTAAATCTCAATCATCTCAGCAACTCCCAGAGGAAATTTAACTTTACTTTTCCTTCACTAAACCAGCATTTACTGGAGCATTAATTAAACGTTTCCAACTTTCCAAGGAAAATGTCACAATAAGGGGATCCCCATGCATGACGTACTTCACGTTAACCAACATCTAAGCTATCAGCTTGGACCTAGCTAGTACTCAGGTTCCCCTTGCAACAATAGTTCCCCTCTTTCCGCTCCCTCCCTCCCCCCACCCCATCAGGTTCAGCCCCTTGTTAAATAGCACCCATTTGGACTTATCAGGGAATCCACACATTAGCTAGTGGTCCCAATTACCTTACAATCCTTTAGAGGTGGGTAACCAATTCATAACATTCCCGGGTTGCTTGCTACATAAGGCTGAATCATACGTCCGGACATGTGTATTGTTATATGTATAGTTATTTGTAAGTTTTGTCTGTCCATGATGTCTTATATTCAATTAATGTATTGTAACAATTTTTTTCTGGTTGGGTATTCACACTGCACCCTAAGCATACATTATATGTATTAATGTCCATAGGAATAAATATTTAATTTTATACTATTCCTGTTCTTTGATCTATCATTTGTTGCCAAAGTAACCCCTTTTGCCTGTTCCTAAACAGGTTGATCCCCTTCCCTTTACCCCTTTTTTTTATATGACTGAATGGTTACAGCAACAATACCTTATAAGGTTAATGATCTACAATAAGCGATTCATTTGATCACTTACTCACTCAGTGGAAACTTGCCAAATCCCCTTTTCTCCAATCCCAATTTATTCATGTTGAGGGCATGCGGCCTGGTACGGTTCAGGAGGGAGGGGGGCCGCTCTCGTCCCCCCTCTTCCCCTGCGGCCTGCCAGGTTGCGTGCTCGGATAAGGGTCTGGTATGGATCTTTTGGCTTAGGGGGTTTCCCTTTAAATCCATACCAGACCTAAGGGTCTGGTATGGATTTTGGGGGGAACCCCACGCCGTTTTTTTGGCTTAGGGGGTTCCCCTTAAAATCCATACCAGACCTAAGGGCCTGGTATGCTCCTGGAGGGGAACCCCCATGCCGTTTTTTTCATTAAAATTCGGCGTGGAGTTCCCCTTCATGATTCATACCAAACACTGGACAGCGAGGCTGCCGAGAACCAGCGCGATGCCATCGCGCTGGAGACATTCTCGGCCAGCTAGTCGCCTCTAGGACACGACTTGAACGGCTGCTTCATGTGCTCAGGTCGTGTCCAAGTTGCCTGTCCCTGTGTCAGCCGGCACACGAGTCGCCCCGCGAGTCGGATACGCTTCATCCGACTTCCCGGGCGACCTCTATTCAAATCAATGGGCTCCCATAGGGAACCATTCATTTTCAATAGAGCGCCGCTGACATTTGTATTTACTATAACAGTGCGCCACTGTGCGCCACTGGTTCCTGCGCCAAGTGAAGGAGTTATCCGGCGCACCAATTAAGGTTAGAACCAGCGCAGCGCACTGTTATTAGTAAATTAGCCCCACTGTGTGCGGTGTAACGCCAATCACAGACGTCTGCTGGGAAACTGAGGATGAGAGAACGTTCGAGATAGGCAGAGAGTGTCTGCTGAGAATCGCCTATCACGGAAGGGACCAGGAAGAGACCGCGAGATTTAAACGATGGACGCCACAGCCTCTCAACTTTTTTTCAGGTACTATTTACAATGTTAAATTTAAACAGTGAGCTAGGGAACAGTGAGCTAGGGAACAGTGAGGATAGGAACAGTGAGGATAGGAACAGTGAGGATGGGAACAGTGAGGATAGGAACGAGGAACAGTGAGGATGGGAACATTGAGGAACAGTGAGGATGGGAACAGTGAGGAACAGTGAGGATGGGCACAGTAAGGATGGGAACAGTGAGGCATTGTTGACCCTCGGCTTATACTCGAGTCAGTAAGTTTTCCCAGTTTTTTGTGGTAACATTAGGTACCTCGGCTTATACTCAGTCGGCTTATACTCGAGTATATACGGTAATTGTTCTAACAAAAGAATCAGTGCTGCAACTGATGTTATAGTGCCTGAACAAATAAACTCCATTACCAAGTCTATCTCCCCATTGATCCATAAAGAAAATAAAGTTAATTGTCTATACAGTGTATTAAAGACAGGAAGCTACAAGACAAAGCATCTGCCTTAATATTTTTGGAAATGGGTCTGTAGGAAATTCTATCTGGAAAATAAACATTTGGCAGTTCTAATTGTACTCAAGGTTTTTGTGGTTGGCATACACAATGAAAGAGTGCAGGGTACCTTTCAGACAATGCTGCCACATTTCTAATGCCGCGTACACACGATCGTTTTTTCTGATGAAAAAAGACAGATGGACTTTTTTCATCGGACAAACCAATCGTGTGTGGGCCCCATCGGTCTTTTTTCCATCGGTATAAAAAAATAGAACATGTTTTAAATTTATCCGATGGAAAAAAAAAGATAGCAAATTCCGATCGTCTGTGTAGAACTCCATCGGAGAAAAAACCCACACATGCTCAGAATCAAGTCGACACATGCTCAGAAGCATTGAACTTAATTTTTCTCGGCTCGTCGGAGTGTTTTACGTCACGGCGTTTGGGACGGTCGGAATTTTGACTTATGGTGTGTAGGCAAGACTGATGAAAGTCAGCTTCATTGGAATTCCGATGGTAAAATCCATCGGATTTTATGCTATTGGAAATCTGATCGTGTGTACAGGGCATTAGGTCTATTTGAGAGCCAGGAGCTCTCTGTTGCCAATATCATAGTTTTCTCTCTGAGGTAGAAAATTTCCTGGAAAATAAAACTCAGGGGTGAAAGGGTGCAATTGACCAGTGGATAGCAAACCTTAGTTAGCAAACCACTACAGGATTTGCAAAATTGAGTACATTGGAGCTCTCATCCCTGTATGTAATACTTTTTTCTGCTTTGTTTCAAATGTGTATCTATGCCTAACATGCTTAACCAACCTTCATGCAGGATTTCTTATTTTCACCATAGCATTCACTATTTATGTGTGTAAGATCTGTCTTTTAAGGATGAGCTTCGAGTTCGAGTCGAACTCATGTCCGACTCGAACATTGCCTGTTCGCCCGTTCGCCGAACAGCGAACAAATTGGGGTGTTCGCGGCAAATTCGAAAAATCTATGGGAGAAATCTAAAGTGCTAATTATAAAGGCTTATATGCAAGTTATTGTCCTAAAAAGTGTTTGGGGACCCGGGTCCTGCCCCAGGGGACATGTATCAATGCAAAAAGAAGTTTTAAAAACGGCCATTTTTTCGGGAGCAGTGATTTTAATAATGCTTAAAATGAAAAAATAAAAGTGAAATATTCCTTTAAATTTCGTACCTGGGGGGTGTGTATGATATGCATGTGAAGTGGCGCATGTTTCCCATGCTTAGAACTGTCCCTGCAAAAAATGTCATTTTTGAAAGAAAAAAAGTCTTTTAAAACTGACTCGCGGCTATTAATGAATTGTCGGCTCCCGGCAATACATAATACAAAAGTCATTGATAAAAAAAAAAAAAAAGCGTGGGGGTTCCCCAGAATTCAATTACCAGGCCCTTCAGGTCTGGAATGGATATTAAGGGGAACCCCACCGCAAATTAAAAAAAAATTTGACATGGGGTTCCCCCAAATATCCATTCCAGGCCCTTCAGATCTGGCATGGATTTTAAGGGGAACTCCACCCCAAATTTAAAAAAATGGCGTGGAGTCCCCCTAAAAATCCATACCAGACCCCTTATCCGAGCACGCAACCTGGCCGGCCGCAGGGGAAAAGGGGGGGACGAGAGAGCGGCCCCCCCTCCCTCCTGAACCGTACCAAGCCACATGCCCTCAACATGGGGAGGATGTCCCCATGTTGATGGGGACAAGGGCCTCATCCCCACAACCCTTGCCCGGTGGTTGTGGGGGTCTGCGGGTGGGGGCTTATCGGAATCTGGAAGACCCCTTTAACAAAGGGGACCCCCAGATCCCGCCCCCCCTATGTGAATTGGTAAGGGGTACATTGTACCCCTACCATTTCACGAAGAAAGCGTAAAAAAAGTTTAAAAAAACACACAAACACCTTGAAAAAGTCCTTTATTTAAAATAATTTAAAAAAAACATTCCAGCGCTGAAATCCAGTGTCCCGCGGCGATCCCGATGTCCAGCGCTGTCCGTCATTGGTTGTGCCTGAGCGGACCTGATGGGGAACTCCATCTCAGTATTTTAAATGTATAGACCCGCCCCTTCTAAAGTTCCCCATCAGGTCCGCCCCCTCGGTATGTCGGACCCGCCTACGTCATTGGCTTGAGCGGGGAACTTCCTTCACTGTGTAATTTAAATTTACATAGTGAAGGAAGTTCCCCGCTCAAGCCAATGACGTAGGCGGGTCCGACATACCGAGGGGGCGGACCTGATGGGGAACTGCTCTCACTTTGGCAATACATGTATAGACCCGCCCCTTCTCATGTTCCGCATCTGGTCCGCTGAGCGGACCTGATGGGGAACTTTAGAAGGGGCG
The DNA here is from genome assembly GCA_029206835.1 of Rana muscosa. Taxonomy (NCBI): domain Eukaryota; kingdom Metazoa; phylum Chordata; class Amphibia; order Anura; family Ranidae; genus Rana; species Rana muscosa. The sequence continues at coordinate 796,677,869 of CM055117.1, read as the reverse complement.
GGTCTATACATTTAAAATACTGAGAGGGAGTTCCCCATCAGGTCCGCTCAGGCACAACCAATGACGGACAGCGCTGGACATCGGGATCGCCGCGGGACACTGGATTTCACCGCTGGAATGTTTTTTTTTTTTTTTTAAATAAAGGACTTTTTCAAGGTGTTTGTGTGTTTTTTTTAAACATTTTTTTACGCTTTCTTCGTGAAATGGTAGGGGTACAATGTACCCCTTACCAATTCACATAGGGGGGGGCTGGGATCTGGGGGTCCCCTTTGTTAAAGGGGTCTTCCAGATTCCGATAAGCCCCCCGCCCGCAGACCCCCACAACCACCGGGCAAGGGTTGTGGGGATGAGGCCCTTGTCCCCATCAACATGGGGACGTCCTCCCCATGTTGAGGGCATGTGGCTTGGTACGGTTCAGGAGGGAGGGGGGCCGCTCTCTCGTCCCCCCCTTTTCCCCTGCGGCTGGCCAGGTTGCGTGCTCGGATAAGGGGTCTGGTAGGGATTTTTAGGGGGACTCCACGCCATTTTTTTTTTTAATTTGGGGTGGAGTTCCCCTTAAAATCCATGCCAGATCTGAAGGGCCTGGAATGGATATGTGGGGGAACCCCACGTCAATTTTTTTTTTAAATTTGCGGCGGGGTTCCCCTTAATATCCATTCCAGACCTGAAGGGCCTGGTAATTCAATTCTGGGGAACCCCCACGCTTTTTTTTTTTTTTTTATCAATGACTTTTGTATGTATTGCCGGGAGCCGACAATTCATTAATAGCCGCGAGTCAGTTTTAAAAGACTTTTTTTCTTTCAAAAATGACATTTTTTGCAGGGACAGTTCTAAGCACGGGAAACATGCGCCACTTCACATGCATATCATACACACCCCCCAGGTACGAAATTTAAAGGAATATTTCACTTTTATTTTTTCATTTTAAGCATTATTAAAATCACTGCTCCCGAAAAAACGGCAGTTTTTAAAACTTTTTTTTGCATTGATACATGTCCCCTGGGGCAGGACCCGGGTCCCCAAACACTTTTTAGGACAATAACTTGCATATCAGCCTTTATAATTAACACTTTAGATTTCGAACGTTCGAGTCCATTGTATTTAATAGGGTTCTAAAGTTTACACGAACATTTTGTCTGTTCGCAGGTTCTGGTGCGAACCGAACAGGGGGGTGTTCGGCTCATCCCTGCTGTCTTTATTGAACTTTCTGCGATGTTCCTTCATGTATGAGCAGTGCTATTTTTGTTATGTTTCACTGTAAACATTATTCTTTGAAAAAATTATAGCCTCTCAAATGCTGATGATACTTCCAAGGGTCAACTAAATATATATACATCTTTTCATGTTAAAGGGGTTTTATGGGTTATACTTACCTCCACTGTGCAATTCGTTTTGCACAGAGTGGCCCCGATCTTCTTGTTCTGGGGTCCCTCGACGGCTGTCTCGGCTCCTCCCTGCAATAGCTAACCCCCCTCTGGGAAGCTCTGGGTTAGCTTACGGGCGCGCTCTGTCATACACGCTGTGTCCATAGACACAGAGTGTATGAATCGGTCCCGCCCCCCGGCGGCCGCGTCATTGGATGTGATTGACAGCAGCGCGAGCCAATGGCTGCGCTGCTATCAATCTATCCAATCAACGGAGAAGAGGACGCCGGGGAAAGCGCACAGCAGGTGAACGGGCTCAGGTAAGTAAATGGGGGGGCTGGGGGGGTGTCATTGCCAGGTGTTTTTTCACCTTAATGCATAGGATGCATTAAGGTGAAAAAACACAAACCTTTACAACCCCTTTAAGGCCATAATGGGTGAATTTAATGTTGAAATAGGCAAAGCCAATAAAACACTGTATTGCATTCATATCTTGGAGGTTGGGTCCAAAGTAGGATTGCTTGGACCTTGTCGGGATCCATGGAGATAATGGTATCAGAAATTATGTAGCCAAGAAAGGATGTGTGGTGAAAAGTGCATTTTGAAAGTTTGGCATAGAAATAATGTTCCTAGAATTTGGAGAGGACCATACAGACATGCTTGACATGCTCAGCGAAGGTGGCCAAAAATATGAGAATGTCCTACAGAAAAAATACTATAAACATACTACAGCATGAACTATGAAGTACTGTTAAAAGCTGTCATTGACAAACTGTTAAAGCAAAGCAGGAGCATTCCTGAGTCCAAATAGCCTTACTAAATACTCATAATACCCCTCACAAGTGTTAAATGACATTTTCTATTTGACTGGAAGGAAACTGTGAATGTGAAAAACAGATTCTATACTGGAGTTTCTCCTCAGAGGAGAAATTAATAGATCCCATTTACATGGGTTCATCTATGGCAGGTGTTTCCTTTGAAGGGGGAAGGGGTCAGTAGTTGTTAAATGTCATAGCCTGTAAAGTTGCTGGAGAAAATAATGGATCAGAGAGTCAGTTACATTGTCCAAGAGACCCAGCCTGAATTGATAACAGAGAACTGGGTCATTCTCATTTTAGCTAGAGTCAAGTGTCCAACTCCAGAATTCCAATAATTATTGTTTAGCTGAAATTTTGCATTGCCAGAGGGTTCTAAGGTGCGATTATGCAGCATAAACCATGTCAGAATCCTCATAGAGTATGTGCAAAGCTTTAGACTGGGTTCATACTGATACAAATTAGATGCGGGTTTCCACGCATCCAATTCGCATTACAGGAAAGTGTGACCAGCTCTCAATTGAGCCAGTTCACACATCTCCTGGGTGGCTACGGAGCACATTGCACAGGGATCCTGTGCATCTTTGGCTCCGTTTCACGTCTGAATTCAGGCACAATTTTGTGCCTGATTCATCCCTGAAACAGTGAACAGGGTCGCACTGGACCCCTGCTGTGAGCCACGTCCATGCACAGTGTGAACCCAGCCTTAAAGAAGGCATCCTCTAATTGTCTGGAAGGATCTGCTGAAGCTATACTAAAGGCCTAAGCCTGAGGGTTGCCCTTGGGCTGGTAAATTACAATTTGGACCCTGTGTAACTGAGCTGAAAATATAACTTGCAACTATTAGCAAACTTTGAAATGTTCTTTTGGTTGCCTGAAAAATGTTCCAGGAGCTGAATCTTAGGTTCAACTTCTGCCAGCACAGCCTAAGCAGGATCTGTAGTGGACGGTTTGTGAGAGACCTTGGGGATCAAATTCTGCACCATGCTAGTAAGGTCCTCCAGCTCCCTGGTGAAGAACAGTACCTGTGCAGGATCCATTTGCCTTCTACTGAGGTTTTTGTTTAATATAAGGTCATGTATGAAAACACAAGTATATAGCAATAATATGCTTCACCCCTAGCAGCCACCTTTCCCCTAAGGTTACACTTGTTTCTTAGCAGTTGAAAAATGTAGCCAAGAGGCTGAGAAGACTCATTAACCTGCAGATGAAGGGAGAAGCTGACAGGCTGCCTAAAATGAATATTGCTTTAATTGTGTCTTTGCAATAAAGTATACTCAAGAATGTATTGATTAATGGACAACCTTAATTTTTTTGTAAAAGAATTATGAAGCAGCACTAAATGTCCGTGAACGATAATACAAAAAAATCGTGCTATAAAAGTGCTAAAATACAAATAATGAATCCAATAAAAAGTGCTATGAAACATAAATACACAATAGTATTAACTATTAATAAATGTGCATAATGTGCAAAAAATGCAAAAACATCCAAATATTGATGTGTCTCCAATTTTTTTTTTAAATAGGTAGAAAGTTCACACATAAAGTGCTAATCTTCCCAAAAAACTGAAAAAATATCAGCAGCCAAGAGCAGGAAAGAAGGAAAGGAACAGGCGTGGGAGTCCAACTCATCACATCAAACAAAGGGAACCAGTAAGGAATCGGTATAAATGTACAATCTTCCCCCGCTGACACCAGCTTCTCACCTTACTGATAGACCCCAAGGGGTCAGATACAGCCTTAATGGATCTCCACTGCTCCGAATGATGAACTCCAATTCTTGTATGCAAACAGGGATTACTGCAACCTTTTCACCGCTTTCAACCATGGTTTCTTAGGATATACCTTGCTCCAGGGTTTCAGGAATAAAACAAGAGGGACTCCATGGTGAAGTAAGTAATAAAAGCCAGGAAACTGCGTTTATTTGAATTAAAATAACTTAAAAACAGATATAAAAACCATGAGGCAAATAAAAAACACCAAAAAATATCAATGGAGTACACACTTCCGGTTCACTTCTGTAAACCGGAAGTCAACGTCACTAAGCTCCTCCTCCCAACGCGTTGCATCACTACTCACGTGACTTTATCAATTATTAATTTTTTTTAAATACTATTTTTAAGTAGTGCATCAAAAAATAAAAAATAAGTCATATATTAATGAAGTTTCACTGTACTATACCAAACTGAAAAAATAATGGACTAATAATGATTAACCTATTTCACATATATACTGTAACTTATAACTCTTAAGGTACATATGGTATATTCCCAGACACCACTATGACACAACTATTTAGACAGTTAATTTGATGTTTCAGTCTACTGATACATTTCTGTTTTTTATGCAGATTGCTGTCATAAAAAAATTAAACAGCAAGTTCACATTATCTATGCTCATGTGTTAGGTGATAGTAGTTAATAATGTATGTGACCATAAATCATATCATTATTGCACAATTATTTAGACAACTTCAAATCTATGTCCATTTATTGTCACAGCAAAAAAATGTAAAAAAAAAGAAAGAAAATGTTATTTATTTAATAATTAATGAAATAAGTTGTTTTAATAACACCACCATTATTAATTCCTTTGAAATCCAGCTTTGCCCTGGGTTACAGACTAATAGCTTTAAATATTAATTGATTTTGTATAATTATTATTTAAATAAACAATATTTCCTGCACACAGTTAGTAAGGATATATGGGATAGTGTAACCCCCACGGTACTAGACACAAGTCTGGATTTAACACAGAGCTTGCTAACTTTTGGCTTTGTTCATTTATAAATGTCACCAAACTTCAAAGTAATTGGGTTGTCCTGTCCTCCTAGAACTTTGTAGTGTATGTGTAAGATAGCGCTAAATTTGGAGGTGGGTAGGTCTCTCAAGGCTTCACTCACAGAAGCGTGTAAAAGTTTGTGAAGATTTTGTGCACTTCTCACTTAACATCGCTTTTCATTTAAAAGATTAAAACCCATTAATTAGAAATGAGATTATGCATTGTATGCACTTTTGCAGAATTGGGTAGCTTTTTTTATTTTTACTCTTGAATCGATTTATATATATACTTTTTTTCAGAAATGATAATGCATCTGTTTTTTAATTAAAATATTTTAGTGCAAGATGGAATCTGATGTTTTTTTTTTTTTTCCCAATTAAGAATAACTACTTTGGACATTTTTTGTGTTTTATGTCTTCTTACCATGTTATATGTTCATTCTTTTATAGCTGTTCACTTGCACAGTACTTTTATAGCACTCATAAAGATTAGATGATTGTAACATATGGCAGAATCAGATAATAATCATATGTGAGCTGTCACAATCTATAGCACTTCCAAAAGTAGTTTCTTCCTACATGTAGTATCATTCAAACATACAGAAAATGCACTTCCTGTCGACTGCAGCTAAACTGCAGCATGCTCCAATTTTCAAAAAACACATTGCACAAAAACACAATAGCAAAATTTGGATCATGGAAAACAGCAGTGTTTTATATCCCAGCTAAATTTTAAGTTTAAATAAGCTAAATACATTCCAGGTGTATCAAAAAAAAAATGAGAAAAAAAAACATTACAGTTTGTTTCTTTAAACAGCAGCCACAGCTTGAGTAGGGAAGCCTGTGACCTGTCAGCATGCTGCAGAGTGGGACTGTAGTAATATCTTTGCAAAGGTATGACACAGCCCAGATCTCTCTAATCAGCAGGGAGCGTGTGCTTTGTTGATTGCAGAGCTATATGTCTACTCAGTAAGGAGCATGTCAGATCTCTGCACTGTTTCCCCCAGGGGAAGCACAGGCAGAATCAACACTGCACTGGTGTGGCGGTGATCAGGAACTTTGTTGCTGGCTGCACTGGTCAGGTGACACTGGGACTTCTATAAGCGGTGATCAGGATCACTGTTGTTTGCTTACACTGGTCTTGTGACACTGGAAACTAGTGTGGCAGCACTCAAGAACACTGCTGCTGACTTAAACTGGTCTGGTGACAACAAAATTGGTGTGGTGACACTGCGACTGGTGCAACAGTGATAAGAAACCTGGGACCTGTATGGTAATTATCAGGAAAACTGTTGCTGGTTGCACTGGTCTGGCGTGGTGGCAATCAAGAACACTGATTTTAGCTACACTGGTCTGGCAACCTAGTGACTGGTGTGGTGGTGATTGGAGACACTGACTGGCTGCACTATTAGGGTTTATCCACACATGAAGTTGGGGGATGGTAAAACCTTGCAATTGAGTCATAGTTTTCCTTACATGGCATTCCTACGGGGAGTGAGGAACTCAGAATGGCGCTTTTTGCAGTCAATATGCTTGTGTTCACCTGAAGCCCTCAATCAAATTTGCTAGCACTAAAAAAACGATTCTGGTACAATTTCAGTTATGTTCAGGTTTGAGGGTGAATTATGACAAAAGCAAGGTCTGACATCTTACCTCTTACTTGTATTTATTCAGGTAACTGGATTTCTTCATTCCTATGTGCCTTAGCACACAAACACACTGTTTACCTGGGCATTAAAGTGGGTAGAGAGCCTTTAACCCTGTATTCAGGATTTGCAGCTGGGGGTAGCTCATGTGGAGCACAAGATGGATGATGAAAAAGGTTAGAAAGAAAATCTGCGCTATGGGAACAAAGTATATAGTTATATGAATATACAGTATATAATTGGGCTGCTGCTATACTGTATGCATGAGTCGGTCCTAAAGTGGTTAATAGAAGATTTGCAGAAATGCAGATTAGAGTTTAAGTAAATCCTTATATATGACCATGAAAAATGCTTTAAACGCCTAAAAACCTCCCATTATGCTTATGGTAATAAGGCCAGAAAACTATTAGCAAGCCAAATCCAAGCAAGACAAAGCAAAACAAAATTAGCCCAATTAGCTAACCCTACAACAGGTACAAATGTGTATCACCCCAGGGAGATCGCAAATACCTTTAGGGACTATTACAGTACCTCTATAACTTAAAGTCCAATACGGGCACTACCCAGCCCTCTGGGGAAGGCATCTCAAAAATTTCTGGATTCAGCAAAACTCCCCGCCATTACTCTGCAGGTGTTGGAACGCCTTAATGCCCCTTCACTGCTGATGAGAATAATAAGGTTATCAAGGATCTGGTGTTAAATAAATCCCCTGGCCCAGATGGTCTCTCAGCAGAGTATTATCGAACGTTAGGTGATCTCCTGGTGCCACACCTGCAAGAAGTCTTTAACACAGGGGCATCCTCCGGTTCATTATCTGCAGAAATACTCAAGGCCTTGATTCTCACGCTGTCCAAATCAGGAAAGGATCCCACTACCACGCAGAATTTCAAGCCTATATCTCTCCTTAATGCGGACCCAAAAATGTATGCAAAGGTTATAGCCAATCACATAGCTGTAGTGTCACCAACCTTAATTGCCCCTGACCAAGTTAGATTTGTGAAGGGAGGACAGGCACCTGATGGCACCCGTAGAATACTAAATTTGCTCTGATTAGCTGAACGTCAAAAACTTCCCAAAGCCTTTTTAGCATTAGACGCTGAAAAGGCTTTTGACAGGGTGCATTGGGGATATCTATGGGCTATATATAAGTGAAAAAACCGCGCTAGACCAAAAATAATAATAAAAGCCCGGTGGCATCACGGGAACATCTAAATGCAGCAACATCACTCAGATGTTGCCGCAATATGTATTGGGGACACCGGAGTAGCGTGGCGCCGTGGCTCACCATACCTATGGACGTACACAGCGTGTAGTTCATGTGAACGTCGCGAGGACGGCGTCATGACATCACGACGCCTTTACGTCGCGTCATCACGACGCCGCAGTCAGAAGATGTGAGACAGCAACGTCTCATTACAAGGAAACGCCGCATCTCCATGGTGACATCCGAAGCCATGGAGTGGGCGCCATCTAGTGGACACAATTAATATGACTGGATACAGAAATAAAATCTGCTGATGGGCATGTATCTAAAAGCCCAAAACAACACCATACAGCAGAGTCTACCAACTGTTCTCAATCCTTCCTTGCAAACAAATAATAATAGCTGGAAAAATATTTAAAAAAGAGAGAAGGACCCATTCCTTTATCCCACAACCAAACAGGTAATGAAAATGCAAATAGCACATGAGAATATATATAATCGGCCGACACATCCTGTCACAACATGAACGCAGAATGCCCCATACACGCGTATGATTACACATGTACATGAACATTCCACGGACAAAAGCCAGCTAATGACACTTTGAGTGGGAAAAAGGAAATGGAATCCATATGGAGCAAAACAACCGCACCATGTCACCTGAAAAGGTGCACACGGACGATGGATTGCAACATAAATAATCATAAACCATCCGTGCTGACTAACATGGACACATGAGCTCAGGGTACTCACGCCCGGTTAATGAAACAATTGAAACAATTGATGTCCCATTCAACGTTCATACCATGGGGTGAGTAACACCTGAGCTCATGTATCCAGTATGTCTCTAATCTCGAGACACCCCGCAGAGAGGAGTCCCCCCTCCAGTGGGGGACAAACCTATCTATCACCTGAAATAGGGTGCCTCTAGGATCCTTCGCATGGTGTTCTAAATAATGTTGTGAAACAGTATGTTTATCACAACCTTTGCGAATTTTAGCTATGTGTTCATTAACACGAATAGAAAAATTCCTAATCGTGCGCCCTACATATTGGAGTTTGCATGGGCATGTGATTAGGTACACGACGAACCTAGTAACACAGGTGGTGAACTGCTTCATAGTGTCACTGCGTCCCGTGACACTAGAGCTGAATGTTACCGTTCTACGTCCACCCAATGCATTAACCATGCAAACATTGCATTTCCTACAAGGGTAATAGCCATTAGCCTCTGGAAAGAAAGAAATCTTTTTAGGAGGATCTATTGTATTGGAAGCTATTTCACCCTGGATAGAACGGGCACCTCTAAAGATCACCCCTGCACGTTCAGGGAGAGAGGGTCCAAGGATTCTATCACTTAATAACACTTTCCAATGTCTATTCAAAATCTTTCTTATTTCAAGATGTTGAGTAGAGTAGGAAGTAAAAAAGGACCATTTGAATCTATCCTCTCTCGCATTTCTCTGTTTGTTAATAAGGAGGGAGGACCTCTCAACATCCAATGCAGAAGAGATGTATTTATCCAACCCACTGGATGGGTAACCCCTGTCCAGAAATCTTTCTTTTAAAACATTGGATTGGGCCAAGAAATCATCATCGTGGGTGCAGTTCCTCCTAAGACGGAGAAACTGTCCCCGAGGTACTGATTTCAACCATTGATCGTGATGACAACTGTCTACAGGGATATAGCCATTTCTATCTGTTGACTTGAAATACGTTTTAAATTCAAGATGGTTATTGACAGACATGATTTCCAAGTCTAAGAAATGTATAGACGAGGAACTGGCCTCATATGTTAGTACGATTCCCCGATCGTTGTCATTAAGGACCGCCATGAAAGTATCTAGAGATTCTCTCGTGCCCCTCCATAGGAGGAGGATGTCGTCTATATACCTAGCCCACAGGACTAATTCAGGTCTGTTAAGGGCATAGACGACATCCTCCTCCCACTGGGCCATAAAGAGATTTGCAAGACTGGGGGCATATTTGGCCCCCATTGCTACACCCTTGATTTGGGAGAAGAATGTTCCCTGGAACCAAAAGTAATTATGCCGTGTGGCAAAATCCAATAGCTCCATGATGAAATTCCTCTGTATCAAGGACAGTGAGGAGCCTCTAGTAAGAAACAACTCCACTGCCTCGAGACCCAAACGATGTGGAATACAGGTGTACAATGCAGAAAGTGATCAATATATTTCCCAATTCGTGACGTAACCGAGTCGATCCCACTTACAATGGGACGCCCAAGGGGATCGACTGGGTTTTTGTGCACCTTGGGAAGATAATAGATGACAGGAATGTGAGGTGCCAAAGGGACCAAGTATTCCTGTTCTTTCTTGTTAAGGACATTCAAAGAGAAACCTTCATTGATAATATCTACTAGAGCTTTCTTATATTTCAAAGTGGGGTCCCCAGGTAAGAGACTATAGGTAGCTCTGTCCTCTAAGAGTCTATGCATCTCTTTAACATAGTTGATCTTATCAAGAACCACTATCTCCCCGCCTTTGTCGGCCGGACGGATAATGAGATCTTTGTTCTGGCATAAAGTTTTTAAACCTGCCACAATGGTTGGATCCTGATGAACTCTCTTGGCAGGTAGCCCGTCTAAATCCTTCAATACAAGGGTACGGAACACATTAATGGATGGAGCTGAGTTAACTGGAGGGTTGAACAAGGAGGGATTTGATAGCCCTGAATGTACACCAGTAGGAAAACCACCGGAATTGGTTACAGAAGCAGATCCCAAAGGAACTGTAGAAGTCCCATCGTTTTTTTGGGCATCAACCGATGGGACTGCTAAAAAGTGCCTCTGGATGTTTAACTTTCTTATGTACTTCTGGACATCTATGAAAGTGGAAAATGTATTTAATTTCCGTGGTGGGACAAATTTCAAACCTTTGTCTAAAAGAGATTGCTCTTGGGGGGTGAGAGCAACTGAACTTAAATTAAAAATACCTGCACCTAATTGACCCTTGGTCTTTTTGCGCTGGATGCGCCGCCCCCCTCTAGAGCCTTGTTTCTTCTTGGGCTCTTGGGGGTATGGAAGGTGGGTTTGTGAAAACCCTGATGAGGAAATGGACCAAGCTGATTATGATTATAATTATAAGTAGGTCTCGATTGTGATTCATCGCCCCACCCAGAGTGTGAGTACGAATCATAATAGGGATCGTAAGATCCTTCACCCTGTAATGGAGCATAACGGTTCTGGGTGGGTACTGGTGTACCCTGCATGTAATTCCCATTTGACCCAGACCCGCCATCTCTCCAAGGGAGAGAAGTCCTCCCTGATGAATCACCAGAGTACATATGACCTCTATCCCCTTGTCCATAGCCTCTACCTCGTTGGGGATGTCCTCTTCTTCGAGGTACGGAGTGCGGTCTACCTGGGCCGGGCTCATTATGAGTTACAGCCTGAGTATGTTTCACACTCCTGGGTGTACGATTGGCACCCTTGTTATTTTGAGGTCCACGTGAACTGGACACAGAGGGAGGTTCATAATTCAAAGTTCTATCTGTAATGATATCAACAGGTTCAGACAGGTCCATATTTGGGTTATTCTCTAGGGTATTAGCCTGGTTGGCTAGTTTTTTCTGCCAACCAAAGACCAAATTACCCTTGTAATCCCCAGTATCTCTGTTATACTTCTTTTGTTTCTTACTCCTCTGGTCTTTTTCCTCTTTTTCAAGAAGAGTTTTTAGACTAGTGGAGAGAGAAGCATATTCAGGAGTTCCACTGGAGGGAGAGAGTTTATCTCTAATATCCCTAATTTCTTGATCCAAAATGGAAAGCCTGGCCTGCTTTCTCTCAACCAAAAAGCCGATGAGTTTCAAGCCAGCCTCATTAAAATAGGTTGCCCAAAGGGCTAAATCTGACTCTCCTTGTTGTGGAGAAACATCCCAACTAAGGCCTCTAGGGACCATTTTCTCTTTGATATATTGCTCAAGAAACGCAATGTCCCATTGGAGATGTAATTCAGAGATCATTACGTTCTTGAGCCTAGCAAAGAGTCCACTGACTTCTGTGTCGATGCTGTGGATGGTAAAAACTCCATGTGTGTTAAAGGACCTTGAGGTCCGATATTCAAAAACATCCATATGAACACAGATGAAAGGGCAAGCAGCAGTAAATAATGTGTCAAAAACGTGAAATATATATAAGTGAAAAAACCGCGCTAGACCAAAAATAATAATAAAAGCTGCTAATACTCAAACAAACAAAGCAAAGAACAAAATGGATTCAAAATAGTACAGCGCTTAAAAATCAATTTTAAAATAATGGCTACTGGACGTAGCTCAAATAAGTGATGAACTGAAACACAGTGAATATGAAAATCAATACATAGAGTTCATGAACAGTCCATTCCAATGGGTGATCTCTGATATGAATTATCCTCCATGGGAATTGAGGAACATACCCCTATAAGTGAATGTGGAATGAATACAAAAATGATACGTGAAAAATAGTCCAAAACAACATGTGTGTATTGGGAGGGATGTCTATTCCTAGAACACACCGCTCAGCATGGAAAGATCAAAGGACCCAAATGTTGATGGTGGAAACACAAAAGAAGAGAAGAGAGCACAGTTGGTAAAGTCGGGTACTCTTACTGGAAACGGTGGACCCACCTGTCGTATGACAGTGGGTCAATCGAGCTTAATGGTCGCCGTGACCGGACAATGGAACTGAGAATCCTGGATGCCTGGGACCGATTCCAGCAGGGTGATGAATGATCAGCTCACACGATGGTGATCCCTCTAATCGTTTGCAGGCTCCAAAACGTTCCAAAATTAGATGCAGGGGTGGGAGAAAAAAGAAAACTCAAGATGGTGCAGGTCAATATAACCAATCAAGGTTTATTGAATAAATTTTGTCTTTACAGACATAGAAACAAATAAAAGTGATCACAAAATAGTAAAAATATAAAAGCAATGTGGGGTACAGCGATAGCAGGCCCTACGCGTTTCGACTCCCAAAGTCATCAACAGGGGCATAGTGCTGTTCCCCCCCACATTGCCGACTTTAAATAAGGTCTGACAGATATCTGACCCACCCTGAAGGGGCGGAGTCAAAACAGGAAATAGCTAAATATCCCACAGTGTCAGACTATCACCCATATAAATCATACCTTGACCTGCAAATCTACATGTCAAACTACAAATAATATACAGACAATGCATGGTATTAATACTATTATTAATAAAAACCCCAAAATAGCACAGATTTATACAGATGATTTTCAAATATTCCCGCCAAAAATACAAACCAATCCGATTGCACAAACTGATGACAGCATCTGTGTGAAGCACCTGGAACTCTGAGTCCTAATGTCCACAGTTAGCCCCACCGCCAGAAGAGGGCGTCCAATTGCCCGGTGGCATCACATAACTGGCACACAGGAACATCTAAATGCAGCAACATCACTCAGATGTTGCCGCAATATGTATTGGGGACACCGGAGTAGCGTGGTGCCGCGGCGCACCATACCTATGGACGTACACAGCGCGTAGTTCATGTGAACGTCACACGCGCACGCCCGAGGACGGCGTCATGACATCACAACGCCTTTACGTCGCGTCATCACGACGCCGCAGTCAGAAGATGTGAGACAGCAACGTCTCATTACAAGGAAACGCCGCATCTCCATGGTGACATCCGAAGCCATGGAGTGGGCGCCATCTAGTGGACACAATTAATATGACTGGATACAGAAATAAAATCTGCTGATGGGCATGTATCTAAAAGCCCAAAACAACACCATACAGCAGAGTCTACCAACTGTTCTCAATCCTTCCTTGCAAACAAATAATAATAGCTGGAAAAATATTTAAAAAAGAGAGAAGGACCCATTCCTTTATCCCACAACCAAACAGGTAATGAAAATGCAAATAGCACATGAGAATATATATAATCGGCCGACACATCCTGTCACAACATGAACGCAGAATGCCCCATACACGCGTATGATTACACATGTACATGAACATTCCACGGACAAAAGCCAGCTAATGACACTTTGAGTGGGAAAAAGGAAATGGAATCCATATGGAGCAAAACAACCGCACCATGTCACCTGAAAAGGTGCACACGGACGATGGATTGCAACATAAATAATCATAAACCATCCGTGCTGACTAACATGGACACATGAGCTCAGGGTACTCACGCCCGGTTAATTAAACAATTGATGTCCCATTCAACGTTCATACCGTGGGGTGAGTAACACCTGAGCTCATGTATCCAGTAAGTCTCTAATCTCGAGACACCCCGCAGAGAGGAGTCCCCCCTCCAGTGGGGGACAAACCTATCTATCACCTGAAATAGGGTGCCTCTAGGATCCTTCGCATGGTGTTCTAAATAATGTCGTGAAACAGTATGTTTATCACAACCTTTGCGAATTTTAGCTATGTGTTCATTAACACGAATAGAAAAATTCCTAATCGTGCGCCCTACATATTGGAGTTTGCATGGGCATGTGATTAGGTACACGACGAACCTAGTAACACAGGTGGTGAACTGCTTCATAGTGTAACTGCGTCCCGTGACACTAGAGCTGAATGTTACCGTTCTACGTCCACCCAATGCATTAACCATGCAAACATTGCATTTCCTACAAGGGTAATAGCCATTAGCCTCTGGAAAGAAAGAAATCTTTTTAGGAGGATCTATTGTATTGGGAGCTTATTCACCCTGGATAGAACGGGCACCTCTAAAGATCACCCCTGCACGTTCAGGGAGAGAGGGTCCAAGGATTCTATCACTTAATAACACTTTCCAATGTCTATTCAAAATCTTTCTTATTTCAAGATGTTGAGTAGAGTAGGAAGTAAAAAAGGACCATTTGAATCTATCCTCTCTCGCATTTCTCTGTTTGTTAATAAGGAGGGAGGACCTCTCAACATCCAATGCAGAAGAGATGTATTTATCCAACCCACTGGATGGGTAACCCCTGTCCAGAAATCTTTCTTTTAAAACATTGGATTGGGCCAAGAAATCATCATCGTGGGTGCAGTTCCTCCTAAGACGGAGAAACTGTCACCGAGGTACTGATTTCAACCATTGATCGTGATGACAACTGTCTACAGGGATATAGCCATTTCTATCTGTTGACTTGAAATACGTTTTAAATTCAAGATGGTTATTGACAGACATGATTTCCAAGTCTAAGAAATGTATAGACGAGGAACTGGCCTCATATGTTAATACGATTCCCCGATCGTTGTCATTAAGGACCGCCATGAAAGTATCTAGAGATTCTCTCGTGCCCCTCCATAGGAGGAGGATGTCGTCTATATACCTAGCCCACAGGACTAATTCAGGTCTGTTAAGGGCATAGACGACATCCTCCTCCCACTGGGCCATAAAGAGATTTGCAAGACTGGGGGCATATTTGGCCCCCATTGCTACACCCTTGATTTGGGAGAAGAATGTTCCCTGGAACCAAAAGTAATTATGCCGTGTGGCAAAATCCAATAGCTCCATGATGAAATTCCTCTGTATCAAGGACAGTGAGGAGCCTCTATTAAGAAACAACTTCACTGCCTCGAGAACCCAAACGATGTGGAATACAGGTGTACAATGCAGACACATCTGCAGTGACTAGAATCAGATCTCCCTGATGATGCACCTTCTCCAGCAAAATGATGGTGTCCTTGGTATCCCTCAAATAAGAGAGCATCAATTTCACCAACGGCTGGAGAAAGTGATCAATATATTTCCCAATTTGTGACGTAACCGAGTCGATCCCACTTACAATGGGACGCCCAGGGGGATCGACTGGGTTTTTGTGCACCTTGGGAAGATAATAGATGACAGGAATGTGAGGTGCCAAAGGGACCAAGTATTCCTGTTCTTTCTTGTTAAGGACATTCAAAGAGAAACCTTCATTGATAATATCTACCAGAGCTTTCTTATATTTCAAAGTGGGGTCCCCAGGTAAGAGACTATAGGTAGCTCTGTCCTCTAAGAGTCTATGCATCTCTTTAACATAGCTGATCTTATCAAGAACCACTATCTCCCCGCCTTCGTCGGCCGGACGGATAATGAGATCTTTGTTCTGGCATAAAGTTTTTAAACCTGCCACAATGGTTGGATCCTGATGAACTCTCTTGGCAGGTAGCCCGTCTAAATCCTTCAATACAAGGGTTCGGAATACATTAATGGATGGAGCTGAGTTAACTGGAGGGTTGAACAAGGAGGGATTTGATAGCCCTGAATGTACACCAGTAGGAAAACCACCGGAATTGGTTACAGAAGCAGATCCCAAAGGAACTGTAGAAGTCCCATCGTTTTTTTGGGCATCAACCGATGGGACTGCTAAAAAGTGCCTCTGGATGTTTAACTTTCTTATGTACTTCTGGACATCTATGAAAGTGGAAAATTTATTTAATTTCCGTGGTGGGACAAATTTCAAACCTTTGTCTAAAAGAGATTGCTCTTGGGGGGTGAGAGCAACTGAACTTAAATTAAAAATACCTGCACCTAATTGACCCTTGGTCTTTTTGCGCTGGATGCGCCGCCCCCCTCTAGAGCCTCGTTTCTTCTTGGGCTCTTGGGGGTATGGAAGGTGGGTTTGTGAAAACCCTGATGAGGAAATGGACCAAACTGATTATGATTATAATTATAAGTAGGTCTCGATTGTGATTCATCGCCCCACCCAGAGTGTGAGTACGAATCATAATAGGGATTGTAAGATCCTTCACCCTGTAATGGAGCATAACGGTTCTGGGTGGGTACTGGTGTACCCTGCATGTAATTCCCATTTGACCCAGACCCGCCATCTCTCCAAGGGAGAGAAGTCCTCCCTGATGAATCACCAGAGTACATACCCCCAAGAGCCCAAGAAGAAACGAGGCTCTAGAGGGGGGCGGCACATCCAGCGCAAAAAGACCAAGGGTCAATTAGGTGCAGGTATTTTTAATTTAAGTTCGGTTGCTCTCACCCCCCAAGAGCAATCTGTTTTAGACAAAGGTTTGAAATTTTTCCCACCACGGAAATTAAATAAATTTTCCACTTTCATAGATGTCCAGAAGTACATAAGAAAGTTAAACATCCAGAAGCACTTTTTAGCAGTCCCATCGGTTGATGCCCAAAAAAACGATGGGACTTCTACAGTTCCTTTGGGATCTGCTTCTGTAACCAATTCCGGTGGTTTTCCTACTGGTGTACATTCAGGGCTATCAAATCCCTCCTTGTTCAACCCTCCAGTTAACTCAGCTCCATCCATTAATGTGTTTCGTACCCTTGTATTGAAAGATTTAGACGGGCTACCTGCCAAGAGAGTTCATCAGGATCCAACCATTGTGGCAGGTTTAAAAACTTTATGCCAGAACAAAGATCTCATTATCCGTCCGGCCGACAAAGGCGGGGGGATAGTGGTTCTTGATAAGATCAACTATGTTAAAGAGATGCATAGACTCTTAGAGGACAGAGCTACCTATAGTCTCTTACCTGGGGACCCCACTTTGAAATATAAGAAAGCTCTGGTAGATATTATCAATGAAGGTTTCTCTTTGAATGTCCTTAACAAGAAAGAACAGGAATACTTGGTCCCTTTGGCACCTCGCATTCCTGTCATCTATTATCTTCCCAAGGTGCACAAAAACCCAGTCGATCCCCCTGGGCGTCCCATTGTAAGTGGGATCGACTCGGTTACGTCACGAATTGGGAAATATATTGATCACTTTCTCCAGCCGTTGGTGAAATTGATGCCCTCTTATTTGAGGGATACCAAGGACACCATCAACTTGCTGGAGAAGGTGCATCATCAGGGAGATCTGATTCTAGTCACTGCAGATGTGTCTGCATTGTACACCTGTATTCCACATCGTTTGGGTCTCGAGGCAGTGGAGTTGTTTCTTACTAGAGGCACCTCACTGTCCTTGATACAGAGGAATTTCATCATGGAGCTATTGGATTTTGCCACACGGCATAATTACTTTTGGTTCCAGGGAACATTCTTCTCCCAAATCAAGGGTGTAGCAATGGGGGCCAAATATGCCCCCAGTCTTGCAAATCTCTTTATGGCCCAGTGGGAGGAGGATGTCGTCTATGCCCTTAACAGACCTGAATTAGTCCTGTGGGCTAGGTATATAGACGACATCCTCCTCCTATGGAGGGGCACGAGAGAATCTCTAGATACTTTCATGGCGGTCCTTAATGACAACGATCCGGGAATCGTATTAACATATGAGGCCAGTTCCTCATCTATACATTTCTTAGACTTGGAAATCATGTCTGTCAATAACCATCTTGAATTTAAAACGTATTTCAAGTCAACAGATAGAAATGGCTATATCCCTGTAGACAGTTGTCATCACGATCAATGGTTGAAATCAGTACCTCGGGGACAGTTTCTCCGTCTTAGGAGGAACTGCACCCACAGTGATGATTTCTTGGCCCAATCCAATGTTTTAAAAGAAAGATTTCTGGACAGGGGTTACCCATCCAGTGGGTTGGGTAAAGACATCTCTTCTGCATTGGATGTTGAGAGGTCCTCCCTCCTTATTAACAAACAGAGAAATGCGAGAGAGGATAGATTCAAATGGTCCTTTTTTACTTCCTACTCTACTCAACATCTTGAAATAAAAAAGATTTTGAATAGACATTGGAAAGTGTTATTAAGTGATAGAATCCTTGGACCCTCTCTCCCTGAACGTGCAGGGGTGATCTTTAGAGGTGCCCGTTCTATCCAGGGTGAAATAGCTCCCAATACAATAGATCCTCCTAAAAAGATTTCTTTCTTTCCAGAGGCTAATGGCTATTACCCTTGTAGGAAATGCAATGTTTGCATGGTTAATGCATTGGGTGGACGTAGAACGGTAACATTCAGCTCTAGTGTCACGGGACGCAGTTACACTATGAAGCAGTTCACCACCTGTGTTACTAGGTTCGTCGTGTACCTAATCACATGCCCATGCAAACTCCAATATGTAGGGCGCACGATTAGGAATTTTTCTATTCGTGTTAATGAACACATAGCTAAAATTCGCAAAGGTTGTGATAAACATACTGTTTCACGACATTATTTAGAACACCATGCGAAGGATCCTAGAGGCACCCTATTTCAGGTGATAGATAGGTTTGTCCCCCACTGGAGGGGGGACTCCTCTCTGTGGGGTGTCTCGAGATTAGAGACTTACTGGATACATGAGCTCAGGTGTTACTCACCCCACGGTATGAACGTTGAATGGGACATCAATTGTTTCATTAACCGGGCGTGAGTACCCTGAGCTCATGTGTCCATGTTAGTCAGCACGGATGGTTTATGATTATTTATGTTGCAATCCATCGTCCGTGTGCACCTTTTCAGGTGACATGGTGTGGTTGTTTTGCTCCATATGGATTCCATTTCCTTTTCCCCACTCAAAGTGTCATTAGCTGGCTTTTGTCCATGGAATGTTCATGTACATGTGTAATCATACGCGTGTATGGGGCATTCTGCGTTCATGTTGTGACAGGATGTGTCGGCCGATTATATATATTCTCATGTGCTATTTGCATTTTCATTACCTGTTTGGTTGTGGGATAAAGGAATGGGGCCTTCTCTCTTTTTTTATATTTTTCCAGCTATTATTATTTGTTTGCAAGGAAGGATTGAGAACAGTTGGTAGACTCTGCTGTATGGTGTTGTTTTGTGCTTTTAGATACATGCCCATCAGCAGATTTTATTTCTGCATCCAGTCATATTAATTGTGTCCACTAGATGGCGCCCACTCCATGGCTTCGGATGTCACCATGGAGATGCGGCGTTTCCTTGTAATGAGACGTTGGTGTCTCACATCTTCTGACTGCGGCGTCGTGATGACGCGACGTAAAGGCGTCGTGACGTCATGACGCCATCCTCGGGCACGCGCGTGTGACGTTCACATGAACTACACGCTGTGTACGTCCATAGGTATGGTGCGCCGCGGCACCACGCTACTCCGGTGTCCCCAATACATATTGCTGCAACATCTGAGTGATGTTGCTGCATTTAGATGTTCCCGTGTGCCAGTTATGTGATGCCACCGGGCATTGGACGCCCTCTTCTGGCGGTGGGGCTAACTGTGGACATTAGGACTCAGAGTTCCAGGTGCTTCACACAGATGCTGTCATCAGTTTGTGCAATCGGATTGGTTCGTATTTTTGGCGGGAATATTTGAAAATCATCTGTATAAATCTGTGCTATTTTGGGGTTTTTATTAATAATAGTATTAATACCATGCATTGTCTGTATATTATTTGTAGTTTGACATGTAGATTTGCAGGTCAAGGTATGATTTATATGGGTGATAGTCTGACACTGTGGGATATTTTGCTATTTCCTGTTTTGACTCCGCCCCTTCAGGGTGGGTCAGATATCTGTCAGACCTTATTTAAAGTCGGCAATGTGGGGGGTACAGCACTATGCCCCTGTTGATGACTTTGGGAGTTGAAACGCGTAGGGCCTGCTATCGCTGTACCCCACATTGCTTTTATATTTTTACTATTTTGTGATCACTTTTATTTGTTTCTATGTCTGTAAAGACAAAAATTATTCAATAAACCTTGATTGGTTATATTGACCTGCACCATCTGGAGTTTTCTTTTTTCTCCCACCCCTGCGTCTAATTTTGGAACATTTTGGAGCCTGCAAACGATTAGAGGGATCACCATCGTGTGAGCTGATCATTCATCACCCTGCTGGAATCGGTCCCAGGCATCCAGGATTCTCAGTTCCATTGTCCGGTCACGGCGACCATTAAGCTTGATTGACCCTCTGTCATACGACAGGTGGGTCCACCGTTTCCGGTAAGAGTACCCGACTTTACCAACTGTGCTCTCTTCTCTTCTTGTGTTTCCACCATCAACATTTGGGTCCTTTGATCTTTCCATGCTGAGCGGTGTGTTCTAGGAATAGACATCCCT
Source organism: Rana muscosa (assembly GCA_029206835.1). Classification (NCBI taxonomy): domain Eukaryota; kingdom Metazoa; phylum Chordata; class Amphibia; order Anura; family Ranidae; genus Rana; species Rana muscosa. Next base: position 796,657,172 of record CM055117.1, on the reverse strand, counting down.
CCCAATACACACATGTTGTTTTGGACTATTTTTCACGTATCATTTTTGTATTCATTCCACATTCACTTATAGGGGTATGTTCCTCAATTCCCATGGAGGATATCTATGGGCTACCTTGATCAAATTAGAATTTAGATTATTCATTCTCTCAGCTATTTTGGCATTATAGCCGCGAGTGCTTTTAAATGACTTTTTTTCATTCAGAAATGACACTTTGTGCAGGGACAGTTCTAAGCACGGGAAACAAGCGCTGCTTTGCAGGCATACTCTAGACATCCCCCAGGTACGAAATTTAAAGGAATATTTCATTTTTATTGTTTCACTTTAAGCATTATTAAAATCACTGCTCCCGAAAAAACGTGAGTTTTTAAAACTATTTTTTGCATTGATACATGTCCCCTGGGGCAGGACCCGGGTCCCCAAACACTTTTTATGACAATAACTTGGATATAAGCCTTTAAAATTAGCACTTTAGATTTTTTATGTTCGAGTCCCATAGACTTTAACGGTGTTCGGATGTTCGAACAAATTTATTTCCTGTTCGCAAGTTCTGGTGGGAACCAAACTGGGGGGTGTTCGGCTCATCCCTAGTCTTTACCTCTTCAGTGCTCATGGATACATTTACCATCACAAACAGCAACAGACAGGGGTGTTCCTTTTCCCCTTAGATTTTTTCTCTGGAGATGGAACTGTTTGCAGAATCCAAAAGATCTTCTACATCCATTGCAGGTATCCAAGTAGCAAACCCCATAAGATTGGCTTATTTGACGACTATGTCATATTGTCATATTGATCCTTTTAGAGATAGAATCGTCCTTTGGCAATCAAGGCCTTTAGTGTTTTTCTTATTATAAAGTTAATGTATCCAAATGTGCGGTCCTTACAATACATATTAACAATAAGATTCGCATTAACTTGAAAAATGATTTTCCTGGATCTGGGAGTCTGATCAAATCCAATATTTGAGGATTCAATTAACTGCCAAATCTGTCCGCCCTTCCAATGCTCCTTGCTGTGAAGACCAGTCATAGGTAGGGGCAGTGACAGTTGTTTTTTATATTGTTGTCATTGTGATCAGGCAACGCACTAGCACCTTTGCTTCCATGTGCTGGGTGTTTAGTGTGCCCCTGCTCCTTTAAGGAGAGTTGGGCTCCCTCCAGTCATCTGCCCTTCATCTATCCATCAGCATACATGTGCTTCCACTGAGGAGACTTTACATTTTAGAGTTAGAACTGCAGTACACAGGGAGCCTTGACGGGGCCTGCAGCTTACGCATGTATTTGCAAATGCGTGCAACTAAACCCCTGTTTTTAACACACTGTTAGACAGGTGAATTCGGTTGGTTGCTGATTGGTTGGTAAGTTGAGCTTGGTTATTCTGTTTTTTTGTTGACATGCGTTGGCCCTTCCAATGCTCCTTGCTGTGAAGACCAGTCATAGGTAGGGGCAGTGACAGTTGTTTTTTGTATTGTTGTCATTGTGGTCAGGCAACGCACTAGCACCTTTGCTTCCATGTGCTGGGTGTTTAGTGTGCTCCTGCTCCTTTAAGGAGGGTTGGGCTCCCTCCAGTCATCTGCCCTTCATCTATCCATCAGCATACATGTGCTTCCACTGTGGAGACTTTGAATTTTAGAGTTAGAACTGCAGTACACAGGGAGCCATGACGGGGCCTGCAGCTTACGCATGTATTTGCAAATGCGTGCAACTAAACCCCTGTTTTTAACACACTGTTAGACAGGAGAATTCGGTTGGTTGCTGATTGGTTGGTAAGTTGAGCTTGGTTATTCTGTTTTTTTGTTGATATGCCAAATCTACCCACCTATATGAGGCAAATTAATAAAAGGCTACCGCCAGCTGTTCAAACCGAACTTTTGCAGCTGTGTAAATTAGAAATTTCTTGGCTGGTTCGGATTGCAACTTTTAAAATGGTCATATTACCAAAGATTCTTTATATATTTAGAACAGTAACGATACCCTTACCGGCTCACTTTTTTACCTTGTTCAATGCCTCTCTTAGGTCATGTATTTGAAAGGAACTCGAGCAAGAATCTATTTTTTTTCTCTAGTTACCGGCATGGGCGTACGGGTAATTAAAGATTATTATAGGGCGGCATTGTTGGACCAGCTGAAAGTGTGGTTCGTTTCGGCCCGGTTAAGTAATGGGTTTTCATAAAACAAACTATGATTAAATGTAGAAATTGACAGGCTCTGTTGATAGCATCAGCTACTAATCAACCAGTCGATTTACCTGATCACCCCTCTATAAATGCATCACTAATAGCCTGGAGGGACATGCTAGGCATAGATAATGAACTCATTCATCTATCTGTGTATGTCATACCACTCCAGACTTTTGAGTTCATAATTTCCGATTTTTCATCATGGGTAGAAAGTGGGTATTCTACCTTAGCAGAAATTTGATATGATGCTAAACAAAGGGATATGTTTACATTTACTTAAAGCGGAGCTCCACCCTAAAGTGGAACCTCCACTGTCCTGATTCCTCCCCCCCTCCATTGCCACAATTGGCACCTTTCAGGGGGGAGGGGGGTGTTCTGGTAAACACACAGCTCCCTGAACACAGCAGGGACCAGTGAAAGACGTGCAGCGCTGCTCGTGCATGCGCAGTAGGGAACCGGGAAGTGAAGCCGCAATGCTTCACTTCCTGATTCCCTCACCCATGATGGCAGTGGGGGAAGCCGAGAGACGAGCGATTGCTCGTCTTCTGCTGCCGACATCACTGGACTCCAGGACAGGTAAGTGTCCTAATATTATAAGTCAGCAGCTGCAGTATTTGTAGCTGATGGCTTTTAATATTTTTTTACGGCGGAGCTCCGCTTTAAATCAAACACCTTATTAGTACATTGACCTCTGATACCATTTTATTAGATAAGCAAGTTTGGGAACTCTACCAAAGTAACTCCATCCTGAAGGGGAGGGGGTATTTCTCGCCTTTACTCCCTACTATAGCCCAAGACCCAAATGGTACAGTCATCAGCTCTAATGGACTGGAAACGGGACTTAGGACGATCATACTCAGAGCAGGATTGGAATAGGGCACTTAAATATAGTCTTGGTGCCTTGCACTGTGTGTCCCATTGGAAGAATGTTTTTAAAATTCTATATAGATGGTACATGATACCAGTTAGATTGTCTAAAATATATAAGGACTCCTCCTCAGACTGCTTGCGTAATTGTTGTAAACCTGGAAACCTATTGCACATCCTATGACACTGCAAGTCAGTAACCAGTTTCTGGCAATCTGTTTTTAATCTAATATCATCCATTATGGGGGTCATAACTTGTCCATATTTCTTTGGCATTAGCTTTACTGGGACACTCCATAGACAGTTTCCCTAAATGTTTTAGGACAGTGGTTCTACACTTATTGGCCAGGCTGACCAAATTGAGCCAATGGAAAAAAAATACAGCACCTACACATGAAGAAGTTATTTCCAGGGTGCATCTACAGTGCTCCTATGAATACTCCTTTGCTACTGCACATGGCAACAGTGATCAGTTTATCTCCTTTTGGGAGGTGTGGCTAAACACCTATAAATTACCTACTATCTTCTGAGGTTCTTATTCTGTATTAGATAGGATAAGGGCAGAGTTGTGCTTCTATATGACTAGTGAGGACTAGTTGTTGTTGTTGCCGTTGTTAAAATTTGGTTAATGTCTGTTAACTTTCATATTTTATTTCTGTTTACTCTTGGGCTTAGGTTATCTTATACATATCTTAAATCTAATAGTTTCAAATGTAATGGATCAGGCTGGTTTCTTTTATTTATAATGTTTGTCCTATGGTTACTAGAAATTTACATAGATATGTACTTTACAGTCATAAACACCTGGTATTTTGATATTTTGTTACCTAATTTTTAAAATTGAATAAGCATATAAAAAAAATGATAATGTGCAATAAAGACAGAAAAAAAATGCTCTGGGTTAGAATGTATGTTTTATTATCTGTAGTAATTGTTGTGCAGTTTTATTCCTTGCACTACATTGGATAGAAGTAAGAAGATTTGCCACATCCCAGGTACGCAGAAAGAATGTTTCTTATAATTCTATTTTATGTGGTTTCAATAGAAACTGTTTGGTGCCCCTAAGAAAGAACTTATCATTGGCAACCAATGGGGGAATCATTTTATCCAAATATATAGAAAGGGGCACACACAAGAAACCCCTCCCTGCCACTATAGGTCTTTCTGGGGGGAAGAACAAATTACTCTCTTGTGCTGCCACTAATAATGAAGAAATAAGAACTGCTGCTGCCAACACCTCAATGTGTTCCCACATTCAGAAAACTATATTCAGAAGAAAGTGGTGTAACACTGCACTGACACAAAACCTAAATCTAAAAAAAAAAAATCCTAAAGTGACCCCCAAAGCTAACACAACAAATAAGCACAATAACAAAACAAATCAGGCCACCACATTAGGAATAAAAATATTGAACACCCTACTTAGGTGCAAACATCTCAAAAATATTAATGTGAAAACAAATATAATATAAAAGAAACCCATAAGTGAGTAACTCATGTTCGACTCGAACATTGCCTGTTCGCACGTTCGTCGAACAGCAAACAATTTGGGGTGTTCGCGGCAAATTTCGAAAAGCCGTGGAACACCTTGTAAAAGTCTATGGGAGAAATCTAAAGTGCTAATTTTAAAGGCTTATATGCAAGTTATTGTCATAAAAAGTGTTTGGGGACTTGGGTCCTGCCCCAGGGGACATGTATCAATGCAAAAAAAAGTTTTAAAAACTGCCTTGTTTTCGGGAGCAGTGATTTTAATAATGCTTAAAGTGAAACAATAAAAGTGAAATATTCCTTTAAATTTCGTACCTGGGGGGGTATACAGTATGCCTGTAAAGCAGTGCTTGTTTCTCGTGGCTATAATGAATTGTCGGCTCCTGGCAATACAGACAAAAGTCATTGATAAAAAAAAATGCGTGGGGGTCCCCCCAAATTCCTTTACCAGGCCCTTCAGGTCTGGTATGGATATTAAGGGGAACTCCGCGGCAAATAAAAAAAAATGGCGTGGAGCTCCCCCAAAAATCCATACCAGACCCTTTATCCGAGCACACAACCTGGCAGGCCGCAGGAAAAGAGGGGAGGACGAGAGAGCGCCCCCCTCTCCTGAACCGTACCAGGCCACATGTCCTCAACATGGGGAGGATGCTTTGGGGGTCTGTGACCCCTCAAAGCACCATGTCCCCATGTTGATGGGGACAAGGGCCTCATCCCCACAACCCCTGCCCGGTGGTTGTGGGGGTCTGCGGGCAGGGGGCTTATTGGAATCTGGAAGACCCCTTTAACAAAGGGGACCCCCAGATCCCGGCCCCCCTATGTGAATTGGTAAGGGGTACATTGTACCCCTACCATTTCACAAAGAAAGTGTAAAAAAATGTAAAAAAAAACACACAGACACCGTTGGGAAAGTCCTTTATAAAAAAAAAAACCAAAAAAAACATTCCAGCGATGTAATCCAGTGTCCCGCGGCAATCCGATGTCCAGCGCTGCAGTCTGCACTCCACACGAAACGTCATTGGCTGAGCGAACCTACACTGCGGAGGAATTTCCCGATCAGGTCCACTCAGCCAATGACGTAGGCGGGGTCTGAGGTACGAGGGGGCGGGGGCGCCCTCGTATCTCAGACCCCGCCTATGTCATTGGATGAGCGGACCTGATGGGGAACTTCCTCCGCAGTGTAAAAAATGAATAGACCCGCCCCTTCTCACGTTTCCCATCAGGTCCGCTCAGCCTTACACCTACGTTATTGGCTGAGCGGATCTGATGGGGAACGGGGGGGATGAGGCCCTTGTCCCCATCAACATGGGGACATGGTGCTTTGAGGGGTCACAGACCCCCAAAGCATCCTCCCCATGTTGAGGGCATTTGGCCTGGTACGGTTCAGGAGGGGGGGGCGCTCTCTCGCCCCCCCTCTCTTTTCCTGCAGCATGCCAGGTTGCATGCTCAGATTAAGGGTCTGGTATGGATTTTTGGGGAAACTCTGCGACATTTTTTTTTAAAATTTGGGGTGGAGTTCCCCTTAAAATCCATACCAGACCTGAAGGGCCTGGTAATTGAATTTGGGGGGACCCCCACGCATTTTTTTTATCAATGACTTTTCTTTGTATTGCCGGGAGCCGACAATTCATTATAGCCGCGAGTGCTTTTAAATTACTTTTTTTTCCTTCAGAAATTACATTTTGTGCAGGGACAGTTCTAAGCACGAGAAACAAGCGCTGCTTTACATGCATACTATACACCCCCCCAGGTACGAAATTTAAAGGAATATTTCACTTTTATTGTTTCACTTTAAGCATTATTAAAATCACTGCTCCCGAAAAAAAGGCAGTTTTTAAAACTTTTTTTTGCATGGATACATGTCCCCTGGGGCAGGACCCGAGTCCCCAAACCCTTTTTAGGACAATAACTTGCATATTAAGCCTTGATAATTAGCACTTTTGATTTTGAATGTTCGAGTCCATTGTATTTGATAGGGTTCTAAAGTTCGCGCAAACTTTAGGTCTGTTCGCAGGTTCTAGTGCGAACCGAACAGGGGGGTGTTCGGCTCATCCCTAATGTAAACCTCCTACTGGAGGAAACACAGTGCAAGGCAGACAAAATAGATATGTAACTACCGCAAGATTTAATGTAAGTGAGTAAAATCCATAAATATGATATAATGATGATAAAAATACAATAAATAGTAAAAACACTGCTGAGGTGATAAAAATATCAAAATGAGCATAATTAGGACAAATGTGGATATATACAAACACATTCACCGTGCAAACTATTGTGATCAAAAAACTATAAAAAAATATAGAGGCATAAAGGTCTCAAAGATCCATATGCAGAATGAACCAGCAGACTGCATGTACCAAGATGGCCGACTTATGCCCTCACATCATCATGCCTCTTTCCTATGCGTTATGCCATGCCCCTGATGAAGTTGCATGATGTAATGCATAGGACTGAGGCAAGGTGACCTCATATCTGGGTGTGGGCAGAAGTCAGACATCTCAGTATACCCAGTCTGCTGGTTCATGCTGTATATGGGTCTTTGAGACCTTTATGTCTGTGAGTGAGTTTTTATCTTTTCATCTACAATAATACATTTACAATATTACACTATGAGAAGCTTTCTCTCATCCCCTTTGTATGTTTTTTGATCCATCTGGGATTTTACACTAATTGTCAGAGAGGAGAGATTTTATGTTAAACAAGGATATTGATTTGAAAAAGCGAGTCCAGACCTGTCTTATGGGTCAAATCTGAATGTGCATGCCCTAAGGTGGTGGGAGTCACCACAGAATATGGTGGTCTATGCACTAAGGAATATTCTATAAGGCTGAAGAAGTTTCACCTGAGTGGACTTTCTGACATTTATTACTTTGGGAATTTTCTATTTTCTTTATTTTATATATTGTTTGTTATCACAATTTGCAGAGTGAATGTGTTTGTCTGTATCCACATTTGTCCTAATTATACACATTTTGATATTTGTATCAACTCAGCAGGGTGTTCATTATTTAATTCATTATTATCATTATTACAGATACTCCAAGTTTAACGACTTCACAGACTTACAACCAGCTTTCCCCACCCGAACGATGCACTGTACATCATTGTAATGTACAGTACAGTACAGCATTTTCATTTGTGTTCTGTACTACTGGAGTTTTGTGTTTAGATGTTTTTTTCACAATACAGTACAGTAGTTAAGAACATTTAAAATATTGATTACTTATGGCTCCTTGTTTAACGACTAATTTGTTTACGGACCTGGAACGGAACCTGGTCGTTAAGTGAAGATAGCCTGTATATCATATTCATGGATTTTACTAACTAATATGAAATCTAGCCGTAGTTGCATATTTATTTTTTTGCACTGTGCTTCCCCCAGTAGTACCCCTGGTTTGGGTTAATATATCTGTAGCGATAACCCCCCTCTCTGAGATCAGGCTGCTGGTTTTGTTTTGGGTCATGCAAACTACCTCCAAGGCTTCCGTTGTCAGGGTATAAAAAGTGTCTCTAGAAAGGCCAATGTCCACACAGATATAAAACCCAACAATAAGGCTTTATTTACTTTGCTGAGGGAAATTGAGAGGAAAGTAGGAAACGAGAGAAGAACAGGGGAAGGTTCAGGCATGCAGCACTAAAGACACAACGTCGCCACTCAAGCCTGAGTGGGTATTGCTCACCCGGATAGTCCCTTTCACTGGTCCTAGCAGCCAGGATGATGCACGGATCAATTTAATCTGAGAAAACGTATGGATGCGATCAGGAATCCTCTGCCACAGCATTGTCAAAGTCCCGAACCTCCCAGCCAAGCAATAGAGAGAGAACCTTTAGGCCAGATTGGGGTATTGCAGGGCTTAATGCAATGGATCCCTCCTTACTTGAGTCTCCAGGCCTCCTCCCGAGACAGCAGTACCGTCGCCAGTCTCCTCTGGGGCAGATCCTCCCCTGGCTTCCTTTCCTAAGAGCGGGCTTCCTGCAGGTGGGTAGCCTGGGATCCCTTCCAAAGGTATAGGCCCCAGCCAGCAGAGCGGGGCCTATCAGGTAGCAATGTAGCCTCGGGCTGAAGGGGCTAGAACACACACACACCCCGTGCCATGCGGGCCACGAGGCGCGCACACAGGACCAGACCCAATTGGCCTCCAGGAACGAACAAAAATCTATGGCGTCTGCCCCTTATGTACCCTCTCCCAGCATGCACAGCGGGTTAACCACACCCACTGCTCAGCTGCCGAGAAAGGACACCCAAAGCGTTATGATACCACTGTAGTTCAACCTGGGCAAGTGGTGGCAGTGCAACCTACAGGCGAACAGGGAACACTACAGCCAGGCAGTATCACAGCTAGAGCAGAAGCAATTTTATAATAATCAACTGATCTGAGCCCAACTATGGCTCAGACATACCCCTAAATTTACACATAGCGTCCCAACCATTTGGGAAGGGCGCTACATATCTATCTATACTTACTTATGTTTTTTTTTATATTATATTTGTTTTCACAGTGAAATATTTGAATAGGATATTTGCACCTATTCTGATTATTAATGTGCTTATTTGTTGTGTTAGCTTTGAGATACAATTTAGGATTTATTGTTTTTAGATTTAGGCTTCCTGGGGGGAAGCCCATTTGAACCGTAGGTAAGATATATAGTACAAGTGTAACAGGGAACTTTTCAATCAAGAAATTTACAGTGTCTTTATTGATTATACTTTTTATGGATGCAGCAGTCACCACCCTCTCTATTTATTTTAGTAACTTTTAGAGTGGGATTAAAATCCAACTTTCTATACACTTCCCCATCTGCAAATTGTATAATTATCTGATTAGAATAATCTATGGTATTCATAATGAATATAGAATGTCCTTAATCTGCTGGGATTTGCATTTAATTCTGCTTTCTCAGCTAGTTTATGTTTCCATTTACTAACAGTAAATTGTTTGATCTCCTCTACAGAAACCAATCAGAGACGTGTGGTGAGGTCAGTGGCTGGTGAGGCACTGGTTAGTATCAGAGCCAGATACACACAGGTTACATATGCCACGATCGTTAGAGCAAGAGCAATAATTCTGTAACTCTAAACATGTAACCCGTGTAGCACTACCCCCTGTTGCCTTATGAGGAATGTTTATGAATAATTTCCATTGGAAACTGGGAATATCTGTACATATATGTATATAAAAGTTAGAATAAGAAATGTGTGTATCTGTAAGGGTTAACTTGGCTGACAAGCTGGGATTGAGGGAAATCGAATTACCAGTCCTCTGTTGAATATGACGTTCCTGTACCAGCTTGCCAGCCTGAAGTTCCTGTACCAGCCTGCCAGCCTGAAGTTCCTGAACCAGCCTGCCAGCCTGAAGTTCCTGTACCAGCCTGCCAGCCTGAAGTTCCTGTGCCAGCCTGAAGTTCCTGTGCCAGCCTTCCAGCCTGAAGTACCAGAGCCAGTGTCCCAGCCTGAAGTGCCAGAGCCAGTGTCCCAACCTGAAGTGCCAGAGCCAGTGTCCCAGCCTGAAGTGCCAGAGTCAGTGTCCCAGCCTGAAGTGCCAGAGCCAGTGTCCCAGCCTGAAGTGCCAGAGCTAGTGTCCCGGCCTGAAGTGCCAGAGCCAGTGTCCCTGCCTGAAGTGCCAAAGCCAGTGTCCCGGCCTGAAGTGCCAGAGCCAGTGTCCCAGCCTGAAGTGCCAGAGTCAGTGTCCCAGCCTGAAGTGCCAGAGCCAGTGTCCCAGCCTGAAGTGCCAGAGCTAGTGTCCCGGCCTGAAGTGCCAGAGCCAGTGTCCCTGCCTGAAGTGCCAGAGCCAGTGTCCCTGCCTGAAGTGCCAGAGCCAGTGTCCCTGCCTGAAGTGCCAGAGCCAGTGTCCCGGCCTGAAGTGCCAGAGCCAGTGTTCCAGCCTGAAGTGCCAGAGCCAGTGTGCCAGTCTGAATTACCTGAGCCAGTGTCCCAGCCTGAAGTGCCAAAGCCTGTTTTCCAGCCTGAAGTGCCAGAGCCTGTCTTCCAGCCTGAAGTGCCAGAGCCTGTCTTCCAGCCTGAAGTGCCAGAGCCTGTCTTCCAGCTTGAAGTGCCAGAGCCTGTCTTCCAGCCTGAAGTGCCAGAGCGTGTCTTCCAGCCTGAAGTGCCAGAGCGTGTCTTCCAGCCTGAAGTGCCAGAGCGTGTCTTCCAGCCTGAAGTGCCAGAGCGTGTCTTCCAGCCTGAAGTGCCAGAGCGTGTCTTCCAGCCTGAAGTGGCAGAGCGTGTCTTCCAGCCTGAAGTGCCAGAGCATGTCTTCCAGCCTGAAGTGCCAGAGCCAGTCATCCAGCCTGAAGTGCCAGAGCTGGTCTTCCAGCGTGATGTCCCGATGCCTGTCTTCCAGCCCGATGTTCCGGTGCCTGCCTTCCAACCAGAAGTCCTGATGCCCCAGTCTGAAGATCCGGTGTCCCAGTCTGAAGATCCGGTGTCCCAGTCTGAAAATCAAGTGTCCCAGTCTGAAGATTCGGTGCCTGTGACCCTGCCTGAAGATCCGGTGCCTGTGTCCTCACCTAAAGATCCGGTGCCCGTTTCCCGGCCTGAGGATGTGGTGCCCGTTTCCCGGCCTGAGGTTGTGGTGCCCGTTTCCCGGCTTGAGATTGTGGTGCCCGTTTCCCGGCTTGAGGATGTGGTGCCCGTTTCCCGGCTTGAGGTTGTGGTGCCCGTTTCCTGGCTTGAGGTTGTGGTGCCCGTTTCCCAGATGGAGGATGTGGTGCCCGTTTCAGGGCTTGAGGATGTGGTGCCCGTTTCCCGGCTTGAGGTTGTGGTGCCTGTTTCCCGGCTTGAGGTTGTGGTGACCGTCTCCCGGCTTTAGGATGTGGTGCCCGTTTCCCGGCCTGAGGATGTGGTGCCCATTTCCCGGCTTGAGGTTGTGGTACCCGTTTCCCGGCCTGAGGATGTGGTGCCTGTTTCTTGGCCTGAGGAGCCTGCTATCCAGTCCGATGTGTTCCGGTCTGCTGCCCAGCCTAAGGTGTTCTGGTCCGCTGCCCAGCCTGATGTGTTCCTGTCCGCTGCCCAGCCTGAGATGTTCTTGTCTGCTGAAAAACCTGATGTGCCACTGTCTGCTGCTCAGCTTGATGTGCCTGTTCCTGCTGCCCAGTTTGATGTGCCTGCTGCCCAGCTTGATGTACCCATACTTGCCGCCCAGCTTGATTTACCTGCTGCCCAGCCTGATGCACCTGTACCTGCTACTCCGCTTGAGGTTCCTGTACCTGCTACCCAGCCTGACTTGCTTTTTACCCTGCCTGATGTGTCTGTACCTGCTGCTCAGCTCGAGCTGCACCTTGCCCGGATTGGAGCCATGGACCTTCCTCATGTGACTTTGTCTGCTGCTCAGCTTGATATCATGGACTTGCCCCAGCAAAGGCTAGTTGGAGCATCCGGAGGTCGCTCCTTTGAGGGGAGGTACTGTCGGGAAAGGTTCCACTCGCTGGTAATACCATCTGATATTTGGCATGCAGTACTGATGTCCACCAGCAGGTGTCTCCTGGCAGTTTGGAACTGTCAGGAGAGCCTTTCCCTGCTGGTGTTATGTGATCCTTGGGCCGCAGTACTTGCGTCCACCAGCGGGTGGATCCTGGCAGGATGGAGCAGGTATCTCCTCCTGCAATTAGGAATCACCTGAGCCTGTTAGCAGGTATAAATACCCGGCAGGTGCATACATACACCACCCTGGTATTGTCCTTGTGCCCTAACCTGATACCTGATACCTGATCCCTGATCCCTGAACCTGTTGTTCTGCTCCTTATCCCTGGATCCTTGGATCCTTGCTCTGCTCCCTGTCTGTCCACTCCTGGCCCCCCATCTGCTGACCTCCCACTAATGATTTTGGCCTGGCTTGACTACGATTCTGGCTCCCCCTTTACTACTTATGCTGGTGGGTTATCATCACTGATTGATTGTTTAGTTGTTCACTTGTACTGGTGGTGTGTTCACATTTTTATTTACTTAAAAAACTATTTTACTTCACCTATTTCTGTTTGTGGGTTCCTCTGTTGCAGTCCACACAGTTCTGATCATATCTGATTCCTGACAGAGCTGTTCCCGGGGAAAAATACCCAATACACTTTGGCCTGCTTGTGTTCCAACATTGGCCTGGGGTGGTAACGCCACCTACAGCCAAACAGTGGGAAGTCCTTACAAACACAGCCAGAGCCGGAACAGAGGCTGATTTAGGCTCCATGTACACAGAAGCTCAAAAACGGTCGTTTTTAAAGCAGCAGAAAAAGCTAGCTTTTATCAGCGTTTTTTTACTAGCTTTTATTAGCGTTTTTCAGTGTAGCTTTTTTTTTTTTTTTTTTATTTATTTATTTATTTATTTTTTCAATGGACCAAAAAAACGCTAAAAAACGCTTGTGGGCAGCGTTTTTGAGCGTTTATGAGCGTTTTTCTGTGTTTTTTTTGTGTTTTTTTCTGCCGAAAAACGGCACTTTGAACACGAATTTCTTGCGTTCAGAAAAAAGCCCATTAACTCCACTGCTCATTAAAGCTAAAAAAACGTTATGTGTACATGAACACATAGGCTAACATAGAGTGCAGTTAATGGGCTTTTTAAAAAAACGCCAATAAACTGCAGTTTATCAGCTTCTGTGTACATGGAGCCTCAGCCTTAATCATTACAAAGTCTGAGCTAACTACCAGCTCAGACACCCACTAAATTTAATAGCGCCTGATCATCAGGAGCAGGGCGCTACACCTGTAAAAAATATGAAAGTGTCACCTATGGAGATTTATAAGTACTGAAGTTTGGCGCCAGTTTAAAGTGTGACATGTTCAGTATCTATTTACTCAGCGTAACATCATCTTTCATAATATACAAAAAAATCGGGCTAACATTAGTGTTTTTTTTTTTTTATTCATGAAACAGTTCCCCTCCCAAAAAAAAGTGTTTAAAAAAATTGCTGCGCAAATACCGTGCGACATAAAAACTTGCAGCAACCATTCTATTCCCTAGGGTATCTGCTAGAACAATATATATAATGTTTGGGGTTCTGAGTAATTTTCTAGCAACAAAAAGTATGATTTTTAAATGTAGGAGAGAAGTGACATAATTGGTCTGAGTTACAAGGGGTTAATTACCATAAGTAAGTACTATACAAATAATTATTATATATTGTTTTTAAGGTAATTTACTATATTTTCAAAATTTGTACTTAAGCAGGTGGCTTATCAGACAAATTACTGAAATTTGAAGTTATAACTTCCAACCAGGAATTTTACAGTAAATAGATAAATAATAAATTATTATCTTATCACATATAGCATACAAATATATGATTTAGCTTGAATATAACAGTTCCTTTCCAACAGAATCAGTTTTTCCTTCTTAGCTGTGTGAGAAAAACATGGGATTGTGGGTAAACCTTATACACATAAACACATGTTTTTCCTTGTAGATAAGAGGGCTGGGCTGGAAGGGAACATATATCTTTTAGACACATGCCCCCCTTCTATGACACAGTAGTGAGAGGCGTGCCTCCACTGCAGCATTTTTATTGGACAGCTGGGACCAATGGTACTTTACCATTGGTCTAAGTCTCCAAGCTGTTCATTGAGCTCAGTGCTTCTGACAAGAAGTGAGAGGCACTGTGAGCTCAACCACTCAGTCTGCTGCAAACAGAGTGTGTCAGTTTGTATTTAAAGTGGCCGCTCTGTATTTAGATTCTGACAGAAGGAGCCCCATATCTCTGGAACCATAGATTATAGGAGCCCCAAATTTTTATCATTGGTGGGATAGGACTTAGGCTACATACCCCCTAAATCAGGTTCCTAAGCTACAGCTACAGGCCCTGCCTCACCTGCCTCCCCTGACTGCATGTCACTGAAACCAATGTCATCAATTTGTCAGTGTCTTTAGACACAGTTGTTCACAAACATTTCCATTTGATCATGTTCCCAGATCCCGAGGTCATACTATGGATAGAGAAGAGGGTGGAAACATCAAAATAATGTATTTACAATATATTATAAATATTATACAAATACATATATTTGATTTATACATGTTTCTCTGTGCTCTTTCAATTATTATCAATCGATAAATCAATATTTAGGTTTGAGAATGTTAGGTTTAGTTTCATGTATGCTTACCTGAGGAAGGACTGTGAGTGATTCAAACCTGCTATACATACTACAAGGGTTTATCACATATAATGTTTGTGGATTTTGCAAACAATTAAATAAATCAGTAAGGTGCTGCAGAACTACTATCAAGATTTGCCTCATGCAATTTTAACCACTTCCCTACCCGCCCATAGTCAAATGACGTCCACAGATGGGATCTCCCATTCTGGGTGGACGTCATATGACGTCCTGGGCTTTGTGGGGGAATATCTGAATGATGCCTGCAGCTAGTGGCATCATTCAGATATCCTTCTGTTCTGCAGGCGATTCTGTGCGCCATAAGAATGATCATAGCGGCGGTTCTACCGCTCGATCGTTCTTATAGGCAGTGGGAGGGGACATCCTCCCTCCCGCCGCCATCTGGTGCTTCTCCGGGCTCTCCCGTGCCATCGGGGGCCCGGAGAATGAATCGTCCGGCGCCGGAGGTGAACCATAGAGATGACTGGTGACCAGATGGTCACCAGTCATCTCTATGACCGTCGGAGGCCCGGGCGCGATGTGATGATGTCACGCCCGGGTTCTCAGATGTAAACAAAGCCGCCATTGCGGCTAGTAAACATGAGATCAGTGAATTTTTTTTCACAATCTCATGCTTTCCAGCCTGGAGGAGAGATGTGGGGTCTTATTGACCCAGCATCTCTCCATAAAGAGGACCTGTCACACACTATTCCTATTACAAGGGATGTTTACATTCCTTGTAATAGGAATAAAAGTGCTAAAAAAAATTATTTATTTTTTAAAGTGTAAAAATAAAAAAAATTAAGTAAAAAAAAAAAATGCCCCTGTCCCCGGTAGCTCGCGATCAGAAGCGAACGCACACGTAAGTCCCACCCACATATGTAAACGCCATTCAAACCATATATGTGAGGTATCGCCACGTGCGTTATAGCGCGTGCAACAATTCTAGCCCTAGACCTCCTCTGTAACTCTAACCTGGTAACCTGTAAAAAAAATTAAAGCGTCGCCTATGGAGATTTTTAAGTTCCGAAGTTTGGCGCCATTCCATGAGTGTGCGCAATTTTAAAGCGTGACATGTTAGGTATCTATTTACTAGGCGTAACATCATCTTTCATATTTTACAAAAAAATTGGGCTAACTTTACTGTTTTGTTATTTTTTAATTCATAAAACCATTTTTTTTCCAAAAAAAGGCGTTTAAAAAATTATTGCGCAAATACCATGCAAGAAAAAAAGTTGCAATGACAGTCATTTTATTCCCTAGGGTATCTGCTAAAAAAAACATATATAATGTTTGGGGGTTCTGAGTAATTTTCTAGCAAAAGAATGATGATTTGTACATGTAGAAGAGAAGTGTCAGAATAGGCCCGGTATTGAGGTGGTAAAAAAAAGCCTGGTGTTGAAGTGGTTAAATTGAGTTTACTTGTTTCTGGTTTTATAACATTTCACAAATCGTATTGTTTTTATCTTAGTGCATTATGTAATTTGACAATTTCATAATCCTTACCTCTAAAGCCCCGTACACGCGGTCGGACTTTTGCCCAACAAACTTAGTTTTAAGCAAGTTGGACCAACAATCCGACCGTGTGTACGCTCCATCGGACAAACTTTTTTTCGTTTGGTTTTGTTTTCATCGAACAAAACTTGGGTCTGCAAACGGACAAACTTTTGCCCAACAAAAGTCAGATGGAGCAAAGTCCTACCGTTTGTACAGAAAACCATCGGACTTTTGTCCGATGGACAAAACAACTAATGTTAAAATCAACCAACAATAGCAGAAGTTGACCAAAGGGTGGCGTTAAGAGCAGAAAAGAGCAGAAAAACCACGTGATGTTGCCAAAAGTTTTGGGAAAGTTTGCAGAAAAGTCCGAGCGTGTGTATGCTATGGGTGTTCCCGACCAACTCCGTTTGGACAAAAAACCACGGAAAAGTCCAATGGAAGTCCGACCGTGTGTACGAGGCTTAAGGCTGGCCATACATTAAACAATTTGCTTGTACAATTTTTCTTTAGATTTACCAAAACCATATAATATGAGGTCAAATCTAAACACTTTCAGTTTGTATGCAATCAGGCAGGCCCTTGCACTACATAGTCAAAGGTAATTCTAAAGGAAATTGAATGAGAAAATTGTATAATGCATGGCCAGAGGAAGGCGACTTTCACATTGATCCGCTGCAATAATGCAGCAAAAACTAATATGCGCCTTTGCCACGTTTTTACTTTGCTTTACGTTGCTTTTAATGGGAAGGTGCAGTTTTTGGTGCGTATTTTTAACTCCCCAAACATGCTCCAAAAAATGCCGCAAGCAGGATTTTTTTTCACAGCAATGGAAGCGCACCGACCCAGTGTGAACACATTCATTGATTTTCAAAGGAACCATTTTTCTTGAGCTTTTCCAGCACTTTTTTTTAACGCAAAAGTGCTTGAAAAACTCCTCAGTGTGAAAGCAGCCTTACAGAATCTTCTAATGTAAAATATCAAGATAATAAGGCCTGCACATAACAACATTTCAGATTGTAAGAGAAAAGATTGTAATCTAAAACATTTTTCTCCAAATAATCTCTTATTAATGTCCATTTCCACAGTACTTAAATTTTTCTGTTAATTCATATGGACCACCATGCCGCTTAATATATACCACACTAATCTATTAACTTTGTCAGAACTTCCAGTAACTTCAGTTTAGCTATGTATATTTATATACTGTATATATTTATAATATATAGTGTTTCCTACAAAGGAAATGGTCATGGCATATGGAAATCAGTAGCTTATTAATTATCCAAAATATTGTTCCGCAAGCAGGAACAGTTAGGGGGAAGTATAGGAGCATGTATGCGGGAGCTGCCGGTAACGGTACAGTCTAACTGAAGCAACGGCACGACGTGCCATTGCTTCAGTGCGCATGTGCCGATGACTTTGGCACATGCAGACACAGGGGATATCTCCTAAACTGTGCAAGTTTAGGAGATATCCAGGGTAGCTACAGGTAAGCCTTAATATAGGCTTACCTGTAGCAAAAAGTGTGTTGTAAGGGTTTACAACCACTTTAACCACCTCTAGACTGTCCTGCTGAGATGATAGAATTTCTGCCTCAATGGGGATTCTGCCCCCTAAATGTACCAGCTACAACACTGCTTGACATGGTTTTACATGAGCAATTATGCAGCATCTTGAATGCTTGTTCAGAGGATAACTCACTTGAAGAGGATATTGAGGAGTAAGAGAATGAGGCAACTGTGCTGTTAACCATCACCAGTTGTAAGGTAGTGAAGTGGCACAACTAGCTCCAATGGTGTGCCCTGTGCTACATCATTTCACTGAGGTACAGCAAAGGTGACAAATTTATGAAAGGGGACCACTAGCTGGGAAGGTATTAGCTGTAAAGTGCCCCTGTGCTGTTTAAACAAAGATAGTGAGCAGCAATGGAAAGGCACTAAATAAAATGTTTACAAGAGATAACGTTTAAGATCTACTGGGTGTCTATGCTAGACTACTTCCTGGAGGTTGCCCAATATGCATTTCAGGTACTTGCTTGTTTTGTTGCCCATGTGTTGTCAGAAAGGTCCTTCAATGCAATGCAGTGGGATGAATTTGAAGCTGCATTTCAATAACCTAGTGTGAGGGTGCACTCCAAACCCCGCAACTGACATGTTTTGAGAATCCACCTCTTCCTCAGGGTCTGAATTGACTCTGAAGAGGAGGCAGAGACTCAAATCAAGTTAGTGACAGCATCAGCCTTTAAAATCTCTGCCCAAACCAGCGGCGGATGCAGGGGGGGCAACGGGTCAATTCCCCCCCCCCAAAAAAAATTGTGAGCCGGCTGTGCTGATGCAGACCCCCCATCAGCCATTGCTGCCACAGGACACAGGGCAGCAGTACCGAAACTGACAGGCCCTGTGAAGGGAGTGACACAGGCAGAGCCACAGTTGTGGTGATTTCCACCCTTCCTTCTCCTCCTTGAGCCGAGCATTCCCCTGGCAATGCCCGCTCCTATTGGCTACATTCAGGGCTGGGAAACTAGCAGTTAGAGGATTATGGGACATGTGGTCCCGGATACCAGCAGGCCCCAGGATGATTCTCTGAGAGGAGGCTGCAGCCCCCAACATGCCGAGCGGGAGGGGGAAGAGGAAGAGAGGAGAAGAGGGACCATGAGGCTGTCAGGTGGAGGGAGCCACTGATTCTATTATTATCCTCCAAGGTAAGAACTTACCTCCAGGTGGGGGAATGAAGGGGATGAGGGGGGTGGGGATGCAGGCTTCCATAGAGGTACAGGACCTTATCACTGGCTGCATCCACCCTTTCCTCCCCCCCACCTGGCTGCATCCACCCTGTCCTCTCCTCCACCTGGCTGCTCCCACCGGTCCTCCCCTCCACCTGGCTGCATCCACCCTCTCCTCCCCTCCACCTGGCTGCTCCCACCCTGTCCTCCATTCCACCTGGCTGCTCCCACTCTGTCCTCCTCTCCACCTGGCTGCTCCCACTCTGTCCTCCCCTCCACCTGGCTGCTCCCACTCTGTCCTCCCATCCACCTGGCTGCTCCCACTCTGTCCTCCCCTCCACCTGGCTGCTCCCACTCTGTCCTCCCATCCACCTGGCTGCAACCACCAATACTTTTTCAAGACACTGTGTATTTATGTGTGTGTATATATATATATATATATATATATATATATATATATATATATATCTATACAGTATATATATATAATTGCATTTTATAGTTGCCCCCCCCTACTTGTGTCCTTGTCCCCACATGTGCCCCTCTAAATATGAAAGCAGGAGACGTCGCTGTCTCTCACTGCCTCCCTGCATTTCTGCATCTAAAAGAAGACTGCCATTAGTGTGCAGGTGCAGGCAGCAGAGAGATTACATCATCACTCACTGCCCGCCCACACTCTGGGACAACAGGGACACTGTCACTGGCCACTGGCAGTGACAATCTGCATCTGGTGACAGGCAACTGTGGCAAGGCAGGTGATGTGGCAAGTGACACACTCAGGGCTCCCACTGATTCAGCATTATGGTGAGTTGAACTATTTAATTTTTATAAATTGTATCTTTATTAAAAAAAATAAATAAATACAAACAGAAAATAAATGCCAAACATGCAGTACGGCTTATAAGAATGCTAATTGAAAAGGCATGTTAAAACCATAAATATAACGCTATAATGTTACCAAATTCACAAAAGCATAATAATTCAACTGTATAGACCAGGGACGGGGACCCAGGGAGTGGGCAGCACCAACAAAAAACAATATTTCACATAGACGGAATTGTTGCTCTCTGGATCCAGTGTCAGTTGGGTCCCAGGGCGCCCAAACTGAGGGACCACGACGCACCGAGGGGAGCCCACCTAGGAGGGAGGGAGAGTGGGAGGAAAGGGAGGGGGCACCATGGAATCACAAAAAGAACAGGCTAACAGGACTAAAGAAACATAAAATTTAGCACATATGCTTAAGAGTGTACTGCACTACTGGGGGGGTAGTGAAATGGCACATGGATTAAGCTTCAACTGATCCCACAAGTCCCAAATTTTGGAAAATTGAGGAAGTGTATCATGGACTGTCACAGGCAGGTGTTCTATCCTGTGAATTTGTTCCAATATTTGCAGAACCTGTGCAAGGGTGGGTGGGGGAAAACCGTCTCAGAAGTATAGCCCTCTTTGCTGCCAGCAGAAAAAAGGCGGCTAACTTTTGGGTGTGTCTGGGGATACCAGGGAACGGCAAGCCTAAAAGATACTGGATCGGGTCCAGAGGGAGAGTAGTTTCAAAGAGCTCCTGTAGATGGGTTTGGATGGAGGACCAGAAAGGCTGAATCATGGTACATTCCCAGAAAATGTGGAAATGGGAGCCAACGTCATCCCGCCACCTCCAACACACTCGGGAAGCTTTGGGGTTATATCTATGTAAGATCTCCGGGGTTCTATACCAAAAAAGTAGTATCTTATAGGTTGTCTCCCTCTGCTCCACACACCTTGAAGACTTGAAAGTAGTCTCCAAAATCTTCTGCCATTGAGGGAGTTGGATAGGTCGCTTAATAATCTGGGACCATTTCTGCATGTAAGAGTAATATGTGTCGGTGAGTGAGGAAGCTTCATGTAGGTATCTATAGATATCTGAAATAAGATGGGCTTGATATGGGCCTTGAGCACATAATAGTTCAAATGAGGTAGGTTTATCTAAGGTTAAAGTAGGGGATTTAGAGAAGAAATAGTGTTTAAATTGGAGATAAGTGTAAAATAAATGCTTAGGGATCTGATATTTAAGCTGTAGTTCATTAAAAGGTAAAAGCGTGTGGGTGAGTGGATGCACAAGGTTTCTGAGCTGGAAAATTTCAGCTTGTGTCCACGGGAGCATTCGGGTATAAGAAAGACTATCCGGAATATCAGGGTTGAATAATACATTCAATACAGGCGGACATGTAGAAGAGAGGGAGAATTGGCGCGAGCACTTCTTCCATATGGAGAGAGTGAATAACATCGGGTGCAAGCAAAGGCCTTGAAGTTGAGTTATGGAGGTCTCTAGGTTTGTCCAAATCATAGAGCAGAGGTGGACTGGTCTAGTGATACTCATTTCGATCTCCGACCAGATGCTGGATGCCATTCTAGAAGACCAAGTGATAATCGCTTTGAGGTGAGTGGCAAAGAAATATTTAATAAGGTCTGGGGCCCCCAATCCGCCTCTGGACCTAGGGGCCAACACCACTGAGCTGGCTATTCGGTGGGCCTTGTAGTGCCAAATAAAGTTAAGGAATGACCTCTGAGTGGCTTTGAGCTGTGACATAGGGACAGGAATCTGCAAAGTCTCAAATAGATAAAGGAGTCTCGGTAGAATAGACATCTTCAGGACATTGATGCAACCCAAGAAAGAGATGGGATAAGTGTCCCATTGTCACAGGAGTCGGTCAATGTCGCGGAAAAGAGGGGGGAAGTTGGCCTGATAGAGTGTTGAGTATGAAGGGGTGAGATGTATCCCTAAGTATTTAAGAGAGTTTGAGCACCAGTGATAGGAATAGTTTTGCTGTAGGTTGACAAGATCTGAAGGTAGGATGAGTATTGGTAGGGCCTCTGTTTTGCTTGTGTTGATTTTATACCCTGAAAGGAAGCTAAATTCTTTAAGCAAGGCATGTAAATTTGGGAGAGAGGTGTGGGGTCTGGTCAGAGTCAGTAGAATATCATCTGCACACAATGATAGTTTATACTCATTATGACGCAGGGAGACCCCACGGATGTCAGGGTGGATGCGGATTGCTGCAGCTAGGGGCTCCAGACATAGGATAAAAAGTAAAGGGGATAACGGACATCCCTGTCTGGTACCATTACACAAAGAGACGGATGGGGATAAATAGGAAGACAGCTGGACTTGGGAAGAGGGTCAGGAGTATGGAGCATGCAGTGCTGCCATAAATGGGCCATTGAAACCATAATTGGAAAGTGTGGCAAACATAAAGGGCCAGCTGAGCCTATCAAAGGCTTTCTGTGCGTCAAGGCTCAATATCAGAGCTGGGCAAGTTGTTTTGCTCAATAAATCTATGAGGTCCATTCTGCATCTCATGTTATCGCCGACATGTCTGTCAGTTACAAAGCCTACTTGGTCTTTATACAGGGTTGGTTCGCTAAAATTTTTGTAAATATCTTGTAATCAGAGTTAAGTAAAGCAATGGGCCTATAATTGTCAGGGAGGGAGGGGTCTTTACAAGGTTTCGGGATTACGGAAATATGTGCATGAAGGAATTGAGGGTGGGGTACAGTACCTTGAAGTAAGGAGGTAAAAAGAGAAAGCAAGTGTGGGCTTAAAATTGGTAAAAAGGTTTTATAATATGAGTAAGGCAGGCCATCCGGGCCAGGGGACTTTTGAGTAGGGAGGTTTTTGACCGCCTCAGCTAATTCCTCAGGGGTGATTGCAGAGATCAGGGATGAAAGGTGGTCAGGGGAGAGTGTGGGCAAGTGTAGTGAGCTAAAGAAAGAGTAAAATTTCTCCTGTGTTAAATTGTAGTTAGGGTCAGTTTGTAAACAGTTATATAATTTGCGATAGAATTCTCCAAAAACGTTGGACATGGCGAGAGGGCAATAGATGGGAGTACCATCAGTTTGTCTGAGAAAATCTGGGGATTAAATGAAAGGGGCGAGGTTTTAGCTTATTCACTAGCATTCTGTGGGGTTTATTTGAATATTCATAAAATTTCTGTTTGGACCACAAAAGGGATTTGTCAATCTTTTTCATATCTAATGACCTAAGATGATTTTGCAGGAAAATAATGGGCCGGAGCCCAGCCACCGTGGGGGAAGACAGTAAAAGTTTCTCAGCTTTACGGAGTTTGGACAGGATAGAGGAGCGTTGAAATGCTTCTTCTTTTTTCAGGCGAGAACCAGTAGCTATGCAGTGTCCCCGGAAGACGGCTTTATGGGCTTCCCACAGGGTGGAGGGCCCCGAGACCGTATTCTCATTAAGTTGGAAATATTCAACTAGGCTGTTGGACAAAAGGTCTCTAGTTTCAGGGATATGGAGAAAGGTCTCATTAAGGAGCCAATGACAAGTTCTGGGAGAGGCAGAAGAGAGGGAAATATCTAGGTGTACAGATGAATGATCTGACCAGGTTATGGGGTTAATTTAAGAGGAGACGGTGGACGTCAGGAGGGGTGAAGAGATAAAGAAATGATCTAATGTAGAGTAAAGTTTGTGGGGATGTGAATAGAAGGTGCATTGTCTGTGTGTGCGGTGTTTAATTCTCCAAATGTCCAGGAGATTTTTGGCTCTAATGAGTTTGCGGAAGGATTTGGAGAGGCGGTCAGACGTAGATGAAGTTGTGGATGGGAATAATACATGCCTATCTTTGATGGGTGACATGGTCATATTGAAATCTCCTCCCATCGCCAGAAAAGGTTGTGAAAATGTGTCTAGGGTATCAAACATGTTAGTGAGGAACTGGACTTGACCAGAGTTAGGAGCATAAACATTAACTATAGTAAGGGATTGGGTGAGGAACGAGCAGTCCAGGATGATAAATATGCCCTGGGGGTCCAGGTGAGAGGATTTAACTCTTAAAGGACAGGAGCGACTAATTAAAATCGCTACGCCTGCTTTCCCAGATGGGTCAGAAGCCATGAACGATGTCGGGAAGTGTTTACTAGCAAATTTAAGGGATCCCCCTGGCGGAAATGGGTCTCCTGGACCAAAATTACATCAGCCTTGGATGCTTTAAACTCTTTCAAAGCCAACCATCTCTTTTGAATAGAGTTTAAACCTTTCACATTACAAGTGAAAAACTATAACGCCATAATAGTTCAACCTGGTGCATAAGCATAAGATAGGCTACAAAACATACATTAAATAGGAGATTCCATGGTGCAAAGGTCATATAATAAGTCAAAGAAAACATAACATTTAGTATAACAGTAGCATTGTAACAGGAACATAACCAGTCTATAAAGTGTAGCAGCCGCAGGTCAGGGAAAAAAGGACCTGAGGAAAAAAAACACAAACATGGAAATGAAAATTGAAAAAAAAAAAAAAAAAAGGGAAGGGGAGCAAGAGGACCGCAAAAAATGGAGGGGACGATCCCCCTTCGCCTTCTGAAGCATCAAGGCCTGGACCAGAAACGAAAAACTGTGGGAACAAACAAATTCTTGGTCCAGGGTGCCATAAAAGCAACAGGCAACGCACCCCATGGGCAAGGGGGCGAACAAACCAACCCAGAAAAAGGTGGACCAGACAGGAACATCAAAGAGCCATATAAAATTGGTAACTAAGGCCGCAGCCAAGTGTATGGATCTTCAGGTCGGGAATCTAGAAGAAGGGCGCCTCTGGGGTGTGAAGTTGGATTTAAATGGCTTCTGCCGCACCGGGGTCCAGATGTGGCCTGGAGCTGTCGGCGGCTTAGGAGTAGCAGGAAGCGGTACAGGACCTTCGTCAGGGAGAGGCGGTAGGCCTAAGTTACGTAGAAATTTTTCACTTTTGTGGAGATCACATAGAGAGTATTGTATGCCTGCATGGGATGCAGAGAGGTGAATTGGGAACCCCCAACGATACATGACCTTGTGGGTCTGGAGATGAAGTGTCAGCGGGCATAGATTTCTTCGTCTGGCTAGGGTGATAGGTGAGAGATCGCTAAAGATCTGAATCTTGGATCCTTTAAAATCCAGCCTAGATTGGTTGCGGGTGGCGATAGTGAGTGCCTCTTTGCTGTAGTAGTAGTAGTGAAATCTGACAATCACATCCCTTGGATTGGTTCCAGCTGGGGGTTTAGGAGCAAGGGATCTGTGGGCCCTGTCCAGATGCCAGTCAATGTCAGGGATGTTAGGGGCTACCACGTTAAACAGGCTTAAAAGATAAGAGCGGAGGTCTCTGTCTTCCACTGCTTCAGGAATACCTCTGATTCGCAAGTTCTGTCTGCGTTCCCTATTTTCGAGGTCCTCCTGTTGTGCTTGGAGCTAAGTGATTGAGTGCTTCATGGTGGCATTGTCCTCCTCAAGGACTTGAACATACTGTACTAGTTTGTCAAACTTAGATTCCAGGGTGTCAGTGCGTTCCCCCAATTGGCCTATTTCTCCCCTTAGTTCTTTGGCAAGTTTACCCACCTCCTGGGCAATGTTATGTGTAATTGCTTGGAGTAAAGATTGTAGTTTGGCATCAAGTATGTCTGACGTTAATGGGGGAGGTGACCCCTGTACAGGTGTGGGGACAATATCAAAGAGAGTACCTGTCACAGGCTCAGAGCATTCCGGAGGGACTGGCGCTTCATTCTGGTTACTCAAAGCCGCGGATGAGGGCCTATGTATGTAGCAGTCCATGGTGGAGGGGGCCCGAGGCTGAGGGGTTGCGGCGTAGGTCTGTCTCTGATCTCCAATCTTGCCCATGGGGTGTGCACCCGCTTTGTGAGTCTGAGGAGGTAACTCCCGTGGCTAGCAGAGCTTTAGATCGGTCAGCGGGAATTCCGGGAAGGCGGCGGGGGACAGAGCTCTGGACTCACTCGTCCGCCATCTTCAGAAGCCGCGCACGCGTCCCGAACTATTTAATTTTATATTACAATGTAATAATAGAAATAATGAGCTTCAATCATCCTGACATCATACTAACCATGGTGCCGTGATTATTGAAGTTCCAACACCAGCCATTACCCCTACAAATTGCCCAATTTTTTTTGGGCAGTGCCCGTCCCGAGATTAGACTCTGGCAGGCCAGAAAGTGCATTATTGGTAATGGTTGCTATCCTGGTGAACAAACACAAGAGTCCACCAATTTTCTCAAGCTGCCAACATGAAGTTCTGTGAACCCATAATCAACGTGAACTCATAGCTCATCTCTAATTATTACCAATAATTCTTATATTTTTAGTTTCCTTTAACAAATGACCATATTTCTCAGTTTGGCATTATTCCAACTTTCTTTGCAGCTCTTTCTAATAGGTCTCACAAAATCTCTGAGTCAGAAAGGTTGTTGATTTGGGGAATATTCCCTTTTGCCAGGAGATGTGTTTTTTGACAGCATATTTAAAAATGAATTTGGTCAGGAAGTCTGCTTCGTCCACAAACTCAATTCAGGTTGTCAAATACTCATAGCTGGAACAATGCCTTCTAGAAGTGAAAATTGTGGCAAGCATCAATGGTACTTTCATAGTTCCTACCCTGTGATTGGAGTAATTCCTTTATTATAAGGAGATACATGTAGGTGCACATGCTAGACCAAAGTTCTCTGCCAGCATGCACATGCCTAAAATACTGTATCTGTTCAGACTCCTCAGAATGTTTTAACTGTCCAAAAAATAAACCAACATAACCCATGTAGCAATTCCACATTTTACCTCTTCTGTTTTCATTATCCTTATTTTTCACCCTTTGCTAGGAATATTTCCAAATATAAAAAAAGAGCATATAATGTTCGGAGGCTGCATCCCTACCCTATGAACCCCTTAAAATGTAATGATATCGAATTTTACTAGTTTTTGGGCCATGAGACATATATTGTAGATGAAATTCATGTAAATTGACAGTTGAGCCGATTTTAATTGCTTCACTTGTCTCTAGTATATTTTTTTTTTTCACATGTACTACTTAAAATGCAATTTTACACTGTATTAAAAATATACTGTACATAACAATTTTTATGTTCCTACTGGTGAAATATATTTGTCTTGTTGCATAATATTCTTTGCTTAGTTTAGAAAATGTAATTGTATCTAGCAGACAGTTGGTAAATGTTAATTAATGCATACATTAAAATAACACAAATGGATGGAAACATTGTAAGCTATACATATATTCTGATATGCAATGATTCAAAACAACCACAGGGTGGTAGGAGACTCTCTTAACATAAATTTCTAAACTGACTGATAAGCTGCACCTTTCCCTTTGCCTTTATAGCAGCTTCTGGTGAAAATAAGTTTTGAAAATGTATTTAGATATATACTGTATATAGTTTTATCTATAGATCTCACCAAATTGTCATTTTTGGTAGCATATCTATTGTATGTGTATAGATTTATTAGATAAAAATACTGCTTTTTCTATGTTAACCACTTGCAGACAGCCCACAATGTACTGTGGACGGGCGGCCCGTACAGGCACAAAAATGTGCACATATGTCACTGACCTCTAACGAGTATTTTTTATTTTTTTTGTTCCAAACTATTTTATTGCAAATAATACAGGTTTACAAAGATGCAAAAATAACATAGATAATAGAAAAATATGACTATTCAAACTATGCAAGCATAGTGCCAATCTTTGATTTGTTCCATACTAAGATAGAGTAATCTACTTCATAACATTTAATTGAGTGGCATAAAAGTGTGACCACTAGTGGCAGTTAACTTATAACACACGAAGTGCTTATATAAACATTAAGCATATATCATTGTGTAGTAGTTTATTACAGTGCCTGTACCCACCTATGGGAAATTAAGCTTGCACAGGGAGGACTTCAATGATGGTGTGCTTTGGGCGTATTTGGTTGGAAAAGCAGGAATCTATTCTCAGAATGCAAACATGAATGGATTTAGACACAGCAATACACAGGGCTCATTAAGTTATCATCACTTTTAATCAAAACAGCAACCTTTGGTAATAGCCAGGAACTTTCAGGAAGGGAGGAGTGCAGGAAAAGTTTATAATAACAGACGTGATTTTAGGTGGGGGGGGGGGGTTGAGAAGGGGAGCCACTGTAAGTTTTCAAATTTCCCTGAACTCCTGTGTTTTGTGATGACTAACTAAAGGTTACACATAGAGATTAGTATTCAGTATGGCTATACACCAGCGGAAAAGCAGTGAGAAATAAATATATCTAACTTAGTCAAGTTCAAGTGGGATGGTGGAAATGTACGGGCTAGGTTTGACCCAAGGATTATTAGGGAGTGGAAGGAAGCGACCTAGGCCCTATGGTTCTTCACTCTACAGACGTAGTGGGATCAGTGATGCAAATTGGACCCCTTAATTAGAGTGAGAGGAGTGAGGTGAATTTGCATCCTGATGACTTTGCCACTTGAAGTCAAAGAAGTCTATACCTTTTGTACAGAGTAGACCATAACAAACACATAAGGTGTGTTATATATGTATTAAGGTTTTTTTTTTTTTTTTTTTTTTCAAAATTGTTTATTGGTTTTAACAGGATTACAGAAAATACAGAAAATACATAACATTGACCTTAACTTGTGTCAGTAGCAGGAATGTAGGAGAGCATCCTGGCAAGTAATAGATAGTCAACAGAGTCAAGTGAACCACAGAACAACAGATAAGATGTAGTGTAGATTTAATCATGACTCTAGTAAAGAATAAGATATGGTGGTCCTCTGGGTCCGACCACATTCTTGAGGCTTAGGGAACGGATGAAGAGCGTGTAATGGGGTTATACAAGTGTTATAACTAGAGGGGAGAGGAAGCTTCTCAGAGGTATTATCCCTGTGAATGTATGTCTAATACCAGTGATGATCCTCAGCCCTCGTCCAACTCCCCCCCTAACGGGATCTAGCTGTGAGTGGGCGGGGGCTGCATTGCTGTTAACGGAGTCTGTGGTTCTGATTGGTATAATGAGGTAAATAGGGTTTAGCTAATGGGGGTAGGAGTATCTTTCCAGCCAGCGGGAGAGGGGGTCCTATTGTTTAGACTGAGGAATTCATGTACTCAAACAGGCTCGGGTCAGTTGTTGGGTGTATACTTGAGAGTAGACTTATGTGGAATCATTTTGGGTATAATAACAGGAGGGAAAGGGGGTGAGGGGGAGCAGTAGGGGGGGGGATGATGTGATTTCTGGACAGAGGTGCTAGGGGGGTGAACCGTCATGTGGGATTGGGGGAGGTCGTGCGGTGGTTTCCCTGTAATGTGTCCAACAGGCCCATGTGTTTGTGAAACATGTAGGGGTGTCACGGGCTTGAAATATGAGTCGTTCCATGTCCGCTATTCTGTCTGTCCTGCGGTGCCCCTCTTCAATCGTAGGGGGGGTGGTGCTTCTCCAGTGAGCGGGTATGCATAAGTTGGCTGCGTTTATGAGGTGTAAGGTTAGAGATTTTTTGTAACTAGCGAAGGGTGTGGGAGAGTGATGCAGTAGAAATTGGGCGGGGGTGAAGTCCGGTGTGAATGTGGTGATCTGGGAAATACGGCGGTGGACTTCGGTCCAGAAGGGTTGGATGAGGGGGCATTCCCGCCATATGTGGAGTAGTGAACCAGGGCCTGCGTTGCATCTCCAGCAGGTCGGAGGGATGTGGGGGTAGCACTTATGAAGTCTGTCTGGGGTCCTATACCACTTGGAAAAGATTTTGTATCTATTTTCCTGAGTGGATACGTTAAGAGATCCTTTGTGCATGTGTGTAAAAATTTGTTCCCAGTCCGAGTCGGTGAGTTGTAGTGACAGGTCTGATTCCCATTGTCGGGTCAGTTTATCGGTGTTGGAAGTGTGTGTGGGGAAAAGAAGGGCATATAAGGTGGAGATAAGGTGGCGTTGGGGTTCGCCGTTGTTGCAGATACTTTCAAGAGGCGTGAGGGGTCTCGTCCAGGTTTCGGGTGATCTAGCGGAATTGAAATAATGTCTGATCTGCAGGTGTTTGAAGAAAGTGATGCGATGTTCTGGGAGTAGTTCAGACATCTCCAGGCAAGACAGGAGGTTGCCATTGCGGAAGAAAGTGTGTGCTCTGAGTGGGGTAGCTGCGGGGACGGTGGTGGGGTCACGAGGGGGTAGGCCAGGGGAGAAATCGGGGTTGTAGTTCAGTGGGGTCATTGGTCCCGGGGCAGGAGCGACCTTTAAGTGACCGCATGTTTTAGCGAAACATGACAGAGATGCTCCAATGAGGGGGTGTTTAGAGCCGTTCGCGAGGTTAGATGTATGTTCAATCCAGGGGAGATGTGATAACGGAGTTTTTGTGGCCGCGTTCTCTACTGCTATCCACGCCTTTGTGTGAGAGTGGACGTGCCAGTCTACGATCCTATTTAAGTGACTTGCCCAGTGATATTTTTGTATATCGGGGAGACCAAGGCCCCCCGATAATTTGGGGAGTGTTAATCTGTCCCAACTCAGTCTAGGGTGTTTCGATGCCCAAATGAATGTTCTGCACATTCGTTTGTACGCCGTAAAAAACGAGGGCGGAAGTTTGATGGGGACAGCTTGGAGAAGGTATAGGAGCCTGGGCAGGACATTCATTTTTAATATGGCTATTCGACCCATCCAGGAAAAGGATCCGAAGTGCCATTTGTGTAAATCTTCTTGAATTGCGCAGAGGGTAGGAAGGAAGTTTTGTGCGTATAGGTCAGACAAATTCGTAGGGATTTTGACACCCAGGTATGTGAGTGCATGTGGTTCCCAACGGAAGGGGAAGTTGAGTTTGCATTGTGAGACCAAGGCCGGGGGTAGGGTGACGTTTAAAGCTTTTGATTTATTAAAATTTATTTGCAGATTGGACAGTGATTTAAATAGTGAGAAATCCGCAAGGAGATTCGGGATCGTGGTTATGGGTTCTCTCAAGAACAGGAGGACATCGTCTGCATATGCGGCTATTTTGTAATGGGTGTTTTGGATATCGATGCCCTTAACGTTTGGGTTGTCTCTTAATTTTCGGAGCAGTGGCTCCATGGTGAGGATAAAAATTCTGGGGGACAGTGGGCATCCCTGACGAGTACCATTTGTGACGGAGAAGGCGTCCGACAGGCGGCCATTAACTCGAATTTTGGCAGATGGGTCAGCATAAAGAGCCATTATCATTTGAATAAAGCGGGGGGGGGGAAAACCCACCATCCGAAGTGTAGTCTCCATGTAGTCCCAGGCCACTCTGTCGAACGCCTTCTCGGCATCCAAAGACAGGAAAAACCCTTGGGTTGATGACTTGGACAGCCAGTGATGTATATCCAGCGCCTTGATGGTGTTATCCCTGGCCTCCCTACCAGGGACAAAACCAACCTGATCTAATGAAATCAGCTTGTTAAGCAGGGGGAGAATACGGTTTGCTATGGATTTAGCGTACAGTTTTAGATCCACGTTGAGGAGAGAAATTGGGCGATAATTTGCGACAAGGGTATGATCCCTGCCCGGTTTAGGGATTAGAGTGATGTGTGCTTCAAGGAACTCCTTGCTGGTGGTGGAGTGCGGTAGCAGAGTGTTAAAAGCTTTGACAAGATGAGGGAACAGGACGTCTGGGAAAGCTTTGTAGTAGCTGACTGTCAAACCGTCCGGGCCGGGGCTTTTGCCAGGTTTCATTTGCTTTAAGACTGTCATTATTTCATCTGTGGAGAGCGGAAGATCTAAAGTGGTGGAATCTTCCGATGTGATAGGGGATGGGCTGTATTGTGCCAAGAAGGTGGATAATGCTGCGTTTCTGTCAGGGAGAGCTTCAGTGGAACGGTCAGGAGGGAGGTTATATAGGTCTGTGAAGTAGTTGACGAATTGATCGGAGATGTCTTTAGGTTTGACAAGGGAGGTCCGGAAGGGGTTGTTATGTTGTGGATGGTGTGGGTCACCTTTTTGGCTTGAAGGGCCCTAGCTAGGAGTTTGCCGGATTTATTACCAAACTCGTAGAAAAGTTTATGGGACAAAGCGAACTTACGTTTCAGAACGTTATTAAGTTCTCCTAGGAGTTCCTCTCTAGCTTGCATTAGTTCTGTTAATATGTATTAAGGTTTATAGCAGCTCACTCAGATATCTATATTTGAATACATTGGAAGAGTATTAGGGCAGCACTGGGTGATCCAGAGGCAGACAGGAGGAGGGGAATAGGACAGGAAGGAGAGACAGGAGAAAAGGTGGGTATGAGGAAGGGGGTAGGTATAGCAAAGTGGGGGAATAGGGAGGGTTAGTGTTAGTAGTTGGTAAGTATAGGGAAGCAAAAAGGTGGGAGGGGGTTATTAGTAGAGGAGCATACTGTATCTGT
Source organism: Rana muscosa (assembly GCA_029206835.1). NCBI lineage: Eukaryota > Metazoa > Chordata > Amphibia > Anura > Ranidae > Rana > Rana muscosa. The sequence goes on along the minus strand of CM055117.1, from coordinate 796,625,208 downwards.
CACCAGGCGGGGGGACTGGGCTACTTAGAAGTGACCTGGCAGAGATGCTATAAACACTCAGTACAGACAGTGATGAAATGCTGTATAGGACAGTTTCAAAACTGTATCTTGATGTTCAGTAATTCTGGATTGTGTGTTTGAAGTGCGAAGCTTGCATCCTTAGCTGATAATATTGTGGTGGGCACTCTGTGAAGTCAAATCAGAACTGTGGTATAAGGATAGTATTTGAAGCTAAGAAGTGACAAAAATGTCTTGGAGTTGTTGCAGATCCGGTGATATAGAAAGTTATCAAAACAGTTATAAATTGGGTGTGTTAGCGAACCTGAAGGCTCCCTATTGTGGGAGAACTTGAACAAACAAGAGACATGACGACCTGAAGTAAAAACTCAGATAGGCAACTTCAGAAATTGCACTTACAGGTTCGAGCATAGAAAATCTTCAGTCCCGCTGGGCTCTTTGGTGAGCAGGGGGAGCAAGAATTCTGCCACTTCCTGAAGATCATGGTTTGCGGTTGGTGGTGAAGCATGGATCATGGTTCGAGGGCGTCTTGAAGGCTGATGACCTCTAGGGTGGTGTACATCCATTGGTTCAGTAGATGGACATGGAGGTGTCTTGAAGTCAGTGTGCCAGTTTGGAAGATCCACCATTCTCGCTGAACTGTTGAATGTCTTCAGAGACCCTTAGATGTGCTGTACTTCCTGCAGTGCCAGTAGATAGAGAGAATGGGAACATCCACCTGTACGCCACATACTGTATCTTTCGTGCAGCAAATCGAGTAGCGGGCGCAGGTCTTTTAGACATTTAACTGTGATGTGTGATAGGTCTTGGTATAATTCATTGTCAGCATTGTTTAAGTGAATACGACCCCTAATCCTTGCTCATCTAAGGATTTCTTCTTTGAGGCAAAAGTTTACTATACAGCAAATAACATCTCTAGGAGGATCAGTATCTCTCCCCCTTGATCTAAGAGCTTGGTGTAGAGGCTCCATGACGATTGGTGTCTCGGGCGGCTTTTCTTAGAGATCATTGAAGATGGAGAGGATAGCTTGTGTCAGCTGTCTGGACTCTGTAGATTCCGGGAGGCATCTGACCCAAATGTTGTGACGGCAGCCCCTAATATTTGGGTCTTCTAAATGGCACTGCAATTCTCATAGATGCAGTGTATGTGCTTCTGTGACCTGTTGCATCTCATGGATGGCAGCATCAAAGCCGGCTGGGGATTCTTCTACTTCCTCCAACCTTGTGGCCACTGCCTGGATATCCAAGTGCAGGTCTGAGATGGCTGCTGTCAGTGTATTCTTAATGTCAGATGCCACTGCATGACGGTCATTCAGGCTAGATAGTTTACCTGTTGGTGGTGAGGCTGTGAAATGCTGTGTGCCCAAGAAACAGGACAGGCTACTACTGGATGTGTGTGGTCTGTGCCTGAAGCCTGGGGTGAGGCTGCGGTCTCCCGGTGTTTGAGATCGGAAGATTTCAATCATGTTGTGGCTCAGCTGTGTACCCGATTCCTGAGGAGAGCGGGAATGGGTAGCAGAGGAGCCCCTCTCTGGTTTGCTCATGTTCGCTCGACTGATCTTCCTCAGGCAGCTGAAGAATGGACCCTTGCCTTATTTTTATCCAAGGTCTGTTTTGGCACCAATGCTGTACAATTAGTAATATGTACCACATGTAGAACCAACTTAGGGAGACAAGTATTGACAGCACCCATGACTGTGGTTTTTAAATATTAGATTTTATTTTAATATTATTTCTTTTCCACCAGATAATTCTTGTTAAGTCGTATCTCTATTTAAGCCCTGTAATCAGGATTTATTTAGCATTGCCATCTTTATAAAATGTTGGCATATTGTCCAGGTATCCTACGTCTTATGAAAATAACAATCTCTTGTAGGCATAATAATTGGAAAACTATTTGAATTTGAAAATTGCGATGACTAACTAAAGATTACACATAGGTTTTTGTTAAAAAAAAAAAAAAAAAGATTACACATAGAGATTAGTATTCAGTATGGCTATACAGCAGCGGAAAAGCAGTGAGAAATAAATATATCTAACTTAGTCAAGTTCAAGTGGGATGGTGGAAATGTACGGGCTAGGTTTGACCCAAGGATTATTAGGGAGTGGAAGGAAGCGACCTAGGCCCTATGGTTCTTCACTCTACAGACGTAGTGGGATCAGTGATGCAAATTGGACCCCTTAATGAGAGTGAAGCCTCGTACACACGGCCGAGAATCTCGTCGTTAAAAACATGTCATTTTTTATGACGAGATCCTTGGACAAGAAACTTGTCCCGGCCGAGTGTACACACGCTCATTTCAAAGAACCCGCGGTTCTTTGAATGGAGCGTACGCGGTGACGTCATCGAATACGACGAGCATGCGCTCGTCACATTCGATGCCGTCGCCGCCATCTTGGTTCACCCTACCTATGCCTAGGAAGCTACCGCGCATGCGTCAAAGTCATTTCGAGCATGCGCAGGCTTCCCGGCGAACAGGTAAGTGTACACACACTCAATTTTCTCGTCGAGAAACAGGCTGACGAGAATCTCAACGAGAAAATAGAGAGCAGGTTCTCTATTTTCTCGTTGAGATTCTTGTCGATTTTCTTGACGAGAAACCATACACACGAACGAATTTCTTATGAAAATAACAATCTCTTGTAGGCATAATAATTGGAAAACTATTCGAATTTGAAAATTTTTGAATTTGAAAACTATTCGAATTCGAAAACTATTCAAAAACTATTCAAATTTGAATTTCGTCTGAATTCAAACTTTTTTATTTTGGATTTGTTTAAATTTGGTACTATTCTAATTCGGAAATTCGGATACATCCGAATTTCCAAATAACGAAAATTCATCTGAATTTTATTTCGGAACGAAACGAACCACACATGTCTACCTTATATTGCTGTGGTGAGAATCATGTACAATGGCTGGCTGCTCTGATACCACTCTATGTTAGTGCCACCAGCCATTGTCTCTGATCACAGCCACAGCAGAACAATGGCACCAGACCAGCGCTGCCAGTCAGTATCCTTAATAACTGCCACACCATTCAGTGTCCCTAAACACTGCCATACACTCAGTGTCCCTAATCACCTCTGCATTAGGGATGGGCAAACGGTTCAGGCTGAACATTTGTCTGTTAGGCCGTTCACTGAACATCCGAATTTGCAGGGTGTTTGCTGGGTGTTCGACCCCACGAACACCCTGCAGTGCACTGAGCACTGCACAGTGCATTCTGCGCCCTGATTGGGCAAAGGAGTGTAGGCTGGATGTTAAGGAGCGTGCCTGGGAAGTCATCCTTAACAACTGATGAGTCATCAGCTGTCCTTGGATTTCCCCGCTAACGACTGAATAATAAATAAAAAGTGCTGGTTAAAAATAAAGAAAAAGATGGCAGGGGGTCCCCCCCAGTCCATACCAGGCCCTGCAGCCTGGCAGGTCAGGAAAGGAGGGGGGCGAGTGAGTACCCCTCCTGAACCATATCAGGCCACATGCCCTCAACTTGGGGGGGGTAGGTGCATTGGGACAGGGGGGGCTCTGCGCCTTCCACCCCAAGGCACATTGTCCCTATGTTGATGGGGACAAGGGCCTCATCCTCACAACCGTGGTCATGGTTGTGGGGGTCTGCGAGCAGGGGTCTTATCGGAATCTAAAAGCCCCCTTTAACAGGGGATCCCCAGATCCCGCCCCCCTTGTGAGAATTTGTATTGCGTACATAGTACCCCTACCCATTCACCCAAAAAGTGTCACAAAGTAATAAAAACAAGAGACAAGTTTTTGAAAAATCCTTTATTAAAAAAAAAAATAGTGTCCCTCAATGTAAATCCATTGTCAATCACGCCGCCCGCTACCAGAAAAATAACAAATAAATAAAAAGCACTCTGCCTCCTGGAATGGCCCCCTGGCGAATGCCTGCTCTGCATTTCGACATTTCTTATATAGGTAAGGGGCAGGGCTGCCTGGCTAAGTCACCCAGTGGCCCTGCCCCTTGTGATGTCAAAGGCCCAGCATGCACCAGTCCGTGATGTCAGAAGGGGCAGTTCCACCTTGTGATGTAGCCAGGTGGCCCGCCCCATGCCTATTTCTTGCCTATTTTTAACATAGGGGCAAGGTGCACCCATGTTGAGGGCATGTGGTCTGGTATGGTTCAGAAGGGGGGTGTTCGCTCATCCCCCCTTTCCTGACCAGCAGGTTGCATGACTGGATAAGGGTCTGGTATGGATTTTGGGGAACCCTATGCCTTTTTTTATTTTGGCGTAGGGTTAACCTCCAAATCCATCCGTCCCGAAGGGCCTGATATGGACTGGGTAAAGCAAAAACCCAATTGGAGGTGGGACTTTAAAAGTGACTGAAAACACACCAAAGTATATCAAAAATATATAAATTTAATAAATAAGTACAAAAATACAAAAACAATCTGAATATAAGACACATAAATTATGTACAAATCCAGAAGGTTAGTTGCATTGATGAGGAGAGAATTTTGACATTTATGATCAGACCCGACAGCTGTTTCGGTAAACCCTTCTTCGGGGGATTTGTAGACATAAAGTTCAGAAATTGTCTATAGAGAGACAGATTCTGTTGAATACATAATTAAATATAGATAAATATCATATTATATACATATATATAAAATACAAAAAATACATAATAATAATTTACAAAAAATTATTAAATAAGTATTTGCTTACAAAGATTTCCAAAATTAATTTGACATTTCATGCGTCAGTGGGTCACATGCATTGCTGTAATCATGGGGTGGGACATCAAACACCCCACAAACGGGGGCTCCGATGTTGACAAGGTCCAGAGAGCTTCAACAAGGGTCCCTAGGTGGCGACAAACAGCAGAGGTGAGAGAGACTCTGTGGATATTAATGAGTCTGGATTCTACAGGACAAATGAAATAAAAGGGGGGGACAGGGCAGGGGAAGCAAATTAGTGAGCCCCTAGTGCACAATAAGGCCCCCCTATATATATCCTGGCCACAACCTAAGCCTGATGTAAAAATTATATATCCAATATATATAAAGAAACCTACCAGTGTGGAAAAAAGACCTCCAAGTCAGTAGAGTAGACTAGAGAACTTGAAAAAGCTTCACCAATAGAGGCAGTCCTCAGTTAAAGAAAATTGCATCAGATATGCACTACTATAACAGTGAAGCAACTGTGTATACAGTCCCAATCTTCCAATTCAAAAGAGTATCTGATGAAGGAAAATGAAATGGAGACAAAGGGGGAAGGTAGGTAGATGTAAAATCCAGGACATCAAAGGTAAAATATTGTCCTATAGTGTCTCAAAAGACTCTATCTCACCACAAATACCTTTATGCTTAGTATCCAGATAGCTGCCGCATCAAATGCTTCGTGTGGACCCTTGCTGGTCCTTAAGGGCTTTAAATGGTGTCCAAAGGACATCTGCGCATGCGTGAAAAAGCGCAGTCAAAGACGGAGACGTAATGACGTCAATGCGCTAACCGTCGCACAGACATGACACGCTCCGGATCAACGCAGGAAGAGGCAGTGGATCATAGGCAGAAGTAGGTCTGTGCGGGACAGACATCCCTATATAAAGAGAGTATGTCTATATTTGCCTAAGAGGACACAGGCGCGGTGCAAAGATAGTAAAAATAAGCTCGCTCAGTTACCCAGAATTGAAACAAAACACAATAAAAGAAAGAGGGAGAAAGAAAAGAATTACAGATCTAATAGAAATTGTATATCTATATGTTATATTAGGACGCCATACATACATGATTCTAATTAGATGTAATATATATCAAAAATAAATGAAGAGCATATATTTAGAAGTAACAACCATTGATAGTTCAATGAAGGTGGGAAAACATCTATTCAATATGTGCATGGAATTTAACCTGCACATATCTGTCCCATCAGGCAAGATGGATAATATATATCACAACTATTTAGTGTATCAGCAAGAATGCAGTAGTTGTAGTGTATACAGACTCTCCCTCTAATGAAAATGATTTTGTTAACACAAATATGGGCAAACAAGTCAGCGAGCAAATTCATAATATAAAAAACCCAAAAGAATGTTTATGTCGCCACAGGAGGGCCCCCCGCGCGTTAAATGCCAGCCACCATCCCAAGTGACAGCAGTTGGCCGATGGCGCGCGCCGACGCATAGATGCAAATTAATGCATAGAGGAGGGGGAAAAAACACGCCGTGCCGAGAGACCAAAAGAAAATGGCTCTCGGGGCAGCTCACCGCCTACGTGCGCCGTGTGAAGAGCAGAGGACCTACCAAGAGCCCAGAACAACATATGCATGTGAGCCAGAGGCGCACTGGAAAGAGAAAAAAAAAAAAAGGGGGGGGGGAACTATTTCTAAATCATAAAAATAAATAACCATTATGCAGTAAAAAGACAGTACATATCGCTGAGAGCGTCCAATACTGACAAAGAGTGTGTTATATTGCCTATAAATCTACTCTTCCCAACCGCCAGAGGAAAACCTCTCAAGAAAAGGACGATAACTTATGAGTTCATTCAACCCTGGTGGCATAGTGGCATTTAGGGTAAAAATCCATCTATTCTCTCTTTGTAAAAGAGTTCTATTCCAGTCCCCTCCTCTATTACTGGGATGTATCCTATCCAGAATTAGGAATTTTATTCTGGGGATTCTACCATTGTGGATGTCTTTGATGTGCCGTCCCAGAGGGAGATCTGGGTCACATTTCTTCATACAAGTAATGTGCCTAGCCACTCTTTTGAAGAATGGCTGTTTAGTTTTGCCAATGTAGAATGAACCACATTGGCATGAGAGTAGATAGACAACTCCTTCCGTTTTGCAGTTGGCAAAATGAGTAGCTTTAAAGATTTTACCATTTGGCAATAATGCTTTATTGTCAGTGTTCATGTATTGGCACAAACTACAACCTCCACATCGATATGTACCGGGTCGCCTACAGGGATCAGCACGGAATTTACCCGTGTATTCACTTTGTATTAAATTATCCTTTATTGAATTAGCTTTCCGATAGGTAATTAGTGGTTGAACTGGCACAAAAGGAGCTAGTGATGGATCAATCTGCAAAAGATGCCAATATTTGGAGACAATTCTCCTAATCTTTTCACTTTGTCTATTGAATTTAGTGATAATACGTACAGTATTCAAATCAGAATTGTCAGATCCAATATTCGGTTGTTTTTTTGTCAGAAGTTGATCCCTAGATTTAAGGGTAGCCCTTCTAAATGATTTTTTGAGGCTACTGAGGGAACACCCTCATATTAAAAGACGATTTCTTAGGGCATTAGCTTCTTTCCGAAAGGTGACATCATTCGTGCAGTTGCGGCGTAGCCGCAAATATTGCCCGAACGGTATAGATTTCACTAATGATGCAGGATGCGCGCTTTCAGCATGAAGAATGGAATTACATGCTGTATCTTTGCGATATAGCGCACTTGTTAGTTTGCCATTTCTATCCTTTAATATAGTGATGTCCAAAAAATTAATAGATACATCACTATATGTCATGGTGAATTTTAAATTATAGGAATTGTCATTCATGGAATCCAAACAAGACAACAGCAGTTCTGGAGTGCCTACCCAGACGATAAAGATATCGTCGATATAGCGACTGCAGTTAACAATGAATTCAGTCAATGGCAGAAGAGTCTCTTCCGATAAAAAATTCTGTTCCCACTCCCCCAGGTACAAGTTGGCGTAGGATGGGGTGCAGCAAGTCCCTATTGCCACACCCTGTACCTGGAGGTAGTGGGACCCATCAAAAGAAAAGGCATTGCAGGTGAGAATATGCTCAAGGGCAGAAAGCAAGAACAGATCAAAAGGGCGGTTGTCACGATGAGATTGAGATAAAATATGTCTGATGACCCCAATGCCCCGCTGGTGGGGGATGGAGCTGTAGAGTGCTTCTACATCAACAGCCACCAGCAGGGCATTGGGTGGCACAGACATCTCCTCTAGTTGGTTCAATAAATGCATGGTATCTTTCACAAATGAGAGCAGGTTATTCACATATGGACAAATCTGTTCATCTATGAATTTGCTAAGGTTTTCAGTGATGCTGCCACATCCTGAAACAATGGGACGACCTGGCGGCATGGTTTGAATTTTGTGCACCTTGGGAAGGCTATAAAAAGTCGGGATTCTGGGATGGAGAGTTCTAATAAAATTCCAAATCTGTAGATTGATAGTTCTATTGGCATAGGTGTCATCAATCAACAGATAGAATGCATTGTTGAACTTCTCAATCTGAGTTCTTGAGATTCTTCTATACCAATCATTATTATTTAGTATTTTTAGACACATCTCCTTATATTGAAGGTTCCCCATGATCACGATATTACCCCCTTTATCTGCTGGTTTTATCGCCAGTTGGGTCTGTTTGGTCAGATTGTCAAGGGCCTTCTTTTCGCCTCCAGTCAAGTTAGATGAAATTTTACAATTGGGATTAAGTTTCTTAATGTCTCTAGTTGTCAGAGTCAAAAAGGCTCCCAGATTAATATTCAAACCTATAACTGGAAATTTGTCAGATTTCATTTTTAGAGAAGATTGTATCTTAGGTAAAATAACCTTTTTTGTAGTTAGTGGCGGTGTATCTCCCACTAGTAAACTCTCCAGGTCAATACTATCTATGAGATCCAAACTCCCATGGTCCATGGACAGGTCCACAAGAGTTTGTACGTCATGCTCATGTTGAGTTGCAATTTTCTCTTTATCTTTAATTGGATCTTCAATTTTAGTATACATACTTTTCAATAACAATTTCCTTGAAAATAACTGTAGGTCCTTAATTATCTCAATTTTTTTTTTTTTTTCACAATAAGGTTTTTATTGAAAAATGTAGTTCAGTTTTACAATATGCAAGGTATAACGTACAGACATTTATAATATGTAATTACATTCACAACTGTGTTGCCTGTTAAAACTGGATCAATAGAATGATTTACAACAAATTGGCTAATCACATATAGGTCATAGATCGGTCGTATAATATTCGCTATGTGACTACAGAGGGGTAAAGGGGATAGGAGAGGAGAGGGCGTTAGAGGGTGGGGGGGCAAGGGGGGGGGGAGTTGGTATTGGGGGAGGAGGGAGGACAGGGGGTAACAGGACAACCGCAAATACATTACACAAATATGTTTATATGCATAGCACATCATGAGTATTAGCATAAAGTTGACAGGTATTGGTAAAGAAAGGATATATCTAGGCTGATTTATTTTTTAGTAGTAAGGGCTCGGTAATCTTCTGAGAGGGTGAACAGTAGCCAAGGTTGCCACACCCCATTGAAGTCTGTACTGTTTTCTCTTTTCATCGCAATGATTTCCTCCATTTTAAATATATATTGGACCCTGTCTAGCCATTCCCTGATGGTTGGTGTCAGGGTTGTTTTCCAATGTAGGGGGATGAGTATTTTGGCAGCTACTAGGAGATGTTTGGTTAATGTTTTTTTATATTTACTGATGGTCAGGTCGTTGATGTGTAACAGACATGCTGCAGCGTCAAGGGAGATTGTTGTTTCTGTGATGAATCTGATCCATGTGATAATGTGTTCCCAGTATCTCTTTATTGGTAGACAGTCCCACCATATGTGTAGTAAGGAGCCTATCTCGGCTTTACATCTCCAGCATATGTCAGATTCGTTTCTGAACCATCTCCTGGCCTTTTGTGGTGTAATATACCACTGGGTAAGTAGTTTATAGGAGACCTCCTGGTATCTAGTGCTTAGAGAGCACTTATGGGCAAGGATGCAAGCCTTCTCCCATTGAGTTTTGCTTATATTTATGTTCAGATCATTTTCCCATTTCTCTCTGTGTTTGTTGCTGTCTAGGTGCGAAGCCTGGCATAGCCATGAATACGCCAGAGAGGTAGTCTTGGGTGTCTGAGATCCATTTAGGCAAATGGTTTCAAGGTTGGTGAGTGGTAGAGTGAAGGCTGATTTCATTTTGTTGTTTACCAGGAAATTTGTTAATTGGATATAGAACCAACGGCCAGGAAATGATTCTCCGAATTCCTCTCGTAATGTGTTATAAGGCTTAACTTTAGGGCCTGTCATACAGTGGGTTACCAGGATTTTCGGAATCGCCGTCAGGTCGAGACCCGGGAGGAAGTCAGGGTTTATGGTGATGGGTGTCAGGGGTCCTGGTATTGATGCTAGCTTATGGGGGCCTGCAACCTTATGCCAGGTTCTAAGCGTGTTTGCAACCAGTGGGTGCTCTGTCGCTGTGATGTTTTTGGAGTATAATGACCATGGGCGGAAAGGGGCGCAATTGGCTGCTAAATGCTGTTCTAATTGAACCCAGTCTTTTTCTGCAGTGTGACAGTGCCAGTCGATGAGTCTGGTGATATGTGAGGCCTGGTGATATTTCCTAAAGTCTGGAAGACCTATACCCCCCAAGGCTTTTGGGAGGAAGAGTAGTTTGAGACTGAGTCTGGGTTTTTTATTTGCCCAGAGGAAGTTTCTTTGCAATTTCAGTAGGTTGGTGAAGAAAGACTCTGGGATTCGGGTGGGTAATGCGTTAAATATGTATAATAGTCTAGGAAGGACTGTCATTTTCAATATCGAGGCTCTTCCAAACCACAAAAACAGTTTGGGTGTCCAGTTCTGTAAATCTTTAGTAATTGCCTGTAAGAGGGGTATGTGATTGGCTTTGTAGATGTCCTCAATATTGCTAGTTAGGTTAATCCCCAGGTATTTGAGTCTATATGTTTCCCATCTATATTTGCAGTTTTTCTTTAAAAGGTCAGCCTGTTTCAGGTCTAAGGAGAGATTCAGTGCTTCAGATTTGTTCTGGTTTATCTTAAAATTCGAGATGTACCGGAACAGATCAATGGTCTTCTGTAGGTTAGGTATAGAGATGTGTGGCTGGGTTAGGAAAAGCAGTAGGTCGTCTGCATATGCGGCTGTTTTATATTCTCTGCCGTTTACCGTCAGGCCATGTATGTCGGTGGATAAGTTTATGGTTCTAATTAAGGGTTCAAGCGTGATAATGAAAAGGAGCGGAGAAAGTGGGCATCCTTGGCGTGTACCGTTCTGGATAGTTAGGGGGTTGGATAAGATATTGTTAACTTTTATCTTAGCTTGTGGGTTAATGTATAGGGCTCCTATCCATGAGAGCATTGAATCTCCCAGTCCTACATGTCTGCATGTGGCAAACATATAGTTCCATGACACTCTATCAAACGCCTTTTCGGCATCTGTTGATAGTAGCATTCCATTGGTTTTAGAAATTTGTGTGTAGTGGATCAGGTTTAACGCTTTGATTATGTTATCTCTTGCCTCCCTACCCGGCATGAAGCCAACTTGCTCTGGGCCTATGATTCTAGAAAGCAGGGGTTTCATCCTGCTCGCCAGGATTTTTGCCATGAGTTTCAGGTCGGTATTTAGAAGCGATATAGGTCTGAAATTGGCACAGTCTGTGTGGTCTTTGTCGGCCTTAGGAATTACAGCTATGTGTGCCTGAAGGAAGGATGGTGAGTTATGTTTGTGTGACGCTAAGTAATTAAAGGAGTCCAGTAGGGGTTTGCCTAGTATATCAGTAAATGTCTTGTAATATTGAGAGGTAAAACCATCAGGGCCAGGACTTTTCCCGGTCTTTAGGTCTTTAATAGCGTTTTGGAGTTCAAGTATTGTCATGGGTTCGTCCAGACTGTCTGATTCTTCAGGAGTCAGGGATGGTATCTGACTATCTGTCAGGAAATCTCGAATGCAGTTATGTATTGAATCAGTCGCCTGGGGTGGTCTGTGTTGTTCGGGGAGATTGTACAGTTTGTTGTAGAAGGAGTGGAATAGGCCTGCTATTTTTTCAGAGTTGTGCTCTAATTTGCCTGTCTTATCTCTGATTGTATGGATATGGCTAGGCCCTTTAAGTGCTCTTGCCAGTTGTTTCCCGCTTTTGTCTCCATGTTCGTAATAAATGTTTTTTTTGAAAAATAGGGATTTCCTAACTTTAAGGTCTAATATGTTTTTGAGCGAAATCCTGCATTTAGTCAATTCCTCCTCTATAGTGATTGAGAGGGATTGTTTATGTTGCGTCTCTAGTTTGGCGATCTGTTTGGAAAGTAGGATCAGTTCATGTTCTCTTTCCCTCTTCTTTCTTGCTCCCCATTTGATTAAATCACCTCTGATGACACATTTGTGGGCTTCCCAGTTGTTTAAGGGGTCTGTCTGTTCTGCTAAATTTTCTTTGAAGTAGGAGGTAATGGAATTATGTATGTCATCCTTTATAGGTTGATCTGTTAATAGTAATGCGTTGAGTCTCCAGTTAAAGCTAGGTCTGTTGGGCGAGTTGATTTGTAATGTGACAGAGATTGGGGCATGGTCCGATATAGTGATGATTCCTATGTTAGCTTCGAGTACAATGTTTAGGTCCCTTTGAGATATGAATATGAGATCAATTCTCGAATATCTTTTGTGTGGGGGGGAATAATATGAGAAATCTTTGTCTGATGGGTGCATCAGTCTCCAGGTATCCACAAGAGAGAGTGATTGTAGCAGTGTCTTGATCTTCTTTAAGATCCTATAAGAGACGTGAGAGTAGCCTGTGGAGGTGTCTTTGAGAGGTGAGAGGGGTATGTTAAAGTCTCCGCCCAACACAATGCAACCCTCGGCAAACCATTTCAGTTCGTCTATGATTGTTCTGCAGAACGTTATGTGTGCAGAATTGGGAAAGTAAACGTTCGCTATAGTAATTGGTGAACCCTTCCATGTGCCCTTGATCATTATGAAGCGCCCCTCAGGATCTGCTAATTTGTGTTTTAGAACGAATGGAGTATCCCTGTTAAGTAAGATGGAGACCCCCTTCGTCTTAGCATGTGGGTTTGTAGCGTGATATGCTACTGTAAATGTATTGTCCGTAATTTTGGGAGTATCCTGGTTTTTAAAATGGGTTTCCTGCAGTAGGACAATAGATGGGTGAGCTTTTTTGAGTTCTTTCAAGAGTTTCGACCTTTTTTCGGGAATATTTAGACCATTAACATTGTGTGAAATGATGGTCGGTGCCTTGCCTAGGCATGCAAAAGCCATAGTGTGCTTTTGAGTGTAGTAATGTATCAACGGATGGAAGGAGTGGGAGGTAAAGGAGGAATGTGGAGGGATGAGGGAGGATGGAGTGTGTTGAAGGTGGGGGGGGATGTATAAGAGTCTGGGGGGGGAAGAGGTGGTAGGAAAAGATGTGAGCGCTGCTCTTAAATCCACCTATGGGGTGGAGAGCTAGACAGTGTCTAGTGATAGACACTGATGATTGCCCTGGGGGTTGAGTAGGAGGCGCGTTTGTGGATGGTTGTAACTGTAATTCTGTATAATACAGAACGACTATCACCGAGTGATACGGTGAGTATCTAGGACTACGTTGGTGTGATTGGGTTTTCCCGTGGCGGGCGAGAGACCCGGGATTCCAGTTATCGTAATTCGTGTCTAATACTGGGACCTTGGGATTTTACGGGTCAAGAGAACAAACTATAACAGGCATTACAAACAAAAGTATAAAGGTAACAAGTGATAACAGGCAGTACAACGTAAAAATGGTAAACTGCACGCTTGCTGGTATCCTTCGTGAGAGTTCCTTCCCCGTAAACAACAAAAGTGTTGCCTATGCAACAGGGTAAAAGGAGGGTAGGTGGATATGGGAATAAGTGCAGTAAGTTCATTAATTTTAGACAGAACCATTTCCACATCACAAATTGGTAAGGGGTGCACTAAACGGACATGGACTGTGCGAGATGTTGAAGCCATTTTAGAATAAGCGTCGAGTACAATCTTCCATTAACCCCCCGTGAGTAAGTCCTTACCCTGTTGGTTGTGCCATAAAAATGTGCATATTCGTTCATGAAATTCAGTGTGTACTGCATGTTTTCCATTACTCACAGTTGCACCATCATTAGAATGCGGAAAGGGAGTAGATGCTTCATGAGCGCTTCTCCAACTGGTGTCGTTCTGGTCTGCAAAGTGGGTGAAGGAAGACCGTGTGTCATAGAAATGCAACCTGTGAAACAAAAAATGTTAGTGCTCAGCAGTTCAGGAGAGTGTATAGGTAGGGTGATGGATAGTCCCTCATCGTCCCTCCGGATGTGATATATTGTGCATTAAGTCATTTCCTGCTATTATATGTAAGAATGGGATGCTGTGATGGGTTCTGCGAGGCTATTTGATCTTAGGGCTCCCTCCAGTGGTGCAATTTAGAATAGCAATCCTGATAATGTAAAGTTGTAACATGCTAGACCGTGATGTTTAGAGAGGTGGAACGGTCCTGAACAAAGCAGAAGAATAATGTGAGATATATCTCGGTTAGTCACGGGTGTTGTCTTCCTATTTGAAGGGTAGAAGCTGATTATCTTGCCTATTACCAGTGAGGCGCAGAGAGGATTTGTAATGATCCTTTTCAGTAATGACTTGCTTCTCTGGCTTTCGTGCTTTTATAACTCTTGGAGCTGGCCGGGGAGTCATGAGCGTCCCTGTCACTCTTCCTGCGTTGGTTTCGTTGCTGAGATGGCGTGTGGACTGAGGAGTGACCTGGGACAAACTGTGGATTATTAATGGGTGGGGGTACGCAGAACTCCGCGTACCAATCTGGCAAGTCCACCTGATCTATCAATAAATTCTCACAAAATTTGGGTAGCTCATCCGGAACTCTGAGCACATGTTGTTTCCCTGAGAAGGTCGCTTGCAGGGCAAAGGGGAACTTCCAGCGGTATACTATTCCCTTTTCTCTAAGTACTGCAAGCAAAGGTCTCAAGGCCCTTCTGTTATTTAAAGTGATGGGGGATAGATCCTGGAATAATTGAATCTTTGTGCCCTCAAACATGATCTGATCATTTCTTCTGGCTTTTTGAAGGATTTCTTCTTTTAGGCAATAGTTCGGGAGGCAGCAAATTATGTCTCTGGGCGGATTATCTTCTGGGGCTCTGGGTCTTAGTGCCCTGTGCGCGCGATCAAATTCAATGGGGGATTGCTCTGGCCTCTCGACTAGGCCATTAAAAATGGTGGTCAGCGCGGCTTTTATTTGTTCCGGTGCTGTTGTCTCAGGGACCCCCCGAACCCTAATATTATTTCTCCTCCCCCTATTGTCCAAATCTTCCACTTGTCGATTAATAACGATCAGATGTTGTGAGTGGGCCGTCGCGATGTCGTCTAGTCTGATGAGGGCCCTGTCCCTCCTTTTCCCTGCCCTCTCAGCGACCGCCATCTGTTCTGAGAGTTTTAGCAGCTCGGTTTTGATGTCTGTTATGGCGGCTGAAAATGAGTTCTTTATGTCCGCTGCTATATCGGTCATTACCGCATAGGTCAGTGGGATGTCAGGGGCATTACCTCTGGATGAGTTTTCTGATGCTGGTATAGAGATCTCATCATCGTCCATGTCCTCCTCCATGTTTGTGTTGTTAGTCGGCGCCATCTTGGGGGCTGTGCCTCTGCCACAGAAGCTGAATTTGCTGAGGTTTGTCGGCGTGATTTTCCCCCTCGGAGTGGCCGGCGAGCGCAGGGAACGATTGTGGATTCCTCTCCTTGTTCGAGTGGACATAATCCCCGCAGATTAGGTCTGTTTTTAGGGCCCAGGTCTCTCAGGTGCCGGGAGCTCCTTCACACCGCTGCCATCCGTGTTGCGCGCCAAGCCACGCCCCCTCAATTCTTCCTCAAATTTATCCAAATCTGAATTTGGACAAAAATTCAAGCCCCTGGATAAGACAGATCTCCCATCTTCGGATAATATATAGTCTGACGAGTTAATAATGTTCAACCTATCACCACTAGAATTATGGCTCTTTAGCTATGGTGCCATATTGGATAAACCAATACTCATCTCAGCCATGGGTTCAGCCATGTCTGACACATTGTTTTGGGGGAATTGAATCCCCGATGTAGATTTTTCTGGTGGACCACCACGTGGTCCTGTTACCTTCATATTCAGAGTCCCATTAGGGGGAGGGATGGGCATTACTTCCACCATGCGTTTTTTAGTCTGTCCCTTAATGGGTGATTTCCATTTGTTCTTAAGTGGCTTTTTCCTATCCAAGATTGAACGCTGTGAGGATGAAGAGACAGAAGAATTAAGTGAGACATTGGATCCCCTCTCAGCAACCGCACCCCTCATTTTTTTGAATTTGGGGCGTGTGCGTGGGTTGTTATTTCTTTGCCAATGATATGCCTTTGATTCTTTAAAAGCAATCTTATCTCTCCAGGATTTTTGATCTTTGGCTGGCAAAACATTACCAGCCAGAAGATCAAGATGGGTCTTGATACCTTCTTCTAGAGTTTTATAGTTGTCAAGATTCTCACATGGTTTTAACTGTATATATAAATTCTCAATGTCTGTATTTAAGATCATAATTGTTCTAGAGTATTCTTCCATTAATAGCCTCATCATAATGAGGCTAAATTGTTGTAATTTTTTTTCCCATTGTTTCTTGAAGGATTCGTCAATATTATCAAAGGTGGGGAAGATCTGAATACGTAAACCTAATGGGTTCAGATCCTCCCTAATGTATTGTTCGAATCCTTCAATATGCCATAATAGTTGTGCCTTCTTCTCAACCAATTTGGATAGTTGGGAGAAGAGAGCCGACATTTCAGAAGATTGAGCTTCCTTTTTCGCTTGCTCTCTGTATCTAGACATATGTCCCTCAAAGTCCTTAGATTTAAACATGATGTGTGCCAGACACCAAAGACTAGAAAATATATATATATACGTACAATAAAAATGAGAAAAAAAAAAGGGGGGGGGGGAGGAAGGAAGAAAAAGAAGAAAAAAAGGCAAGCAAAATATAAACAAATAAATTGAATGTAATATCAACAGAAAAATATCTCCAAAACCTCCAATATATTATAAATGTGTATATATATATATATATATATATATATATATATATATATATTGTGAGGGGGTTAGCTCGGCAGCGGGTGTGTGTGACCCCCGGGATGGGCTCCCCACACAAAACAGGCCCAGCAAACGGAGGTTGTGGTTTTCAAAATCAAAAAGGTGCGGTTTATTTTCTATTTACAGTGACAAAACACAGCAAAGCAAAAGAAACATAACCAAAATAAATCCTGGTCAAGTTGACCTCTGACTAAACATACAGGTTTCCTAACTAACAACTGGGATCAGCCTAGTGCTGTCCTAGTCCCTAAGTCCCTGGTTTTAAATGTCCAAGCAAATAGCCACACAGGCTTTGTCTCACCGCACAGGGGTTCACTCTCCCTAGACAGTCCACACAGGTCTGGTTCCAGGCATGAGCTAACATCTAATGAAGCTGGGAGTTCTTATAGAGGCCTAAATGAGCTGACAAGCTTCAGCTGGTCTCATCAACTCCCTGTCTGCACGACGCCCAGCCCTCTCCCTAGAGGTATGAGTCATCCATGAGCCCACTAGCCTTATACAACTCTCCACCTAGTTGTATAAGTCGGCGTAAAGCCTGAATCTGGGCGAAATATATCTACCCCCCTGGATGCAACCAGGTGACTTTACCTTCCTGCTGTCACATACCCCCCCCTCTTGTTTTAACCTCGGGGTTGGAACACCAGCAATCAGGCATTCATGTACTCGAGACAAAGCATCCACATTCCCCATTTGAACGCCAGGGCGATGCTTTACTGTGAAGTTGAATTCCTGGAGGGCCAGGAACCACCTATTCACTCTTCTATTTGTTTCCTTGTTTTGAGCCATCCACTTTAACGGAGCGTGATCCGTAACCATGTCAAAGTGCCTACCTAGCAGGTAGTACCGAAGGGAATCTAGAGCCCACTTCACCGCTAAACACTCCTTTTCAACGGTGGCGTAATTTACCTCATGGGACTTCAACTTCCTGCTGAGGTAAATGACTGGGTGCTCTTCCCCGTTCCAGACCTGGGACAATACTGCTCCTAACCCCACATCTGACTCATCACTTTGTACGACAAAGTCTTTAGAGAAGTCGGGTGAGTACAACACTGGCTGGCTACATAAGGCTTGTTTCAAGAATTGGAATGCTGCCTCAGCCTCGGGGGTCCATTTAATCATGACCGACCCTTTCCCCTTCGTCAGGTTGGTTAGGGGCACAGCCTTAGAAGCAAAGTGGGGAATGAATCGCCGATAATACCCAGCGATTCCCAGAAAGGCTCGTACCTGCTTCTTGCTGTTGGGACGTGGCCAACTCTGGATGGCCTCGACTTTGTTGAGTTGGGGTTTTATTACTCCCCTCCCAATGGTGTACCCAAGATACTTGGCCTCCTCCTGCCCAATGGTACACTTCTTGGGGTTAGCCGTAAACCCCGCTTCCCGAACAGAGTCCAGGACTGCTTGCACTTTTGGCAGATGTGAGGCCCAATCTGTGCTATGGACAATTACGTCATCCAGGTAAGCCGCAGCATACTTCCGATGGGGCCTCAGCATCTGGTCCATTTTCCGCTGGAATGTGGCCGGCGCATTCTGTAACCCGAACGGCATTCTTTTATATTGGAACGCCCCGTCTGGGGTTACAAATGCGGTTTTCTCTTTGGCCGACTTGGCCAGGGGGATTTGCCAATACCCTTTTGTGAGGTCAAGAGTCGTCATGTATCGGGCTGTTCCCAGCCGGTCGATCAACTCATCTATACGTGGCATGGGGTAGGTGTCAAATTTTGTAACTTTGTTCAACTGACGAAAATTGTTACAAAATCGCCAGCTCCCATCCGGTTTAGGCACCAACACGATGGGACTAGACCAATCACTTTGGGACTCCTCTATCACCCCTAAGTTCAGCATTTTCTGTACTTCCTCCCGTATTGCCTCCCGTCGAGCCTCTGGGATCCGATAGGGTTTTAACTTCACCCTTTCACCGGGCGGGGTAATGATGTCATGCTCTACCCCAGATGTTTGTCCCGGCAGCTCAGAGAATACCTCCTTGTTGCGAAGCACAAACTCCTTAACCTCCTGTTGTTGGGGTTGTGACAAGGTGGCTGCTATTCCAACCTCAGGAATCACGCAACCAGTTTGAGCTGGTGACCAAGTGTCTGCGACTAGGGACTCTCTATCCCTCCAGGCTTTCAACAGATTAACGTGATAGATCTGTTCGGGCTTTCGCCTTCCTGGTTGTCTGACCTTGTAATTCACTTCGCTCACTTTTTCCATTATCTCGTAGGGGCCTTGCCATTTGGCAAGGAATTTACTTTCAACCGTAGGGACAAGTACCAATATCCTATCCCCCGGGGAAAAGGTACGGGTCTTGGCTCCACGGTTGTACACTCTCTGCTGTGCCAACTGCGCTTGGGCCAAATGTTCCTTCACGATGGGCATTACCTTGTGCAATTCGATCTTGCATCAGGGCGACATGCTCAATCACACTCCTGTGGGGAGAACTCTCACTTTCCCAAGTTTCCTTGGCAATATCCAACAGCCCTCTTGGGTGTCTCCCATACAGTAACTCAAAGGGGGAGAATCCCGTAGAGGATTGGGGCACCTCCCTAATAGCAAACATCAAATAAGGAAGTAAACAGTCCCAATCCTTTCCATCTCTATCCACCACTTTCTTCAACATTTGTTTTAGGGTTTTGTTGAATCTTTCAACCAGCCCATCGGTTTGGGGGTGATACACAGACGTACGCAATTGCGTCACTTTGAACAATTTACACAGCTCTTTCATAACCCGGGACATAAAGGGTGTACCTTGGTCCGTAAGCAGTTCTTTACAAATACCCACCCGGCTAAAAACAAGAGATAGCTCTTTGGCTATGGTTTTGGCCGAGGTATTTCGGAGAGGGATCGCTTCTGGATAACGGGTGGCATAGTCCATTATAACTAATATGTACTGGTGCCCCCTAGCGGACTTGATTATAGGACCTACCAAATCCATGGCGATCCTCTCAAACGGGACCTCAATGATGGGTAGAGGGACCAGCGGGCTACGGAAATGTGGCATCGGGGCCAACCTCTGACACACAGGGCAGGAGGAACAATAATTTTCTACGTCCTTCATCACCCCCGGCCAATAGAATCTCTGTAATACCCTCTCTCGGGTTTTCTCTGTCCCCAGATGACCTCCAAGAATGTGCCCATGGGCCAACTCCAACACCAACTTCCTGTAAGTTTTGGGCACCACAAGCTGCTCAACGGTTTCTTCTGCCCTTTTTGCCACCCGATACAGTAGGTCCTTCTCTACGCTGAAGTATGGGTAAGTGCAGGTATTATCTGGGTTCGCTAACTCGCCATCTATTTTCACTACGTTTTCCCGTGCCTTTATTAGGGCGGGGTCTTTCAACTGTTCTGTGGCAAAGTTTTCCCTGTGAACCTCAAGATCAGAAAACTCCACAGACGGTAGGTTTTCGTCTGAGGAGGTGGGCTCCTCTCCAGTTTCTTGAGTCTCCCCTGCCAATACTGATAAGGGAAATTCCGGAGAGTCCTCACCACTCTCAGGGGAGTTCTGGCTATCACATTCCTGGTACATAGGGGCACCAGTGAGGGGCTCAGGATCATCCCACAGTTCCCAGAACTTCGGAAAATCCCTTCCCACAATGGCGTCATGCGGTAACTGAGATACTAAGCCCACTGGATGAGAGAGGGTACCTTTGGGGGTCTCGAAACACACTGTAGTCACTGGATACTCTCGGGTGTCCCCATGCACACAAATAACAGCTACCTTGCTATTCCCAGAGACCTCTGTTTTAACTAACTCAGCCTTTATCAGGGTCACAAGGCTACCTGAATCCAGCAATACCACAACATTTCTACCATTAACACACATTTTGCATAAATGTTTCTCAGTTCCACGAATGGCAGTGCATGCGACTGTCGCACACAGCGACTGACGTCTGCTCGTCAGAAAGTCACACTGCATGGGTTCCTCCACAACCGGGCAATTGGCTGCAATATGTCCCGCTTGCCGGCAGCGGTAGCAAACGATCCTTCTTGCCGCCTCTTGAGCCGCTGATTTCCCAGGCTGTTCTCGCCAAACTTGGGGTAGAGCTCCCACCCTCTCACTCTCTCCACCCTCACCCCTTGGAATCCTCTTATCCGCCCCTGGGGATGGTCTGGTCTTAGGGTGGAAAGTCCGAGTGTCTCTGGAAGAGGCCGTCAGGTTCTCTGTAGCCAAGTATTTCTCCACACGATCCACAAGACCATCGGCCGTCTCTGGGTCTCCATGGCTTACCCACTTTTGGATGGCAGTAGGAAGAGCTCTCAAAAACCGATCCATTACAACACGTTCCACAATCTTTGGTGCGGACAAAGTCTCTGGCTGTAGCCACTTTCTGCTCAGGTGAATGAGATCATACATTTGAGACCTGGGGGGTTTTCCAAGCTGGAAAGTCCAGTTATGCACACGCTGAGCCCGGACAGCCTGGGTGACACCCAGCCTTGCCAAAATTTCAGCTTTTAGCATCACATAGTCTTTTGCTTGGTTAGGCTCTAGGTCATAGTAAGCTTTCTGCGATTCACCAGTTAACAGAGGAGCCACCAGTCCAGCCCACTGCTCCTCAGGCCACTTTTCTCTTTCAGCGGTCCTTTCAAATGTGGTCAAAAATACCTCTGGATCATCCTCTCCAGTCATTTTTGTCAATAAACGACTCACCCCAAAGGACGCGGTATTAGTGGGACGGCTTTCCTCACTGGTCTGCGGACGTTGCTGCATTACTGCTTCCATTTGTTGTAGTCTCTGCTCTTGCTTCTGTAACAGGTCTATGAAGCGGGCCTCAGATTGCTGCTGGGCTTGTTGCTGAGCTTCCAGACTCTGTTGGTGAGCTTGCTGCTGGGCTGCAAGGCTCTGTTGATGAGCTTGCTGCTGGGCTGCAAGGCTCCTTTGCAAACCTGCATTTGTCTGCTGTTGATTGGCATTTGCTAGAGCCAGCTGTTTCAGTATCTCCTCCATGCTGGCTTAAAAAAAAACTGCCACTGGTTCTCCACCAACTGTGAGGGGGTTAGCTCGGCAGCGGGTGTGTGTGACCCCCGGGATGGGCTCCCCACACAAAACAGGCCCAGCAAACGGAGGTTGTGGTTTTCAAAATCAAAAAGGCGCGGTTTATTTTCTATTTACAGTGACAAAACACAGCAAAGCAAAAGAAACATAACCAAAATAAATCCTGGTCAAGTTGACCTCTGACTAAACATACAGGTTTCCTAACTAACAACTGGGATCAGCCTAGTGCTGTCCTAGTCCCTAAGTCCCTGGTTTTAAATGTCCAAGCAAATAGCCACACAGGCTTTGTCTCACCGCACAGGGGTTCACTCTCCCTAGACAGTCCACACAGGTCTGGTTCCAGGCATGAGCTAACATCTAATGAAGCTGGGAGTTCTTATAGAGGCCTAAATGAGCTGACAAGCTTCAGCTGGTCTCATCAACTCCCTGTCTGCACGACGCCCAGCCCTCTCCCTAGAGGTATGAGTCATCCATGAGCCCACTAGCCTTATACAACTCTCCACCTAGTTGTATAAGTCGGCGTAAAGCCTGAATCTGGGCGAAATATATCTACCCCCCTGGATGCAACCAGGTGACTTTACCTTCCTGCTGTCACAATATATATATATATATATATATATACATATATATATATATATGTATATACAGAAGTAAAACAATGCTGCAAATGTCAGAAAAAGAATTGGGGGATGTGGGTATTTGCTACCCTGTTATATAGGAGACAAAGACAACCAACACTTGCAGAATTGTAATTGTTTAACAGTCACCACATCCCGAATGAAATGGATAAAGCAAAAACCCCCTTGGAGGTGGGACTTTAAAAGTGACTGAAAACACACCAAAGTATATCAAAAATATATACATTTTATAAATGAGTACAAAAATACAAAAACAATCTGAATATAAGACACATAAATTATGTGCAAATCCAGAAGGCTAGTTGCATTGATGAGGAGAAAATTTTGACATTTATGATCAGACCCGACAGCTGTTTCGGTAAACCCTTCTTCGGGGGATTTGTAGACATAAAGTTCAGAAATTGTCTATAGAGAGACAGATTCTGTTGAATACATAATTAAATATAGATAAATATCACATTATATACATATATATAAAATACAAAAAATACATAATAATAATTTACAAAAAATTATTAAATAAGTATTTGCTTACAAAGATTTCCAAAATGTATTCGACATTTCATGCGTCAGTGGGTCACATGCATTGCTGTAATCATGGGGTGGGACATCAAACACCCCACAAACGGGGGCTCCGATGTTGACAAGGTCCAGAGAGCTTCAACAAGGGTCCCCAGGTGGCGACAAACGGCAGAGCTGAGAGAGACTCTGTGGATATTATTGAGTCTGGATTCTACAGGACAAATGAAATAAAAGGGGGGGGGCAGGGCAGGGGAAGCAAATTAGTGAGCCCCTAGTGCACAATAAGGCCCCCCTATATATATCCTGGCCACAACCTAAGCCCGATGTAAAAATTGTATATCCAATATATATAAAGAACCTACCAGTGTGGAAAAAAGACCTCCAAGTCAGTAGAGTAGACTAGAGAACTTGAAAAAGCTTCACCATTAGAGGAAGTCCTCAGTTAAAGAAAATTGCATCAGATATGCACTACTATAACAGTGAAGAAACTGTGTATACAGTCCCAATCTTCCAATTCAAAAGAGTATCTGATGAAGGAAAAATGAAATGGAGACAAAGGGGGAAGGTAGGTAGATGTAAAATCCAGGACATCAAAGGTGAAATATTGTCCTATAATGTCTCAAAAGACTCTATCTCACAACAAATACCTTTATGCTTAGTATCCAGATAACTGCCGCATCAAATGCCTCGTGTGGACCCTTGCTGGCCCTTAAGGGCTTTAAATGGTGTCCAAAGGACATCTGCGCATGCGTGAAAAAGCGCCGTCAAAGACGGAGACGTAATGACGTCAATGCGCTAACCGTCGCACAGACATGACACGCTCCGGATCAACGCAGGATGAGGCAGTGGATCATAGGCGGAAGTAGGTCTGTGCGGGAAAGACATCCCTATATAAAGAGAATATGTCTATATTTGCCTAAGAGGACACAGGCGCGGTGCAAAGATAGTAAAAATAAGCTCGCTCAGTTACCCAGAATTAAAACAAAACACAATAAAAGAAAGAGGGAGAAAGAAAAGAATTACAGATCTAATAGAAATTGTATATCTATATGTTATATTAGGACGCCATACATACATGATTCTAATTAGATGTAATATATATCAAAAATAAATGAAGAGCCTGTGTCCTCTTAGGCAAATATAGACATATTCTTTATATCGGGATGTCTTTCCCGCACAGACCTACTTCCGCCTATGATCCACTGCCTCTTCCTGCGTTGATCCGGAGCGTGTCATGTCTGTGCGACGGTTAGCGCATTGATGTCATTACGTCTCCGTCTTTGACGGCGCTTTTTCACACATGCGCAGATGTCCTTTGGACACCATTTAAAGCCCTTAAGGACCAGCAAGGGTCCACACGAGGCATTTAACGCGGCAGCTATCTGGATACTAAGCATAAAGGTATTTGTGGTGAGATAGAGTCTTTTGAGACACTATAGGACAATATTTCACCTTTGATGTCCTGGATTTTACATCTACCTACCTTCCCCCTTTGTCTCTATTTCATTTTTTCTTCATCAGATACTCATTTATTTCATTTGTCCTGTAGAATCCAGACTCATTAATATCCACAGAGTCTCTCTCAGCTCTGCCGTTTGTCGCCACCTGGGGACCCTTTTTGAAGCTCTCTGGACCTTGTCAACATCGGAGCCCCCGTTTGTGGGGTGTTTGATGTCCCACCCCATGATTACAGTAATGCATGTGACCCACTGACGCATGAAATGTCGAATTAATTTTGGAAATCTTTGTAAGCAAATACTTATTTAATATTTTTTGTATTTTATATATATGTATATAATGTGATATTTATCTATATTTAATTATGTATTCAACAGAATCTTTCTCTCTATAGACAATTTCTGAACTTTATGTCTACAAATCCCCCGAAGAAGGGTTTACCGAAACAGCTGTCGGGTCTGATCATAAATGTCAAAATTCTCTCCTCATCAATGCAACTAGCCTTCTGGATTTGTACATAATTTATGTGTCTTATATTCAGATTGTTTTTGTACTCATTTATTAAATTTATATATTTTTGACATACTTTGGTGTGTTTTCAGTCACTTTTAAAGTCCCACCTCCAAGGGGGTTTTTGCTTTATCTATTTCATTTGGGATGTGGTGACTGTTAAACAATTACAATTCTCAACTTTATTGTACGTATATATATATTTTCTAGTCTTTGGTGTCTGGCACACATCATGTTTAAATCTAAGGACTTTGAGGGACATATGTCTAGATACAGAGAGCAAGCGAAAAAGGAAGCTCAAACTTCTGAAATGTCGGCTCTCTTCTCCCAACTATCCAAATTGGTTGAGAAGAAGGTACAACTATTATGGCATATTGAAGGATTCGAACAATACATTAGGGAGGATCTGAACCCATTAGGTTTACGTATTCAGATCTTCCCCACCTTTGATAATATTGACGAATCCTTCAAGAAACAATGGGAAAAAAAATTACAACAATGTAGCCTCATTATGATGAGGCTGTTAATGGAAGAATACTCTAGAAGAATTATGATCTTAAATACAGACATTGAGGATTTATATATACAATTAAAACCATGTGAGAATCTTGACAACTATAAAACTCTAGAAGAAGGTATCAAGACCCATCTTGATCTTCTGGCTGGTAATGTTTTGCCAGCCAAAGAACAAAAATTCTGGAGAGATAAGATTGCTTTTAAAGAATCAAAGGCATATCATTGGCAAAGAAATAACAACCCACGCACACGCCCCAAATCCAACAAAATGAGGGGTGCGGTTGCTGAGAGGGGATCCAATGTCTCACTTAATTCTTCTGTCTCTTCATCCTCACAGCGTTCAATCTCGGATAGGAAAAAACCACTTAAGAACAAATGGAAATCACCCATTAAGGGACAGACTAAAAAACGCATGGTGGAAGTAATGCCCATCCCTCCCCATAATGGGACTCTGAATATGAAGGTAACAGGACCACGTGGTGGTCCACCAGAGAAATCTACATCGGGAATTCTATTCCCCCAAAACAATGTGTCAGACATGGCTGAACCCATGGCTGAGATGAGTATTGGTTTATCCAATATGGCACCATAGCTAAAGAGCCATAATTCTAGTGGTGATAGGTTGAACATTATTAACTTGTCAGACTATATATTATCCGAAGATGAGAGATCTGTCTTATCCAGGGGCTTGAATTTTTGTCCAAATTCAGATTTGGATAAATTTGAGATAATTAAGGACTTACAGTTATTTTCAAGGAAATTGTTATTGAAAAGTATGTATACTAAAATTGAAAATCCAATTAAAGATAAAGAGAAAATTGCAACTCAACATGAGCATGACGTACAATCTCTTGTGGACCTGTCCATGGACCATGGGAGTTTGGATCTCATAGATAGTATTGACCTGGAGAGTTTACTAGTGGGAGATACACCGCCACTAACTACAAAAAAGGTTATTTTACCTAAGATACAATCTTCTCTAAAAATGAAATCTGACAAATTTCCAGTTATAGGTACGAATATTAATCTGGGAGCCTTTTTGACTATGACAACTAGAGACATTAAGAAACTTAATCCCAATTGTAAAATTTCATCTAACTCGACTGGAGGCGAAAAGAAGGCCCTTGACAATCTGACCAAACAGACCCAACTGACGATAAAACCAGCAGATAAAGGGGGTAATATCGTGATCATGGGGAATCTTCAATATAAGGAGATGTGTCTAAAAATACTAAATAATAATGATTGGTATAGAAGAATCTCAAGAACTCAGATTGAGAAGTTCACCAATGCATTCTATCTGTTGATTGATGACGCCTATGCCAATAGAACTATCAATCTACAGATTTGGAATTTTATTAGAACTCTCCATCCCAGAATCCTGACTTTTTATAGCCTTCCCAAGGTGCACAAAATTCAAACCATGCCGCCAGGTCGTCCCATTGTTTCAGGATGTGGCAGCATCACTGAAAACCTTAGCAAATTTGGCGCATGCGCGGCGCGATGCGGAACAGACGTGCTTGCTGAGTGCTCCGTCTGACCGGCTCTGCCAGGTTCGATTCCCGGGGCTAATTCCGCCCATCACCGCACGATAACTCTCCAGCACCCCTGGGAAACATTGCGGTGCATGATTCCGCACAAAAACAAGGGCAAACGCCGCTATAACTACTCCCTCACGAACTACCTTCTAGGCCTGGAAGGACACACTGTGAAGATGTCCCAAAATGGCGCCGGCGCGAGGGCTGCTTCACACAGCTCTACACAGAAGCATCTCCAGCCTGCTAAAGACGGTGAGTACAACTACTCTCTGTCTAAGGCTGATCTTGATGCAAGCCTATCTGCTATATATGATAAGTTGGCAGATAAATTCCAACATGAACTACATAAATCCACCAGTGCCTTATCACAGGAGATTGCTAATATTGGGGGCCGCACAGACCTTTTAGAGACTAAACATGACGAACTTTCCCTGGCACACAATGACATCAGAAGGGATTATGAGACGCTGGCTGATAGCTTCTCTTATATGCAGGCACACATAGAAGATTTGGACAATCAAAATCGCAGGAACAATATTAGACTTCGTGGCATTCCTGAATCCATCACAGAGCTATTCCCTGCAGTTTCTAAAGTGTTTCAAATGCTCCTGCCTGATAAACTGGCCTCAGCTTTTGTCTGCGATAGGATTCATAGGGCTCTTCGCCCCAAACCACCTCCTGACAAACCTCCACGTGACATAATTTTGTGTATGAAGGACTTCCTCACCAAAGAGGACATAATGAGGGCCTCCAGAAATACATCCAATATTGAACTTGAGGGCTTCAAACTACAAATTTACCCTGACATTTCTCCTGCCACCCTGGATCGCAGACGCAGGATGAAGGAAGTTACCACAATCCTCCAAACAGCCAGAATTAAATACCATTGGGGCTTTCCCTTCAAACTGTCAGTGATGCATAATGGAACTACACACACAATATACAACGTGATTGAAGGAAAAGAACTACTGGTCAAGTTAGGCCTACTAGATCCTGAACCCCCAAACCGACCTCCTGCGACTCCTCGCTCATCTCCCATCTGGACCACACCTTCTACCAGACGTAATCCAAGAGACCAGAGAAGATGGCGTAACTCCCTCCAAGACCAGGACTAAAGGATAAGACATTTCCTCTTCTCTGCCTTTTATGACTTCCCATCTTTTTTTTTTTTTTTTTTCTTATCAGTAGGGGGGGGGGGGGGGGCGAGGGGAGAGGAGGAGGGGGAGAAGGGGAGAGAGATATTTTTTTTTTCTTTCCTATGCTCTTTTTTGTTTTGGCCCTATTTTTACCTCCCAGATCTGAAGTTTCTTTTATTATTATGAGTAAGTACTTTTTATGATCTCCTGACTCTCTGATAGATATCATATGCTTGGTTTGTGACTCCTTCCCCCTTGCCCCCCCCCCCTTTTTTTTTTTTTATTTTTTTTTTTGCCATACTTTTACCTCCCAGTCCTAAAAAATTTTTTTTTTTTTTTTACAATAACTTTATATCGGGATTTCCGGACTCTCTGATAAATATCATATGCTTGGTGTATGATTCCTTTCCCCTTGCCCCCTCCCCCTTTTTTTTTTGTTTTTTTTTGTTTTTTTGTTTTTTTGTTTTGTATATGGGCTTCTCCCTCTCCGCCTCCTACCCTGGCGAGGGATGGGGGGTGGGGACAGAGAATGTGTACATAAAACGGTGATGTTCCTACGGCATAGGAGCACACTACAGGTAGAAAAGTATGTTACCATCCTATATGGTTCTAGGCCTATGTAACTATTGTTCATACAATAATGGCTCTATTTCAACTGTTATGTTTGTCCCTACATTCTAACCCCTAACATGCACACAACTGATATAACTATCATACATTCCCTGGCACATCTGTCGCCGCTGGTTTGACCCCACACTCTCGTCCATATCCCGGAGTGGCTTCCCCCTTGTTTTGGTGGCTTCGCTGGGCCTTGGTTGTGAGTTTCGGACTTTACTGTCCATCTTTACAATTTTTTAGGTTAGTGGACTCCCAGTCCTCTAACTCCCTTTTACTTATACTCTATCGATTATTTGTTATTCACATTGTTTTTCATATGATTGAGAAATACTACGGAAGATTAAATTCCAAATGGTCAGTAGATTTTCTGCTACCTGACCCCACTTTGATATATTACAAAACTTTTCAAGTTGCCCATAAGGCATTTTCTCGCACTAGAATTTCCTTTGAATCTCTTTGCAGTTATGATTATGTTTCTACACCCTTGAGGATACTCATACTACTACTATACGAACACTATCCTTCTATAAATCATACCTATGCTCTTTATGACACTACTTTACACCCTGTTGTGGACAATTATGTCACACAACTTCTTACAGTACCTTCTTACACGATCCAAATCCCATACAGAACCCTCGCTATCCTGTCCCAAATACTCAGCGTACACATCCCCTTTATCAATGGGTCTTAAAATCATTTCTCATAACGTCCATGGGTTTAACTCACCACACAAACGCAAAAAAAGCATTCAGGCACTATAAAAGATTGGGCGCTGATATCATTCTCCTACAAGAAACCCATTTTTCCTCAGAAAACCACCCAAATTACTTTGATAAAACATATAACCAACACTTCTTTACCACATTCTCTAACAAGTCAAAGGGGGTTGCAATCTTCATTCGTAATTCTATCATCTTTGACATACAAAGCATATATAGAGACACAGAAAGCCGTTTCATCATACTAAAAGGCACAATAAACAAACGATCGATCACGATCGCCTCCATCTACGCACCTAATGATACACACTCTACATTCTTTAATACCTTTTTTGACACCCTTGACCGACACAGCTCCCCTCATCTTGTGTTAGGGGGTGACTTTAATTTAGCTGCACACCCCTCTCTAGATAGGAGTAAGATGACTCCCTCCTCAAAAGCCTTCTCCAGATCAATGTGCCGCTCACTCAATAAATTCCAACTGATCGACTCATGGAGATCCCACAATGTTGGCATAAAGGCCTATACCCATTACTCCCACCCACATGACTGCTACGCCAGACTAGATTATATATTTTGTACCCCCATTCTTCTAGCGAACTCCTCTAGAGCTCGAATTCACCCTTGTCCCTGGTCTGACCATGACATGGTTGAATTTGACACCTCTCAAGTGGGGCTCGCCCCCACTGCATTTAACTGGCGCCTTAATGACTCCCTTTTATCTGACCCACACACACTACAAGACATTAACTCTCACATTGTAGACTATTTTGCCAACAACTCAACTGAAGACATCGCTCCTACCTCACTCTGGTCGGCACACAAAGTTGTCCTGAGAGGACACTTGATTAGCATTGCTGCAGCCAAAAATAAAGCTAAACTTACAGAAATCAAAACTCTAACTAAAGAATTAGACCTGTTATACAACAAACTTAGCCAATCCCCATCTCCAGAAATTACAAACCAAATCCATTCCAAACGCCAATCCCTAGACACAATCCTATCAGCTGACACTGAGAAATCCCTTAGATTTTCCAAAGCAAAATTCATGTTACATAGCAACGCCACATTCAAAATGTTTGCACGCAAACTCAACCAGGAACATAACCCCCCACACACATACAAACTACGTAACCACAAAGGTAACTTGGTTACACATCCCCGTGATGTCCTGGACATCTTCTCCACTTTCTATAAAAATCTCCTTTCAGGGCCCCAGACCCACCCCTCCACCTCCTCACTTAATTGGTTAGATAATATACATCTCCCCACCCTTAATGACCAACAAACTGCAATTCTCAATAATCCCTGTACAGAGCTAGAAATTACTAACATCATTAAATCTCTCAAAACTTCGACAGCGCCGGGTCCTGATGGCTTCTCCACATTATACTACAAAAAATGTGCACCCCTTTTAGTACCTAGATTAACTAAACTTTTTAACCATATCCTCACAGGTGGCCATTTCCCAGAAGACATGCTCCTTGCAAATTTGTCTCTTATTCCCAAACCTCTTAAAGACCACTCCCTTCCCCAAATTTTCGCCCAATATCAGTTCTTAATAATGATTTGAAAATCTTTGGCCGACTTCTTGCTGATAGACTAGCATCAGTCATCACCCACCTTATCCATATTGACCAATCAGGGTTCATCCCTGGCCGTCAAATCACAGACAACATCCGACTTGTTACCAATATCATCCAAGATGCTAATCTTTCCTCTAGCCCACTATGCCTCCTTAGTCTCGACATTCATAAGGCATTTGATAGTGTAAATTGGTCCTATCTTAACTTTCTTCTCCCTAAATTCGGCATCACAGACAAATTTATTCATGGATTCAAAGCACTCTACCACCACCCCCAGACCAGAATCAAAATCCCAGGCCACAATTCTGACTTCTTCCCCTTAAGCAGAGGTACCAGACAGGGCTGCCCCCTCTCCCCACTTTTATTCGCCTTAGCAATTGAACCTCTAGCACAAGCCATAAGAAACAACCCAAACATCAAAGGGTATAACAAAGGCCCACATGAATTCAAACTTAGCCTCTATGCTGATGACGCGCTGGTGTTTCTTTCGAACCCCTTAACATCTTTACCAAACCTTATCTCTGAACTTAAATCGTTTCACAACATTTCTGGTTTAGGTATTAATGTCAACAAATGTTCTGCCCTCCCTATCAACCTTCCCACTGACCTTACCACTACCCTACAAAAAACTTCAACTTTATATGGTGCTCTACATCATTTAGATATCTAGGTGTCCTCATCACTTCCCATCACAAAACCTTATATACTACCAACTTTACCCCCCTATTCCAACAGATTAGCTCCCTACTCAAAGTATGGTCCACATACCACATTTCACTCCTCGGTAGGATCTGCGCCTTTAAAATGTCCCTCCTTCCAAAATTATTATATTTTTTTAGAGCTTTACCTATCAATGTCCCCAAAACAAGGATTGAATCCCTTCAAAGGGAGATTAACAAATTTATCTGGTCATCAAAAAAACCAAGATGTGGCTACCCTCTCATGTTCAGACCCCAAAATAAGGGCGGCCTAGGCCTCCCCAATATCTGGCACTACTTTATTGCCACTAAACTTTCACAGATTGCCCAATGTCATGCTCCCACTCCACAGCTCCCATGGCTGAAATTCGAATCCTTCTCCATTGCTCCATACCACCTACAAGGCATCATCTGGTCTAACTGTATACATCACCAAAAACTTCTCAAACATAACCTTATTGTTGCCCATTTTCTCCGACTATGGCTTACACTTACTAAAACCCTCAAACTTTCATCTGACACTCCCCCTCTTGCCTCCTTTTTAGGTGACCCCAGACTTTCACAGAACTTAAATAACATACGTTCGTTCCCCCTATGGCGAAATAATAATTTGTCCTCCCTAAAATCATTGTCCTCTAACAATACATTCCTCACATTCCCCGCTCTCCAATCTAAATACGATCTCCCATCCTCGGAACTCACAAACTACTTTCAAATCAAAAACTTTTTCAACGAGCATTACTCTTTATGTATTCGTCCCCTACGACGATATTCGAACACGTTTGTTTAAACTCCTCGAGAGATAGGGGCCTAATCTCCCTTTTTTATAAAGACCTTAACAGCTCCTCGATGCCTGACAAATCTATCCAAATGTTACACTGGGAATCCGAACTAGATTGCTTCATCCCCATAGAATCCTGGAACACTATGACGGACAATCTCCGCAAATGCAACATAGCTCCAGCATACAGAGAATCCCCAATGAAACTATTTACTAGACTATATCTGACTCCTGAAAAAATTCACTCCTTCTACCCATCATCTTCTCCATGCTGCTTCAGAGGTTGCATAGAAACTGGCACATACACTCACATTTTCTGGAGTTGTAGATTTTTAGAAACAATATGGAGACACGCCGAATTGAAAATAGAAACCATAGTCAAAAAGAGAATCACCCTCTCCCCACAAATATGTATTCTCTATGCTAATATACCAGATATCCCCCCACCCTGTGTTAGACTGATCCATTCACTAGTAAGCTCAATTCAATGGATGATTGCTCTCAATTGGAAATCCAATAACCTACCCTGGCCCCAGGTTTTATCCAGAATGAGAAATCTACAGTTATCCGAAAGAATCCATCATACCCTAACTGATAGCATTCACACCTTTAATTCAAAATGGATGTACTGGTCTAATGATTGAAACATATGCCTTCCGAATCTCAGGAACTTCTTTTTTTTTTATTTTGACTCTTTTTTCTGTTCCTATACACCCCATTGTTACCCCTTCCTCTGATTTGCACCAAACTCACTAGGTACCCTATCCCTATATTGTCATATGATTTTCTGCTCTTAATAAAAACTCTACTCTATTCTCATGGTATATATCATATTGCATTATATCTTCTACTGTAATACTTCCTCACAGTTTTGTAACTTATTTTTGAATCTTCCAAATAAAACTTTTGTAAACAAAAAAGAAAACCTTAGCAAATTCATAGATGAACAGATTTGTCCATATGTGAATAACCTGCCCTCATTTGTGAAAGATACCATGCATTTATTGAACCAACTAGATGAGATGTCTGTGCCCCCCAATGCCCTGCTGGTGGCTGTTGATGTAGAAGCACTCTACAGCTCCATCCCCCACCAGCGGGGCATTGGGGTCATCAGTCATATTTTATCTCAATCTCATCGTGACAACCGCCCTTTTGATCTGTTCTTGCTTTCTGCCCTTGAGCATATTCTCACCTGCAATGCCTTTTCTTTTGATGGGTCCCACTACCTCCAGGTACAGGGCGTGGCAGTGGGGACTTGCTGCGCCCCATCCTAAGCCAACTTGTACCTGGGGGAGTGGGAACAGAATTTTTTATCGGAAGAGACTCTTCTGCCATTGACTGAATTCATTGTTAACTGGAGTCGCTATATTGACGATATCTTTATCGTCTGGGTAGGCACTCCAGAACTGCTGTTGTCTTGTTTGGATGCCATGAATGACAATTCCTATCATTTAAAATTCACCATGACATATAGTGATGTATCTATTAATTTTTTGGACATCACTATATTAAAGGATAGAAATGGCAAACTAACAAGTGCGCTATATCGCAAAGATACAGCATGTAATTTCCATTCTTCATGCTGAAAGCGCGCATCCTGCATCATTAGTGAAATCGATACCGTTCGGGCAATATTTGCGGCTACGCCGCAACTGCACGAATGATGTTACCTTTCAGAAAGAAGCTAATGCCCTAAGAGATCGTCTTCTAATACGAGGGTATTCCCTCAGTAGCCTCAAAAAATCATTTAGAAGGGCTACCCTTAAATCTAGGGATCAACTTCTGACAAAAAACAACCGAATATTGGATCTGACAATTCTGATTTGAATACTGTACGTATTATCACTAAATTCAATAGACAAAGTGAACAGATTAGGAGAATTGTCTCCAAATATTGGCATCTTTTGCAGATTGATCCATCACTAGCTCCTTTTGTGCCAGTTCAACCACTAATTACCTATCGGAAAGCTAATTCAATAAAGGATAATTTAATACAAAGTGAATACACGGGTGAATTCCGTGCTGATCCCTGTAGGCGACCCGGTACATATCGATGTGGAGGTTGTAGTTTGTGCCAATACATGAACACTGACAATAAAGCATTATTGCCAAATGGTAAAATCTTTAAAGCTACTCATTTTGCCAACTGCAAAACGGAAGGAGTTGTCTATATCTACTCTCATGCCAATGTGGTTAATTCTACATTGTCAAAACTAAACAGCCATTCTTCAAAAGAGCGGCTAGGCACATTACTTGTATGAAGAAATGTGACCCAGATCTCCCTCTGGGACGGCACATCAAAGACATCCACAATGGTAGAATCCCCAGAATAAAATTCCTAATTCTGGATAGGATACATCCCAGTAATAGAGGAGGGAACTGGAATAGAACTCTTTTACAAAGAGAGACTAGATGGATTTTCACCCTAAATGCCACTATGCCACCAGGGTTGAATGAACTCATAAGTTATCGTCCTTTTCTTGAGAGGTTTTCCTCTGGCGGTTGGGAAGAGTAGATTTATAGGCAATATAACACACTCTTTGTCAGTATTGGACGCTCTCAGCGATATGTACTGTCTTTTTACTGCATAATGGTTATTTATTTTTATGATTTAGAAATAGTTTCCCATACCCTTTTTTTTTTTTCTCTTTCCAGTGCGCCTCTGGCTCACATGCATATGTTGTTCTGGGCTCTTGGTAGGTCCTCTGCTCTTCACACAGCGCACGTAGGGGGTGAGCTGCCCCGAGAGCCATTTTCTTTTGGTCTCTCGGCACGGCGTGTTTTTTCCCCCTCCTCTATGCATTCATTTGCATCTATGCGTCGGCGCGCGCCATCGGCCAACTGCCGTCACTTGGGATGGTGGCTGGCATTGAACGCGCGGGGGGCCCCGCTGTGGCGACATACATTTTTTGGGGTTTTTTTATATTATGAATTTGCTCGCTGACTTGTATGCCCATATTTGTGTTAACAAAATCATTTTCATTAGAGGGAGGGTCTGTATACACTACAACTACTGCATTCTTGCTGATACACTTAATAGATGTGATATATATTATCCATCTTGCCTGATGGGACAGATATGTGCAGGTTAAATTCCATGCACATATTGAATAGATGTTTTCCCACCTTCATTGAACTATCAATGGTTGTTACTTCTAAATATATGCTCTTCATTTATTTTTGATATATATTACATCTAATTAGAATCATGTATGTATGGCGTCCTAATATAACATATAGATATACAATTTCTATTAGATCTGTAATTCTTTTCTTTCTCCCTCTTTCTTTTATTGTGTTTTTTTTCAATTCTGGGTAACTGAGCGAGCTTATTTTTACTATCTTTGCACCGCACCTGTGTCCTCTTAGGCAAATATAGACATATTCTCTTTATATAGGGATGTCTTTCCCGCACAGACCTACTTCCGCCTATGATCCACTGCCTCTTCCTGCGTTGATCCGGAGCGTGTCATGTCTGTGCGACGGTTAGCGCATTGACGTCATTACGTCTCCATCTTTGACGGCGCTTTTTCACGCATGCGCAGATGTCCTTTGGACACCATTTAAAGCCCTTTAGGACCAGCAAGGGTCCACACGAGGCATTTGACGCGGCAGCTATCTGGATACTAAGCATAAAGGTATTTGTGGTGAGATAGAGTCTTTTGAGACACTATAGGACAATATTTCACCTTTGATGTCCTGGATTTTACATCTACCTACCTTCCCCCTTTGTCTCCATTTCATTTTTCCTTCATCAGATACTCTTTTGAATTGGAAGATTGGGACTGTATACTCAGTTGCTTCACTGTTATAGTAGTGCATATCTGATGCAATTTTCTTTAACTGAGGACTTCCTCTATTGGTGAAGCTTATTCAAGTTCTCTAGTCTACTCTACTGACTTGGAGGTCTTTTTTCCACACTAGTAGGTTTCTTTATATATATTGGATATATAATTTTTACATCGGGCTTAAGTTGTGGCCAGGATATATATTGGGGGGCCTTATTGTGCACTAGGGGCTCACTAATTTGCTTCCCCTGCCCTGTCCCCCCCTTTTATTTCATTTGTCCTGTAGAATCCAGACTCATTAATATCCACAGAGTCTCTCTCAGCTCTGCCGTTTGTCGCCACCTGGGGACCCTTTTTGTAGCTCTCTGGACCTTGTCAACATCGGAGCCCCTGTTTGTGGGGTGTTTGATGTCCCACCCCATGATTACAGCAATGCATGTGACCCACTGACGCATGAAATGTCAAATTAATTTTGGAAATCTTTGTAAGCAAATACTTATTTATTAATTTTTTGTAAATTATTATTATGTATATTTTGTATTTTATATATATGTATATAATGTGATATTTATCTATATTTAATTATGTATTCAACAGAATCTGTCTCTCTATAGACAATTTCTGAACTTTATGTCTACAAATCCCCCGAAGAAGGGTTTACCGAAACAGCTGTCGGGTCTGATCATAAATGTCAAAATTCTCTCCTCATCAATGCAACTAGCCTTCTGGATTTGTACATAATTTATGTGTCTTATATTCAGATTGTTTTTGTATTTTTGTACTCATTTATTAAATTTATATATTTTTGATATACTTTGGTGTGTTTTCAGTCACTTTTAAAGTCCCACCTCCAAGGGGGTTTTTGCTTTATACATTTCATTCGGGATGTGGTGACTGTTAAACAATTACAATTCTGCAAGCGTTGGTTGTCTTTGTCTCTGATATGGACTGGGGGGAACCACACGCTGTTTTTTTTCTGTTTTTTTTCAATAGCTGGGTGGCGGTAATTGTAACCGTGGGTCATTTTAAATTAGATTTGACTATTTTTTTTCCCTTTAGACATTACATTTTTGCTGCAGCATGTCTTATGCATGCTACAGATGCACCACTTTACAGACATCATTAAAATCACTGCTTCCAAAAAAAACAATAGTTTTTATTTTATTTTTTTTGGATACTCTTTTTTCTTTGGATACTCTTTTTCTATGGATGAGCGTTTCAAAGGATGCTTGCTACAGTGGAACTATGGCCGGCACATTTATGCTGATAAGGTGGTCATCCGCAGACCAGGGAAAGACGATATTTCATTACCACCCTGGACAAGCAAGGAAAATCAGGGATCCTGCGGGATCCCCGATTTTATTGGTGATCATTTAAAAGGAAAAATTACTGCTCTAACTTTAGTTTGCAAAGAGACTGAAATGGAAAATTCTCTTGCTAAAAATGGACTATGGGGTTACATAGCCAGGTAGTGTTAGGTGAGAGAACTTCGCGGTCAAGAGTTTTCTATCTGCTTTAGTACTTGCTATTAAGGACTTCCTTTAGGCCATACTGATTTTCCACCACTAGGTGGTGGAAGTTGCTCATAGTGAGGGCTGGACTTTCAAGCTTTTAGCTTAGTGCCTGTTATATTCAAAGTGTGACGGAAAGTTACATTTCTTAGGAAGTGCAGCTTTGCTTCCTAATGTACAATAATGCTGTTTTATATTTTTGCCCGTGGGTCTGTGTTTTTTTAGGTGAATTGGATCTTCTGTCAAGCTGCCGGAGAGTGGGTGGTTTAGATAGAGAGTGAGGTGTTGATAAATATGTGTTAATGTGACCATACTGCGTGTTCATGTTTAAATCTGTGACTTTTCTTTCCTTACCCCTCCCTCTCCCATCCAAGTTTTGCGGTTTAGATATCTGCTCTCAGGATTGAGAGACATTTTTTTCAGACGCTGAGGACATCGTCTATTGTAGTGGGGGGAGTATGTAGCGCCCTGCTCCTGTTGACCAGGCGCTATTTTGTAAATTTAGTGGGTCCTCTGAATTGTACATAGTTTAGAATGCAATGTTATGGCTAAATTAGCCTCTGTTCCAGCTTTGGCTGTGTTGGGAGCATTTCCCACTGTCGCCTGTAGGTGTCGTTGTCACCCCCGGCCAGTGTTGGAAATACAACAGGATGGAGTGTATTGGGTGTCCTTTCCCCAGAAAAAGCCCAGTGGGAGTGGTTTACCGCTTGGGAGAGGATACTTAAGGGGCAGACACCATTTTTTTCTCTCTCTGACCTCTTGGAGAGGACCGAGCAAAAGGCTGGTATCTCAAAAAGAGCCTGGTGACTCAATTGGAAGATGCATCCTAACCAATCTACCTCACAGTACTGCCGGATGGCTTAAAGGACTTTGGTACTGTGTAACTGTGTTCGCTTAAGCAATTACTGATTTCCAAATCCTGTGGCAGAGGATTGTTCAACAGTTATTACTATCATCAAGTCTGTGGCAGAGACTTTTGTCCGTGCATCATTCCGGCTGCTAGGCCGGTGAGAGAGGCCTATCCGGGTGAGCAAGATCTGGTGACAGCAAGTGTACTTGTCTCCAGGATCTCAAGTTCCTCAGTGATCTACACAAGGTAACTGAATTCCCCTAACCCTCCATCCCTCTACTGCTGCAAGTTGTGTTTAATAAAAAGCATTGGAAACAGACTAAGTGACTGGTGCATGCATCTGTGGGCACATTGCCCAATTTAGAGCCAAGCAAGTTTTGATAAGTTGAACTGTGGGGTAACGGCAGGACCAAAAATAACCAGCAGCTCATACGGGGGTAGTGCTACAAGTGGAATTTTGAACTAAAGTGGAGAGTTAATAACCACGAGTTGTGCTTTTGACTGCTTCTACTTGCAACTGTTGTTTTTGTTTTGTTTTTACTCCTTTATTTGATACGTTTGCTATCAGTTTTTAAAATACTTTTTTTCTCTCCTTTTCTGACACGTATTAAACAGCTTTTTTTTTCTTCCTGCTAATTAAGGGGAGTGGTTAATTGTTCACAGGTGTATACAAGTGTCTATACAAACTCCCCTAGGAGCTGGCTCCCTGCTGAGGCTGGCTTGCATGTGGATTTTGTTAACATAAGTGCAATTTTTAACTAAATTGGAGAGTTAATAACCAGGAATTGAAAACAGGAGTTAAGACAGGAGTCTTCTAACGTGTTAGTAACATCTTAAACTTTCTATAAGTAATTATATTGTATTTAAATATATATATATATATATATATATATATATATATATATATATATATATTATATTTTTCTAAATTGGATCTCCATTGAATCTATCAAGACAAATTATTTAAAACTTACTGCACATGCTTTCGTATACAATCAAACTACCTTTCATGGTACAGCACAAAAGCTGATCATCCAGAGGAGACATAGTTGAAGCACCAAGGACTGTAAGGTAAATTGAAGGTCTTAACATTCCAGCTTTATATTTCTTGCAATATTTTAGCATTATATTTCTAGCAATATCAAAAGTATATGCTTTATTTTTCTAGTTGAGTATTAGTTCAAAAGGCTAACAGTTATTACAAGTTAAAACAGGATGTCTTGTGGTCAGCTAATTAAAGAACCCGTTAGACAAGCTTGGCTCAATGCCTGGACTTTGGTTAACACATATATTTTGCAACTTTGTTACCAAGCAGAAAAGGCAAATGTTACACTGTATAACCCCTGACCCTTGTTTCCAGGCAGATTATGTTATAATAGCTACTGATATGTATGTCTTGTAACTTCATGTTTTGCAACATATTCTGCTCACTTGTGATTGTGGTTTAGGGAGGAGTCTCTCCGTATTGTAGGATCATAAAAATGCAGAGCTATCAATAAACCGATGTAATCTTGATTCACCATAATCCTGTGTGTGTCTTGATTATCCGATTGATCAGAGAGCACATCCATACACCCATTGGTCCTGCCTAGGCTCTAAGGGATAGAAGAGGTCAAAAGCGCAACTTTACAGAATGGTACCAGAAGTGGGGTCTTTCGCTTGACAGGTAAGTGGAACTTTGCGAAAGCAATTTCTGCAAAGCTAAATTCACTTATTCTGTCACAATTGACTTCCACATTGTTTAATTTTAACTGTAAAGGTCTTGAGGGACGCTAGGTTGGCTCCCAGTGATTCAAGAGGTGTATACACTGTCTCAAGGATAGCTTGGTTGGCTCCCTGGGACTTATAAGAGTGCAAAGTTATACAAGGTCTGGCTAGGTTGGCCTGACTATAAACTAAGGAATATTACAGGGTAGGTAATACTGCTCCCGGTTTAAAAGGATGGGTGTATGGAGCTCTAAGGTTTATGGGAAATTTTTGATAGTATTGTATGATAAACTATATATGCTTCATTGTATTTCTGCTTGATATATATATTGGTGTGATATTGGGTATTATACAGCTTCCACGTTGATTGTTTGATATGCGAATATATATTGATTTTATTTGTTTGTTCTGCCCTGAATAGATGCCACAACAAAATTGCCCAGAGTGTTTAACAGTTGTCTTGTTCATATTCCGCGAACAAGTACCTACCTTATTGGCTACAGTCCCAGGGGGATATAAAAATAAAATTGGGAAAGGTCCATATTTTCTGGCAGGGGGAACCCCAAAATTCTGGGTTTTAAGATTTAATCTTCATAACCACAATTGGAGATTTACAGAGGGTTCAAGCCCGTGGGAAATACAGAGTCTGTGTCACCAAAATAGAGAGGTGTACACCATTTGTCCCAAATCAGTCAGAATTTGCGGTTACAAGGCACTCTATTTGGCATAATGGGGAACAAGCCGGGAAAGGATGGCTTTGAAGGTGAGCCTGGCCAGCCTTCCCCCTATGATTATGCAAGGAGAACATTAGGTCCCCACTTTGTTGAACCATTTTGGACTTTAGTGATACAAAGATCACAATGTTTGCAGATTTCTGGTTTAGGGCCAGCAGGGCCATGTAGTGAGGAGGATTGGAAGGAAGTACAGAAAATATGCGGTATACATGATACAAATAATTATCCAGAAGGGAAATGGGATCAGAATTATATGAGTAAATGTTGTAGAAAATGGAAAAGGGCTATGATGGAGTACCAGAAAAGATATCCCCCTATTTTAAAACCAGAAAAGGCACCACCATATTCCCCTACTCCCGACCCAAATCCGTCTGCACCCCCTCCATATTTAATGTTAAAAGAAGAAAACCCAGGACACCCAGCAAGAATGTTTCACTTGCGGAAATATGGGACACTGGAAATCAGAATGCCCCCCACAGGAGAGGGGTGGGCAGAGGGTTATATAGACGGGGAGGTATGGGCAGAGGGAGAGGACAAATGGGTAGGGGTGGTTACCCAAGACAAGATTACCCACCCAGACCATTCCCGCAGCAATATGCACAATATACCCCTCAACAATCTCAAGCACCAAGCCAACCTCAAAACCTCCAAACCCCTAGGGAATTAATGGAACTAGCATAGTCCACAAAATCACCCCCCTATTGCCCGTTAGTACAGTTCATGACCAACATCTTTTTGAAATGAGTTTTGCTGTTCTGACTGACTGTCCACTTCCTCTGATGGGAAGAGACTTAATGTCAAGTTTAAACATTTACAAAGGATGGGAGCCTGCTGGCTACATCGGAAGTCTGTGATTTAAGCAACCCAAAGAGACAGGATCTTAGAGGGTACTTTATGTTACTACCAGCGCACCTTGAAGCGCACCCTATATGGGCACTGACTAAATCATCAACAGGGTTCGTACATTGTACACCATACAAGCCCATCCTCAGGGAAGGAGCAACAGTACATAATCAAAAACAATATCCCCTGTCAGAAGAAAAAATTGCAGGCATAGCACCACAAATAGAGCAATATCTAGCAGAAGGAATACTGAAACACACAATCAGTCCATGGAACACCCCCATTCACCCAGTATGCAAAGCCAGTGGTGAATGGTGCTTTGTACAGGACCTAAGGGCCCTGAACAAAGCTATTGTCCCCCTTCCACCTTTGGTTGCGGACATTGCTACCATATTTTGTGCTATACCGGCAACATCCAAGGTCTACATGGTCATTGATTTGAGTAATGCGTTCTTTTCAATACCTGTTGCAGATCCAAAAATATTTTGCCTTCACATGGGGCCCGGACTAACTAACCTGGGCTCCCACAAGGCTTTGCGGACAGTCCTGCAGCGTACTCCATGGTTTTGAATCGATCCTTGAGCGATTGGGTGCCAAAGGAAGGTTTGGTGTTGGTTCAGTATGTGGATGACCTATTGCTGTGTAACGAAAATGAGGTCAGCTGTGCGGAGGACTCAGAGCACCTACTAACTCACCTCGCCTCCAAGGGCCACTTGGCGTCTCGCAAAAAGATCCAGTGGTGCAGGTTGGGTACTTGGGGTGTATAATCCAAAACAGGCAACGTTTGGTATCACCGACTCGAGTCAAGGCACTGTTCTCCCTGAATCCACCAAGAGACAAGGCAGCGCTTCTCTCTTTCCGAGGGTCCATAGTATACTGTAGGCAGTGGATACCTGATTGCTCTTATTATGATTCTATCCTAAGATCTGCTACCCTGCAGGATGCCCCAAAGCTTATTGATTGGACAACAGAGAGGGTTAAGGCGTTCACAGCATTAATCAACTCTCTAAAGCAAGCCCCTGCATTGGGTCTTACAGAGTACGCAAAGCCGTTTTCATTGTACTGTGTGGTATCTGGACCTACGGTTGCAGCGGTCCTAGCACAATCGCATGGGAATGCTCTGAGACCCGTTTCATACATCTCAAAGATACTTCCAATTCAAGTTTGAGGTATGTCACATTACTTAAAGGCCTTAGCAGCCTGTGCAATGGCAGTACAAGAGGCTTCAAAGGTGTTTCTGGGACATGATCTAACACAGTATACTACTCATACTGTCACACACCTCATGACAAATATGAGCACACAACACATGACAGCACAAAGGTCCAGCGGCTATGAGATTATCTTGCTCAACACACATAATCTCACTATGAAATCATGTTCAGAAACCTCACAGCCCATTAGGTTTTTACACTCTTTGTTGAAGTTAATGTCAGAAGACACACCCATCCCAGAACACGATTGCATTAAGGTACTTGCAGAAACTACCCTCCCGAGACCAGATCTCACAGACATCCCACATCCAAATGCGGAAAATGTTTATGTAGATGGTAGCTGCTCCCGCCCTGATGATAAAACTTATCAAACAGGTTATGCAATAGTCCAACTACCAGATGTAGTATTGGAAGCCAAATCTCTGGATGCTAGTTCAGCCCAAATTGCAGAACTCATTGCTTTAACTAGAGCCTGTCAGATTTTTGAAAGAAAGGAGGCAAACATTTATACAGACAGCAGATATGCTTATATATAATGAGACTTTTTTCCACAAAAGTGGTGCACAACATGATGGAATCCCTACTACGGTCTTGCCTGACCTGTGCACAGAATAATGTACAATGAAAGAAGCACGGGCTACAAGGACATTTGGCGCCCTCCACAGGTCCTCTACCGGATTTACAGATAGATTACACACATGTACCCACACAAAAAGGAAGCTTGAAATACCTTTTAGTGATAGTGAATAAATTCACAGGATGGGTGGAAGCTATTCCCACGACAGGAGAAACAGCTAAGATCACTGCCAGGGTGCTAATCAACCAGTGGATTTGCAGGTTTGGTCTTCCAGCCACTATATGTTCTGATCAGGGCCCAGCCTTCACATCTACTTTGATAAAAGAACTAGTACAGATTTTGGGAATACAGTGGAAATTACACATTCCCTACCACCCTCAGAGTGCAGGCATGGTAGAAAGAATGAATAGAAACATAAAAGACAAACTTAAAAAGGCAACAGGAGGCACTATGAAAAATTGGCTAGATTATCTACCAGCGGTCCTATATCAAATCAGGACCACTCCACACAGCAGGACAGGGATCTCGCCTTTTGAAATATTAATGGGTAGACCAGCACAGATGAGGAAAGGAGGGTTGAAGGAGATAGGAGGTGAGGATAACCTGTTTTCCTTGCAGGAAGAGTATGTGAAATATCTGGTAAGTAGCCTTACTGAAAAATATGAACAAGTGGCTGTTACCTTTCCTCCTCTTTCTACAGAACCAACACATCCTTTCCTCCCGGGTGACAAAGTGT
Source organism: Rana muscosa (assembly GCA_029206835.1). NCBI lineage: Eukaryota > Metazoa > Chordata > Amphibia > Anura > Ranidae > Rana > Rana muscosa. The sequence goes on along the minus strand of CM055117.1, from coordinate 796,580,667 downwards.
TTGTCAAACAGCTTGCAGTAAGAAAACACACGGGACCAATCTACCAAGGACCATTCCGAATTGAGAAGGTCACCAGGACAGCTGTTCTCACTGACCAAGGCCCACAATGGATCCATGCCTCCCGACTGAAGAAGGCCCCAGGACCCCCAAAGCCACCACCAGACCCAACACCCCCAGAAGAGACTGGAGCTTCATTAGACCTTGCGATGCCCCCAGTCCCGCAACCCCCCTGAACTCTAAAGTGTCTAAAATACATTGCCAGTTTACTAATCAGGTCACAATGTTATTATTTCTCGTTCTCTCATGTACTGTCCTCATTACTATAGTAGTTATGTGGAGTTGCTATGTTCACCAGTAGGGATGAGCTCGGTGTTCGAGTCGAACGCATGTTCGACTTGAACATCGCCTGTTCGCCTGTTTGGTGAAACCAGAACTTTGTGGGCCGTTCGCGCCAAATTCGTGTGACGCGAATGGCCCACAACTGCGCCATCGCACTGCATTGCCGGCGCTGTGATTGGCCAAGCATGCACTGTGACCCCGCATGCTTGGCCAATCACAGCGCCGGCAGCGAGGAGAGCCAAAATTGGCCACAGGCAGGATGCCTGTGGCCAATCATAGCTCAGGGGGTTTAGTACACGCCCCACACTATAAAAGGCCACCAGCGCGGCAGCCTTGTGTAGTGTGTTCCGGCGTGCAGGGAAAGAGCTACATAGGCAGGGACATTGTGTTCTACAGTGTGTTCTTTTCTCAGGCATCTGCAGGAGTTAGTGGGTGTTGTGTGCCTCCAGCTCAGTATACACCTGTATCTACCCTTTATTGCTGTTCTCTAAGCTAAATAGGCAGCCAGGGACAGTGTGTTCTTTTATCAGGTATCTGCAGGAGTTAGTGGGTGTTGTGTGCCTCCAGTGCAGTATACACCTGTATCTACCCTTTATTGCTGTTCTCTAAGCTAGATAGGCAGGCAGGGACAGTGTGTTCTTTTCTCAGGCATCTGCAGGAGTTAGTGGGTGTTGTGTGCCTCCAGCTCAGTATACACCTGTATCTACCCTTTATTGCTGTTCTCTAAGCTAAATAGGCAGCCAGGGACAGTGTGTTCTTTTCTCAGGCATCTGCAGGAGTTAGTGGGTGTTGTGTGCCTTCAGCGCAGTATACACCTGCATCTACCCTTTATTGCTGTTCTCTAAGCTAGATAGGCAGGCAGGGACAGTGTGTTCTTTTCTCAGGCATCTGCAGGAGTTAGTGGGTGTTGTGTGCCTCCAGCGCAGTATACACCTGTATCTACCCTTTATTGCTGTTCTCTAAGCTAGATAGGCAGGGACAGTGTGTTCTTTTCTCAGGCATCTGCAGGAATTAGTGGGTGTTGTGTGCCCCAGCACAGTATACACCTGTATCTACCCTTTATTACTGTTCTCTAAGCTAGATAGGCAGGGACAGTGTGTTCTTTTCTCAGGCATCTGCAGGAGTTAGTGGGTGTTGTGTGCCCCAGCACAGTATACACCTGTATCTACACTTTTTTGCTGTTTTATAATAAAGGCATCTTCAGGAGTTAGTGGGTGTTGTGTGCCCCAGTACAGTATACACCTGTATCTACACTTTTTTTCTGTTCTATAATACAGGCATCTGCAGGAGTTAGTGGGTGTTGTGTGCCCCAGCACAGTATACACCTGTATCTACCCTTTATTGCTGGTGTTCTCTAATAAAGGCATCTGCAGGAGTTAGTGGGTGTTGTGTGCCCCAGCACAGTATACACCTGTATCTACACTTTTTTGCTGTTCTATAATACAGGCATCTGCAGGAGTTAGTGGGTGTTGTGTGCCCCAGCACAGTATACACCTGTATCTACCCTTTATTGCTGGTGTTCTCTAATAAAGGCATCTGCAGGAGTTAATGGGTGTTGTGTCCCTCCAGCACAGCACAGTATACACTTGTATCTACCCTTTATTGCTGGTGTTCTCTAATAAAGGCATCTGCAGGTGTTAGTTAGTGGGTGTTGTGTGCCCCAGTACAGTATACACCTGTATCTACACTTTTTTTCTGTTCTATAATACAGGCATCTGCAGGAGTTAGTGGGTGTTGTGTGCCCCAGCACAGTATACATCTGTATCTACATTTTTTTGCTGTTCTATAATACAGGCATCTGCAGGAGTTAGTGGGTGTTGTGTGCCCCAGCACAGTATACACCTGTATCTACCCTTTATTGCTGGTGTTCTCTAATAAAGGCATCTGCAGGAGTTAGTGGGTGTTGTGTGCCCCAGCACAGTACACACCTGTATCTACACTTTTTTGCTGTTCTATAATACAGGCATCTGCAGGAGTTAGTGGGTGTTGTGTGCCCCAGCACAGTATACACCTGTATCTACCCTTTATTGCTGGTGTTCTCTAATAATGGCATCTGCAGGAGTTAGTGGGTGTTGTGTCCCTCCAGCACAGCACAGTATACACCTGTATCTACCCTTTATTGCTGGTGTTCTCTAATAAAGGCATCTGCAGGAGTTAGTGGGTGTTGTGTCCCTCCAGCACAGCACAGTATACACCTGTATCTACCCTTTATTGCTGGTGTTCTCTAATAAAGGCGTCTGCAGGAGTTAATGGGTGTTGTGTCCCTCCAGCACAGCACAGTATACACTTGTATCTACCCTTTATTGCTGGTGTTCTCTAATAAAGGCATCTGCAGGTGTTAGTGGGTGTTGTGTCCCTCCAGCACAGCACAGTATACACCTGTATCTACCCTTTATTGCTGGTGTTCTCTAATAAAGGCATCTGCAGGAGTTAGTGGGTGTTGTGTCCCTCCAGCACAGCACAGTATACACCTGTATCTACCCTTTATTGCTGGTGTTCTCTAATAAAGGCATCTGCAGGAGTTAGTGAGTGTTGTGTCCCTCCAGCACAGCAAAGTATACACCTGTATCTACCCTTTATTGCTGGTGTTCTCTAATAAAGGCATCTGCAGGAGTTAGTGGGTGTTGTGTCCCTCCAGAACAGCACAGTATACACCTGTATCTACCCTTTATTGCTGGTGTTCTCTAATAAAGGCATCTGCAGGAGTTAGTGGGTATTGTGTCCCTCCAGCACAGCACAGTATACACCTGTATCTACCCTTTATTGCTGGTGTTCTCTAATAAAGGCATCTGCAGGAGTTAGTGGGTATTGTGTCCCTCCAGCACAGCACAGTATACACCTGTATCTACCCTTTATTGCTGGTGTTCTCTAATAGTGATGAGCCGAACACCCCCGGGTTCGGTTCGCACCAGAACCCGCGAACGGACCGAAAGTTCGTACGAACATTAGAACCCTGATAAATACAATGGATGCGAACGTTCGAATTCTAAAGTGCTAATTATAACAACTATTATGCATGTTATTGTCCTAAAAAGGGTTTGGGAACCCGGGTTCTGCACCAGGGGACATGTATCAATGCAAAAAGAAGTTTTAAAAACGGTCGTTTTTCGGGAGCAGTCATTTTAATGATGCATAAAGTGAAAAAAAAAAAGTCAAATATTCCTTTAAATATCGTACCTGGGGGGTGTCTAAAGTATGCCTGTGAAGTGCCACGTGTTTCCCGTGTTTAGAACTGTCCCTGCACAAAATGACACTTCTAAAGGAAAAAAAAGCCATTTAAAACTGCTTGCGGCTTTAATGTAATGTCTGGTCCCGGTAATATGGATGAAAATCTTTAAGAAAAATGGCATAGCTACCCCATGACCCCCCGCCCCTACCCCAGCCCATTACCAGCCCCTTTGGGTCTTGTATGGATATTAAGGGGAACCCCGCACATAAAATAAAAAAGGCCCTATATACTCTGAACAGCCGTATACAGGCGGTGCATACAAGACAGGGACTGTAGGTTTGTTCTTATGTAGAATCTGTTTGTAATTTTGAACAGGTACATTGTTTAAGTGTAGCTCCAGCCCAAAAATCTATTTTTAAACTTTTTGGAAAACATAGGTAAGGGTTATCACCCCTGTAACATTTGTTTTGCTGTCTGTGCCCCTGTTCAGAACATTTCACCTCACTTTCCGTCCCAATGACAACTGTTTTTGAAATGTGGTGTTTTTCTTGAAACAAGGATTGCTGATAAAGCATCAGTACAGAGGAGACACCTTTCTCCCATATTAATTCTTACAGGAGAGAATTTTCCTTCCTAGGGGTAGATTTCCTCTCACTTCCTGTTGTCTTCTTGCGTTTGCAAGTAGGAGTCGTTTGTAAGTTGGATGTTTGAAAGTAGGGACCTGCCGTAGATACTCTGCAGAAATAGGCCCCTTAGTTGTTGGTGTTGGCACAACACTGTAAGCACTCACAGTTACTCTTGGTTGGTGCTGGAACGCCCTGCTGTCAACTATTATATCAGGAATTGTAATTACATATAATTGTTGAACAGTGGTAGTAAAAATTGGGCCTTTGATGGTGGTGCTGGTGCCACAACACTGTAAGCCCTGACAGTTACTCTTGGTGGGTGCAGGAATGGGCCCTGCTGTGAATTATTAGATCAAGAATTGTAATTACATGCCCCTGTTGAACAGGGGCTGAAAAATTGGGCCTTAGGCACTGGTGGCACAACACTACAACCCCTCACAGATACTGTACTTGGAGCACAGCAATGAGCCCTGTTGCAAAGTATTGCTTCAAAAATTGTAATGACACGCCCCTGTTAAACAGGGGCTGAAAAATTGGGCCTTAGGCACTGGTGCCACAACACTCCAACCCCTCACAGATACTGTACTTGGAGCACAGCAATGAGCCCTATGGCAAATTATTGCTAAAAAAATTGTAATTACACGCCCCTGTAAAACAGGGGCTGAAAAATTGGGCCTTAGCCACTGGTGGCGGCACCCATAAACAAAAATGATCTTCCAAGCTATCATCATCAATCGTATCATTGAGGACTCGGAGGAGGAGGATAGCCAGTCAACATAACAGCACAGACACTCAGCATCAGCATCAGTCTTGAAGGGATGTGACATGTTAAAATCAATTAGTCTGTTATATCAGCATCAGGTGTGTGGTAGCTGGTGGTGATCCAAGACTGGTTCATCTTGATGAAAGTCAGTCGATCAACCGAGTCGGTGGACAGGCGCACCCTGTGATCCGTGACAAATCCTCCAGCAGCACTGAATGTGCGTTCCGAAAGAACGCTGGATGCAGGACAGGCCAGTAGCTCAGTTGCATACTGTGCAAGCTCTGGCCAGTGATCCATCCTCAAGACCCAGTAAGCCAGAGGATTTTCGGTGGGGAAGGTGTCCAAGTCTGACCTTGCCCCTAGATATTCCTGCACCATGTTTATCAGACGCTGGCGATGGTTGCTGGAACCAATCATACTTTGGGGCTGCGGACTAAAGAATTGTCTGAACGCATCGGTCAGACGGCCACCTTCCCCACCGCTCCTTCTTTGACTGGCCGAAGCCTCAGCAACTCGTTGTCCTGGACCAGGAGTTTGTAACCTCCCAGTCTCTGGGAACGCGTTGCACAGACCTTTCTGCAAGGCCTCCCGGAGTTGTCTCATCCTCTGCTCCCTCTGCGACGGTAACATAAGGTCCGCAACCTTACCCTTGTACCGTGGATCAAGGAGAGTGGCCAGCCAGTAATGGTCCCTCTCCTTGATCCGAAGAATACGAGGATCCTTCCGCAGACTTTGCAGGATCAGGGAGGCCATGCAGCGTAGGTTTGCTGAGGCATTCGCTCCGGAGTCCTCTGGGTCACTAAGGACGACATGATCCGCAGTCACCTCCTCCCAGCCACGTACAAGTCCACTGGTTTCTTGGGACTGTAAATCATCCCTAAAAGACTGCTGCTGATGATGCTGAGTGCCAGCCTCCACCTCCATGCTGACACAATCCTCCTCCTCCTCCTCCTCCTCTTCCTCTTCCTGTGCGATGGGTGGGACAGAAGGAACACTGTCTGGGTAAAGGGGGCCTTGAGAGGCAAGGAAGTCCTCCTCTTCCTGCCTCTGTTCTGCCTCAAGTGCCCTGTCCATTATTCCACGCAGCGTGTGCTCCAACAGGTGGACAAGAGGTACAGTGTCACTGATGCATGCACTGTCACTGCTCACCATCCTCGTGGCCTCCTCAAATGGTGCCAGGACAGTGCATGCATCCCTGATCATGCCCCACTGGCGTGGAGAAAAAAAACCAAGCTCCCCTGACCCTGTCCTGGTGCCGTAGTCGCACAGGTACTCATTGATGGCCCTCTGCTGCGTGTGCAGCCGCTGCAGCATGGCCAACGTTGAGTTCCACCTGGTGGGCATGTCACATATAAGGCGGTTCTTGGGCAGGTTCAACTCCTTTTGCAGCTCAGCCAGGCGAGCACTGGCATTATAAGATCTGCGGAAATGCACACAGACTTTCCTGGCCTGCCTCAGGACATCCTGTAAGCCCGGGTACCTGCCCAAGAACCGCTGCACCACCAGGTTAAGGACGTGAGCCACACAGGGCACATGGGTCAGTTGTCCCTGTCGGAGGGCGGAGAGGAGGTTGGTGCCATTGTCGCAAACCACCATTCCTGGCTTAAGCTGGCGTGGCGTCAACCACCTCTCGGCCTGGCCCTGCAGAGCAGACAGGACCTCTGCCCCAGTGTGGCTTCTGTCCCCCAAACACACCAGCGCAAGCACGGCATGGCATCTTTTTGCCTGCGTACTTGCGTAGCCCCGTGAACGGCTACGGAGCACCGCTGGTTCATAGGACAAACCACAGGAAGAGGCCATGGAGGAAGAAGAAGAGGAGGGGGTGGAGGAGAGAGGTGTGTCACAACCAGTAGTAGCATTTTGGAGGCGTGGCGGTGGGACAACCTCCAACACTACTGCACCTTGTCCTGCATCCTTCCCAGCTGCCAAAAGAGTGACCCAATGGGCCGTGAAAGAAAGGTAACGTCCCTGTCCATGCCTGCTGGACCATGAGTCAGCGGTAATATGCACCTTACCGCTGACCGCCCTGTCCAGCGAGGCCAAGACATTGCCTTCCACATGCCGGTAGAGAGCCGGAATAGCCTTCCGTGAGAAAAAGTGGCGTTTGGGAACCTGCCACTGAGGAACCGCACATTGCACAAACTCACGGAAGGGGGCCGAGTCTACCAACTGAAAAGGCAGCAGTTGAAGCGCTAGCAATTTAGCCAAGCTAGCATTCAACCGCTGGGCATGTGGATGGCTGGGAGTGAACTTCTTTCGACGGTCCAGCAGCTGGGGCAGGGAAATTTGCCTGCTAGAATCGGACGTCGGTGTACTGCTAGCAGAGTGGCCGCAAGTACTTGGCTGTGACACACCTAATTCTACACCTTCATTCCTCTCAGTGCATGTTTCAGAGAGGACTGAAGTTATAGTGGGGTTGGAAATCCCAGCTGATGCGGTGCAAGGAGAGGTCCGCTTTGTTCTTTGGTGTGGGTCTTTGAGGTAGGCTTGCCAACGAGCTGCATGGCAGGTCAACATATGTCTGGTCAGGCATGTGGTACCCAAGCGGCTGATGTTTTGGCCACGCGATATACGCTTGAGACATATGTTGCAAACAGCAGCTGTGCGATCTGATGCACTAGCCTCAAAAAAGGCCCACACCAAGGAACTTTTTGAATGACGGGCAGAGGCAGCGCCCTGCAAAGGCGGAGCTCTGCGGTGTGATTCCGTTGGTGTACTGCCCTTACGCTGGCCACCAAAGGGCATCCTGTCTCGTTGGAGATGTGCCTCCTCCTCATCCTCCTCCTCCTCTCTCCTATTAGGCACCCACGTGGAGTCAGTGACCTCATCATCCCCTCCCTCCTCATCACTGGAGCCAATCTGGCAGTATGCTGCAGCTGCTGGAACATGACTGCCAGATTGGTGTCCTTCTTGAGCATCCCCTCTGTCTGCTCTCACCCTACTGCCTTCCTGTAGCTGGGTTTCATCATCAGACCCTTCGAAACGCTGGGCATCCTCCTGGAGCATGTACCCAACACTGTGCTCAAACAGTTCGGGGGACTCCTCAGGAGGAGGACATGGTGGGTCTAGGGAAGGAGTGACTGATGATGAGTCTGACATTGATACCAGGGAAGAGGACGCTTTGGCAGCTGCTTTGCCAGTACCCTGAGCCTGGGTGAGAGAGGATGAGGAGGAGGAGGAGGGCTTGGTCATCCACTCTACCAAGTCTTCGGCATGATGTGGCTCAACATGTCCAGCTGCGGAAAAGAAGGACAAGCGTGTCCCATGGCCATGTGCTGATGACAATGCACCGCGTCCACGACCAGCACTGTTGCCCCCAGACACAGAGCCTGCTTGCCCTCTTTTATTGCCTCCTGACTGTCTGCCTCTCCTTGTTTGCCTTCCAGACATTCTAATAGATGGCCTGCAGGGAGATGGGAAAAAAGCAATAAGGGCTACCTTCAGGTGTCCTTCTCTGTCCCTTGAAACAAGGACTTGCACAGTGAAAGAAACTGACACTCTCCCTACCTACAGTTTTCTGTCCCTAGAAAAAATGTTTTTTTTAAGCACAATATAGCACAAGGAGAATTCACTCACTGTCCTTCCAGGTCCCTAGAAACAAGGACTTGCACAGTGAAAGAAACTGACACTCTCCCTACCTACAGTTTTCTGTCCCTAGAAAAAATGTTTTTTTTAAGCACACTATAGCACAAGGAGAATTCACTCACTGTCCTTCCAGGTCCCTAGAAACAAGGACTTGCACAGTGAAAGAAACTGACACTCTCCCTACCTACAGTTTTCTGTCCCTAGAAAAAATGTTTTTTTTAAGCACACTATAGCACAAGGAGAATTCACTCACTGTCCTTCCCAGTCCCTAGAAACAAGGACTTGCACAGTGAAAGAAACTGACACTCTCCCTACCTACAGTTTTCTGTCCCTAGAAAAAATGTTTTTTTAAGCACAATATAGCACAAGGAGAATTCACTCACTGTCCTTCCAGGTCCCTGGAAACAAGGACTTGCACAGTGAAAGAAACTGACACTCTCCCTACCTACAGTTTTCTGTCCCTAGAAAAAATGTTTTTTTTAAGCACAATATAGCACAAGGAGAATTCACTCACTGTCCTTCCAGGTCCCTGGAAACAAGGACTTACACAGTGAAAGAAACTGACACTCTCCCTACCTACAGTTTTCTGTCCCTAGAAAAAATGTTTTTTTAAGCACAATATAGCACAAGGAGAATTCACTCACTGTCCTTCCAGGTCCCTAGAAACAAGGACTTGCACAGTGAAAGAAACTGACACTCTCCCTACCTACAGTTTTCTGTCCCTAGAAAAAATGTTTTTTTTAAGCACACTATAGCACAAGGAGAATTCACTCACTGTCCTTCCCAGTCCCTAGAAACAAGGACTTGCACAGTGAAAGAAACTGACACTCTCCCTACCTACAGTTTTCTGTCCCTAGAAAAAATGTTTTTTTTAAGCACAATATAGCACAAGGAGAATTCACTCACTGTCCTTCCAGGTCCCTAGAAACAAGGACTTACACAGTGAAAGAAACTGACACTCTCCCTACCTACAGTTTTCTGTCCCTAGAAAAAATGTTTTTTTTAAGCACAATATAGCACAAGGAGAATTCACTCACTGTCCTTCCAGGTCCCTGGAAACAAGGACTTGCACAGTGAAAGAAACTGACACTCTCCCTACCTACAGTTTTCTGTCCCTAGAAAAAATGTTTTTTTTAAGCACAATATAGCACAAGGAGAATTCACTCACTGTCCTTCCAGGTCCCTGGAAACAAGGACTTGCACAGTGAAAGAAACTGACACTCTCCCTACCTACAGTTTTCTGTCCCTAGAAAAAATGTTTTTTTTAAGCACAATATAGCACAAGGAGAATTCACTCACTGTCCTTCCAGGTCCCTAGAAACAAGGACTTGCACAGTGAAAGAAACTGACACTCTCCCTACCTACAGTTTTCTGTCCCTAGAAAAAATGTTTTTTTTAAGCACAATATAGCACAAGGAGAATTCACTCACTGTCCTTCCAGGTCCCTAGAAACAAGGACTTGCACAGTGAAAGAAACTGACACTCTCCCTACCTACAGTTTTCTGTCCCTAGAAAAAATGTTTTTTTTAAGCACAATATAGCACAAGGAGAATTCACTCACTGTCCTTCCAGGTCCCTAGAAACAAGGACTTGCACAGTGAAAGAAACTGACACTCTCCCTACCTACAGTTTTCTGTCCCTAGAAAAAATGTTTTTTTTAAGCACACTATAGCACAAGGAGAATTCACTCACTGTCCTTCCCAGTCCCTAGAAACAAGGACTTGCACAGTGAAAGAAACTGACACTCTCCCTACCTACAGTTTTCTGTCCCTAGAAAAAATGTTTTTTTTTTAAGCACAATATAGCACAAGGAGAATTCACTCACTGTCCTTCCAGGTCCCTAGAAACAAGGACTTGCACAGTGAAAGAAACTGACACTCTCCCTACCTACAGTTTTCTGTCCCTAGAAAAAAAGTTTTTTTTAAGCACAATATAGCACAAGGAGAATTCACTCACTGTCCTTCCAGGTCCCTAGAAACAAGGACTTGCACAGTGAAAGAAACTGACACTCTCCCTACCTACAGTTTTCTGTCCCTAGAAAAAATGTTTTTTTTAAGCACAATATAGCACAAGGAGAATTCACTCACTGTCCTTCCAGGTCCCTAGAAACAAGGACTTGCACAGTGAAAGAAACTGACACTCTCCCTACCTACAGTTTTCTGTCCCTAGAAAAAATGTTTTTTTTAAGCACAATATAGCACAAGGAGAATTCACTCACTGTCCTTCCAGGTCCCTAGAAACAAGGACTTGCACAGTGAAAGAAACTGACACTCTCCCTACCTACAGTTTTCTGTCCCTAGAAAAAATGTTTTTTTTAAGCACACTATAGCACAAGGAGAATTCACTCACTGTCCTTCCCAGTCCCTAGAAACAAGGACTTGCACAGTGAAAGAAACTGACACTCTCCCTACCTACAGTTTTCTGTCCCTAGAAAAAATGTTTTTTTTAAGCACAATATAGCACAAGGAGAATTCACTCACTGTCCTTCCAGGTCCCTGGAAACAAGGACTTGCACAGTGAAAGAAACTGACACTCTCCCTACCTACAGTTTTCTGTCCCTAGAAAAAATGTTTTTTTTAAGCACAATATAGCACAAGGAGAATTCACTCACTGTCCTTCCAGGTCCCTAGAAACAAGGACTTACACAGTGAAAGAAACTGACACTCTCCCTACCTACAGTTTTCTGTCCCTAGAAAAAATGTTTTTTTTAAGCACAATATAGCACAAGGAGAATTCACTCACTGTCCTTCCAGGTCCCTGGAAACAAGGACTTGCACAGTGAAAGAAACTGACACTCTCCCTACCTACAGTTTTCTGTCCCTAGAAAAAATGTTTTTTTTAAGCACAATATAGCACAAGGAGAATTCACTCACTGTCCTTCCAGGTCCCTAGAAACAAGGACTTACACAGTGAAAGAAACTGACACTCTCCCTACCTACAGTTTTCTGTCCCTAGAAAAAATGTTTTTTTTAAGCACAATATAGCACAAGGAGAATTCACTCACTGTCCTTCCAGGTCCCTAGAAACAAGGACTTGCACAGTGAAAGAAACTGACACTCTCCCTACCTACAGTTTTCTGTCCCTAGAAAAAATGTTTTTTTTAAGCACAATATAGCACAAGGAGAATTCACTCACTGTCCTTCCAGGTCCCTAGAAACAAGGACTTGCACAGTGAAAGAAACTGACACTCTCCCTACCTACAGTTTTCTGTCCCTAGAAAAAATGTTTTTTTTAAGCACAATATAGCACAAGGAGAATTCACTCACTGTCCTTCCAGGTCCCTAGAAACAAGGACTTGCACAGTGAAAGAAACTGACACTCTCCCTACCTACAGTTTTCTGTCCCTAGAAAAAATGTTTTTTTCAAGCACACTATAGCACAAGGAGAATTCACTCACTGTCCTTCCCAGTCCCTAGAAACAAGGACTTGCACAGTGAAAGAAACTGACACTCTCCCTACCTACAGTTTTCTGTCCCTAGAAAAAATGTTTTTTTTAAGCACAATATAGCACAAGGAGAATTCACTCACTGTCCTTCCAGGTCCCTAGAAACAAGGACTTGCACAGTGAAAGAAACTGACACTCTCCCTACCTACAGTTTTCTGTCCCTAGAAAAAATGTTTTTTTTAAGCACAATATAGCACAAGGAGAATTCACTCACTGTCCTTCCAGGTCCCTGGAAACAAGGACTTGCACAGTGAAAGAAACTGACACTCTCCCTACCTACAGTTTTCTGTCCCTAGAAAAAATGTTTTTTTTAAGCACAATATAGCACAAGGAGAATTCACTCACTGTCCTTCCAGGTCCCTAGAAACAAGGACTTACACAGTGAAAGAAACTGACACTCTCCCTACCTACAGTTTTCTGTCCCTAGAAAAAATGTTTTTTTAAGCACACTATAGCACAAGCACAAAACACACTGACACTCTCCCTACCTATCCTTCTCTTTCCCTAAACTAAAGGAATCCAGGTTAAGCAAGAAAGAAATAAAAGTCACTGTCCCTGCCTATGCTGCTCTATCCCTGCTCCGGAACACACTACACTAGGCCGCCGTGCTGGCGGCCTTTTATAGTGTGGGGCGTGTACTAAACACCCTCAGCAATAATTGGCCACAGGCATCCTGCCTGTGGCCAATCATTGCTCTCCTCGCTGCCGGCGCTGTGATTGGCCAAGCATGCGGGGTCACAGTGCATGCTTGGCCAATCACAGCGCCTGGATGACACTGCGATGGCGTAGTGCATTGTGGGCCGTTCGCGTCACTCAAATTTGGCGCGAACGGCCCAAATCGTTCGATCTTCGTCGAACGATCGAACAGCCGATGTTCGAGTCGAACGTATGTTCGATTCGAACACGAAGCTCATCCCTATTCTCTAATAAAGGCATCTGCAGGAGTCAGTGGGTGTTGTGTCCCTCCAGCACAGTATACACCTGTATCTACCCTTTATTGCTGGTGTTCTCTAATAAAGACATCTGCAGGAGTTAGTGGGTGTTGTGTCCCTCCAGCACAACACAGTATACACCTATATCCACCCTTTATTGCTGGTGTTCTCTAATAAGGGCATCTGCAGAAGTTAGTGGGTGTGTCCCTCCAGCACAGCATAGTATATACCTGTATCTACCCTTTATTGCTGGTGTTCTCTAATAAAGGCATCTGCAGGAGTTAGTGGGTGTTGTGTCCCTCCAGCACAGCACAGTATACACCTGTATCTACCCTTTATTGCTGGTGTTCTCTAATAAAGGCATCTGCAGGAGTTAGTGGGTGTTGTGTGCCTCCAGCACAATATACACTACTCCAATTCCTGGTTTTCCCATCTCCCTGCAGTCCATTACTATGTCTGGAAGGCCAATAAGAAGAGGCAGACAGTCAGGAGCCAATAAAAGGGGGCAAGCAGGCTCTGTGTCTAGAGACAACAGTGCTGGTCATGGACGCGGTGCATCGTCATCAGCACGTGGCCATGGGACACGCTTGTCCTTATTTTCGGCAGCTGGACGTGTTGAGCCGCATCATGCCGAAGACTTGGTAGTGTGGATGACCAAGCCCTCCTCATCCTCCTCATCCTCTCTCACCCAGGCTCAGGGTACTGGCAAAGCAGCTGCCAAAGCATCCTCTTCCCTCGTATCAATGTCATCATCAGTCACTCCTTCCCTAGACCCACCATGTCCTCCTGAGGAGTCCCCCGAACTGTTTGAGCACAGTGTTGGGTACATGCTCCAGGAGGATGCCCAGCGTTTTGAAGGGTCTGATGATGATACCCAGCTAGAGGAAGGCAGTAGCGTGAGCGCAGAGAGAGGGGATGCTCAAGAAGGACAGCAATCTGGCAGTCATGTTCCAGCAGCTGCAGCATACTGCCAGATTGGCTCCAGTGATAAGGAGGGAGGGGATGATGAGGTCACTGACTCCACGTGGGTGCCTGATAGGAGAGAGGAGGAGGAGGAGGATGAGGAGGAGGCACATCTCCAACGAGGCAGGATGCCCTCCAGGGGCCAGCGTAAGGGCAGCACACTGACTGAATCACACCGCAGAGCTCCGCCTGTGCAGGGCGCTGCCTCTGCTCGTTATTCCAAAAGTTCTTTGGTGTGGGCCTTTTTTGAGTCGAGTGCATCAGATCACACCGCTGCTATTTGCAACATATGTCTCAAGCGTATCTCGCGTGGCCAAAACATCAGCCGCTTGGGCACCACCTGCTTGACCAGACATATGTTGACCTGCCATGCAGCTCGTTGGCAAGCGTACCTTAAAGACCCACACCAAAGAACAAAGCGGACCTCTCCTTGCTCCTCATCAGCTGGGATCTCCATCCCCACTATACCTTCAGTCCTCTCTGAAACCTGCACTGAGAGGAATGAAGGTGTAGAATTAGGTGTGTCATAGCCAAGTACTTGCGGGCACTCTGCTAGCAGTACACCGACGTCCAATTGTAGCAGGCAAATTTCCCTGCCCCAGCTGCTGGACCGTCAAAAGAAGTTCACTCCCAGCCATCCACATGCCCAGCGGTTGAATGCTAGCTTGGCTAAATTGCTAGCACTTCAACTGCTGCCTTTTCAGTTGGTAGACTCGGCCCCCTTCCTTGAGTTTGTGCAATGTGCGGTTCCTCAGTGGCAGGTTCCCAAACGCCACTTTTTCTCATGGAAGGCGATTCCGGCTCTCTACCGGCATGTGGAAGGCAATGTCCATGCCTCGCTGGACAGGGCGGTCAGCGGTAAGGTGCATATTACCGCTGACTCATGGTCCAGCAGGCATGGACAGGGATGTTACCTTTCTTTCACGGCCCATTGGGTCACTCTTTTGGCAGCTGGGAAGGATGCAGGACAAGGTGCAGTAGTGTTGGAGGTTGTTCCGCCGCCACGCCTCCAAAATGCTACTACTGGTTGTGAAACACCTCTCTCCTCCACCCCCTCCTATTCTTCCTCCATGGCCTCTTCCTGTGCTTTGTCCTCGGAACCAGCGGTGCTCCGTAGGCGTTCAAGGGGCTACGCAAGTACGCAGGCAAAAAGATGCCATGCCGTGCTTGTGCTGGTGTGTTTGGGGGACAGGAGCCACACTGGGGCAGATGTTCTGTCAGCTCTGTAGGGGCAGGCCGAAAGGTGGTTGACGCCACGCCAGCTTAAGCCAGGAATGGTGGTTTGCGACAATGGCACCAACCTCCTCTCCACCCTCCGACAGGGACAACTGACCCATGTGCCCTGTGTTGCTCACATCCTTAACCTGGTGATGCAGCGGTTCTTGGGCAGGTACCTGGGCTTGCATGATGTCCTGAGGCAGGCCAGGAAAGTCTGTGTGCATTTCCGCAGATCATATAATGCCAGTGCTCGGCTGGCTGAGCTGCAAAAGGAGTTGAACCTGCCCAAGAACCGCCTTATATGTGACATGCCCACCAGGTGGAACTCAAAGTTGGCCATGCTGCAGCGGCTGCACATGCAGCAGAGGGCCATCAATGAGTGCCTGTGCAACTACGGCACCAGGACAGGGTCAGGGGAGCTTGGTTTTTTTCACCATGCCAGTGGGGCATGATCAGGGATACATGCACTGTCCTGGGACCATTTGAGGAGGCCACGAGGATGGTGAGCAGTGACAGTGCATGCATCAGTGACACTGTACCTCTTGTCCACCTGTTGGAGCATACGCTGCGTGGAATAATAGACAGGGCACTTGAGGCAGAACAGAGGCAGGAAGAGGAGGACTTCCTTGCCTCTCAAGGCCCCCTTTACCCAGACAGTGTTCCTTCTGTCCCACCCATCGCACAGGAAGAGGACGAGGAGGAGGAGGAGGAGGAGGATTATGTCAGCATGGAGGTGGAGCCTGGCACTCAGCATCAACAGCAGCAGTTTTTTAGGGATGATTTACAGTCCCAAGAAACCCGTGGACTTGTACGTGGCTGGGAGGAGGTGGCTGCGGATCATGTCGTCCTTAGTGACCCAGAGGACTCCGGACCGAATGCCTCAGCTAACCTACGCTGCATGGCCTCCCTGATCCTGCAAAGTCTGCGGAAGGATCCTTGTATTCTTCGGATCAAGGTGAGGGACCATTACTGGCTGGCCATTCTCCTTGATCCACGGTACAAGGGTAAGGTTGCGGACCTTATCTTACCATTGCAGAGGGAGCAGAGGATGAGACATCTCTGGGAGGCCTTGCAGAAAGGTCTGTGCAATGCGTTCCCAGAGACTGGGAGGTTACAAACTCCTGGTCCTGGACAACGAGTTGCTGAGGCTTCGGTCAGTCAAAGAAGGTGCGGTGGGGAAGGTGGCCGTCTGACCGATGCGTTCAGACAATTTCTTAGTCCGCAGCCCCAAGGTATGATCGGTTCCAGCAACCATCGCCAGCGTCTGATATACATGGTGCAGGAATACCTAGGGGCAAGGTCAGACTTGGACACCTTTCCCACCGAAAATCCTCTGGCTTACTGGGTCTTGAGGATGGATCACTGGCCAGAGCTTGCACAGTATGCAATTGAGCTACTGGCCTGTCCTGCATCCAGCATTCTTTCGGAATGCACATTCAGTGCTGCTGGAGGCTTTGTCACGGATCACAGGGTGCGCCTGTCCACCGACTCGGTTGATCGACCGACCTTCATAAAGATGAACCAGTCTTGGATCACCACCAGCTACCAAACACCTGAATCTGATATAACAGAATAATTTATTTTGAAATGTCACATCCCTTCAAGACTGCCTATGCTGATGCTGAGTGACTGTCCTGTTATGTTGACTGACTATCCTCCTCCTCCTCAATGATCCGATTCCTGATGATAGCTTGGAAGAACATTTTTGTTTCTGGGTGCCGCCACCAGTGGCTAAGGCCCAATTTTTCAGCCCCTGTTTAACAGGGGCATGTAATTACAATTTTTTATGCAATGCATTGCAGCAGGGCTCATTCCTGCACTCCAACTAGAGTATCTGGGAGAGGATGCAGTGTCGTGGCACCAGCACCAGTGCCTAAGGCCGAATTTTTCAGCCCCTGTTTAACAGGGGCGTGTAATTACAATTTTTGATGCAATACTTTGCAACAGGGCTCATTGCTGTGCTCCAAGTACAGTATCTGTGGGGGGTTGCAGTATTGTGGCACCACCACCAAAGGCCCAATTTTTCTGCCCCTCTTCAACAGGGGCATGCAATTACAATTCTTGATCTAATAATTAACAGTAGGGCCCATTCATGCGCACACCAAGAGTAACTGTGAGGGCTGACAGTGTTGTAGCACCAGCACCACCACCAAAGGCCCAATTTTTCCTACCACTGTTCAACAATGGCATGTAATTACAATTCCTGATATAATAGTTCACAGCAGGGCATTCCAGCGCCCACCAAGAGTAACTGTGAGGGCGCACAGTGTTGTGGCAACACCAACATCTAAGGGGCTAATTTCAGCAGAGTATATACGGCAGGCCCCTACTTTCAAACATCCAACTTACAAACGACTCCTACTTGCAAACGGAAGGAGACAAAGGGAAGTGAGAGGAAATCTACCCCTAGGAAGGTAAATTATCTCCTGTAAGAGGTAATATGGGAAAAAGGTGTCTCCTCTCTACTGATGCTTTATCACCAATCCTTGTTTCGATAAAAAACCCATTTTCCAAAAACATTTGTCATTGGGACGGAAAGTGAGGTGAAATCTTCTGAACAGGTGAACAGACAGCAAAACAAATGTTACAGGGGTGATAACCCTTCCCTATGTTTTCCAAAAAGCTTAAAAATATATTTTTTGGCTGGAGCTACACTTAAACAATGTACCTGTTCAAAATTACAAACATATTGTACTTAAGAACACACCTGCAGTCCCTGTCTTGTTTGCACCGCCTGTATACTGCTGTTCAGAGTATACAGGGCCTTTTTTTATTTTGAGTGCGGGGTTCCCTTTAATATCCATACAAGACCCAAAGGGGCTGGTAATGGGCTGGGGTAAGGGGGGGGGGGGTGATGGGGGTAGCCATGCCATTTTTCTCAAATATTTTCATCCATATTGCCAGGACAAGACATGACATTAAAGTCACAAGCAGTTTTAAATGGCTTTTTTTCCTTTAGAAATGTCATTTTGTGCAGGGACAGTTCGAAACACGGGAAACACATGCCACTTCACAGGCATACTTTAGACACCCCCCAAGTACGATATTTAAAGGAATATTTAAAAAAAAAATCACTTTATGCATCATTAAAATGACTCCTCCCGAAAAAACTGCAGTTTTTAAAACTTCTTTTTGCATTGATACATGTTCCCTGGGGCAGAACCCGGGTCCCCAAACCCTTTTTAGGACAATAACATGCATATTAACTGTTATAATTAGCACTTTAGATTTCGAACGTTTGCATCCATTGTATTTAATAGGGTTCTAACGTTCGCGCGAACTTTCGGTCCGTTCGCAGGTTCTGGTGCGAACCGAACCGGGGGGTGTTCGGCTCATCCCTATTCACCAGTCATGCGGGATGGGTTTCCAAGGAGGGTCAGATCAAGGATATAACCACACTAGATCAAAAAGGGAATCGGCTGAAAGTTTCACTGACAAAATGCTGTTATTAAAATTTAAGTATACCTATGCGAGGAAATCAGGGTATGACAGATGCTGGATATGTAGTAAACTTCACCCAGAAACAGCTAGAATCCCTCTATTGTCAGTACCAATGAATCTTAAACCTCTTCTTAATGACACTGCTGGGTTGGTGATACAAAATATCACCCTCAAAAAACGTAATCAGAACATAAGGTTTTTTGCAACAGGGAAAACACATACACCTGAATGGTGCTTCCAAATAAGCAATTTAACTAAGAATGCAGGTATTTGTTCCATGTCAGTTTTTAATATAACATCGGGGAAACCTTATATGAATAGTTAAAATATCACAGAGGGACAACTATATAGTTTTGCCAACCAGTCTATAAATACAACTATAAACCCTATCAACAGGAACACACGTTTTGGTAAATTATTAACCCGTCTTGTATCAGTCACATTTAATGGTGGGAATATATCACCAAGCCATAGTGCGAGAAGTTTTGGGCTGGGGAATAATACCTATGTTTGCTGTGGGAAGCTGTTACCCTTGGATCCCGGCTGGCCCACAAGGGTGGTGTTATGTAACTTCCTTGATTCCTGTTATGGGAATAGTAGGGGGAAATAAAGGGGAACACCTTTTAGAGGCCAGCCTCCATCCCCGCTACCCCCTTAAACACCGGAATAAACGAGAACTATTTTTAGAGAAAGACATGGCCTAAACATGGTTCCCTTCCTGGACAGGATGGGGTATAGAGAAGATGAAAAGACTAAATAATTATATAGGCATTCTTGATGAGATAATGTAAAAGAATTCTGATGACATTACTAGCTTAAACATTGAGACTAGAGCAATTAGGAAGCAATTAGAACTCCATGATTTTGCTATTGAATCTATGAGTGTTGCACTCACAGGACTGTGTGAGGTTACTGAAGATTATGAATGTTGCACCTGGATTCACAACACATCTGTGGAAATACCTGACTGTTATGACATTATTGCACAACACAGGACCGAGGTAAATAAATTACAACAAAATGCAAGGGACATTGCTAGGACATGGGATCCTCTTGGAGGGGAGGGTTTTGGCCTCAAAGGAATATTTTCCTGGATAGAAGATATAGCTATGGCGGTTGTAATTATACTGCTTCTGATTCTCATTATATATCTGGTAATTAAACTAGTGTTTTGTGCTATTGGGAAAATGAACAACCTGTGGTCAAAAGAGTATAATCCCTCTACCCAGATGGCAATGTTTTTACTACACACAAATGGTATAATGAGTGATCAAGGCAGACAGGACTGTCTGCATGATCAAAGGAGGGGTTGTAAGGTAAATTGAGGGTCTTAACATTTCAGCTTTATATTTCTTGCAATATTTTAGCTTTATATTTCTAGCAATATCAAAAGTATATGCTTTATTTTTCTTGTTGAGTATTAGTTCAAAAGGCTAACAGTTATTATAAGTTAAAACAGGGTGTCTTGTGGTCAGCTAATTAAAGAACCTGTTAGACAAGCTTGGCTCAACGCCTGGACTTTGGTTAGCACATATATTTTGTAACTTTGTTACCAAGCAGAAAAGGCAGATGTTACACTGTATAACCCGTGACCCTTGTTTCCAGGCAGATTATGTTATAATAGCTACTGATATGTATGTCTTGTAACTTCATGTTTTGCAACATATTCTGCTCACTTGTGATTGTGGTTTAGGGAGGAGTCTCTCCATATTGTAGGATCATAAAAATGCAGAGCTATCAATAAATCTTGATTCACCATAATCCTGTGTGTGTTTTGATTATCCGATCGATCAGAGAGCACATCCATACACCCATTGGTCCTGCCTAGGCTCTAAGGGATAAAAGAGGTCAAAAGCGCAACTTTCATTCTGGGAGAGGATACTTAAGATGCAGACGCCATTTTTTTCCCTCTCTGACCTCTTAGAGAGGACCGAGCAAAAGGCTGGTATCTCAAAAAGAGCCTGGTGACTCAATTGGAGGATGCATCCTAACCAATCTACCTCACAGTACTACCAGATGGCTTAAAGGACTTTGGTACTGTGTAACTGTGTTCGCTCAAGCAATTACTGATTTCCAAATCCTGTGGCAGAGGATTGTTCAACAGTGATTACTATCATCAAGTCTGTGGCAGAGACTTTTGTCCGTGCATCATTCCGGCTGCTAGGCCAGTGAGAGAGGCCTATCCGGGTGAGCAAGATTCGGTGACAGCAAGTGTACTTGTCTCCAGGATCTCAAGTTCCTCAGTGATCTACACAAGGTATCTGAACTCCCCTAACCCTCCATCCCTCTACTGCTGCAAGTTGTGTTTAATATAAAGCATTGGAAAAAGACTAAGTGACTGGTGCATGCATCTGTGGGCACATTGCCCAATTTAGAGCCAAGCAAGTTCTGATAAGTTGAACTGTGGGGTAACGGCAGGACCAAAAATAACCAGAAGCTCCTACAAGTGGAATTTTGAACTAAAGTGGAGAGTTAATAACCAGGAGTTGTGCTTTTGACTACTTCTGCTTACAAGTGTTGTTTATTTTTTTTTTTACTCCTTTATTTGATACGTTTGCTATCAGTTTTTAAAATACTTTTTTTCTCTCCTTTTCTGACACTTTTTAAACAGTTTTTTTTCTTCCTGCTAATTAAGGGGAGTGGTTAATTGTTCACGTGTGTATAAAAGTGTCTATAAAAACTCCCTTAGGAGCTGGCTCCTTGCTGAGGCTAGCTTGCATGTGGATTTTGTTAACATACCGTATATACTCGAGTATAAGCCAACCCGAATATAAGCCGAGGCACCTAATTTTACCACAAAAAAAAGGGAAAACGTATTGACTCGAGTATAAGCCTAGGGTGTCCATCTGCATGCCTCACTGTGCCTCACCATGCCTCACTGTGCCCATGCCTCACTGTGCCCATGCCTCACTGTGTCCATGCCTCACTGTGCCCATGCCTCACTATGCTCATGCCTCACTGTGCCCATGCCTCACTGTTCCCATGCCTCACTGTGTCCATGACTAGACTGACATTTAACATGGGAGTCTATGGAAGAGGTGCCCGGGTTTAAAAAATTGGTGCTCCTCGGCCGTAGGTCCCCCAGACAACAAACTTTGCACACTTGTAGAGGAGACATGGGGCTACATGTGTGCCAGGTTTCGGGTCCAGCCGGTAACGGGTCCCCAAAGTCACCAGAGAAATGACCGTTTAACATGGGAGTCTATGGAAGGGGTGCTCACCTTTGAAAAATCGGTGCTCCCCGGCCGTAGGTCCCCTGGACAACAAATTTTGCACACTTGTAGAGGAAGAGTGGGGCTACATGTGTGCCAAGTTAAGGTTTTTGGAGTGCGGCTGTCCATATTTTTTATTTTTCTTCTTTATGTGCCAAGCTACCAGCCGGTACCAGGTCCTCAAAGTCCGACAGATCAGGCGCAAAAAGGTGACTCGAGTTTAAGCCGAGGGGGCATTTTCAGCACAAAAAAATGTGCTGAAAAACTCGGCTTATACTCGAGTATATACGGTAAGTGCAATTTTGAACTAAAGTGGAGAGTTAATAACCAGGAATTTAAAACAGGAGTTAAGACAGGAGTCTTCTAACCTTTGAGTAACATCTTAAAATTATATACCTATAAGTAATTATATTGTATATATATATATATATATATATATATATATATATATATATATATATATATATAGCGGGGTCTCCTTTAAGGCCCCCGGACTACGTTACCCAGAACCCCGTTCGGCACCCAGGGTGCATTGGGCCACCGCAGAGACTCATGGGTCGGGCTATAAGAGGAGGGGGGCGAGGCAAAGCTCGGCCTCTTTGGACACCGCGCTGCAAGCAATAGGACTCCCTGTGCAGATCCGCTGCTGTGTAAGGCCTGAAGCCTGGGCCTTGCATACCTAACAAAGAGCCTTCCACCCCACTGCAGAGCCTGGGTGGCACCTGTTCCTGCTCGAGTTTGCTAACATCAGCTGGACCGGAGACCCGGCCGTTGGAGACACTGTGTGAGGATACACAGTGGTGGAAGCCCGGACTGGGATCGCGTCCAGAGTGGTGAGCGAGCACTTGCTCACTTCATTAATCTTTACTTTGTTGGGCCTAATGACTACCTTGTTTATTTACTACCATTGGATTACAAATATTGTTTCCTGAAAGTGCACCACCGTTCAAGTTGCATGCAAAGAATTGTTCTCATAAGTGACTGAGTTTAATCTGAGTCAGGCCTGACCAGGGGGGGTTAAATCTTTGTTTGCTGCGCCATATTGTGCATAGGGAAAGAAGATAGTTGCACGTGGTGGGTGACCACTCTGCACTATCACTGATGAATATGTTTATCGCAGCAGGGCTCTGCATGTATGCTATGTGATGTGTTTAACCTTGAACCTTTATACCAAAGTAAATTAAGTTATATTTTATTACCTTGGTATCCGTGTTATCCTTGCAGATAGTAGTTATCTATCAATACTGCCAGATTGTGTATAATCAGGTATAGACCGTTACAAGGTAACATTCCCTAGACTAACTGTGTCAGTGTGGGTTGAGTAGATTGATGGGGGTTGGTGGTGCTGTATACAGGGCCCGAAACGAAACCCAGCGGCTCTCTTAACTGGGGGTAGCGCTACACATGGGGGCTCCCGAGTCCGGGATCCTGATACAGCAAGCAACGTGCCAAAAGTACCGGCATGGACCCATTGGAAGTGGAACAGTGGTGCACAGTGGCTGGCACCGATTCGGCCACGGAAGTAGTTATTGAACTCCCGGGGATCTGGCAAGATGTAGCGGTAAAGCAGCTAGTAATGTCACTGTCCCCACACCAGAAAGCATGGGTGATGGATGTCAGGTCGAATTCTTCGCTGACCCACGCACTAGTAGAATGGAAGAATGAAATCCCAGAGCATTTCAAAAGTCCAAGCATAAAAGCGATGGATGATCAGACCTATAGCTTAATACATGCGCTGCCAGTCAGGGGAGGATGGTTTCAGACACCAAAAACATCACCTCCACAGATATCTCCACCGCAGTCCCCAAAAGCAGGAAAGCAGAAGGCTAAAGAGAGTCCCGGGTCACCACCCTCAGCGCAGAATTATGCGCGGTCCTGGGGGAGATTGTAGCCCAGTGTAAGAAGGATCCTGCAGACTACCCGATGTCGGGATACAGAAAACTCAGGATATTTTCTGAAGGAAACCTGTACCTTTGGGAAAAGAGGGATTTGAGGAGTGGCTAGGCTGTGCCACTCAGGCTTTAGAAGAATGGGAAGTCCCAGAACACCAAAAGAAACAGAGAATCACAGAGAGTCTGAAGGGGCCTGCCTTGGAGGCCATACACAACCTCAAGCTGAGCAAGAAAGACTGTGATGCACAGGATTATCTGGACATTTTGCAGAATATGTTCGGTGGAACAGAGAAAGTCACTGAGCTCACTTACTAGCTGGAGCACTGCTATCAAAAGACAGGAGAGAAACTGTCAGAGTTCATGAGGCGTCTGGATAAGATCCTGCATAAAATTATACTGAAGAAGGGGATCGACCCAAGGAAGGTGGATGAGGCCCGTGTTCAGCAGGTGTTGTGGGGAGCTCAGCCCCTGGACCCCATTGCATTGGCGTTACACACAAGACAGGACGGGAAGAGCCTGGAGTACCCCGACTTAATCCGAGTGGTCAGAAAAGAAGAGGCTATGTTGGAAGACAAAAGAAGGAACCAACCAGTCGAGCCAACCAATCCTCCGGCGGTGATGGTCAGGACGGCCATGACCCTCAAGAGAGACTCAGAGGTGGATACCTTGAAGTCACAGATGTCCCAAGTATTGGGGATGCTGACCTCCCTGATGGCCAAGGATCAAGGGGTAACAGAGAGGGGAAGTCCGAAGAAGGAGCTGTTTCCAAACACCTCAGTGCCCGCATCCCTGCAAGATTGGGGGGATGTGATTTGTTTCATTTGTGGAGGGGCTGGCCATGTCGCCAAAGTGTGTGCCAGTCCAAAGAAAAAAAAGCCAGCGGGAAACTTCAGAGGGCCCCGGTGAAGGAGTCAACCGGGTGCCCATCATCTCCAGTGAGCTCCAAACTGAATGAGAAGTGTAGAAAGAGAGAGGACAACACCCCTCAGAAGAAACACAGTGTTCCCCAGCGGGAATATACACCAAAGAAAGAGAATAGTGTCCCTCAGCGGGTAGCTACACCCATTAAGAGGAGGGAGATCAATGCATACCGAGCCCAAGAGAGACTAAAGTCCAAGGAGAAATGGAAGAAAGAGAGTCCAAAAGGAAATGCAAAGATCAAAAGAAAGAGACCCCTTCAAAGCAGTATCCAGAGAAGCTGGTAGGCCCCTCCCCCATAGTACCTGTCCAAGTGGAGGGAGTCTACACAAGAGCCATATTGGATACTGGGGCACAAGTGACCCTGTTATACAGGGACTTTTATGACAAGCATCTAAGTCACCTACCCATCCAGAAGATTGAAGAGTTGGAAATATGGGGGATTGGGACCAGGAGCTTATGATGGCTATCTGTCCATAAAACTGACCTTTGACCCATCTGTAGCCAGGAAGGCTGAAGTGTTTGACACCCTGGCTGTGGTATGCCCCCGACCGCCTGGAGCTAACAAGAGCTCCATAATAATAGGGACCAACACGGACCTGGTGCGGAGACTCTTGGCCCCTCTAGTACAAAAGAAGGACCCCACGGTCACCAAGATCCACCCAATGCTAAAGACAGCCTACCAGCGACTGGCCTTAGAGCAGAAGGCCCCGGAAGAGGGGGTAGGAAAGGTCTGGAGCAGGGATGAGCCGAACACCCCCCTGTTCGGTTCGCACCAGAACCTGAGAAAAGACAGAATGTTCGTGTGAACTTTAGAACCCTATTAAATACAATGGACTCGAACGTTCGAAATCTAAAGTGCTAATTATAAAATCTAATATGCAATTTATTGTCCTAAAAAGTGTTTGGGGACCTGGGTCCTGCCCCAGGGGACATGTATCAATGCAAAAAAAGGTTTAAAAATAGACGTTTTTACGGGAGCGGTGATTTTAATAATGCTTAAAATGAAAAAATAAAAGTGAAATTTTCCTTTAAATTTCGTACCTGGGGGGTGTGTATGATATGCATGTAAAGTGGCGCATTTTTCCCGTGCTTAGAACTGTCCCTGCATAAAATGTCATTTTTGAAGGAAAAAAAGTCATTTAAAACTCACTCGCGGCTATTAATGAATTGTCGGCTTTTATCAATACATAGAAAAGTCATTGATAAAAAAAAAAAAAAAGCGTGGGGGTTCCCCCAAATTCAATTACCAGGCCCTTTAGGTCTGGAATGGATAATGGTAACCCCACCACAATTTTTTTTTAAAAATGTGTGGGATTCACGCTAAATATCCATACCAGGCCCTTGAGATCTGGCATGGATTTTAAGGGGAGCTCCACCCCAAATTTAAAAAAAATGGCGTGGAGTTCCCCCAAAAATCCATACCAGACCCTTAACCGAGCACGCAACCTGGCCGGCCGCAGGGGAAGAGGGGGGACGAGAGAGCGCCCCCCCTCCCTCCTGAACCGTACCAGGCCACATGCCCTCAACATGGGGAGGATGTCCCCATGTTGATGGGGACAAGGGCCTCATCCCCACAACCCTTGCCCGGTGGTTGTGGGGGTCTGCGGGCGGGGGGCTTATCGGAATCTGGAAGACCCCTTTAACAAAGGGGACCCCCAGATCCCGGCCCCCCCTATGTGAATTGGTAAGGGGTACATTGTACCCCTACCATTTCACGAAGAAAGTGTCAAAAAATGTATATAAAAACACACAAACACCTTTGGAAAAGTCCGTTATTAAAAAAAACAAAAAACATTCCAGCGATGAAATCCAGTGTCCCGCGGCGATCCCGATGTCCAGCGCTGTCTGTCATTGGTTGTGCCTGTGCGGACCTGATGGGGAACTTCCTCTGCTGTGTTTTAAATGTATAGACCCGCCCCTTCTAAAGTTCCCCATCAGGTCCGCTCAGCGGACCAGATGCGGAACGCGGGAAGGGGCGGGTCTATTCATGTATTACACAGCGAACGAACTTCCCCATCAGGTCCGCCCCCTCAGTATGTCCGACCCCGCCTACGTCATTGGCCTGAGCGGGGAACTTCCTTCACTGTGTAATTTAAATTTACACAGTGAAGGAAGTCTGCCGCTCAGGCCAATGACGTAGGCGGGGTCGGACATACCGAGGGGGCGGACCTGATGGGGAACTTCGTTCGCTGTGTAATACATGAATAGACCCACCCCTTCCCGCGTTCCGCATCTGGTCCGCTGAGCGGACCTGATGGGGAACTTTAGAAGGGGCGGGTCTATACATTTAAAACACAGCGGGGAAATTCCCCATCAGGTCCGCACAGGCACAACCAATGACGGACAGCGCTGGACATCGGGATCGCCGCGGGACACTGGATTTCATCGCTGGAATGTTTTTTTTTTTTAATAAAGGACTTTTCCAAGGTGTTTGTGTGTTTTATTTACATTTTTTGACACTTTCTTCGTGAAATGGTAGGGGTACAATGTACCCCTTACCAATTCACATAGGGGGGGGCCGGGATCTGGGGGTCCCCTTTGTTAAAGGGGTCTTCCAGATTCCGATAAGCCCCCCGCCCGCAGACCCCCACAACCACCGGGCAAGGGTTGTGGGGATGAGGCCCTTGTCCCCATCAACATGGGGACATCCTCCCCATGTTGAGGGCATGTGGCCTGGTACGGTTCAGGAGGGAGGGGGGCGCTCTCTCGTCCCCCCCTCTTCCCCTGCGGCCGGCCAGGTTGCGTGCTCGGATAAGGGTCTGGTATGGATTTTTGGGGGAACTCCACGCCATTTTTTTTTAAATTTGTGGTGGAGCTCCCCTTAAAATCCATGCCAGATCTCAAGGCCTGGTATGGATATTTAGGGGGAACCCCACGCCATTTTTTTTTAAATTTGTGGCGGGGTTCCCCTTAATATCCATTCCAGACCTAAAGGGCCTGGTAATTGAATTTGGGGGAACGCTTTTTTTTTTAATCAATGACTTTTCTATGTATTGATAAAAGCCGACAATTCATTGTAGCCGCGAGTGAGTTTTAAATGACTTTTTTTCCTTCAAAAATGACACTTTGTGCAGGGACAGTTTTAAGCACGGGAAACATGCGCGACTTTACATGCATATCATACACACCCCCCAGGTACGAAATTTAAAGGAATATTTCACTTTTATTTTTTCATTTTAAGCATTATTAAAATCACTGCTCCTAAAAAAACGGCCGTTTTTAAAACTTTTTTTTGCATTGATACATGTCCCCTGGGGCAGGACCCAGGTCCCCAAACACTTTTTAGGACAATAACTTGCATATAAGCCTTTATAATTAGCACTTTAGATTTCTCCCATAGACTTTTCGAATTTGCCGCGAACACCCCAAATTGTTCGTTGTTCGGCGAGCGGGCGAACAGGCAATGTTCGAGTCGAACATGAGTTCGACTCGAACTCGAAGCTCATCCCTAGTCTGGAGGCTGGGAAGGAGAGGAATAGTGCTGCAGCCCGGCGAAGTAACCTGTCTCAGAGCCACTGTGAAGCTCACTTGGGAGCATCCTGGGCCTTTTGTCATGTTGGAACCTGACCCAAGGGAAGAACAATCATGCTTAGAAGTGGTCCCAGAAGTGGTCCTATTGAGGGCCTTGAAGAAGGCACACTGTAAAGTACCTGTGAGTGTCAGGAATACTACGGATGGCCCCATGGAAATCCCAGCCAGGATGTTGCTGGGCCAGGTGAGCCCTGCTACCCCGGTTGTCTTTTCGAATGTGGAGAAGACAGAGGGAGAATGGACTATTTGGGAGAAGCTCTGCATGGAGAACCCAAACCTGCCAAGGGCTTGGAAAGAGAGAGCCAAGGCCCAGTTGACCAAGTGGAGAAGGATCTTTTCCCAAGATGAGTTCGATGTGGGGTGTGCGAAGAGTGCCACCCACCGAATCCGCCTCCAAGAAGACAAACCCTTCAGGGAGAGGGTCCGGCGAGTCCCGTTGGCAGACCTCGAAGACTTGCGGGAGCAGCTTGCCGAGCTCAAGCGAACCGGTGTTATCTGGGAGTCCAGAAGCCCCTATGCCTCTCCGATAGTGGTGGTCAGGAAGAAGAATGGGTCATTGTGGCTATGTATAGACTACAGGACCCTCAACAGGAGAACCATACCCGACCAGTATACCACTCCGAGGATAGAGGATGCCTTACAGAGCTTTTCCGGAGCAAGGTGGTTCAGTGTAATGGATCTCAAGAGTGGGTACTATCAGATCCCCATGCATCCAGAAGATAAGGAGAAGACAGCTTTCATAACTCCTGTGGGGTTCTTTGAGTTTGACATGATGCCCCAAGGTCTGTCTGGAGCTCCAGCCACCTTTCAACGCCTTATGGAAAAGACTGTGGGAGACATGAACCTCATCGAAGTCCTTGTATACTTAGATGACATCATTGTCTTTGGGAGAACCCTGGAAGAGCATGAGGAGAGACTGGAGAAGGTTCTGAGAAGACTCAGTGAGGAGGGACTCAAGCTTTCACCCGAAAAATGCCAGTTCTATCAGTCATCCGTTAACTATCTGGGACACATAGTGTCCGAAGAAGGGGTAGCTACAGACCCCGAAAAGTTGGAGGCAGTCACCTCCTGGCTAAGGCCCACCACTGTGACAGAACTCAGATCCTTTTTGGGATTCTGTTCCTATTACAGGAGGTTTGTGGAAGGGTTTGCCTGGATTGCCAAACCTCTGAATGAGCTGCTCAAGATGGAAGGGGAAGAGGATGACTCGGGCCCCAGGAAGCCGGGGGAGTCAGTCAAAGACCAGTGGAACGAGAAGTGTGAAGAGGCCTTCCAGATGTTGAAGAAAAGCCTAACCACTGCCCCTGTCCTGGCTTACGCAGACCCAAAGAAACCGTATGAACTCCATGTGGATGCCAGTCATGATGGCCTGGGAGGAGTGCTCTATCAGGAGCACGGAGGGCAACTGCGACCCGTTGAATATGTGAGCAGGAGTCTAACCCCCTCGGAAATGAACTACCCCACTCACAAGTTGGAGTTCCTGGCCCTCAAATGGGCTGTAGTCGACAAGCTCAAAGACTATTTGTATGGGGCAGAATTCACTGTGAAAACTGACAGCAACCCCCTTACTTATCGTTTCACCACAGCAAAGCTGGATGCCACGGGACACAGATGGCTGGCGGTCCTGTCTGCTTTCAACTTTAGCCTGAAATATAGACCTGGGGCTGGAAATCGAGATGCGGACGCCTTGTCAAGAAGATCCCATGCTCCCACCAGCAGTACAGAAGACTGGACCCAAGTGGCACCCGATGGGTGAACTCCAGGCCAGTGGCGGTTCAAGAGCAGAAGAGATAGGAGTCACTGTAGTAGGGGTCCCCAAACAATACTGTGGGGTAACCCAGCTGGAGGAGGCTGACTTGCCAAAACTGTCAAAAAAGGAGTTGAGGTGCGACCAATTGGAAGACCCCATGGGGAGATTGGTCCTGGAAGCCCTGGAGAGTCAGGATCCAGACAAACTCTTACACCACCCTTCAAAGGAAGCTCTTCTGCTGAGGAATGAATGGGACAGGCTGCAGGTGCATCAGGGAGTGGTCTACCGAAGGGGCCCCTCTGATGACCTAGAAGACAAATGGCAACTGTTTCTACCCGGGAAACATCGAGAGACCGTCCTGGTCATCCTGCACGACAATCATGGCCACTTGGGAGGGGAAAGGACCTTCCAGCTTGTTAGGAACCGGTTCTATTGTCCCTGCATGAGGGCCGAAGTCGAGGAATACTGTCACTCATGTGCACGCTGCATCCAGAGGAAGACTTTACCCCACCAAGCTGCCCCAATGGGCCATCTGCAAAGTCAAAGCCCCCTGGATTTGGTATGCATTGATTTTCTCTGCCTCGAACCCGACTTGAGTGGACTAGGAAATGTTCTGGTGATAACCGACCATTTCACCCAGTATGCCCAGGCCTTTCCAACCAAAGACCAGAAGGCTTCCACTGTAGCTAAAGTTCTCATGGAGAAATACTTTGTACACTACGGGCTACCACAACGGCTCCACTTGGATCAAGGAAGGGACTTTGAAAGTCGGCTGATTAGGAAGCTCCTGGATTCCTTAGGGATCAAGAAGACCCGAACCACCCCCTACCATCCACAAGGTGATGCTCAGCCAGAGATGTTCAACCGAACCCTGCTCAACAAGCTGGGGACTTTGAGTAGTGAAAAGAAGCAGCATTGGAGCAAACATATAGCAGCAATTGTGCATGCATACAACAGTACCACAAGTGACGCTACAGGGTACTCACCCTATCGACTTATGTTCGGAAGAGAAGCAAGACTACCGGTAGATCTGGCCTTTGGTACCTCCATAGACCATTGCTCGGCCACTTCCCACAAGGGATATGTAGATAGGCTCAGACACAGTTTAAAATTGGCCTATGAGAAGGCACAAGCAGCCTCGGATCAAAGGGGAGCCCGCAACAAGAAAAACTTTGATTTGAAAGTCCGGATTCAGGATCTACAACCTGGGGACAGAGTGCTGCTACGGAACTTGGGGGTCCCTGGAAAGCACAAGCTTGCAGACAGATGGAGACCTGAACCCTATGTTATTTGCAAGAAACTGCCGGGCCTACCTGTTTACAGACTAAAGCCAGAAGGAAAGGTGGGGCCCTTAAAGACTTGGCATCGGAACCATCTACTCCCACTTGCCGAAGCAGTTTGGATACCCCCTGCAAGGGATCCCCTTGAGTCAACTTCCATCCTGGATACTCCCAAGCCAAGCACTCAATCCCAGACTCCTCAGATTGAAGAATCAGATATCTCTGGATTAAGTGAGGATGAGAGAGAAGAACTTGATTGGCTATGGCCTTCCCAGGTCCCAGAAACTTCTGCTATAGATCTTCCATCTACTAAAGACACCATAGACAGTACACTGAATGCAGAAGCTACTGAGTTCATCCGGTCCAGTCCTTTGTTGGATTCTTTTAAATAACGAGGGGTTGGGACTTTGAGTGAAGCACCTGGGAAAAGTGCCTCCATCCCGGTTGGGTGATAAAGAGGGGGAATGGTGGGACTTTAAATGAGACAGTTGACAGGTAGGGGTTGAAAACAAGTCAAATTTATTATATGTGTGTATATAGTGTACTATTGCATCACAGTGGAAAAAGTTAGCATGAGCAAGTGCACATGACATAACCTACAATTGTATGTACATAACATTCAACATGATAAACCTGGCAAATTTGATAGTAACAATAGCATTGTATGGACTGGACAACACATAACAATAGGGTATGCAAATAGAATAGATAAAATTGTATATAAATCATGAGAGTAGTAAATATCCTAATAGCAAGTAGCTACATCCTAGGTGCCCGACGCGTTTCTGTGAATAACACTTCATCAGGGGCGGATGTTGAAGGACATCTGAAATAACAGAGTATAGTACCGTAAGAATTTAATAATGTACAACCAGCAGGCACAAAGTGTCAATTCTGGGTACTTACAATATACCGGATTGCGGTGTGTGTAGGATCTGGGCCCAAAGAGGTGTCCATCCCAGGAGCTGAGGTGGCAACAAAAAAGCACGGAACCAGACAACATCGGTATCACTCCCAGAAAGTAAGCAGCTGTGAACCGCCATCTCCACAATGTAGTCAGTGATAGATCAAGATGGTGGATAAATATCTGAAATGGATGAGTAGGTCCATTAAGATAGTCAGGGAACATCAAAAAGGTGAATAAAGGAGTACAGAAACCTAAATACCAAGGTCCCAGAGTAATTACCTTAGTTGTTCCTTTTACATGGGCTTTACAGAGCTATGGCGTCTAAACGTGTGTGGAGATGAAGGGCCACTTCCGGGAGGACACCTTATGTGCGTCCTGCACGTACCATGTGATCACCACCAACGTCACGCTAGCCGAACACCAACCAGGGCGGGAACACAAGCCTGGGCGGTATGCAAACCCGCCCACAGCCTGTGCCACAACGTCCAGCTGGGTCGGTTGAGATGGAAATGCCGCACACCTCACAACGTCAGAAAATGACGTCAGATGTGGGGGCGGTGCGTGGCGCCGATGCGTCGAGGGTACCCACCCAATCCCCCCAGCACTCCCGCCCCCATCGGGCGGACGCGAAGGAGACAGGGAGGACAAGCAGAGCGCATCGCAGCTCCTGGGTCAGAACAAAACATGGCCCAGAAAACACCAATGATCAAATAAAAAATGTGTCCCGAGCCGTCAACAATCCACAACCGTAGTTACAGACAGTGAATACAAACTAGCGGAACAACCCCATACTAAGCTGGCAGGGGATAACTGCCAGCTAACTGTCAACTGATTCCATCCCTACTGTTGAAGTAAATAACGAGGGGTTGGGACTTTGAGTGAAGCACCTGGGAAAAGTGCCTCCATCCCGGTTGGGTGATAAAGAGGGGGAATGGTGGGACTTTAAATGAGACAGTTGACAGGTAGGGGTTGAAAACAAGTCAAATTTATTATATGTGTGTATATAGTGTACTATTGCATCACAGTGGAAAAAGTTAGCATGAGCAAGTGCACATGACATAACCTACAATTGTATGTACATAACATTCAACATGATAAACCTGGCAAATTTGATAGTAACAATAGCATTGTATGGACTGGACAACACATAACAATAGGGTATGCAAATAGAATAGATAAAATTGTATATAAATCATGAGAGTAGTAAATATCCTAATAGCAAGTAGCTACATCCTAGGTGCCCGACGCGTTTCTGTGAATAACACTTCATCAGGGGCGGATGTTGAAGGACATCTGAAATAACAGAGTATAGTACCGTAAGAATTTAATAATGTACAACCAGCAGGCACAAAGTGTCAATTCTGGGTACTTACAATATACCGGATTGCGGTGTGTGTAGGATCTGGGCCCAAAGAGGTGTCCATCCCAGGAGCTGAGGTGGCAACAAAAAAGCACGGAACCAGACAACATCGGTATCACTCCCAGAAAGTAAGCAGCTGTGAACCGCCATCTCCACAATGTAGTCAGTGATAGATCAAGATGGTGGATAAATATCTGAAATGGATGAGTAGGTCCATTAAGATAGTCAGGGAACATCAAAAAGGTGAATAAAGGAGTACAGAAACCTAAATACCAAGGTCCCAGAGTAATTACCTTAGTTGTTCCTTTTACATGGGCTTTACAGAGCTATGGCGTCTAAACGTGTGTGGAGATGAAGGGCCACTTCCGGGAGGACACCTTATGTGCGTCCTGCACGTACCATGTGATCACCACCAACGTCACGCTAGCCGAACACCAACCAGGGCGGGAACACAAGCCTGGGCGGTATGCAAACCCGCCCACAGCCTGTGCCACAACGTCCAGCTGGGTCGGTTGAAATGGAAATGCCGCACACCTCACAACGTCAGAAAATGACGTCAGATGTGGGGGCGGTGCGTGGCGCCGATGCGTCGAGGGTACCCACCCAATCCCCCCAGCACTCCCGCCCCCATCGGGCGGACGCGAAGGAGACAGGGAGGACAAGCAGAGCGCATCGCAGCTCCTGGGTCAGAACAAAACATGGCCCAGAAAACACCAATGATCAAATAAAAAATGTGTCCCGAGCCGTCAACAATCCACAACCGTAGTTACAGACAGTGAATACAAACTAGCGGAACAACCCCATACTAAGCTGGCAGGGGATAACTGCCAGCTAACTGTCAACTGATTCCATCCCTACTGTTGAAGTAAATAACGAGGGGTTGGGACTTTGAGTGAAGCACCTGGGAAAAGTGCCTCCATCCCGGTTGGGTGATAAAGAGGGGGAATGGTGGGACTTTAAATGAGACAGTTGACAGGTAGGGGTTGAAAACAAGTCAAATTTATTATAAGTGTGTATATAGTGTACTATTGCATCACAGTGGAAAAAGTTAGCATGAGCAAGTGCACATGACATAACCTACAATTGTATGTACTGTGACAGCAGGAAGGTAAAGTCACCTGGTTGCATCCAGGGGGGTAGATATATTTCTCCCAGATTCAGGCTTTATGCTGACTTATACAACTAGGGTGGAGAGTTGTATAAGCCCAGCTGAGGCTAGTAGGCTCATGGATGACTCATACCTCTAGGGAGAGTGTGGGGCGTCGTGCAGACAGAGATGAGACCAGCTGAACCTTGTCAGCTCATTTAGGCCTCTATAAGGAACTCCCAGCTTCATTAGATGTTAGCTCATGCCTGGAACCAGACCTGTGTGGACTGTCTAGGGAGAGTGAACCCCTGTGCGGTGAGGCAAAGCCTGTGTGGCTATTTGTTTGGACTTTTACTAAACCAGGGACTTAGGGACTAGGACAGCACCAGGCTGATCCCAGTTGTTAGTTTAGGAAACCTGCATGTTTAGTCAGAGGTCAAACTGACCAGGATTTATTTTGTTTGTTTCTTTTTGGCTTTGCTGTGTTTTTGTCACTGTACATAGAGAAATAAACCGCACCTTTTGATTTTGAAAACCACAACCTCCGTCTGCTGGCCCTGTTTTTGTGTGGGGAGCCCAACCAGGGGGTCACTCACACCCGCTACCGAGTTAACCCCCTCACAGTTGGTGGAGAACCAGTGGCAGTTTTTTTTAAGCCAGCATGGAGGAGATACTGAAACAGCTGGCTCTAGCAAATGCCAATCAACAGCAGACAAATGCAGGTTTGCAAAGGAGCCTTGCAGCCCAGCAGCAAGCTCATCAACAAGCCCAGCAGCAATCTGAGGCCCGCTTCATAGACCTGTTACAGAAGCAAGAGCAGAGACTACAACAAATGGAAGCAGTAATGCAGCAACGTCCGCAGACCAGTGAGGAAAGCCGTCCCACTAATACCGCGTCCTTTGGGGTGAGTCGTTTATTGACAAAAATGACTGGAGAGGATGATCCAGAGGTATTTTTGACCACATTTGAAAGGACTGCTGAAAGAGAAAAGTGGCCTGAGGAGCAGTGGGCTGGACTGGTGGCTCCTCTGTTAACTGGTGAATCGCAGAAGGCTTACTATGACCTAGAGCCTGACCAAGCAAAAGACTATGTGATGCTAAAAGCTGAAATATTGGCAAGGCTGGGTGTCACCCTGGCTGTCCGGGCTCAGCGTGTGCATAACTGGACTTTCCAGCTTGGAAAACCCCCCAGGTCTCAAATGTATGATCTCATTCACCTGAGCAGGAAGTGGCTACAGCCAGAGACTTTGTCCGCACCAGAGATTGTGGAACGTGTTGTAATGGATCGGTTTTTGAGAGCTCTTCCTACTGCCATCCAAAAGTGGGTAAGCCATGGAGACCCAGAGACGGCCGGTGGTCTTGTGGATCGTGTAGAGAAATACTTGGCTACAGAGAACCTGACGGCCTCTTCCAGAGACACTCGGACTTTCCACCCTAAGACCAGACCATCCCCAGGGGCGGATAAGAGGATTCCAAGGGGTGAGGGTGGAGAGAGTGAGAGGGTGGGAGCTCTACCCCAAGTTTGGCGAGAACAGCCTGGGAAATCAGCGGCTCAAGAGGCCGCAAGAAGGATCGTTTGCTACCGCTGCCGGCAAGCGGGACATATTGCAGCCAATTGCCCGGTTGTGGAGGAACCCATGCAGTGTGACTTTCTGACGGACAGACATCAGTCGCTGTGTGCGACAGTCGCATGCACTGCCATTCGGGGAACTGAGAAACATTTATGCAAAATGTGTATTAATGGTAGAAATGTGGTGGTATTGCTGGATTCAGGTAGCCTTGTGACCCTGATAAAGGCTGAATTAGTTAAAACAGAGGTCTCTGGGAATAGCAAGGTAGCTGTTATTTGTGTGCATGGGGACACCCGAGAGTATCCAGTGACTACAGTGTGTTTCGAGACCCCCAAAGGTACCCTCTCTCATCCAGTGGGGTTAGTATCTCAATTACCGCATGATGCCATTGTGGGAAGGGATTTTCCGAAGTTCTGGGAACTGTGGGATGATCCTGAGCCCCCCACTGGTGCCCCTATGTACCAGGAATGTGATAGCCAGAACTCCTCTGAGAGTGGGGAGGACTCTCCAGAATTTCCCTTGTCAGTATTGGCAGGGGAGACTCAAGAAACTGGAGAGGAGCCCACCTCCTCAGACGAAAACCTACCGTCTGTGGAGTTTTCTGATCTGGAGGTTCACAGGGAAAATTTTGCCACAGAACAGTTAAAAGACCCCGCCCTAATAAAGGCACGGGAAAACGTAGTGGAAATAGATGGCGAGTTAGTGAACCCAGATAATACCTGCACTTACCCATACTTCAGCGTAGAGAAGGACCTACTGTATCGGGTGGCAAAAAGGGCAGAAGAAACCGTTGAGCAGCTGGTGGTGCCCAAACCTTACAGGAAGTTGGTGTTGGAGTTGGCCCATGGGCACATTCTTGGAGGTCATCTGGGGACAGAGAAAACCCGAGAGAGGGTATTACAGAGATTCTATTGGCCTGGGGTGATGAAGGACATAGAAAATTATTGTTCCTCCTGCCCTGTGTGTCAGAGGTCAGCCCCGATGCCACATTTCCGTAGCCCGCTGGTCCCTCTACCCATCATTGAGGTCCCGTTTGAGAGAATCGCAATGGATTTGGTAGGTCCTATAATCAAGTCCGCTAGGGGGCACCAGTACATATTGGTTATAATGGACTATGCCACCCGTTATCCAGAAGCGATCCCTCTCAGAAATACCTCGGCCAAAACCATAGCCAAAGAGCTATCTCTTGTTTTTAGCCGGGTGGGTATTTGTAAAGAACTGCTTACGGACCAAGGTACACCCTTTATGTCCCGGGTTATGAAAGAGCTGTGTAAATTGTTCAAAGTGACGCAATTGCGTACATCTGTGTATCACCCCCAAACCGATGGGCTGGTTGAAAGATTCAACAAAACCCTAAAACAAATGTTGAAGAAAGTGGTGGATAGAGATGGAAAGGATTGGGACTGTCTACTTCCTTATTTGATGTTTGCTATTAGGGAGGTGCCCCAATCCTCTACGGGATTCTCCCCCTTTGAGTTACTGTATGGGAGACACCCAAGAGGGCTGTTGGATATTGCCAAGGAAACTTGGGAAAGTGAGAGTTCTCCCCACAGGAGTGTGATTGAGCATGTCGCCCTGATGCAAGATCGAATTGCACAGGTAATGCCCATCGTGAAGGAACATTTGGCCCAAGCGCAGTTGGCACAGCAGAGAGTGTACAACCGTGGAGCAAAGACCCGTACCTTTTCCCCGGGGGATAGGATATTGGTACTTGTCCCTACGGTTGAAAGTAAATTCCTTGCCAAATGGCAAGGCCCCTACGAGATAATGGAAAAAGTGAGCGAAGTGAATTACAAGGTCAGACAACCAGGAAGGCGAAAGCCCGAACAGATATATCACGTTAATCTGTTGAAAGCCTGGAGGGATAGAGAGTCCCTAGTCGCAGAAACTTGGTCACCAGCTCAAACTGGTTGCGTGATTCCGGAGGTTGGAATAGCAGCCACCTTGTCACAACCCCAACAACAGGAGGTTAAGGAGTTTGTGCTTCGCAACAAGGAGGTGTTCTCTGAGCTGCCGGGACAAACATCTGGGGTAGAGCATGATATTATTACCCCGCCCGGTGAAAGGGTGAAGTTAAAACCCTATCGGATCCCAGAGGCCCGACGGGAGGCAATACGGGAGGAAGTACAGAAAATGCTGAACTTAGGGGTGATAGAGGAGTCCCAAAGTGATTGGTCTAGTCCCATTGTGTTGGTGCCTAAACCGGATGGGAGCTGGCGATTTTGTAACGATTTTCGTCAGTTGAACAAAGTTACAAAATTTGACACCTACCCCATGCCACGTATAGATGAGTTGATCGACCGGCTGGTAACAGCCCGATACATGACGACTCTTGACCTCACAAAAGGGTATTGGCAAATTCCCCTGGCCAAGTCGGCCAAAGAGAAAACCGCATTTGTAACCCCAGACGGGGCGTTCCAATATAAGAGAATGCCGTTCGGGTTACAGAATGCGCCGGCCACATTCCAGCGGAAAATGGACCAGATACTGAGGCCCCATCGGAAGTATGCTGCGGCTTACCTGGATGACGTAATTGTCCATAGCACAGATTGGGCCTCACATCTGCCAAAAGTGCAAGCAGTCCTAGACTCTATCCGGGAAGCGGGGTTTACGGCTAACCCCAAGAAGTGTACCATTGGGCAGGAGGAGGCCAAATATCTTGGGTACACCATTGGCAGGGGAGTGATAAAACCCCAACTCAACAAAGTCGAGGCCATCCAGAGTTGGCCACGTCCCAACAGCAAGAAGCAGGTACGGGCCTTTCTGGGAATCGCGGGTTATTATCGGCGCTTCATTCCCCACTTTGCTTCTAAGGCTGTGCCCCTAACCAACCTGACGAAAGGGAAAGGGTCGGTCATGATTAAATGGACCCCCGAGGCTGAGGCAGCATTCCAATTCTTGAAACAAGCCTTATGTAGCCAGCCAGTGTTGTACTCACCCGACTTCTCTAAAGACTTTGTCGTACAAAGTGATGCGTCAGATGTGGGGTTAGGAGCAGTATTGTCCCAGGTCTGGAACGGGGAAGAGCACCCAGTCATTTACCTCAGCAGGAAGTTGAAGTCCCATGAGGTAAATTACGCCACGGTTGAAAAGGAGTGTTTAGCGGTGAAGTGGGCTCTAGATTCCCTTCGGTACTATCTGCTAGGTAGGCACTTTGACATGGTTACGGATCACGCTCCGTTAAAGTGGATGGCTCAAAACAAGGAGACAAATAGAAGAGTGAATAGGTGGTTCCTGGCCCTACAGGAATTCAACTTCACAGTAAAGCATCGCCCTGGCGTTCAAATGGGGAATGTGGATGCTTTGTCTCGAGTACATGAATGCCTGATTGCTGGTGTTCCAACCCCAAGGTTAAAACAAGAGGGGGGGGTATGTGACAGCAGGAAGGTAAAGTCACCTGGTTGCATCCAGGGGGGTAGATATATTTCTCCCAGATTCAGGCTTTATGCTGACTTATACAACTAGGGTGGAGAGTTGTATAAGCCCAGCTGAGGCTAGTAGGCTCATGGATGACTCATACCTCTAGGGAGAGTGTGGGGCGTCGTGCAGACAGAGATGAGACCAGCTGAACCTTGTCAGCTCATTTAGGCCTCTATAAGGAACTCCCAGCTTCATTAGATGTTAGCTCATGCCTGGAACCAGACCTGTGTGGACTGTCTAGGGAGAGTGAACCCCTGTGCGGTGAGGCAAAGCCTGTGTGGCTATTTGTTTGGACTTTTACTAAACCAGGGACTTAGGGACTAGGACAGCACCAGGCTGATCCCAGTTGTTAGTTTAGGAAACCTGCATGTTTAGTCAGAGGTCAAACTGACCAGGATTTATTTTGTTTGTTTCTTTTTGGCTTTGCTGTGTTTTTGTCACTGTACATAGAGAAATAAACCGCACCTTTTGATTTTGAAAACCACAACCTCCGTCTGCTGGCCCTGTTTTTGTGTGGGGAGCCCAACCAGGGGGTCACTCACACCCGCTACCGAGTTAACCCCCTCACAGTACATAACATTCAAACCTGGCAAATTTGATAGTAACAATAGCATTGTATGGACTGGACAACACATAACAATAGGGTATGCAAATAGAATAGATAAAATTGTATATAAATCATGAGAGTAGTAAATATCCTAATAGCAAGTAGCTACATCCTAGGTGCCCGACGCGTTTCTGTGAATAACACTTCATCAGGGGCGGATGTTGAAGGACATCTGAAATAACAGAGTATAGTACCGTAAGAATTTAATAATGTACAACCAGCAGGCACAAAGTGTCAATTCTGGGTACTTACAATATACCGGATTGCGGTGTGTGTAGGATCTGGGCCCAAAGAGGTGTCCATCCCAGGAGCTGAGGTGGCAACAAAAAAGCACGGAACCAGACAACATCGGTATCACTCCCAGAAAGTAAGCAGCTGTGAACCGCCATCTCCACAATGTAGTCAGTGATAGATCAAGATGGTGGATAAATATCTGAAATGGATGAGTAGGTCCATTAAGATAGTCAGGGAACATCAAAAAGGTGAATAAAGGAGTACAGAAACCTAAATACCAAGGTCCCAGAGTAATTACCTTAGTTGTTCCTTTTACATGGGCTTTACAGAGCTATGGCGTCTAAACGTGTGTGGAGATGAAGGGCCACTTCCGGGAGGACACCTTATGTGCGTCCTGCACGTACCATGTGATCACCACCAACGTCACGCTAGCCGAACACCAACCAGGGCGGGAACACAAGCCTGGGCGGTATGCAAACCCGCCCACAGCCTGTGCCACAACGTCCAGCTGGGTCGGTTGAAATGGAAATGCCGCACACCTCACAACGTCAGAAAATGACGTCAGATGTGGGGGCGGTGCGTGGCGCCGATGCGTCGAGGGTACCCACCCAATCCCCCCAGCACTCCCGCCCCCATCGGGCGGACGCGAAGGAGACAGGGAGGACAAGCAGAGCGCATCGCAGCTCCTGGGTCAGAACAAAACATGGCCCAGAAAACACCAATGATCAAATAAAAAATGTGTCCCGAGCCGTCAACAATCCACAACCGTAGTTACAGACAGTGAATACAAACTAGCGGAACAACCCCATACTAAGCTGGCAGGGGATAACTGCCAGCTAACTGTCAACTGATTCCATCCCTACTGTTGAAGTAAATAACGAGGGGTTGGGACTTTGAGTGAAGCACCTGGGAAAAGTGCCTCCATCCCGGTTGGGTGATAAAGAGGGGGAATGGTGGGACTTTAAATGAGACAGTTGACAGGTAGGGGTTGAAAACAAGTCAAATTTATTATATGTGTGTATATAGTGTACTATTGCATCACAGTGGAAAAAGTTAGCATGAGCAAGTGCACATGACATAACCTACAATTGTATGTACATAACATTCAACATGATAAACCTGGCAAATTTGATAGTAACAATAGCATTGTATGGACTGGACAACACATAACAATAGGGTATGCAAATAGAATAGATAAAATTGTATATAAATCATGAGAGTAGTAAATATCCTAATAGCAAGTAGCTACATCCTAGGTGCCCGACGCGTTTCTGTGAATAACACTTCATCAGGGGCGGATGTTGAAGGACATCTGAAATAACAGAGTATAGTACCGTAAGAATTTAATAATGTACAACCAGCAGGCACAAAGTGTCAATTCTGGGTACTTACAATATACCGGATTGCGGTGTGTGTAGGATCTGGGCCCAAAGAGGTGTCCATCCCAGGAGCTGAGGTGGCAACAAAAAAGCACGGAACCAGACAACATCGGTATCACTCCCAGAAAGTAAGCAGCTGTGAACCGCCATCTCCACAATGTAGTCAGTGATAGATCAAGATGGTGGATAAATATCTGAAATGGATGAGTAGGTCCATTAAGATAGTCAGGGAACATCAAAAAGGTGAATAAAGGAGTACAGAAACCTAAATACCAAGGTCCCAGAGTAATTACCTTAGTTGTTCCTTTTACATGGGCTTTACAGAGCTATGGCGTCTAAACGTGTGTGGAGATGAAGGGCCACTTCCGGGAGGACACCTTATGTGCGTCCTGCACGTACCATGTGATCACCACCAACGTCACGCTAGCCGAACACCAACCAGGGCGGGAACACAAGCCTGGGCGGTATGCAAACCCGCCCACAGCCTGTGCTACAACGTCCAGCTGGGTCGGTTGAGATGGAAATGCCGCACACCTCACAACGTCAGAAAATGACGTCAGATGTGGGGGCGGTGCGTGGCGCCGATGCGTCGAGGGTACCCACCCAATCCCCCCAGCACTCCCGCCCCCATCGGGCGGACGCGAAGGAGACAGGGAGGACAAGCAGAGCGCATCGCAGCTCCTGGGTCAGAACAAAACATGGCCCAGAAAACACCAATGATCAAATAAAAAATGTGTCCCGAGCCGTCAACAATCCACAACCGTAGTTACAGACAGTGAATACAAACTAGCGGAACAACCCCATACTAAGCTGGCAGGGGATAACTGCCAGCTAACTGTCAACTGATTCCATCCCTACTGTTGAAGTAAATAACGAGGGGTTGGGACTTTGAGTGAAGCACCTGGGAAAAGTGCCTCCATCCCGGTTGGGTGATAAAGAGGGGGAATGGTGGGACTTTAAATGAGACAGTTGACAGGTAGGGGTTGAAAACAAGTCAAATTTATTATATGTGTGTATATAGTGTACTATTGCATCACAGTGGAAAAAGTTAGCATGAGCAAGTGCACATGACATAACCTACAATTGTATGTACATAACATTCAACATGATAAACCTGGCAAATTTGATAGTAACAATAGCATTGTATGGACTGGACAACACATAACAATAGGGTATGCAAATAGAATAGATAAAATTGTATATAAATCATGAGAGTAGTAAATATCCTAATAGCAAGTAGCTACATCCTAGGTGCCCGACGCGTTTCTGTGAATAACACTTCATCAGGGGCGGATGTTGAAGGACATCTGAAATAACAGAGTATAGTACCGTAAGAATTTAATAATGTACAACCAGCAGGCACAAAGTGTCAATTCTGGGTACTTACAATATACCGGATTGCGGTGTGTGTAGGATCTGGG
Organism: Rana muscosa; assembly: GCA_029206835.1. Lineage (NCBI taxonomy): Eukaryota > Metazoa > Chordata > Amphibia > Anura > Ranidae > Rana > Rana muscosa. The sequence goes on along the minus strand of CM055117.1, from coordinate 796,537,615 downwards.
CCCAAAGAGGTGTCCATCCCAGGAGCTGAGGTGGCAACAAAAAAGCACGGAACCAGACAACATCGGTATCACTCCCAGAAAGTAAGCAGCTGTGAACCGCCATCTCCACAATGTAGTCAGTGATAGATCAAGATGGTGGATAAATATCTGAAATGGATGAGTAGGTCCATTAAGATAGTCAGGGAACATCAAAAAGGTGAATAAAGGAGTACAGAAACCTAAATACCAAGGTCCCAGAGTAATTACCTTAGTTGTTCCTTTTACATGGGCTTTACAGAGCTATGGCGTCTAAACGTGTGTGGAGATGAAGGGCCACTTCCGGGAGGACACCTTATGTGCGTCCTGCACGTACCATGTGATCACCACCAACGTCACGCTAGCCGAACACCAACCAGGGCGGGAACACAAGATTCTTGGGAAGATGCCTGTGACTTACACTTAGAAGAGGATCCAAGAGATTCTATGTATCTCCCTGCTCCTGAGTGTCCCAGAACCAGTGGAAACTCCCAAGTCGGTTCCAGAAGAGGAACCTGTATTATCTGAACCAGAAATCCCAAGAAAACAAAGGATGAGAAGGGCCATAAGGCCTCCCTGAAAATTGACTTACCCACAGAAGGGGAAGAGCTCGGAAGACACTGTGGTCACTGCCAGGAGGAGTGTGGAAGACCCTGATCCCTCCACTGTTTATTTAGTGGGGGGCAACCCCAACTCACCCGCTGGCACAGCTAGGCAGGCCACGAATGACAGTGTGACCTGTGGGCAAGGAAGTCCACCCCCTCATTTTTGGTGGGAACTTCCTCTGCTGACATCTTACGCATCTTTGTCTCATGTTGTGTTAACATTTATCTTTGGGGACCAAAGAGTTTAAGTGGGGGGAGTGTGTAGCGGGGTCTCCTTTAAGGCCCCTGGACTACGTTACCCAGAACCCCGTTCGGCACCCAGGGTGCATTGGGCCACCGCAGAGACTCATGGGTGGGGCTATAAGAGGAGGGGGCGAGGCGAAGCTCGGCCTCTTTGGACACTGCGCTGCAAGCAATAGGACTCCCTGTGCGGATCCACTGCTGTGTAAGGCCTGAAGCCTGGGCCTTGCATACCTACCAAAGAGCCTTCCACCCCACTGCAGAGCCTGGGTGGCACCTGTTCCTGCTCGAGTTTGCTGACATCAGCTGGACTGGAGACCCGGCCGTTGGAGACACTGTGTGCGGATACACAGTGGTGGAAGCCCTGACTGGGATCGCATTCGGAGTGGTGAGCGAGCACTTGCTCACTTCATTAACCTTTACTTTGTTGGGCCTAGTGACTGCCTTGGCCCACCTTGTTTATTTACTACCATTGGATTACAAATATTGTTTCCTGAAAGTGCACCACCGTTCAAGTTTCATGCAAAGAATTGTTCTCATAAGGGACTGAGTTTAATCTGAGTCAGGCCTGACCAGGGGGGGGGTTAAATCTTTGTTTGCTGCACCATATTGCGCATAAGGAAAGAAGATAGTTGCACGTGGCGGGTGACCACTCTGCACTATCACTGATGAATATGTTTATCGCTGCAGGGCTCTGCATGTATGCTATGTGATGTGTTTAACCTTGAACCTTTATGCCAAAGTAAATCCAGTTATATTTTATTACCTTGGTATCCGTGTTATCCTTGCAGATATATATATATATATATATATATATATATATATATATATTGTGACAGCAGGAAGGTAAAGTCACCTGGTTGCATCCAGGGGGGTAGATATATTTCTCCCAGATTCAGGCTTTATGCCGACTTATACAACTAGGGAGTTGATGAAGCCCAGCTGAGGCTAGTGGGCTCATGAATGACTCATACCTCTAGGGAGAGTGCTGGGCGTCGTGAGGCAGGGAGTTGATGAGACCAGCTGAAGCCTGTCAGTTCGTTTAAGGCCTCTATAAAAACTCCCAGCTTCATTAGATGTTAGCTCATGCCTGGAACCAGACCTGTGTGGACTGTCTAGGGAGAGTGAACCCCTGTGCGGTGAGGCAAAGCCTGTGTGGCTATTTGTTTGGACTTTTACTAAACCAGGGACTTAGGGACTAGGACAGCACCAGGCTGATCCCAGTTGTTAGTTTAGGAAACCTGCATGTTTAGTCAGAGGTCAAACTGACCAGGATTTATTTTGTTTGTTTCTTTTTGGCTTTGCTGTGTTTTTGTCACTGTACATAGAGAAATAAACCGCACCTTTTGATTTTGAAAACCACAACCTCCGTCTGCTGGCCCTGTTTTTGTGTGGGGAGCCCAACCAGGGGGTCACACACACCCGCTACCGAGTTAACCCCCCTCACAGTTGGTGGAGAATGCGGGCAGTTTTTTTTAAGCCAGCATGGAGGAGATACTGAAACAGCTGGCTCTAGCAAATGCCAATCAACAGCAGACAAATGCAGGTTTGCAAAGGAGCCTTGCAGCCCAGCAGCAAGCTCATCAACAAGCCCAGCAGCAATCTGAGGCCCGCTTCATAGACCTGTTACAGAAGCAAGAGCAGAGACTACAACAAATGGAAGCAGTAATGCAGCAACGTCCGCAGACCAGTGAGGAAAGCCGTCCCACTAATACCGCGTCCTTTGGGGTGAGTCGTTTATTGACAAAAATGACTGGAGAGGATGATCCAGAGGTATTTTTGACCACATTTGAAAGGACTGCTGAAAGAGAAAAGTGGCCTGAGGAGCAGTGGGCTGGACTGGTGGCTCCTCTGTTAACTGGTGAATCGCAGAAGGCTTACTATGACCTAGAGCCTGACCAAGCAAAAGACTATGTGATGCTAAAAGCTGAAATATTGGCAAGGCTGGGTGTCACCCTGGCTGTCCGGGCTCAGCGTGTGCATAACTGGACTTTCCAGCTTGGAAAACCCCCCAGGTCTCAAATGTATGATCTCATTCACCTGAGCAGGAAGTGGCTACAGCCAGAGACTTTGTCCGCACCGGAGATTGTGGAACGTGTTGTGATGGATCGTTTCTTGAGAGCTCTTCCTACCGCCATTCAAAAGTGGGTAAGCCATGGAGACCCAGAAACGGCCGGTAAACTTGTGGATCGTGTAGAGAGATACTTGGCTACAGAGAACCTGACGGCCTCTTCCAGAGACTCTCGGACTTTCCACCCTAAGACCAGACCATCCCCAGGGGCGGATAAGAGGATTCCAAGGGGTGAGGGTGGAGAGAGTGAGAGGGTGGGAGCTCTACCCCAAGTTTGGCGAGAACAGCCTGGGAAATCAGCGGCTCAAGAGGCCGCAAGAAGGATCGTTTGCTACCGCTGCCGGCAAGCGGGACATATTGCAGCAAATTGCCCGGTTGTGGAGGAACCCATGCAATGTGACTTTCTGATGGACAGACGTCAGTCGCTGTGTGCGACAGTCGCATGCACTGCCATTCGGGGAACTGAGAAACATTTATGCAAAATGTGTATTAATGGTAGAAATGTTGTGGTATTACTGGATTCAGGTAGCCTTGTGACCCTGATAAAGGCTGAATTAGTTAAAACAGAGGTCTCTGGGAATAGCAAGGTAGCTGTTATTTGTGTGCATGGGGACACCCGAGAGTATCCAGTGACTACAGTGTGTTTCGAGACCCCCAAAGGTACCCTCTCTCATCCAGTGGGGTTAGTATCTCAATTACCGCATGATGCCATTGTGGGAAGGGATTTTCCGAAGTTCTGGGAACTGTGGGATGATCCTGAGCGCCCCACTGGTGCCCCTATGTACCAGGAATGTGATAGCCAGAACTCCTCTGAGAGTGGTGAGGACTCTCCAGAATTTCCCTTGTCAGTATTGGCAGGGGAGACTCAAGAAACTGGAGAGGAGCCCACCTCCTCAGACGAAAACCTACCGTCTGTGGAGTTTTCTGATCTGGAGGTTCACAGGGAAAATTTTGCCACAGAACAGTTAAAAGACCCCGCCCTAATAAAGGCACGGGAAAACGTAGTGGAAATAGATGGCGAGTTAGTGAACCCAGATAATACCTGCACTTACCCATACTTCAGCGTAGAGAAGGACCTACTGTATCGGGTGGCAAAAAGGGCAGAAGAAACCGTTGAGCAGCTGGTGGTGCCCAAACCTTACAGGAAGTTGGTGTTGGAGTTGGCCCATGGGCACATTCTTGGAGGTCATCTGGGGACAGAGAAAACCCGAGAGAGGGTATTACAGAGATTCTATTGGCCTGGGGTGATGAAGGACATAGAAAATTATTGTTCCTCCTGCCCTGTGTGTCAGAGGTCGGCCCCGATGCCACATTTCCGTAGCCCGCTGGTCCCTCTACCCATCATTGAGGTCCCGTTTGAGAGAATCGCAATGGATTTGGTAGGTCCTATAATCAAGTCCGCTAGGGGGCACCAGTACATATTGGTTATAATGGACTATGCCACCCGTTATCCAGAAGCGATCCCTCTCAGAAATACCTCGGCCAAAACCATAGCCAAAGAGCTATCTCTTGTTTTTAGCCGGGTGGGTATTTGTAAAGAACTGCTTACGGACCAAGGTACACCCTTTATGTCCCGGGTTATGAAAGAGCTGTGTAAATTGTTCAAAGTGACGCAATTGCGTACATCTGTGTATCACCCCCAAACCGATGGGCTGGTTGAAAGATTCAACAAAACCCTAAAACAAATGTTGAAGAAAGTGGTGGATAGAGATGGAAAGGATTGGGACTGTCTACTTCCTTATTTGATGTTTGCTATTAGGGAGGTGCCCCAATCCTCTACGGGATTCTCCCCCTTTGAGTTACTGTATGGGAGACACCCAAGAGGGCTGTTGGATATTGCCAAGGAAACTTGGGAAAGTGAGAGTTCTCCCCACAGGAGTGTGATTGAGCATGTCGCCCTGATGCAAGATCGAATTGCACAGGTAATGCCCATCGTGAAGGAACATTTGGCCCAAGCGCAGTTGGCACAGCAGAGAGTGTACAACCGTGGAGCAAAGACCCGTACCTTTTCCCCGGGGGATAGGATATTGGTACTTGTCCCTACGGTTGAAAGTAAATTCCTTGCCAAATGGCAAGGCCCCTACGAGATAATGGAAAAAGTGAGCGAAGTGAATTACAAGGTCAGACAACCAGGAAGGCGAAAGCCCGAACAGATATATCACGTTAATCTGTTGAAAGCCTGGAGGGATAGAGAGTCCCTAGTCGCAGAAACTTGGTCACCAGCTCAAACTGGTTGCGTGATTCCGAAGGTTGGAATAGCAGCCACCTTGTCACAACCCCAACAACAGGAGGTTAAGGAGTTTGTGCTTCGCAACAAGGAGGTGTTCTCTGAGCTGCCGGGACAAACATCTGGGGTAGAGCATGATATTATTACCCCGCCCGGTGAAAGGGTGAAGTTAAAACCCTATCGGATCCCAGAGGCCCGACGGGAGGCAATACGGGAGGAAGTACAGAAAATGCTGAACTTAGGGGTGATAGAGGAGTCCCAAAGTGATTGGTCTAGTCCCATTGTGTTGGTGCCTAAACCGGATGGGAGCTGGCGATTTTGTAATGATTTTCGTCAGTTGAACAAAGTTACAAAATTTGACACCTACCCCATGCCACGTATAGATGAGTTGATCGACCGGCTGGGAACAGCCCGATACATGACGACTCTTGACCTCACAAAAGGGTATTGGCAAATTCCCCTGGCCAAGTCGGCCAAAGAGAAAACCGCATTTGTAACCCCAGACGGGGCGTTCCAATATAAGAGAATGCCGTTCGGGTTACAGAATGCGCCGGCCACATTCCAGCGGAAAATGGACCAGATGCTGAGGCCCCATCGGAAGTATGCTGCGGCTTACCTGGATGACGTAATTGTCCATAGCACAGATTGGGCCTCACATCTGCCAAAAGTGCAAGCAGTCCTGGACTCTGTTCGGGAAGCGGGGTTTACGGCTAACCCCAAGAAGTGTACCATTGGGCAGGAGGAGGCCAAATATCTTGGGTACACCATTGGCAGGGGAGTAATAAAACCCCAACTCAACAAAGTCGAGGCCATCCAGAGTTGGCCACGTCCCAACAGCAAGAAGCAGGTACGAGCCTTTCTGGGAATCGCGGGTTATTATCGGCGCTTCATTCCCCACTTTGCTTCTAAGGCTGTGCCCCTAACCAACCTGACGAAAGGGAAAGGGTCGGTCATGATTAAATGGACCCCCGAGGCTGAGGCAGCATTCCAATTCTTGAAACAAGCCTTATGTAGCCAGCCAGTGTTGTACTCACCCGACTTCTCTAAAGACTTTGTCGTACAAAGTGATGCGTCAGATGTGGGGTTAGGAGCAGTATTGTCCCAGGTCTGGAACGGGGAAGAGCACCCAGTCATTTACCTCAGCAGGAAGTTGAAGTCCCATGAGGTAAATTACGCCACGGTTGAAAAGGAGTGTTTAGCGGTGAAGTGGGCTCTAGATTCCCTTCGGTACTACCTGCTAGGTAGGCACTTTGACATGGTTACGGATCACGCTCCGTTAAAGTGGATGGCTCAAAACAAGGAAACAAATAGAAGAGTGAATAGGTGGTTCCTGGCCCTCCAGGAATTCAACTTCACAGTAAAGCATCGCCCTGGCGTTCAAATGGGGAATGTGGATGCTTTGTCTCGAGTACATGAATGCCTGATTGCTGGTGTTCCAACCCCGAGGTTAAAACAAGAGGGGGGGGTATGTGACAGCAGGAAGGTAAAGTCACCTGGTTGCATCCAGGGGGGTAGATATATTTCTCCCAGATTCAGGCTTTATGCCGACTTATACAACTAGGGAGTTGATGAAGCCCAGCTGAGGCTAGTGGGCTCATGAATGACTCATACCTCTAGGGAGAGTGCTGGGCGTCGTGAGGCAGGGAGTTGATGAGACCAGCTGAAGCCTGTCAGTTCGTTTAAGGCCTCTATAAAAACTCCCAGCTTCATTAGATGTTAGCTCATGCCTGGAACCAGACCTGTGTGGACTGTCTAGGGAGAGTGAACCCCTGTGCGGTGAGGCAAAGCCTGTGTGGCTATTTGTTTGGACTTTTACTAAACCAGGGACTTAGGGACTAGGACAGCACCAGGCTGATCCCAGTTGTTAGTTTAGGAAACCTGCATGTTTAGTCAGAGGTCAAACTGACCAGGATTTATTTTGTTTGTTTCTTTTTGGCTTTGCTGTGTTTTTGTCACTGTACATAGAGAAATAAACCGCACCTTTTGATTTTGAAAACCACAACCTCCGTCTGCTGGCCCTGTTTTTGTGTGGGGAGCCCAACCAGGGGGTCACACACACCCGCTACCGAGTTAACCCCCCTCACAATATATATATATATATTTATTTATTTATTATATTTTTCTAAATTGGATCTCCATTGAATCTATCAAGAATAATTATTTAAAACTTACTGCACATGCTTTTGTATACAATCAAACTACCTTTCATCGTACAGGACAAAAGCTGATCATCCAGAGGAGACATAGTTGAAGCACCAAGGACAAAACAGGCCCAAATAGTAAAACTGTCATTAAACACAATATAGCAAATTAGGGGATCAATATAAACACCAAACATTCCACCATATATAATCAGGGGGATCTTATAATATTAGGATGGATGGGCCTATCAGTACAGTGCAATGAATATAAATATAGAAAGCATAAACTAGTAATCTAATATTGAGGTGACTGAGAGTAAAAAACAAACAAAAAACAGCTAATTCCAAATATACTGCTGTGGACTTAATATAGGAGTCCACCAAACCTATTTCTACCCCATAGAACTACTGGGACCCATCTTGTCCAATAACCCCCCAGAATATCTCCAACTAAATCAATAAGATCCCTCATAGTCTTATTTACAATCCATCTTCCACCAGTCCTAGTTTTGGCTGCACAAGGCACCTTAAAAGTTATGGAAGCAGAGAATGCCCCTCAAAATGCCTCCAAACCTGTGGGCTCAATTAAATAGTGTAGACTGCATGCACCCCTTGTTACCAATCCCAGTATAGGGGGAAACTATTTACTCAATTACCTCATATACAGGAGTAAGCTGGCACTTGCTCCATGTAGTCCTGCATGTTCTGGCTTGCCGTGCATGTGCAACATCCTAACGCTACGCGGATTGATGACGTTGTTCCGGTTTTTGACAACATCACTTTTGGAAACGCCACCGGCACAAAAGCCACATACCAAACCAGCCTGATCATTGGCCAACCCTCACACCCAAGAAACAAAAAAGCTTTCTGTGCCGGGTGTACCTATAAAAGTAGTCTCCCATACAGACCAATTATTCCCCCTTAAAGCACATGAAAGGACATTTGTTTACAATTGCATAATATAAACTTAAAATTATAACAATACAATGGACCCGTTAATTATTGAACGATCCTCAATAGGCAAAATAATTTATTTGCAATAAGCTATTGTCCAAATTCTAACCTATTTAGAGAAAAACTGTTTTGAAACTGAGACATATCTACTACAAATGATATATAAGAGAGTTCACATTCCTTGGCTACTATTAATGACATTTATTTTCCCCCTAGTTAGCCCATTTTCCCAGAACTGAAGCCTTCTAAAAAGGGTTTCTTTCTCATTTATTCAAACCTGGGGGTATAGTTGCTCCAAGATGATTAACCCAGTTGAATTCATGCTGGATCAGGGTCTTCTTCCAATCGCCGCCTCTAATGGGGATATGTACCCTATCAAGACTTTAGCCATCTTGTAAATATGGATCTTGACAACGTGTCTCCCAAAAGTTCTTCCACAATTCCTCACTGGTCTTCCCTACAGAAAATGAGCCACAGTCACATTGGAGTAGATAACTACTCCTTTAGTGTTGTAGTTTACAAAGTGTTTCGGTTGGAACTACTCTCTATTGGGGAGTAAACATTCCTTCCTGGCAGTGGGCACATTTTCCACATGGAAAAGTTACTATATCTTTTCTATTCTTCCCTTTCTATTCACTGTGGTCCTATTGGTCTTTTATTGAGTTAGCTATTTTATGCAATAGTAGAGACTTTGAATGAAATGCCTTTTTAGGGCTGACTTAGTATACCTTCTATCCTAAAGTCTCCTAGTAAGTTCACCCACTTATTATCCAGTTATTACACATTCCCTCTCCTCTTTGTTATTGTTATAGAATATCTTGCACAGGTCATTAGACAAACCTCTTCTATCTCGGATATAAAAACCCTTTTGGCCCACCACAAACCATCACTTTATGGCAATTTGCTTTTTTATGTCCAACAGCTGCATATTTCCATTCAATCCTACCTGAATTCCAGAGAATTTTAGCCCTTAGTAATTTTAAATTTAATATGGCTAAAACTGAGGCTTTGTATATCCCCCCCCCCCCCCCCCAGGCATCTCTTCCCCAGCATGTTGCTAATTATACATTTCAATGGAAGCCCTGGGGAATTTATTATCTTGGGACCATTATCTCATCAAATCTAGCAGATCTTTATTCACTCAACTACTGCCCCCTCCTATCTAAAATTCAAATGAAATTGGATCAATGGAACTCTCCTCAACTCCCCTGATTTGGTAGTATACACTTAAAATGGGCACACTCCCAAAACTTTTGTACTTATTCCAAACTATACCCATTTGATTTACATCTACCTTTTCTTGTATTTTACGCTCTCTTTTAATTAGTTTTATCTGGAATCGTAGGTTTTCACACTTATGTATGCAATCTTTATGTCATTTTAAATTTGCTGGTGGCTGGCCTCCCAGATTTTGCACTTTATCACTCCTCGGCCCTAATCTACCATATATTGAAATTCTTTCCCATGACCGTTTTATAGAGCCTTAACAATGGTGGAGCAAGACTTGTCCTCTCTAGACCTCAGAGCTCTGCCCTGGGGTCTAAAAACTAACCTTCACTTACTAACTGAAGCCTCTCCCTTGACCATTGCCACACTTACCTTACTTGGCTTACCTTCCACCACTTAACCACATTCACTAAATGATCACTCACCTCTGCCTCCATCCATTGTTTCCTAACAGAAGTTAAGAGACTGTGCTTCTTTCTCAGAGGTCCATAGGCATGCATTCTCTACTACATATAAACTTTTCCAATCTTCTACCAGTACCTCTATCAGTACCTCTCACTCTAACTTTATGAAGATGTGGACAAAGTTATGTGTAGGACATTTTTTCAAAGTACTCACCAGATGGTATAGAGATGCAGTCTCTGAAGAGCTTTCCTTTGGAGCCTACAGGGTGATGGAGATCTGGACTTGAGAAAGGCATGTACCTTCACATTTGGTGGGAATGCAGAAAGATTTAACTTTTCTGGACAATTGTATTTTATGTTAATAACAAAATGTATGGTGAATCCATCTCCCTTTCTACTGAAAGTGTCTTGTTATCCATTATCCCAGAGTCACTGTTTACTGTGACATTTGCTCTCAGCAGCCAGACAAGTTATACCTCTGTTTTGGAAGACCCACATTACACTCCCCACTTATACTGTTTTGGATGTTTACACTTCATGACATCATGAGATGTCATGAATGGTTGGCAATGGATTCCAATTCATTTGAAAAGTTTAGGACTTTGTGGTTAATCTGGGTCCATTTTGCTTCTTCAGACACATTTAAAACTCCACTCCTCTTAACCCCTCCCCAGCTATTAATACATTAGCCCCTTCAGTTGATAAATGAACGATCCCTTTTCATGATTATACAGGAAAATCATAGATTTTTTTCCCTTCCTTTTCAACCCTTCCCTTAGTTTTTGTATCCATGTCCCTTAACAACATATTTTTGCTTACAGGTGCCTTCAGGTCTACAAACTTCTCTTCTTTCCCTATCTATTTTCTTTCATGGCCTAGAGACCTCATTTGTCATTCCCCCCCTTTTCTTTCTATTCATATTCACTTTTTCTCCTCCCAAGTCCTAAGCCCAATATCAAGATTTTGAGTACATTCTCCAGGTGGACCGTACTTTGGTATGATACAGTTTGTAATATTTCTCCTTGTTTCCATTGACTTTCATAACCATGAAAGTTGTTATCTTTTGCAATAATGGTTTACCTGTGGAACATTTGTAGGGATATATAAACATTCATATTTCTTAAATGTTATTCAGGCAATTCTTTGATACGGCACATAATTAATTCTGCAAATTAATAAAAATTATATTTGCCTATAACAATATATTTTGTTTTTAGGTTTCAATTAGTAGTTTTAGAAGGCCTGATAAATAATACAGAGAGTTGATTTACATTTACTAGTAAAATACAGTATACATTTCTACTGGTCTATTTAACTTATCTGACTCTTTAAACTTTCTACTTCTATCAACTGTCCCTTTCTGTGTGTACAATCTCCTTGGACCGATGATGAATAGAACTAGTGTAGAAAAGTTTTCCTAATAAAACCAAAGCACAACTTTTTTTGACAACCCCAATCATTTACAACACAACAAATGAACCTGTGCAGAAACTGAAATAACTAGGATAAAGCGTGTTATCTTCTGTGTCATTTAAATATTGGCTTGTAGAAAATTTCACCCTGCTGAAAAGGTTAGCCATTTATCTCTTAGAGTTCTTTGTATTTTTCCTCTGGCACAGACCCTACCTGGAGAAAGAACACACTATAATACAATACATTTGGGTTTCTGTAATACATACATGATTCCTTTCAGAATATGCTCAAAAAGTAAAAAAAAATCATGATCAAAAATTAAATTAACCAGTTTCAGTAAGGCTATTTTCATTCCTCAAAAATTAATTTGTTTATTGTTTAACAAAACATTGATAATGGAAGTATCCATTCTAAACAAAAGTTTTTTGTAAGAAAAACATTTTGTTTAAGATTTTCTGCCCTGGTCTTTTAAAAATCTTAAAGATATCAGAATTTGGTATACATATCCTCCAAATCAGGATATTACTTGGGAAGGAAAGATGTTTGGACAACACTTATCAGACAATTTTCTTATATTATCTTAGAAAAGGACATTTGCATAACTGGCATTTCTTTATTTAATAGCCAACCTAACAGTAATATAACAGGATTTACAAACTGCTCAGTGGTAGAAAAAGAAAGGAACCCTTATTAAACCTCACAAGTGGCCAGCTCACAAAAGGAATGACTTCAAGAAAGTTCAACTTGGTTATACATATTCTGTTTGGCAGAAAATTATTGGTTTGTGTCAGCTTTGGGCACAATCACAGTTTGTGCCTTTTGCCAACGTTACAGTAACCATAGAGACATACAGTATGCATAACAGAGAAACATGTTATCCCCAAAAGTCTTTTAGGTGGCAGAGCTAAATGTAAACTAATCAAGGTGAAAACTAAACCTTGAGGTACATACAAGGAACATAGTCTACCGTCTTAGCTGTGCATTTTTTTCATCCAGACATTTCTTTACTGTACCAATCCACCCAAACCCTTTTGTTTGTAATGTTGAAACCCAGAAAAACCCACTTTACTGCCATACTTAACATTAGTAATGAGGTTTGGGTTTACTGCTACTATGGATTGATGGTACAGTAAATCCCCAGGATTCACAAGGTTCACAACTTAAATTATATGTAAATATTCACCTTGTAAAACAACCCATTCAGTTTAAAATAGAAATGCAAAGAAAAAACATTATTAATACCCCATTTCCCATTTTTTATAAGTAATTACATAACCTCTATACAATACAAACAATTATTTTGCCCATGAAACTTTAAATGAGGCATGCTATATAGCTGGGTTATGCATTATCAATATATTCAAGTTGTTAATACAGCAGTTGGTTCTTCTATCTGACAAGCATCAACATAAAGTATACAAGTCTTAAAATAATTGTTCCATAGAATTTAAAAAAAACACATCCAATAAAAAAGGGGGATGCATCCTAAAAATCTGTGCATTTTGTGAATATTATCTTCACTTCCTCAGAAGTAAATGCCTTTCACATACTGTCTGTAAACTACAAATTGGCAAAAATATTTTTATATACTTTTTAATACTCCTCTATAATAAAGGGGGACGTCAATGCTATTTCAATTGTTATCATAGGTTATTAAAATAGTACTTAGAATGCAGCTTGATAATTGGTATAAAAACATTGGTGTACCACCTCTAAATAACATACGCTACAGGTTGTCTGACCTGGAAGCTGTGGAAGGGGCCCACGACACCCAAACAAGACAACCGGATGCAGTACATGGCAATCTATGGATAAGGATTAAAAAAACAAGATCCTATTAAAGACAAACACATAGCCCTGTCAAAAATAAAAAGATAGGTATAATACAATATATACCTTATATTATCTGTTTGGAATGCTCTACCACCAAGTATAGAAAGAAAGCACGTGCCTAAATATATCCTCTTTAAAGAAATGTGCAAAGGCAGCTAGATTAAGGTATCCCATAATATCATAAATAACTAGAAAACAAAAGTGAAAAAGAAAAGAAAAGAAAAGGAAAAGGGAAAAATTAATAAGTTGAGTGATGTTAAGCTCAAAACATGATACAATGTGGGGATAACAAACAGCTAATCACCATATGCTTCCACAGATAAATGAGAATATGTTAAGGTACTTGCTCTCTTTCTATGCTTGGTGGTAGTGCATTGCACACAGCTAATATATATCAGCCTGGTCCCAATAATTATGGGCACACATGCTGTTGGAGGGGGTGGCTCTTGTTTCCCCTGTAGGATAAATTAATGGGGCAGATGGAAGCAGTTTCCTCTTTCATTTGGGACTGCAACTTTCAATATGTGGACTTCTCATTCATCTGTGGAAGCACATAGTGATTATCCCCATATTTTATCACTTTTTGAGCTTAACATCACTCAATTTTTTTTTCTCTTTTTTTCTTTCCTTTCCCTTTTCACTTTGGTTTCCTAGTTATTTATGACAATAAAGAATACCTTAGTCTAGCTATATTTCATGAACATTTATTTAAAGGGTATATACTGTATTTAGGCACTTGCTTTCTTTCTTTGCTTGGTGGTAGTGCATTCCACACAGCTAATATATATTTTATTATACTCCGCTTTTTCTGTTTGACAGGGCTATGTACTCGTCTTTGATAGAATCTTGGTCTTTCAATCCTTATTCATACATTGCCTTGTTCTGCATCTAGTTGTCTTGTTGGACTGTCATGGGCCTTTTCCACAGTTTCCGGGTCAGACACCCTGCGGTGGTTATTATTTGGAGGTGTTACACCAATGTTTGCATACCAAATTTAAAGCTGGGTTGTAAGTACTATTTTATTAAACAGCAATAACAGTTGAAATAGCATTGATCCCCCCTTTATTATAGGGTAGTATTATAATATAATGTATAATAAAACATTTTTTTGCCATTTTGTAGCTTACAGACAATGTGGAAGGCATCTACTCCTGGGGAAGTGAAGATAATATTCACAAAACGCTTTAGGATGTTTTAGGATGTATTCCCCCTTTTTTATTGAATGCGTTCTTTAAAATATTCTATGGATTGATTATTTTAACAATTGTATACTTTATGTTGATGCTTGTCAGATATAAGATCCTACTTGTTATTTTTTGTTTCAATATTTTTATTGATATTTCAAAGAAATCACAACATATAGGAGAAAAAAAAAACACAAAAGGGAATATAAATGGACATGATAATGGAAATACAAGCCATGGGTTTCCAAGAAACACAGAAACTAAAGTATACATCAGGCAGGGTGGCGATACATACAAGCAAAACATTCAATGGTTATCCATTCCTTCAAATGTCTCTTATTACTCAGCTAATCAGATGCAAAGGCTATGCACTACATCATAGGTTGTTCCCTATTTCTGGTGGATGATCTGAAAACTTTTTGGATAAAAGTTCTTAAAGAATATGTAACACCCAACATTTCTTATTCCTGAAATCTGCCTGTTGTGCCATGTACTTAAAAAAAGTATCCTGTTCTTTGTATTGTATCCTTTGTGTGAAATCCCCAGTGTTCCTGCCAGTACCTCTGCTTTTCTGAACATACTAGGCATGGCAGCACAGTGTGGTCAATTTTCTGGCTGTGCTGGGACTCAACTTGTTCTCTTCCAATGATGAGCCTTCTCCTGATATGACCCCTTCCACCCCTGCACAGCCATTCGCTGGTAATATCAGTGTGTTGTTGCTTCTCCCCCTGAGCTCCTTATCAGATGAGAACAGAGGGTATAGGATTAATCAACAAATAATAGCTCCAACTTGTTATTTGTTATTTTTAACCCTTTGATGTATGCATTACAATGTCATGTGTTGTTGAATAAATCAATAATGCATAACTCAGCTGTATGTCATGTCTCCATCCATATTCAACATATACAATGAAAACAATTATTTTGCCTGTGACACTTTAAATGAGGCATGACATACAGCTGAGTTATGCATTATTGATTTATTCAACAACACATGACGTTGTAATGCATACATCAAAGGGTTAAAAATAACAAATAACAAGTTGGAGCTGTCTGTGAATCTTGGAAGAACTATATACAGCAGCCTGTATATAGCAATGTATCTTGCTCCGTAAGACTCCTTGGTGCCTCACCCTTCTTTTCTTTTACAAACTTTTTATTGAAGATAAAAGTAAAAATATACAAATATGGGAAGGCATAGATCGTATATCTCAAAGCATCAATAAATCTAAAGAACAACAGACATAAATCTAGAAATTAAAAACAAAAAAAAGGAATAATTTATTAGACGAGAAAAGAAAAAAAAAAAAAGACAATTTCAAGCATACCTTATAGAGATTCAGAAAATAAGGATCCCTATGGATCATAATTCATAACGGGCAGACCAGAGACACCTGTAAATATTCGCTACCAGGAGATTATGTCATATATAGTTTATGTCAGGTCAGGGTTCTAGAATATTCTTGTGGGTCTTCCAGGGTTCCCACCTTCGGTCAAACAGGATCATTCTATCCTGTAAGGTGTATAAAATCCTCTCCATCAGCATTATATTATTTATTCTGGATAGAACCGAGGGGATAGAGACCGCAGGGGACTTCCAGTGCAGAGCTATGCTCCAGAGAGTGGAGACGCAAATTGTGTGTATCAGGCATTCTCGGTTACGGGGAATCCCCGGGATCGGTGCCTCTAGGAGACCCATCGAGACCGTGAGTTGTAGAGGGGTTTCCGCAATAGCCGAGGCCAAAGCGGAAATCCCCTCCCAAACAGGGATGAGCTTTTCACAGTCCCAGAATATATGCTTCAAGGTGCCTATAACATTGCATCCCCTGAAGCACAGACCCGAGGTGCCAGGAAACATAATCTGAAGCCTGGATGGAGTATAATACCACCTTGTTAGGACCTTGTAGGCGGTTTCCCTCACAGTTAGGGATTTTGTGGCCTTGCGCAAGTTATCCAGCATGTTATCCCAATCCTCAGGAGAGAATTGTTCCCCACAGTCAGTCTCCCATTTAGCTTTATATGGAGGCTCTCCAGAGAGGGTCGAGGCCACCGCATCACTATATAGCCATGAGATAAGTCCTTTGCCCCTGGGAGAGTCACGGCAGATCCGTTCGAAGACCGAAAGGGGGTGGGACGGTGTGAGTGCAAAATGTGAGCTAAAAAAGTGCTTGATTTGTAGATACCTATAGTACTCTCTAGGTGGGGCCTGTTTACGGGTCCGAAGTAGGTCAAAGGAGGCAAAGGCACCATCCATTTGGAGGTCTCGAAGTGAGACCAAAGAGTTAGTCAACCACCATCAGAAGTTTTGGGGTCGTGCCCATGCCGGGGTAAATAAGGGCTCACCTAAAAAGGAAGAACCCGGGGGAGCGGAGGTAACAAGGTCCAATTTGGTTTTATATCGGCCCCAAAGAATAAGGGTGTGGCTTACTAAGGAATTAAGGGTAGATAGTTTGTGTGCCAGGTTAGTAGGGGACCAAAGAATGGAATGGATCCCATAGGGTTTGATGGATAGAGATTCAAACAAAACCCAGGGAACTTTTGAGTTAGGGATACTCCATTGTGCCATTTGAGAAAACCGGGCAGCTAAATAATATAACCAGAGGTGTGGCATACCCAGGCCCCCAGTCCTCTGGGATCTATACAGCACCAACCTGGAGCATCTGGGTCTCTTATTCTGCCAAATAAAGTTATTAATCTCTCTTTGTAGGTTGTCTATGTAGGATTTGGGGATCATTATAGGGAGGGCTCTGAAGAGATACAAAAGTTTTGGAAGCAGGGTCATTTTAATAGCTGTGACTCTCCCAAGAAACGAAATACGATAGGAGCTCCACATTTTTAATAGGTTACGCAGTTGGGAGACACATGCCGGATAGTTTGCTTGAAAAATCGTAGACCAGTTTTGTGGGATATAGATGCCAAGGTATGGGATCTTGTCCGAAGACCATTGGAAGGGGAAGGATTGTTTAAGCCCTTCACACTGAGCAGGGGGTAAATTGAGGGGGAGAGCGGTAGATTTAGCCATATTGAGCGTAAGTCCAGAAATAGAGGCAAAAGTCGACAACAGGGAGAGTAAGTTAGGTAAGGAGGTGTGGGGTTGGGACAAAAAAAGCATGACATCGTCCGCATACATGCAGAGTTTAAAGGGGGTCGATCCAAGCGAGTAGCCAGATATGTCTGGATGATGTCTAATAGCTGTAGCTAGGGGTTCCATGGCCAGGGCAAATAATAAGGGTGATAGAGGACAGCCCTGACGGGTGCCCCTGCCCAGTGTGAAAAACCCAGAGTTGCACCCGGGTAGTCTGATGCGTGTGCTAGGGTTGTGGTATAGAGCCTGTACCCCTCTGAGAAAATCATCTTTGAAGCCCATGCGCTGTAGCACAGTGAAAAGATAAGGCCAGAGGAGGCTATCAAAAGCTTTGTTGATATCTAAGCTCAGCAGGAGGGCTTGTTTGTGATGGAGAGTAGCATCTTGGAGTATGTTCATGGTGAGCCGGATGTTATCAGTAATAAACCTGTTAGCGATGAAACCAGATTGGTCTGGAGAGGTCAGAGATTCAATAATACTGGCCAGTATGTCAGCTAGTATACGACTAAAAATTTTCAGATCGTTTTTAATGACCGATATAGGTCTATAATTTTGTGGGAGCGTATGGTCCTTCATTGGTTTGGAAGCAGGGACATGTTAGCCAACGTCATTTCATCTGGAAACTGTTCCCCAGTAACGATCCTATTGAACATCGTAGTTAACCTTGGGACCAGAATAGAGGCATAATGTTTATAATAACTGGATGTAAAGCCATCAGGACCCGGGGCTACCGAGCGTTTCAGGGATTTAATCACACCTAACACCTCCTCTTCTGTGAAAGGAGCATTAAGGGAGTCTAATTGTGCGGACGATAGAGAAGGCATGGGGAGAGCATCTAGCCAGTCATTGGTTTCATTGGTGTGGAAAGGAGGCGGGTTTGAGAGAAGATTAGAGTAAAATTGTTCAAATATATGTAAGACCTCTTTAGTAGGGATGAGCTTCGTGTTCGAGTCAAACATACGTTCGACTCGAACATCGGCTGTTCGATCGTTCGACGAAGATCGAACGATTTGGGCCGTTCGCGCCAAATTCGAGTGACGCGAACGGCCCACAATGCACTACGCCATCGCAGTGTCATCCAGGCGCTGTGATTGGCCAAGCATGCACTGTGACCCCGCATGCTTGGCCAATCACAGCGCCGGCAGCGAGGAGAGCAATGATTGGCCACAGGCAGGATGCCTGTGGCCAATTATTGCTGAGGGTGTTTAGTACACGCCCCACACTAAAAAAGGCCGCCAGCACGGCGGCCTAGTGTAGTGTGTTCCGGAGCAGGGAGAGAGAAGCATAGGCAGGGACAGTGACATTTTTTTTTTCTTGCTTAACCTGTATTCCTTTAGTTTAGGGAAAGAGAAGGATAGGTAGGGAGAGTGTCAGTGTGTTTTACTGTGCGAATCCTTGTTTCTAGGGACAGGGAAGGACAGTGAGGGAATTCTCCTTGTGCTATAGTGTGCTTTAAAAAAACATTTTTTCTAGGGACAGAAAACTATAGGTAGGGAGAGTGTCAGTGTGTTTTACTGTGCGAATCCTTGTTTCTAGGGACAGGGAAGGACAGTGAGGGAAATTCTCCTTGTGCTATAGTGTGCTTTAAAAAAACATTTTTTTCTAGGGACAGAAAACTATAGGTAGGGAGAGTGTCAGTGTGTTTTACTGTGCGAATCCTTGTTTCTAGGGACAGGGAAGGACAGTGAGGGAAATTCTCCTTGTGCTATAGTGTGCTTTAAAAAAACATTTTTTCTAGGGACAGAAAACTATAGGTAGGGAGAGTGTCAGTGTGTTTTACTGTGCGAATCCTTGTTTCTAGGGACAGGGAAGGACAGTGAGGGAAATTCTCCTTGTGCTATAGTGTGCTTTAAAAAAACATTTTTTCTAGGGACAGAAAACTATAGGTAGGAAGAGTGTCAGTTTCTTTCACTGTGATAATCCTTGTTTCTAGGGACAGGGAAGGAAAGTGAGGGAAATTCTCCTTGTGCTATAGTGTGCTTTAAAAAAAACATTTTTTCTAGGGACAGAAAACTATAGGTAGGAAGAGTGTCAGTTTCTTTCACTGTGATAATCCTTGTTTCTAGGGACAGGGAAGGAAAGTGAGGGAAATTCTCCTTGTGCTATAGTGTGCTTTAAAAAAACATTTTTTCTAGGGACAGAAAACTATAGGTAGGAAGAGTGTCAGTTTCTTTCACTGTGATAATCCTTGTTTCTAGGGACAGGGAAGGACAGTGAGGGAAATTCTCCTTGTGCTATAGTGTGCTTTAAAAAAACATTTTTTCTAGGGACAGAAAACTATAGGTAGGAAGAGTGTCAGTTTCTTTCACTGTGATAATCCTTGTTTCTAGGGACAGGGAAGGAAAGTGAGGGAAATTCTCCTTGTGCTATAGTGTGCTTTAAAAAAACATTTTTTCTAGGGACAGAAAACTATAGGTAGGAAGAGTGTCAGTTTCTTTCACTGTGATAATCCTTGTTTCTAGGGACAGGGAAGGAAAGTGAGGGAAATTCTCCTTGTGCTATAGTGTGCTTTAAAAAAACATTTTTTCTAGGGACAGAAAACTATAGGTAGGAAGAGTGTCAGTTTCTTTCACTGTGATAATCCTTGTTTCTAGGGACAGGGAAGGAAAGTGAGGGAAATTCTCCTTGTGCTATAGTGTGCTTTAAAAAAACATTTTTTCTAGGGACAGAAAACTATAGGTAGGAAGAGTGTCAGTTTCTTTCACTGTGATAATCCTTGTTTCTAGGGACAGGGAAGGACAGTGAGGGAAATTCTCCTTGTGCTATAGTGTGCTTTAAAAAAACATTTTTTCTAGGGACAGAAAACTATAGGTAGGAAGAGTGTCAGTTTCTTTCACTGTGATAATCCTTGTTTCTAGGGACAGGGAAGGAAAGTGAGGGAAATTCTCCTTGTGCTATAGTGTGCTTTAAAAAAACATTTTTTCTAGGGACAGAAAAATATAGGTAGGAAGAGTGTCAGTTTCTTTCACTGTGATAATCCTTGTTTCTAGGGACAGGGAAGGAAAGTGAGGGAAATTCTCCTTGTGCTATAGTGTGCTTTAAAAAAACATTTTTTCTAGGGACAGAAAACTATAGGTAGGAAGAGTGTCAGTTTCTTTCACTGTGATAATCCTTGTTTCTAGGGACAGGGAAGGAAAGTGAGGGAAATTCTCCTTGTGCTATAGTGTGCTTTAAAAAAACATTTTTTCTAGGGACAGAAAACTATAGGTAGGAAGAGTGTCAGTTTCTTTCACTGTGATAATCCTTGTTTCTAGGGACAGGGAAGGACAGTGAGGGAAATTCTCCTTGTGCTATAGTGTGCTTTAAAAAAACATTTTTTCTAGGGACAGAAAACTATAGGTAGGAAGAGTGTCAGTTTCTTTCACTGTGATAATCCTTGTTTCTAGGGACAGTGAAGGAAAGTGAGGGAAATTCTCCTTGTGCTATAGTGTGCTTTAAAAAAACATTTTTTCTAGGGACAGAAAACTATAGGTAGGAAGAGTGTCAGTTTCTTTCACTGTGATAATCCTTGTTTCTAGGGACAGGGAAGGACAGTGAGGGAAATTCTCCTTGTGCTATAGTGTGCTTTAAAAAAACATTTTTTCTAGGGACAGAAAACTATAGGTAGGAAGAGTGTCAGTTTCTTTCACTGTGATAATCCTTGTTTATAGGGACAGGGAAGGACAGTGAGGGAAATTCTCCTTGTGCTATAGTGTGCTAAAGCATTCCTCATCAACCATCTTTGAAATCCTTGTTTTTTGGACAGTCAGGGAAATTGTCGTTGTGCTATTCTGTGCAAAAGCAATCATCCTCAACCATATTTAGAAATCCTTAAGTAAAGGGACAGAGAAGGACACCTGAAGGTAGCCCTTATTGCTTTTTTCCCATCTCCCTGCAGGCCATCTATTAGAATGTCTGGAAGGCAAACAAGGAGAGGCAGACAGTCAGGAGGCAATAAAAGAGGGCAAGCAGGCTCTGTGTCTGGGGGCAACAGTGCTGGTCGTGGACGCGGTGCATTGTCATCAGCACATGGCCATGGGACACGCTTGTCCTTCTTTTCAGCAGCTGGACATGTTGAGCCACATCATGCCGAAGACTTGGTAGAGTGGATGACCAAGCCCTCCTCCTCCTCCTCATCCTCTCTCACCCAGGCTCAGGGTACTGGCAAAGCAGCTGCCAAAGCGTCCTCTTCCCTGGTATCAATGTCAGACTCATCATCAGTCACTCCTTCCCTAGACCCACCATGTCCTCCTCCTGAGGAGTCCCCCGAACTGTTTGAGCACAGTGTTGGGTACATGCTCCAGGAGGATGCCCAGCGTTTCGAAGGGTCTGATGATGAAACCCAGCTAGAGGAAGGCAGTAGCGTGAGAGCAGACAGAGGGGATGCTCAAGAAGGACACCAATCTGGCAGTCATGTTCCAGCAGCTGCAGCATACTGCCAGATTGGCTCCAGTGATGAGGAGGGAGGGGATGATGAGGTCACTGACTCCACGTGGGTGCCTAATAGGAGAGAGGAGGAGGAGGAGGATGAGGAGGAGGCACATCTCCAACGAGGCAGGATGCCCTTTGGTGGCCAGCGTAAGGGCAGTACACCGACGGAATCACACCGCAGAGCTCCGCCTGTGCAGGGCGCTGCCTCTGCCCGTCATTCAAAAAGTTCTTTGGTGTGGGCCTTTTTTGAGGCTAGTGCATCAGATCGCACAGCTGCTGTTTGCAACATATGTCTCAAGCGTATATCGCGTGGCCAAAACATCAGCCGCTTGGGTACCACATGCCTGACCAGACATATGTTGACCTGCCATGCAGCTCGTTGGCAAGCCTACCTCAAAGACCCACACCAAAGAACAAAGCGGACCTCTCCTTGCACCGCATCAGCTGGGATCTCCAACCCCACTATAACTTCAGTCCTCTCTGAAACATGCACTGAGAGGAATGAAGGTGTAGAATTAGGTGTGTCACAGCCAAGTACTTGCGGCCACTCTGCTAGCAGTACACCGACGTCCGATTCTAGCAGGCAAATTTCCCTGCCCCAGCTGCTGGACCATCGAAAGAAGTTCGCTCCCAGCCATCCACATGCCCAGCGGTTGAATGCTAGCTTGGCTAAATTGCTAGCGCTTCAACTGCTGCCTTTTCAGTTGGTAGACTCGGCCCCCTTCCGTGAGTTTGTGCAATGTGCGGTTCCTCAGTGGCAGGTTCCCAAACGCCACTTTTTCTCACGGAAGGCTATTCCGGCTCTCTACCGGCATGTGGAAGGCAATGTCTTGGCCTCGCTGGACAGGACGGTCAGCGGTAAGGTGCATATTACCGCTGACTCATGGTCCAGCAGGCATGGACAGGGACGTTACCTTTCTTTCACGGCCCATTGGGTCACTCTTTTGGCAGCTGGGAAGGATGCAGGACAAGGTGCAGTAGTGTTGGAGGTTGTTCCACCACCACGCCTCCAAAATGCTATTACTGGTTGTGACACACCTCTCTCCTCCACCCCCTCCTCTTCTTCTTCCTCCATGGCCTCTTCCTGTGGTTTGTCCTATGAACCAGCGGTGCTCCGTAGCTGTTCAAGGGGCTACGCAAGTACGCAGGCAAAAGGATGCCATGCCGTGCTTGCGCTGGTGTGTTTGGGGGACAGAAGCCACACTGGGGCAGAGGTCCTGTCTGCTCTGCAGGGCCAGGCCGAGAGGTGGTTGACGCCACGCCAGCTTAAGCCAGGAATGGTGGTTTGCGACAATGGCACCAACCTCCTCTCCGCCCTCCGACAGGGACAACTGACCCATGTGCCCTGTGTGGCTCATGTCCTTAACCTGGTGGTGCAGCGGTTCTTGGGCAGGTACCCGGGCTTACAGGATGTCCTGAGGCAGGCCAGGAAAGTCTGTGTGCATTTCCGCAGATCTTATAATGCCAGTGCTCGCCTGGTTGAGCTGCAAAAGGAGTTGAACCTGCCCAAGAACCGCCTTATATGTGACATGCCCACCAGGTGGAACTCAACGTTGGCCATGCTGCAGCGGCTGCACACGCAGCAGAGGGCCATCAATGAGTACCTGTGCGACTATGGCACCAGGACAGGGTCAGGGGAGCTTGGTTTTTTTTCTCCACGCCAGTGGGGCATGATCAGGGATGCATGCACTGTCCTGGCACCATTTGAGGAGGCCACGAGGATGGTGAGCAGTGACAGTGCTGACAGTGCATGCATCAGTGACACTGTACCTCTTGTCCACCTGTTGGAGCACACGCTGCGTGGAATAATGGACAGGGCACTTGAGGCAGAACAGAGGCAGGAAGAGGAGGACTTCCTTGCCTCTCAAGGCCCCCTTTACCCAGACAGTGTTCCTTCTGTCCCACCCATCGCACAGGAAGAGGAGGAGGAGGAGGAGGAGGAGGAGGAGGATTGTGTCAGCATGGAGGTGGAGGCTGGCACTCAGCATCATCAGCAGCAGTCTTTTAGGGATGATTTACAGTCCCAAGAAACCAGTGGACTTGTACGTGGCTGGGAGGAGGTGGCTGCGGATCATGTCGTCCTTAGTGACCCAGAGGACTCCGGAGCGAATGCCTCAGCAAACCTACGCTGCATGGCCTCCCTGATCCTGCAAAGTCTGCGGAAGGATCCTCATATTCTTCGGATCAAGGAGAGGGACCATTACTGGCTGGCCACTCTCCTTGATCCACGGTACAAGGGTAAGGTTGCGGACCTTATGTTACCGTCGCAGAGGGAGCAGAGGATGAGACAACTCCGGGAGGCCTTGCAGAAAGGTCTGTGCAACGCGTTCCCAGAGACTGGGAGGTTACAAACTCCTGGTCCTGGACAACGAGTTGCTGAGGCTTCGGCCAGTCAAAGAAGGAGCGGTGGGGAAGGTGGCCGTCTGACCAATGCGTTCAGACAATTCTTTAGTCCGCAGCCCCAAAGTATGATCGGTTCCAGCAACCATCGCCAGCGTCTGATAAACATGGTGCAGGAATATCTAGGGGCAAGGTCAGACTTGGACACCTTCCCCACCGAAAATCCTCTGGCTTACTGGGTCTTGAGGATGGATCACTGGCCAGAGCTTGCACAGTATGCAATTGAGCTACTGGCCTGTCCTGCATCCAGCGTTCTTTCGGAACGCACATTCAGTGCTGCTGGAGGATTTGTCACGGATCACAGGGTGCGCCTGTCCACCGACTCGGTTGATCGACTGACTTTCATCAAGATGAACCAGTCTTGGATCACCACCAGCTACCACACACCTGATGCTGATATAACAGACTAATTGATTTTAACATGTCACATCCCTTCAAGACTGATTCTGATGCTGAGTGCCTGTGCTGTTATGTTGACTGGCTATCCTCCTCCTCCGAGTCCTCAATGATACGATTGATGATGATAGCTTGGAAGATCATTTTTGTTTATGGGTGCCGCCACCAGTGGCTAAGGCCCAATTTTTCAGCCCCTGTTTTACAGGGGCGTGTAATTACAATTTTTTTAGCAATAATTTGCCATAGGGCTCATTGCTGTGCTCCAAGTACAGTATCTGTGAGGGGTTGGAGTGTTGTGGCACCAGTGCCTAAGGCCCAATTTTTCACCCCCTGTTTAACAGGGGCGTGTCATTACAATTTTTGAAGCAATACTTTGCAACAGGGCTCATTGCTGTGCTCCAAGTACAGTATCTGTGAGGGGTTGTAGTGTTGTGCCACCAGTGCCTAAGGCCCAATTTTTCAGCCCCTGTTCAACAGGGGCATGCAATTACAATTCTTGATCTAATAATTCACAGCAGGGCCCATTGCTGCACCCACCAAGAGTAACTCTGAGGGCTTACAGTGTTGTGGCAACGCCACCACCACCACCACCACGAAAGGCCCAATTTTTCAGCCCCTGTTCAAAAGGGGCATGTAATTACAATTCTTGATCTAATAATTCACAGCAGGGCCCATTCCTGCACCCACCAAGAGTAACTCTGAGGGCTTACAGTGTTGTGGCAACGCCACCACCACCACCACCACGAAAGGCCCAATTTTTCAGCCCCTGTTCAAAAGGGGCATGTAATTACAATTCTTGATCTAATAATTCACAGCAGGGCCCATTGCTGCACCCACCAAGAGTAACTCTGAGGGCTTACAGTGTTGTGGCAACGCCACCACCACCACCACCACGAAAGGCCCAATTTTTCAGCCCCTGTTCAAAAGGGGCATGTAATTACAATTCTTGATCTAATAATTCACAGCAGGGCCCATTCCTGCACCCACCAAGAGTAACTCTGAGGGCTTACAGTGTTGTGGCAACGCCACCACCACCACCACCACGAAAGGCCCAATTTTTCAGCCCCTGTTCAAAAGGGGCATGTAATTACAATTCTTGATCTAATAATTCACAGCAGGGCCCATTCCTGCACCCACCAAGAGTAACTCTGAGGGCTTACAGTGTTGTGGCAACACCACCACCACCACCACCACCACGAAAGGCACAATTTTTCAGCCCCTGTTCAACAGGGGCATGCAATTACAATTCTTGATCTAATAATTCACAGCAGGGCCCATTGCTGCACCCACCAAGAGTAACTGTCAGGGCTTACAGTGTTGTGGCACCAGCACCACCATCAAAGGCCCAATTTTTACTACCACTGTTCAACAATTATATGTAATTAAAATTCCTGATATAATAGTTGACAGCAGGGCGTTCCAGCACCAACCAAGAGTAACTGTGAGTGCTTACAGTGTTGTGCCAACACCAACAACTAAGGGGCCTATTTCTGCAGAGTATATATGGCAGGTCCCTACTTTCAAACATCCAACTTACAAACGACTCCTACTTGCAAACGCAAGAAGACAACAGGAAGTGAGAGGAAATCTACCCCTAGGAAGGAAAATTCTCTCCTGTAAGAATTAATATGGGAGAAAGGTGTCTCCTCTGTACTGATGCTTTATCAGCAATCCTTGTTTCAAGAAAAACACCACATTTCAAAAACAGTTGTCATTGGGACGGAAAGTGAGGTGAAATGTTCTGAACAGGGGCACAGACAGCAAAACAAATGTTACAGGGGTGATAACCCTTACCTATGTTTTCCAAAAAGTTTAAAAATAGATTTTTGGGCTGGAGCTACACTTAAACAATGTACCTGTTCAAAATTACAAACATATTCTACATAAGAACAAACCTACAGTCCCTGTCTTGTATGCACCGCCTGTATACGGCTGTTCAGAGTATATAGGGCCTTTTTTATTTTATGTGCGGGGTTCCCCTTAATATCCATACAAGACCCAAAGGGGCTGGTAATGGGCTGGGGTAGGGGGGGGGGGGTCATGGGGTAGCTATGCCATTTTTCTTAAAGATTTTCATCCATATTACCGGGACCAGACATTACATTAAAGCTGCAAGCAGTTTTAAATGGCTTTTTTTTCCTTTAGAAGTGTCATTTTGTGCAGGGACAGTTCTAAACACGGGAAACACGTGGCACTTCACAGGCATACTTTAGACACCCCCCAGGTACGATATTTAAAGGAATATTTGACTTTTTTTTTTCACTTTATGCATCATTAAAATGACTGCTCGCGAAAAACGACCGTTTTTAAAACTTCTTTTTGCATTGATACATGTCCCCTGGTGCACAACCCGGGTTCCCAAACCCTTTTTAGGACAATAACATGCATAATAGTTGTTATAATTAGCACTTTAGAATTCGAACGTTCGCATCCATTGTATTTAATAGGGTTCTAATGTTCGTACGAACTTTCGGTCCGTTCGCGGGTTCTGGTGCGAACCGAACCCGGGGGTGTTCGGCTCATCACTACTCTTTAGGATGAGAAACAAGACCGCCAGAGGGATTACGGAGTTTGTATAGATGAGGTGGTTGTAATGTCTGGTTTAGTTTGCGGGCAAACATGGATGAGGCTGTATTGCTGTGCAAGAGAAATTTGGCCTTGGACCAACGGAGGGATTTTTCAGCGTTGGCTGATAAAATGGTGTCTAATTCCAATCTCTTTTGTGAGACTAAGAGCTCAGTGGGCTTAGAGGGGTTGCCAATTAGAATTTTGTGAAGTCTATCCAATTCAGTAGTCAGCTCATAAATCTTATGCCAACGTTCTTTAGTTTTACGAGAGGCTATACTGATGAGTCGACCTCTAAGGACCGCCTTATGGGCTACCCATAGCGTGTTTGGAGAAACATCAGGAGTGGCATTTAAAGCAAAATATTCCTGAATAGCTGTAGCTATTTCCTGGCGGACAATAGGGTCCGTAAGTAAAGAATCATTCAAGCGCCAGGAGTAAGGGGTGTCAGATAAGCCTATGAAAGTCGTAGACAGGGAAACTATATTATGGTCCGACCATGGGCAAAGATGTATAGATGAGTCGGTAGAGTTAGCTAGCACAATGGGAGTGCAAAATATATAATCCAATCTGGCAAAGGAGTTGTGGGGGTGAGAATAGAAGGTGAAGTCCTTCGCTCCCGCATTATGTGCTCGCCAGGCATCAGTGAGTTGGTGGGAGTGCAGGGCTTTAGATAGTGTTTTAGGAAAAGCCAAATTGAGTCTAGAGACAGGATTCCTATCCATGTGGGGGTGGGCCACTAGGTTAAAGTCTCCTCCCACGAACATGTGCGTGGAGGAAAACCTTTCAAGGATTTTAAAGAAGGCCGAAAAAAAAGTAGCTTGAGCTGTATTAGGGGCGTACACATTAGCAATTGTAAGGTCCCGACCAGCAAGAACCCCCTTAATTATAATGAATCTACTCTCAGGATCCTTGTACACATGTTTGACTTCTAGGGGGAATGAGTTATGTAATAATATTGCTACCCCTCTACATTTAGACTGGAATAGTGTGTAGTACGCTTGTTTATATGCCCTATGGAGAAAGGAGGGGTGGTTGTCAGAGGCAAAATGAGTTTTTTGTAGTAGAATAATTTGAGCCCCTAGTTTTTTATAGCAAGTAAAGGCTTTCTTCCGTTTGTGTGGAGAGTTAAAGCCCTGCACATTATGTGTGATACACGTGATTGTCATTTATGATGTAATAACCAAACACGCTCACCTGATGGGTGTAGGGGCAAGGGCACAGTTACTCCACAAAATTCCGGCACAAAGGGAAGGTTGAGCCTGGGGTACTCCCGAGAACAGACTGAACCAACAGGATTTGTAGACATACAGTAATGCTTAAAAGAACAAAAAAACAAAAACATAAAATCAATACGTAGAATCTTAATCAACAATAAGATGCATGCCAGCCAAATGATTGGAAGCTGGAACATCGTAGGGTCAGGATGCAACGTGCATAAACCTGAAACAGAGAAATTGGTCGAATGAGGGGCAAAATTGCCCCTAACTCCAGGGGTCACGGCCAGACCTCTAAAAGAGGAGGGGTCGTGAGTGGAGTGGGGTGGCATGGCCTCGACGTCCGCCGAACCAGCCTGTCTATGAAATGTTATAGTATTAATAGTGCATGCAGGACCGAGGCAGAGGGAGAAGAGGGAAAAAAAATAAAAAATATATCAGAGGCAATCCAAAAAAAATTAAGAAATCACCTTCCCCTTCTCAACCCTCCCCCTCAGACCTCCCCTCTCCCGCTAAATATCACCATAAAGAAAAACAGTAGAATGGACAAGGCATGGAAACAAACACCCCCATAAAGAACCCAAAAAAAAAAGGGGGAATCATTCAAAAATGAAATGTATATATAGAGGTAGTGTGGTGCAATCCCGTGTGGTGGGGTGTCCTGAGAGATCAAATCTGGGAGTATGAGATTGGGCAAGAGTGAGGAAAGTCCGAAGGAAAGGAACAGCTTAAACATCATAAGTACTGCAGAGCGTTCAATACTGAAAAACGGTCACAAGATGGCGCTCCTATCTCAGCACCTTCAAGAGAGCGAACACCACAAAAAAGCAGCTTGGCAATGTGAGCAGCCCAATCATCACAAATGTCAGTGTAGTTGTGGCCCGATATCCGTTCTGACCCGTCTCCTGTCGCGTCTTGGGGAGGGTGTACGCCAGATAGGTTGTGGTCGGGGAGTGGAGGGTGGACGAGGTAATGCCTCTGCTTCCATCAGGCCCAGCTTGACCAAAATTTCTAGTCCTTCTTGGAGTGTAGTAGCAGAGTAGGTCGTCCCATTATGTGGGACTGTCATTTTAAAGGGAAAGCCCCATCTGTATCTAATCCGGGCTGCAGTTAGAGCAGATGTCACTTCTTTCATCCCGCGGCGTCTGTCAAGGGTCGCGGGAGAAATATCCGGAAAGATTTGTATCGGGGAGCCCTCCAAAGTGATGTTTTGAGTATTGCGAGCAGCCCAGAGAATTTCCTCCTTTATTATGAAGTCTTTTAGGCAGAGGACAATATCCCTAGGGAGTTTGTCTGGTGGAGGTCTGGGGCGAAGTGCTCTGTGTATGCGGTCGCATGTGAAGGCCTCCGTCGCACGATCCGGTAGCAAGGAGAGGAAAAGTTTGTGGATAGCTGGGATAAGTTCAGTGGTAGTTTCGGGACACCCCTTACTCTGAGGTTGTTCCTACGATTTCTGTTATCGAGGTCCTCTATTTGGGCTTGTAGCTGGGCCACAGTCGCAGAGAGGGAGTCGTGCTCTCTGGAGAGATCATTATGAGCGATGCTGAGCTCATCATGCTTGGTCTCTAAGCGATCAGTGCGTGATCCCAGGGCAGCAATCTCCTGCGTGAGGGTGCTTGTGCTTTTGTTAAGTTCCGATTGGAATTTAGAGGCCATCTTACTATAAATCGCCTCCAGGCTCCTATCAAGATCCTCTTTTGTAAGGGGGGGGGGAGTACTCACAGTCCTGTGGAAGAGATGCGGTGTCTTGTGAGAGTGTCAGGGACATACTGGGCTTGAACCTGGGACCTCGTCCGTGTCTGGCATTGACTCTTCCCACTGAGCTATCTGGGATGCTGGACAGCTCCCTGCCTGATCTGCTGGATAACCTATCTAATGGATTAGACTACTCTGCTTGGTGTCTTGATTGATGTTGAACCCTGAACCCCTTGCTCCTCCCATGAACTTCCTATAAAAGACGTTCCAGAGATGTTGCCCCTTGCGGTTTGATCTGCTTCTGTTCCTGACTCTGTGCCTGTATCGTGTTCCTGTGTATGACCCGGCTTCCTGACCTCCCTCCTATCTCCAGTCCTGACTCTGGCTTGTTTGACCCTGCTAAGTTACCTGTCTGATCATCTGTTGCCAAGACCCAGCCTGGACTCTGACTACTCTCTGCCTGCAGTTTATGCTGTTTACCCTGATGTGAAAGACCTGGCTTGTCTGACTGCGCTGCTCTGCATACCTACACCTGCTGACCTGCATCCGCGGTCCTGCACACCTGCACCTGCTGACCTGCATCCGCTGCTCTGCATACCTGCACCTGCTGACCTGCATCCGCTGCTCTGCATACCTGCACCTGCTGACCTGCATCCGCTGCTCTGCATACCTGCACCTGCTGACCTGCATCCGCTGCTCCCAGTTCCAGCTGTTCCAGCTTTCGCTTGGCTTTACTACACCCAGCCAAGAGGACCAAGCAGGCACCCTTACCTCACCGCGCTCTTACCACCACTGTCCCCACTCCAGTGGTCTCCGAGCCGGGGTTGTACGGGAGGTCTCCCTCTGCACGTCAGGCTCACACCAAAGGTACGTGACAGTATCAAACCGCCATGTCTGAGCCTGCAAGAGGGACCTCGCCTATGGATGACGTCAGTCAGCACCTCGCAGCCCTCAACCGGGTCGTGAAGTCTCTACAAGGCAGTTACTTTCAAGTGGATAGGCAGACGCAAACCCAGACCATCACTGCAGATGCACCTTCAGTCCCAACTTCCTCCTCTGGAACGCCACCACCTCCTGAGCCTAGGGTCCCCGTTCCCGATAAGTTTTCTGGGGATCAAAGCAAATTCCGGGCGTTTCGCAACGCATGTGAACTATACTTTTCCTTACTACCTCTGACTTTTTCATTAGAGGTCACCAAAGTAGGGTTTGTTATCGCTCTACTACAGGGGGAACCTCAGGCTTGGGCCCACCATCTGCTGGAAGTCCGCCATGAAGCTCTGGACTCCCTCTCATCTTTTCTTGATGCCATGGCTCGACTCTATGATGACCCTCAACGGACTTCCACCGCCGAGGCTGCCCTCCACGCGCTCCAGCAAGGCCGCAGAGCGGTCGAGGACTATGTGACTGATTTCAGACGCTGGAGCGCGGATGCCCAGTGGAATGATGCAGCCCTACGGCACCAGTTCCGTCTCGGTCTCCCTGAGGGACTGAAAGATGAGTTAGCCCGGGTCGGTGTTCCTGATGCCCTAGAGACTTTAATCACCTGTCTATTCAGATAGACCGACGACTCCGGGAGCGCAGAACAGAGAGGGCTACCCAGCATCTCCGTCCAGCCTGGATGCTACCCCGGGTATCTCCTGCTGTTGCCAGTTCAGTTCCAGTTAACTCCTTACCTGCCAATCAGACTTCTGTTACCATAAAGCCGAGACAGCTTGGACTGATGAGACCTTCCCTGTCGGCTGAAGAACGACTTCGCCGGCGACAGAATGATCTTTGTTTATATT
Organism: Rana muscosa; assembly: GCA_029206835.1. Classification (NCBI taxonomy): domain Eukaryota; kingdom Metazoa; phylum Chordata; class Amphibia; order Anura; family Ranidae; genus Rana; species Rana muscosa. The sequence continues at coordinate 796,505,749 of CM055117.1, read as the reverse complement.
GTGGAGGAGCCGGCCATTACGTTTCCTCATGTCCTGCTAAGCTGCGCAAGGTCCCAGCTACCCCTTCTCCAAGTGGTCCACCTCCCTCTGCCAACACCACCCACCTGGCCCTACCTATCTCGTTCCAATTGCCAGGAAGGACAATACCAGTCACCGCGATAATTGACTCAGGAGCATGTAATTGTTTCATCGATCTTAACTTTGCAGCACAACAGCACATCCCACTCCAGCCAAAGACTCATGGACTTTCCATCTTTTTAGCAGACGGGTCCCGTATTAAGTCAGGAGTAGTGACTCAAGAAACCCCTCCTTTGCTTGTAACCACCTCTACAGATCATAAGGAACTATTAAGCCTGAATGCCATTGCATCCCCTCTGTTTCCAGTCATCTTGGGTCTACCCTGGCTTCAGGCCCATAACCCACAGATCGATTGGGGGTCCGGGAGTATTAGGTTCCAGTCGCCTTATTGCCAACACCACTGCATGCCTCCATGTCTCAGCACTTCTGGTCCTCTGTTATGCCTGGAGCCGGATTCAGAGGTACGCGCAGCTGTGCCCAAACAATACCATGGATTCCTGGACGTTTTCAGCAAACGGGGAGCTGAGACCCTTCCGCCTCATCGTCCATACGATTGTCCAATCGAGCTTCTCCCTGGGGCTGAAATTCCCTTTGGACGGATCTTCCCCTTATCTGAACGGGAGCTAGAGGTTCTGAAAGAGTATGTTGACGAAAACCTAAAGAGGGGGTTCATCCGTCCTTCCACTTCTCCAGCAGGGGCGGGAATCTTTTTTGTGGAGAAAAAGGACCATTCTCTCCGGCCCTGTGTGGACTACCGGGAATTAAATAAAATTACGGTCAAGAATCGGTACCCTCTGCCCCTGGTACCCGAACTCTTTCAGAGGCTCAGGACCTCTTCTGTGTTTACCAAGCTAGACCTGCGGGGGGCGTACAACCTGGTCCGCATCCGCGCAGGGGATGAATGGAAGACTGCTTTTCGGACCAGGTTTGGCCATTACGAATACCTAGTAATGCCCTTTGGCCTATGTAACGCCCCTGCTACTTTTCAGCATCTAGTCAATGACATTTTTAGGGACTGCCTGGACATTTACGTAATTGTCTATCTAGACGATATTTTGATTTTTTCCACTTCAATTGAGCAGCACCGGGAACATGTCAAGATCATACTCTGTCGACTCCGTCAACATGGACTGTACGCAAAACCAGAAAAATGCAAATTCGAGCGACAGAGTATTCAGTTCCTCGGCTTGGTAATTTCAACAGAGGGATTCAAGATGGATCCGCAAAAAGTTTCAGCTATTCTGGATTGGCTTGCACCTTCAGACAAGAAGGGGGTGCAGCGCTTCGTTGGCTTCGCCAACTTCTACCGGAGGTTCATCAAGGGATTCTCCGCTATTATTTCCCCGATTACGCAGCTGACCAAGCAGAATGTCCGGTTTTGTTGGAATCCCGAGGCACAGGCTGCCTTCACAAATTTAAAAGGACTGTTCACGTCAGCTCCTATTCTGAGTCACCCTGACCCTGCTCTACCTTATCTACTCGAGGTAGATGCCTCAGAGACAGCGTTAGGAGCCGTTATCTCTCAACGCCAGGGTCTCAAGGACTTGATGCACCCAATAGCCTTCTTCTCTCGTAAGCTTACTCCGGCCGAGAAGAACTATGACGTGGGGGACCGGGAGCTCCTGGCCATCAAGTCCGCCCTTGAAGAATGGAGGTATCTGTTGGAAGGAGCGGCGCATCCCATACTCATTTATACAGACCACAAAAACCTGGAGTATTTGAGAGCTGCCAAGCGTCTGAGACCACGCCAGGCACGATGGGCCTTATTCTTCTCTAGGTTTTCATTTCACATAACTTACCGGCCCGGCTCAAAGAACACCAAACCAGACGCCCTTTCTCGCATGTTCGATGATCCGAAAGAAGTGTCAGCTCCTGATACCATCCTATCGGAAGGTAACTTTCTACTCTTGCAAACAAATCTAATGTCCGGCTTGAAACAAGCTTCAGCAAATATGTCAGGGCCTCCTGGGATTACCCTGTTACCCAAGGATGGGTTACTATGGAAAGACAACAAGATCTTTGTACCAGAAGATGTCAGAATAACAGTATTAAATCTGTGCCATGATCATCCCCTGGCCGGCCACTTCGGAATGCATAAAACCCAGGAACTAATTCAACGCACATTTTGGTGGCCGGATCTTGAAAGGAACTGTAGGGAGTATGTAAATTCATGTGCCACCTGTACCCGTAGTAAGACCGCTAGAAGCAAGGCCTGGGGTCTTCTCAGACCCTTACCAGTTCCTGATTGACCCTGGCAAAGGATTGCTATGGACTTCATAGTGGAACTTCCCCCGTCAGAAGGTTGCTCAGCCATTTTTGTAGTGGTCGACCGTCTATCTAAAATGGCCCACTTCGTGCCACTGAAGAGCACGCCATCTGCCATGGAAACTGCCCAGGTCTTCATAAAAGAGATAGTAAGGTTACATGGGGTTCCAACAGACATTGTTTCAGACAGAGGGGTGCAGTTCACCTCTCGCTTCTGGAAGGCTTTGTGCAAGGTCCTGAAGATCGAGCTGTCCATGTCCTCTGCCTATCACCCTCAGACCAATGGGCAAACCGAGAGGACGAACCAAACGCTCGAGCAATATCTCCGATGCTTTACCACCTTTGTTCAAGATGACTGGGTAACACTACTACCCCTGGCGGAGTTTGCCTTTAATAATGCCAGTCACTCGGCTACAGGTCAGTCTCCGTTTTTCTCCAACTATGGGTTCCACCCGACCTTCCTACCTGATCTCATTTCTGATTCAACAGTCCCAGCAGTCCAGAGTACCGTTGATTTCCTGACCCGTAACAACAAAATATTACAGGAAGCCTTGACCAAGGCGCAGGCAACCAATAAAAGGATGTTTGACAGAAAGAGGAGAGGGGAGTTATGCCTTCAACAAGGCGATCAAGTATGGCTGTCTACCGCCAACCTTAGGATGACCTGCCCCACAAGGAAACTGGCACCCAAGTTCATCGGCCCCTTCCCAGTAAAACGGAGATTAAATGAAGTCTCCTATGAACTTTCTTTACCAGATTCATTGAAGGTTCACCCAGTGTTTCACGTGTCACTACTGAAACCTACAGTGCCGGATCCCTTCCCAAACAGGGGATCAGGACCGCCTGAACCTGTAATGGTTGACGGGGATGAGGAGTTTGAGGTGGAGGCCGTCTTGGACTGTAGAAGAAGGGGGAACCAACTTCAATTCCTGATTAAGTGGAAGGGGTATGGTCTGGAGGAGAACTCCTGGGAACCCCAATGGAACATTCATGCCCGAGAGTTAATCCAGGCATTTTTTCGCAGTCACCCCCAGAAAAGAGCTCTCTTGGGCACCCGGAGGTTGCCCTTAAGGGGGGGGCACTGTCAGGGACATACTGGGCTTGAACCTGGGACCTCGTCCGTGTCTGGCATTGACTCTTCCCACTGAGCTATCTGGGATGCTGGACAGCTCCCTGCCTGATCTGCTGGATAACCTATCTAATGGATTAGACTACTCTGCTTGGTGTCTTGATTGATGTTGAACCCTGAACCCCTTGCTCCTCCCATGAACTTCCTATAAAAGACGTTCCAGAGATGTTGCCCCTTGCGGTTTGATCTGCTTCTGTTCCTGACTCTGTGCCTGTATCGTGTTCCTGTGTATGACCCGGCTTCCTGACCTCCCTCCTATCTCCAGTCCTGACTCTGGCTTGTTTGACCCTGCTAAGTTACCTGTCTGATCATCTGTTGCCAAGACCCAGCCTGGACTCTGACTACTCTCTGCCTGCCGTTTATGCTGTTTACCCTGATGTGAAAGACCTGGCTTGTCTGACTGCGCTGCTCTGCATACCTACACCTGCTGACCTGCATCCGCTGCTCTGCATACCTGCACCTGCTGACCTGCATCCGCTGCTCTGCATACCTGCACCTGCTGACCTGCATCCGCTGCTCTGCATACCTGCACCTGCTGACCTGCATCCGCTGCTCTGCATACCTGCACCTGCTGACCTGCATCCGCTGCTCCCAGTTCCAGCTGTTCCAGCTTTCGCTTGGCTTTACTACACCCAGCCAAGAGGACCAAGCAGGCACCCTTACCTCACCGCGCTCTTACCACCACTGTCCCCACTCCAGTGGTCTCCGAGCCGGGGTTGTACGGGAGGTCTCCCTCTGCACGTCAGGCTCACACCAAAGGTACGTGACAGAGAGCAGCGAGGCAGGGCTGCCGGCGCCATCTTGAGCCATGCTGTATCGCTCTTTAGACTGCAATAGAAAGTTCGTCAGCGTCTTCTGTGAGGGCGCCTGTCCCTTCCTCCTTTTCGGCGGCATGCACAGCTAGGTCCCGGGGGTGTTGGGAATATTTGTGTTCGAAATCCGACGTAAATGGCCCCGGTAAGCAGGCTTATCAGCGTTTGTGCTGCGGAGCTACCGCGACATGCAGCCGGTCCCACGGAAGTCGCGCATGCGCCCCCCACCCTTCTTTTCTTGTATGCTTTATCTGTCCATCCTTCTTTTTTTTTTAGTCTAGCTTCTTCTTATATTAATCTTTCTTTCTCTAGTTTGATCAACATGTAATGAAATATTTTTATCTCTCTCCGAACATATCATTAGTTTTAATATAGGTCGCTGAAATAGTGGGATGATCTAAGCCAGGTTGAAGTCTCCGTGGGCTAGTGTTTGCTAAGAGAAGAGATCATAGACTCCCCAAGCTAATCAATTCCTGTTCCAATTTACACCAGGGTCTGGGGCTACTGTCTTGGAGCCAGAACCTCATCTGGTCTAGTAAGGACGCCATATAATAGTCTTTTAGTTCTGGGACCCCCATTTCTCCAACCCTCCTATGTTTTCTGAGAGTATCGTGCGCACAACTAGCTTTACCATTGGTCCACAAAAAGGTACATTGTAATTTTTAGAAAAGGAAAGCGGTACTGGTATAGGAAGTACTCAAAAGACATAGAAAATTTTCGTGAGGATTGACATTTTAAAGGCGGTCACTTTGCCGACCCATGATAGGTAGTATTTGCTCAACCTAGTTAGATCTTTTTGGGTGTTATTCAATAAAGGAATGTAGTTAGCCTTGTATAAGCTGGAAGTCACAGGAGTCAGTGTGATACCTAAGTATGATACAGATTCTGTAGCCCATGGATATGAGAAGCGTGCAATTAGAGCGGCTCTAGTTAACCTGTCTACAGATATCTCTAGAATTCTAGATTTCAGTTTGTTCACTTTATAGTAGGAGACCATACTAAACCCCTCCAGAACTTTATGTACTGCAGGGAATGACTGTTCCAGGTTTACCAAAGACGGTATAATGTTGTCTGCAAAAAGTGTGAATACATGTGGAACTCCCTTAATGTATATTACTTTAATATCAACATGGGAGCTTAGATTTTCCTCCAAAGATTCCATAATTAAGGCAAATATAATTGGAGATAGGTGACATGCCTGCCATGTCCCGTTTGTAATAATAAAATTTTTAGAGAACAGGCCTTCAGAATAAACATAAGCCGAGGGGGTTGTGTAGAGTGCAGAGATAGCCGAGCATATCTTGCCCTGCATAACAAATTTCCGCAGCACCTGAGAGAGACATTCCCAATGGACCCTGTCAAATGCCTTCTCTGCATCCAAGGTGAGGAGCAGAGAAAGCCTCCAAGATTTCTCTGCATAGTCCAGCAGGTTAATAATATGCCGCGTAGCATCAGGCACCTGGCAGAATGGCACAAAACCCACCTAATCTGATTTTACCAATGTTGGAAGGAGTTGGAGTAACCTGTTGTCTATAAGCTTGGTATATATGTGTATATCGACATTGAGCAGCGTGATAGGTCTAAAATTCTGTGCATGCACTGGCTTCTTGCCTGGCTTTGGTAGTACGATTATAGTAGTGGTCAACATTTCAGAGGGAAAGGAAGCCCTAGACACAGCAGCATTAAACAGGGATTCCAAATGTGGAGAAAGTTCTGGGTGGAATAATTGGTAATATTATGATGTAAAACCATCAGGTCCAAGGAATTCATTATGTGAAAGAGCCTTGATCACCTCTATGATTTCCTTTGCATCAACGGGCTGGTTTAGAGTACTAAGATGGTCAGTGGGTAGACTCGGTAGAGATACTGAGGATAAAAAATCCTCAAACAGTTCAGGAGTGGGTTGGGGAATACTCAAATCTCATTGCAAGTTATAAAGGGAGCAGCAATAGATGCTAAAAGTGGTGTTGGCTATTTCTTGCGACTTAAGTAATTTTCTCACCCATTTTAGAATGGAATAAGTGTGACAATCTGTGTTTGGTTGTTTTATCTCTAAGTTGTTGGGTCAAAAGTTTTCCGGCTTTATTCTCATGGTGGTAAAAGTTAGATTGCATTGATTTAACTCGAGAATGGTGCTGGGACAGTAGGAGTGTTCTAAGTTTGAGTCTTGCTTGGGTTAAGTGGTTCAGGGTGGATGGTATGGGAGCTTATTTGTAGGATTGTTCTAGTTGTTTGATAGTGGATAGGATAACATCGAGCTGCTGTGTCCTGCACTTCCCTGTGGCAGAGCTAAGCTTTATCTCTACACCTCTAATGAAAGCCTTATGTGAGCACCATAGTGTGAAGGCATCAGTGGTATACGGAGCATTAAACTCAAAAACATATTTCAATGATTGCTGTATGAGCCTCTTATTGTCTGGGTGTGACATCTATAGGACATTGTTGCACCACCTCTTGGCTCTCATCTCCAGGCGACTTCCCCCCACTGTGATGGACACAGGGGCATGGTCTGACCAGGAAATATTACCTATGTCAGATTTGTGTACATTTTGCAGGAGAAATGTATCGATTAAACATAAATCTATGCAAGAATAGGTGTTATGTGCATGGGAGCAGGGCCGTCTTTAATGCAGAAAAAAAGGGGAAGCTGTCCTGGGTCCTCTCATTGCTATGGGGCCCAAAGCAGCTGCCGCTTAAGCCCTGCGTTTCCCGCAGTTTTCCCAGAGTAGCGGGTGCATCCCACCCCCCTGCTCTCCCAAGTGGCGGCCACTTTCATTATGACAGGAGAGCGGGACAGCTGCAGGCTTCATGTGTTTGAGCCCGCTCGAGTACTCTTGCTTCTCCCTGTCAGGAACTGCGGACCGCAGTCATAGGGAATGACAGAGCGTGAGCGGTGCTCCGTGTTTCTCCCGCCCCACCCCTGCCTGGCAGACCTGTGTAGCCCACAGCCTAGTGAAGTTTTCTGGCTCTGTGCTGGGTTTGAAAAGCGGAGACTATGTTGCACCGCCGTGTCATCAGGAAAGCAAGAACACTGTGTAGGGAAGGGGATTCATATGTGCAGAGAATTTCTGGTACAGAGGTGAAGGGGGGGGTACAGAGGTGAACACAGAGGTGGACAGGGGTACATAGGTGGACATGGGGGAGTAAACAGGTGAACACAGGTGGATGGGGGAACAGAGGTGGACATGGGGGGTAAAGAGAAGAACACAGGTGGACGGGGGAACAGAGGTGGACATGGGGGGTACAGAGAAGAACACAGGTGGATGGGGGAACAGAGGAGGACATGGGGGGGTACAGAGAAGGACACAGGTGGTCGGGGGAACAGAGGTGGACATAGGGGGGTACAAAGAAGAACACAGGTGGACGGGGAACAGAGGTGGACATGGGGGGATACAGAGAAGAACACAGGTGGATGGGGGAACAGAGGTAGACATGGGGGGTACAGAGAAGAACACAGGTGGATGGGGAAAGGTACGTGACAGTATCAAACCGCCATGTCTGAGCCTGCAAGAGGGACCTCGCCTATGGATGACGTCAGTCAGCACCTCGCAGCCCTCAACCGGGTCGTGAAGTCTCTACAAGGCAGTTACTTTCAAGTGGATAGGCAGACGCAAACCCAGACCATCACTGCAGATGCACCTTCAGTCCCAACTTCCTCCTCTGGAACGCCACCACCTCCTGAGCCTAGGGTCCCCGTTCCCGATAAGTTTTCTGGGGATCAAAGCAAATTCCGGGCGTTTCGCAACGCATGTGAACTATACTTTTCCTTACTACCTCTGACTTTTTCATTAGAGGTCACCAAAGTAGGGTTTGTTATCGCTCTACTACAGGGGGAACCTCAGGCTTGGGCCCACCATCTGCTGGAAGTCCGCCATGAAGCTCTGGACTCCCTCTCATCTTTTCTTGATGCCATGGCTCGACTCTATGATGACCCTCAACGGACTTCCACCGCCGAGGCTGCCCTCCACGCGCTCCAGCAAGGCCGCAGAGCGGTCGAGGACTATGTGACTGATTTCAGACGCTGGAGCGCGGATGCCCAGTGGAATTATGCAGCCCTACGGCACCAGTTCCGTCTCGGTCTCTCTGAGGGACTGAAAGACGAGTTAGCCCGGGTCGGTGTTCCTGATGCACTAGAGACTTTAATCACCTGTCTATTCAGATAGACCGACGACTCCGGGAGCGCAGAACAGAGAGGGCTACCCAGCATCTCCGTCCAGCCTGGATGCTACCCCGGGTATCTCCTGCTGTTGCCAGTTCAGTTCCAGTTAACTCCTTACCTGCCAATCAGACTTCTGTTACCATAAAGCCGAGACAGCTTGGACTGATGAGACCTTCCCTGTCGGCCGAAGAACGACTTCGCCGGCGACAGAATGATCTTTGTTTATATTGTGGAGGAGCCGGCCATTACGTTTCCTCATGTCCTGCTAAGCTGCGCAAGGTCCCAGCTACCCCTTCTCCAAGTGGTCCACCTCCCTCTGCCAACACCACCCACCTGGCCCTACCTATCTCGTTCCAATTGCCAGGAAGGACAATACCAGTCACCGCGATAATTGACTCAGGAGCATGTAATTGTTTCATCGATCTTAACTTTGCAGCACAACAGCACATCCCACTCCAGCCAAAGACTCATGGACTTTCCATCTTTTTAGCAGACGGGTCCCGTATTAAGTCAGGAGTAGTGACTCAAGAAACCCCTCCTTTGCTTGTAACCACCTCTACAGATCATAAGGAACTATTAAGCCTGAATGCCATTGCATCCCCTCTGTTTCCAGTCATCTTGGGTCTACCCTGGCTTCAGGCCCATAACCCACAGATCGATTGGGGGTCCGGGAGTATTAGGTTCCAGTCGCCTTATTGCCAACACCACTGCATGCCTCCATGTCTCAGCACTTCTGGTCCTCTGTTATGCCTGGAGCCGGATTCAGAGGTACGCGCAGCTGTGCCCAAACAATACCATGGATTCCTGGACGTTTTCAGCAAACGGGGAGCTGAGACCCTTCCGCCTCATCGTCCATACGATTGTCCAATTGAGCTTCTCCCTGGGGCTGAAATTCCCTTTGGACGGATCTTCCCCTTATCTGAACGGGAGCTAGAGGTTCTGAAAGAGTATGTTGACGAAAACCTAAAGAGGGGGTTCATCCGTCCTTCCACTTCTCCAGCAGGGGCGGGAATCTTTTTTGTGGAGAAAAAGGACCATTCTCTCCGGCCCTGTGTGGACTACCGGGAATTAAATAAAATTACGGTCAAGAATCGGTACCCTCTGCCCCTGGTACCCGAACTCTTTCAGAGGCTCAGGACCTCTTCTGTGTTTACCAAGCTAGACCTGCGGGGGGCGTACAACCTGGTCCGCATCCGCGCAGGGGATGAATGGAAGACTGCTTTTCGGACCAGGTTTGGCCATTACGAATACCTAGTAATGCCCTTTGGCCTATGTAACGCCCCTGCTACTTTTCAGCATCTAGTCAATGACATTTTTAGGGACTGCCTGGACATTTACGTAATTGTCTATCTAGACGATATTTTGATTTTTTCCACTTCAATTGAGCAGCACCGGGAACATGTCAAGATCGTACTCTGTCGACTCCGTCAACATGGACTGTACGCAAAACCAGAAAAATGCGAATTCGAGCGACAGAGTATTCAGTTCCTCGGCTTGGTAATTTCAACAGAGGGATTCAAGATGGATCCGCAAAAAGTTTCAGCTATTCTGGATTGGCCTGCACCTTCAGACAAGAAGGGGGTGCAGCACTTCGTTGGCTTCGCCAACTTCTACCGGAGGTTCATCAAGGGATTCTCCGCTATTATTTCCCCGATTACGCAGCTAACCAAGCAGAATGTCCGGTTTTGTTGGAATCCCGAGGCACAGGCTGCCTTCACAAATTTAAAAGGACTGTTCACGTCAGCTCCTATTCTGAGTCACCCTGACTCTGCTCTACCTTATCTACTCGAGGTAGATGCCTCAGAGACAGCGTTAGGAGCCGTTATCTCTCAACGCCAAGGTCTCAAGGACTTGATGCACCCAATAGCCTTCTTCTCTCGTAAGCTTACTCCGGCCGAGAAGAACTATGACGTGGGGGACCGGGAGCTCCTGGCCATCAAGTCCGCCCTTGAAGAATGGAGGTATCTGTTGGAAGGAGCGGCGCATCCCATACTCATTTATACAGACCACAAAAACCTGGAGTATTTGAGAGCTGCCAAGCGTCTGAGACCACGCCAGGCACGATGGGCCTTATTCTTCTCTAGGTTTTCATTTCACATAACTTACCGGCCCGGCTCAAAGAACACCAAACCAGACGCCCTTTCTCGCATGTTCGATGATCCGAAAGAAGTGTCAGCTCCTGATACCATCCTATCGGAAGGTAACTTTCTACTCTTGCAAACAAATCTAATGTCCGGCTTGAAACAAGCTTCAGCAAATATGTCAGGGCCTCCTGGGATTACCCTGTTACCCAAGGATGGGTTACTATGGAAAGACAACAAGATCTTTGTACCAGAAGATGTCAGAGTAACAGTATTAAATCTGTGCCATGATCATCCCCTGGCCGGCCACTTCGGAATGCATAAAACCCAGGAACTAATTCAACGCACATTTTGGTGGCCGGATCTTGAAAGGAACTGTAGGGAGTATGTAAATTCATGTGCCACCTGTACCCGTAGTAAGACCGCTAGAAGCAAGGCCTGGGGTCTTCTCAGACCCTTACCAGTTCCTGATTGACCCTGGCAAAGGATTGCTATGGACTTCATAGTGGAACTTCCCCCGTCAGAAGGTTGCTAAGCCATTTTTGTAGTGGTCGACCGTCTATCTAAAATGGCCCACTTCGTGCCACTGAAGAGCACGCCATCTGCCATGGAAACTGCCCAGGTCTTCATAAAAGAGATAGTAAGGTTACATGGGGTTCCAACAGACATTGTTTCAGACAGAGGGGTGCAGTTCACCTCTCGCTTCTGGAAGGCTTTGTGCAAGGTCCTGAAGATCGAGCTGTCCATGTCCTCTGCCTATCACCCTCAGACCAATGGGCAAACCGAGAGGACGAACCAAACGCTCGAGCAATATCTCCGATGCTTTACCACCTTTGTTCAAGATGACTGGGTAACACTACTACCCCTGGCGGAGTTTGCCTTTAATAATGCCAGTCACTCGGCTACAGGTCAGTCTCCATTTTTCTCCAACTATGGGTTCCACCCGACCTTCCTACCTGATCTCATTTCTGATTCAACAGTCCCAGCAGTCCAGAGTACCGTTGATTTCCTGACCCGTAACAACAAAATATTACAGGAAGCCTTGACCAAGGCGCAGGCAACCAATAAAAGGATGTTTGACAGAAAGAGGAGAGGGGAGTTATGCCTTCAACAAGGCGATCAAGTATGGCTGTCTACCGCCAACCTTAGGATGACCTGCCCCACAAGGAAACTGGCACCCAAGTTCATCGGCCCCTTCCCAGTAAAACGGAGATTAAATGAAGTCTCCTATGAACTTTCTTTACCAGATTCATTGAAGGTTCACCCAGTGTTTCACGTGTCACTACTGAAACCTACAGTGCCGGATCCCTTCCCAAACAGGGGATCAGGACCGCCTGAACCTGTAATGGTTGACGGGGATGAGGAGTTTGAGGTGGAGGCCGTCTTGGACTGTAGAAGAAGGGGGAACCAACTTCAATTCCTGATTAAGTGGAAGGGGTATGGTCTGGAGGAGAACTCCTGGGAACCCCAATGGAACATTCATGCCCGAGAGTTAATCCAGGCATTTTTTCGCAGTCACCCCCAGAAAAGAGCTCTCTTGGGCACCCGGAGGTTGCCCTTAAGGGGGGGGCACTGTCAGGGACATACTGGGCTTGAACCTGGGACCTCGTCCGTGTCTGGCATTGACTCTTCCCACTGAGCTATCTGGGATGCTGGACAGCTCCCTGCCTGATCTGCTGGATAACCTATCTAATGGATTAGACTACTCTGCTTGGTGTCTTGATTGATGTTGAACCCTGAACCCCTTGCTCCTCCCATGAACTTCCTATAAAAGACGTTCCAGAGATGTTGCCCCTTGCGGTTTGATCTGCTTCTGTTCCTGACTCTGTGCCTGTATTGTGTTCCTGTGTATGACCCGGCTTCCTGACCTCCCTCCTATCTCCAGTCCTGACTCTGGCTTGTTTGACCCTGCTAAGTTACCTGTCTGATCATCTGTTGCCAAGACCCAGCCTGGACTCTGACTACTCTCTGCCTGCCGTTTATGCTGTTTACCCTGATGTGAAAGACCTGGCTTGTCTGACTGCGCTGCTCTGCATACCTACACCTGCTGACCTGCATCCGCGGTCCTGCACACCTGCACCTGCTGACCTGCATCCGCTGCTCTGCATACCTGCACCTGCTGACCTGCATCCGCTGCTCTGCATACCTGCACCTGCTGACCTGCATCCGCTGCTCTGCTGACCTGCATCCGCTGCTCCCAGTTCCAGCTGTTCCAGCTTTCGCTTGGCTTTACTACACCCAGCCAAGAGGACCAAGCAGGCACCCTTACCTCACCGCGCTCTTACCACCACTGTCCCCACTCCAGTGGTCTCCGAGCCGGGGTTGTACGGGAGGTCTCCCTCTGCACGTCAGGCTCACACCAAAGGTACGTGACAGAGAGCAGCGAGGCAGGGCTGCCGGCGCCATCTTGAGCCATGCTGTATCGCTCTTTAGACTGCAATAGAAAGTTCGTCAGCGTCTTCTGTGAGGGCGCCTGTCCCTTCCTCCTTTTCGGCGGCATGCACAGCTAGGTCCCGGGGGTGTTGGGAATATTTGTGTTCGAAATCCGATGTAAATGGCCCCGGTAAGCAGGCTTATCAGCGTTTGTGCTGCGGAGCTACCGCGACATGCAGCCGGTCCCACGGAAGTCGCGCATGCGCCCCCCCACCCTTCTTTTCTTGTATGCTTTATCTGTCCATCCTTCTTTTTTTTTTAGTCTAGCTTCTTCTTATATTAATCTTTCTTTCTCTAGTTTGATCAACATGTAATGAAATATTTTTATCTCTCTCCGAACATATCATTAGTTTTAATATAGGTCGCTGAAATAGTGGGATGATCTAAGCCAGGTTGAAGTCTCCGTGGGCTAGTGTTTGCTAAGAGAAGAGATCATAGACTCCCCAAGCTAATCAATTCCTGTTCCAATTTACACCAGGGTCTGGGGCTACTGTCTTGGAGCCAGAACCTCATCTGGTCTAGTAAGGACGCCATATAATAGTCTTTTAGTTCTGGGACCCCCATTTCTCCAACCCTCCTATGTTTTCTGAGAGTATCGTGCGCACAACTAGCTTTACCATTGGTCCACAAAAAGGTACATTGTAATTTTTAGAAAAGGAAAGCGGTACTGGTATAGGAAGTACTCAAAAGACATAGAAAATTTTCGTGAGGATTGACATTTTAAAGGCGGTCACTTTGCCGACCCATGATAGGTAGTATTTGCTCAACCTAGTTAGATCTTTTTGGGTGTTATTCAATAAAGGAATGTAGTTAGCCTTGTATAAGCTGGAAGTCACAGGAGTCAGTGTGATACCTAAGTATGATACAGATTCTGTAGCCCATGGATATGAGAAGCGTGCAATTAGAGCGGCTCTAGTTAACCTGTCTACAGATATCTCTAGAATTCTAGATTTCAGTTTGTTCACTTTATAGTAGGAGACCATACTAAACCCCTCCAGAACTTTATGTACTGCAGGGGATGACTGTTCCGGGTTTACCAAAGACTGTATAATGTTGTCTGCAAAAAGTGTGAATACATGTGGAACTCCCTTAATGTATATTACTTTAATATCAACATGGGAGCTTAGATTTTCCTCCAAAGATTCCATAATTAAGGCAAATATAATTGGAGATAGGTGACATGCCTGCCATGTCCCGTTTGTAATAATAAAATTTTTAGAGAACAGGCCTTCAGAATAAACATAAGCCGAGGGGGTTGTGTAGAGTGCAGAGATAGCCGAGCATATCTTGCCCTGCATAACAAATTTCCGCAGCACCTGAGAGAGACATTCCCAATGGACCCTGTCAAATGCCTTCTCTGCATCCAAGGTGAGGAGCAGAGAAAGCCTCCAAGATTTCTCTGCATAGTCCAGCAGGTTAATAATATGCCGCGTAGCATCAGGCACCTGGCAGAATGGCACAAAACCCACCTAATCTGATTTTACCAATGTTGGAAGGAGTTGGAGTAACCTGTTTTCTATAAGCTTGGTATATATGTGTATATCGACATTGAGCAGCGTGATAGGTCTAAAATTCTGTGCATGCACTGGCTTCTTGCCTGGCTTTGGTAGTACGATTATAGTAGTGGTCAACATTTCAGAGGGAAAGGAAGCCCTAGACACAGCAGCATTAAACAGGGATTCCAAATGTGGAGAAAGTTCTGGGTGGAATAATTGGTAATATTATGATGTAAAACCATCAGGTCCAAGGAATTCATTATGTGAAAGAGCCTTGATCACCTCTATGATTTCCTTTGCATCAACGGGCTGGTTTAGAGTACTAAGATGGTCAGTGGGTAGACTCGGTAGAGATACTGAGGATAAAAAATCCTCAAACAGTTCAGGAGTGGGTTGGGGAATACTCAAATCTCATTGCAAGTTATAAAGGGAGCAGCAATAGATGCTAAAAGTGGTGTTGGCTATTTCTTGCGACTTAAGTAATTTTCTCACCCATTTTAGAATGGAATAAGTGTGACAATCTGTGTTTGGTTGTTTTATCTCTAAGTTGTTGGGTCAAAAGTTTTCCGGCTTTATTCTCATGGTGGTAAAAGTTAGATTGCATTGATTTAACTCGAGAATGGTGCTGGGACAGTAGGAGTGTTCTAAGTTTGAGTCTTGCTTGGGTTAAGTGGTTCAGGGTGGATGGTATGGGAGCTTATTTGTAGGATTGTTCTAGTTGTTTGATAGTGGATAGGATAACATCGAGCTGCTGTGTCCTGCACTTCCCTGTGGCAGAGCTAAGCTTTATCTCTACACCTCTAATGAAAGCCTTATGTGAGCACCATAGTGTGAAGGCATCAGTGGTATACGGAGCATTAAACTCAAAAACATATTTCAATGATTGCTGTATGAGCCTCTTATTGTCTGGGTGTGACATCTATAGGACATTGTTGCACCACCTCTTGGCTCTCATCTCCAGGCGACTTCCCCCCACTGTGATGGACACAGGGGCATGGTCTGACCAGGAAATATTACCTATGTCAGATTTGTGTACATTTTGCAGGAGAAATGTATCGATTAAACATAAATCTATGCAAGAATAGGTGTTATGTGCATGGGAGCAGGGCCGTCTTTAATGCAGAAAAAAAGGGGAAGCTGTCCTGGGTCCTCTCATTGCTATGGGGCCCAAAGCAGCTGCCGCTTAAGCCCTGCGTTTCCCGCAGTTTTCCCAGAGTAGCGGGTGCATCCCACCCCCCTGCTCTCCCAAGTGGCGGCCACTTTCATTATGACAGGAGAGCGGGACAGCTGCAGGCTTCATGTGTTTGAGCCCGCTCGAGTACTCTTGCTTCTCCCTGTCAGGAGCTGCGGACCGCAGTCATAGGGAATGACAGAGCGTGAGCGGTGCTCCGTGTTTCTCCCGCCCCACCCCTGCCTGGCAGACCTGTGTAGCCCACAGCCTAGTGAAGTTTTCTGGCTCTGTGCTGGGTTTGAAAAGCGGAGACTATGTTGCACCGCCGTGTCATCAGGAAAGCAAGAACACTGTGTAGGGAAGGGGATTCATATGTGCAGAGAATTTCTGGTACAGAGGTGAAGGGGGGGGTACAGAGGTGAACACAGAGGTGGACAGGGGTACATAGGTGGACATGGGGGAGTAAACAGGTGAACACAGGTGGATGGGGGAACAGAGGTGGACATGGGGGGTAAAGAGAAGAACACAGGTGGACGGGGGAACAGAGGTGGACATGGGGGGTACAGAGAAGAACACAGGTGGATGGGGGAACAGAGGAGGACATGGGGGGGGTACAGAGAAGGACACAGGTGGTCGGGGGAACAGAGGTGGACATAGGGGGGTACAAAGAAGAACACAGGTGGACGGGGAACAGAGGTGGACATGGGGGGATACAGAGAAGAACACAGGTGGATGGGGGAACAGAGGTAGACATGGGGGGTACAGAGAAGAACACAGGTGGATGGGGAAAGGTACGTGACAGTATCAAACCGCCATGTCTGAGCCTGCAAGAGGGACCTCGCCTATGGATGACGTCAGTCAGCACCTCGCAGCCCTCAACCGGGTCGTGAAGTCTCTACAAGGCAGTTACTTTCAAGTGGATAGGCAGACGCAAACCCAGACCATCACTGCAGATGCACCTTCAGTCCCAACTTCCTCCTCTGGAACGCCACCACCTCCTGAGCCTAGGGTCCCCGTTCCCGATAAGTTTTCTGGGGATCAAAGCAAATTCCGGGCGTTTCGCAACGCATGTGAACTATACTTTTCCTTACTACCTCTGACTTTTTCATTAGAGGTCACCAAAGTAGGGTTTGTTATCGCTCTACTACAGGGGGAACCTCAGGCTTGGGCCCACCATCTGCTGGAAGTCCGCCATGAAGCTCTGGACTCCCTCTCATCTTTTCTTGATGCCATGGCTCGACTCTATGATGACCCTCAACGGACTTCCACCGCCGAGGCTGCCCTCCACGCGCTCCAGCAAGGCCGCAGAGCGGTCGAGGACTATGTGACTGATTTCAGACGCTGGAGCGCGGATGCCCAGTGGAATTATGCAGCCCTACGGCACCAGTTCCGTCTCGGTCTCTCTGAGGGACTGAAAGACGAGTTAGCCCGGGTCGGTGTTCCTGATGCACTAGAGACTTTAATCACCTGTCTATTCAGATAGACCGACGACTCCGGGAGCGCAGAACAGAGAGGGCTACCCAGCATCTCCGTCCAGCCTGGATGCTACCCCGGGTATCTCCTGCTGTTGCCAGTTCAGTTCCAGTTAACTCCTTACCTGCCAATCAGACTTCTGTTACCATAAAGCCGAGACAGCTTGGACTGATGAGACCTTCCCTGTCGGCCGAAGAACGACTTCGCCGGCGACAGAATGATCTTTGTTTATATTGTGGAGGAGCCGGCCATTACGTTTCCTCATGTCCTGCTAAGCTGCGCAAGGTCCCAGCTACCCCTTCTCCAAGTGGTCCACCTCCCTCTGCCAACACCACCCACCTGGCCCTACCTATCTCGTTCCAATTGCCAGGAAGGACAATACCAGTCACCGCGATAATTGACTCAGGAGCATGTAATTGTTTCATCGATCTTAACTTTGCAGCACAACAGCACATCCCACTCCAGCCAAAGACTCATGGACTTTCCATCTTTTTAGCAGACGGGTCCCGTATTAAGTCAGGAGTAGTGACTCAAGAAACCCCTCCTTTGCTTGTAACCACCTCTACAGATCATAAGGAACTATTAAGCCTGAATGCCATTGCATCCCCTCTGTTTCCAGTCATCTTGGGTCTACCCTGGCTTCAGGCCCATAACCCACAGATCGATTGGGGGTCCGGGAGTATTAGGTTCCAGTCGCCTTATTGCCAACACCACTGCATGCCTCCATGTCTCAGCACTTCTGGTCCTCTGTTATGCCTGGAGCCGGATTCAGAGGTACGCGCAGCTGTGCCCAAACAATACCATGGATTCCTGGACGTTTTCAGCAAACGGGGAGCTGAGACCCTTCCGCCTCATCGTCCATACGATTGTCCAATTGAGCTTCTCCCTGGGGCTGAAATTCCCTTTGGACGGATCTTCCCCTTATCTGAACGGGAGCTAGAGGTTCTGAAAGAGTATGTTGACGAAAACCTAAAGAGGGGGTTCATCCGTCCTTCCACTTCTCCAGCAGGGGCGGGAATCTTTTTTGTGGAGAAAAAGGACCATTCTCTCCGGCCCTGTGTGGACTACCGGGAATTAAATAAAATTACGGTCAAGAATCGGTACCCTCTGCCCCTGGTACCCGAACTCTTTCAGAGGCTCAGGACCTCTTCTGTGTTTACCAAGCTAGACCTGCGGGGGGCGTACAACCTGGTCCGCATCCGCGCAGGGGATGAATGGAAGACTGCTTTTCGGACCAGGTTTGGCCATTACGAATACCTAGTAATGCCCTTTGGCCTATGTAACGCCCCTGCTACTTTTCAGCATCTAGTCAATGACATTTTTAGGGACTGCCTGGACATTTACGTAATTGTCTATCTAGACGATATTTTGATTTTTTCCACTTCAATTGAGCAGCACCGGGAACATGTCAAGATCGTACTCTGTCGACTCCGTCAACATGGACTGTACGCAAAACCAGAAAAATGCGAATTCGAGCGACAGAGTATTCAGTTCCTCGGCTTGGTAATTTCAACAGAGGGATTCAAGATGGATCCGCAAAAAGTTTCAGCTATTCTGGATTGGCCTGCACCTTCAGACAAGAAGGGGGTGCAGCACTTCGTTGGCTTCGCCAACTTCTACCGGAGGTTCATCAAGGGATTCTCCGCTATTATTTCCCCGATTACGCAGCTAACCAAGCAGAATGTCCGGTTTTGTTGGAATCCCGAGGCACAGGCTGCCTTCACAAATTTAAAAGGACTGTTCACGTCAGCTCCTATTCTGAGTCACCCTGACTCTGCTCTACCTTATCTACTCGAGGTAGATGCCTCAGAGACAGCGTTAGGAGCCGTTATCTCTCAACGCCAAGGTCTCAAGGACTTGATGCACCCAATAGCCTTCTTCTCTCGTAAGCTTACTCCGGCCGAGAAGAACTATGACGTGGGGGACCGGGAGCTCCTGGCCATCAAGTCCGCCCTTGAAGAATGGAGGTATCTGTTGGAAGGAGCGGCGCATCCCATACTCATTTATACAGACCACAAAAACCTGGAGTATTTGAGAGCTGCCAAGCGTCTGAGACCACGCCAGGCACGATGGGCCTTATTCTTCTCTAGGTTTTCATTTCACATAACTTACCGGCCCGGCTCAAAGAACACCAAACCAGACGCCCTTTCTCGCATGTTCGATGATCCGAAAGAAGTGTCAGCTCCTGATACCATCCTATCGGAAGGTAACTTTCTACTCTTGCAAACAAATCTAATGTCCGGCTTGAAACAAGCTTCAGCAAATATGTCAGGGCCTCCTGGGATTACCCTGTTACCCAAGGATGGGTTACTATGGAAAGACAACAAGATCTTTGTACCAGAAGATGTCAGAGTAACAGTATTAAATCTGTGCCATGATCATCCCCTGGCCGGCCACTTCGGAATGCATAAAACCCAGGAACTAATTCAACGCACATTTTGGTGGCCGGATCTTGAAAGGAACTGTAGGGAGTATGTAAATTCATGTGCCACCTGTACCCGTAGTAAGACCGCTAGAAGCAAGGCCTGGGGTCTTCTCAGACCCTTACCAGTTCCTGATTGACCCTGGCAAAGGATTGCTATGGACTTCATAGTGGAACTTCCCCCGTCAGAAGGTTGCTAAGCCATTTTTGTAGTGGTCGACCGTCTATCTAAAATGGCCCACTTCGTGCCACTGAAGAGCACGCCATCTGCCATGGAAACTGCCCAGGTCTTCATAAAAGAGATAGTAAGGTTACATGGGGTTCCAACAGACATTGTTTCAGACAGAGGGGTGCAGTTCACCTCTCGCTTCTGGAAGGCTTTGTGCAAGGTCCTGAAGATCGAGCTGTCCATGTCCTCTGCCTATCACCCTCAGACCAATGGGCAAACCGAGAGGACGAACCAAACGCTCGAGCAATATCTCCGATGCTTTACCACCTTTGTTCAAGATGACTGGGTAACACTACTACCCCTGGCGGAGTTTGCCTTTAATAATGCCAGTCACTCGGCTACAGGTCAGTCTCCATTTTTCTCCAACTATGGGTTCCACCCGACCTTCCTACCTGATCTCATTTCTGATTCAACAGTCCCAGCAGTCCAGAGTACCGTTGATTTCCTGACCCGTAACAACAAAATATTACAGGAAGCCTTGACCAAGGCGCAGGCAACCAATAAAAGGATGTTTGACAGAAAGAGGAGAGGGGAGTTATGCCTTCAACAAGGCGATCAAGTATGGCTGTCTACCGCCAACCTTAGGATGACCTGCCCCACAAGGAAACTGGCACCCAAGTTCATCGGCCCCTTCCCAGTAAAACGGAGATTAAATGAAGTCTCCTATGAACTTTCTTTACCAGATTCATTGAAGGTTCACCCAGTGTTTCACGTGTCACTACTGAAACCTACAGTGCCGGATCCCTTCCCAAACAGGGGATCAGGACCGCCTGAACCTGTAATGGTTGACGGGGATGAGGAGTTTGAGGTGGAGGCCGTCTTGGACTGTAGAAGAAGGGGGAACCAACTTCAATTCCTGATTAAGTGGAAGGGGTATGGTCTGGAGGAGAACTCCTGGGAACCCCAATGGAACATTCATGCCCGAGAGTTAATCCAGGCATTTTTTCGCAGTCACCCCCAGAAAAGAGCTCTCTTGGGCACCCGGAGGTTGCCCTTAAGGGGGGGGGCACTGTCAGGGACATACTGGGCTTGAACCTGGGACCTCGTCCGTGTCTGGCATTGACTCTTCCCACTGAGCTATCTGGGATGCTGGACAGCTCCCTGCCTGATCTGCTGGATAACCTATCTAATGGATTAGACTACTCTGCTTGGTGTCTTGATTGATGTTGAACCCTGAACCCCTTGCTCCTCCCATGAACTTCCTATAAAAGACGTTCCAGAGATGTTGCCCCTTGCGGTTTGATCTGCTTCTGTTCCTGACTCTGTGCCTGTATTGTGTTCCTGTGTATGACCCGGCTTCCTGACCTCCCTCCTATCTCCAGTCCTGACTCTGGCTTGTTTGACCCTGCTAAGTTACCTGTCTGATCATCTGTTGCCAAGACCCAGCCTGGACTCTGACTACTCTCTGCCTGCCGTTTATGCTGTTTACCCTGATGTGAAAGACCTGGCTTGTCTGACTGCGCTGCTCTGCATACCTACACCTGCTGACCTGCATCCGCGGTCCTGCACACCTGCACCTGCTGACCTGCATCCGCTGCTCTGCATACCTGCACCTGCTGACCTGCATCCGCTGCTCTGCATACCTGCACCTGCTGACCTGCATCCGCTGCTCTGCTGACCTGCATCCGCTGCTCCCAGTTCCAGCTGTTCCAGCTTTCGCTTGGCTTTACTACACCCAGCCAAGAGGACCAAGCAGGCACCCTTACCTCACCGCGCTCTTACCACCACTGTCCCCACTCCAGTGGTCTCCGAGCCGGGGTTGTACGGGAGGTCTCCCTCTGCACGTCAGGCTCACACCAAAGGTACGTGACAGAGAGCAGCGAGGCAGGGCTGCCGGCGCCATCTTGAGCCATGCTGTATCGCTCTTTAGACTGCAATAGAAAGTTCGTCAGCGTCTTCTGTGAGGGCGCCTGTCCCTTCCTCCTTTTCGGCGGCATGCACAGCTAGGTCCCGGGGGTGTTGGGAATATTTGTGTTCGAAATCCGATGTAAATGGCCCCGGTAAGCAGGCTTATCAGCGTTTGTGCTGCGGAGCTACCGCGACATGCAGCCGGTCCCACGGAAGTCGCGCATGCGCCCCCCCACCCTTCTTTTCTTGTATGCTTTATCTGTCCATCCTTCTTTTTTTTTTAGTCTAGCTTCTTCTTATATTAATCTTTCTTTCTCTAGTTTGATCAACATGTAATGAAATATTTTTATCTCTCTCCGAACATATCATTAGTTTTAATATAGGTCGCTGAAATAGTGGGATGATCTAAGCCAGGTTGAAGTCTCCGTGGGCTAGTGTTTGCTAAGAGAAGAGATCATAGACTCCCCAAGCTAATCAATTCCTGTTCCAATTTACACCAGGGTCTGGGGCTACTGTCTTGGAGCCAGAACCTCATCTGGTCTAGTAAGGACGCCATATAATAGTCTTTTAGTTCTGGGACCCCCATTTCTCCAACCCTCCTATGTTTTCTGAGAGTATCGTGCGCACAACTAGCTTTACCATTGGTCCACAAAAAGGTACATTGTAATTTTTAGAAAAGGAAAGCGGTACTGGTATAGGAAGTACTCAAAAGACATAGAAAATTTTCGTGAGGATTGACATTTTAAAGGCGGTCACTTTGCCGACCCATGATAGGTAGTATTTGCTCAACCTAGTTAGATCTTTTTGGGTGTTATTCAATAAAGGAATGTAGTTAGCCTTGTATAAGCTGGAAGTCACAGGAGTCAGTGTGATACCTAAGTATGATACAGATTCTGTAGCCCATGGATATGAGAAGCGTGCAATTAGAGCGGCTCTAGTTAACCTGTCTACAGATATCTCTAGAATTCTAGATTTCAGTTTGTTCACTTTATAGTAGGAGACCATACTAAACCCCTCCAGAACTTTATGTACTGCAGGGGATGACTGTTCCGGGTTTACCAAAGACTGTATAATGTTGTCTGCAAAAAGTGTGAATACATGTGGAACTCCCTTAATGTATATTACTTTAATATCAACATGGGAGCTTAGATTTTCCTCCAAAGATTCCATAATTAAGGCAAATATAATTGGAGATAGGTGACATGCCTGCCATGTCCCGTTTGTAATAATAAAATTTTTAGAGAACAGGCCTTCAGAATAAACATAAGCCGAGGGGGTTGTGTAGAGTGCAGAGATAGCCGAGCATATCTTGCCCTGCATAACAAATTTCCGCAGCACCTGAGAGAGACATTCCCAATGGACCCTGTCAAATGCCTTCTCTGCATCCAAGGTGAGGAGCAGAGAAAGCCTCCAAGATTTCTCTGCATAGTCCAGCAGGTTAATAATATGCCGCGTAGCATCAGGCACCTGGCAGAATGGCACAAAACCCACCTAATCTGATTTTACCAATGTTGGAAGGAGTTGGAGTAACCTGTTTTCTATAAGCTTGGTATATATGTGTATATCGACATTGAGCAGCGTGATAGGTCTAAAATTCTGTGCATGCACTGGCTTCTTGCCTGGCTTTGGTAGTACGATTATAGTAGTGGTCAACATTTCAGAGGGAAAGGAAGCCCTAGACACAGCAGCATTAAACAGGGATTCCAAATGTGGAGAAAGTTCTGGGTGGAATAATTGGTAATATTATGATGTAAAACCATCAGGTCCAAGGAATTCATTATGTGAAAGAGCCTTGATCACCTCTATGATTTCCTTTGCATCAACGGGCTGGTTTAGAGTACTAAGATGGTCAGTGGGTAGACTCGGTAGAGATACTGAGGATAAAAAATCCTCAAACAGTTCAGGAGTGGGTTGGGGAATACTCAAATCTCATTGCAAGTTATAAAGGGAGCAGCAATAGATGCTAAAAGTGGTGTTGGCTATTTCTTGCGACTTAAGTAATTTTCTCACCCATTTTAGAATGGAATAAGTGTGACAATCTGTGTTTGGTTGTTTTATCTCTAAGTTGTTGGGTCAAAAGTTTTCCGGCTTTATTCTCATGGTGGTAAAAGTTAGATTGCATTGATTTAACTCGAGAATGGTGCTGGGACAGTAGGAGTGTTCTAAGTTTGAGTCTTGCTTGGGTTAAGTGGTTCAGGGTGGATGGTATGGGAGCTTATTTGTAGGATTGTTCTAGTTGTTTGATAGTGGATAGGATAACATCGAGCTGCTGTGTCCTGCACTTCCCTGTGGCAGAGCTAAGCTTTATCTCTACACCTCTAATGAAAGCCTTATGTGAGCACCATAGTGTGAAGGCATCAGTGGTATACGGAGCATTAAACTCAAAAACATATTTCAATGATTGCTGTATGAGCCTCTTATTGTCTGGGTGTGACATCTATAGGACATTGTTGCACCACCTCTTGGCTCTCATCTCCAGGCGACTTCCCCCCACTGTGATGGACACAGGGGCATGGTCTGACCAGGAAATATTACCTATGTCAGATTTGTGTACATTTTGCAGGAGAAATGTATCGATTAAACATAAATCTATGCAAGAATAGGTGTTATGTGCATGGGAGCAGGGCCGTCTTTAATGCAGAAAAAAAGGGGAAGCTGTCCTGGGTCCTCTCATTGCTATGGGGCCCAAAGCAGCTGCTGCTTAAGCCCTGCGTTTCCCGCAGTTTTCCCAGAGTAGCGGGTGCATCCCACCCCCCTGCTCTCCCAAGTGGCGGCCACTTTCATTATGACAGGAGAGCGGGACAGCTGCAGGCTTCATGTGTTTGAGCCCGCTCGAGTACTCTTGCTTCTCCCTGTCAGGAGCTGCGGACCGCAGTCATAGGGAATGACAGAGCGTGAGCGGTGCTCCGTGTTTCTCCCGCCCCACCCCTGCCTGGCAGACCTGTGTAGCCCACAGCCTAGTGAAGTTTTCTGGCTCTGTGCTGGGTTTGAAAAGCGGAGACTATGTTGCACCGCCGTGTCATCAGGAAAGCAAGAACACTGTGTAGGGAAGGGGATTCATATGTGCAGAGAATTTCTGGTACAGAGGTGAAGGGGGGGGTACAGAGGTGAACACAGAGGTGGACAGGGGTACATAGGTGGACATGGGGGAGTAAACAGGTGAACACAGGTGGATGGGGGAACAGAGGTGGACATGGGGGGTAAAGAGAAGAACACAGGTGGACGGGGGAACAGAGGTGGACATGGGGGGTACAGAGAAGAACACAGGTGGATGGGGGAACAGAGGAGGACATGGGGGGGGTACAGAGAAGGACACAGGTGGTCGGGGGAACAGAGGTGGACATAGGGGGGTACAAAGAAGAACACAGGTGGACGGGGAACAGAGGTGGACATGGGGGGATACAGAGAAGAACACAGGTGGATGGGGGAACAGAGGTGGACATGGGGGGGTACAGAGAAGAACAAGGGTGGACGGGGGAACAGAGGTGGACATAGGGGGGTACAGAGTAGAACACAGGTGGATGGGGGAACAGAGGAGGACATGGAGGGGTACAGAGAAGAACACAGGTGGACGGGGGAACAGAGGAGGACATGGGGGGGTACAGAGAAGAACACAGGTGGACGGGGGAATGGGGGGGGTACAGAGAAGAACACAGGTGGATGGAGGAACAGAGGAGGACATGGGGGGTATAAAGAAGAACACAGGTGGACGGGGGAACAGAGGTGGACATGGGGGGGTACAGAGCAGATGCACAGGTGGACGGGGGAACAGAGGTGGACATGGGGGGTACAGAGAAGAACACAGGTGGACGGGGAACAGAGGTGGACATGGGGGGATACAGAGAAGAACACAGGTGGATGGATGAACAGAGGTGGACATGGGGGGGTACAGAGAAGAACACAGGTGGATGGGGGAACAGAGGTGGACATGGGGGTGTACAGAGAAGAACACAGGTGGACGGGGGAACAGAGGTGGACATGGGGTGGTACAGAGAAGAACACATGTGGATGGGGGAACAGAGGAGGACATGGAGGGGTACAGACAAGAATACAGGTGGACGGGGGAACAGAGGACTACATGGGGGGGTACAGAGAAGAACACAGGTGGATGGGGGAATGGGGGGGTACAGAGAAGAACACAGGTGGATGGAGGAACAGAGGTGGACATGGGGGGGTACAGAAAAGAACACCGGTGGACGGGGGAACAGAGGTGGACATGGGGGGGTACAGAGAAGAACACAGGTGGACGGGGGAACAGAGGTGGACATGGGGGGTACAGAGAAGAACACAGGTGGACGGGGAACAGAGGTGGACATGGGGGGGTACAGAGAAGAACACAGCTGGACAAGGGAACAGAGGTGGACATGGGGGGGTACAGAGAAGAACACAGGTGGATGGGGGAACTTAGATGGAGGGGGTACAGAGGTGGACATGGGGGGTACAGAGGTGGACATAGGGGGTACAGAGGTGAACACAGAGGTGTACATGGGGGTACAGAGGTGAACATGGGGGGGTACAGGGGTGAACACAGAGGTGGACATGGGGGGTACAGAGGTGAACACAGAGGTGGACATGGGGGGGTACAGAGGTGAACACAGAGGTGGACATGGGGGGTACAGAGGTGGACGGGGGTACAAAGGTGGACATGGGGATGTACAGAGGTGGACAGGGGGGTACGGAGGTGGACGAAAGGATATAGAGGTGAACGTGGATGGGGGATACAGACGTGAGCTGTGGATGGGGGGGATACAGAGGTGAACATGGATGGGGGGGGTGCTACAGAGGTGGATGGAAAGATATAGAGGTGAACGTGGAATAGGGGGGTACAGAGGTGGACATGGGGGGATACAGAGGTGGACGGGGGGTACAAAGGTGGACATGGGGGGTACAGAAATGGACAGAAAGATATAGAGGTGAACATGGATGGGGGGGTACAGAGGTAGTCAGGGGATACAGAAGTGAGCTGTGGATGGAGGGGTACAGACGTGAACGTGGAATACAGATGTGAGCTGTGGATGAGGGAGCAGAAGTAAGCAAAGTGATGTGCAGAGGTGACCAATAGATGGTTACTTTGGGGGAGGGGGGGAGGATATGCAAGTACTGCCCCTTGTGCTGATTTTTTCTGTGCCCTGTATGATACAAACACCTCAAAGTACACACTCCTAATCCCTGTGTGTCATCCTGGACTCCTGTCTCCCCCCTTCCCCTCATCATCTTTAACTCCCCCACCCCCCCCATCATCCTGGACTTCCCTATCTCTCCCCCCCAATCATCCTGGACTCCTCCATCTCCCCACCAATAATCCTGGACTGCTCTATCTCTTCCCCCATCATTATTATTATTATTATTATTATACAGGATTTATAATGGAGCGGTTTACAACATGGGGGCAGACAGTACAGTTACAATACAATTCAATACATAAATAGAAAAGGAAGAAGCCCTAGGGCTAACGTTGCGCTAGAAAAACAATTAAAATTGATAAAGTGATCAGTGATCAAAAGACAGCAGCTAGCATAAATAGCTAAATACTAAAACTATACAAAACATAAAAAACAAAGGTATGCAGCGCTGAAATTAGATCTCCAAAATTGAATGTAGAGAACATAAAGTGAGTTGATAATCAACTGAAATAATAAATTAAAACACAAAAAATTATTAAGTGAATAGTAAATAGGTGCAATAGTGAACCATGAAGAAATTATTAAAATCCTAAATGTTGACAGTGTAGATAATATTAATAATTCGTGAAAAAGTTCATAAACAAAGTCCATCAAAAAGAAACCTCCTTAGTGCAAAAAATCAACGACAATCCAATGTGAAGTGAAGTGTTCCAAAAAAAAGGAGAAGAAAACTTGCTCCCAAACGTGAAGTAATGGATACAATGGTGACACCCGGGTGAGAAAGATATATATCCTGCTTACCAGATGCCCATGACTGCATCCAACAGTCTCACCCAGCACAGGGAAATTAGGCTTCCCCCACAGCCTTTAGATTTCAATGGTGTAGATTCCTCGACCGACCTTAAACATCATATCCTAGAAATAACTGACCAACTCCCCAACAACAAATACCTCTCCAGGAACCAAGGGTGCTGGCAATGCACAAGGCAATGAGGAAAAAATCAAGAAATCTGGGGGGGCGTGGCTTGCCAGCAGCACGGATGGCTGCCTGATCTGAATGCTCCGCACTAAACTCGGCTATTAGCAACTCCACAGCGCGAGGAACAGGTTAAAACACACCCGATCATCCCCACAGTGAGTCTCGTTACGCCCAGGAACGATGCTGAAGAGGAGAAAGCAGCTGAACATGCCACAAAAGCTGACGGACTTTTTTCAGCTGGCCGGAGCGGGCCGCGAGCAAGATGGCGCTGGCTACACACACAGCCCTGCAGATCAGCTCTCTCCTCACGCTGGCGGCGGCGGACCACAACGCCCAGGACTACCCACACTGACAAACTGTGAGTACTCCCCACCCCGCTCACCTTCCTCAGCCTCTCCAGTCAAGTCTAAGCCCAGACGAGAATATGACATCCCAGGACAAAGCCCCAGTATACCCTTCACCTTGCCTCCTCCTAATACACAGCATCCATCAGCCATAGATAATTTCCCTGCCTCAGACCAGCCCATTTCTGAGCAATCAATGAAGAACATGCTAATCTCCCTTAAACAGACACTGTACTCTGACCTATCAGCTGCAGTGTCCTCGCTGGCTACTGTAGTGCACCATCAGGATCAGCGTCTCCACCACGTTGAAAACAAAATGTCTGATCTCCTCACTGCCCATAATGATATAGTGGAAGTATGCACTGTACATGAAGATGAGATGCAGATGATCAACCTTAAACTCGCAGATCTCGAAGATCGTTCTCGCAGGAACAATATTAAATTCCGCAACATACCTGAATCGGTTCAACAACCTGAACTGGTGCGATTCCTGCAATCCCTAATGCGAGCGCTGGTACCTGAGCTGACCGACAGAGATCTAGAAATAGATAGGGCCCATAGGCTGCCAAAACCGTCTCATCTCCCAGCAGAAAAACCTAGAGATGTGTTAGCGCGCATTCATTTCTACAATGCTAAAGAAAGAGTGATGTTCGCCGCAAAGCGAGCCTCAAACCTCCCTGACCCTTTCACTGCTATTGCGCTATACACCGACCTCTCCAAAACCACGATGGAGAATCGTCGGCAACTATCCACGATCACAAAAGCACTCCAGAACCACCACATACCCTACAAGTGGGGGTTTCCCACCAAGTTGATGGTTACGTTCCAGAGTAAAACCCATACTGTGCGCACTCTTCAGGCTGGCCTCCAATTACTGAGGCTATGGCACATAATTCCTGAGGAAAGTCCACGACCACCTCCATCTCCTCCTTCCCAAATGGAAGCTGACTGGTCACTTCAAGACTCCTGATATACCCTGTCCTCGCACATGACCCCAATCTACTTATAGCCGGACTATAGCGGATCACTGCCTATTCCAAGCCTTCCTTTCGATCCACTGGTTCCAAGTTCCTGGACACCACTGGAGGAAATCCCCCCTGTTTGGAAATTGTCAGCAGTAACTCTGCCCATTGAACCCCTATTGTTCACGGGATCACTCTTTTTACTTCCCCCTCCCTGCCCTCCACCAGCCTCCAACTGAACCAGATCCCATCTCCTCAGCTCACTTCTCTACTGAACAGTCTGATCTGATCACCTACGTCCAAAATCTTCTGTTCTTTGCCACTCCCAGCAGGAGTCTTCCCACGCTCACCACCACTGACTTGTCATTCAAAGTCACTCCAACTGCCTTGGCATGCCTATAAAGCTTACCTCCTTAAATGTGAAGGGCCTGAACAGCCCGCACAAACGTGCTAACTTACAAAGGGAAATATCCAAACAGAAAGCGGACATTGTATTCGTACAGGAGACACACTTTGCAGAATCAAAAACCACTAAGTTCAAAATCAAAGGGTATAGCACCGTATATCTCGCATCCGGCCCACAGAAGAAGAATGGAATATTGACGGCCATTCGTGATACCCTTCAGTTCCAACACCTACACACCTATGCTGATCCACAGGGCAGATACCTTATAACCATTTGCACCATCGCGCGCACCACATACACCCTGGTGAATACCTATGGCTCAAACTCCAGGCAACTCCGCTTTTTTCAACACCTCTACAAGAAGGTTGAAAGCCTGCGTCAAGGAAATGTGGTCCTGGGTGGCGACCTTAATATTGTTGGCGATCCACACATGGACACCTCCACTAATAAAAGTCAACACCGACAGGCGCTGAACCCACTACTCCATGACATAGATCTCTTTGACGTATGGAGAGCACAACATGGCTCGGAACGAGACTACACATACTTCTCACACTCACAGCTATCCTATTCACGCATTGATTCCTTCCTGGTGGATAAATGGACCCTTCAAAACGTCGTGCAATCTGACATTGGTCTCATCTCATGGTCAGACCACGCCCCAATCTCCATAACCCTGGGAGACCTATGACCTGGCCCTCCGAGACTATGGAGACTTGACTCCTCCTTGTTGGATGACCCCAAAGTCCAAAGGGAAATTGAAACTGAGCACCAATCCTTCTTTGATAATAATGAACTGCCTGATACTAATAAATTTACACTCTGGTCAACTTACAAAGCTTACCTAAGAGGAATTTTCATAAAGCTGAGTAAAAGAGCGAGGCGCCAGAGGACCCAGCAGATTGATGAGGTTATGTCCCAAATATCCTCCTTAGAAAAACTAAACAAATCCTCTCCCTCTCCTGCACAAACCATCCAACTCCTAGAGCTGAGACAGAAATTACGTACCCTCCTGCTCCACAAATTCGAACGTAACTTTAAATTCTCCAAGGCCTCTTTTTATGCGTTGGGCAACAGAGCCGGGTCACTTTTAGCAAAACAAGTCAAAGCCCAATGCACAAAAACAAAAATTCTATCTCTCCACCACCCGATTTCACAACAACTCTTAACCAACCCTCAAGAAATTGCTAATGTATTTAGTGATTACTATGCATCCCTTTATAACCTCAAACGCGACCCTCTCACTCCCCAGCCTACAGCAGAGCAGATACATAGCTTTCTTACCCCAATTAACCTGCCCAAAATCTCAGAGATCCAATTTGACTATATATCTAAACCATTCACAAAGGAAGAAATCCTCAGAGCAATTAAAGCTCTCCCACTGCATAAGTCCCCAGGAGAAGATGGCTTCTCTAATGGGTTTTACCAAAAATTTGCTGACATTTTAGCCCCTAGACTGACGGACCTCTTCAATGCTGCTGGCTCCTCGGGCTCCTTGCCTACAGATATGTTACGTTCTATCATAACTACCATCCCAAAACCTGGAAAGGATGCCTCTGTTGCCTCTAACTACAGACCGATCTCTCTCTTGAACACTGACATCAAGCTACTTGCCAAAGTTATTGCTAACAGATTGATGATGTTTATACCTGAGTTAATACACCCGGACCAGGTTGGATTTGTCCCAGGTAGACAAGCCCCAGACGCAACCAGAAGAGTACTCAACCTCATCCACCATGCTGCGCGCTCTCAAACGCCTTCTCTGCTACTATCCCTTGACGCAGAGAAGGCGTTTGATAGAGTCCACTGGTCATTTCTTCAAGAAGTGCTGACTAAATTTGGTATTACGGGGTGGTTCCAAGATGTAATTCTCTCCTTATACTCCAACCCATCAGCTAAGGTACTCTCGGGAGGGACCCTTTCCACCCCTTTTGAGATCTCTAATGGTACTCGACAGGGATGCCCCCTATCCCCGCTCATCTTTGCCCTCTTGATGGAACCTTTGGCCTCTAAAATCAGATCAGACCCATGCATATCAGGCATTCCCTGCAATGGTGTAGACCACAAAATTAGCCTATTTGCTGACGACGTGGTTCTGATGGTCACCAACCCCGCCCAATCCCTGCAACCCATTCAGGATACCCTACACCAATTTAGCTCTGTATCTTACTATAAACTGAATACCACAAAATCCACAATCCTTCCCATACATCTCCCCCCAAAAATGGCAGCTCAGCTGAAATTCGAAATACCCTACACGTGGGCGAATACATCTATCCCTTACTTGGGAGTTCAGATTACCCCCAACACAAAACGACTGATTGACTTGAATTACCTAACCTTCTCCCGAAATTTACCCACCCTACTGAAATCTCTACGCAGCACAGGCCTCTCTACTCTTGGCCGTATTGCTACCGTCAAAATGATAGTACTACCTAAGCTCCTATACCTGTTTCGGACACTTATCCTGCCCCTCCCTCGGTCCCTCCTTACCTCTATTCAGAGACAAATAACTAACTATATTTGGAACTCTAAACCACCTAGATGTGCTAGCTACATACTCACTAGGCCCCACAGACACGGCGGAGTAGGATTGCCCCATATAGGCAACTACTACTACGCCTCAATTGTGGACCAACTTTACTTTTGGTGGCACCCTACACAGGAAAAAATATGGTCCACCATAGAAGCCTCATACCCACAGCCTGCCACCCTACTGGACCACCTCTTACTAACAACTGCAGGAGGCTCTCCATCCCTGACAAAGCATAACCCCATGATCTCAGCCTCAATATTGGCATGGAAAAAAATTCTAAGTTTATATCCCCAAAACTCACCTAGTAGGTCGATACTGATACCTCTGAGAGCTCTATCATCCTGCATTCCTGATTTGAACCTCTCTCAATGGCACTCCGCAGGTATCTTAACCTTTGAAGACATGAAGAACCAAGACCAGATGCACACATTTAAATATCTCCAAAATAAGTTTAAACTCCCATGTTCAGAGATCTTCACTTACACGAGAATCTCCCACTTCTTCAGAGCATCTACACTGCCCTCCAGAGTAAAAATCCCTGTACCGATATACCAATACTACTCCTCTACCCCCTTCCCTAATAGGGGTATCTCTCTGATGTACGCATGCCTTAGCGACACTCGACCCTGCTCCCAAGTACACTCCTTAGCTAAGTGGGCTGAAGAATTGAATGTTCCCTTCACCCAAACCCAATGGCAACGGGCATTTACGGAAACCTTTAAAGCTTTTCACTGCTCCAACCACTGGTAATCCTACCAAAAGACTATCCATAGATGGTACTTAACACCCTATCGCTTATCTAAAATGTACCCGGGTCACTCACCATCCTTCTGGAGAAGCTGCGGCAGTATTGGCTCCATCGCACATACCCTTTGGTACTGCAAATCCTTGACTTCCTTCTGGAAACAAGTATTCGCTCTGATCTCATCTATTGCTGGGGCGCCATGGTCCCCGAATCCTGCACTGGCCCTGCTACATATTGGCATAGAAAAAATTCCACCCCAATCTAGATATGCAGTCCTTCACTTACTCTATGCTGCCAAATTGAACATTACTAGATTATGGAAAACTTCTCCAATCCCCTCCATTTCAGGCACTGTCGCTGATCTCAATATCCAGTGTGAAATGGAATGAATTGTAGCTAAGAAAAACCTGCACTTAGAGAAATTTATGGTTATGTGGTCGACATGGTTACACCACCCAAAATGCACTGTTCAAGTATAACTATACTAAAATGTTAATTGCTCACCTTGCTCCCTATCTCAGGCTCGCTGGTGCCCTCTTTGTCATCCTTCCTTCTACCCCTACCCCTTACCCCCTCCTTCCCACCCTTTCTCCATCTAGGACCTCTTTTCAATCGGCTATCCAAGTTTACTCACCCTCGTTAGCATTTCATTGTTTACTGTAATAAGATAATGCTTATCAAAAAAGCTTGTCTCTAGTTGGAACATCTGTTACTGTTCGTATTGATGTTATGGCTATAACATGTATGTATCTTTGAAACTCTAATAAAGAACAAATTATTGGAAAAAAAAATGAAGAAATCTGAATAGCTGCACTCCAATCCAACGTGGCTTTTATTGGAAAAATAAAATAAAATAAATAAAATAAAATAAAACAGGCACTATATGTCACAGCAACGGGGTAACAGGGACAGCTAATGCGTTTCACACTTAGGAGTGCTTACTCATAGCTAGTGAGTAAGCACTCCTAAGTGTGAAACGCATTAGCTGTCCCTGTTACCCCGTTGCTGTGACATGTAGTGCCTGTTTTATTTTATTTTATTTTATTTTTCCAATAAAAGCCACGTTGGATTGGAGTGCGGCTATTCAGATTTCTTCTTTTTTTCCTCATTGCCTTGTGCATTGCCAGCACCCTTGGTTCCTGGAGAGGTATTTGTTGTTGGGGAGTTGGTCAGTTATTTCTAGGATATGATGTTTAAGGTCGGTCGTGGAATCTACACCATTGAAATCTAAAGGCTGTGGGGGAAGCCTAATTTCCCTGTGCTGGGTGAGACTGTTGGATGCAGTCATGGGCATCTGGTAAGCAGGATATATATCTTTCTCACCCGGGTGTCACCATTGTATCCATTACTTCACGTTTGGGAGCAAGTTTTCTTCTCCTTTTTTTTGGAACACTTCACTTCACATTGGATTGTTGTTGATTTTTTGCACTAAGGAGGTTTCTTTTTGATGGACTTTGTTTATGAACTTTTTCACGGATTAATTATTAATATTATCTACACTGTCAACATTTAGGATTTTAATAATTTCTTCATGGTTCACTATTGCACCTATTTACTATTCACTTAATAATTTTTTGTGTTTTAATTATTATTTCAGTTGATTATCAACTCACTTTATGCTCTCTACATTCAATTTTGGAGATCTCATTTCAGCGCTGCATACCTTTGTTTTTTAATTCAATACATAAGTTTACGTGTGTGTTTGGTTTTTGGAAGGTTGAGGTGGAGAGACAATTTGCATTGGGGGGGGGGGGCAAAAAATGTTTTGCCCAGGGTCCAATCAATAGTAAAGACTGCCCTGCATGGGAGAAAAAGGAGTAGTCTATCTCTGTGGCATGATGGCAACGCCATAGGTCAAAAATACAAGAAGCATCCAGGAAGTGTGATAGAGTCGCTCTATGAGAACGTTGAAGGGTGGACTCAGAGGTATCCATTTGCTTATTGGGAACCGCGTTGAAGTCCCCACAATGAATGCCGTGTCCTTGGCGTAGATATTGGATTTTTTTTCCATATCTTCTTCAATGAGGATATTGGCTTGACATTAGGGAGGTAGATGTTAATATTAGTATAGAGAGAATTATTGATCGAGCACACCACAACAGCATAGCGACCTTGGGGATCCTGTTCTGAAGTAACATAGCTTGAATGCCAGTGTGTCCTTAATTGCAATTAACACCCCTCTTTTCTTAGATGGGGCGTTGTCGTCAACCAGTAAGAGTGAAAGGATGATCCCACGAGCTGGAGATTAGCAGTGATGTTAGGTACTGGGGTACAGTTCTGTGAAGAAAGTAAATAAAACAAGACAAACAAAAAAAAAAAAACTGAACTGTAGCAAAAATTTGACAGGATAATATGACAAAAAAAAGATGCAATTTCATACTAGAATCTGAGCAGGATGTTACGGTAAATCACAGAGGGCAAGCTCGGTCAAAAATACAGGGAACAAGATCTGCCAGTCTTTCAGAAGGCGGAGGCCATCATCCAAGGAGGTGACCATATAGTTGGGGTCATCTTTGGTAACGAGGAGCTTCACTGGATATCGCCATTGATAGGAAATTCAGTGATTTCTTAAAGGCTTGGTTATAGTTGCTAGTTGTCTCCTTTGCTGCATAGTATGGGCAGCTAGATCGATAAATAGAGATATGTCTTGTAGGTGTTCAGGGAGCTGGTCCACATTCAGGGAAGCTCCAAGAAGCTTTTCCTTGGTCTGGAAGTAGTGAATGCGGGCAATTGTATCCCGGGGGAGATGTGCAGGGATATGCTTGGACTTTGGCAACCTATGGTCAATAGCCAGGTCCACTAATGGTAGGTCTTGTAAAACCATCTTCGGGACGTTGGTAAAGTAAGTGTTTAGTTCGGCCGGTTTAACAGTTTTTGGTATTCACCTTATTTTCACATTATTTCATCTTGATCTGTCTTCCAAATCCGCCAGCTTGGATTTCATCCAGATCATATCATCTTCCCGTTCATTGTGGGCATCAACTAAGTTTTTGAACGTCATGGCAAACTCCCCCATTTCATCCTAAATGTGTGTGACTCTGATCTAAACTGTTGCACCAGAGACATAATATCATAAGCTCCTCAGTGATACAAGCATGTCCTTTAAAGCGGAGCTCCGCTGAAAAAAAACTATTAAAAGCCAGCAGCTACAAATACTGCAGCTGCTGACTTTTAATATTAGGACACTTACCTGTCCTGGAGTCCAGCGATGTCGGCAGCAGAAGACGAGCAATCGCTCGTCACTCTGCTGCCCCCACCGCCATCCTCGGTGAGGGAACCAGGAAGTGAAGCCTTGCGGCTTCACTGCCCGGTTCCCTACGGCGCATGCGCGAGTCGCGCTGCGCCATTCTCACTGGTCCCCGTTGTGTTCTGGGAGCCGAGTGTTTCCCAGAACACAACGGGTATTCTGCGGGAAGTGATGTACTACCCGCAGAATACACGCAGAGAGGACTCCCGGAAGTGGGTGCAAATACCTGTCTTAGACAGGTATATGCACCCCCTCCCCCTTGAAAGGTGCCAAATGTGACACCGGAGAGGGGAGGGTTCCGATGAGCGGAAGTTCCACTTTAGGGTGGAGCTCCACTTTAAGGTCATATCAAGAACAGGAGGATCACTTGTGGGGAATTCCAAAATGGAGTCATGGCATTCTCTAGTGTCGTTCAAGCACATGGTCAGGTCACTTACCATTAATGCAGATGCAGATGGGAGAGGTGATTTTAGCTTGGCTTTTACAGGGCTGGAGGAGGTGGATGAGGATTGTGAGGACAGAGCTCCATGATGTAGGGTTTGGCTGGAGTCAGTGGGAGAATGCTGTGCTGTTCTCCCTTTGCATCTGAGAGGCCGCTTTAAGATCTGCAGGGAATGCCGGTGCCATCTTGGTTGGAACCACGGTCGGGCTGAGGGAAGAAGTCTGTCATTCTGCCCACCTGGTACCAGTCTTTTCTCTTGTGGGACATGTGGCCTCAAGGATCCAAACTTTGTACCTGCAAAAGCCACCATTCCTGGGTGCTTCGAGTGCTTATAAAAGGCTCTGGCTCGCTGTCAGTGTGTAGAGCTGCAGAGTCAAGAGGCCATCACCTCCACTAGCCGGCCATGCCCCCCATTAGTTTGACTTTTATCTAACATAGTGGAATAGTAAAGCTCAAAGTAAATATATGCATTTTACTTTACAGTAGAAGAGCTTTGTTCACTTTTGATGCTACATTACAACGCGGGAAGGGTAAAAAAAAGATTGCATAAATTGTTAGTGCAACATTGAGATGACCTTAGGTTGGATAAGATGAGGGCACAAATGAGCATGACCAAAACTTTTTTCACAGATATGCGATTGCTAAATATTTAAGTGATCTTGCATTCACTTATGTGAGCATTTTATGCTTCCTCAGTAAAACAAATGTCAACCAATGTAATTGTTGCAATTCAGGCCTTGTTCACACAGTGTTAAGAATCCAGACCCTGTGTGAGGGCCATGTTTACCTCCACTCAAGGGTGAATTTTGGGCTTTGCACCTGCACCCACATGTATTCTACATTTGAAGCAGCTGATTCCTGTTTGACAGCAATGTCACTGCCTACATGGGGATACATGGAAAACCTGTGTATCCCCATGTGGGTAAACATGGCCCTCACACAAGTTATCTATTCATACACCCTGTGAGAATGAGGCCTTGGTCTTTGTTCAGATGGTCACAGAGACCTGCCTACTTTTGTTGTTGCATCTGCCCTGGAAGCTGGATGCATGTGGAGTGGCTGCATGACTACAACTGCATGTATCCACATGTCAAAATTTGACATGCAGGCATGAGCATGTGGATTTGGATCCGTGTGCCCACTCCTGTCTGGGAGTCAAATTTTGACATGCAGCTATTTACATGCAGCTACTGCACCTGCATCCACCTCTATAGGCTGCCCACACTAGCAAGACAGAGCATTTTCATTGTTTACTGCAAAGAATGATAGATAATGCACTTTTTTACCGATCATGCTAGGTGGAGATTCTGACAGATGTAGGGGGGTACCATCTTGCCTGGTCTTAAAGTAACCTGGAGCTGGAGTAGGAGGACTGTCTTCAACATTTACTACACTGCTGGCCCAAGTGGTAGTATTTTCTGACCTGTGTGGCTATATACAGTATAAGGCATCTTTTTTTATTGGACACCAATAAGTGCAACCATTTATGTTCCTCTAATTTAAAAAAAGGATCTTACTGCACTATATGGATACATGTCCCTTTCTCTCTTTTTGTTAGTTAAGATTTAGTTGTCTTTGTGGTCAATACACTTTTATGTCTGAAATAGTTCCACGTCCTCTTTCAAATATAAAAAAAAATCCTATTTAAAAAGACAACTAGCGTCAATCATAGGGATATTTCAATCAAACAATATCAATTAACAAATGGATCAGGTTTTTTCTATAGCAATATAGTGACATTGCTCCTGTGACAGTCACAAAAGTCATGGCCATAAAGGTGCATTTACACTTGTGAAAACATCTGCTTGGCAACTAAATGCAAAAACCCCAGCGGGGATACCCAGTGATTAGCTGCAAGCGGCAGCCCCATTGAAAGTAATGGGAGGTTCCCAGCTCTGGTAGCTAATAATATCCACTCACATGTAATTGCTCATGCAGCGATCACATGCACGAGATTGGCCCTGGATGTAGGCACTCTGCATCCAGGCCAATCACTTGCATGTGATCGCTGCATAAGCGATTACATGTGAGTGGGCACGATTAGCTGCCAGAGCAGGCAGACTCCCATTGCTTTCAAATGGGGCTGCCTCTCACAGTTAATCATGGGAACCCTCGCTGGGGGTTCTTGCATCTAAAGACTGAGCAGGTACATTTGCAAGCGTGAATGCAGGACAAATCATTATTGAAAGCTGTCACTTAGTCTAAACTTAAAATTGTTTCTGTACATGTATTTTCAAATAAAATTACCATAAAATTTAGAAGGTATGTCAACCATCTGAATTATGATTTCTGAAATGTGGTAAAGTTGTATGATCTTTTTCTTTGTTCATTTTACATTTATGAGATTGTGTTCCTTTTACAAAAATTGTGTCCGTTAACATGTAGCAGGAGGTAAATTTAATTCACCAGGCTATCTGCAAGTAAACTAAATGCAATTTTCGTCTTCCCATGTGGTCACTTGAGGTGCTTGTCATGTTCAAGCTAATGATATCAGGCACCCTCAGGTTCTTTAAGTATTCATGAAGTAATTAAATTCTCATTAACATATAAATAAAAGAAACTGAAAAACAACGTTAGCAGACACCTAACACCTGTTCTAATATTTTTTAGTAGCAAATGTTCTACTTTGAAGTCTAAGTACATGACGGTCAAGAAAACTATTTTGTTTGAGTTATTTACAAACATTGTAATAAAACTGACCTGGTACAATAAAAAAAATACTATGTTCAGAGATGCATTTTTTTAATTATCTTTGAAGTTGGAGCACTTTAATTATTTGATCTTCTGTTAGTTGCTTAACCACTTAAGCCCCGAACCCTTTTGCAGCTAAAGGACCAGGCCACTTTTTGCGATTCGGCACTGCGGCGCTTTAACTGACAATTGCGTGGTCGTGCGACGTGGCTCCCAAACAAAATTGACGTCCTTTTTTTTCCCACAAATAGAGCTTTTTTTGGTGGTATTTGATCACCGCTGCGTTTTTTTTTGCGCTATAAACAAAAATAGAGCGACAATTTCGAAAAAAATATAATATTTTTAACTTTTTGCTATAATAAATATCCCCAAAAAATATATAAAAACATTTTTTTTCCTCAGTTTAGGCCGATACGTATTCTTCTACATATTTTTGGTAAAAAAAAACGCAATAAGCGTTTATTGATTGGTTTGTGCAAAAGTTATAGTGTTTACAAAATAGGGGGTAGTTTTATGGCATTTTTATAATTTTTTTTTTTTTTTTTTTACTAGTAATGGCGGTGATCAGTGATTTTTTTCATGACTGCGACATTATGGCGGACACTTCGAACACTTTTGACACATTTTTGCGACCATTGTCATTTTCACAGCGATCAGTGCAATAGAAATGCACTGATTACTGTAAAAATGACACTGGCAGTGAAGGGGTTAACCACTAGGTGGCGCTGTAGGGATTAAGTGTTCCCTGCATTGTGTTTCTAACTGTAGGGGGAATGGCTCTGTGT
The DNA here is from genome assembly GCA_029206835.1 of Rana muscosa. Lineage (NCBI taxonomy): Eukaryota > Metazoa > Chordata > Amphibia > Anura > Ranidae > Rana > Rana muscosa. The sequence goes on along the minus strand of CM055117.1, from coordinate 796,465,893 downwards.
CACATGACACCGATCTCCGCTCCAAGTACACGGAGCCGAGATCAGTGTCATTGTCACTAGTCTATACCTCCGTGAGACGAACGTGAGGACCCCCGCGGCGAACAATTCTGCGGGACCCGCGGTCCAACTCACGGGGATGGTGGCAGGGTCATGAGCGTGCCACCGGCGGCGCGCTCGCGACCACACGACAAGCATTTAAAGGGCCACATACAGGTACGTGATTATGCCTGTCCATGCCATTCTGCCGACGTAAATGTACAGTGGCTGGTCCTTAAGTGGTTATTATTTTGTGTACACGACATTATAATAGCAAACAAAAAAAGCCTAAAAACTGCCAACAAAGCTATAGGAAACTTTTGTTAGCACTATTTTTTAAATGTAGAAAAGTGTCATAAGAAAAACAGCTTTAGTGTCATAGGAAAAACAACTTAATTATGAACCAAAAAATATAAAAAATAGACTCATGCTGTGCTATCCTCAAATTCATTATTTTCCTGATCTTTTGATCTTTGGATGGTTATAGAAGATCAATACAATTTACATGAACAGTCTGAAAAATACTTTTTTTCCTTTAGAAATGGAACTTTCATTTATATTTTATCATTTAGTAAAAGAACATTATCACACTAATGAGAAATAGTTTAAGACATATTTACCTATGTGTACCTATTAGTATAACAAAATATCAGAAGATATAGCTTTATGTGAAAAAGAACCTTGTGGTTGGAAAGGATAAATGTGCCATTCATAGCAAAATATATAATAAGTTCACCATCAATTGGATTTTTAATATGGTTTTTTATATGTTATAATAAAGACTTATTTGTTGTGCATTACACTGTATGTTTTATTTTCATTAGAATAGAGATGTGTTTAAGTTTTATTTTGTTGAGTTAGTATACTTTTTCTGTGTGTCATTTTCCTTTGAATAGTATAATGAATAGGATCTCAATAACAAAGATTTGCACCATCCCATATTGTTTTTATCCAATTATGGTAGACAAAAATCAGCTAAAGTCCGGTACAATTGGGCAAAAAATTGGCAGAAATCGGCTGACTTACAGTCAATGTGCACAGCTGTCTGTTCTACAAAAGTTTGTCTAACGACCAGCATCTGTTAAATTGTAATGCTGGAAAACAAACATTTGATTAGCACTTTCAGCCAATAGTTGTGAAAGCTGATCAGTGTATTCTGGTGGAGATTGATGATTCAATGTCTCAGAAGGAGAATTTTTTTTTTCTACTGGTTGAACAAAAATAAAAATCTGAAAATGTGTACCCAGCTTACAGATTTGTACTGATTAGGGATGCTCTAGGGGTTGACAATGAGCCCTTTCAACTGTAATAAGGAAACATGTTTAACTATACATTAACCAAAAGTTAACATTGTAGCATGTCAATGAGGTACCATTGTCCCACTACCATTGTACTTAGCTTATATCAGTTTTTCTGTCAATGTTTATAGTCACTTTAAGACTGGCCATAGATGCCTCAATTTTTGGATGGAATAGATGGTTTTATTGAAACAAAACAAATAGATTCCCCCATCCACTTGGCTGTGTCATTGTATTCTGGCAGTGGGACTCCTCTGTTGTCAGGATACACTTATCAGCAGATTAGGCCAATTGGCTGCAGCCAGCTGATTAAGAAAATTTCACAACAGTCCTATTCAGCACATTTCAATCTTTAGATCAACTTTTGTCAAGTGAGAACAGCAGGCCAGCTCAGTCCATCTATCGGCAGCAGACAAAGGCATAATAAGCTAGTATGCACGACATACTTGCTCATTATGAAATACTTACCTTGGAACGAAGCGTCGTCATCACCTTCCAGTCACCGCTGAGGGAGCTGACATGTTGCTTTGGCGATTCTTCTGGGTTTGCGGCTCCTCTTTCCATGAAGGTGCTCTGATTTTCTGGCAGCATCCCCCAGACCTTCAGAGCACATGTGCCGCTGATGTCAGTGGCTGCATGCAAGATGAATATCTTCTAAACTGTACAGGTTTAGGAGATATTCCTTTTACCTACAGGTAAAGCCTTATTATAGGCTTATCTGTAGGTCAAAATCACCTACAGGGGTATACAACCGCTTTAACCACTTAACGACCGCTCACTGTATATATACGTCGGCAGAATGGCACCGACAGGCACAATCACGTACAGTGTACGTGACTGCCTTTGTATAGTTGGGGGGTCCGATCGGACCCCCCTTCTATACAGTGAGCGGTTGTTATCCATTGGGGAGCGATCCGGGATGAGGGGACGGCCGTTCGATTTCGGCCACCCCCTCGCGATCGCTCCCGGCGAATGAAAATCTTCCTCTGCCTGTGTAAATGTAAACACAGGCAGAGGAAGTGATGTAATCTCTCCTTGTGTCGGTCTTTTCGTTCGCGGCGCAGAGGAGAGAAGACACAGGTTAGTGCACCAACAGTCCACTGACACGTAGGCACACATAGGCACACATTTCACCCCCCCAGTCACCCCCAGATCATCCCCCAGGTCACCCCCCAGCCCCCAGTCACAGTGTCACTGATTGCAGTGATCATTTATTTTCCTGATCACTGCATTTAGCGTCATCTGTGACAGTAAAAAGTTGCAGGGCAGTTAGGTTTAGGCCCCTTTAGGTCCAGGGTAGCCCCCTAACCCCCCCTAATAAAGGTTTAACCCCTTGATTGCCCCCCAGGTAACCCTTTCACCCCCTAACTCCAGCGTCACTAAGCAATCGTTTTTCTGATCGCTGTATTCGTGTCGCTGGTGCCCTAGATAGCCAGTTTTTTATTTTTAGGTTCGCCACAGGTTTTTATAGTGTCAGGTACCCCCATATATTATTTTAACCCCCTGATTGCCCCTAGAGTTAACCCTTTCACCAGTGATCACCGTATAAGTGTCACTGGTGACACTGGTTAGCCAGTTAGTTATTTCGTTTTTTAGGTTACCCGTCAGGTTTTTATATAGCGTCAGGTACCCCCATATTTAACCTAATAAAGGTTTTAACCCCCTGATTGTCCCTAGTTAACCCTTTCACCAGTGATCACCATATAAAGGTTACGGGTGACGCTGGTTGGTTAGTTTGCTTTTTATAGCATCAGGGCACCCGCCGTATATAACCCAATAAAGGTTTAACCCCCTGATCGCCCGGCGGGTGAGATCAATTAGGTTTTAGCGCCAGAGAAGATCTGCGTCGCCCCAGGCAGCGTTAGGTTAGTGCCAGTAACGCTAATACCCACGCGCAAAGCATACACCTCCCTTAGTGGTATAGTATCTGAACTGATCAATATCTGATCTGATCAGATCTATACTAGCGTCCCCAGCAGTTTAGGGTTCCCAAAAACGCAGTGTTAGCGGGATCAGCCCAGATACCTGCTAGCACCTGCATTTAGCCCCTCTGCCCAGCCCAGCCCACCCAAGTGCAGTATCGATCGATCACTGTCACTTACCAAACACAAAACACATAACTGCAGCGTTAGCAGAGACAGTCCTGATCCCTGCGATCGCTAAAGCCCCGTACACACGATCGGTTTGACTGATGAAAACCGTCCGATGGATGGTTTTCATCAGACCAACCGATCGTGTATGGTACCCATCGGTCTTTTTTCCATCGGTTGTAAAAAATAGAACTTGTTTTAAAATTTTCCGATGGATAAAAAAACGATGGGAATTTCCGATCGTCTATGGGCAAGTCCATCGGATCAAAAACCCACGCATGCTCAGAATCAAGTCGACGCATGCTCAGAAGCATTAAACTTAATTTTTCTCGGCTCATCGGTGTCTTTTACGTCACCGCGTTTGGAACGGTCGGTTTTTTGACTGATGGTGTGTGGGCAAGACTGATGGAAAACAGTTTCATCGGATATCCGATGGACAAATCCATCGGACGAAAATCCATAGGTTATCCGATCGTGTGTACGGGGCTTCACAGTTTTTTTTTTAAGCATTTGATACATTTGCTGACAGTCAGGTGCTTTTTTACCTGTGAATCTTATTAGTGTACCCCTAAATTTAGAGCCCAAAATGGCAAATCGAAGGTACACTAGTAAAGAGGCCTACGAGATTCTGAGCATGACAGATAGTGAAGAGGAGGTCACGTATCTGTCAGATTCAGGCTCAGAATATCTTCCCGTAGAAGACAGTGAAGACAGCGGCTCCACGACAGATAGCTCTGACGACGAAGGTGAGGTTCCTGCTAAGGTCAGGCGTACCTGATCCCAATCTTCTGAGGTTGTTGAGGAGCAAGAACGGCAGGGCTCTCGTATCATGGAGCAGAGTAGTACTAGTGCCACTATTCCTTCTGGTGAATTGGCAAGCACCAGCGGCCTAGTACAGCCTGGGCGTACATCCAGCACTGCAGTATCACGTGGTGACGTGGCGAGTCCCATAAGTGCAGTTCAAGCTGGCGAGGTGGCAAGCACAAGTAGTGTCCCACTGCCACCAAGAAGAAGACAAAGGCAGGCCCGTCGTGCCCATAGTGCCCTTCCTGCAGAATTCGCCTATCCTGATTGGGTCCCCACCACTTCTGCAGAACCCGTACTTCCCCCATTCACTGCCCAACCCGGTATTCAGGTGGAAACAGCTAATTTTAAGCCAATTGATTATTATTCACTGTTTTTCACGGAAGACCTCTATAGATCTATTGTGGACCAGAGTAATTTATATGCTGGTCAATTCATCGCCGCTAACCCCCAGTTGCCTTCCATTGCCAAAGATTGGAAACCAATTACGGTTTCCGAATTTAAAACCTTTCTGGGCCTTTTCCTCAACATGGGCACACATAAATTCCCGTCATTGCGTGTTTATTGGTCCACACACCCAATTGACCACATGCCCGTGTTCTCTGCCTCCATGCCCAGGAAACGATACGAGCAGATTTTGCGGTTCATGCACTTCAACGACAATGAACTTTGTCCTCCACGTGGAGACCCTGAATATGACCGGCTCTACAAAATTCGGCCCCTCATAAACCACTTCAACGAATGTTTTGCAGCCTTGTTTATTCCCGATCAAGTTGTCTGCGTTGATGAGTCCCTGATTAAATTTTCTGGCGGCTTGTCTTTCAAGCAGTACCTTCCCAGCAAGCGTGCCAGATACGGGGTCAAGCTCTATAAGTTCTGTGACAGGGCAACAGGCTATGTATGGAGCTTTATGGTTTATGAGGGAAAAGATAGTCACGTTGAGCCGGGCCAACTGCCCGGATTACATAGGGAGCGCTGGCAAGATAGTGTGGAAATTGGTGTCACCCTTATTCGGAAAGGGGTACCACTTGTATGTGGACAATTATTACACAAGCGTGCCACTGTTTAGTCACTTGTTTGATCATCAGATTGGGGCATGTGGCACCGTGCGACCTAATCACCGGGGCTTTCCCCAGCGGCTTGTAGATGCCCGTCTTAAGCTGGGGGAGAGAGCCTGCGTGAAGTGTAATAACTTGCTCGCTATGAAGTGGAGGGATAATAAGAATGTTTTCCTTTTTACCTCCCTTCATGCAGACACAACAGTCCAAATTCCTACGGCGACTGGTGTTGTGGAGAAACCCCTCTGTGTCCACGAATATAACAAAAATATGGGAGGGGTGGACCTCAACGACCAGTTGTTGGCGCCGTATCTAATTGACCGTAAGGCGAGACACTGGTACAAAAAAGTGTCTCTATCCTTATTCCAATTGGCTTTGCTGAACGCTCATGTGCTATACAGAGCTTCAGGCGGGACTTTATCCTTCCTAAAATTCCAGGATGAGATAGTCACAGAACTCCTGTATCTAGGCGGTTCTGCACCTCACCATCCACTACCAAATGCAGTAAGCCGGCTGCATGAGAGGCATTATACGTATGTCCTCGAGAGTACCCCTACCCAATGAGCCCCCCAAAAAAGATGTCGTGTCTGTAGCAAGCGCGGATTTAGGCGTGACAACCGTAATTATTGTCCACGCTGTCCTGACAAGCCTGGTCTTTGCCTTGGTGAATGTTTTGAACGCTTCCACTCAAAAGTGAAGTTTTAGCGTAGGGTACAGCATTTCACAGACTAGGACACACTTACACAGGGTCTCCCAAGATGCCATCGCATTTTGAGAGACCCGAACCATTACAGTTGCTAAAGTTACAAAAAAAAGTGTAAAAAAAAACGTAAAAAACAAAACACAAAAAAATATAAAATAAACAATACAAAAATAGTTGTCGTTTTTATTGTTCTCTCTCTCTCTATTTTCTCTCTATTGTTCTGCTCTTTTTTACTGTATTCTATTCTGCAATGTTTTATCATGCTTGCTATTCAGGTATGTAATTTTTTGTTTTCAGCTGCAGCGCGGAATTATTTATCTTGACAGCAACAGCGTTTGCTCCCACGATACATAAAGCCGTGACTCCAGTGCTGTAGGAGGTGATTTCACCACCACAGTTAAAAAAAAGAGCATATATGCCGAAGCATGGGGGCAGCAGGGGCGGAGGAGCGATTTTGCTCCTAATGCCGCGTACATACGGTCGAAATTACGATGGAGGCTTGCCCGTGGAAAAGTCTGACCGTGTGTACGCGGCATAACTTTTTTGCGGGAGTATGCCCCCATGCTTCGGCATGTATATATTTTAGGCACAGGTTGCGTTAAAAAAATGTTTTCTTTTTTACTAGGTTTTGTTTTGGTATTTGCTTTGCAGGTATGGTATGGTAAGGCCTTACTGTTATACTGTAATGTTACTTTGTTTTAATGTTAACCATCATTTGCTTAGCAGGTACGCCATTCAGTTGCAGCGCGGATCTATTTATCTTGACAGCAACAGCGTTTGCTCCCACGATACATAAAGCCGTGACTCCAACGCTGTAGGAGGTGATTTCACCACCACAGTTAAAAAAAAGAGCATATATGCCGAAGCATGGGGGCAGCAGGGGCGGAGGAGCGATTTTGCTCCTATTGCCGCGTACATACGGTCGAAATTCCGACGGAGGCTTGCCCGTGGAAAAGTCCGACCGTGTGTACGCGGCATAACTTTTTTGCGGGAGGATGCCCCCATGCTTCGGCATATATAAATGGTGCATGTATGCCCATCATTAAAAGTGGGTGGATGAAGGGAGGTATTCTAATGGTGGGCATACCCACCGATCAATCTCTTTTTTTCGTTCAGCCAACAGGCTGCATAAAAAAAAAAAGATTACAATACATGTCCAACAAGGACCAGCAACGTACTGGTATGTTGCTGGACCTTGAATGTTTATACCAGAATGATGCCTGCAGGTTTAGGTATCATCTTTGTATCATTCTTTTCAGCCATAGGCCGGATTTCATGTAAAAGCAATCCTAGCAGATAATTAGCCTCTAGACTGCTTTTACAAGCAGTGAGAGGGAATGTCCCCCCCCCCGTATATAAACAGCGCCATTGGGAAATTGGGAAAGCATTTTATCACACTGATCTTGGTGTGGTCAGATGCTTTGAGGGCAGAGGAAAGATCTAGGGTCTAACCCCCCAATTTTTTTCAAAAAAAGAGTACATGTCACTACCTATTGCTATCATAGGGGATATTTACATTCCCTGAGATAACAATAAAAATGGTAAAAAAAAAAAAAATGGAAGGAACAGTTTAAAAAAAAAAAAAGTAAAATAAATAATAATAAAAAAAAAGCACCGCTGTCCCCCCCCTGCTCTTGCACAAAGGCGAACACAAGCGCCGGTCTAGCATCATATGTAAACAGCAATTGCACCATGCATGTGACGTATCACCGCAAAGGTCAGATCGAGGGCAGTAATTTTAGCAGTAGACCTCCTCTGTAAATCTAACGTGGTAACCTGTAAAGGCTTTTAAAAATGAATGTAGTTTGTCGCCGCTGTGCGTTTGTGCGCAATTTTAAAGCATGTCGTGTTTGGTATCCATGTACTCGGCCTAAGATCATCTTTTTTATTTCATCAAACATTTGGGCAATATAGTGTGTTTTAGTGCATTTTTCCCCAAAAAATGCGTTTGAAAAATCGCTGTGCAAATACTGTGTGGAAAAAAAAATGCAACACCCACTATTTTAATCTGTAGGGCCTTTGCTTTAAAAAAATATATAATGTTTGGGGGTTCAACATAATTTTCTTGCAAAAAAAAATATGTTTTCATGTAAACAAAAAGTGTCAGAAAGGGCTTTGTCTTCAAGTGGTTAGAAGAGTGGATGATGTGTGACATAAGCTTCCTAATGTTGTGCATAAAATGCCAGGACAGTTCAAAACCCCCCCAAATGACCCCATTTTGGAAAGTAGACACCTAAAGCTATTTGCTGAGAGGCATATTGAGCCCATTGAATATTTTTTTTGTCCCAAGTGATTGAATAATGACAAAAAGAAAAAAAAAATTACAAAAAGTTGTCACTAAATGATATATTGCTCAAACATGCCATAGGCATATGTGGAATTACACCCCAAAATACATTCTGTTGCTTCTCCTGAGTACGGGGATACCACATGTGTGAGACATTTTGGGAGCGTAGCCGCGTACAGGACCCCGAAAACCAAGCACCGCCTTCAGGGTTTCTAAGGGTGTAAATTTTTGATTTCACTCCTCACTGCCTATCACAGTTTCGGAGGCCATGGAATGCCCAGATGGCACAAACCCCCCCCCCCAAATGACCCCATTTTGGAAAGTAGACACCCCAAGCTATTTGCTGAGAGGTATGTTGAGTATTTTGCAGATCTCACTTTTTGTCACAAAGTTTTGAAAATTGAAAAAAGAAAAAAAAAATGTCTTTCTTAATTTTCAAAAATAAATGAGAGCTGTAAAATACTCACCATGCCTCTCAGCAAATAGCTTGGGTGTCTACTTTCCAAAATGGGGTCATTTGTGGGTGTTTTGGGCTATCTTGGCATTTTACGGCCTTCAAAACTGTGATAGGTAGTGAGGAGTGAAATCAAAAATTTGTGCCCTTAGAAATCCTGAAGGCGGTGCTTGGTTTTCGGGGCCCCGTACGCGGCTAGGCTCTCAAAAAGTCCCACACATGTGGTATCCCCGTACTCAGGAGAAGCAGCAAAATGTATTTTGGGGTGTAATTCCACATATAACCATGGCATGTTTGAGCAATATATCATTTAGTGACAACTTTTTGTAAATTTATTTTTTTCTTTTTGTCATTATTCAATCACTTGGGACAAAAAAAAATATTCAATGGGCTCAACATGCCTCTCAGCAATTTCCTTGGGGTGTCTACTTTCCAAAATGGGGTCATTTTGGGGGGTTTTGTGCTATCTTGGCATTTTATGGCCTTCAAAACTGTGATAGGTAGTGAGGAGTGAAATCAAAAATGTATGCCCTTAGAAACCTTGAAGGCGGTGCTTGGTTTTTGGGGTCCCGTACGCGGCTAAGCTCCCAAAAAGTCCCACACATGTGGTATCCCCGTACTCAGGAGAAGCAGCAGAATGTATTTTGGGGTGCAATTTCACATATAACCATGGCATGTGTGAGCAATATATAATTTAGTGACAACTTTTTGTAAATGTTTTTTTTCTTTTTGTCATTATTCAATCATTTGGGACAAAAAAAAATATTCAATGGGCTCAACATGCCTCTCAGCAAATAGCTTGGGGTGTCTACTTTCCAAAATGGGGTCATTTGGGGGGGTTTTGTGCCATCTTGGCATTTTATGGCCTTCAAAACTGTGATAGGTAGTGATAGGTAGTGAGGAGCGAAATCAAAAATTTATGCCCTTAGAAATCTTGAAGGCGGTGCTTGGTTTTTGGGGTCCCGTATGTGGCTAGGCTCCCAAAAAGTCCCACACATGTGGTATCCCCGTACTCAGGAGAAGCAGCAAAATGTATTTTGGGGTGTAATTTCACATATGCCCATGGCATGTGTGAGCAATATATCATTTAGTGACAACTTTGTGCAAAAAAAAAAGTGTTTGTCATATTCCCGCAACTTGTGGCAAAATATAAAATATTCCATGGACTCAACATGCCTCTCAGCAAATATCTTGGGGTGTCTACTTTCCAAAATGGGGTCATTTGGGGGGTTGTGTGCTATTTTGGCATTTTATGGCCTTCAAAACTGTGATAGGCAGTGAGGAGTGAAATCAAAAATTTGCACCCTTAGAAATCCTGAAGGCGGTGCTTGGATTCCGGGGTCCTGTAAGCGGCTAGGCTCCTAAAAAGTCCCACACATGTGGTATCCCCGTACTCAAGAGAAGGAGCAGAATGTATTTTGGGGTGCAATTCCACATATAACCATGGCATGTGTGAGCAATATATCATTTAGTGACAACTTTTTGTAATTGTTTATTTATTTTTTGTCATTATTCAATCACTTGGGACAAAAAAAATATTTAATGGGCTCAACATGCCTCTCAGCAATTTCCGTGGGGTGTCTACTTTCCAAAATGGGGTCTTTTGGGGGGGTTTTGTACTGCCCTGCCATTTTATCACCTCAAGAGATGAGATAGGCAGTCATAAATTTAAAGCTGTGTAAATTCCAGAAAATGTACCCTAGTTTGTAAACGCTATAACTTTTGCGCAAACCAATAAATATACACTTATTGACATTTTTTTTTACTAAAGACATGTGGCTGAATACATTTTGGCCTAAATGTATGACTAAAATTGAGTTTATTCGATTTTTTTTATAACAAAAAGTAGAAAATATCATTTTTTTCCAAATTTTCGATCTTTTTCCGTTTTATATCGCAAAAAATAAAAATTGCAGAGGCAATCAAATACCATTAAAAGAAATCTCTATTTGTGGGAAGAAAATGATGCAAATTTCGTTTGGGTACAACATTGCATGTCCGCACAATTTACAGTTAAAGCAGCGCAGTGCAAAATTCTGAAAACACCTCTGGTCCTTTAGCTACAAAATGGTCCGGGCTTAAGTGGTTAAAGTAATATTAACCACTTCCCGCCAGGCCTATAGCAGATTGAAGGCAGGGAAGTGACTCTGTTATCCTGACTGGGCATCATATGACGTCCAGAAGGATAACAGTCTGACACGCCGCATCTCCAATCACGGTAAGGAGCCTCTGACAAAGGCTTCTTACCACGTGATCAGCTGTGACCAATCACAGCTGATCATCGCGTGAACCAGGAAGTGATGGTTAATGAAATTCCTCTGTTCACGCTCACAGAGAGAGACGATTGGCGGCTCTCCCTGTCAGAGGGGGTCTGTACTGATAATCAGCACATTGATTATCAGCACAGCCCCCATCAGTTGTGCCAATCAGCCGCAAATCAGTGCCCAATAGTCAGTGCCCCTCAATAAAGTCTCTCAGTGCCCACCACAGTGCCAATCAGAGCCCACCACAGTGCCAATCAGAGTCCACCACAGTGCCAATCAGTGCCCAGCAGTAACACCTGCCAGTACCTCATCATCAGTGCTGCCCTTCAGCGCTATCTATTAGTGTCCATCAGTGTCACCTGTCAGTGTCAATCAGTCCTGCCTATCCGTGCCACCTATCAGTGCCCATCAGTGCTGCTTGTCAGTGCCCAACAGTGCCGCCTGTCAGTGCCCATCAGTGCCACATCTTAGTGCCCATCAGTGCCACCTATCAGTGCCCATCAGTGCTGAATATTAGTGCCACCTATCGGTGCCCATTAGTGCTGCATACCAGTGCCACCTATCAGTGCCCATCAATTCTACATATCAGTACCAACTCATCAGTGTAATATCAGTGCCACCTCATCAGTACCCATCAGTGAAGGAGAAAACAAAATTGTATGACAGAAACTTAGAAAAACATATTTGTTTTCAAAAATTTCAGTCTTTTTTAGTTTGTTTAGCAAAAAATAAAAACCCCAGAGGTAAACAAATACCACCAAAATAAAGCTCTATTTGTGGGAAGAAAATTATACAAATTTAGTTTGAGCACAGTGTTGCATGACCGAGCAATTGTCATTCAAAGTGCGACAATGCTGAAAGCTGAAAATTGTCCTGGGCAGAAAGGGGCGAAAGTGCCTGGTATTGAAGTTGTTAAAGTCTTGTTTTTTTTTTTGTTTAAAAATAGAAAACATGGTATACTTACCTGTACTGTGCAGTGGTTTTGCACAGAGCAGCCCCAATCCCTCCTTTTCTCGGGTCTCTCGCCGATGCTCCTGGACCCTCCCTCCTGCTGAGTGTCCGCACAGCAAGCAGCTTGCTGTGGGGCACCCGAGCTGAGCCGCTGCTCTGTGTGTCCATTCAGACAAAGAGCTGTATCTTGGCCCCGCCCCCTCCTCTCCTCATTGGCTCACTGACTTTGACTGACGGCAGTGGGAGCCAATGGCACCTACTGCTCATTCTCAGCCAATCAGGAGAGAAAGTCCTGGGCAGCTGAAGCTCTTGTGCAACATCGTTGGATCAAGATGGGGCTCAGGTAAGTATTAGGGGGGCTGCTGTACACTGAAGGTTTTTTTATCCTATTGTATAGAATGCATTAAGATAAAAAAACCTTCAGCCTTCAGAACCACTTTAAGCTTACCTCTGTATTTTGCAGATATATGTTAATTTTGAGAATCCCATATTCTAATATATTCTTTCACAACAAGTTTAAACATCCACAACTTCCTTTTTCTCTAAGATGAGTGAATCCATTTACACATTAGAACTCATAGTAAATTTTACTGGTTAGTTCTTTGACATGATTCACTGGCAAGTGACTATTCACTCAGCCATTAAAAAATGATTAACAAGTAAAACCCTCCAAAAAATGGTTAAATGGTCAAGCTAATTTCTGTGCTGCTAAGGATGAGCTCCGGCGTGTTCGCATAGTACACGTGCAGAGCCCGCCAGGAAGTCGGCACCGCGCTGCGCTATTGACAGGCAGGGAGACATTTCCCGATGCTTGGCTGCAGAGATCATCCTTACTGCTGACCTTATCAATAGGACCTGACGTCATCCTTACTGCTGACCTTATCAATAGGACCTTAAAGGAGACGGTTACACTCCCTCGGAAAGCACCAAATAAGAAAGTATACAACTTCTTACTATTCCCATGATTTCATAGACAGTGGGTATTCTAGTCCTTTAACACTGCATTAAAAGTGTGATTTACAGTGTATATCCTTTAGGGTGGCCTGGAGCATTGGCTTCCTTTAATGCTTATTGGCATGTTCTGCATTCAACATTTTATAAACTGCTCAGAAGTTCTTTGAAAAACGTTTTACCAAAACACTAAGGGGTTGATTTACTAAAGGGAAATAGGTTGTTGATTTTACAGGGTTGGAAGATTTAAATCAGCACAGTGTCACTTTATTCACTGGTCTAAGGGAAAATTCCCTTGCAAAGTGAACAGCTATTTGCCTTTAGTAAATCAAGCCCTGTTTATCTGGGTTAATTGAATAATTACCTTAACTAGCACATCTCAAATACTGATTTTTTGTTCAACATTTACTACAGCACTCATTTCAAAATGATACAATGATACAAAGTAAATGGTACATAGTTATTGCCTTGTATGGCATTTTTTTACAGCTTATAAGATGGAGAGGCAGAGCAGTGATATCACACTTTCCACCTCATCCAATCAGAGAATGCTTTGCATTCATTGAGAAAAATGCAGAACATAAATGGTGCCCATATCGAGCTGCCAACTGGATGTCTTCAGAATGCAGCAGGGCAGCCACTTAGCACGGGACCTGGAAGCTAATGGAGATCATTGTAGTAGCAGTTTATACTATAATGATTTCCAGCTTCTAGAGGGATCCCACAAGTATGGGATATGCATAGTTATATATGTGATAACAGAACAGAAGTTAACTAGAGGTGATGCAAATCTACAGGATGTCTTAAGACACTAGAAACAGGGCACTGTATCTTTAAGGCAAGTTTGCAAATGAATACAACAAACTTTATTGTTTAAAAAGCCACATTTAGCTGTAAGTATTGACAATAATTTCTCTTTCTGTCATTTAACGGTAACAGTGGTAACCGTACCAAAAATTCACCTTCCAATTTAATGGCTCCATATTCAGATTGATCTGATGCATTTATAAATCACCAACAACAAGTGCACAGACATACAAACACACACCAGTTAGACTAGGTCTATGAAATATTCAGTCATGCTGAGTCATATGCTAAATTATGCATGGCATTAATGGGATAAGATTCAGTGAGTATAATTATCATCTAAGTCATATATCTTCTATAATGAATTCATATTTTTTTTGCTTCTGCTCTGTATTCTCACTTGGCTTGCAAAGTGAAATTCTCCACCATTTTCAGATGTATGGAGTCATTAGTACAAATAGGTGTAGTATTACTAAACCCTTTTAAAATGCTGTTGCACCAGCTTTTCGATCTCACTTATAAATCTTATATCAATAGAATCTAAAAAATAAGGGTGGTAAAACATAAAGTACTGTAAATCTTATTTATTTACTATGCAAGTTTGATGCAATATATGTGAAATAGTCTTTTCTTACTGTATTGGTAAAATGAAGTAGGAACATGTATGGTCTTTGATGCTATAGTCTCCATAATATATTGCCCCTCAAAACTTTTCCTAGCACAGTTCATAGGCCAGTAAATTTCAAGCATACGTGTGTCCTCTGCTCTCTCATACTGGGGATTCCAAGAAATATACTTGATTTAATCATTTAGTGAGCCATTTCATAGAGATTATTACATCTAAATATTATGATTGTTCTTAATGCTGTGTATTGCTCCATTTAGCATCAATGACATTGGCATACTGTATTTTGTAATAGTTGTCTATGAGGCCCCAAATATATGATATATGATATAGCTGCCCATTCGTCTTGACAAAATGCCTCCAGGTCATACAAACTCTTTGGTTATCTTGCATGAACCACATGTTTGAGATCCCCAAGAGGGGCTAGAAGATATTAAGGTCAGGAGACTGTGATGGCAACTCTGGAACCTTCATCTTTTTCTGCTGTAACCACTTGAGGGTCAACTTGGCCTTGTACGTACGGTCATTGTAATGCTGAAAATGTCCAAGAGCGGAAGAATGCCAATTGGCTGCCAGTATTTTCTGATAACATGCCACATTCATCTTGCCATAAATTTTCACAAGATTCCCCATGCCTTTAGAGCTCACACACCCCCAAAACATCAGTGAGCCACCACCATACATAACAGTGGGGATGGTATTCTTCCTTTTCTGGCTGTAAATATGGCGGCGCCCAGCGAGCAGGTGGCGGCCAGGGATTTCGGCTCCTGGCTGGACTGCAGGCTGGAGGCGCTGGGCATGGACCCGGAGGTGTACCCGGCCTACATCCAGGGGGTGCTGAGGGAGGAGGACAACCCGGAGGAGAGGGACGAGGCACACAGGGGGATCCTAGCTGCCTTCCTGGAGGAAGATTCCATAGAAGATGTGTGCCTAGAAATTATTACTAAATGGAGTGAAGCACAGAAATTGGAGCTGGCACAGGCAAAGCAGAAAGATGAGGTGGAAGCTCTTACCAACATGATGGAGAAGCAGGCCCAGATTGTGGTCAAGCCCGAAGAGGTGTCAGAAGGGGAGCAGCGAAGAAAAGCCGCCTTGCTGGCCCAGTATGCCAATGTGACAGATGATGAGGATGAAGATGAGGCTGAAGTTGTTACTAGTTCAATGGGCACCCACAACACTGAAAAATCATTATTCAAGAACACCAATTTAGAATTTAGTCAAACCCGACTGCTCTTTATTATTACAGAGGCTTATCCCTAGAACAAAAAACAAGAAAAATGTAGTTCTAGGGTCCTCTCTTAAATGTGCAAAATACTCTAAATCGGTCTCTTAATAGTGACCCGCATTGGGACCGCAACTGGGTGGAGTTTACAAAATTTTGGCCCTAAAACATCCTGATTTCCATCTCCCTTGTTACCTCCTCCCATGCTCAACCCCAGGACTGCTCCAGAACCTCTGGAACTCCCCACCCCCAGATGTCCAGCCTGGCCCTCCCCTTTCCACACCTAGGTGTCCCTAAACACTATTTTATTCCGGGAAGCCTACCCCACCTCCACCTAAAATTTTACCTCAGCCAGCTCCATATCAGATAATTCCCAGCAGCTATTATTTTTGTTCCACCCCATATCCTTAGATTATCAACCTCTAGAGAAGGGCCTTTTTATTCACGCCTTGTCCAAACTCTTGGTACCATTTAAATCCTGTTGCCCAAAATTTTACCCAACTTTTAATTCCTCCCCAAATACCAACGGAAGTTTCAGTAAGTTTAAGGGGATGTCAGGTTTGTTATAAAACCTTTCTTCAGGGGCTATCGGGGTGCAACCCGGGGCTACTTCTATATCCCTCCCAAGGACAAGAGTGTAGGTACAATAGACTCCCCTAGGTAGTGTACCCTGCTGAGTACAATTCAACCTGATGCTGAAAACAGTGCATCATTAGACATGTGGTACCAGCACCAGTACCCCGGCATCCGGTATTGAGTCTAACAACACCTACACAATTGAAGCAATGACAAAAAGCCACAAAATTCTATCCCTGTGCCTGGATTTCAGTGACCATGTCCAGGGTATATCATGCACCCCTACCTACTGTTAGGTTCAAGAAACACCCTAGTTCCATGACTAACACCACATCGGTATCCTCTAGGACAAAGAAACACACTCGCCTATGTCCTAAATAATACCCCGGTGCTTCCTTCCCAGCAATGATCTCCCCATCCAGAACACAGAGTGAAATACACTCCCAACATTTCTCGTTCACCACCGTGTATTGGCCTTGCATGCAAGGGACATTGTGGTCACGCTTCTGACAGAAGGAAATATCAACCTGCCCCCAGCTTCTGTACCCTCTGATCACATGTGGGTTACTTATCCACAAAGGCAACAAGATAGAATCCCCAGTCAGTAAGCCATTGATGCCACCAACTATACAGACCGAGGGGGGGCATGGCCAGGCAGCGGATGTAGCCTGAGGTGTTCTCAGTGAGCTCTGCCGAAAATCCGCCAAATCATCCTGTGGATCTATATAATATTGCTCTAAAGCTGGCTCAGCGGTTATTGGAAGGGACCTTTGAATATAGCCATACCTTTATCTGCCGGTTTATCCCACAATGTCGGACGCCAAGAAGCAGAACTCATCCCGGTCGGTGGACCTCATGGCACAACATGGCGCCCTGGATGCTCGCTCTGCCAGAGATCGGCACAGGGAGGGAGCGGAGAAACTGTTCTCCATGCCGCTGTCCTCGGATCCCATAGCCTCCTCCAGCACACCTAATGATTCCCCCGGTGGAGGATCGAAGGCAGATGACACAGTTCCTCTGGACAATCCGGCTGGTGCGGCCTTCACTTGGGACACAGTGAGCACTCCAGAGGGGGCCTCTGCTAGGCCGCAAGGCCCCGTTAGCCCCAGTAATAATGAGCCTACTCTGAGGGACATTTTCACAGTGGTGACAACCTGTAACCTCTCCATAGCTGCGCTCACCACGGAGATCAAGGGAGTCAAAGCAGAAATTACCATTCTGAGACAAGACAACCAAAAACTCAGAGAGAGGATGTCAGCTGTAGAGGGCAGGGTAAGCTCCATAGATGATGACTTGGCACCCATGCAGAGGGACCTCACCTATAATAACCACCTTCTCTCTCAGCACTCTTCCCGCTTGGAAGATTTGGAAAATAGGATGAGGAGAAATAATGTGAGAGCGATTGGTCTGCCAGAGAGAATTGAGGGTAAAAACCCAGTGGAGTTTATCGAGATTTGTCTGGTCAATGCCTTTGGCAAAGAAACCTTCTCCCCCATGTTTTCTGTGGAACGAGAGCATAGGGTCCCTGCTAGGGCTCCCGCACCTGTAGCTCCTCCAAGACCCTTCTTGTTTAAACTCCTTAATTATAAGGACAGAGATGCCATTCTGCACCAAGCCTGATTACAGCCTGCAGCCCTAAAAATTGATAATGCCAAGGTTTCCCTGTTTCCAGATTTCTAGGCAGAGCTGCAGAAACAACGGGCCAAGTTTATGGATGTCAAGCGCAGCCTTAGAGACCTTGATCTGAAACATGCCATGCTTTATCCTGCTCGCCTGAGCCTGGAAATGATGGGGACAGTCCATTTCTTTGACTCGCCACCTGCTGCTCCACAATGGCTAGACAGAGAAGAACAAGCGATCCGAGAGGCGCGCAATAGGCGCCCTGCTCCGCCGTGAGAGTCACTACACTACCTTTCCTGGTTTCCAGTTTAATCCCACTCTTCCATTACAAGGCGGAGTATGCTGTTGCTACACAGTTCTTTCATTACCAACACAGCTATTTTGTTCCAGCTGTTGAGAAGTACTTAAGACACTGTAGTGCACTTCCACTGTTGCCCCCTGGATGGCCTGGCACTGGCCACT
Organism: Rana muscosa; assembly: GCA_029206835.1. NCBI lineage: Eukaryota > Metazoa > Chordata > Amphibia > Anura > Ranidae > Rana > Rana muscosa. Next base: position 796,447,685 of record CM055117.1, on the reverse strand, counting down.
GGTTGACTTTTGCCGTGACTGTTTGGCCCTGTTGGCCAGTCCCCATAGTTCAAGCTCTCATGACACTTCCGCCAAGCCTTTTTTGCTGCTGTTTTTTTTTCCATTTTCCTTTATTCATTTTTATGCCCGTTACCCCACCCGAGTCCACCGTATGGGTTGCTTTTTTTATATCCATTCACCCCCTCTTTTCTCATACGCTATGCAATGAACTGTACCCCCCTGGGTATATTGCCCTGCTTGTATGAACTCCAATCTGATCACATATGTGCTGCTCCTAACTGTTTACATGACTGAATTGTATAGATGGCTAAGCTAACTAGATTTTTGTCCTGGAATGTTAGGGGTTTGAATAATCCAGTTAAGCGCTTGGCCGTGCTCTGCACGATCAAACGAATAGATGTGGTTGTGATATGTTTGCAGGAAACTCATCTACCCTCGATTCCTATGCCACAATTTGCAACGAGACAGTTTTGTCATCAATACCACGCCACAGGCTCAGTGTACTCGAGGGGGGTGAGTGTCCTAATAAGACGAGGCACGCAATTTTCCTTCGTAGATGTTAAAACTGATCCTGAGGGTCGCTTTGTATTTTTGCTGTGCTCCCTCTATGGGACGAAATTCATATTGGCCGGGTTGTTTATTCCTCCTTCATACTCTGCGGGCCTACTTAAGATTTTGGCTGATTTTATATCCCGCTTCCCAGGTATAACGTGGTTTGTCCTGGGTAATTTTAATAACTACTTGGATTATAGGAAAGACAAACTCAGTTCCCGTATCTTTGGACCGACACTGCCAGAAACTGGGGCTACACCTTTTGCTTGGCTTCTTCTAGGACTAGGTCTCACAGATGTTTGGAGAATGCATAACCCTGAAGCCAGAGTTTATTCCTGTCAATCGGCCTCAGTGGGGGGCCTATCCAGGATCGACAAGGGACTGGGTACTGATTTGCTATTACCATTGGTTATCTCTTCGCAATACCACCCCAGACAGACCTCGGACCACTCACCATTTTCGGTAGATCTCAGGTTGGGAGCCATTAGGGGGAATAGCTTATGGAAACGTAACCCTTTTTGGCTGTCTCTGATACCGGACCCTGATCCCATTCCAGGACTTCTGAAGGACTTCTTTAAAACACAATCTGGGCTCCGCAGAAGTTGGTACAGTATGGGACACGGCCAAAGCCTATTTAAGGGGGCAATTTATTAGACTTATTTCCCAGATTAAGACCAAAACTAAAGAGTGGGAGATGCTTGTTCTTGCAGATGCGCAGCGCTCTGAGGCTGCCTATGTTGCTTACCCCAATGATAACACTAAAAGAATATGGTTGGCCTCCCAGTCTGTACTTGGGCAGGTGTCCCTACAGCTGGCAGAAAACAAACGCTTCTTTCTGCAACAGAAACACTTTGAGGAGGCGAAGAATACAGGACATATGTTAGCGATGATTGCCAAATCGCAGCAATCTACTTCTCACATAGTCGCTGTAAATGATGCACAGGGGATACCTTGTTATTCCTCTCGGTCTATTATGGACAGCTTCTCCAGGTTCTTTCAGGAGGTTTATTAGTCTAAGGTTCAGCCCACCCGGGAGGAGCTCTCCTCCTTCTTGGATAGGTTCTCTATTCCGGTCTTCTCGTCGGCTGATGTGGCCCTACTCGGTGCCCTATTGACTGAGGATACAAACGAGAGGGGGGAATCTATGCAACAGCATAGGTGGGACTTTAAATGAGGCACATTTCTGTGCCTCCATCCCTGGTACAATAATGCAGGGGGGGGGAGTTTGGGACTTTAAATGAGGTTCAAAACAAGGTAGGCGTAAGGTAAAGGAAACATGTTTATTGACATGAAAAAATGTGGTGTACTGTCTGAGTCAATGGGGCTGTACATAAGAACATACAGTAATTGTAGTGAACATTGAGGGCACATATTAATATCAACTTGGAAACTCATGACACATGGCATTACATATGAAACATGGACATCAAGGATATACAATGATATCGATCAACAATACATAACAGTATGAAAGGAATGAACCGCTCCCATAGATACAAAAATACACACACATAAATCCCTAAAATGGCACAGTGCAGATATAGTAACATGCGATAAAAAGTTGAAATTCATATGTGCTTGTCAATCAGTGGATGGATCGTTGGGGTGACGTAAAAGTGTGTTGGCATCCTAAAATTGACCGATGCGTTTCGTGTTTGCACACTTATCAGGGGCGGATGCACCCAAATCTAAAAAGATTGAGATATGTTAAAATCTTTTTAGATTTGGGTGCATCCGCCCCTGATGAGTGTGCAAACATGAAACGCGTCGGGCAATTTTAGGATGCCAACGCACTTTTACGTCACCCCAACGATCCATCCACTGATTGACAAGCACATATGAATTTCAACTTTTTATCGCATGTTACTATATCTGCACTGTGCCATTTTAGGGATTTATGTGTGTGTATTTTTGTATCTATGGGAGCGGTTCATTCCTTTCATACTGATATGTATTGTTGATCGATATCATTGTATATCCTTGATGTCCATGTTTCATATGTAATGCCATGTGTCATGAGTTTCCAAGTTGATATTAATATGTGCCCTCAATGTTCACTACAATTATGTTCTTATGTACAGCCCCATTGACTCAGACAGTACACCACATTTTTTCATGTCAATAAACATGTTTCCTTTACCTTACGCCTACCTTGTTTTGAACCTCATTTAAAGTCCCAAACCCCCCCCCCCCCTGCATTATTGTACCAGGGATGGAGGCACAGAAATGTGCCTCATTTAAAGTCCCACCTATGCTGTTGCATAGATTCCCCCCTCTCGTTTGTATACATTAGGGATGGAGGTTCCTCACTTAGCTGACAGTGTCCCCCTGTCATCTATGTGGGCGTTCTCAGTTCCCCTTTGTGGCCTTGTACCGCTATTGGGGACCTGGTCTCATTCATGACAGGTTTTACCTGTCCATGAGATTTATGGCTACAGCGTTTTTTCTTCTGGGTCTGTGTGATCTTTGACACTATGGGCCGCCTCATTGTTGTCACCTACCCGGAAGTTGCGATGCGCTCTGGACGTCCCTCCTCTGCCCCTTCCCCCGCCCTATTGGGCGGGGGTTTCCTGGGGCTCTGGGCGGCGCTCACAGCGTATCGACGTCACGCCCACGTGACTCGCGTCTGACGCCATTTGGTGTCATGACGCGGATCGCGTCACTACCATCTCAGCCTCTCACAGCCTATGGGGGCAAGCTCCTGTCGTGGGCGCGTTTTTTCCCTCCCTCCGATCGGAGCCCCTCCTATCATGTGATTGGCTCGTGGGACGTTGGTGCACGCCAACGTGCGATTGTACGTGGGAGGAGAGGGGTATAATTAGGCTGCCTACACACAGTCTCGTGTATCTCCATGGGATCAAGCCACATTGCTTAGGGATTCTTTCCCTTACTGTTCTATACTCAGGTAATTTTGCTATCAGCTGCCCCCGCCCTGGATAACATCCAGGGTGTTTATTGGATATTCTTCCCTGTTTTTTACAATCTTTCTATTTTTAAATGCAGATTTACTGGCGTGCCCCTACAATTGACCACCATTTTGGCGCAGCACCCCTTTTTGGTCATCTCCTTCCTGGTCCATCTCGGACCTGCGTTTTCAGTTGCACTTGGCGTATTATCCTCAACTTCCGGGACTGACACCCTCTGGCTGACTCTGGTCCAAAACCACACTTACCCCTACCATCCACACTATTCACCTGTGGTATGTAACCCTTGGATTTTATATACATGCTCTCCTCATATTATGCTCAGTGCCACTTAGATTTTAACATATCTCAATCTTTTTAGATTTGGGTGCATCCGCCCCTGATGAGTGTGCAAACACAAAACGCGTCGGGAAATTTTAGGATGCCAACGCACTTTTACGTCACCCCAACGATCCATCCACTGATTGACAAGCACATATGAATTTCAACTTTTTATCGCATGTTACTATATCTGCACTGTGCCATTTTAGGGATTTATGTGTGTGTATTTTTGTATCTATGGGAGCGGTTCATTCCTTTCATACTGTTATGTATTGTTGATCGATATCATTGTATATCCTTGATGTCCATGTTTCATATGTAATGCCATGTGTCATGAGTTTCCAAGTTGATATTAATATGTGCCCTCAATGTTCACTACAATTATGTTCTTATGTACAGCCCCATTGACTCAGACAGTACACCACATTTTTTCATGTCAATAAACATGTTTCCTTTACCTTACGCCTACCTTGTTTTGAACCTCATTTAAAGTCCCAAACTCCCCCCCCCCCTGCATTATTGTACCAGGGATGGAGGCACAGAAATGTGCCTCATTTAAAGTCCCACCTATGCAGTTGCATAGATTCCCCCCTCTCGTTTGTATACATTAGGGATGGAGGTTCCTCACTTAGCTGACAGTGTACCCCTGTCATCTATGTGGGCGTTCTCAGTTCCCCTTTGTGGCCTTGTACCGCTATTGGGGACCTGGTCTCATTCATGACAGGTTTTACCTGTCCATGAGATTTATGGCTACAGCGTTTTTTCTTCTGGGTCTGTGTGATCTTTGACACTATGGGCCGCCTCATTGTTGTCACCTACCCGGAAGTTGCGATGCGCTCTGGACGTCCCTCCTCTGCCCCGTCCCCCGCCCTATTGGGCGGGGGTTTCCTGGGGCTCTGGGCGGCGCTCACAGCGTATCGACGTCACGCCCACGTGACTCGCGTCTGACGCCATTTGGTGTCACTACCATCTCAGCCTCGCACAGCCTATGGGGGCAAGCTTCTGTCGTGGGCGCGTTTTTTCCCTCCCTCCGATCGGAGCCCCTCCTAGCATGTGATTGGCTCGCGGGACGTTGGTGCACGCCAACGTGCGATTGTACGTGGGAGGAGAGGGGTATAATTAGGCTGCCTACACACAGTCTCGTGTATCTCCATGGGATCACGCCACATTGCTTAGGGATTCTTTCCCTTACTGTTCTATACTCAGGTAATTTTGCTATCAGCTGCCCCCGCCCTGGATAACATCCAGGGTGTTAATTGGATATTCTTCCCTGTTTTTTACAATCTTTCTATTTTTAAATGCAGATTTACTGGCGTGCCCCTACAATTGACCACCATTTTGGCGCAGCACCCCTTTTTGGTCATCTCCTTCCTGGTCCATCTCGGACCTGCGTTTTCAGTTGCATTGTTGCAGTTGATATTAATATGTGCCCTCAATGTTCACTACAATTATGTTCTTATGTACAGCCCCATTGACTCAGACAGTACACCACATTTTTTCATGTCAATAAACATGTTTCCTTTACCTTACGCCTACCTTGTTTTGAACCTCATTTAAAGTCCCAAACTCCCCCCCCTGCATTATTGACTGAGGATGAACTCCTAGAGGCCCTGGCGTCTGCTCAAAATGGGCGGGCTCCGGGTGCGGATGGCTTACCGGCTGAGGTATTTAAAAGCTATACTGAACAGCTCCTGCCAATACTTTTAAAAGTTTGTAACAAAGCCTTTGAAAAATGAATGCTTCCCCCTTCCATGAAGACGCTATGTCCCCAGAATCATATAGACCTATTTCCCTGCTCACAAAAGATAATAAGTTGCTGGCTACAGTTTTGGCCACCAGGTTGTCCAAATTTATCCACCACGTGATACATAGGGACCAATCTGGATTTATCCCATCAAAATCCACATCTCAGAACCTGCGTAGACTGTTTCTCAACATTCAAATACCGGTGGACAACCCAGGTAATAGGGCCATCTTCTCTTTGGATGCAGCTAAAGCGTTCGATAGCGGCGAATGGCCCTATTTATGTGAGATATTGTCGAGATTTGGGGTGGGCGACACATTTCTTAGATGGGTGCAATTATTATACAGCACCCCCTCAGCTAGAATGCAAATTAATGGGGATATATCTGACTCATTTAGACTCTTCGGGGCACACGGCAGGGGTGCCCGCTCTCACCCCTGCTGTTCGCCCTTGCTTTAGAACCACTGGCCATACATATAAGAGCTTCGCAAGACATTACAGGATTTTGTAGAGGTCCCAATCAGGAGGTTGTCTCTTTATATGCAGACGACACCTTGATCTACCTAGGTGACACTGGCCGCTCTTTGGAGAATGTGATGCGACTGATCGCAGGCTTCGGAGAGCTGTCGGGGTTTAGTATTAATTGGAACAAGTCGGTGCTTATGCCCTTGGACCCTCTGACTCGCCCCCGTTCTTGTCTGTGCTCGGGATATTTTAATAGTGGAGGAATTCTGCTACCTGGGCATACAGGTGACCCCAGACCCAACACAGTACCTGTTTCTGAATCTGGCACCATTGCTTCGTAAGCTCCAGGGCTAAATGTACGGCGTGGACGAAGCTGCCTCTTTCAGTCACAGGGAGGGCTAATCTAGTGAAAATGATCTGGGCCCCACAACTTCTTTATATCTTTCACAATGCTCCCATTTGGATACCCCATAGATGGTTCACCCAAATAGATTCCCAATTTAGAGACCTAATATGGGGCAATAAGTCAGCACGCATCAGCCTCTCTTCCTTGTAACTGGCCAAGGATCAGTGCGGATTGGCAGTTCCTCATGCCCGATACTATTATGTGGCTTCCCAGTTACAGCATATGGGTAATTGGGGTGGGGAGGATGCAGATGATTCCATACGATCGTTATTGGTCCCTAGTGGATCGGAGCTGTCTGCACTGTCCCACCTAGATGCAGGTCTTACTCATCTATCTAATTCCCTCCCCACGATTCATCTATTAAATGCCCTTTGGAAATATACCAGATTCCTCCTGAAGATCAAGGGGGTGAGTTTGTTCACCCCCATTTGAAAAAATAAATACTTTCCTGAACTCTTCAAACTTAAAGATTTCCGTTCTTGGGAACTTGCAGGCATACATTTTATTACACAACTTTTCAGGGGATCGATCCTTAAATCATTTTCTGATCTGGAGGAGGAATTTGCCCTCTACAGGTCTCAATTTTATAGATATCTGCAATTGAGGCATGCTGTCCAGGCTGAGTCTCGGATTTCTGATTTCAGGCTGCTGGCACATCCCTTGATGAATGTGGTATTCCTAGCTGAAGATAAAAAGGGAATGATCTCAGGGATCTATGCTAGACTACTTGATGCATCTCATGATGCCTCCAAACTTCCCTGCAGAAAGGGATGGGAAAAAGATTTAGGCCCCATAGATGGAGAAACCTGGGAACTGTGCCTTACCTCCGCTCCATTGGTATCAGTTTCTGCGTCTCGCAGATTATCTCATTTGTTTTTGCTTCATAGTGTATACAGGACTCCACTTTGTTTATATAAATGGGGTTGTCAGGACACGCCACTTTGTCCCAAGTGCTGCATACACGATGGAGATTTGCTACACATGATGTGGAAAGGCCTGAAACTTTTTTGGTACTGGAAGTATATCCTCTCCTATATCTCACAGGTATACCAAATACCGATGCCGCAGGAACCCATTGTGTGCTTGCTTGGTGCGTTGGAGATACCCTCGCTCTCGCCCCATGGACATACTGCAATAATTAGTCTCCTTTATATAGCCCGGAAGGCGATTGCGAGGCTTTGGATATCTCCGAGAGTACCAACGGGAGGGCAGTGGGTAGAGATGGTAAACAGCCAGTTGATACGTGATAAACTTACCTATCAGCATAGGAGTGCTCTGAAAAAGTTCTACTCGGTGTGGCAACCATGGCTTGATACCCCTTGTGTGAGCCCTTCTCAACTTATCAAAGATAGGCTCTTACAGATATAGGTACTTGGTTTATAATGCGTTTTCTGGGCCGGATTCAGGGGGGGGGGAAGAGAATGGGAGTATACATGGGATGGAGAAGAGGTTAAGGGGGGAGGGGAAGGGAATGTCTGGTATATATTATTCTTGATTTTCTGTACTTGTAGTGGTGGGTCTCAGGAAGGGGAGAATGAGGCATGGTGGCTGATATTTCTCTGAAAAAAGTTTTCTATGGGGAAGTTTGCCAAATCCCAATGGTTTGGAGATTGCTATGTTTCATCTTTGTATTTGGAATTTTTCTTTCTTATGCTGTTTTATGTTATATCAGTAATTGTTTATTATTTGAGCACTTGCAAACTGAATCTAGCCTTTAGTCTCGGTCTCCATACTTTTCTATCTATACTGAGTACGCAGTTAAGTATGTTGATTACTCACCTGTTATGTGCAGATAGTGGTTACCTGCCTACTGAAGGTCGTACCTACTGTATATGAGACTCAACTGATTGAAATCTGTATTTTGTGATTGATCCTGATATATGCCTAGAATGTACTTGTCTGTTATATGGTTTTCTCAATAAAACTTTTTTACTGATTTAAAAAAAAAAACTATACAGGCCGAGTCTGCATTTCTGTATATGAGATCATACAGCATAGCACCTTTCACAATCCAAACTGGTAGAGCCCATCCAGGCATTCAAGCGACGTGTTTTGGCAAAGTCTTACTGAGCGGTGATGCTAACTCATCAGGCCACTGCCCTTTATACAGAGACTGTACAATCGGCTTGATACTGGTTGATAACTCCGTCTGCCCCTTCATGCACGCCAGAGCCAATGGCATACTTCTGTCCTATACCATCTCACACTCTCTACCAAACTCTCAACATGGTTGACAAAATCTTGAGCCACTTTACACTGGGTAGTTATGGGACTTTGCAAGGATGCCACCAGTCTCTCTGAGCAACAAAGCCGTGCTTATTGGCTGAAGCTATGGCTGTGAGTTTGTTCCTCAGGAGACCGCTGGCCCCTCCCTTAACACCCATTCCAGCTCCTATTCCCCCAATATAGTGCTGAATACATCCCTCCTCTTTCGGGTTACTCCTCAGAAATAAGCGTCCTTCATGAACCTCATTCTGTATCCGCACATCTCTAGGAGCAAGCCACTGGTCACTTGATTCAGTGTATACTCAGCACATATAGGGCAATAGGTTTTTATCAACCACTGTGAGATGTTGAAGCACCATGTGGTGAAGGCATACTGTACCCTGGTAGCGAGCGTTTATTCCCTTTCTTTAACAGGGCATGTTCCTGTGTGTAGTCACTGGCATTACCCGTACAGGGATTCAACCTCTCAGGTGAGACATCAACTAGGTGTATCCCTCACATGTACAGTAACCGAGAGCTTCTCTATAGGACTGCTAAGCTTGAGACATCGCCTCTACGAGGAAGTTTCCACCCCATTGATGGGTCGCCTGGTACCCTCTAGTCTGGCCAACAGACACCTTATTATGCTTAGGTGCCAGTCTCCTAGGTACCTGCACCATATTCAGTGTCCCACATGTCCCCCATTAAAAAACATTTCCTTCTTTCAATTCCTGTCCGGACTCAAACCCTCAGAACAAGATGGACTCTGTAACCCAGTAGAGTCTGATAGGATAGTACCCAAATTGACAGTGATATATGCACAATGTTCCGTCCCTGCCATTAGGGATGAGAATAGTACAAGTTCGATTTTGACAACCCTGTAACTGAGTCATCCACCACTCCATAGGACTCCTAGTCAATTCAGATACTACTCCACCTGCCTGTCTTTGAAAAGTGGAACTTGTCACACTGAGTAAGAGTCAGTCACCTCTCCGAGGTTTTGGATACTGGCCAGAGCAAGTTGGATTTCCTAACCCTTCCCTGATATGTAGCCCAGGACCTCCCAATGTGTTCCTGCTTATCTCCAGCTCCATAGTGTTTACGGTACCCAGTGACCCGCCTCCCGCTCCAAAGACAGTCTCCATTAAGCCTCTCTTTTTCCTAAGTATGAAAAATAGTCTGGATACCCGGATTGAAAACCACCTGCCACCAGGTACACCCGATCCCTCATAGAGGCTGCACACTTCCTCCCTTCTCTATCAATTTGGTAATCAGACAATGTTATCCTTCACCCCTACAACACAAACTGCCTACACTATTCAAACAGGACTCGCATGAATGACAGGGGCATAGTGCAACACTGGGGCACTGGTCTTCTTGGCATGCAAGACACAGACAACTAGTTCAGGTACACAAGGAGTCTAGGACAGGAAGGACACCTATGGGTATTTAACTGAGGAGAATACTGCATGCCCACACATGTATCGAAAGTGAGGGCTCTTGGAACAGCTGGTAACACCCCATGCAATCTTCCTGCACAACTTTTCTCCAGACTCAACCAAAACTATACAATACGAGGCCAGACCTATACACTTTCAACTTGTATGCAATCAGGCAGGCCCTTATACCACACATCTGCAGGTAAATCTAAAAGAAATTGGAAAACAAAAATTGCATTATGTGTATCCAGCTCGAGGAACTGCTGCTACCAGACACAACTGACCCACAGACCAAGAAATATCCCTTGCAGCACTGAGCCACCGGGATCACTGAACAGTAGGGGGTACTCAAATAAACCGGAGTGCCTCGAAACACACAGATATTCATTAGGCAATTGATAACAAATAGCCACATAAAAACTGACAAACCGGAAACTCTAGGAGAAAATAGGATTGCATGGTGACACGGAAGGAAACAGGTGTGAACTACATTTGGGGACATACAGATAGCTAGGGACATTAGGATACCTTAGCCTAAGGCAATGCAACCTTGTACAGCCAGGCATGGTTGGGCGTGTAACTAATTACAATAACAGCAGGGGGGGTTAAGCAGTCCTAAACACAAGTCTACTCAAAGTAGCATCAGACCTTTACCCTTTAGCTATGGAACTACACGTGTCAACATGGCTGATCTTTGGTAATAGGAAACAGATAGGCAACGGATCTATGGCCGATCCATTTCAAATTCTGGAGAATACCCAAAACCCTTTTACCACTAAGTGCAGTACCCCTGACAGAGATTTATAACACTTCTTAGCCTAATATATGTGTTAGAGTGTCAATTATTCCCTGCAGTCTTACTCAACTTTTCATTTAAAAAACTAATATGCAGACTTTAGTTAGTTGGTTCTGCTACTCAGTGGATCAGAACATACAACCCACACTAGGTGGTCCAAAAACATAGCCAAATGGACTGACAACTAGACGTTCCAACTAGATAATGGTGATGAAAACCTAAAACATTCACATGTGAAACCCAACCAACCAGGAAAAAGAAACATTTTTTTTGTATAAAGTTGTCTATGGAGGCATTGATTTCCTCTTGTTCTGAAAGCCAGAAAACCCAATTATCGAATCTGAGGAAAAAACACCAATAAAGGTTAGTAATAAACATTCCATTTTTTGCCTGGAAACCAAAAAACAATGGTTATATACCAGTAGCAAGACATTAGCATATGAAACTCAAATATACATTACATTACATAAACCGTGCACTTTTTAAAATACCAAAAATTGTGAAGCTCAACTTTTTATTAATATGTATTACTTAATACATATTACTACCACACGGATTTTTGTTTTATGGTATACCAATAATTTCCCCCCCAAAAAATGTATTCACCATGGTGAGAAAAAAAATTTGCAACTTGCCATAATCCTTTTAACGGTACCATTTATCAACCAATCGTAATATTTGACCACAAAACCTTTCGTAGAACTGTCTCTGTAAAACAAACACATTTTAGTAAATGCACCTTTAAATTCACTATCACAGATAATTATCTTGGCTCAGGACATTTGCATGTCAACACAATCCGTTTTACATTCTCACAGATCTGGTCAGAAAGAAGGGGGGTCATTTGGGCTGTCAGTAGCTGAGAACACACATCACACATATATTGCATACTCCACACACACTTTCATACACTTAGCTAGGTCAAAGATGAACTCTAGACATCACACAAATCAGCATGTTTTCTATCATAACCTGTACTTCTTCTTAAACCCATAGCATCTGTTTGGTAAGGTTCCTCCTCGTCCTCCTGTTCATCACTGTCACTACTCTGGGGACGTGGACTACCACCATCTTTCGTGGCTGTCCCTGCTTGTCCCTATTAAAAAAAATACTCCCCTCATCCGTTCTGTTCATGGATTCTACCCTCCCTGCACTCCAAGCATCTCTTTCCCAAGAAAGTACCCCTTTTAAAATGCAGTTTCCCAGTCCAGCAATCCCCAATATTGCATATTTCCCAACTCAAGGCCCACATTCTCCCACTTTTTCCGCAAAGATGTGTGGTTCATCCTGTCAATTGCAGGCCACATTGAACTTCTATTGGACCAGAAAGATATTTCACCCTCCTGTGGGTAAAAACAATGGACCTTGAACTGATCCCGCAATCTCTTATAGGTTGCTTTTTCCCCAGAGTTAGCTACTCTCTGGCCAATGATTGGGTTGACAGGTACCGCCCTTGTCACCGTTGCTACCTTTTTTCACTACTTGCCAGAACAATCCCTGTTCTGTCTATAGTCCTTCAAAAAATTAGCCCAGAGATTTTCCAAACTAAATAGTTTAACCACTTCCATACTGGGCACTTATACAGCTTCCTGCCCAGACCAATTTTCAGCTTTCTGCGCTGTTGCACTTTGAATGACAATTGCGCGGTGATGCTACACTGTACCCAAACTAATTTTTTATCATTTTGTTCCCACAAATAGAGCTTTCTTTTGGTGGTAATTGATCACCTCTGCGATTTTTATTTTCTGCTAAAAAAAAATAAAAAAACATATTTTTTTTGTTTCAGTTACAAAACTTTGTAAACAAGTATGTTTTCTCCTTCACTGATGGGCACTGAAGGGGCTACACTGACGGGCACCGATGAGGCGGCACAGATGGGCACCGATGAGGCGGCACGGATGGGCACCGATAGGCGGCACGGGTGGGCACTGATAGGCGGCATGGGTGGGCACTGATAGGTGGAACAGATGGGCATAGATGGGCACTGATAGGTGGCATAGATGGGCACTGATAGGTGGCACTGTACTGTAATGTGTTACTAATGGATGCCAATCAGTGCCAAACAATAACACCTGCCAATCAGTGATGCCCATTGTGGGCACTGATTGGCATCCATTGTGGGCACTGATTGGCATCCATTAGGGGCACTGATTGGCATCCCTGGTGGTCTAGGGAGGCATACCTGGTGGTGGGCATCCCTGGTGGTCTGGTGGTATCCATGGTGGTCCAGTGGCATCCCTGGTGGTCCAGTGTGGGCATCCTCGGGGGGGCTGCACTGATAAACGATCAGCACAAACCCCCCCTGTCAGAGGAGCAGCCGATCGGCTCTCCTCTACTCGCGTCTGACAGACACGAGTGAGGAAAAGCCGATCACCGGCTTTTCCTGTTTACATCGTGATCAGCCGTGATTTGACACGGCTGATCACGTGGTAAAGAGTCTCCGTCGGAGACTCTTTACCTAGATCGGGTGTTGCGGGGTGTCAGACTGACACCCTGCAACAACGATTGCCGCGATGCGCGCCCCCGGGGGCGCGCAGCGGCTCAAAGTCCGGAGGACGTCATATGACGTCCAGTCAGGATTTTGAAACCACTTTGCCGCCGTCAATCCGCTATAGGGCGGGCGGCAAGTGGTTAATCCCCCGTGGACTTTTCCAGAGTATTCTAAAAGAAATGCTTAACGAAGGGCTACTAATGATTACCCTATGATTGCTTGTAGTGCAGGAGGCAGTTTAACTGATGCCCACCTAAATTGCAATATGATTTTGAGCAGTTACAATATAGCCAGTGTTTACAGATCTAATTACAAAGCTTACAATCCCCAGTTAGTAGTTTACAAAGAAAGATAGATTCACATACATCCAGATCATTTAGTGTGATTTAGTCTCCATTTCCACTGATGCAATTTTCCATGCGACTTTGGACACAAAGTCGCATTACAAATCGCAGCCCATTGATTTCAATAGCACCCGTTCCAATCTATGTGACTCAATGCTGCAGCGACTCTTAAAAGGTACCTGCACCATTTTGATGTGACTTCTGAATCAAAATCGCATTCAAAGCCACACCACAGTCGCACTAAAGCTGCATCTCAAAGTCACACTCTGAATCATGCGACATTTGAGTTGCGCCAGTGGAAACGCAGCCCTATACGCATAGGTGTGTTTCAATCACAAAGATTGGCCTAATCTCATTCAAAGGGTCAACTGAAATTGCTTTTTGGCAGAGAGGCACATATCCTTTTCCACTGCCCCCAAGATTCCAAACGGAGCCCTTATCATTTGTACTGACACCCTGCTGCAATTTCATTTTATATACATACATTATTCAAAATCAGTCTCATCAAAATATTCGCATAGACAAAAGGTAAAAAGTTAAGTTCTGAAAAATTCTGTTTGTTAGTTTGTTAGGTATTCAGACAGGTTAAAACAAAAGACATAAAAAAACGCTTAGCATTTCTGGACTGTATAGACCAGCTCTGTCTACCATGCAAGAAATAATATTCACCCACTTTAAACTTTCTCACACACGGGCACCATCTGACGTGGAAATATTTATACCTCACTTAAATAATAAAAATAAGTGATTAAAACCTTTTGTCTATATAAAATTTAACACAAACGATAGCGGTGCAAAAAGAGAAAACAATTATATTTATTTATACAGAAATGATACCACCTTTAAAACAAAGATGATATGAATGTTACACAATAATACAAATAGGAATATGGCTATAATGGACACCGCAGTATATCAGGGCAAGTTGTAGGAAAATAAGAGTTACAGGAGAGCAAAAGAGAAGTAAGATTAATCTTCTTAAAATATAATTGAAATAGGGAACCAGAGAGAGAGAGAGAAAGAGAGAGAGAAAGAGAGAGAGAGAGACAAAGAGAGAGAGAGAGACAAAGAGAGAGAGAGAGAGAGAGAGAGAAAGGAATACATTACACAGATCCTACGTCACCATGTCTCGGTCAGGTCATCATCTCAAGAGAAAGCTCAGAGCTTTCTGTCTGACCTTTATACTCCCCTTGCCCTACCCCTCAAAATCCCTGTGACCCCATTGGTCTATAGTTGCATCACAAACTGATTGGTTGAACCTCAAGCCTAGATATTCATTGGTTCAGAGTTCCCTCAGACCCTGATTGGTTGAACCTCAAGCCTTTTTGTCTAGCATGCCCAAATCTAAAAACCTTGGTGCCTTTAAGACTAAGGTGTGTTAAGTAATCTCCTTTGATGCTTAGTTTAACCATTTCCCACATTAGCATTCACGTAGACCCCTGGTGGGTGATTCCGCAAAGTCTGGCTAGACCCTATACAACACAAAAGGTCAATTTGACACATCTAATTAACACCTGAAACCTATTATGGGTTCCTACCAAACAGGAGATGACAAGAACGTATTTTAATATAAGAGGGGCCCTTCATATCAGAAAATATAACCAGTCCAGTAAAACATATACATCCATCTTTGCAATGGTTCCCCTGGTATAAATATGAAATTCAAAATTTCCACCACAGTGACCATAAAGCTCTATTTTGATATTGTCGCTCCAGATTACAGTGTACCAGAAGCTGTGAGGCGTGTCAAGGTGTTGTTGAGGATAATCTAGAAATAGTGGAAATTACCGCGCTTAGTGAACTAAATTGAAAGACTGCAAACGCTACAATAGACAAAATATTGTGTTAGAGAAATCTGAATGGTAAAGTGCTGCAATTAAAGTGGTTGTAAACTCACCAAGATAACTTTTCCCATTTAAATCAGTGATAAGCACTGTACAAATTGCTGTGTATGAATATTTTCTAACCTGCTCATTTTGCTTGTAATTTGTCTTTTTCCTTTTCATGGCGTCAGCAGGGCATGCGCATATTTCGCCCGATTTACAGCACGCTGATTGTGGGTATATGAACTGACAGTCCATTCAATCCTTTTCTGTTAAACAAGGTATTAATTGAGTAAAGACGCATACATAGTCAATAAAAGATTTGTATACAGATGTTACATTACGGTCATATAGTGCAAATATTACAATCAAAACATCTACAGCAAGTTTTGTGTGGCAGCATGTACTATTATATATCTATGAGGTTACATGCATTGAACCATTGAAATAAAGAAAAAACTAACAATAATGAGTTCAATATTGAGGACTGATGACAGGTCTACCATTAACTGCATGTCTCTGAATCCTGCAGCCAGCGGTCCCAAATGTTGTTATATTTGGCCGGGCAGCCTCAATTTGTGTATATGCATTTCTTGTAGGGTAAGGTTACATTTATTTCTGCTTTCCACTCTGAAAAATTGGGGGGGGAAAGGCCTCATCCATTTCCGGGCTATGATCTTTCTAGCCGAGAATAGTGATTCATGGAGAAAAGTTTTAGTATATTTATCCATCTCTTCGGGGAAGATCCCAAGCAGACATTGCTTGGGGTCAAGTGTAATGGGAGAACCCATGGTATCATGCAAGAAAGTTACTATTTATTTCCAGAGGTCTTGGATTTTTGGGCATGCCCAAAGGAGATGAAAGAACGTGCCCGTCTCTTTGCCACACAACAAACACAGGGTAGGCTGGTCACGTTTGATATGCTCTGTGGGTTATGAAGATTTGAGACAGCCTGTCTGGGAGCCTAGGGGATACTGCTTTACAGGTCTCCAAAGCCTCCCCCCACTCCTCATCCTCCAGTGATCCCACCTCTCTCTCCCAACGGGGTTTTAAAGCAAATGTCACTTTAGTGGAAATGGGGGTAGACAGCATATTATAGAATGTGGAGATCAATCCACGCGGATCTGTGCTCTTAACTATGGCCATAATCGGGTGCGGGGTAGGTTGCGGATAGGTGTGTGGAAATTGCGCCTGGGCTGTGTGTCTAATCTGGAAAAGCCTGAAAAGCATACGATTATGTAGTGTGAATTCTTCTTTAAGTGTTTGATAGATTTTTGAGATTTCCGTCTGAGAGTAGGTGACGTAAATAATAGACACCCTGTGCGGCCCATAGCTCAGAGCCCTGAGCATGGAGAAATTATTTTAAGCCTCTGTTATGTCATAGTAGCGTAAAATCATTGTACTGAGGTATCCCCAGTATAGTAGATGCAAGATCCTAGATACGCTTGTAGTTGCATAACAGGGATTTTGCATCCCCGTCTGTTCAGTACTCCCGGATCCCGCCGAAATTGCATACAACGCATCCCCAGTGAGTTGGACACTTCGTGGGCAGAGCAGTAGTAAAAACCTCATACTGTCAGTTTTAACAAATGTGGAACAATTGGGACAATTGTGATGCAATATAACAAAGGTTGAAATCCGGCAAGGCCATACCTCCCTTATCTGTTGGATTTTTAAGTGCTTGCCAGGCAAGTTTATGTCTACCGGTACCCCAGAAAAATGGCTTAAGGAGAGCTTTGAACGATTTAAAGTGTTTTAGGGGGAGGTATGCTATAGGACATACAAGAGTTTGGGAAGGAGGACCATTTTTATCAAGTTTATGCGGCCCCACACCCCCAGTGGCAAGCGGGCCCAGACCCGGATTTTGATTCTGACCATTGAAAACAGGGGTTCTATATTAAAAGCAATATAATCAGCCAGGCTCCTAGAAATGTGCACCCCCAAGTACTTAATGGTATCCACCCGTTGAAGTGGTATTCCTGCCTGGGACTCGGGCGGTGGGAAGCTATCAATCGGCAGAATCTGTGATTTTCCCCAGATGATGTATATAAATGAGGGGAAGGGAAGCACTCACACTGCCACATCCGTAGTAATATTTGGAAAAACGTCAAAGAATAACTCAAAATAGAGATACCCAAAGATCGGACTTTAAAGGCAGTGACACATTGGATAAGCAAAAAAATAAAAATTTATTATAAAAGACAAAAGACAGTAACTACAGTAGTTGAAAAAATTAGCTAGCAAAATAATGCAGCCAGACATATAGGGAAATCAGGTACATCCTTAGATCCAGCCAGAGATATAAGCAAGATGATGGCCAAATAGTGATGGCCACGGATGGTATCACACACAGATGTCCCCGGAGACAGCAGTATTTCCCTATATGTCTGGCTGCATTATTTTGCTAGCCTTGATTTCACTCACTGATGTCCCCACGCAGTCTATCTCTGTATACAGACTGCTAGGTTGTATTCCTGCTGGTATGCTGGGTCATAAGGTCCTCGTCTCTAGCTACCTTCTGCTCTAAGAAGCACCCGAAATCTTACCCTGGTACTCTCTGAGATGTGAATTGTTCCCATGTTCATCATAAGGGTTCTGTGCATGTTTGCACTTTTTTGATTAAGGGATAATACACATCATACCCTTTCATTCCCAAGATAGTAAGGCGTGTTTTCTCTTGCTATCTCTGTTTGTCCTAAAGAAGCCTCGCGGCGAAACGCGTGGACGCACACAGGGACAACATCTGTACAAACCATCTTGTATACAGTGTTTTAATTTTTTCAACTACTGTAGTTACTGTCTTTTATAATACATTTTTATTATTTTGTTTATCCAATGTGTCACTGCCATTAAAGTCAGATCTTTGGGTATCTCTATTTTGAGCTATTCTTTCACGTTTTCCCCAGATGATCTTGAGCCCGGAGAAAGTTACGAACTGTTTGATCGCCCGGAGTGCAGCTTGGAGGGAGGGACCCGAGTCAGCGAGATAAAGCAGTGTATCATCTACATACTATTTTTTTCTATTAAGGGACCTACCTGTAATCCTACAATCTCAGGGTTTGTGCGAATGGACACGGCCAAGGGTTCTGCAGCAAGAGCATATAGAAGTGGGGAGAGCGGACGGGTGGGGTCTGCCACGTATCCTTGTTCTGCAAGGGACAACTCCACCAACGTCTTATCAAAGGTGTCAGCAGAGTCTGCCTTAATCCTGTTTATGCGGGAGACCAGGGACTTGCGGGCATGGAGCTTAAAGGTCTCCCACACCGCCGCTGCAGGAGCAGAGCGGTCATTCACCCTGAAGTACAGCTTCCACTCAGTGACAAGTTCTTCATCCTCAGGTAGCAATGAGAGCCAGAATGGGTTCAAACGCCATGCTCGCATTGGTTTGTCCACCGGTACGCTTAGCGTAATCCAGTACGGGCTGTGATCAGAGAGTAGCCTGGGGCAGAACTTAGTCTCTAGCAACCGAGGTGTGAGACCCTGTGAGATGAGGATAAAGTCAATCCTGGACATGGAGTTATGTGAGGTGGAGAAACAGGAATACAATTGTTTGTGAGGGAATCTATGTCTCCAGGTGTCAATCAAGTGAATGGAGGAAATCAGTTTAGAAAATTTAGTGTCAGTCGCTACTCCTGCAGTGGGAGGTGAGAGCTGGAGCCTATCCAGAGTGGGGTTCAGCGTGGTATTGAAATCCCCCAGCCAAACTGCTTGGACTGAGGGATGTCGTGCCATAAATTCAATCCCCTCTAGTATTATGGACATAGAAAATGGGGGTGTACATTAAAGGCCAAGAGAAGAAATGGTTCCCCATACAGTTTGGTAGAGAGAAAGACATAACGGCCCTGTGGGTCCGTGGAGGCTTCACACAGTTCAAAATGCACTGATTTAGCCATCAGTATGGAGACTCTGCGTGCATGGGCTGTGTGGGTCAAATTAAATGCCCACCCCACCCACGGATGACGGAGCGCCATCTGCAACTTCCCCTCCACATGCGTTTCAACCAGTACCACTATGTCAGCACGTTGCTTCTTAAGGAATGCAAGTGCTGCCGACCGCTTGATTTTCTCAGGGAGACCCCATGACATACCAGGTGAGGAATTTCAAAGACACCATAGGTCTTGTCGTGAGGAATAGCTAGGCTCAGCTATACTGAGCAACACATCTCTGCCAGTGAGGACCCAGAGTATCACATGAGATATAAACATCCTAAATAAGGAGAAGCTAAGCACAGTACATACGACCTGTAGTAATATTAAAATTTGCTGCGTAACCCGTATCTGTAATGCATCAATTTACTCAACAGATAAGTTTCCCCTCCCCGCCCTACACCCCAAAAACTTGGTGTGGGCATCATCCCGAAACAAGTCAGAAAATTCAAATATGAGAATAAAAAACATTCATTGGTAGAAGCATACAAGGGTAAATGAATTAAGCTGCTGAAGTGCAAAGAAGTGGTAGTTCAAGCCCCACAGCACGTGTATGGCATAAAGTATAGTTCTGCAGCTGCTCCAAGCATGGCAATTATATTCTCTAGTGCCGAGTGGGGAAAAGTCTCACTGCACTTTGCACTTATTAGGTAGGACTACCACGATCCTGAGGCTACGGTCGTCGGAGCAACATACCGGGTCGCATGAGACCCCAGGAGAGAAAAAAAGAAAAAGGGGGGGAAACCCCACCCTCCATAGTTTTAACTTGACTCTCGTAGTGAAATTAAATGAAACACAGGCTTTCGCCCAAACCAGTGCCAAGAGAAGAACACATCTGGCAGCGGGCCAGGGTGCATGGTGCTGATGGACAAACAGAAACTGTGGCAGGTGTATAAATCGGTGCACTAAACCTGGTGCCAGGCCTCAATCAGTCATAGGGAAAAAAGAGGAGCCTAGCCCACTGCCATGTGTATGAAAAGTGTGTTAGAGAGGATACTCACAAAGGTGTCAGTCTGCATTCTCGGGCGCTGTTCGGCATTCCAGCCAGGTAATCACCTCCTCAGGATCCTCAAAAAAGAGTGCACGGCCGTCCTGTTCCTACCCTGAGGCGGGCTGGGAAGAGCATGGTATACTTTATGTGGTGAGTTCGCAGTCTGCGTTTGGCCTCCATGAATCCTTGACGGAGGCGCTGGACCTCAGCTGAGAAGTCTGGAAAGATGGTTACTTTAACATTTCTTAGCGGGATGTTACCCTTCTCTCTAGCAATCCTCAAAGCAGCATCACGGTCCTTGTAATTAAGGAGCTTGGCGATGAAGGTGTGAGGGGGGGCTCCCTGCGGGGGAGGCCTAGCAGGCATGCGATGGGCTCTTTCAATTGTAAGCTTTTAAGCATGGGGGAGAAGGCCTCTCTGCCATAGGTATTAATAAGCAATTGTTCAAGAAAAGCAGTGGGATCCTTACCCTCAGTCCCCTCAGGCAATCCAATGAACCTCCGATTACACCTCCTGAGCCTGTTCTCCATATAGCCCTGCTTGGAGAAAAGCTGGTGTATCTGGCGCTGCATGCGGTCTGTGCTGTCTTGCAGGGGTGGAACGGCATCCTCCACAGTGCTGAGCCGGGTCTCTGCTGTTTTTACCCGGTCACAGAGCTTATGCAAGTCCTACCAAAAGAGAGAGATGTTGACCTTGACCTCCTCAATTTGTGTTGTGAGCGAGATCCGGCAGAAAGTAATAGCCTCAAGGAGTCGGTCAGTGTCTCCGGCAGCTTTCATTCCTCCCACCTTCACCGCAGTGCCATCTTTGTCGGCCTCCTCTCTGTCTATGCGGTGGTACTGATCCAGCTTCGCCAGTCCATTCATTCCTATGCATCTCCTCTGTGCGGCATGGCTCAGAGATCCCACGAGATTACAGTGCTATTCACAAGTTCCCGAAACACCCCATGTGACTGGCTACGTCACAGGAGGTGTAAACATCAGCACTTTGCATGGGACACAGGAGCAAGGAGATCAGCTTTATCATGTAGGTTGTGTCAAAAACATATTGAACCATCAATAAATATGTGTTGCAAAGCTTGCTTACCTCTCTATGCTTCAATATGTGGGATATTATTGCTATACTAATCGGGAATGAAAACAAGGCTTGGCTACAACATTACTGAGCATGTGTGAGGTTACAGCAGGGACAAACAGAAACACAGGTAGGTCGGAAGTAAACTGCTCTTCAGACTCAGAAGACAGGAGCTAAGATGGCGCTGGCTGCAACCAGGAAGTAGGAATTACTAATCATCTGGGAAAAAAGTAAGAAACATCTTTAGGGGGAAAGAATAATGCAGAATGTTATGGGAAGCTTTATTAGACTGGATTTAATAAGAAGGAGCATTTGAGGGGCTGAGTTTACTTCCTCTTTAAGTGTCAGTGGTTCAATGAAGAGAACCACACAAATGTTGTCATAGTAGAAAACATGCTAAATGTAACATAGATACTACTAGAGGTTACATGTATGACATATAAACCAGTGTATCAAAACAAATGTTACATATACATAACATAACAAATATGTGAGAAAAAAAATCCACACAAGCGGGGAGAATTTTCAGTACCAAAAGCGGTAACCCCGAGCCATACTCAGGATCGCATCACAGGATCCATGTACAGGTTACTTACCTTGTCCCCTGGATCCTGCGATGTCTCCCCGCTGCGTCTGCGAGCCGCTGTGTCTCGCTCGATTCACAGTGCCGAGCTCCGTTCCCTGCGAGCTTTGCGACGCATGGGGACAGAGTTTGGCACCAAATTCAAAAAGTAAAATACACAGTATACGTACAGTACACTGTAATCTTACAGATTACAGTACTGTATCAACCAATTACACATCCCCTTTGTCCCTAGTGGTTTGTCCAATGCCCTGAATGCAGTTTTATATTATACATAATGTTCTTTCTGCCTGGAAACTGGAGATTGTCCATAGCAACCAAAAAGTGTCCATTTACATCAAAAGTGGTTTTAGACCAGCTAGAAAACAGCGATAATAAATTATAATCACTTGCAGAATTGAGCGACAGTGATTTGTGGGGAAATTCATCATCAAACACTGAAAGTAATGACAGCGACAATTCTGCAACTGAGAAAATTTCAGTGTTTTTGATTTGATTACATTATTGAATAATGTTTATTATTATTATTTTATTATTTGTTATAATTATTTATAGTTATTTATTATATTATAATACATTTTTTTGTGTTTCAAACTTTATCATACCCGGGATGTCTACTAGACTCTTGTTTGGACAGATTTAAGTGAGTTATTTCTAAGAATTACAGGACTACAATATAAAACGCCAAATTTCCATGCGAAACACATTGTACCGCTTTCAGCATCAAAAATCTGACATAATTATACCGCCAGGGAGGTTAAAGTGCAATGTGCATCTAAAAATTGTATTAGTCCCGATTTGTACAGTGCAAACAGTCCAGTGTTGGATAACAGATATATAATTATGTAGAACACAGATCCTTTTTTCCTGCCTACCTTCACTTGCAGGGGTAAAGGCACACCATGCCCCATGCCCGTATCCTCCCGGTATAAGAGGTTGAGAGGTGTTCTTACAATTTTGGGTCCTGCAGCGAGTTACCTCCCTTGGTTGGTTCTCGTCCTTAGAATGTAGGGAAAAGTCTATTCTTTCCCCGAAAGAAGGCCAATGTCCAGACAGTATTTAAACTCCAACAGATGATTTTATTTTCTTTGCTTGAAACAGACTTGGGAAAAGGTTGAAAATAGCAATGGGATTTGGTAAGGAAATAGGTTCAGGCACGCGACACCTAGTCACCCCATTCTCCACTCAAGCCTGAGTGGGTGAGGCGCACCCATATAGATCCCTCTCACAGTTCTATCAGCTGGATCAAAGCACTAACATAACACTTTAGTTTAAGTCCCCTTCATGGACAAGTTCAGGAGATCCTCGGCCACAGAATCCTTTAGTTTCTGAATTTAGAACTTCCTAACGCCTGTAGATTATAGAGACCATAGGTGCCAACAGGAGCTATCTTGCAACTCACAAATCCTTCCCTCTGATAGGCAACCAGGCCTCCCCGAGACCGCGACTTCCTTCACTGATCCTTCGGACAGGTCCTCCCCCGGTTTCCTCTGTTTCAGAGCAGGCCACCCTCCTTCGGGTTCCCTGGGACTCCAATGGTTGGTTTTGTAGACCCAGTTGAAGGTACTGGGCCTACCTGGAACTTTGTAGCCTTGGGCTAAAGGTGCCCGAGACTCCTCGACCATTTTACGCACCCCCTGGCCAGCAGGAACAAAGGGCACGACTTCGCCGCCAGGGGTCCTCCTTGGAATCTCCCCGGCACACCACCCCAGATCATGGCATCTGCCCTTTAAGTACCCTCTCCCGGCATGCACAGCATGCAGAACCCGCCCACCGCACGGCAGCCGAGAGAGGACACCCAATCACACCATAACGCCACCTGTGATTCTCCTCAAAACCTGGGCAACAGCGCCACCCACAGGTCAAGGGGAACTATACGCCAGGCAACATTACAGCAGAGCAGAGTCCAAACCAAACAGAATTGGAGAACCTGAGCTATTGCTCAGGCTACCCTTAAATTTAAAGCATAGCGACCGCAATTTTGGGGGTCCGCTACACATATATAAATTCTCAAAATGTGAAGAAATACCATGATAGTAGACAATTCCATATAGGACCTTAAGTAGATCACCAGGAAAGTGATATGCACCACCAAGAAACATAAATGCGCTTACCGAAAGTGTGGACTCTGAAACCTTACGGAGCACTGCTGAGTCAAACAGGCTGACAGGAAGATGAATCTCCACAAGAATAATCCATTGAGTGGCTCCAGGGGTTTTACACTGCCAGGCTGTAGCTGAGATTCAATCCTCTCGGTAATATCATACCGTCCAAACATCCAAAAAAAACAAAATGTCTCCACATAGTGTAAAACCATAACATAGCAACATTTTTTTAAGAAGTACAGAACACTTACATACCATCAGTAGGTTTAGCGCTCAGACAATAAAATCCATTGATCTATTAGACATATGGTTCGCAATAGCCAGGCAGACGATGTCTCCTTGTTCTTTGTGCGTAATAGCTGCAAATAAAGAAACACTTCTGAGCAATACACCTAAAAACAATATAAATATGTTTGTTGCTACAGACTGAATGTCAAAATATATACATCTGGTCTGAAAAAAATTAAGCAAGTCACTTTGGATCCTAGAATTTTCACTACATAAGGTTTTTTATACAAGACCCAGGACTAGCAGCAAACCTCTACTGAACTTTCTAACTCTTTCCACATAACCTCCAATTTTTATTTTATTTAATAGGATAAGCTGACTGTTTGGACCAAACCTTGTTTTTTTGGGCATTTGCATTAACTTTTGCCTGTTCAGCAGGAGCCAAAAATCATATACAGTATCTCCACATCCAATCCCTCTAAAGAAAAACATGTTGTATGTATGTATGTGTGTGTGTGTGTGTGTATAATAAGTATATACATTGTATATATACTGTACATATACATTGTGAAAAAGAATTGTACATTCTGTATATACAGTAACTGTATTCTATTTTATATGCTTTGCTTATGTATTACACACTGCACTCATTGTACACACGGCATAATGTATTACGTGTTTGCATTCTTTTGAGTGTTATCATAAAAGTACAATTGTGATAATAATGTGATACCTATGTAAGTATGTGTATAAAATACATCAATTGCACCGAATATACAGAATAGTGATTTGGAAAGATGCTGAGGGCATCTTGTTTGTGTCTGTTCCCTACTGTAAAAGTTATTATTTATTTTGAATAACTGATTAATATGGGGATAGGCGTTGCCTATATACAAAGTTTCCAGAACATGTGATGTGGTATCATTTTGAACAACAGACAAATTACATTTTTCTAATAAACTGGCTAAAACCAATGGTCACTTTTCTGTTCTTCTACTTCTGGACCTATCTGCTGCCTTTGAAACAGTTGACCGCCCCTTCCTCTTCAAAAAATGCCACTCCTTTGGTCTCCGTGACTGTACTCTTTGCTGGTTCTAATCCTGCCTATCCCACCATACCTTCAGTGTCACTTACAATTCTACCTCCTCCTCTCCTCTTCCTTTTTTTGTTGGGGGCCCCAAGGTGTGTTATTGGACCTCTCCTATTCTTGATCTACACCTCCTCCCTGGGCTTCAAAGCTGATGACACCCAAATCTATCTCTCTACCCATCAGCTCACTCATGCATCCCTAATTTACTAACAGACATATCAGTCTGGGTGTCACGCCACTTCCTCAACATCAATCAATCCAAAACTGAGCTCATAGTATCCCCCCTTCCTGCCCCCACATGCCCCTTCCCCTGACTTTTTTTGTCACAAGTGATGGTACAACTATCAGCCTAACCCTGCATGCCAAGGTGTAATCCTGGACTCTGAAATCTCCTTTCAGTCACACATCCAATCACTGTCTAAAACCTCTGTAACGTCTCCAAAGCATGCCCCTTCTTAACCAATGACACCACAAAGCTCTAATTCACTTTCTGGGTATCTCATGCCTCTACTACTGCAACTCCCTCCTCATTGGATTACCTTTACGTAGGCTATCTCTCCTTCAGGGATGCTGCTGCAAGACTCATCCATCTTGCCAACCATTCAATGTCTGCTACCCCTCTCTGCCAATCCCTTTATTGGCTTCCCATCACCCAACAAATTTAATTCAAAATACTAACAACAACTTACAAAGCCATCCATATCTCTAACCCCAGCTACATCACTAACCTTGTCTCAAAATTTCAGGCAAATTGTTCTCTTTATTCCTCCCAAGACCTCCTTCTCTCTAGCTCCCTTGTTACCTCCTCCCATGGTCACCTCCGGGACTTCTCCTGAGTCTCTCCCATCTTCTGGAACTCTCTACCCCAATCTGTCCGACTATATCCTATGTCCACTTTTAGGTGATCCCTGAAAACTCTTCTCTTCTCTTCAGAGAAGCCTATCCTGCCTCCACCTAACAACTGTACCTTTATTTCCTCCTTCAGCTCATCCACCACAGTTATTACTTTTTGTGTCACTTGACCCTCCCCTTTGGATTGCAAGCTCTAATAAATGAGCTCTCTGATTCCTCCTGTATTAAATTGTATTGTAACTGTACTGCCTGCCCTTATGTTGTAAAATGCTGTGCAAAGCGTTTAGTGCTATATAGATTGTATATATAATAATAATAAATGACATCCATATCTGCCCAAAAAATGCACTTTAATATTTTATTGTATGTTACAAATGGTAAAAGGTGCAATGTGTGGAACTGAGACATTGCTGAAACAGAAAATATATATATATATATATCTGGGAATTAAGGTGATTTAGAAAGAAAGAGGCCTTAGAGCCTGGTGGTTTTTATATGAGTATATGCTTAATATAAAAAGAGTGTCACTTAAATGAGTTTTAAAATTAATTAATATCAATTTAAATGTTAGCATACTATGATTGCAACTTAAAATTGACTATTCAAACACATCTGTCAACGTACTAGACACCATAGTATCCAATATTTTTATTTAAGAAATTGTGTATTTTCAATTTTCAAAGCTGCATTAAAAACTCTCTCCCCACAGTACAGTATTTTTGTAAGTCTTCTTTTGTACATAGACATGCCATCCATTGCAGTGCCCAGCTTTTCATGCCTTTTTGACAGTAGTTTGCTTATTAGCCCTAAAAGTGGCAGAATTCAAAGCAAAATTATTAGACTTTAATGGAATTGCCTCAAAGTTAGGATTTGTGAAATCATTGGCAAATTGAACCCTAGCAGATTCACCCATCACTGGTGACTACAGGCAATGTAAGCTGCGTACAATTCTTTATCCTATTTCATTACTAACCCATGCACTCTAATCCTGTCCCTGTTTAACCTGTTAGGCCTCGTACACACGACCGATTTTCTCGTCGTAAACAGTCAAGAAAAGTGCCGCGAGAGTTTTTTTGTCTAGAAAAACGTTCGTGTGTATGGTTTTACGACGAGAAACTTGACGAGAATCTCGACGAGAAAATAGAGAACCTGCTCTCTATTTTCTCGTCAGGAGTCCAGATTTCCTCGTCGTGTTTCTCGTCGGCCTGTTTTGTGACGAGAAAATGGTTCGTGTGTATGCTTTTACGACTCTTCCAAAAGTGCGCATGCTCACAAGCAACTATGAGACGGGAGCGCATCTTCTGGTAAAACAAGCCTTCATAATGGAGAGAGCACATTCGTCACGCTCATAAATATTTAATCGCTTAAATGTTCTGCATTGAATTCTTCGTTAGAATGTTACATTAATCAAAACGAGAGACCTTCTTTTGCTGCTGATATTCACACAGAGTTATGCCTTATTTTTAACCTTTTTCATGCTGCTCTTTATAAGATTTATGTGTATTATATCGTGCAAGTTTTTAGGAATAATTTAAATGGTTAGATTTTTCAAAATGATGTTAATTATAATTTCTCAATGTTTTGATAGCGATCTCCCATTTAATTTTCTAATCTATATTTTTAAAATTTCACACCATGTTTTTGAGCTAATCAGATTTAGTTATTCTTTTGGGGGGGTGATATCTGTGCCTTTTATTGTCAGTCAAATGTATCTGCTTACTCCAAAGCTTGTTTTTTTTTATTTAAAAATACACATAGTCAAGTATGAACTTAAACAAAAAACACATTTATTCATGTTTATAAATTAAATAAAGAGAAGGCAGCGCTGGAGAAGCTGCTGCCATTTGTGCATCCCAGGGACCCCAGAGCACACAGCAACCCTGTGTGGACACTAAAATTGGGAGCTTGAGAAGGCCCACATTTCAGAACACAATCTGATGCTGGCCTCCCAGAGGTCAGGAACAGCAGCAGGTGAGATATATGTCCCAAGTGTGTGGTACTACAACAGGCTGCCTTCTGTCCGACCAGTGCGACCACAATGAAGCAAGGCCATCACTTCCTCTTCTTCCTGGCAACCTTCCCTGCAGCCTTTACTGAAGCCTTCCTTCTTCGTTTAGCTGGAGGCTGGCCCACTGGAGGGGTACTCCTGTCAGGAGGAGGAGGTGGAGGTGTAGCAGAAGGGGGTGGGGCAGAAGAAGAAGGTGGAGGTGTAGCAGAAGGGGGTGGGGCAGAAGGTGGAGGTGTAGCAGAAGGGGGTGGGGCAGAAGGTGGAGGTGTAGCAGAAGGGGTGGGGCAGAAGAAGAAGGTGGAGGTGTAGCAGAAGGGGGTGGGGCAGAAGGTGGAGGGGTAGCAGAAGGGGGTGGGGCAGAAGAGGAAGGTGGAGGTGGAGGTTGAGGTTGGGTCAGTTGGGCCACCTCACATATGGCGGTATTGGGGGTAATTTGCTCCATCACCCCCTTGTTGAGCAAGGTGATGAGCAGGGGTTCGCATAGGAGGCGTTGCTCCATGCTCATCACCTTAAACTTAGCCTCCACTAGGCCGGCAATGGCCTCTTCAGGGGATGTGGGCTCCTTGAGGGTGGCATGGGCCTCTTTAATAAGGGCCATTGCTGCCTCACTGGTGGTCCTGTCCCTCCTGCCTCTTTTGTGAAGCCTGATGGGAGGCACCTGGGATCTGGTGCTTCTCCTTTGCCCTGCCACCTCCTGTCTGCCACTGGGCCCTGCCACCTCCTGTCTGCCACTGGGCCCTGCCACCTCCTGGCTGCCACTGGGCCCTGCCACCTCCTGTCTGCCACTGGGCCCTGCCACCTCCTGGCTGCCACTGGGCCCTGCCACCTCCTGGCTGCCACTGGGCCCTGCCACCTCCTGGCTGCCACTGGGCCCTTCCTCCTCCTGCCTGACAGTTTCCAGACCCTCCTCCTGGCTGATTTCATCCTGTGTATGAAAAAGAAACATAGTTTAATATGTTGGTTTAATCTTTGCATCAAACTTTGTAATCCTGATGGAAGCAATTAGAATGTAAATGCATAAATCCTTGCTTTAAATTTACCACTACATCAGCTTGACTATTTACCACACAATTAAGTGCAGAATAATGTCTACAGATCATGATTTCACTTGTTGAATACAAAATAATGTATGTTTCTCATCCTGACATATTTGGGAAACATTAATTTTATCCCACTACATTTTCAGTTAATACTATACCTGGCTCCAGATGGCCAAATCAGGATCATCCAGGATGGCTGCCTCCTCTTGCTCCAGAGAAGGCTCAGGTTGGCTGCAGGGAAGTCTGGGGGGAAGAGTGGAGAGTGATGGCCTTGGCTCAATGTGGTCATCCAGGAAGGACATCCTGCTGTAGTACCACAAAACCGGGACATAAACATCATCTGCTGCTGCTCCTGACCTCTGAGAAGCCAGCACCTTAGAGCGTTCAGTCCTGTAGGTACCTCTCAAGCTCCCAATTTTAGTGTCCACTTGTTTTGCTGTGGCTGTGGGCACCTTGGTATGCACAAATGGGAGCAGCTTCTCCAGCGCTGCTTGTCTCACCCCTTTTTTTTTATGGATGGGGTTTTTGGTCTCCCACAGAGCCGGCAGCTCCCTTACCCGGTCAATAAATTCCGCCAGGAACTCTTTGTCGCTAATAAATACATTCATATTGTATCTGCAAGTAAAATAAATTATATTTAAATAATGTGAGGCAAACAGTCTAACCTCCTTCACATCCTAGTCACCATATATATCCTCCAACAATCTCAAGACAGTATAGGCCAACAATTTTAACAAGTCTCACAAAATCACATACCTTCGTTCGCACGTCCGTCACTTGAACTCCTCTCTCCGCACACCGAACGTACTATAGTCACATGTGTGTTTGCTATATACACACCACGCATGCGTCCAAATTCGAACACGTCGCTCCGCACACGTCGCCCGCCCATGACGTTCTAACTAACATCTTTTCCCCGCCCCTTCTCTTTCGGCGCGCAGACAGATATGGCGGAGTTACAGCAGGTGTCTGATAATTCCGCAACTAGCGAGGAGACAAGCCCGGAGACCGAGGACACGTCACGATCAAGGAGGAGATTCAAGGCATCGAATATGTCTTTGGCGGAGATGGCGGAGATGGTGGACATCTTGGTCAAGGCTGATTATGATGCCAAGCATGGGCCGTATAGCAAACCAAATAGAAGGAAGGCCAAAATCCTCACTAAAGTTGTGAAGAGTCTGAGGGCGAAGTTCGGGGTGAAACGCTCAAATGAGCAGCTCAGAAAGAGGTGGTCAGACCTCAAACTGAGGGAGCCAGACCAGTTGAGGAGCATAAAGAGGATGCTCGCTAAAAGTAAGTAAAATGACGACCTTTCTGCTATTAATCTTTTTAGAAACTGACTTTTTTTTTTTTAAAGCATATTGGACTCCCTTCCAAAATGTATTATTTTGAACTAGGTTGGGCACAGTAATCGTTCGTTACGTTACCGACACTTCGTTCGGCCACTATCCGTGGTTTTGGCTTATTTAAGACCCCCAAAAGTAATTAGACATCTGCCATTTTTGATCAAGTATTGTGGATAATTTTTAAGTCTAGATGATGTGTTTGTAAGGAGAATGAAATGCAAACTTTAATCAGTGTAAAGGAGAGGACACTCAGCAGCTGCTTCCACATCTGTACTTTGGAGCACTATAGTGTGGGCCACCAGACCCGCCTTTTTTGGGTGTCCCACACAGGTGCATCAGAGTTTATTTGTGGTGCCTCCATGTCCAAAAAATTACATCCAAATGTGAATAATAAACATATTTGGGGTCATAAAGAATGCATTTTTCTTTAAATTCCGCACAAACACACACTTGTACCCCACTTCCAAACAATTTAGCCTGTTTTAAGTTTAAAAATGAGATTTTTACAGTGTGATAAATAGACCTTTGGTTTTATTCTCATAGGGGAGAGAAGACTGGGAGGAGGACACTCCAGGGAGCACATGCACCCCACAACTTCCAAGCAACCCCAAACTCCCAAAGATCCACAACCGAAAGATGTGCAGGAAGTTGAGGTGGAGGAAGGAGAAGTGCAGGAAGGAGAGGTGGATGACGTTGTGGATCTGGTCACCACAACAGGTCAGTATCTGACACCACAGCTTAAGGTAAGCGAGGTAGGCCTGCAGAGTTTTATTAATTTTTTTTTATGGTTTTTAGGGGATGGAAATGTTGTGAAGGATAGCACACCGTTCTCTGCTGACAGTGCCCTCCGCCTCATCCAGCAAGTGATGGAATGTAGCACGGAACTGGACCTAATTAAACAAAGAATCCATGTGATGGAACAAACATTTAAAGACATTCTCGATGTTTTGGGGAGAATTCAATAAGCCATCCAAACACATTTGTTTTTACATGTTTGTTTTTATATTTTTACTAATTTTTTGAGTAACAAAGCAGCCAAAAATTGAATATGCACACAGTGTGTGAACATGTGCTATCTACCATCAGGGGATATCCATGTACGTCTTTTGTGGGTGCAACCCCTTCCTCGTATCAAAAGTCGGTGAACTGAGGAAGGGGATGCACCCCCAAAACACATCCATTGATCACCCCTGATGGCAGATAGCACATGTTGACAATAGGGATCAGGATTGTAAACTTCCTATTTGCAAAAAAGTAAAAATGTGTGCATATTGAATTTTTGGCTGGGCAAGGGGTGGCAGGACCCCATATTAGGACGGGCACATAGAGACATAGTTTGTGTAACTGAATGTCTCAGATTGCTCAGAGGTATCCAATGTTGTCATTTTAGAAATGCAAGTGGTATTTTTGTATTTTCATAAGCCAAAATTTGACGGGTTGTGGTCAGGCCAACCCCAAAGTAAAACAAAAAAAAATGTGCAGAGAGTAAAATATTTGACCACAAACAACGTGTAGCTTCTTTTTATAATACACTCTAAGCTTATTTGGTTCTTTTGTAAGGTAACATAGTGAAATTGGTTGTTATTTACTAAAGTAAAATACACTTGCCACTACAAATGCACAAAGACAAACTAGGAGACAGGAAAGAACAAATAATTAAAGGTTTAAACAAGATTTTTATTGGGATACTTAGACATAGGCTGGCATAGGAATTGCCCCCCTACCCGTGAAATACTCCATGTATTTGTCCCGAACCACACGGGCATTTTGGGGGGGGCAAGCCAAGACGGGCAGATTCCAGGCCCGGAAGGGGATTTGCAGGGGAAAGTCCAGCCTCTGGCAAAACTGAGGCCATATATGAATTCGCTTTGCGGCAAAGAAAATTGTGTAGCACACAGCAGCATAACACTACATAGTTTATTTTGTAGTCCGCCAAGTGGATGGAAGTCATAAAAAGGCGGAACCGGCTGGCCATTATGCCGAAGGCATTTTCAACGACTCTTCGGGCCCTGGCCAGCCGGTAATTGAACACACTCTTCTCTGGGGTCAGGGTCCTCTGTGGAAATGGCCTCATAAGATGCCGTCCGAGTCCGAAGGCTTCATCAGCCAAGAAAACAAAGGGGAGTCCTTCAATATTCCCTGCATTCGGTGGCAATGCAAGGTCGTCACTCTGGAGACGGAGGGCAAACTCCGTCTGGATGAAGGATCCCCCATCGGACATCCGGCCATTCTTCCCTACATCAACATAGAGGAATTCATACCGTGCTGACACCACCGCCATCAGCACAATGCTATGAAACCCCTTGTAGTTGTAGTAGTAGGATCCAGAACGGGGTGGCGGCACGATGCGGACGTGCTTCCCATCTATGGCACCACCGCAGTTGGGGAAGTCCCACCGCGTGGCAAACTCCGATGCCACAGTCTGCCATTCCTGTGGCGTTGAAGGAAGCTGTGGAGTGAAACAAGATGAAATAATATTAGAAAAACAAAGGCATACATTACAAGCAAATTCAAGACCAAAAAATTAGAGACCAACATCAATCTAATTATACGTTTATTAAGGTGTGTAAAAAAAGTATAATGGAAGGCTCATTTATCATATTCATCACCCCCTCTGATGGGCCATTACTAAATTATTTTGGGGGGGGAGATGTGTTTGGCCACAGGATAGCATTGCAGTGGCGGTGCGTCCAGAGTGGGCGCTGGAGCACTGTCCCCTCTCTCCTGTGCCCATCACTCAGAACAATACATAGGTTCATGCGTTGCATGAACCTATGTATTGTCTATGCCGCACACTATTCAGGTGGATGGCCTCTTGTAAAGCGACCGACATATGATTAATTGCGTCATTTAGGGGGTTAAAATTGCAGAGCAGAAACAGGTATTAAAAAAGTCTTGCAAATTACAACCTGAGGGATGTAATTGGCTTCCTCAAAGAAAAATCGGGGACGCAAGGAGGGGGCATTCCTTGTGTAAACACTGACAGGCAGCTCTGGCAATCATGTTCACCAAGTCTGTTTAATGGTAACATGATTGGCTGATGCAACATGAAGGGAAGGAGAAGACATCAAGGACAGAAGAAGGATGGCGCTGACCACAAGAAGGTAAGTGCAGGGCTGGGGGGAAACTGGCTGCAATAGAGGGGACTAAATGGCTGCATTGGAGGGGACAACTGGGGGCGTTTATTAGGCAACAGAGCAAAAAAGGAGGAAGTTTATTTCCGAAATTGGGGTTGTAACCCCCCAACATTTGGAGCAACAGGCGCCCCTGCTGGAAAAGTTAGTGAGGGGAAATATTTAGGGAGGATAAAAAAGGGGCATTTAAAAACTTCCAGTATGCATGGGGACAAAGGGGACATTCTCAGCATATTACAATCATGGTAATTAGGAAAGGATGAAAGAAATACAATACATTAGCATACATGTAATACATAAAATGTGATGTGAAGGGAGAAAACTTACCCTAATATAGTCCTCCTGCAGGACTTGTATAATAGCAGAACAGGTGTCTGGGATTATGAGGCCCAGAGCCTGGGGGGAGATGCCTGTGGTGAACTTCAAGTCCTGAAGACTTCTCCCTGTCGCCAGGTAACGCAACGTGGCGATGAGCCTCTGCTCAGCACTGATGGCTTCCCGCATAACGGTGTCCTTCCTGGTAATATAGGGGGACACCAAAGCCAACAGTTCCTGAAAAACGGGGTCAGACATCCTCAGAAAATTCCTGTAGTCCTCAGGATTATTCTCGACGATCTCCCGCAGCAGAGGCATGTGGCAGAATTGGTCCCGCTGGAGCAACCAATTCTTGGACCATGAACTCCTCCTCACACCATTCATGGACTGGTCTTGGTCCAAAACAAGCAGACCAACACCAAGCGCACGCACAGCACGAACTCGACGACGAGAACGTCCAGGCGACATGGCTAGGAAACGGTCATCTAATCAGAACGTACAGAACAGAACGCACTTTAGAACAGCAAGGCCTATGAATAACGAACTGAAATTCAGAAACGAACAGGCAAGAACGCACTGTAAAACAGATACGACCTGCCTAGACGCCCTGAAAGTCAAGATACGAACCCACAAGCACAAACTGAACGGCAGAAAACGATCTGAAAAGTACGAAGACTGAAAAGCGCGAATCGTCTCTTCCCAAACTTTTACTTCACACGCGGTAACACGAGATCAGCAAAAGCAGCCCAAGGGGTGGCGCCAAGAAAAAAGATCTTCCCCTTTATAGTGCCGTCGTACGTGCTGGACGTGAGCGCAGAGAACCACGAGGAAATTGGGAAATGCCAGTGTGTACGCATAGAAAGCTTGACGAGAAAATCGACAAGCTTAACAAGAATCTCGTCGAAAAAAACGACGTGTTTTTTACGACGAGAAAATCGGTCGTGTGTACGAGGCCTCAGCCTATGTCTATGTGCCACAAAGATGTTCAATAAATGCAACATGCAATGCATCTGTCAAACTGATTGGTGATATTGAAATTACCCATTTTCTTTGTCTTTCTTTTACTACAACAACCTGAAATTGATAGCTGTTTCTATCTCATCTGAATTTATATAGTGGTGTGTAAAACCTAGTCACATCTCATGATTAGGCAATGTAAAGAGAGGAGAAGTCCTTTACATAATTACATAAGTCAAGTACAACAAATTTAAATCAAATTGTCAATTGTTTGTGTCTTCCAACAAAACTTTATCTCCAGCTATTCTGCCAAGTCTGGTATGAACCTTTTATTCAGGTGAATTCGTTTGTTCACTACTACTGTAAACTATGCAAATTATGAATGAATGATATATTCATTCAATAACATCAGGCCTTAACCCCTTCACACCTAAGGATAAAACAAATCTAAATGCCTAAACACAATTTTGCAAAGTTGACATGTGTTAGTAAAACTTTTCATATCGTCACAACTACTTAGTGTATCCAGGTGGATTATACCTTGTTTTTTTTAGGACAAATTGATCTTTCTTTTGGTGGTAAATGGTAATGGATATCTCCTTTTTTTATTTTTTATTATCAAACGAAAACTGGCTAACAATAGTAAAAAATATAATTTATTTTAAATATAGCTGTATACTTCTTGCTATTATGATAATTTACCAACAAACAACAACCCAAAATACATTATCCTGCTCCTGACAATTGCAGCAATACCCCATATGTGTATGTTAGTTGTTGTTTGTACCCGTAGTACAGCCCAAAATCATTGATGCACATTTTGCATTTTTTTATCCTGCCTAAACACAGTGACACTGACTTAACTGAAACTGATATATATATATTTTTTTTAATTCTCCCCAAAATATGTTGACTGTGACCTTCTACCCAAACCTTGACACTAACACTTAAGCCTCATACACACGGGCGAGAATCTCGTCAGGAAAAAACATGTAATTTTTCCTGACGAGATTCTTGAACAAGAATCTTGTCCCGGCCAAGTGTACACACGTACGATTCAAAAGAACCGCCGTTCTTTTGAATGGCACGAATGCGGTGAGGTCATCGTCACATTCGATGCCATCGACGCCATCTTGCTACACCCTACCTATGCCTAGGAAGCTACCGCGCATGCGTCAACGTCATTTCGAGCATGCGCGGGTTTCCATGGCGACAGGTAAGTGTGCACACTCTCGGGTTTCTCGTCGGGAAACAGGCCGACGAGAATCCCGACGAGGAAATAGAGAGCAGGTTCTCTATTTTTGTCGTTTAGATTCTGGCCAGTTTTCCTGATGAGAAACCTGAAAGCCTCGTACACACGGCTGGTTTTCTCGGCAAGAAAGCTCTGCCAGCAATTTTCTTGTCGTTTCTTGACGAGAAAACCGGCCATGTGTACGAGGCTTAATCCTGGCAAACCTTGTTCTTGTTATTTATTTTTTATTTGTTTATTTACACACTTTGGTTTGTTTACATTTCCTCTCCTGCAAGAAGAGGAAGATACAATGTATCTTTCTCTTCATTCAGAAGAGGAAGTAAACACAGGGGCAGGCTCACAGTGACTGATCACTGTGGAAGCCAATCAGAGACTATCACAGCGAACAGGTGACCTGGAACCGATCATTAGTATGAGACCCGGAACTCTCGGACACAAAGGGGATACGTATATATGTGACCCCATGGAAAAAAGCCTACTTCCGTGACGCCACATATATGTGTGCGGTCTGTGGAAGGGGTTCAAATTGTCAGATAGTTTAGGGAGGAGGCATGCCGCTATAGGAAGGGGGTCTGAAAATTTAGCTCTCCTCAGAATAGGAACAGCAGGTGCAGGCTAAGCTTAGGCAATTGGATGAAGAGAAAATTCTGGACAGCCGCACTCAAAATCAATGCCTTTATTTAAAAAAAGAGATAATTATCCCAAAAATACAAGCCACAGCAAACAGCGGAATACAGGATTTGCAGCGTTTCACACTTTCAAAATTGCTTATTCATAGCTAAAGCATTAGCTATGAATAAACACTTTTAAAAGTGTGAAACGCGGTAGTCCTGTATTCCGCTGTTTGCTGTGGCTTGTGTTTTTTGGATTATTATCTCTTTTTTTAAATAAAGGCATTGATTTTGAGTGCGGCTGTCCCGAATTTTCTCTTCATCCAATTGTCAGATAGTTTAGTCGTTATTTGAGTATTATATTTACTGATTTATATTAAAGTGGATGTAAACCCGAAATATTTTTATTTTTTATTTTGCTGTCACAATGTAGAGTATAAGATTTCCTATAATTTGTGCCAGGTCTTGCCACAAAGAGTTAATCCAGCTCTGAGCAATCCTCTTTTATTGTTCAGTGAGATAAAACGGACAAACAGAGAAAAACCTTTGTCCGTTCCGCCCCCTTGCTTTGAGTGACAGGTTATTTACATATCTCGTGCACTAGCTTTAGACAGGCATTATTTTTTAATTACCACCCCCACTCCTGTTCTGAAGTCATGTGATTACTTTTCTGGATTTTGACTGGATGTTAGTGATCATAGCAGAAGGAATACACAGGAGAAAATGCATGTTGACAAGGGGAGTGTAGAGGTGGGCGGGGAGTCTACTGACATCACGACTCCACCCACCGAGCTCCAGACAACAGATCCACCCACAGAATCTGCAGTTTTTCAGTTCTTATAACAGACAGAGGGGAGACATTTGACAGATAAGGATACATGCAGGAGGCATGTATATCCTTATAGATCAGCAATATGGCAGTAGTTTAGAAAGGATGAGAGTGGGCTTACATCCACTTTAAAGATGAATTCTAGGCAGATATAGTATAAGCACCTGAATTTGAAGTGGTAATCAAGTGCAAAAAGAAGAAGAAACAGCAAAAAAGCCTG
Organism: Rana muscosa; assembly: GCA_029206835.1. Lineage (NCBI taxonomy): Eukaryota > Metazoa > Chordata > Amphibia > Anura > Ranidae > Rana > Rana muscosa. Next base: position 796,409,614 of record CM055117.1, on the reverse strand, counting down.
ACAATGAGCATGCTGATGGAGAATGCAGTGGACAGAGAAATTACTTTTCACTTTTCACTGTGTTATTTCAGTTTTAATGTCTAGTCACAGGTAGGGGTGGGTCCTGAACAACTGGGGCTCAAAGAAAGTGGATTGAATGACACAGGCCAATAGACTAAGGACATCTTGTGGCAGAAATTAAGTATTGTTGGGGAGATCTTCTGAATGAAAATGAATATTGCAACAAAAGATACCTGTTTATTTTGTCTTGCACTAATCATTTTTATCTTGTTATTTGTGTCTTTAGTTCTGTTTTAAGTTAGCTTTATACATTGCACAGAAAAATGCAATAACTATATTTAGTATGTTCCCTTATAATTGAGTACTTGTATTATTTTTGTAAAATATTGTTCTGTATGTATTGTTTTATTCAATCTTTTTAATGAAAACTATTTTTGTGAAATCATATATTTACCAAGATAAATTCTGGTCTGTCTGTTTCTTCAAAATATCACCCCAAGTAAAAGAACTAGCCAAACAAACATGTTTGTGTCTCCCTTACACAATCTAGCAAGTTCTTAACAGCAGTGATCCATGACTAAGAGATCATAAATTGATTGATGGCTGCCCACAGGTCTGATAATGACATTGTCTGCAATGAAAATACAATTCATTTGGTGTGAAAAAATACAGAGATCCCTAGAGTCGCAAGTATGTCAGTTGGCTACTACATCTTGGGAAAAAAATAATGCTTTGTTGAAACCTTAATGCCTGCTACAGTTAAATTTAATCTGTGACAACTTATTTATTATCGTCTTCAGCATTTTACATTAGAGTGGTCATAAGCAGAATTTATAGCCTAAAAGAAGGAGAGAACAAACTTTTAACTTAATTTAGCAAGTTTTAAAAATTAATGAGTAGTCTTGGGGATTATGATTTACTATCAGTCTACTCTGAAATGTCAGCATCCAAGAACAGCTTATAACAAATAACACATAGCTAGATTTTGTTAGGTTAAAATACTGTCAACGACACCAAAATAAATAAAATTGTAAGTCAGAGAACTATGATTGTATGATTGGTATCAAAATGTGGTAATTAAGGTTTTTGTAAATTAGTTTAAATTGATTTAACAGGCAAAAGGAACAATATAGTTTCATAAAATGTACTTTTATATTCCTTTGCAAAAAAAAAATGATTTCTGTTTCATTATTTGTGACACCATAACTATGGATATATTTAATAAGTATTCAATGCACAGCAATTGTATTGTTGTCATGTCAAAGTCAAAAGAAAACAACATAATGGAACGCAAAACATAACTTACTGTAGGTTTTTTTTCTAATGTTAATTTGCATCTTTAATGAATATATAAAAAGGAACGCACAGCATAACACAGCCCAGTGTAACAGATGACCTTTGTTTAATTGTCCAGAATAAGGTTGTCCCTTGAGGGCTTTTAGGATTTCTGAGATTACTAAAATAAATTACAGTGTATGTCCCAAACCAGGCCTCGCATACTAAAGTTGAAAAGTGTGACACTGGTAAGAATGCATCAGAATCGAGGGAGTCTAGGTTACATGAGATAAGGGTGCTATTTTTTTTGTAGCAAAAGTGTAGTTGAACCTTAATGGCCTATTAATGGCCTAAATTCACAGTATTTAACCTTGGGTAAAATGTACCTTAAATTACAGTTATACATGTGCCATAATGCCAAACTGTTCATTTTGAAGTACAGCTCACTAATACAGCATTGAACAACTCACCAACACACCATAATGCACAAAAGATGACCTAACAGAGGTCAGAAGTTTTTCTTCTTCTCTTTCAGGTGTGTGTTGATCGAATATGTTACAGTAAATCAACTTGTATGATCTAATCACTAGATGTCATTACCACAGGGAGCTGGAAAATGTCTTAAAGTGACTGTAAAGTTAAGTTGAGTTGAGAGGTATCTTAATATAGCGTAGTCTTACCCCGAAGGGTCCCGACACGCATAGCAGAGTTCCTGGGAAAAGAGGACCCAGGAACCAGAAGCAGCACAGAGCGGCAGAAAGGGTGGAAGAGAGAGGCTACGCAGGGAAGGCTTGCGTGAAAAGCCAAGTCTTCAGTAACCCGTGGAAGACCGGAATAGTAGGGGCCTCCTGGAGCTCAACAGGGAGGCTATTCCACAAAACGGCACCCTGGTGGGAGAAAGCCCGACCACCACGCCGGATCTTCTTGGGCACCGAGATGTGTAGCTAACCGTGATCTAACAAAAGCTTGTTTATGAAAACGAGAGCAGAGATAGCTTGGGGCCAGGCCTCTCATTATCTTAAACATAATACATCCAGCCTTAAATAAGGTGTGATAGTGGACCGGCAGCCAGTGCAAGGTGCAGAGGACAGGGGTGATATGATCCCTCAGCGGGACATCCATGAGTAACCTAGCTGCAGCATTTTGAATAAGTTGAAGCTTCTGCACTAACATCTTTGGCAATCCCAGATAAAGAGAGTTGCAGTAGTCTAGGCAGCTACCTATCGTGGCGCAGATGACAGTTTTTCTGTCCGAGATATCCAAATATTTAAACAGCCCCCTCAGGAATTTTAGCTGCCAGTGACATGCACTGACGACCCTCTTTACCTGAGGAGCCAAAGTTAAACCTGAATCTAGGACAAATCCCAGATCACGGACCTGGGGGGCCACCTCCGGAGCAGAACCAAATGAGGGAGGCCAAGGTGGGATATCTGGAGGGGTGGCCAGATCGCTGAAGATGATCACCTCAGTTTTCCCCCATTAAGTTTCAGGAAATTGGCAGACATCCATGTGTTGATGGCCTCCAAACAGCTGGCAAGGGTGGCATCAGCCGTCTGGTTCCTAGGAATCTTTAGGTAAACCTGGGTGTCGTCCGCATAAACATGGTAATTGCGGCGTGGGACTTTAGCAGGTCGGCAAGGGGCCTCATATAGATATTAAACAGCATGGGAGACAAGGCAGAGCCCTGTGGCACTCTGCAATCCAGGGTAGCGTACTTAGAGTAAAAGGGGCCAGTCTTGACTCCCTGAACTCTGCCCTTTAAGAAAAAGGCCACCCATGCCAAAGCCGACCCACTCATACCCAAAACAGATGTCATCCGCTCCAGTAAGATTCCATGATTAATGGTATAAAATGCGGCCGACAGATCCAAAAGAACCAGAGCTACTGAGCAACCCCTGTCCAAGCTGTGAAGGACATCATCATAGACACAGATGAGGTTCGTCTCTGTTCCATGTCCAGGTCGAACTCCGGACTCCGGAATTCATCCAAGAGATGGAAAGACTCAAGGTAAGCCTGTAGCTGGATAACCACCAGGCGCTCCATCACCTTTGCCACAAAAGGCAATATGGAAATTGGCCTGTAGTTGCCCAGTATGTCCGGGTCCAAGGTCGGTTTCTTCAGCAGGGCCAATACCACGGCCCGCTTCAGAGCGCCTGGGACAGTACCTGTCCTGAAGCAGCAGTTGATTGTCTCCACAATAAAGGGGGCCAAAAGGGCAGCAGATTTTTTAACTAGCCCGGCAGGACATACATCTAATGGAGAGGAAGATGGTTTCAAAGAGGCAATTACCTCAACCACCTGTATAACCGTAACCGGTTGGAAACCGGGCAATCTAGGGGCCATCACTGTGTGGCCGATGTCCTCTTGCACAGTCTCTGGCCTGGGAATGTTTTCTATAATGGTCTTAACCTTAGAGACAAAGAAGTCAGCGAGCTCCTGGCACCAGTCCTGTGACTCCTTCGGAGCAGAGCTGGTAGCTTCGGGTTGGGTTAACTCTGAGGAGATATTGAAAAGTTCAGCCGTGCTGTTGGCTGCCTTCCTGATTCACTCTCGGAAGTAGGTATTTTTAGCCTCTCTAATAGCCCTCTTATAAAGATAGAGGACCACAGAATGCAGCTTTTTGTCAGCTTCCAGAAGGAACTTCCGCCAGCGTCTCTCCCTGGACCGAACCTGCTTTTTGAGAAGCCTAAGCTCCTCTGTAAACCATTGCGGGCTCTTGCCCAGGGGACGGGGATTAGATCTCATCCTACGGGGTGCTAACACATCAAGGGCCACTTCAACCGACTCCTGGAGGATCTTTTTTCTTCTTTTTTTATAACAAACATGATATACTTACCTGCTCTGTGCAAGGGTTTTGCACAGAGTAGCCCCAATCACCCTCTCTGGGGTCCCCTGCTGGCACGAGTAGTTTGTCTGCCAATTCAGCTGCCAAAGCAGCGTATTCCATCAGCTCCTTGTCAACGGTCACTCCTTCCCTAGCCCCACCATCATGCATGGAGGAGTTCCCCGAACTATTCAACCACATTGTCGGGTACATGCTGCTGGAAGATGCGCAGTGATTTGAAGGCTCCGATGATGGTACCCAGGTTGGGGAAGGGAGTAACGTGAGCCTAGAAAGAGGGTGTGCGCAAGAAGGACAAGAAACTGGCAGTCATGTTCCCCCAGCTGCAGCATACTGCCAAGTTTGCTCCAGTGACGAGCAGGGAGGGGATGATGAGGTCACTGACTCTACTTGGGTCGCTGATAGAAGAGAGGAGGAGGAGAAGGAGGAGGAGGAGGAGGCATATCTCCAATGAGGAAGGATGCCCTCCAGGGGCAGCTTAAGGGCAGCCATCCTATTGCATCACACCGCAGAGCTAAGCAGGTAAAGGGCGCTGCTGAGACTCCCCGCTTATTTTGAAGAGTTCTTTGGTGTGGGCCTTTTTTGACACGTGTGCAGCAGATCGCACCATTGCTGTTTGCAACCTATGTCTGAAGCGGATTAAGCGTGGCCAAAACAACAGCCACTTGGGCACCACATGCTTGACCAGACATATGACGACCTCCCATGCAGTCCGTTGGCAAGAGCACTTAAAAGACCCACATCAAAGAACAAGGCAGACCTCTCCTTGCTCCTCCTCTGGGATCTTGAACCCCACTATACCTCCAGTCCTCTCAGAAACCTGCACTGAGAGGAATGTAGGTATAGCAATAGGTGTCCCAAGTACTTGCAGCCAATCTGCTAGGGGTACACCAACATCCAATTTTAGCAGGCACATTTCCCTACCCCAGTTGCTAAACCATAGAAAGAAATTCGGTCCCAGCCATCCACATGCTCAGCGTCTGAATTCTAGCTTGGCCAAATTGCTAGCACTGCAACTGTTGCCTTTTCAGCTGGTAGACTCTGCCCCCTTTCGTGAATTTGTGGAATGTGCAGAACCTCAGTGGCAGGTTCCCAAACGCCATTTCTTTTCACGGAAGGCTCTCTGGCTCTCTACCAGCATGTGGAAGGAAATGTCTTTGCCTCGTTGGACAGGGCGGTCAGCAGTAAGGTGCATATTACCGCTGACTCATGGTCCAGCAGGCATGGACAGGGACGTTACCTTTCTTTTTCACAGCGCACTTGGTAACTCTGCTGGAAGCTGGGAAGGATGCAGGACAGGGTTCAGTATTGTTGGAGCTTGTTCCGCCACCACGCCTCCAAAATGCTAGTAGTGGTGATTCTGCCACAGGTCTCTCCTCCACCCCTCCTCTTCTTCTTCCTCTATGGCCTCTTCCTCTGTTGATTTGTCCTCTGAACCAGCAGTGCTCCATAGGCGTTCAAGGGGCTACGCAAGCACTCAGGCAAAAAGATGCCATGCGGTGCTTGAGTTGGTCTTCTTAGGGGACAAGAGCCACACTGGGGCAAAGATTCTGTCAGCTCTGCATGGGCAGGCTCAGAGGTGGTTGATGCCACGCCAGCTTCAGCCAGGAATGGTTGTATGCGACAATGGCACCAACCTCCTCTCCGCCCTCCGACAGGGACACTTGTCCCATGTTACCTGTTTGGCTCATGTCCTGAATTTGGTGGTGCAGCAGTTCTTGAGCAGGTACCTGGGCTTACAGGATCTCCTGAGGCAGGCCAGGAAAATCTGTGGCCATTTCCGCCAGTCATATATTGCCAGTAATCGGCTGATTGACATTCAAAGAGAATGCAATCTGCCCAAGAACCGCCTCATTTGTGACATGCCCACCAGGTGGAACTCAGTGTCAGCAATGCTGCAGAGGCTGCACACGCAGCAGAGGGCCATCAATGAGTACCTGTGTGAGTATGGCACCAGGACAGGGTCAGGGGAGTTTGGCTTTTTTTCTCCACACCAGTGGCTACTGATTAAGGATGCATGCACTGTCCTGTCACCATTTGAGAAGGCCACAAGGGTGAGCAGTGACAGTGCATGCATCAGTGATACTGTCCCTCTTGTCTTCCTGTTGGAGCACACACTTCGTGGAATAATGGACAGGGCACTTGAGGCAGAACAGCGGGAGGAAGACGAGGACTTATTTACCTCTCAAGGCCCCCTTTATCCAGATAGTATTCCTGCGGGCCCGGCAAACACACGGGAAGAAGAGGAGGAGGAGGAGGAGGATTGTGTCAGCATGGAGGTGGAGGATAACACTCAGCAGCAGTCTTCAAGGGATCGTTTTCAGTCCCCAGAAACCCATAGAGTCGTACGTGGCTGGGAGGAGGTGGTTGCAGATCATGTGATCCTTAGTGACCCAGAGGACTCAGGATCAAATGCCTTTGCAAACTTACCTTGCATGGTCTCCCTGATCCTGCAAAGCCTGCAAAAGGGCCCTAGGATTTGTGGTATCAAGGAGAGGGATCATTACTGTCTGGCAACCCTTCTTGATCCACGGTACAAGGGTAAAGTTGCAGAGCTTATCCTGCCCTCGCAGAGGGAGCAGAGGATGAAACATCTTCAGGAGGCCTTGAAGAAAGGTTTGTGCAATGTGTTTCCAGAGCCTGGGAGGTTACAATATCCTGGTGCTGGATAACGTGTTGCTGAGGCTTCATTCAGTCACAGAAAGGGCGATGGAGAAGGTGGCCAGCTGACCGATGCCTTCAGACAATTCTTCAGTCCTCAGCGCCAAGGTCTGATCGGAAATTCTCTCCTGTAAGTGTTAATATGGGAAAAAGGTGTCTCCACTGATGTTTTATTACCAACCCTTCCCTACTAACCAAAACATTTTCAGAATCAAATTGTCATTGGGACAGAAAGTGAGGTGAAATCTTCTGAACAAGGGCACAGACAGCAAAACAAATGTTACATGGATGATAACCATTCCCTATGCTATCCAAAAAGCTTAAAAATTTATTTTTTGGCTGGAGCTACACTTAAAAAATTTACCTGTTCCAAATTACAAACTTAAGAACAAACCTACAGTCCCTATCTTTATTGTAAACCGAGGACCACCTGGGGGCCCCACGCCTTATTTTTTTTATTTGGGTGCGGGGTTCCCCTAATATCCATACCAGACCCAAAGGGCCTGGTAATGGACTGGGGAGGGGAACCCATGACGTTTTTCTCAATGATTTTCATATATATTGCCGGGATTCGAAAATACATTACAGCGGCAAGCAGTTTTAAATGACTTTTTTTCCTTTAGAAATGTCATTTTGCTGCAGGGACTGTTCTAAACATGGGAAAAATGTGCCACTTTACAGGCATACTATAGACACCCCCAGGTAAGAAATTTAAAGGAATATTTCACTTTTATTATTTCACTTTAAGCATTATTAAAATCACTGCTCCCGAAAAAACGTCAGTTTTAAAACTTTTTTTGCATTGATTCATGTCCCCTGGGGCAGGACCCAGATCCCCAAACACTTTTTATGGCAATAACTTGCATATTAGCCTTTAAAGTTAGCACTTTTGATTTTTCACGTTCGTGTCCCATAGACTTTAATGGTGTTTGCGTGTTTGCACAAACTTTTTGGCAGTTCGCATGTTCTGCATGTTCTGCCACGAACCGAACCGGGGGTGTTCGGCTCATCCCTAGTCACCAGTACGGTAATTGTAAATTGAAATCTCCTCTCAAGCGTCTCTTCTCCAGAGAGAATAAGTTCAGTGCTCACAACCTTTCCTCATAACATAATATCCTTGTTGCCCTTCTTTGTACTCGCTCCATTTCCAGTACATCCTTCCTGAGGACTGGTGCCCAGAACTGGACAGCATACTCTAGGTGCGGCCGGGCCAGTCTTGTAGAGCGGGAGAATTATCATTTTATCTCTGGAGGTAATCCCCTTTTTAATGCATGCCAATATTCTGTTTGCTTTGTTAGCAGCAGCTTGGAATTACATGTCATTGCTGAGCCTATCATCTACTAGAACCCCCCAGGTCCTTTTCCATCCTAGATTTCCCCAGAGGTTCTCCCCCCAGTGTATAGATTGCATTCATATTTTTGCCACCCAAATGCATTATTTTAAATTTTTCTACATTAAACCTCATTTGCCATGTAGTTGCCCACCCCATTCATTTGTTCAGATCTATTTGCAAAGTTTCCAGATCCTGCAGAGAAGTTATTTCCCTGCTTACCTTATTATCATCCGCAAATACAGAGATTGAACTGTTTACCCCATCCTCCAGGTCGTTTATGAACAAATTAAATAGAATTGGTCCCAGAACAGGACACTGTGGGACCTCACTACCCACCCCTGACCATTCCGAGTACTCCCCATTTATCCCCACCCTCTGAACTCGCCCTTGTAGGCAGTTTTCTGGTACAATGTTTTTTTATTGAGATATGAAAAAGGGGAAACAGATAAATTCCCACGCAGGGGATATGGACATGAAACATAAAGGATATAATATATATTTTAAGGGTACTTATTATAAACTGACACTGACCCAGGAGCCAGGGCCGAGGGTCAGTGTGTTATGTCTGAGCCTTGAGACCCAGAAGCCAAGGCAGAAAAGGGGGAGCGGAGTTGTCCGCAGAACGGGGGAAAAAATAAATACAAATAAAAATAATAATGAAAAAACAAACAAAAAAAACACAAAACAACAACAAGACAAAAACAAAAACAAAACAAAAAAACATGCACATCAGTGGGGGGGGGGGGTTGGGGGGGTGTGTACAACAGAGCAGCGAGCAAGAAGCCCAGAAACAAAGAAGGAGTGGGAAAGAGAAAGGAGGGTCCCTCAGGCTGGAGATGGGGTCAAATAAAATTTAGAGTCCTAGACTAGTCGGGTGTAGATTAGGGAGTGTATAGGACCACCACGGGGCCCATACCTTAAGGAATTTTTGCATGGAAGTCGTGGAGGACGCTGGACATTTTTTCGTGGATTATAAGGGTCGTCAAAGTATTCTTGATCTCTCTAAATGAGACAGAAGTTTTTTTCCAAGCCCTCACTATTTTTGTTTGGCAGCAATAAATAAGTATGTGGCTAGTTTTTGCTGGTGAGAGAAAAGGCCCGGGATCGGGCAATGGAGTAATGCAAATTTGGTGTCCTTACGGAAGGGAACATGAAATAGGGAGGATAGTAGGCCAAAGACCCTTGACCAAAATCTTACAAGATGGGGGGGAGACCACCATGTGTGCAGTTCATCTCCTCGTTGACCACAACCCCGAAAGCATCTGTCATTGCATGATGGGTTTGACTTGGCGATATGGGCTGGGACCCAGTACCAGCACAGAAGGACCTTATAGGCTGCCTCCAACGTGGCAGTGTTAAAAGAACATTTTGCTATGCTGGACCAGGCTTTACTTCAGTCTGCAAGATCTATGGGGGATAGGTCACGTTCCCATTTAAGCACATAGGAAAGGGTAGTGGAAGAGCTTCCGGAAGTTAGTAAGAAGTAGATCATAGAGATGGTGCCGCAAGCAACTGGGCAATGCTGGCAGGTGTGCTCAAAGGCAGTTATTTGATATGGAAAGGAGCCAAGGCGCCGAAGGGAGGTTATCCAGTGTCACAGCTGAATGTAGCGAAAGAGTTCGGCAGGTGGAGCTTCATGGGTCTCTTGAATCGAGGACCACATGGGGAAGGCGCGGGTATGAAGAAAGTGATGAACCAGTGAGAACGCATGAGCAGGCCACCACAAAAAAGTGTGGGGTTATTCCGAGCCGGGCGGGAACATGAGATTATTCAAGAGGGGAATTAGCGGCAGGAATGGGGACATAAGTTTGCTTGAGTACCGTATTGAGTACCATAATTTCAGACTGTATATAATGAGGGGGCTGACAGAATGAGGTTGCATTTTAGGGGGTAGCCACAGTAAGGCAGAGATAGGGACCAGCACGCAGTTAGGCACCTCCGGCAGAACCCACAGGGCGGTGTCAGACGTTGCATGGAGCATGGAGAGTTGGGAAATTCGAGCTGCCTGATAATATTTTGCAACGTCCGGAACGCCCAGCCCGTCCCGCAACCTATGGGCATAGAGAGTAGAGCGGGAAACCCTGGGGCGCTTATGTGCCCAGATAAAGGTGAGAAGTCTGTTCTGGAGCATCTGCAGATAAAAAGAAGGGACCTGGACAGGAAGAGTCCAAAAAAAATAAAGTATCTTTTGGAGGATGGTCATCTTGACCGCGTGAATACGGCCGATCCAGGATAGAGTGGGGAATCGCCAAGACGCCATGAGAGCTGTGATAGTGCGCAAGAGTGGGTAGAAGTTGGCGGAGAAAAGGGAAGCATAATTGTAGCCAGTTTTCAATCCATGTACTCACCCTATAGTCCATGCCAACAGGCCTTTTTTTGTACAGTAAACATTTATGGGGAACTGTGACAAATGCTTTTGCAAAATCCAGATACACCACGTCTACAGGCCTTCCTTTATCCAGCTGGCAACTAGGGATGAGCTCGGTGTTCGAGTCGAACGCATGTTCGACTCGAACATCGCCTGTTCGGCAAAACCAGAACTTTGTGGGCCGTTCGCGCCAAATTCGTGTGACGCGAACGGCCCACAATGCACTGCGCCATCGCACTGCATTGCCGGCGCTGTGATTGGCCAAGCATGCACTGTGACCCCGCATGCTTGGCCAATCACAGCGCCGGCAGCGAGGAGAGCCATAATCCATAAGCCATAATCATAGCTCAGGGGGGTTTAGTACACGCCCCACACTATAAAAGGCCGCCAGCGCGGCGGCCTTGTGTAGTGTGTTCCGGCATGCAGGGAAAGAGCAACATAGGCAGGGACAGTGTGTTCTACAGTGTGTTCTTTTCTCAGGCATCTGCAGGAGTTAGTGGGTGTTGTGTGCCTCCAGCGCAGTATACACCTGTATCTACCCTTTATTGCTGTTCTCTAAGCTAGATAGGCAGGCAGGGACAGTGTGTTCTTTTCTCAGGCATCTGCAGGAGTTAGTGGGTGTTGTGTGCCTCCAGCGGAGTATACACCTGTATCTACACTTTTTTGCTGTTCTATATTACAGACATCTGCAGGAGTTAGTGGGTGTTGTGTGCCCCAATACAGTATACACCTGTATCTACACATTGTTTCTGTTCTATAATACAGGCATCTGCAGGAGTTAGTGGGTGTTGTGTCCCTCCAGCACAGCACAGTATACTCCTGTATCTACCCTTAATTGCTGGTGTTCTCTAATAAAGGCATCTGCAGGAGTTAGTGGGTGTTGTGTGCCTCCAGCACAGCACAGTATACACCTGTATCTATCCTTTATTGCTGGTGTTCTCTAATAAAGGCATCTGCAGGAGTTAGTGGGTGTTGTGTGCCTCCAGCACAATATACACTACTCCAATTCCTGGTTTTCCCATCTCCCTGCAGTCCATTACTATGTCTGGAAGGCCAACAAGAAGAGGCAGACAGTCAGGAGCCAATAAGAGAGGGCAAGCAGGCTCTGTGTCTGGAGACAACAGTGTTGGTCGTGGACGCGGTGCATCGTCATCAGCACGTGGCCATGGGACACGCTTGTCCTTATTTTCGGCAGCTGGACGTGTTGAGCCGCATCATGCCGAAGACTTGGTAGAGTGGATGACCAAGCCCTCCTCATCCTCTCTCACCCAGGCTCAGGGTACTGGCAAAGCAGCTGCAAAAGCGTCATCTTCCCTCGTATCAATGTCATCATCAGTCACTCCTTCCCTAGACCCACCATGTCCTCCTGAGGAGTCCCCCGAACTGTTTTAGCACAGAGTTAGGTACATGCTTCAGGAGGATGCCCAGCGTTTTGAAGGGTCTGATGATGATACCCAGCTAGAGGAAGGCAGTAGCGTGAGCGCAGAGAGAGGGGATTCTCAAGAAGGACAGCAATCTGGTAGTCATGTTCCAGCAGCTGCAGCATACTGCCAGATTGGCTCCAGTGATGAGGAGGGAGGGGATGATGAGGTCACTGACCCCACGTGGGTGCCTGATAGGAGAGAGGAGGATGAGGAGGAGGCACATCTCCAACGAGGCAGGATGCCCTCCGGGGGCCAGCGTAAGGGCAGCACACCGACTGAATCACACCACAGAGCTCCACCTGTGCAGGGTGCTGCCTCTGCTCATTATTCCAAAAGTTCTTTGGTGTGGGCCTTTTTTGAGTCAAGTGCATCAGATCGCACCGCTGCTATTTGCAACATATGTCTCAAGCGTATCTCGCGTGGCCAAAACATCAGATATGAAAGATATGGGACAACCCCGTGGGATGTCTGGAGATATAAACAACTTCAACATTTTGTAGAGTCCCTCCCAAAACCCCTTCGGGAGATGGGTAGCCTGAATGTCTGGGAAAAATTGGTAGATCAAAGAGGGATAGGTAGGCATGGAATTTCTAGTTTATACAAAATTCTGTTAACACATCCAGATGGAGGATCCTTGTGTCCAACGGAGAGCTGGGAGCTGGAACTAAATCTCTCGTTGCCAGAAACAATGAGGGGTAGAGTTTTAGACTATGTCCATTCCACCTCTGTGGACGCACGGATAAAAGAAATGAACTACAAATTATTAACTAAGTGGTATTATGTCCCAGTAAAATTACATAAGATAAATCCCCAGGTATCACCCCTATGTTGGAGGGAATGTGGGGAGGAGGGAACTCATGCCCACATATGGTGGCAATGCCCTAAGATCCAATCATACTGGGAGGAAATATTAGACCTAATTAAAATGATTAGTGGGACTGAAATTAGATTGGACCCATGGCAATGTTTGTTTCATGCAACGGCTATCCCAAGGAAGAAATACAGAACAGAAATTACCCCAATTTTATTGGATTCAGCAAAGATATTAATTCCGAGACAATGGAGGACAAAGCAAGCCCCAACGATACAGGAATGGTTGAGGGAAGTAAATAAAATAAGATGTATGGGAGAGGTAACACATTTGCATAAGGATTCTAAAATATAATTTACTAGAATTTGGAAGGGCTGGGAGGAGTTTAGACACTCGTCTGTATATGAAGGTTACATCAGAAGAGAGGGCAGCACCTAAGGTGCTTTGGTCGGATTCCCCAAGTGAGGAAACAATGTCCCTCTTCCCCCCCCCCTTTTCCCTTTTTTCCCTTTTTTTTTTTCTTATTGGGGAGTTGGATAGATGTAAACGATAATTATGCCTCCTTACAAACAAATAAATCACATTCCACAGTAGTTAATAAGAGGGGAGGGGGAGGCAAGAGGTAGGGGAGGAGGGGAGAAGGAGGACATGAGGCACCTCTAAGTTAAAATATGAGAGGGAGGGAGGTCCTGTGTAGCTCTCACAGATGCAATTTAATTTATTCACAATTTCTTTTTTTTTTTGGAGGCAGAGAGAGGTATTTATGCCTCCTCATAAACCAATGAAAACACAGAGGACACTATTAGGCACCTAAAACTAAAAGGAGGTGGATTTGCTGGACAGTGAAGGGAAGGAAGAGGATGTTTTTTTTTTTTTGTATTGGGGAGTTGGAGTGTTGTAAACGATAATTATGCCTCCTTATAAACAAACAAAACACTAATGCCACGGTAGTTAACAAGGGGGGAGGAAGATGAAAGAGGGAGGGAGGGGAAGGGAGTAGGAGGGCACGTTGCACTTTTAAGTTTAAAATATGAGAGGAAGGGGGGGCCTGTGTGGCCTGCGTGGTTCTCACAGATATAATTAAATGTATTCACCCCTTTTTTTTTTTTTTTTTTGAGGCAGAGAAAGGTATCCATGTCTCCTTAAAAATCAATGAAATCACAGAGGACACGAATATTAATTCAAGGGGGAAAAGGGAGGGTAAGGGTAGAATAGGAAAGGGGAAAGAGGGCACTAGGCACTTAAAGTTAAAAGGAGGAGTTGAGAGATGGTGGAGGGAATGAGGGGAAGGGAGGAAGGGGAAGGAAGAGGATGGGGTTTTTTGTTTTGTTTTGTTTTTGTTTTTGTTTCTGTTTTTTTTCTCCCTCTTCCAAAGAAATGGGGGTAGAGAGGGACAGCTGCAACCTCCCATAAACAAGGGAAGGGAAGAAGGAGAGGGGAGGGAGGAAGGAGAAGGAAAAGGGAAGGAGAAGAGAGAGAAAGAAAAAAGGAAAGGAGAGAGATACAGTAACATAGAGGCCATGTAATTTAATTAAAAAGGAATAAAGAGAGGGGAGAAGAGTAAATGATGTTTTAGGACAGACCCATTTTGTTGAAACTGTATGTATTGTCTAAGTTTTTGTAATGTATATGTGTTTATTGGTAATGAAATGAAAGATATATGTATGTATGAACAAGAAAACTTGAATAAAAATAAATTAAAGACAAAACATCAGCCGCTTGGGCACCACATGACCAGACATATGTTGACCTGCCATGCAGCTCGTTGGCAAGCGTACCTTAAAGACCCACACCAAAGAACAAAGCGGACCTCTCCTTGCTCCTCATCAGCTGGGATCTCCAACACCACTATACTTTCAGTCCTCTCTGAAACCTGCACTGAGAGGAATGAAGGTGTAGAATTAGGTGTGTCACAGCCATGAACTTGCGGGCACTCTGCTAGCAGTACACCGACGTCCTATTGTAGCAGGCAAATTTCCCTACCCCAGCTGCTGGACCGTCGAAAGAAGTTCACTCCCAGCCATCCACATGCCCAGCGGTTGAATGCTAGCTTGGCTAAATTGCTAGCACTTCAACTGCTGCCTTTTCAGTTGGTAGACTCGGCCCCCTTCCGTGAGTTTGTGCAATGTGCGGTTCCTCAGTGGCAGGTTCCCAAACGCCACTTTTTCTCACGGAAGGCGATTACGGCTCTCTACCGACATGTGGAAGGCAATGTTCATGCCTCGCTGGACAGGGCGGTCAGTGGTAAGGTGCATATTACCGCTGACTCATGGTCCAGCAGGCATGGACAGGGACGATACCTTTCTTTCACGGCCCATTGAGTCACTCTTTTGGCAGCTGGGAAGGATGCAGGACAAGGTGCAGTAGTGTTGGAGGTTGTTCCGCCACCACGCCTCCAAAATGCTACTACTGGTCTCCTCCAGCCCCTCCTCTTCTACTTCCTCCATGGCCTCTTCCTTTGCTTTGTCCTCGGAACCAGTGGTGCTCTGTAGGCATTCAACGGGGCTACGCAAGTACGCAGGCAAAAAGATGCCATGCCGTGCTTGCGCTGGTGTGTTTGGGGGACAGGAGCCACACTGGGGCAGAGGTTCTGTCAGCTCTGCAGGGGCAGGCCGAGAGGTGGTTGACGCCACGCCAGCTTAAGCCAGGAATGGTGGCTTGCGACAATGACACCAACCTCCTCTCCGCCCTCCGACAGGGACAACTGACCCATGTGCCCTGTGTGGCTCACGTCCTTAACCTCTTGGTGGTGCAGCGGTTCTTGGGCAGGTACCCGGGCTTACAGGATGTCCTGAGGCAGGCCAGAAAAGTCTGTGTGCATTTCAACAGATCTTATAATGACAGTGCTCGGCTGGCTGAGCTGCAAAAGAAGTTGAATCTGCCCAAGAACCGCCTTATATGTGACATGCCCACCAGGTGGAACTCAACGTTGGCCATGCTGCAGCGGCTGCACATGCAGCAGAGGGCCATCAATGAGTACCTGTGTGACTACGGCACCAGGACAGGGTCAGGGGAGCTCAGGTTTTTTTCACCACGCCAGTGGGGCATGATCAGGGATGCATGCACTGTCCTGGCACCATTTGAGGAGGCCACGAGGATGGTGAGCAGTGACAGTGCATGCATCAGTGACACTGTACCTCTTGTTCACCTGTTGGAGCATACACTGTGTGGAATAATGGACAGGGCACTTGAGGCAGAACAGAGGCAGGAAGAGGAGGACTTCATTGCCTCTCAAGGCCCCCTTTACCCAGACAGTGTTACTTCTGTCCCACCCATCGCACAGGAAGATGACGAGGAAGAGGAGGAGGAGGATTTTGTCAGCATGGAGGTGGAGCCTGGCACTCCGCATCAACAGCAGCAGTCTTTTAGGGATGATTTACAGTCCCAAGAAACCCGTGGATTTGTACGTGGCTGGGAGGAGGTGGCTGTGGATCATGTCGTCCTTAGTGACCCAGAGGACTCCGGACCGAATGCCTCAGCTAACCTACGCTGCATGGCCTCCCTGATCCTGCAAAGTCTGCAGAAGGATCCTCGTATTCTTCGGATCAAGGAGAGGGACCATTACTGGCTGGCCACTCTCCTTGATCCACGGTACAAGGGTAAGGTTGCAGACCTTATCTTACCGTTGCAGAGTGAGCAGAGGATGAGACATCTCTGGGACCCCTTGCAGAAAGGTATGTGCAATGCGTTCCCAGAGACTGGGAGGTTACAAACTCCTGGTCCTGGACAACGAGTTGCTGAGGCTTTGGTCAGTCAAAGAAGGAGCGGTGGGGAAGGTGGCCGTCTGACCGATGCGTTCAGACAATTTTTTAGTCCTCAGCCCCAAGGTATGATCGGTTCCAGCAACCATCGCCAGCGTCTGATATACATGGTGCAGGAATACCTAGGGGCAAGGTCAGACTTGGACACCTTTCCCACTGAAAATCCTCTGGCTTACTGGGTCTTGAGGATGGATTACTGGCCAGAGCTTGCACAGTATGCAACTGAGCTACTGGCCTGTCCTGCATCCAGCGTTCTTTCGGAACGCACATTCAGTGCTGCTGGCGGCTTTGTCACGGATCACAGGGTGCGCCTGTCCACCGACTCGGTTGATCCACTGACCTTCATAAAGATGAACCAGTCTTGGATCACCACCAGCTACCAAGCACCTGAAGCTGATATAACAGAATAATTTATTTTGAAATGTCACATCCCTTCAAGACTGCCTATGCTGATGCTGAGTGACTGTCCTGTTATGTTGACTGACTATCCTCCTCCTCCTCAATGATCCAATTCCTGATGATAGCTTGGAAGAACATTTTTGTTTCTGGGTGCCGCCACCAGTGGCTAAGGCCCAATTTTTCAGCCCCTGTTTAACAGGGGCATGTAATTAATTTTTTTTATGCAATGCTTTGCAGCAGGGCTCATTCCTGCACTCCAACTAGAGTATCTGGGAGAGGTTGCAGTGTCGTGGCACCAGCACCAGTGCCTAAGGCCCAATTTTTCAGCCCCTGTTTAAAAGGGGTGTGTAATTACAATTTTTTATGCAATGCTTTGCAGCAGGGCTCATTCCTGCACTCCAACTAGAGTATCTGTGAGAGGTTGCAGTGTCGTGGCACCAGCACCAGTGCCTAAGGCCCAATTTTTCAGCCCCTGTTTAACAGGGGAGTGTAATTACAATTTTTGATGCAATACTTTGCAACAGGGCTCATTGCTGTGCTCCAAGTACAGTATCTGTGAGGGGTTGCAGTGTTGTGGCACCAGTGCCTAAGGTGCAATTTTTCAGCCCCTGTTTGACAGGGGCGTGTAATTACAATTTTTTATGCAATGTTTTGCAGCAGGGCTCATTCCTGCACTCCAACGACAATGTCTGGGAGAGGTTGTAGTGTCATGGCACCAGCACCAGTGCCTAAAGCACAATTTTTCAGTCCCTGTTTAACAGGGGCGTGTAATTACAATTTTTGATGCAATACTTTGCAACAGGGCTCATTGCTCTGCTCCAAGTACAGTATCTGTGAGGGGTTGCAGTGTTGTGGCACCAGTGCCTAAAGCCCAATTTTTCTTCCCCTGTTCAACAGGGGCATGTAATTACAATTCTTGATCTAATAATTCACAGCAGGGCCCATTCCTGCGCCCACCAAGAGTAACTGTGAGGGCTTACAGTGTTGTGGCAACACCACCACCACCACCACCACCAAAGGCCCGATTTTTCTGCCCCTCTTCAACAGGGGCATGCAATTACAATTCTTGATCTAATAATTAACAGTAGGGCCCATTCATGCACCCACCAAGAGTAACTGTGAGGGCTGACAGTGTTGTAGCACCAGCACCACCACCAAAGGCCCAATTTTTCCTACCACTGTTCAACAATGGCATGTAATTACAATTCCTGATATAATAGTTCACAGCAGGGCGTTCCAGCGCCCACCAAGAGTAACTGTGAGGGCTCACAGTGTTCTGGCAACACCAACATCTAAGGGGCAAATTTCAGCAGAGTATATACGGCAGGCCCCTACTTTCAAACATCCAGCTTACAAACGACTCCTACTTGCAAACGGAAGGAGACAAAAGGAAGTGAGAGGAAATCTACCCCCAGGAAGGGAAATTCTCTCCTGTAAGAGTTAATATGTGAAAAAGGTGTCTCCTCTCCACTGATGCGTTATCACCAATCCTTGTTTCAATAAAAAAAACAAATTTTCCAAAAACATTTGTCATTGGGATGGAAAGTGAGGTGAAATGTTCTGAACAGGTGCACAGACAGCAAAACAAATGTTAAAAGGGTGATAACCCTTCCCTATGTTTTCCAAAAAGCTTAAAAATATATTTTTGGCTGGTGCTAAACAATGTAACTGTTCAAAATTACAAACAGATTCTACTTAAGAACAAACCTACAGTCCCTGTCTTGTTTGCACCGCCTGTATACTGCTGTTCAGAGTATATAGGGCCTTTTTTTATTTTGGGTGCGGGTTCCCCTTAATATCCATACAAGAACCAAAGGGTCTGCTAATGGGCTGGGGTGGGGGGGGGGGTGATGGGGTAGCCATGCCATTTTTCTCAAAGATTTTCATCCATATTGCCAGGACAAGACATGACATTAAAGCCGCAAGCAGTTTTAAATGGCTTTTTTTCCTTTAGAAATGTCATTTTGTGCAGAGACAGTTCTAAACACGGGAAACACATACCACTTCACAGGCATACTTTAGACGCCCCACAGGTACAATATTTATCACTTTATGCAACATTAAAATGACTGCTCCCGAAAAAACGGCCGTTTTTAAAACTTATTTTTGCATTGATACATGTCCCCTGGGGCAGAACCCGGGTCCCCAAACCCTTTTTAGGACAATAACATGCATATTAGCCGTTATAATTAGCAATTTAGATTTCGAAAGTTCGCGTCCATTGTATTTAATAGGGTTCTAACGTTTGCGCAAACTTTCGGTCCGTTCGCAGGTTCTGGTGCGAACCGAACCGGGGGGGTGTTCGGCTCATCCCTAATGACAACTCACCTCCTCATAGAAGGTTAATAGATTGGTTTGGCAGGAACAATTCTTCATGAATCTATGCTAATTACTGCAAAGGATACCATTCTCATTACTAAAATCTTGTATATAGTCCCTTATCATCCCCTTAAAGAGCTTGCATACTATTGATGGTAGACTGACTGGTCTGTAATTCCCTGGGATGTATTTTGGGCCCTTTTTAAATATTGGTGCTACATTGGCTTTTCTCCAATCAGCTGGTACCATTACAGTCAGTAGACTGTCAGTAAAAATTAGGAACAATGGTCTGGCAACTACTTGACTGCGTTCCCTAAGTACCCTTGCGTGCAAGCCATCTGGTCCCGGTGATTTATTAATGTTAAGTTTCCCAAGTCTAATTTTAATTTTGTCCTTTGTTAACCATGGAGGTGCTTCCTGTGAGGTGCCATGCGGATAAGCACTGCAGTTTTTTTTACTGAAGCTCCCCGATTCCCTTGTGAAAACTGAGCAGAAGAATAGATTGAATACCTTCACCATCTCCCCATCCTTTGTATCCAGATGTCCTTCCTCATTCTTTATGGGGCCAATATGGTCTGTCCTCCCTTTTTTACTGTTTACATACTTAAGGTATTTATTGGGATTTTTTTTGCTCTCCTCCGCTATGTGTCTTTTGTTTTCTATCTTAGCCCCCCTAATTGCACCCTTTCATTTCTTGTTGCATTTTTTATAAAGTCTGAATGCTGATGATAATCCCTCAACCATGTATTTTTTGAAGGGATTCTCCTTTGCTTTTATATGCATTTTTACATTGGAGTTAAGCCATTCAGAACTTTAGTTCGCTTTTTTAAATTTTTACATAGTTACATAATTAGTCAGGTTGAAAAAAGACACAAGTCCATCCAGTTCAACCAAAAAAAAAAAAAAACATACAATCCCATATACCCAACTCTATACCCACAGTTGATCCAGAGGAAGGCAAAAAACCCCAGCAGAGCATGATCCAATTTGCTACAGCAGGGGAAAAAATTTCTTCCTGATCCCCTGAGAGGCAATCAGATTTTCCCCGGATCAACTTTTCCTATAAATGTCAGTACCCAGTTATATTATGTACATTTAGGAATCCAGGCCTTTCTTAAAGCAATCAACTGAGCTGGCCTGAACCACCTCTGCAGGGTGTCTATTCCCCATTTTCACAGCTCTTACTGTGAAGAAACCTTTCCGCATTTGGAGATGAAATCTCATTTCCTCTAGACGTAAAGAGTGCCCCCTTGTCCTTTGTGTGGACCGTAAAGTGAATAACTCAACACCAAGTTCACTAAATGGACCCCTTATATATTTGTACATGTTGATCATATCCCCCCTTAATCTCCTCTTCTCAACAGTGAATAGATTTAGTTCCTCTAATCTTTCCTCATAGCTGAGCTCCTCCATGCCTCTTATCAGTTTGTTTGCCCTTCTCTGCACTTTCTCTAGTTCCCCAATATCCTTTTTGAGAACTGGTGCCCAAAACTGAACTTCATATTCCAGATGAGGTCTTTCTAATGATTTGAACAGGGGCAAAATTATATCTCTATCTCTGGAGTCCATACCTCTCTTAATTCAAGAAATGACTTTGCTCGCTTTGGAAACCACAGCTTGGCATTGCATGCCATTATTGAGCTTATGATCTACCAAAACCCCCAGATCCTTCTCCACTATGGATTCCCCCCAGTTGTACTCCCTCTAGTATGTATGATGCATGCATATTCTTAGCCCCCAAGTGCATAACTTTACATTTATCAACATTAAACCTCATCTGCCACATAGTCGCCCAATTAGACAGAGCATTGTGGTCGGCTGGTAAATTGGAGACATTCTGTAAGGACGTTATTTCACTGCATAGCTTAGTGTCATCTGCAAAGACAGAAATTTTACTTTTGATCCCAGACCCAATATCATTTATAAAGATATTAAAAAGTAAGGGCCCCAACACTGAACCTTGGGGTACACCACTGATAACCTTAGACCATTCAGAGTAAGAATCATTAATCACTACTCTCTGAATTCTGTTTTTTGACAATTTATTACCCAATGGGATGCATTGGCTAATGCCCTTATTTAACACGCTCTTAAAGAAAACCCATCTCTCCTCCGTGTTCTTTGTCTGCTAAGATGTTATGCCAATTTATACCCTCTAGCAAAGTTCGTAGTTTAGGGAAGTTGGCTCTTATGAAATTCAGTGTCTTTGTATTCCCCTTATGTTTCCCATTTGTGTGATTTATACTGAAGCCAATTGACCTGTGATCGCTGTTTATTATATTGCCCCATATTTCTACATCCGTGATCAGGTCTGTATTGTGGGTAATCAGTAGATCCAGTAACACTTTATTTCTAGTTGGTGCATCTACCATCTGACCCATGAAATTGCCCTGCAAGACATTTAGGAACAGGCGAGCCTTAGTCGAATACGTGGTTCCCTCCGCCCAGTCTATGTATGGATAATTAAAATCCCTCATTATGATAACACTTCCCATCCTTGCTGCTAATCCAAATTGTGATAGGAGATCCATCTCCCCCTCCTCCCTCAGGTTAGGGGGCCTGTAGCATACTCCCAGTATTATTTTCCCCTTAGCTTCATCCCTTTGGAGCTCAACCCATAAGGATTCCACCTCCTCCCTAGCTTCCTTAGTGATGTCATCTCTCACATTCACTAGTACATTATTCTTGATATATAGGCATACCCCTCACTCTTTTTACCCTTTCTATCCCTGCGATAAAGGGTATACCCTTGAATGGTTGAGTGAGAAGTGAGAGAGATAGCAGCACCACTGATCTTGGGCACAGCGCTGGACCCAGATCGGGTTAAGGTAAAGTGGTAGAATTACAGAATTATCTCTTAAGTAAGTACACTTTCAAATGCATCGCTATTGGTTTCAAAGCATTGCATGCAAATACTGAGTCTATGGTCTTCAAGAATCCCAAGATATTTTTCCATCCTCAATTCTCTCAGAAGAGCAGTTCTTAACCACTTGTCGACCGCCTAACATACTTTTACTGTGGCAGGTCGGCTCTATTGCATGAAATCACGTGCCTGTATGGCCTGGAGGCTGCCGCCAGAGGTGCAAACACACGCTGGACAGAGGGGGAGCCAATCAGCGGGTCTGGCCACCCACGATCCTTTTCCGAGAGAGGCAGAGTGGCAGTCTGCCTATGTAAACAAGACAGATTGCCGTTCTGACAGGGGAGAAGATAAAGATCTTGTGTTCCTGTCTTCACAAAGTTAGAGCAACCCCCAAACAGTTAGCAAACACCCTCTAGGGACACACTTAACCCTTCGATCACCCATGATGTTAACCCCTTACCTGCTATTGTCATTAGTACAGTGACAGTGCTTATTTTTAGCACTGATCACTGTATTAGTGTCACTGGTACTCAAAAAAGTGTCAATAGTTTCAATTAGTGTCAGATTTGTTTGCTGAAATGTTGCAGCCCTTCTAAAAATTTGCTGATCGCCGCCATTACTAGTAAAAAAAAAAAAAACATCCCATAGTTTGTAGACGCAATAACCTTTGCACAAACAAATCAATATATGCTTATTGGGATTTTTTTTACCAAAAATATGTAGCAGAATACATATTGGCCTAAATTGATGAAAAAATTTGATTAGTTACATTTTTTTATTGGATATGTTTTATAATAGAAAGTAAAAAAATATATATTTTTTCCAAAATTGTCACTCTTTTTTTGTTTACAGCTCAAGAAATACAAACTGCAAAGGTGATCAAATACCACCAAAGGAAAGCTCTATTTGTGGGAAAAAAGGACATCAATTTTATTAAAGTAACGCAAAGCCCTATCGCAAAAAATGGCTTGGTCATTAAAGGGGTAAAAACTTCCGGGGTTGAAGTGGTTAATGAGTAGCTTGGATACATAGTTTTAGCTCCCAAATACAAAATTTTACATTTTTCAATATTAGGCTCCATGCACACTGGCTTAAAAATCGATCGCTGCTTCTACAGGAGTTTTGAGTTTTGCCTGTAGAAGCAGCTTAATGTTATCCTATGTGTCATGCACATTAGGACGATTAAAGGCATATTTTGAGACCAACGTTTAGAGGCTGGAAAAAAAAAAAAAAACTTCTGGTTTGCGTTTTTGATTGGAGCTTTCTGGCAGAAAAAAGCAAAACCTAAATCATTCCAACCACAACGTATATTGGGATTTTTATGGTGCCAAAACATATTTTTTCTTAAAAAAGTATATTTTATTTCATATACATTAAAATCATGTTAAAAATATAAATTTTCCATATACAGCAGAACTTTACAGTTAGTTGTTTCTTCCATACAAGCTACACTGTTGTTTCCACTAAATTTTTTACCAACAACAGCTTCTCCTGGAGGAGTGTTGCCCAAATCTTTTTATATAATCTGTATGTAAACAACATATATATGTAAGAAAATATCATACAAATATTATATACATTTTTTTTTCAAAAATAGAATGCTGTTATACATTCATGCTTTTCCAAATCATTTTCTATCATTCGGAATCTCTATTCTTAATTAATGTTGTCGTTACTGACATTTTTTATCTTTAGCTTCCAAGGTGGCACTTAAGCAGTCATAGAAAGGGCAATGTGGTCCCAGCTTTAAAAACAATGGATATTCCCTTACATCCTTATGTCACACATCAACATATATATGTCTAATGCCCCATACACACGATCGTTTTTCATGCCGTTAAAAATGCCATTAAAAAAAATGGCCATTAAAAATGATCGTGTGTAGGCTCCAGAGCATTTTTAACGACGTGAAAAACGTCCATTAAAAATTTCGAACATGCTCTCTTTTTTCACGTCGTTTTTCATGTCGTTTTTTTTAACGACGTGAAAAACGATAGTGTGTATGCTTTAACGACGTGAAAAAAACGCGCATGATCAGAATCAAGTATGAGACAGGAGCGCTCGTTCTGGTAAAACTAGCGTTCGTAATGGAGATAGCACATTCGTCACGCAGTCACGGACTGAAAAGCACGAGACTGAAAAGAGCGAATCGTCGCTCAACAAACTTTACTAACATGAAGGGTGGCGCCATTCGAACGGAACTTCCCCTTTATAGTGCCATCGTACGTGTTGTATGTCACTGCGCTTTGCTTGATCGTTTTTTTAAATGATCGTGTGTACGCAAGACAGGCTTGAGAGGAAACATGAAAAAAAACGACGTGAAAAACGGAAAGAAAAAAAATGGCAAGAAAAACGATCGTGTGTATGGGGCATTAGGGTTGTTGCAATAACACTTACTAGTACTGTATATCAATATTGAATATCCACAAAAGGGGGAAGAAGGAGATGCCAAATTTGCCTAACACATGATACTCAATAGATGGTTTATCTTGCATTGAAGCAGCTTTAGATAGTAAAACAACAAGGAGATTTCATGAATATATTTAAACAGAGTTTAAAACTTTGATTTATCTATTATAGTGTCTCCTCTATCTCTTACCATATATTGTGAAGAGGTTATTCTAGTGGCGTCTCCATGGCTCCAGCAATCTGACCGCTGGGCCGCCTGCCATATATACTCCTTCTACTTGGACGACCTCTGACCTCACCGGCCGGGCGCGTATGCCAAGGGGACTCATTGTGCATGTGCCCGCCCCCTGGTGGAAACAGCATCCCCAATATGCTGATCAAAGAGTCGATCCACCGCTCCGGATGTCACAGTGCCACTCTCAGCCGAAGGCCAATGGAGCTATTAATAACAGAATAGAACCATTCCTATCCACTATTACATAGGTCTTAATGGTTACATAGACCATGGCACAGCGACATCCACAGCGGGAGGTCATATGATAATATAGTAAAATGGGAAATGGTTCCATTTACTATTAAAGAGGACCTAGGCAATCATAGATTATGTACCCCAAAGGATAAGGTACAGGCCTGTGGTCTAATGGCATGACATGGATCCATAGGGTCCCACCCACAGGCATGCCCTGGATATCCATATGACTGCTAATTTTGAACATACCCCGTTATCCAAGACAATTTGCCAGTTACTATTAATCTATCTATATATATATATATATATATATATATACACATATACATATATATATATATATACACACATACACATACCCACACAAACAAAAGTATATAAGGGGGGAGAGCAAAGAAGGCAACATGAATAGATGACAGCATCCTACTGTCATAAATTTGCAGTAAGACCTTCATGCCCTGTCTGTCTGCTTACCTCTGGTCTGTGTATCAGCCTTAGGGCCTGCACTATCACACCTGCATTGTCTTCCCTTAGCGTGGCTCCACCCTAGCCTCTACAGGATACACTATTTAACACTGTGCTGTCCAAGCCTGCCTTGCCTGAGCAATATTGTGTTTGGCATCCCGTGTGCTTCTTGCCATGTGCTCTACGTCTGTCTCTGTTTACTGATCGTGGCTTGTTCTGTGACGATCCCTGCCTGCTATATACCCCAACCTTTGGGGTGTTCTTTGTCTATCCTTGTCTGCTAGTTGCCCCAACCTTTGGATTATCTCCTGACTATCCTTGTTGTCCTGGACTGCTGCTTCCTCTCTATCCTCCAGTAGCCTACCGTGAGCGTGAGATGGGAGACCCTGGGGGCCATGATCTGGAGCCAGTTGCAGCGCAGTACATCCTCACCACTGGCTTTTAGACTCCACGCCCTGGGGATTCTTATGCTCTAACTCCCAGTGGGATCCGTGTTGGTGGTACAGTGGACCTGCTTTTCTGAACCACCCAGAGTTCCATCCGCAGCAGTCAGTCATAGGGTCCACTACCTTAGCGGTAAACTCATGACCCCAACGGTGTGCATCTGTAACCTGGCCTCAGGTGACCTGACACCTACATTCACAATATTTCAAAAGTCAAACATAGCGAAAGAAAATTTTACAAAAAAATTACAAATAAATAATACAATAACAATACTTTTTAAAGTAAAAAAAAACTGTGTTTTGGCACCATACAATCCTCAAATACGTTGTGGTTGAAATTAAATAGTATATTTTAGAGATGTGGTGCAGAGAAAGTTCTTCGACGAAAGGAGTCACCTCATAATTCAGCAACACTTAAAAAAACTCTTCTAAACTATATGAGTGTTTTTTCTGCCAAAGGAACTGATATTTGTTTAAGCCCAGTGTGCATGGAGCCTTTAAGTGATACTAAAGTTGCATTTTTTTTGTTAAATATAACAAACATGTTGTACTTACCTGCTCCGTGTAATGGTTTTGTACAGAGCAGCCTAGATCCTCCTCTTCTCGGGTCCCACTTCGGTGCTCCTGGCGCCTCACTCCTGTTGAGTGCCCCCCACAGCAAGCAGCTTGCTATGGGGGCACCCGAGCCGAGCCATAGCTCCCTGTGTCAATTCAGACAGGGAGCCGTGGCCCAGCCCCACCCCCTCTCTCTCCTCATTGGCTTACTGACTTTGATTGACCACAACGGGAGCCAATGGCGCTTCGCTATTGTCTTAGCCAATGAGGAGGGAGAGTCCCGGACAGCCGAGTCTCTGGTGCAACATCGCTGGATCGAAATGGGCTCAGGTAAATATTAAGAGGGCTGAGGGGGGCTGCTGCACACAAAAAGCTTTTTATCTTAAAGCGTAGAATGCATTAAGATAAAAAAAATCTTCTGCCTTTACAACCACTATAAACCTCATCTTCCATGTAAATAACCATCTCTTAACCACTTAAGCCCCTGACCAATATGCAGCTAAAGGACCAGGCCCCTTTTTGCGATTCGGCACTGCGTCGCTTTAACTGACAATTGTGCGGTCATGCGACGTGGCTCCCAAACAAAATTGGCGTCCTTTTTTTCCCACAAATAGAGCTTTCTTTTGGTGGTATTTGATCACCTCTGCGGTTTTTATTTTTTGCGCTATAAACAAAAATAGAGCAACAATTTAAAAAAAATGCAATATTTTTTACTTTTTGTTATAATAAATATCCCCCAAAAATATATAAAAAAAACATTTTTCTACATATTTTTGGTAAAAAAAATCGCAATCTGCGTTTATTGATTGGTTTGCGCAAAAGTTATAGCGTTTACAAAAATAGAGGGTAGTTTTATGACATTTTTATAAAACATTTTTTTACTAGTAATGGCGGCGATCAGCGATTTTGTTCATGACTGTGACATTATGGCAGACACATCGGACACTTTTGACACATTTTTGGGACCATTGTCATTTTCACAGCGATCAGTGCTATAACAATGCACTGGTTACTGTGAAAATGACACTGGCAGTGAAGGAGTTAACCACTAGGTGGCACTGTAGGGGTTAAGTGTACCCTAAGAAGTGATTCTTACTGTAGGGGGACACCGGCGGCGATCGGGTCCGCGGGTCCCGCGGGCGCGGTCACGGAGCTCAGGATCGGGTTGCGAGCGTGCCGCCGGCGGCACGCACGTGACCCACGGCTGGGCTCTTAAAGGGCAATGTACCTGTACGTTGATGTGCCCAGCCATGCCATTCTGCCGACATATATCGGCGTGAGGCGGTCCTTAAGTGGTTAATTTTATCAAGGCATTTTTGCAGAAATGTTAAATCCTGTTGTGAAGTCAATGTTCTACATATCTTGGTATCATCAACAAACACTGATATTGAGCTATTTTTTCCCATCTCTTTATAAATAAGAAAAACAGAATTGATTCTAGGACCAAACCCTTATGCCACGTACACACGATCATTTTTAATGATGAGAAAAATGAAATTTTTTAAAATGGTCATTAAAAATGATCGTGTGTGGGCTTTCCAGCATTTTTCACGATGAGAAAAATGCAGAGAATCACGACGAGAAAAATTGGAACATGCTCTAATTTTTCACGTCGTTTTTTACATTGTCGTTTTTCTCGTCATCAAAAATTGCCGTGTGTGGGCTTTAACGACGTGAAAAATATGCGCATGCTCAGAATCAAGTATGAGACAGGAGCGCTCGTTCTGGTAAAACTAGCGTTCGTAATGGAGATAGCACATTCGTCACTCTGTAACAGACTGAAAAGCACAAGGCTGAAAAGCGTGAATCGTCTCTCAAAAAACTTTACTAACATGAAGGGTGGCGCCATCCGAATGGAACTTCCCCTTTATAGTGCCGTCGTACGTGTTGTACGTCACCGCGCTTTACTCGAACATTTTTTTCCATGATAGTGTGTAGGCAAGGCAGGCTTGAGAGGAAACACGAAAAATCATGTCAAGAAAAATGCAGTTTTTTTCAATGACATTAAAAACGATCGTGTGTACGCGGCATTAGACACTCCACTCACTACCTTAGACCATTTTGAAAATAAGTTATCTATCACTACCGTCTGGATGCATTCCTGTAACCATCTATGCCAGTGATGGCGAACCTTTTTGAGCCCGAGAGGCCAAACCGCGATGCAAAACCAACTTATTTCTTTCAAAGTGCCAACACAGAATTAAACCTGCCAGCGTCTCTGTACAGAGGATGGGACTTCCCACCATTCGGTTGCTATCAGTTACCATACATTACTGCCCACCATTCGGCTACTAAACATTACTGCCCAGCACCATTCGGTTACTAGAGGTTGCTAAACATTAATACCCAGTACCATTCGGTTACTACACATTACATTACTGCCCATCATTCAGTTGTTAGAGGTTACTGCACAATGATTACCTGCAATTCAGTCCCCTTCTGCAAACTGCTCAGTCCTGCCGCTGCTTTATTAATCACCACCCCCCGCTGCTTTCAGAAGGATGAGGAAGAATGCACACAGCCTTGTCTGTGTGTCTTTGATCTCCCTGCTCGTGCTGCTGACCGGAGAAGGGGGAGGGGGGGCCTGGGGGAGACATCACAGAAAGCTTGCTCTGCCTCACTCCTTGTCAGAGTCACAGCAGCTCCTGTCCTGACAGAGGAGAAGCAGGCTCTCTAGAACATGCAGCCCCCACAGCCATGCCTCTCTGTCACAGTGTGGACAGGAGAACAAGCGAGGGTGATGGTAAGTGCAGGGAACAGAGCCAAGCAGAGGAACCTCCCACCGGCCTCAATACAGCATAGCCACACTTTCCTCTCTGCCTGCATCTTCTTGTCAAATGTGGCGGGCTGCAGGAGGAGGGCGGGTTACAGTAATGCTGATTGGCTGAGAGGCGGTGGTGGGCGGAGCAATTTTTCGGCAGCTGGCCTCTGATTGGTGGGTGCGGTGTCGATGAGACGGCTTCTATGATTGGATTAGCGTGCGCACGTCACTCCTGGGCGCTTTATTCTTTGCCACTTTCACTCGGGCACGTCACCGCTAGCCTACAGAACTATGGGAGATGTAGTTCGCAGTGCGGTGTGGACGATTCGATTTTTCACAGTGTCCTTTCCTCATTTCATGGCGTGCCCACAGAGAGGGCTCAACGTGCCGACAGTGGCACGCGTGCCACGGGTTCGCCATCACTGATCTATGCTCTTTCAATTTTTTTAATGCCAGTAGAACTTCACTTGTCTGTGGGGAACTGTATTGAATGCCTTTGAAAAGTGCAGAGAAACAACATCCACTGGCCTCCTATCTAACTCATTGCTCAATTCTTCATATAATGGTAAAAGGATAGCCTGAGAAGAACAGCCTTTCATAAGTTCATTTTTGCAGATACATTCTTGAATATGGCCCCTGTATCATTCCTTCCCATATCTTGCATACTATTGATGTAAGATTGACTGGTCTGTAGTTATCTGTTATATATCTCAATCCTTTTTGGAAAATCTGTACCACAGAGGTGGAGCACACAGAAAAGACCTGCTGTCTCTCCTGCTGCTTCTCCCCTATTCAAAGGGCTGGTGAGTAAAAAACAGATGGCTTCTCCTGATGACACTTTTACAGACTCACATCACACAGTACAGCAACCTTTGGCAGTTTCCTGCCACAGACCAACCCACTCTACAATAAAAAAAATGCAACATCCGGCGTATCCACTTACAAATGCAAATTGATCAGGTGGATGAAAAAGTTGATATTGTTGAAAGAAAACTAGGGGAATTTGCAGGCACACACAACAGCTCAGTAGATGGCTTTCATGATCACTGACATCCAGTGGCTTAAAACCGAAATTGTAGATATTAAAGATAGATTAACCGTTTGCCAATCATATACTGTATATATACGGCGGCAAGGTAGCTCTCCTATGCAAAATCACGTGCCTGCACGTGATTTTGCACTTCCAGGACTGGGGCGCACACATGCGATGCTGGTGGCCTGCTCTTGCTGTGATTGAGACCCGCCGGTTATTCAGGACACAGGCAGAATGGTGGTCTGTCTATGTAAAAACAAGGCAGGTCACAATTCTTTAAGAAGGGAAGGTTGTGATCCTGTGTTCTTTCAAAGCACAAACACAGATCTCTACCTTCCCATAGTACAAGCACCCCCACACACAGTTAACAAGGTCTTCCTAGGCACACATTTAACCCTTTGATCACCCCTGATGTTAACCACTTCCCTGCCAGTATCATTAGTACAGTGACAGCGCATATTTTAGCACTGATCACTGTATTAGTGTGACTGGTCCCGCTATAGGTCGCTGATCGTTGCCATTACTAGTAAAAAATAAATAAATAAATATTCCTTAGAACTATAACATAGTTTGTAGATGCTATAACTTTTGTGCAAACCAATCAATATATGCTTATTGAGATTTTTTTTTACCAAAAACATGTAGCAGAATACATATTTGTCTAAATTGATGAAGAAGTTTGATTTTTTTTTTCCATTTTCTTATTAGATTTGTTTTATAGCAGAAAGCAAGAAATATATACCGGTATATTTTTTTTCCACAATTGTCTGCATTTTTTTGTTTGTAGCACAAAAAATAAAAAAGGCAGAGGTGATCCAATACCACTAAAAGAAAGCTCTATTTGTGGGAAAAAGGGACATACATTTTTTTGGGGGTACAGCATCGTACAGCCACGCAATTGTCAGTTAAAATAATGCAGTGCCGTATCGCACAAAATGGCTTTGTCATGAAGGGGGGGGTAAACCTTCCGGAGGGCAAGTGGTTAAGAAGAAATCATTACAATTTTTGAGGAAACCCAGAATCTGTCACATCCCCTGAATTCATTATGTATCTGCAGCAGCTTTTAAACTTCCCTTTGAAAATCCTAAAGATTTTGTTATTGATATATAGTAGCCCATAATTAGGCTATACCTGCTTCTCTACCCGACTCAATCCCTAGAGATGTAATCACCAGAATAAATTTCTTCCATGTTAAAGAAAGAGCCTTTACCGCTGCCAGGAAAATCGGGAAACTTCCAAACCCCTTTTTAAAATGTCAAGTCTTTGCTGATCTGTCTGTCGCATCATTGTCAACAATTCACCTCCATAAGCAGTCAGTTGCGGGAATGCAACATCTCCTATAAATTACATAGTAAGTCTGGTTTAAAAAGACACAAGTCCATCTAGTTCAACCTAGGGAAAAAAAAAACATACAATCCCATATACACAATCCTATACCCACAGTTGATCCAGAGGTGAGCAAAAAAATCAAAACAGCAAAGCATGATCCAATTTGCTCTAGCAGGGGAAAAAATTCCTCCCTGATCCCCCGACAGGCAATTGGATATTCCCTGGATCAACCTATGTTAGTATCCAGTTATATTATGTATATTTAGGAAAGAATCAAGACCTTTTTTAATGAAATCTACTGAGCTAGCTAGCACAAGCTCTTGAGGAAATCTATTCCACATTTGCATAGCTCTTGCTGTGAAGAAACCTTTCAGTATTTGGAGTTTAAAGGGATTGTAAAGGTAAATGTTTTTTCCCCTTAATGCATCCTATGCAGTACTTATACAGTACCACCCCTCCCCCCCTCCGAGCCCCCGTTTTACTTACCTTACCACTCGAAAGTCCCGCGCTTGTCCCTGTCATCTTCCTCGGTTCTCAGCCTGGCCGTTAATTGGCTACACTGGATGGATTGAAAGCAGCGCAGCCTTTGGCTGGCGCTGCTGTCAATCACATCCAATGACGCGGCGTGCCAGGGGGCGGGGCCGAGTGATACAGTCGGCGGATATGGCCGCCGCTGTATCACGGGAGCGCACCCACAATAACTCGCTCGCATGAAGGTGTGGAGTCCTTGCGGGGAGGAGCTGAGACAGCCGCCGAGGGACCCCAGAAGACCAGGATCGGGGCCACTGTGTGCAAAACGAGCTGCACAGTGGAGGTAAGTATAACATGTTTGTCATTTTTTTTTAAACATTTTTTTTCCTTTACTGATCCTTTAAATCTCTTTTCCTCCAGACATAGAGTGCCCCCTTGTCCTCTGTGATGACCTTACAGTGAATAACTCAACACCAAGTTCACTATTTGGACCACTTATATATTTACTGTATACATGTTGATCATATTCCCCTTAATCTCCTCTGCTCCAAAGAGAATACATTCAGTTCCTCTAATCTATCCTCATAGCTGAGCTCATTCATGCCTCTTATCAGTTTGGTTGCCCTTCTCTGTACTTTCTCCAGTTCCCCAATATCCTTTTTGTGAACTGGTGCCCAAAACTGAACTGCATATTCCAGATGAGGTCTTTCTATTGATTTGTACAGGGGCAAAATTATACCTTTCTCTCTAAAGCAGTGGTTCTCAACTCCTGTCCTCAGGACCCACTAACAGGCCAGATTTTAAGTATTACCTTGGGGAGATGCAGACTAGAATACTGCATTCACTGAGCAGCAAATGATATTACCTGTGATGTATTTCAGTCATCTTGCAAACCTGGCCCTTTAGTGGGTCTTGAGGGCAGGAGTTGAGAACCACTGCTCTAGAGTCTATACCTCTCTTAAAACAAGAAAGGATTTTGCTCACTTCAAGCCACAGCTTGGCATTGCATGCTATCATTATGCTTAAGATCTATAAAAACACCCAAATCTTTCACCCCCATTGGTTCCCCCAGTTTGTCAGGAACAATGTCATTACTTGGTTCACATGCTGGTGGAACTGTTGCATTCAGCACCAAAGGATGCAGTTCTGGTGGCCATCAGCAGGCATCTCCTTGCCAAGACTACAAACCAGCTATCAAGCCCACCTGATGTGGGTCTCCTGGACTATTTAAGCCCGCCCTTAAGCAAGGGTCAAATGCTTCAGAATTCCCTCTGCTAGCCTTGTCCCTGCTTGAACCTGCTTTTGTTCCTGCCTTGTCCTGGACCCCGTTCTGTATACCCTGTCCTTGAGACCTGTTACCTGCTCCCTGCTCCCATTACAGTCTGTTTCCTTATACCTGACTTCTGTTCCCCTTTTGCTTTTGTACCTGCCTAGTAGGGATGAGCTTCGAGTTCGAGTCAAACCCATGTTCGACTCGAACATTGGCTGTTCGATCGTTCGACGAAGATCGAACATTATGGGCCGTTCGGGCTAAATTCGAGTGGCGCGTCACGGCCCATAATTCACTGCGGCATCGCAGTGCATTGCTGGATGTTGATTGGCCAAGCATGCACTATGACCCGCATGCTTGGCCAATCACAGCGCCGTCTGAACAGAGAGCCGTAATTGGCCAAAGCCAGGGTGGCTTTGGCCAATTATGGTTTAGGGGGTTTAGTACACGCCCCACACTATATAAGGCCGCCGGCTCTGCGGCCTTGTGTAGTGTGTTGGAGTTGTGAAAAGAGAGTTTATAGAGACAGACAGTGTCATTTATATTGAGTTAGATAGAGCAGGCAGGCGAGTCAGTTAGCTGCAGTTACAGTGTGTAGAGGATATATATGCATCCTAGGTGTTGTATATATATTTATACACTGTATTGAGTTTAGCTAGTTCCGTTCCTGTTAGTCTCTATACTGTTACAGGCAGGCAGGTAATTGTTCTAGCTGCAGACAGTGTTTCACTTAGTGTACTACTGTGTGCTTTGCATAGCATTCACCTAAAGCTCACCTGAAACAGTTAGTCTCTATACTGTGAAGGGCAGGCAGGTGATTGTGCTAGCTGCAGACAGTCAAGTGTTTCACTTAGTGTACTACTGTGTGCTTTGTATAGCGTTCACCTAAAGCTCATTGGAATAAAGTTAGTCTCTATACTGTGACAGGCAGGCAGGTGATTGTGCTAGCTGCAGACAGTCAGTGTTTCACTTAGTGTACTACTGTGTGCTTTGCATAGCGTTCACCTAAAGCTCACTAGAATAAAGTTAGTCTATATACTGTGACAGGCAGGCAGGTGATTGTGCTAGCTGCAGACAGTCAGTGTTTCACTTAGTCTACTACTGTGTGCTTTGCATAGTGTTCACCTAAAGCTTACCTGAATACAGTTAGTGACTATTATAGTGGTGTTCTTTTAATAAAACCACAAGCAGAGAGCTGCAAGTATTTTCAGTGTACTGAGTCCTCTGCACAGTTTTCACCTAAAACTAACTGAAAACAATTGCTGATTTTCCCATACTAACACCACAGCAGGCAGTTGATTCTGATAGCTGCATTATCAGTACAGACAAATATATATATATATATATATATATATATATATATATATATATATACACATCCCACCTTTGTGCAGCTACATCTCACTGCAGTCCATTAGTATGTCTGGAAGGCTGACAGTCACAAGGCAATAAAAGAGGGCAAGCAGGCTCTGTGTCTAGAGGCAACAGTGCTGCTGGTGCATCCTCATCAGCACGTGGCCATGGGACACACTTGTCCTTCTTTTCGGCAGCTGGCCATGTTGAGCCACAACATGCCCAAGACTTGGTAGAGTGGATGACCAAGCCGTCCTCCTCATCCTCTCTCATCCAGGCTCAGGGTACTTTGTCTGGCAAAGCAGCTGCCAAAGCAGCCTCTTCCCTCGGCTAAATGGCATCAGTCACTCCTTCCCTAGCCCCACCATGTCCTCCTGAGGATTCCCCCAAACTGTTTGACCACAGTGTTGGGTACATGTTCCAGGAGGATGCCCAGTGTTTTGAAGGCTCTGATGATGGTACCCAGCTAGAGGTCATGTTCCCCCAGCTGTAGCATACTGCCAGATTGGCTCCAGTGATGAGGAGGGAGGTGACGATGAGGTCACTGACTCCATGTGGGTGCCTGATAGGAGAGAGGAGGAGGAGGAGGAGGCACATCTCCAATGAGGCAGGATGCCCTCCAGGAGCCAGCTTAAGGGCAGCACACCGACTGCATCACACCGCAGAGCTCCGCATGTGCAGGGCGCTGCTGTCTCTGCACGTTATTCAAAAAGTTCTTTGGTGTGGGCCTTTTTTCAGACGTGTGCAGCAGATAGCACCGTTGCCATTTGCAACATATGTCTAAAGCGTATCTCGCGTGGCCAAAACATCAGCCACTTGGGCACCACGTGCTTGACCAGACATATGTCGACCTGCCATGCAGTCCGTTGGCAGTCCGTTGGCAAGCTTACCTAAAAGAGCCACACCAAAGAACAAAGCGGACCTCTCCTTGCTCCTCATCAGCTGGGATCTCCAACCCCACTATACCTTCAGTCCTCTCAGAAACCTGCACTGAGAGGAATGAAGGTGTAGAATTAGGTGTGTCACAGCCAAGTACTTGCGGGCAATTTGCTATCGGTACACCGACGTCCGATTGTACCAGGCAAATTTCCCTGCCCCAGCTGCTGCACCGCCAAAAGAAGTTCGCTCCCAGCCATCCACATGCCCAGCGGTTGAATGCTAGCTTGGCTAAATTTCTAGCACTTCAACTGCTGCCTTTTCAGTTGGTAGACTCTGCCCCCTTCCCGTGAGTTTGTGGAATGTGCGGTTCCTCAGTGGCAGGTTCCCAAACACCACTTTTTCTCACGGAAGGCGATTCCAGCTATCTACCAGCATGTGGAAGGCAATGTCTTGGCCTCGCTGGACAGAGCGGTCAGCGGTAAGGTGCATATTACTGCTCACCCATGGTCCAGCAGGCATGGACAGGGACATTACTTATTTTTCACGGTGCATTGGGTGCTGGCAGCTGGAAAGGATGCAGGACAAGGTGCAGTAGTGTTGGAGGTTGTTTCGCCACCACGCCTCCAAAACGTTACTACTGGTGATTCTGACAAACCTCTGTCCTCCACCCCCTCCTCTTCTTCTTCCTCCATGGCCTCTTCCTCTGCTGATTTGTCCTCGGAACCAGCGGTGCTCCGTAGGCGTTCAAGGGACTACTCAAGTACGCAGGCAAAAAGATGCCATGCGGTGCATGAGCTTGTGTGCTTGGGGGACAGGAGCCACACTGGGGCAGAGATTATGTCAGCTCTGCAGGGGCAGGCTCAGAGGTGGTTGACGCCATGCCAGCTTAAGCCAGGAAAGGTGTTTGGCTCACGTCCTTAACTTGGTGGTGCAGCAGTTCTTGGGCAGGTACCCGGGCTTACAGGAGGTCCTGAAGCAGGCCAGGAAACTCTGTGGGCATTTACACCGGTCATATAAGGCCAGTGCTCGGCTGTCTGACCTGCAAAAGGATTACAACCTGCCCAAGAACCGCCTATTCTGTGACATGCCCACCAGGTGGAACTCTACGTTGGCCATGCTGCAGCGGCTGCACACGCATCAGAGGGCCTTCAATGAGTATCTGTTGCAATATGGCACCAGGACAGTGTCAGGGGAGCTTGGATTATTTTCCCCACACCAGTGGGCCATGATCAGGGATGCATGCACTGTCCTGGCACCATTTGAGGAGGCCACAAGGATGGTGAGCAGTGACAGTGCATGCATCAGTGACATTGTCCCTCTTGTCCACCTGTTGGAGCACACGCTGTGTGGAATAATGGACAGGGCACTTGAGGCAGAACAGAGGCAGGAAGAGGACTTCCTTACCTCTCAAGGCCCCCTTTATCCAGACAGTGTTCCTGCTGGCCCGGCTATCACACCGGAAGAGGACAAGGAGGAGGGGGAGAAGGAGGAGGAGGATTGTGTCAGCATGGAGGTGGAGACTAGCACTCAGCATCAGCAGCAGTCTTCAAGGAATCAATTACAGTCCCAAGACACCCATGGACTTGTACGTGGCTGGGAGGAGGTGGCTGCAGATCATGTCGTCCTCAGTGACCCAGAAGACTCCGCACCGAATGCCTCAGCAAACCTACACTGCATGGCCTCCCTGATCCTGCAAAGCCTGCAGAAGGATCCTCGTATTCATGCGATCAAGTAGAGGGATCATTACTGGCTGGCAACCCTCCTTCATCCACGTTACAAGGGTAAGGTTGGGGACCTTATCTTGCTGTCACAGAGGGAGCAGAGGATGAGGCATCTTCGGGAGGCCTTGCAGAAAGGTCTGTGCAACGCGTTCCCAGAGACTGGGAGGTCACAAATTCCTGGTCCTGGACAACATGTTGCTGAGGCTTCAGTCAGTCAAAGAAGGAGCGGTGGAGAAGGTGGCCGTCTGACCGATGCGTTTAGACAATTTTTTAGTCCACAGCCCCAAAGTATGATCGGTTCCAGCAACCATCGCCAGCATCTGGTTTACATGGTGCAGGAATACCTAGGGGCAATATCAGACTTAGACACCTTTCCCACTGAAAATCGTCTGGGTTACTGGGTCTTGAGGATGGATCACTGGCCAGATCTTGCACAGTATGCAATTGAGATACTGGCCTGTCCTGCATTCAGCGTTCTTTCGGAATGCACATTCAGTGCTGCTGGAGGCTTTGTAACCGATCACAGGGTGTGCCTGTCCACCAACTTGGTCGATCGACTGACCTTCATAAAAATGAATCAGTCTTGGATCACCACCAGCTACCAAGCACCTGATGCTGATGTAACAGAATAATTTTCTTTTAAATGTCTGATCCCTTCAAGACTGCCTATGCTGATGCAGAGTGACTATCCTGTTATGCTGAGTGACTATCCTCTTCCTCCTCAATAATCATGCTGATAGCTTGAAAGAACATTTTGGTTCTGGGCACCGCCACCAGTGGCTAAGGCCCAATTTTTCAGCCCCTGTTTAACAGCGGTGTGTATTTACAATTTACAATTTTTGATGCAATGCTTTGCAGCAGGGCTCATTGCTGTGCTCCAAGTACAGTATCTGTGAGGGGTTTTAGTGTTGTGGCACCAGCACCAGTGCCTAAGGCCCAATTTTTCTGCCCCTGTTTAACAGGGGCGTGTAATTTCAATTTTTGATGCAATACTTTGCAACAGGGCTCATTCCTGCGCCCACCAAGAGTAACTGTGAGGGCTTACAGTGGCAACACCACCACCACCACTAAAGGCCCAATTTTTCTGCCCCTGTTTAACA
Source organism: Rana muscosa (assembly GCA_029206835.1). Classification (NCBI taxonomy): domain Eukaryota; kingdom Metazoa; phylum Chordata; class Amphibia; order Anura; family Ranidae; genus Rana; species Rana muscosa. The sequence continues at coordinate 796,371,300 of CM055117.1, read as the reverse complement.
GGGGCATGTAATTACAATTCTTGATCTAATATTTCACAGCTGGGCCCATTCCCGCGCCCACCAAGAGTAACTGTGAGGACTTACAGTGTTGTGGCACCAGCACCACTGCCACCACCAAAGGCCCAATTTTTCAGGCCCTGTTCAACAATGGAATGCAATTACAATTCTTGATCTAATAATTCACAGCAGGGCCCATTCATGCGCCCACTAAGAGTAACTGTGAGGGCTTACAGTGTTGTGGCACCAGCACCACCACCAAAGGCCCAATTTTTCCTACCACTGTTCAACGATGGCATGTAATTACAATTCCTGATATAATAGTTCACAGCAGGGCATTCCAGCGCCCACCAAGAGTAACTGTGAGGGCTTACAGCAGGCATATGCAATTAGCGGACCTCCAGCTGTTGCAAAACTACAAGTCCCATCATGCCTCTGCCTCCGGGTGTCATGCTTGTGGCTGTCAGAGTCTTGCTGTGCCTCATGGGACTTGTAGTTCTGCAACAGCTGGAGGTCCGCTAATTGCATATCCCTGGCTTACAGTGTTGTGGCAACACCAACACCTAAGGTGCAAATTTCTGCAGAGTAGAGACGGCAGGCCCCTACTTTCAAACATCCAACTTACAAATGATTCCTACTTGCAAACGGAAGGAGATAACAGGAAGTGAGAGGAAATCTACCCCATGGAAGGGAAATTCTCTCCTGTAAGAGTTAATATAGGAAAAAGGTGTCTCCTCTCTACTGATGCTTTATCACCAATCCTTGTTTCAATAAAAACCCAAAATTTTCCAAAAACATTTGTCATTGGGACGGAAAGTGAGGTGAAATGTTCTGAACAGGTGCACAGACAGCAAAACAAATGTTACAGAGGTGATAACCCTTCCCTATGTTCTCCAAAAAGCTTAAAAATAGATTTTTTGGCTGGAGCTACACTTAAAAATGTACCTGTTCCAAATTACAAACAGATTGTACTTAAGAACAAACCTACAGTCCCTGTCTTGTTTGCACTGCCTGTATACTGCTGTTCAGAGTATATAGGGCCTTTTTTTATTTTGGGTGCGGGGTTCCCCTTAATATCCATACAACACCCAAATGGGCTGGTAGTGGGCTGAGGGGGGGGGTGCTGGGTACCCATGCCATTTTTCTCAATGATTTTCATCCATATTGCCAGGACCAAACATTACATTAAAGCCGCAAGCAGTTTTAAATGACTTTTTTTCCTTTAGAAATGTCATTTTGTGCATTGACAGTTCTAAACACGGGAAACACGTGCCACTTCACAGGCATACTATAGAAACCCCCCAGGTACGATATTTAAAGGAATATTTCACTTTTTTTTCACTTTATACATCATTAAAATCACTGCTCCCGAAGAAACTGACGTTTTTAAAACTTCTTTTTGCATTGATACATGTCCCCTGGGGCAGGACCCGGGTCCCCAAACCCTTTTTAGGACACTAACTTGCATATTAGCCTTGATAATTACCACTTTTGATTTTGAACGTTCACGTCCATTGTATTTAATAGGGTTCTAAAGTTTTCGCGAACTTTCGGTCGGTTTCGCAGGTTCTGGTGCGAACCGAACAGGGGGGGGGTTCGGCTCATCCCTACTGCCTAGGTTATTTTATGTTTGTTTCCTTTGCTCGTGAATATACATATGACAGGGGCAAGGCGCAGACACCATGGCTCTTTCCTGAGTGGCTCTGTAACGAGTGATGCGCAGTTTCACCGCGGCAGTTTAACGAAAGCAGGATAACTAATGCTGTATGAAGATACTCTGCTCCACTCTGAAAGATGACAAGCAAACCGGAATTTGACATTTTACTTTATATGAAGTAAGATTCCCACTCTCTATCCACTAACATGCTCCTTCTACTCTTCCTTCTCACATCTGTGTCTTCTATCCTCAAATTATCCTTACTCTACCACTCCTCTCTACCATGCAGCATGCACATATCACATCACCCTCACTCCTACCCTCTCCCTACTACTGCACCCATCATCTCCTGCATTTGCCGCAGCCACATGCTGACATAAACACCAGAGCCATAAGACATGTGCGCTCACGTACATCCCACTTCCATCTTGCCTTCCTCACCCTCCTCTTCTCCTAGTCTCAGGTGACATTTCTCCTAATCCTGGTCTGCCATTTTCCAACTGCAAGCCCCATATACAATACCCCTCCTCCTCCGGCAACCACCGCAATCCACACAGTTTAATTTCTATCCCACTGCTTCCTCAAAGCAGTCCACCAATCGTGTGCCCTTTGGAACGCCCGTTCCATCTGTAACAAGCTAACATCTGTACATGACCTCTTCATCTCTCATGGCTTTAACATACTCACCATAACCGAAACCTGGCTTCAAAATTTTGACTCTTCTCCTGCTGCCCTCTCCCATTGTGGCCTCCATTGGACTCACTCCCCCAGACCCAACGGACAGAAAGGAGGTGGAGTTGGATTCCTTCTATCCCCACAAAGCACCTTCCAAGTCGTTCCTATCCCTCCCTCTCTATCCCTCTCTTCTTTCGAGATGCACTGTATTTGTCGGTTTTTTCCCATTTCTCTGAGGATTGCAGCAATTTATCGGCCTCCCGGACTGGTATCACACTTTCTTGATGACTTTGCTGCCTGGCTACCCTACTTTCTCTCCTCTGATATACCCACTATCATTCTTGGTGACTTCAACATTCCTTTCAATGTTAACAGCCCAACTACAGCTAAACTTCTCAACTTAACCTCATCTTTTGACCTAACCAAATGGACACATACTTCCACTCACTCCAATGGTAATACCCTTGACCTTGTATTCTCCCATCTCTGCAATCCTGGCAACACCCCCTTTCCTCTCTCTGATCACAAGCTCATCAGTTTCACTGTATCCTTGCCTCCAACCACCCATCCCTCCAAGCAGCAAACAAATACTTGTAGGAATCTTCGCCACTTTAACCACTTGACCACTGGGTACTTGAACCCCCTTCTTAACCAGACCAATTTTCAGCTTTCGGTGCTCTCACAATTTGAATGACAATTACTCAGTCATGCAACACTGTGCCCATATGAAAATTTTGTCCGTATTTAATCACTGCTGGGTTTTATTTTATTTTTGTGCTATAAAAGTAAAATGACTGAAAATTCTGTAAAAAAAAAAAATTTTCTTTGTTTCTGTTATAAAACTTAGCAAATTAGGAATTTTTCTTCATAAATTTTGACAAAAATTTATACTGCCACAGATCTTTGGTAAAAATAACTCAAATTGGTGTATATTATTTTTTGGTCTTTGTGAAAGTTATAGAGTACACAAGCTATGGTGACAATCTCTGAAAATTGATCACACCTGAAGTACTGATGGCCTGTCTAATTTCTTGATACTCTAACAAGCCAGGAAAGTACAAATACCCCCCAAATGACCCCTTTTTGGAAAGAAGACATTCCAAGGTATTTAGTAAGAGGCATTGTGAGTTTTTTTAAGTTATAATTTTTTCCCACAATTCTTTGCAAAATCAAGTTTTTTTTTTCTTTTTGTTTTTGTTTCACAAAATTGTCATATTAGCAGGTTATTTCTCACACACAAATTACACCCCAAAACACATTCTGCTATTACTCCTGAGTATGGCGATACCACATGTGTGAGACTTTTTTTAACAGCATGGCCACATACAGAGGCCCAACATGCAGGGAGCACCTTCAGGCGTTCTAGGAGTATAAATTACACATCTAATTTCCTGACTACCTCTTACACTTTTGAAGGCCCTGGAGCACCAGGACAATGTAAACGCCCCAAAAATTACCCCATTTTGGAAATAACATTATAATCTTAGGCCCCTTTCACACTGAGGCATTGAAAAAACGCAAAAAAAATATGAGATTTTTTCCCGCAATTTTACCGCGCTTTTACCGCGTTTGTGGTAAAATAGCTCTAACACCTATGCGTTTTACCACGTTTTTACCGCGTTACTCATTCATTTCAATGGAGACAGGAATTTTTACAGCGCTATTTTTAGCACCCTAAAGATGCTCCAAAAGAGCTGTTTGCAGGATTTTTTCCAACGCACAGCCAGTAAAACGCCTCAGTGTGAAAGCCCTCAGGGCTTTCACATTGAGAATGATGGGGCAGGGTTATTTCAGGCATTTTTACAGCGCTATTTTTACCGCGAAAACGCGGTAAAAACGCCTCAGTGTGAAAGGGGCTATATAATCTATGAGGCATAAAGAGTCTTTTGAACATGTAATTTTTTTTCAAAAATGTTTTGGAAAATGTGGAATGAAAATGAAAACACACTTATTTTACACAAAGTTGTCCATTCATACAATATTTCTAACACATAGCATGTACATGCCAAAAATGACACCCCAAAATAGATTCTCCTATTCCTCCTGAGTATACGGCGATACCACATGTGGGAGACTTTTCCACAGCCTGGCCACATAAAGAGGCTGGGTACGGCTGGGTACAGCTGGGCATGGCTGGGTACGGCTGAGTATCACTGAGCATCACCGAGTATGGCTGGGTATCACCGAGTATGGCCGGGTATGGCCGAGTATGGCTGGTTATTGCAGCGTATGGCCGAGTATGGCTGGGTATTGCAGAGTATGGCCAAGTATGGCTGAGTATGGCTGGGTATTGCAGAGTATGGCCGAGTATGGCTGGGTATTGCAGAGTATGGAAGGGTATGGCAGAGTATGGCTGAGTATCACCGAGTATGGCTGGGTATCACTGAGTATGGCTGGGTATCACTGAGTATGGCTGGGTATTGCAGAGTATGGCAGAGTATGGCTCGGTATTGCAGAGTATGGCTGGGTATGGTTGGGTATTGCAGGGTATGGCAGAGTATGGCAGAGTTTGGCAGAGTATGGCATGGTATGGCAGGGTATTGAAGAGTATTGCAGAGTATGGCAGGGTATGGCAGGGTATTGCAGAGTATGGCAGGGTATTGCAGAGTATGGCAGGGTATTGCAGAGTATGGCAGGGATGGCTGAGCACTGGGTATGCAGGGATGGCTTGCATGGATGGATGGATGGCTGGATGTGACTGCAATTGTCACAGAGCAGCACTATGGGCACTACAGATCCAGCCCACAGCGCTGCTGCCACCAATATCTCCCCCACTCCTCTCACACTGTATCGATTGTTTACAAGTGATCACTCTGTCATTTGACGGAGCAGTCACGTGGTAAACAGCCGCTATCAGCGGTCATTCACCGTGATCCGTGTTGCGGACCCGGCGGTCACGGACACTCCCGTGTGCATGCCCCAGGGGGGCGTGCGGGAGCGTGATTCTGGGAAGAGGTCAATGTATGCCCTCCCAGAATTATCGAACCGCCCTGTAGCCATCATTCGGCTATGGGCCGGTTGTAAAGTGGTTAACCCTTCTCTTCTCTATTCTGCTACTGACCACCTATATTACATAATCTCTCCCCTGTCCTGTCTTGACCTGGCCACCTCTGTCTACAACAGTTCACTCTCTTCATCACTAGATGCACTGCTCCTCTATCCACACGTAGAATCAGGCCCCGACCGTTACAACCCTGGCAAACCAACAACACTACAATTCTCAAGAGACATTGCCATGCTCTTGAACGACTGTGGCATAAAACCAAATGCCTGCAAGACTTCACCCTATATAAATCTGCCCTTCTAAAATACAATTCCTGCCTCCATGCTGCCAAACAAGCCTACTTTGGGGTTGATTTACGAAACATTTGCGCCATGAGTATCGGCGCATCTGCGTGCGCAACGGCTGTTTTGGTATTTACAAAACATTAGCGCCGGTAGCGCAGCGCTATTTCCCATTTACTATAGTGTTCTCGGCGGACGGGAGGAGGCGCTCAGTGCGCCACTATGGACCTGGCGCACGGCATCTTAAAATCTAAATATAAAGAAGCTGGAAGTGCCAATATAATGGGGGTGACATGGGGTGATGTGAGGAAGTGTAGTGACACCTGCCCAAATAACAAATATGCCCAAAATAGGGTAAGAAAGTAACTTTTTCAGAACCAGCCCGCTGTGCCGGCAAGTACGTTTAGAACTGCAAGGTTTTTTTTTTTAGCTCAGCGTGGGAATTTTACTCGTTCAAACGCGCCGGTTCACTGAGCCGGCAAAATCTTAGTAAATGTCAAGTCACGTAAATCAATTTGCATAAGTTGAACAGGCGCAGCTCTGAACTTGCCAGTGCGCCAGCAAAATGACATTTCTAAAGGAAAAAAAATCCACACCAGACCCTTTATCCGAGCACGCAACCTGGCAGGCCGCAGGAAAAGAGGGGGGGACGAGAGAGCGCCCCTCCTCCTGAACCGTACCAGGCCACATGCCCTCAACATGCGGAGGATGTCCCCATGTTGATGGGGACAAGGGCCTCATCCCCACAACCCTTGCTGGTGGTTGTGGGGGTCTGCAGGCGGGGGGCTTATCGGAATCTGGAAGACCCCTTTAACAAAGGGTACCCCCAGATCCTGGACCCCCCTGTGTGAAATGGTAATGGGGTACAAATGTACCCCTACCATTTCACAAAGAAAGTGTCAAAATGTAAAAAATGACAATAGCCGGTTTTTGACAATTCCTTTATTAATGTCTTCTCCTTTCTTCCATATTCTTCTTCCATCTTCTTCTTCCATCTTCTTCTTCTATCTTCTTCTTCCATCTTCTTCTTCCATCTTCTTCTTCCATCTTCTTCTTCCATCTTCTTCTTTTCTCCATTCGGGTTTCTTCCTCCATCTTGTTCTCCATCTTCCTCTTCATCTTCCTTCTTCCTTCGTTGTTCTCGTCCGCATCTTGCTCCGGCTTCTTGTTCCCCTTCTTCTTTCTTCGGCCGCTCCATTTGAATTGGAGATTCCCGCTGTGTGACGCTTCACTTCTTCGGTTCTCCTCTGGGTCCGCTGCCACCCGGTGGCTCCGCCCCCCTCTGACACCACGGGGAAAGTCCCTGTGAAATCCATGTGCGTCAGAGGGGGGCGGGGTCACCGGGTGGCAGTGAACCAAGAGGAGAACTGAAGAACTGAAGCGTCACACAGCGGGAACCTCCAATTCAAATGGAGCGGCCGGAGAAAGAATAAGGGGAACAAGAAGCCGGAGCAAGATGCGGACGAGAACACCGAAAGAAGAAGGAAGATGAAGATGAAGAGGAAGAGGAAGATGAAGAACAAGATGGAGGAAGAAACCCGAATGGAGAAATGAAGAACCTGGAAAAAAAAGGTGGAAGAAGAAGATGGAAGAAGAAGATGGAAGAAGATGGAAGAAGAAGATGGAAGAAGATGGAAGAAAGGAGAAGACATTAATAAAGGAATTGTCAAAAACCGGCTATTGTCATTTTTTACATTTTTGACACTTTCTTTGTGAAATGGTAGGGGTACATTTGTACCCCATTACCATTTCACACAGGGGGGTCCAGGATCTGGGGGTACCCTTTGTTAAAGGGGTCTTCCAGATTCCAATAAGCCCCCCGCCCGCAGACCCCCACAACCACCGGGCAAGGGTTGTGGGGATGAGGCCCTTGTTGAGGGCATGTGGGCTGATACGGTTCAGGAGGGAGGGGGCGCTCTCTCATCCCCCCTCTTTTCCTGTGGCCTGCCAGGTTGCGTGCTTGGATAAGGGTCTGGTGTGGATTTTTAGGGGGACCCCCACGCAATTTTTTTTTCAGTTTGGCGCGGGGGTCCCCTTAAAATCCATACCAGACCTGAAGGGCCTGGTACAGATTTTGTGGGGAACCCCCATGCCATTTTAAAAAAAAAAATTGGCGCAGAGTTCCCCTTCATATCCATACCAGACCTGAAGGGCCTGGTAATGGAATTTGGGGGACCCCCACAATTTTTTTTTTCAAAGACGTTCAATTACTTTTATCTGTATTGACGGGAACCAGCAATTCATTACATCCACGAGTACTTTTAAATGACTATTATTTTACTTTAGAAATGTAATTTTGCTCTCGAACTGTTATAAACATGGAAAACATGCGCTACTTTACAGGCATACTATAGACACCCCCCGGGTATGATATTTAGGGCCAATTCACACCGGATGCAGTGCAGTGCGTTTTTTTGATGCATGAAAAACGCAAATAAAGTTGATCACATTAATGGCAATGGCATAGTTCACACCACTGCAGTCCGTTCCAGTGCGTTTCAGAAAGGAAAAAAAAATGGTCATGCTGCATTTTTTAGGAACAGAACTGTACTGGACCGCAGTAAAACAAATCAAAAACGCAACGGAACGTACCAAAAATGAACTGGAATGCACCGGAACGCACCTAAATGCACCAAAGACGCACTGCAACACACTTGTCCTAAGTGAAAAGAGGGGGGAAAAACACTGGACTGCATCAAAAACGCATCAAAAATGCACTGGAACGTGTCAAAAACGCGCATGAAGAAAAGCACCTGGAACGCATCCAGACTGCGTTTCTATGGTGTGAACTAGGGCCAGTTCACACCATAGAAACGCAATCCGGATGCGTTCCAGGTGCTTTTTTGCATGCACGTTTTTGATGGGTTCCAGTGCATTTTTGGTATGTTTTTGGTACGATTTTGATGCAGTCCAGTGCTTTTTTTTCACCCCTCTTTTTTATTAACCATAGATAAGGACAAGTGTGTTCCAGTGCGTTTTTGGTGCATTTAGGTGTGTTCCTGTGCGTTCCAGTGCGTTTATGATGCGTTTTGCTGCGTTCCAGTACAGTCCAGTGCAGGTAAAAATGCAGCATGTTCTACTTTTTTTGTGGAACTGGAACGCACTGGAACAAACACTGCCATTTAGAACCATATAACCAACTTTCCATGCATTTTTGATGCATAAAAAACGCAATGGACTGCATGTGGTGTGAAATGGCCCTTAGGGTGGGACCTGGGCCCCCATTTTAAGGCCAATAACTAGAAGATAAGCCAGCCAAGTGGGGACTAGAAAAATTAACAAATCAGTGTTTTTATGGGTTAGTAATTGAAGGACATCCTTAATAGGGATGAGCTTCGAGTTCGCGTCGAACACACGTTCGACTCGAACATCGGCCGTTCGATCGTTCGACGAATAACGAACTTTACGGTCCATTCGCATTAAATTTGTGTTGCGCGACACGGGCCATAATTCACTGCGGCATCGCAGTGCATTGCTGGCTGATGATTGGCCAAGCATGCACTATGACCTGCATGCTTGGCCAATCACAGCGCGGAAAAAACGGAGAGCCGTAATTGGCCAAAGCCAGGGTGGCTTTGGCCAATTATGGCTCAAGGGGTGTAGTGTGTTGGCGTTTGTGAAAGAGGCAGTTTCAGAGAGATAGACAGTGTCATTTATATTGAGTTAGATAGAGCAGGCAGGCGAGTCAGTTAGCTGCAGTTACAGTGTGTAGAGGATATATATGCATCCTAGGTGTTGTATATATATTTATACACTGTATTGAGTTTAGATAGATCCGTTCATGTTAGTCTCTATGCTGTGACAGGGCTTTCACACTGGAGCAGTGCACTAACAGGACGTGAAAAAAAGTCCTGCTAGTCGCATCTTTGGAGCGGTGAGAGGAGCGGTGTGTTTACCGCTCATACACTGCTCCTTCCCTTCAAAGCAATGGGAAACCGTGGTAATACCGCTGGCAATGCGCCTCTCACCGCTCCAAAGATGCGGCTAGCGGGACTTTTTTTCACGTCCTGTTAGCGCACCGCTCCAGTGTGAAAGCCCTTGGGCTTTCACATTGGAGAGACAGCAGCCGCTGTTTAAGCTCGGTTTGCAGGCCTTAGTGTACTACTGTTTCCTTTGCATAGCGATCACCTAAAGCTCACCTGGATACAGTTATTCTCTATACTGTGACAGGCAGGCCGGTGATTGTGCTAGCTGCAGACAGTCAGTGTTTCACTTAGTGCACTACTGTGTGCTTTGCATAGCATTCACCTAAAGCCTACATTTTTGATGCAGTACTTTGCAACAGGGCCCATTGCTGCGCTCTAAGTACAGTATCTGTGAGGGGTTGCAGTGTTGTGGCACCAGCACCAGTGCCTAAGGCCCAATTTTTCAGCCCCTGTTCAACAGGGGCATGCAATTACAATTCATGATCTAATATTTCACAGCAGGGCCCATTCCTGCACCCACCAAGAGTAACTGTGAGGGCTTACAGTGTTGTGGCACCAGCACCACCACCAAAGGCCCAATTTTTATACCACTGTTCAACAGTGGCATGTAAATTCAATTCCTGATTTAATAGTTGACAGCAGGGCGTTCCAGCGCCCACCAAGAGTAACTGTGAGGGCTTACAGTGTTGTGGCAACACCAACACCTAAGGGCCAAATTTCTGCAGAGTATATATGGCAAGCCCCTACTTTCAAACATCCAACTTACAAACGACTCCTACTTGCAAACGGAAGGAGACAACAGGAAGTCAGAGGAAATCTACCCCTAGGAAGGGAAATTCTCTCCTGTAAGAGTTAATATGTGAAAAAGGTGTCTCCTCTCTACTGATGCTTTATCACCAATCCTTGTTTCAATACAAAAAAAACAAATTTTCCAAAAACATTTGTCATTGGGATGGAAAGTAAGGTGAAATGTTCTGAACAGGTGCACAGACAGCAAAACAAATGTTACAGGGGTGATAACCCTTCCCTATGTTCTCCAAAAAGCTTAAAAATAGATTTTTTGGCTGGAGCTACACTTAAAAAATGTATCTGTTCCAAATTACAAACAGATTGTACTTAAGAACAAACCTACAGTCCGTGTCTTTTTTGCACCGCCTCTATACTGCTGTTAAGAGTATATAGGGCCTTTTTTTATTTTGGGTGCGGGGTTCCCGTTAATATCCATACAAGACCCAAAGGGTAGGGGTGGGTGATGGGGTAGCCATGCCATTTTTCTCAATGATTTTCATCCATATTGCCGGGACCAGACATTACATTAAAGCCGCAAGCAGTTTTAAATGGCTTTTTTTCCTTTAGAAATGTCATTTTGTGCAGGGACAGTTCTAAACAAGGGAAACACGTGCCACTTCACCGGCATACTTTAGACACCCCCCAGGTACGATATTTAAAGGAATATTTCACCTTTTTTTCACTTTATGCATCATTAACCACTTAAGCCCCGGACCATTATGCAGGTTAAGGACCAGAGGTGTTTTCAGAATTTGGCACTGCGCGGCTTTAACTGGAAATTGTGCGGACATGCAATGTTGTACCCAAACGAAATTTGCGTCCTTTTCTTCCCACAAATAGAGCTTTCTTTTAATGGTATTTGATTGCCTCTGCAATTATTATTTTTTTGCGATATAAACGGAAAAAGACTGAACATTTTGAAAAAAAATGATATTTTCTACTTTTTGTTATAAGAAAAATCGAATAAACTCAATTTTAGTCATACATTTAGGCCAAAATGTATTCAGCCACATGTCTTTAGTAAAAAAAAATGTCAATAAGCGTATATTTATTGGTTTGCGCAAAAGTTATAGCGTCTACAAACTAGGGTACATTTTCTGAAATTTACACAGCTTTTAATTTATGACTGCCTATCTAATTTCTTGAGGTGCTAAAATGAGAGGGCAGAACAAACCCCCCCCAAATGACCACATTTTTGAAAGAAGACACCCCAAGGAAATTTCTGAGAGACATTTTGAGCCCATTGAATATTTTTTTTGTCCCAAGTGATTGAATAATGACTAAAAAAAATTAGAAAATTACAAAAAGTTGTCACTAAATGATATATTGCTCACACATGCCATGGTTATATGTGGAATTGCACCCTAAAATACATTTTTCTGCTTCTCCTGAGTACGGGGATACCACATGTGTGGGACTTTTTGGGAGCCTAGCCACGTACGGGCCCCCGAAAACCAAGCACCGCCTTCAGGATTTCTAAGGGCGCAAATTTTTGATTTCACTCCCCACTACCTATCACAGTTTTGAAGGCCATAAAATGCCAAAATAGCACAAACCCCCCCCAAATTACCCCATTTTAGAAAGTAGACAACCCAAGGAAATTGCGGAGAGGCATGTTGAACCCATTGAATATTTTTTTTTTGTCCCAAGTGATTGAATAATGACAAAAAAAAAATTACAACAAGTTGTGACTAAATGATATATTGCTCACACATGCCATGGTTATATGTGGAATTGCACCCCAAAATACATTTTGCTGCTTCTCTTGAGTATGGGGATACCACATGTGTGGGACTTTTTAGGAGCCTAGCCGCGTACGGGACCCCGAAAACCAAGCACCGCCTTATGGATTTCTAAGGGCACAAATCTTTGATTTCACTTCTCAGTACCTATCACGGTTTCGAAGGCCATAAAATGCCAAAATAGCACAAACCCCCCCAAATGACCCCATTTTGGAAAGTAGTCACCCCAAAATATTTGCTGAGAGGCATGGTGAGTATTTTACAGCTCTTATTTGTTTTTGAAAATGAAGAAAGAAAATATATATATATTTTTTTTAATTTTCAAAACTTTGTGACAAAAAGCGAGATCTGCAAAAACTCACCATACCTCTCAGCAAATAGCTTGGGGTGTCTCCTTTCCAAAATGGGTCATTTTGGGGGGGGTTGTGCCATCTGGGCATTCCATGGCCTCCGAAACTGTGATAGGCAGTGAGGAGCGAAATCAAAAATGTATACCCTTAGAAAGCCTGAAGGCGGTGCTTGGCTTTTGGGGTCCCGTACGCGGCTAGGCTCCCAAAAAGTCTCACACATGTGGTATCCCCGTACTCAGGAGAAGCAACAGAATGTATTTTGGGGTGTAATTCCACATATGCCCATGGCATGTTTGAGCAATATATCATTTAGTGACAACTTTGTGCAAAAAAAAAAAAAAAAAGCAAATAAATTGTCTTTTTTCCGCAACTTGTGTCAACATATAAAATATTCCATGGACTCGACATGCCTCTCAGTATATAGCTTGGGGTGTCTGCTTTACAGAATGGGGTCATTTGGGGGGGGGTTTTGAACTGTCCTGGCATTTTATACACAAAATTAGGAAGCTTGCATCCACTCTTCTAACCACTTGAAGACAAAGCCCTTTCTGACACTTTTTGTTTACATGAAAACATTTTTTTTTTGCAAGAAAATTATGTTGAACCCCCAAATATTATATATTTTTTTAAAGCAAAGGCCCTACAGATTAAAATGGTGGGTGTTGTATTTTTTTTTTCACACAGTATTTGCGCAGCGATTTTTCAAACGCATTTTTTGTGGAAAAAATAAACTTATTTTAATTTTAATGCACTAAAACACACTATATTGCCCAAATGTTTGATGAAATAAAAAATATGATCTTAGGCCGAGTACATAGATACCAAACATGGCATGCTTTAAAATTTTGCACAAACGCGCAGTGGCGACAAACTACATACATTTTTAAAAGCATTTAAAAGCCTTTACAGGATACCACGTTAGATTTACAGAGGAGGTCCACTGCTAAAATGACTGCCCTCAATCTGACCTTCGCGGTGAGACCTCACATGCATGATGCAATTGCTGTTTACATATGACGCCAGACCGACGCTTGCGTTCGCCATTGCGGAAGAGCAGGGCGGGACAGGGGTGCTTTTTTTTATTATTATTAATTTTGCTTTTTTATTTTATTTTTAAACTGTTATTTCCATATTTTTTTTATCATTTTTATTGTTATCTCAGGGAATGTAAATATCCCCTATGATAGCAATAGGTAGTGACAGGTACTCTTTTTTTTTAAAAACTGGGGTCTATTGGACCCTAGATCTTTCCTCTGCCCTCAAAGCATCTGACCACACCAAGATCGGTGTGATAAAATGCTTTCCCAATTTCCCAATGGCGCTTTTTATATTCGGGGGGGGGCATTCCCTCCCACTGCTTGTAAAAGCAGTCCAGAGGCTGATTATCCGCTAGGATTGCTGTTACATGAAAGCCGGCCGCTGGCTGAAAAGAATGATACCAAGATGATACCTAAACCCACAGGCATCAATCTGGTATAACCAAAGTCCAGCAACATACCAGTACGTTGCTGGTCCTTGTTGGACATGTATTGTAATCTTTTTTTTCATGCAGCCTGTTGGCTGAACGAAAAAAAGAGATTGATTGGTGGGTATGCCCACCATTAGAATACCTCCCTTCATTCACCCACTTCTAATGATGGGCATACATGCACCATTTATATATGCCGAAGCATGGGGGCATCCTCCTGCAAAAGTTATACCGCACACACATGGTCGGACTTTTCCTCGGGCATGCCTCCGTCAGAATTTTGACCGTATGTACGCGGCATTAGGAGCAAAATCGCTCCTCCGCCTCTGCTGCCCCCATGCTTCGGCATATATGCTATTTTTTTTTTTAACTGTGGTGGTGAAATCACCTCCTACAGCACTGGAGTCGCAGGGATCAGGCCTGTCTCTGCGAACCCTGCAGTTATGTGTGTTGTGTTTTGTAAGTGACAGTGATCGATCGATACTGCACTTGGGTGGCCTGGGCTGGACGGAGGGGCAAAACGAAGGTGCTAGCAGGTATCTGGGCTGATCCCGCTAACACTGCATTTTTGGGAACCCTAAATTGCTGGGGACGCTAGTATAGATCTTATCAGATCAGATATTGATCTGTTCAGATACTATACCACTAAGGGAGGTGTATGCTTCACGCGTGGGTGTTAGCGTTACTGGCACTAACCTGACGCTGCCTGGGGCGACACAGACCCTCTCTGACACTAAAACCTAATTGATAACACCTGCCGGGTGATCAGGGGGTTAAACCTTTATTGGGTTATATACGGCGGGTGCCCTGACACTATAAAAAGCAAACTAACTAACCAGCGTCACCTGTAACACTTATATGGTGATCACTGGTGAAAGGGTTAACTAGGGGCAATCAGGGGGTTAAACCTTTATTAGGTAATATATGGGGGTACCTGACACTATAAAAACCTGCGGCGAACCTAAAAAAAAACTGGCTACCTATCGGCATCACCGACACTAAGACAGCGATCAGAAAAACGATTGCTTAGTGACACTGGCAAAAGGGGGTGAAAGGGTTACCTGGGGGGGCGATCAAGGGGGTTAAACCTTTATTAGGTAATATATGGGGGTACCCGACGCTATAAAAACCTGCGGCGAACCTAAAAAAAATAACTGGTTACCTATCAGCATCACCGACACTAAGACAGCGATCAGAAAAACTATCGCTTAGTGACACGGGTGAAAGGGTTACCTGGGGGGGGCGATCGAGGGGTTAAACCTTTATTAGGTAATATATGGGGGTACCCGACGCTATGAAAACCTGCGGCGAACCTAAAAAAATAACTGGCTACCTATCGGCATCACCGACACTAAAACAGCGATCAGAAAAATGATCGCTTAGTGACGGCGGTGCTAGGGGGTGAAAGGGTTACCTAGGGGGCGTTCAAGGGGTTAAACCTTTATTAGGGGGGGTTAGGGGGCTACACTGGACCTAAAACTAACTGCCCTGACACTTTTACAGTCACAAATGTCACTGATTGCAGTGATCAGTAAATAAATGGTCACTGCAAACAGTGACACTGTGACTGGGGGCTGGGGGGTGATCTGGGGGGTGATCTGGGGGTGTCTGGGGGTGTCTGGGGGGGCCTGGGGGGGCGATAATGTGCCTATGTGTCCTGGTGTTAGTGTAGTGTTTGTGCACTAACCTGTGTGTCTTCTCTCATGCGGCGCTCTGTATATGTGAGTATCGCATGAGGGATGACATCACTTCCTCCTGCGTGTGTAAACACTACACAGGCAGAGGAAGCTTTTCATTCGCCGGGAGCGATCGCGAAGGGGTGGCCATGATCGAATGGCGGCCCCCTCATCACGAATCATTCCCGAAGCAATCCCGGCCGCTCACTGTACCGGAGGGGGGTCCGATTGGACCCCCACCCATACGAAGGCAGGCACGTACAGGTACGTGATTGTGCCTGTCCGTGCCATTCTGCCGACCTATATTTACAGTGGGCGGTCATTAAGTGGTTAAAATCACTACTCCCGAAAAAACGACCATTTTAAAAGATTATTTTTACATTGATACATGTCCCCTCGGGCAGGACCCGGGTCCCCAAACCCTTTTTAGGGCAATAACATGCATATTAGGCGTTATAATTAGCACTTTAGATTTCGAAAGTTCGCGTCCATTGTATTTAATAGGGTTCTAAAGTTTGTGCGAACGGTTGGTCCATTCGAAGGTTCTGGTGCGAACCGAACGGGGGGGGTGTTCGGCTCATCCCTAATCCTTAACAGGTGTGCCCACTTTGAAGTTCAGTCTCTACATTGGGTGAACTTGCATTTTGGGTGTTTCATGGACTGTGCATGTGTTTTCAATTGCCTCATTAGCACACAAACCTATGTTATATAAAGCTCTGAAAAGAGGCAAGTGCGTGTGTGCCCGTCAAAAAGTACATTTTGGTGTCCTTATCGAGTTTGTAACACATGTATTTTATTTGTTATGTCTTTGCAAAACAGGTGTTTGTTTTTCTTTTGTGGATTGTATTTTTTTGTGTGGGGGAAATGTTCCCCTGAAATAATTTTGATGTTGTTGTGTGTCGTTTGTTCACTTTGATTTAATTGTCTGTGCTGCATTATTTTGCGAAAACTTTCTCAAGATGTTGTGAGTCTGTGACTAATGTTTCAAATTGACCCTGTTTTTTATTTTGGCTTCCCTTTGTTTTGTTGACCAATAAAATTTGATGCAAAGTTTTGAGGTTTGTTTTGTGTTTTCTTTGCAACAAATGTGACAGCTGATTGGCATGTCAAAACAAAACAGGTGTAATTTGTCTACCCTGCTGCCTCCATGCTAGCATATGCATGTATTGTGTGCTGCCATGGATAATCACCAGGAAATGAAAAATACAGAGCGGTAAGTATTAATTTTTCCTTTTTACTGCAGTGGTTCTCAACTTCAGTCCTCAAGTACCCCCAACCGGACATGTTTTGTGAATTTATCTTATCGAGAATTGCTGTCCAAAATACAAAACCATTGACTGTGATTTAAAGCCTGCAAACATGGCCTGTTGGGGGTACTTGAGAAGCACTGATTTAGAGCACTGCACTTAAAAATAGTTCAAGGCAATATGATTCTAATTGTGGCCATTTTGAGGGAAACACTGAAAGTGTTAGAACCCCTGCTTGTTTTTTTTTTTTTTTTTAGGTTGGGCTTTGTGTCCCCTTTTAGTAAAATTGGCTTCACTTCCTGTCACACAGCTAAACAGGAAGTGAAGGTAAAACCCTACCAATGTCTTTTCTTGGGGACACAGATCAATCTAACTAGTGTCCCCATTAAGCAAATTGCACTCTAGCACTTTGTTGTGTACACCCCAAATCATTGGATAGTTTGGAGTTTAGTAAAGACAAATCCACTCTGCAGTAAAAGTGTAGCTGCTGAAAATCTGAGGGGAAGCACTGGTGATTGTAACATCCCATCATGTAAAAGCAAAGATGGTGTTTTTTTTTGTTTGCTTGAATGTCCCCCCTCGGATATCCAGCAAGTGCACTTGTAGTGCAAAGTAGATTTGTCTTTAGTAAATAAACCCCAAAGTCCAAAATGCCTAATAATTTGGGGTGTACCCCGCAAAATGCTGGAGTGCAATGTACATAATGGGGAAAGTATTTAGATTGACCTGTGTGTCCCCAAGGAAAGATATTGGTAGGGATTTACCCTCACTTCCTGTGTGGCTATGTGTCAGGAAGTGAATTATTTGAAAGGATAAAGTGGCCAAATTTGGCAGTTGTCTTCACCCTATCAGGGGTGCAGACATTCCCAAAAACTGTCTAGACTTCTAATCCCTCTGCACTCTATCCCCAAGCAAAAATAAGAAAGGATTTCATTTAGTTTAACTTTGCAAAGACACATTCCTAAGTTGAATTGTGATGCATGTCAATGGCCCATTTAGACCCTCTTTAATCACTTGAGATCAGCGCTATAACTGATCAACGGCCACAGCATGTTCCTCAATTCCCGGGAGTCCGTCAATAGACGTCCTCCCCTTTGCGCGCTCGCTGCGGTCACCGAGTCATTGAGACTCGGGTGATGACAGATCCGAGTAAGGGGCCCATCCCTGCCCTTTACCATGTGATCAGCTGTCAGCTAAAGACAGCTAATCACGTGATGTAAACAAAAGCTGGGTAATGGTTTTTGCTTTCTCCTTGTGCTAACAGCGTGAGCATAAAAAAAGGCAATCACCGGCTTATGTGCAAGGGACATCAGGCCCGAAGAGGAAGAGGCAATTCTGCGCCATCTGTGACAATCAGTAGCCCCTGCCAGTGCCACCTATCAATGCCCACCACTGGTGCCAATCAGTGCCACCTAGCAGTGCTGCCTATCAGTGCCCATCACTGCCAACTATCATTGCCACCTAGCAGTGCCACTTCTCAATGCCCACCAGTGCCAACTAGCAATGCCACCTCTCAGTGCCCACCCTTGCCACCTTATCGGTGCCCATCAGTGCAGCCCATCAGTGCAGTCTCAGCAGTGTACATCAATGAAGGAGAAAAATTACCTTTTTTCTAAATTTTCGAAATATTAACCACTTTCCTACCGCCCACCATCAAATTATGTCCTTGGCTTTGTGCGGTGACATCTGAATGATGCCTGCAGTTGCAGGCATCATTCAGATATCATTCTTTTCAGCCAGCGATTCTGTGCATGATAAAAATGATCATAGCGGCAGTTCCGCCGCTTGATCGTTCTTATAGGCGGCGGGAGGGGACGATCCCCCCCTCCCGCCGCCATCCGGTGCTTCTCTGGGCACTCCCGTGCCATCTGGGGCTCGGAGAACGAATTGGCCAGCTCCGGATGGGAAGCATAGAGATGACTGGTGACCAGATGGTCACCAGTCATCTCTATGACCGTCGGAGGCCTGGGCGTGACGTTATGACATCACGCCGGGTTCCCGTATGTAAACAAAGCCGTGATCTCGGCTGTCAGCATGAGATCGGTTAATTTTTTTGACCGATCTCATGCTTTCCAGCCTGGAGGAGAGATGTGGGGTCTTAATGACCCTGCATCTCTCCATAAAGAGGACCTGTCACAATAGATTCCTATTACAAGGGATGTTTACATTCCTTGTAATAGGAATAAAAGTGATCAAAAAAGCAACAAAGTTAAAAAAAGAGTAAGAAATACAAAAAAGTAAAAAACAAAAAAATAATAATAAAAAAAAAATGCCCATGTCCCCGGTAGCTCGCGCTCAGAAGCGAACAGACACGTAAGTCCCGCCCACAAAATTAAACGCTGTTCAAACCACACATGTGAGGTATTGCTGCATGCGTTAGAACAAGTCCAACAATTCTAGCACTAGACCTCCTCTGTAATGCGAAAATGGTAACGTGTAAAAAAATTTCAAGCATCACCTAGGGAGATTTTTAAGTACTGAAGTTTGGTGTAATTCCATGAGTGTGCGCAATTTTAAAGTGTGACATGTTAGGTATCTGTTTACTCAGCATAACAACATCTTTCACATTATCCCAAAAAATTGGGTTAACTTTACTGTTTTGTAATTTTTTTAAATTTCCCCCAAAAAAGGCGTTTGCAAATTTATTGCACAAATACCGAGCGAGATAAAAATTTGCAATGTCCGCCATTTTATTCCCTAGGGTGTCTGCTAAAAAAACATATATAATGTTTGGGTTTTGAAGTAATTTTATACATCGTACCCCTACCCATTCACCTGGTGGCAAAAAAGTAAATAAAAAACACAACACAAGTAATTTATTAGGCAGTTCCGGGGGTCTTCTTCCGACTTCAGGGTTCTTTCTGCCGGGTGCCCCGCTATCTTTTTCCAGCTCTTTTGCTAGCGGGGTCCCGGTCTTCATCGTCGTCTTCTTCTGACTTCGGGAGGTCTCTTGTTCTATTCTCCGGTGTCGTCTCCGCGCTCTCCGGTGCCTTCTCCACGATCTCCGGTTCTTTCTGCCTTCTACTGGGCGCCCGCTATCTTCTTCCAACTCTTTTGCTAGCGGGGTCCCGGTCTTCATTGTCGTCTTCTTCCGACTTTGGGGGTCTTTCTGCCAGGCCCCCCGCTATCTTCTTCCAGCTCTTTTGCTAGCGGGGTCCCGGTCTTCATCGTCGTCTTCTTCCGACTTCGGGGGTCTTTCTGCCGGGCGCCGCGCTATCTTCTTCCAGCTCTTTTGCAAGCGGGGTCCCGGTCTTCATCGTCGTCTTCTTCCGACTTCGGGGAGTCTCTTGTTCTGTTCTCCGGTGTCGTCTCCGCGCTCTCCGGTGCCTTCTCCACGATCTCCGGTTCTTTCTGCCTTCTGCCGGGCGCCCCGCTATCTTCTTCCAGCTCTTTTGCTAGCGGGGTCCCGGTCTTCATCGTCGTCTTCTTCCGACTCTGGGGTTCTTTCTGCCAGGCGCCCCGCTATCTTCTTCCAGCTCTTTTGCTAGCGGGGTCCCAGTCTTCATCGTCGTCTTCTGACTTCGGGGGTCTTTCTGCTGGGTGCCCCACTATCTTCTTCCAGCTCTTTTGCTAGCGGGGTCTCGGTCTCCATCGTCGTCTTCTTCCGACTTCGGGGGTCTCTTGTTCTGTTCTCCGGTGTCGTCTCCGCGCTCTCCGGTGCCTTCTCCACGATCTCCGGTTCTTTCTGCCTTCTGCTGGGCGCCCCGCTATCTTTTTCCAACTCTTTTGCTAGCGGGGTCCCGGTCTTCATCGTTGTCTTCTTCCGACTTCGGGGGTCTTTCTGCCGGGCGCCCCGCTATCTTCTTCCAGCTCTTTTGCTAGCGGGGTCCCGGTCTTCATCGTTGTCTTCTTCCGACTTCGGGGGTCTTTCTGCCGGGCGCCCCGCTATCTTCTTCCAGCTCTTTTGCAAGCGGGGTCCTGGTCTTCATCGTCGTCTTCTTCCGACTTCGGGGAGTCTCTTGTTCTGTTCTCCGGTGTCGTCTCCGCGTTTTGCTAGCGGGGTCCCGGTCTTCATCGTCGTCTTCTTCCGACTTCGGGGGTCTTTCTGCCGGGCGCCCCGCTATCTTCTTCCAGCTCTTTTGCTAGCGGGGTCCCGGTCTTCATCGTCGTCTTCTTCCGACTCCGGGGGTCTTTCTGCCGGGCACCCCGCTATCCGGTGTCGTCTCCACGCTCTCCGGTGCCTTCTCCGCGATCTCCAGTTCTTTCTGCCTTCTGCCGGGCGCCCCGCTATCTTCTTCCAGCTCTTTTGCTAGCGGGGTGCACGGTCTTCATCGTCGTCTTCTTCCCTCTTCTCTCCGCCCGATGTTGCCTCGTCGCTGTCCGCCGCTACAATGCTGTGTGGGCGGAGCGCACCCACTTATATTGGCATGGGGCGTGTTCACCAGGTGATGCCACTCGCTGACCCCACCCCCATATCACGTCACAGTCCCATCATCCCCCGGGAGAGAAGAGGGAAGAAGACGATGATGAAGACCGGGACCCCGCTAGCAAAAGAGCTGGAAGAAGATAGCGGGGCACCTGGCAGAAGACAGAAAGAACCGGAAATCGTGGAGAAGGCACTGGAGAGCGGGAGAAGAACCGGAGAGCGCGGAGACGACACCGGAGAACAGAACAAGAGACCCAAGAAGTCAGAAGAAGATGACGATGAAGACCAGGACCCCGCTAGCAAAAGAGCTGGAAGAAGATAGCGGGGCGCCCGGCAGAAAGACCCCCGAAGTCGGAAGAAGACGACGATGAAGACCGGGACCCCGCTAGCAAAAGAGCTGGAAGAACATAGCGTGGCGCCCGGCAGAAAGACCCCCAAAGTCGGAAGAAGACCCCCAAAACTGCCTAATAAATTACTTTAAAAACCTGTGTTGTGTTTTTTATTGACTTTTTTTGCCACCAGGTGAATGGGTAGGGGTACAATGTACCCCATACTCATTCACATAGGTAGGGGGACCGGGATCTGGGGGGCCCCCTTATTAAAGGGGGCTCCCGAATTCCGAAATGCCCGCCGCCTGCAGACCCCGACAACCAACGGCCAGGGTTGTCGGGAAGAGGCCCTTGTCCCCATCAACATGGGGGCAGGGTGCTTTGGGGTTTTTCGGCGTAGGGGGTTTCCCTTAAAATCCATACCAGACCTAAGGGCCTGGTATGCTCCTGGAGGGGAACCCATGCCGGTTTTTAAAGGGGTTGTAAAGGTTTGTTTTTTATTTTTTAAATAGGTTCCTTTAAGCTAGTGCATTGTTGGTTCACTTACCTTTTCCTTTGATTTACCTTCTAAAAAAAATTTTCTTTGTCTGAATTTCTCACTTCCTGTTTCTCCTCACTAAACTTCACACCATCATTTGAGTGGTGTTGAGTCAGCCAGAACAGCTCACTGAACAGCTTACTGAGGAGGAACAGGAAGTGAGAAATTCAGACAAAGAAAACAAAGAAAAAAACATTTAGAAGGTAAATCAAAGGAAAAGGTAAGTGAACCAACAATGCACTAGCTTAAAGGAACCTATTTAGAAAATAAAAAACGAACCTTTACAACCCTTTTAATTAAAATTTGGCGTGGAGTTCCCCTTCATGATTCATACCAAACACGGGACAGCGAGCGCAAGGCTGCCGAGAACCAGCGCGATGGCATCGCGCTGGAGACATTCTCGGCCAGGTAGTCACCTCTAGGACACGACTTGAGCGGCTGCTTCACGCTCAAGTCGTGTCCAAGTTGCCTCGCAAAGTCGCGCTGTCCCTGTGTCAGCTGGCACACAAGTCGCCCCGCGACTCCGGGCGACCTCTATTCAAATCAATGGGCTCCCATAGGGAACCATTAATTTTGAATAGAGCGCCGCTCAAATTTTTATTTACTATAGCAGTGCGCCGCCGGTGCCTGCGCTCAATGGAGGATTTATCTGGCGCACCTATTAAACAGCGCACTGTTTATAGTAAATCACCCCCTTTGTCTCTCTTATTAAAGGGTTTGTAAAGATTTTTTTTTAAAACAAATGTTATACTTACCTCCACTGTGCAGCACGTTTTGCACAGAGTGGCCCCGATCCACGTCTTCTGGGGTCCATCGGCGGCTGTCTCAGCTCCTCCCGGCAATCACTCACCACCTATATGCGAGCGAGCGAGCATGGTGGTGAGTGATCGTGGGCGTGCTCCAGTGATACAGCCAGCGGCTATTGCCGCTCACTGTATCACTCTGCCCCGCCCCGGCGCGCCACGTCATTGGATGTGATTGACAGCAGCGCCAGCCAATGGCTGCGCTGTTTTCAATCCATCCACTGTAGCCAATCAATGGCCAGGCTGAACGGCGAGGAGGACGTCGGGGCTGAGCGCGGGATTTTCGAGGGGTCAGGTAAGTAAAACAGGGGTCTCGGGGGGGGGGGGGCGGTATTGTCGGATGTTTTTTCACCTTAATGGTTAAAAAACATTTACCTTTACAACTTCTTTAATACCTTGTCATCCAGTCCCCGTCGGCTCTTCTCAATCTTTAACTCTCTGCTTCGTCCCCCACCCCCTCTACCCACTAACTCACTCACTGCCCAAGAAATCGACAATCAAAGACAAGATTAATGCAATTTGTGTGGACATCTCCACTGTGCGTACATCTTCCCCACCCAATATACCTTGCCTAACAGCACATTCAACACTCTCCTCTTTTGAATTGGCTACTACTGAAGAGGTTACAAAACTTTTCTCAGATGCCCACCTAACCAATTGTCCCTTGGATCCTGTTCCCTCACAACTACTATGGTCACCCTCTTCTTCTACCCTATGCTCCCTCACTCACATCTTCAATCTCTCCCTCTCTAGTGGCACCTTCCCCTCCCCTCTAAAACATGCGCAGATTACTCCCATACTTAAAAAGCCCTCACTGGACCCCACCAACCTGAACAACTTAACACCCATCTCATTGCTCCCATTCACCTCTAAACTTCTAGAATGCTTAGTCTACAACTGTCTTAGCTCCTACCTCAGTGAAAATAACCTTCTTGACCCCTTACAGTCTGGCTTTTGCTCGCAGCACTCCACGGAGCCTGCCTTACTAAAACTCACTAACGATTTACTTACTGCTAAAACCAACAGCTAGTACTCCATACTCCTTCTAATTGTACTCTCTGCAGCCTTTGATACCGTTGACCACCTGCTCCTTCTCAATAAACTACATTCCCTTGGCCTCCAAGAATCTGCTCTATCCTGGTTTTCTGCCTATCTATCACATCGCTCCTCCAGTGTTACCTACAACTCTGTCTCCTCCTCTCCATTGCTCCTTTCTGTGGGGGACCCCCAAGGCTCTGTTCTTGGACCTCTTCTATTCTCTATCTACACCTCCTCCCTTGGTCACTTGATAACCGCCCACGGCTTCCAATACCACTTATACGCCAATGACACCCAAATCTATCTGTCTAATCCTCACCTCACTCATTCAGTCTCCTCTCACATTACTAACAGACATATAAAAATGGATGTCGCACCACTTCCTTAAACAAAATTTCTCTAAAACTAAGCTATTAATATTCCCCCCCGTCCGTGCCCCCCTCCATGACTTTTCCATCAAAATCAGCAATGCGACCATCAGTCTCTCCCCTCACGCCAGGGTACTAGGTGTAATCCTATACTCTGACTTGTCATTTTAGCCTCAAGTCCAATCATTGTCAAATGTTTGTAGAAATCGCCTCCGTAACATTTCTAAAATTCGCCCCTTTTTAACAAATGAAACCACCAAGCTCCTCATTCACTCCCTTGTTATCTCTCGCCTTGACTATTGCAACTCCCTTCTCATTGGCCTGCCTCTCCATAGGCTATCCCCTCTTCAGTCTATCATTATTTAGGTACTTATATAGCACCGTCAATTTACGCAGCGCTTTACATATACATTGTACATTCACATCGGTCCCTACCCTCAAGGAGCTTACAATCTGAGGTCCCTAACTCACATTCATATTCTAGGGCCAATTTAGACAGAAGCCAATTAACCTACCAGCATGTCTTTGGAGTGTGGGAGGAAACCGGAGTAAACCCATGCAGGCACAGGGAGAACATGCAAACTCCAGGCAGGTAGTGTCATGGTTGGGATTCGAACCAGGTGAGAGTGCTACCCACTACACCACTGTGCCGCCAGACTTATCCACCTTACTAACCATTCAGTGTCTGTCAACCCTCTCCTCCAAACCCTAAACTGGGTCCCAATCTCCCAGCGAATTAAATTCACAATACTAAAAAGAACATACAAAGCCATTCACAACTCTGCTACGAGCTATATCACCAATCTTGTCTCCAAATATCACCCAAACCGTCCTTTCCGCTCTTCTCAAGACCTCCTACTCTCAAGCTCTCTAGTCTCCTCTTCCCATTCTTATCTCCAGGATTCCTCCAGAGCCTCTCCCATCCTCTGGAACTCGCTACGTTAACTTGTCTGGCTATCCCCTATTCTTGCTACCTTCAGGCGATCCCTGAAAACTCATATCTTCAGAGAAGCCTATCACGTCTCCAACTAATCTTTTACCATTTCCATCAGCTCATTCCCCACAGTTACAACCCTTTGTACCACCTGCCCCACCCTATTAGATTGTAAGCTCTTCTGAGCAGAGCCCTCTTAATCCTCTTGTATTTTATTGTGTTATAACTGTATTGTCTCCCTTTTATATTGTAAATCGCTGCGTAAACTGTTGGCGCTATATAAATCCTGTATAATAATAATAATAATATATTAGTTAGATAGTTAGTTAGATGTTTTTGGGGGTTGCTGTATCTTGCACTTATTACTTGTTTATGGTTTGCTATTTGGTTTGCACGTGTGTCTTTATCTTAATAAATATACTTTCCTCACTTACTCATTTGTTCCTGATTCCTTGGTGCAGCCCAACGATCTGAACACCTGTGTTGGATGTCTGTGTATAGCACCCCTTGACACAGTTGTACTCCCCCTAGTATGTATGATGCATGCATATTCTTAGCCCCCAAGTGCATAACTTTACATTTATCAACATTAAAACTCCTTTGCCACATAGTTGCCCAATTAAACAGTGCATTGAGGTTGACAAGTGAGGATTTCCTACCAAATTAACCATTACACACCAGGTCCATACATACGTCTTGCGCTCTCCAGAAGGCAAAATTACCTTCTCAATAGGGACTTATCATAACATACACAAACCCTCTCACTCTAAACCTACAGCTGATTATATTTCTACATTACTGGTTGATTGCTATCTCCCCTTTGTAAAACGTGCAGCATTGTTCCAAGCATCTATTGTAATTTCAATATGTCTTTGAAAATTACATACCTTAATGCTGAAGGCCTAAATAGCCCATATACGAGATCCATGATGTTGAGGGAAGCTTTCTCTCAAAACAAAAATGCAACATTTTCTGTGCCCAGAAGACACATTTATGCATCACCTCGCCCCCCAAGATTTCCCATCATACGTTCCCATTTTGTTTCTTTGTGAATGTGGACAAAAAAAAAACTGAGGAATCTTAATTGCGGTTTGAGACACAGTAGTTTTTTTAAAAAAAACTGTTTGTAGAATGTGATAAAAATGGCATGTATATCATTTTAGGAGCCTTTATTAAGCACTGCCCCAATACTATAGTTACAATCTTTACCCCAATACCAAGGCCTTCCTCAACAATAATATGAAGAAAATTCAAGCAATTTGTATAGGCCATTTTATATTATGTGGAGATTTTACTGAGATGTCTCATACAACCTTAGACTATACTAACCTCATCAGACAACATTTTCATATTTTGCCTTCCCTGATGAAATTTGAACGCCTTTATGATGCCTGGAGAAGAACTTATTGATCAGAGAGAGATTACAGCTTCTGTTCTGTGTTTTTACCTGTTTACTCAAGAATCAATCTGTTCCTGGTGGATAAGGATACTCTATTCCAAACTAAGACCTCGTAAATTGGTTTAATTACATGGTTGGATCATGATCCTATCTCTTTACTTTTGCAAATAGCAAATTCAACAAAACCAGCTGGAGTTTGAAGATTAAATACTTCTATCTTGCATAACCCTCACTACCAGAATACCTTTTTCAAATGTACTGCTGGTTTCATTAACAATATTCACCCCTTATGGTCAGCTCACAAAGCGTATATGAAAGGTGTTTTTATAAAATGGGCGCTCAGGAGAAATGCAAGCCGACGTGACTAGTGACTGAGCTCACTGATTCTATATGTATACTATAAGAACAGAACAAAGCCCAGTACACCATGGATAGGGCTAAGCAGCTGAGGGAACTACGTCATAAATGTTCACAATGCTTAATTTCCCAATATGAATATGACTTTTATTTAAAGCATCTCAAATTAAACTTCTGTGTGGTGGGTAACAATGTTGGTTCGTTTTTTTTTTTTTTTAATCCAAACACAAGTTTTATTCATTAGATAA
Source organism: Rana muscosa (assembly GCA_029206835.1). Classification (NCBI taxonomy): domain Eukaryota; kingdom Metazoa; phylum Chordata; class Amphibia; order Anura; family Ranidae; genus Rana; species Rana muscosa. The sequence goes on along the minus strand of CM055117.1, from coordinate 796,344,108 downwards.
GATCAATCAAACATATACAGGTTCATCCAAAGCATGTTCAAAAACCCCGAGCATTACAATCACATAGAAAGGAAGCACCTTGGCTCCAAACATACATACCATGTCTCTAAGGGGTCGGAAAACTGACATGGCCTCCACATCATGGTTTAGCACTGACTAAGAGCTACATAGTTAATCTTGATGCTAGTATTGATACCATTCATTAACACCTTAAAGTAAAATGCGGTTAAGAATCAGTTCTACAGGAGCAAGTCCCGGGACATCTAGCCACTGGGACCACAGTTTATCAAATTTGCCTGTGCAGTAAAATGTATTTCTCTAACGGTAACATGTCACCCATTTGTGTGATCCACTCCTTCAGCGAGGGTGGTTCTGTATCCTTCCAATGTATTACCTTCCGAGCCTGGAATAGAGCTTTACCGATAGCTTGTTTGGGAATGTCATCAATAGAGAGGTCGTCTAGGATCCCTAAAAGGCATGGTTTAGGGTCAGTCGGAATGGTCACCTGGAACACTCTGTTTATAGTATTGAGCACTCCAGACCAGTAGAGGTGTAGCTTTGGGCATCTCCAGAGGAGATGTATTAGATCCCCATGTTCTCTAGCGCACAATGGATTATCCCTTAGACCCATTTTAAATAGCCTGACTGGTGTTAAATGCACCCTCAGCGTAATATAGAGCTGAGTCAATCGCTTTGAAACTCAGAGAGCATGCCAGTATTGCCTGCAAGACCTCCTCCCATTGTTCCTCCGCCCACATCACTTTCCTATCTGTCAGCTGCCCTGGACAGAAATCCCTTAAAAAAATAGCCAACAACATAATAGCACCTGGATATGAATGCTTTAAAAAGGGAGATGTCCACCATGTAGTTAAAAATTGGGTAAGAGGATAACTCCCATATACCCATGCCTGCCTGTGCCCTAACCACATGTTGCAATTTCAGATAGTGGAACCACATGTACTGTGGAAGGCCAAATTTAGCCTTTAAATCTGAAAAGAGGCATAGCTTTCCATTTGCCAAAATATGGACCAGGCGTGTGACCCCATGCAATTTCCATCTGGGACCACTTGATAGCGATTGCAACTCAGCATAGTGTCCATTTCCCCATATAGGTCTATATCTAGTAAAACTGTGTATGTCTTGCAGCTGGCGTGCCTTATTCCAGACATTCTGCATAAGGACAAACGTGGGGAACAGTTTATTAGATTTAGCAAATATCAGCCCTTCTAGGCCTTCAGCCACATTGTCCACCCCTGTCACATAATGCAGAAGGGCCGTCGTAGAGTCAACTGCTTCCTCCCCGGCCGTCGGTATAGCCCGGGCAATATGCTGCATTTGAGCTGCTTGGTAATAAAGCCACGGATTAGGCATCACTAGCCCACCCTCATCTTTAGGCTTCTGTAACTGCTCTAGCCAGATTATTGGGGGCCTAGCCTGCCAGAGTAAAGTGCAAAAAATAGAATTATACAAAATTGTTTGAGAGGGACTACCATTGGGGAATTGTGTAATATGTACCGGAGTTGGGGCATGAAAATAATTTTGACAAGATTGATTTTTCCCACTAATGACAGCCTAAGTTTGACCCATACCTTCGCCTAATCTCCTATACGTCCCAGTACTGGTGATACATTTAAGGATAGATAGTCTAAAGGCCTGGGTGATACGTATATCCCTAAGTATTTAAGCGAAGAAGCTATAGGTATATCTTGGAGGGTAGTTGCCTGAACCTATGGTATAGCATCCAATAACGGGCAGGCAAAACTTTTTTATTGGAATCCGGAGGTGTAGCGGGCGTCATTATTATTATTATTATTATTATTATTATTATTATTATTATTATTATTATGTCATGATTGACAATGGATCTACATCAGGGGACTTTTTTTTTTTAATAAAGAATTTGTCAAAAACTTGTCTAGTCTTTTTATTTATTTTGGACAGTTTTTTTGGTGAATGAGTAGGAGTACAATATACCCATACTCATTCACATGGGGGGCTGATGATCATTGTAACATCAATGTTTTCCTTGCCAAAAGTTTTTATTGGTTACACATTAAATAAATAAGTAAATTTGTTTCCTATGCAAGAATACTGATAGTAGAGCTTAGATTAATAATTACTACAAATAAAAATGAACAACATAAAGTATCTGAACGGAATTGATGAGATCTTTCTAAACAGCCGGTGGGTAGTGTTATATTCACAACTTCAGTGATATTGATTCTAACTAAACTACCACTGGGACATTCACATGAATTGTGATATAACAATTCATACAGACTGTAGTAAAAACTATATAAATAAAATGAAAAAAGGAGAGTAAAGAAAAGAAAGAAGGTGGTAAGGCAGGGAGAAAGTCCTCTAGGTCGATCCAGGAACCAGTACGTGCGTGATTTTTATGTTACAGCAAGTAGATAGGCATGTAATGATTTGTTTTGAATCAGTTAATCAACTACCATGGCAGGAGGATAACCTCATTAAAATCCGGAGGTAAATAGTGTTTTATCCATGGGAGCCTTATTTTTTTGAATTTTGGGATTTGGTCCCAATCTATGGCAATCATTTTGGTGTGTGACATTGTGATGTTCATTCTATGTTTTGTTTCTGCTATCCCCAATACCGGTGTTTTGCAGCAGTTAGGAGTGGAATAAGAACTTTAAATTGAAAAAATGTTAAACCGTCCGGTTTTAGGTTAAATATTGAAGTAAATGGGTCTGGTTGTATCTGCTGTCAGAACATTTTAGAGGCCATTACAAAGATTTCTTTCCAGAAAAATTGTGCTATCGGGCATGTCCACCAGATGTGCAAGTGAGTACCCATTTCTGAACAGCCCCTGAAACAGAGAGCTGAGTGTGTAGGTGCATATTTGGCCACTCTGGCTGGTACAAGATACCACAAGATAGGACCTTGCAATTCGTTTCCATCGCTGTGACATTGGGCGAGGATGATTTGATGGTTGACCAGATCTTAGACCATTCTGCATCATCCAGGGCACGTCCCAGGTCCTCCTCCCACCTCCATACATAGGTTGGTTTGCCAGAATTAAGGTCTATTAAGAGTTGAGAGTAGAGAGAAAATATCACTCCTTTAGCTAATGGGTCTTTTTTGCAGATTGTTTAAAATTTTGATAATTGGGATAGGGGTGTTGCAATGTGCATGAGTGGTGTAATTTTTTTATTTTATTTGAAGGTACCTGAACTGTTCTGATTCTGGCAAGTCATGTGTCTCCCTAAGTGTAGAGAATGAAACAATATTTTTTGGAGTGACCAAATCGTGTAGTGTCAGAATATCTGATGTTGTCCAAGCCTTAAATGAATTTGGGAAAATCCATGCCGGATAGAAAGGCCGGATTTTTGAGGAAAGATAATAGGGGGTTATGTGTTGATTGTATTTGGTGTTTACTTTTTAGTTCATCCCATAGGGATACAAAATGTTTTGTTACATGGTTACTCAATTTGCGGCGGTCTTTAGGTTGGAGCCATAATAAGTTGGAGATGAATAAAGGGTCACAATCTGAAACCTCTATTGATACCCATAAGGGAGATTTGTGTGTTGCGTGGTGTCATCGGAGTGGAGTTTTGGAATCATGCAAACAATTGCCATTAGTGATTCTTGTGAGAAAGAAAGTCCGTTTAATAATATATTAAATGCCTCAGCTAACATGGGGGAAAGAATCTCTGTAAATGTTCAATAATATAATGCTGAATATCCATCTGGGCCTGGTCTTTAATTTATTTTTAGGTCACTGATAGAAAAAGCTACTTCTTCTGCTGTTATAGGTTTCTCCATCAGAGTCCTTTGGGTTTGCGATAGTTTTGGTAGGGTGATCTGAGAAAATAAAAATTCTGCTTCTGAGGGGTTGAATTCATTGGTTGACTCATATAAAGAAGCTAGATGGGAGTGAAATTTGTGGACAATTTTGACAGGGTTGCTAGTATAGATATCAGATGGATTGGTTTAAATGTTTTGTTTAGTGAGTTTAGAGCCCGTGCCAAATATGTGCATGGTTTGTTGCTTTTTGTGTAGAAATTGTGTCTAGGAGGTCATATTCTAATTGAGTGTTTTCCAAGTGTTTTTTCGAAATTGGAGTTGGGTTATCTTGAAAAGATATGAATTCTGCATTGAGTTCAGTTTCTAATTTGCGGGCAAGGATTTTGCGCTCCCGTTTAAGTGCAGCCATTTGTCTTTTCAGGGTATCATGCAACACAGGTTTATGAGCCTCCCAAAGTGTTAAAGGGGAAATTTCAGGAGTTCTGTTGTGTACTAAATATTCCTTTAAAGCTTGTTCAACTTTTGTGCGATAAGATTGGTGTTTGAGCAGGATGTCTGGAAGGTACAAAGTTGGGTCATGTGCTTTTGGTATGGTGGAGGCAATAGTTGTGTATACCGCATTATGGTCAGACCAGGGTATGGGAATTATGTCAGATTCATTTTTTTCTCGAATCATTCCGATGGTTAAAAAGATATGGTCGATTCGAGTGAAGGATTGATGTGGGTGGGAGAAGTAGGTAAATCTTTTTTTGTTGGGTTATTTTCTCTCCATGAATCAGCCATATTATATGTCGAAAGGAGCTGTGAGAAAGGTAATTTATTTGGGTTTTTAGACGGGGTATATGGAGATTTATCAATAAATGGGAGGAGGACTTCATTTGAGTCCCCACACATGATCACTGTTCCAAACTTATGGGTATTGATCACTTGCATTAGGTGAGACAGAAAGGAAATGGGTTGTTTGTTAGGGGCATATAAAGAGATTATCGTGACTGCCGAATCCATTATGTGTCCCATAAATCCCCTCCTGGATTTATAAATTTCTTTTGTAAGGGTGAATGGAGTGGACCGATGGAACGCTAGCAGGGTTCCCCTTTGTTTGGTGTTGGCAGAGGCCGTGAAAATTTGTGGGTAAAATGGTGACACGAATTTGGGAGTTGATTGCTTGGTGAAATGGGTTTCTTATAAGCATACAATGTGTGCCTTTCGTGTTTGGAACATGCAAAATGCTTTGGTCCTTTTCAGAGGAACATTTATGCCCTGAACATTCAGGGAAAGGATGCTCAATGGTGCCATGGTAACTGATTAACAACTTCAACCCCGGGCTTTTTTTACCACCTCAATACCGGGCCTATTCTGGCACTTCTCTCCTACATATACAAATCATCATTCTTTTGCTAGAAAATTACTTAGAACCCCCAAACATTATATATGTTTTTTAGCAGACACCCTAGGGAATAAAATGACAGTCATTGCAACTTTTTTTCTTGCACGGTATTTGCGCAATAATTTTTCAAACGTGTTTCATGAATTAAAAAACAACAAAACAGTAAAGTTAGCCCTTTTTTTGGGGAAAATATGAAAGATGATGTTACGCCGAGTAAATAGATACCTGACATGTCACGCTTTAAAATTGCACACACTCATGGAATGGCACCAAACTTCAGAACTTAAAAATCTTCATAGGCAACGTTTTACATTTTTTTTACAGGTTACCAGGTTAGAGTTACAGAGGCGGTCTAGTGCCAGACGGTTCTCTCCGGGTCCCCAATGGCACGGGAGAGCCCGGAGAAGCACCGGATGGCGGCGGGAGGGGGGGATGAACGATCAGAAGAATGATCAAGCGGAGGAACCGCCACTATGATCATTCTTATGGTGCACAGAATCGCCGGCACAACAAAAGCATATCTGAATGATGCCTCTAGCTGCAGGCATCATTCAGATATCCCCCTACAAAGCCCAGGACGTCATATGACGTCCACCGAGGATGGGAGATCCCATCTGTGGACGTCATTTGACTATGGCTGGGTAGGGAAGTGGTTAAAGAGATACAACTTACTGAATACTATGCATTTCTGATTGGGTGTGTCGACTTGTGTGGACTTGAAAAGTAAGAAAGTAGAAAAGATTCCAGCGGAGCCTGGAGTGAAGAAAAAATTAGGAACAATTTAGATTAAAGGATACATTTCTTGTCCTAATATAAATTATGTTTCACAAATGGCCCGTGACAGGGGGTATAAATCCCTATCAGGGGAAAAAATGCCTCCGTTGGACACCCACATATTATAGGAGGGCGTACAAGGGAGGTTAAGGTGGGCACACGGATCTTCCGCGTACAAGAGAAAATCTCCATAAAGCAAGCATCATAACGATGCCTGAATAATTGGAGCATAGGCGTATACAATGTATGTTATGCTATATATTGCAGTTAGTTGTGAGAGTTAATCCCATGTTGTGTTAGTCAGTTTAATTTTTGGTACCATTTAAAGTCATGGTAGGAATGGGGGCTATTAACTAGTGATTTTAACAATTGAGATAAGTAACTTTAGAAGCTAAAGTAGAACTTCAGAATAACTAGGAGATAAGATTTAAGTATTTTGCTTGCATACTCAATATGCTTACTACCTATTTTTATTTTACCAAAAATAACTATCACACAGTCAAAACATGGTTACCACCTACCTAAGTAGAGTCACCCTAGTTTTTCAGACTATTTGGGGGATAAATACAAGTCAACTGGGATAATAGGGTTATAAAGGGGGGTGGGTTGGGATTGAGTGTATATTATGCTCTATGGAAATCCCTGTAATCATCCAACTTCTGTTCTGCATTTATGCAGTGAATGTTTTACACACATTCGTTATTGTCATAAGTTTTAGATTGGTGGGGAAGAAGCATCCTAAAAGAGGTTAACCAGGATTAGGCTTAGGTCTAATAGTAAGCCTAGCCTTGCTTAGGCTATGAGACTATGGAAAGGCATAATGTTTTTGTTCAAGCAGCCTTTTAATGAGCCAACTCTGAGGAAGTTCAGTAGTAGGAAATTATAGCTGGTAATATCAGTCAATCCATGGAGTCTTCTGGTTCAACTGGGGAAGTGGCATAGTGACTTCCCTTGTGGGAATGGTAGCTTCCTTTTTTCTCCAAGGATTGCGAAGTGTTGTTTGTAGGTGAGGATGAGGCTGTTCTTCTACACGACGGAGAGGATATGATTGGGGTTTCCATCAGATGTAGTTTTATTAGGGTCTGTTGTAGCTCTTCTGCAGATCTGCACGTGTATCTGTTCCCTTAGTAGGAAAACCAAATTAAAAAGGGGAAACCCCATTGGTAAGTTATGTTGTGGCATTGCAGCTCCATTAGCTGAGGTTTCATAGAGCGCCTTTTAGCAATGGTGAGTTGGGATATGTCAGCAAACAATTGATAGTTATGGCCTTGGAAAATTACCGGTAAGTCTTTTTTATCCCTTGCAGCAGCCATTAGTTATTCTTTTGTTCTGTAGTAGTGTAATTTTTTGATTATATCCAGTGGAGGGTCATCTGCTTTCTTGGCTGTGAGTGCTCGATTAATCCTGTCCATTTCCAAGCGCTTGATAGGAATAGCTGGTTGAAGCTCTTGAAATAGAGCTGTGACTGTGGATTGCAAATCTGTCACTGATTCAGGCATTCCTCTTATGCGAAGATTGGAACGTCTGGCCCTGTTCTCGTAATCTTCCAATCTGGATTGGAGTGTTACATTTTCTTCTTTTAGGTTTTCCAATTCAGTCATACAGTCTTCTGAATTAATTTCAATTTCATCTACTTTGATTTCTAGTGCAGCTGTGTGGTTTCCCAGTTCCCTAATTTCCTTTGTAAGGCCATTAGTTATCTGTTCTTAAGTCTGCTTCAATGCCTTATGGTGCATACATACAAATTGCTGTAGTAAAGCTGGAGATGCTGAGGTTACTTGTGAGGAGATTTGTGAGGGATTTTGTTCTGTTTCAGACTCACCTAGAGAGTCTGGTTTAGTTAACTTCTATCTGTGCGAGCGCACTGAGGCAGTGTATGAGGAGATGTCTGTCACCATTCTAGCTGCTGTGCGCGCCTTAGTGTCCTTTGTGAGGAGATTCTTTGGTTTGCCACGGCTGCCTCCCAGAACCATGTTTCTGGTCCAAATTGTACCAGCCCGTTCCCGGGTACTTAGTCTTTCTGTCTGGTACCTTTATATCCCGATGTCTCTGTTTTAATTTCAGCTTTTTCTCCTCAGCGGATCGGAGCTCTAGCTATGCATGTCTGCTCTGTTAGCCTCCGCACATGCTCTTCGTAACATCAATGTTTTCAACTGTCATGATGAATGGGTAACATTCATGACAGCTGCGATTACTAGTATATTTCCATACACAGTTATCATTTGTTCCAGACTTTTATACTGTATGCATACTTGTTTGCATGAACGTTGTAATTCAGCATTTTTGCACATGATATACTATTTTTTCACTGTGTTGCATTTTATCACTGAGACCAACTTTGGTTACTAAAACCTTTTAAAACCATGCTTATATTTTAATGAACACCTTTGTTTTTTGTAAAATTTCAGGTTTACTTAAAAAACAAGAGCTAAAAATACATGTACTCCTATTGCTCTTTCTCTGAAAAAAAGTAATGGAAATTAAATTGTATATCCCTTTTATTTAAGAAGGGGATGTCCTTCTAATATGAAATCACTTCAGTTTTATTACAGGAGAAAGACTAACCATTATAGCAAAAATGGGGAAGAGGGGGATAAAGGGATTATAGTGGTGCCAAACAAGTCAGACAATAAATTTCTTTAAAAAAAACATAATTTTTATTTAACAAAGTTTGATATAATTATATTGATCAATACATCATTCAATACATTTGAATTGCACATCAGTTGCTCTCAACATGTTTCACCAAAGCATTGGCTTCTTCAGGATATAATGTACATTCAATATAGTGTTTTTAGTTCTACAAAGAGAGACAAAAAATGAATGCTAATACAAAAAATAAAGATATACAGATCATATAGTGCAGATCATATAACAAGCTGAGGGTTTAACACATCAGGGTATTGGAGGTCCTGGTATAGTCCAGCCACGAAAGTGGCCTACAAACATAAAATCAGTCATAAATGCAACCAAACATACCCCAACTCCCACAGAGGTCAAGTCCAGCAGGGACGCCCACAAGGTAGACCAAACACTGCCCTGGTGTGGCTGCAGAGGACTAAAAGATCAATACTGCAAAAAAGCCAAACAGCAAACTGTTAGAGAGGGACAGAGAGCTCCAAGGCTGGTGACTGTCCCTAAAGGGGCTAACATAGCCTCCATACCTACGATATTTAAACAGAAATTTGAACAACAAAGATGGGGGCGCTGACAAGGCTACCAAAGTCCAAGTGTGGAATCAATAGACAATGGTATAGAGTTGGGGCTATACCAAAGTCTGTTGTCAAGGATGTCGAGGCACATGCGTTCATATGCCCCGACAGCCATGACAACGATATTGCCCCCTTTGTCAACTGGTTTTATAACCACTTCAGGGTGGCTTTGAAGGTCTCAAAGTGCCTTACAGTGTGAGGGGGACAAGTTATGCTCATGTTTGTTGGTCAACTCCAAATTTTTAATTTCTGCAGTAATTTGCTGAACGAAAACCCAGATGTTGGGGTTAGTATGAAGCTGGGGAAAAACTTGAGATTTGGGCTTAAAGGAATTTAGGGGGGGAGGACACACCGGGGACGACGACACCCGGCATAGTAAGTGCCGGTGGGTCATCATCATCAGTGCGCCCCTCCTCCCAAAGCGACATAAGGTCATCCATTGCCTGAAGTTCCTCCTCAGAAAAATCCAATGGAGGAAAGTCAGTTGAATTAGACAAAGACGGCTTATTGTATATTACCATGAACATAAGCCGTCTGGTGAATAGGTGTATATCCTTAATAAATTGAAACCTATCAATATTGGTGGAAGAGCAAAAGGTAAGTCCTAATTTAAGCACATGAATATGTACCTCGGTTAAGGGTACAGAGGAAAGATTCAATACCTCTAGTCCTGAATTGCCCTGATAGGAGGAGCTTCTATGGGGATCTGAGCTTAATCCGGAGTTTACTCTATAAAAAATGGGTGTAATCTTGGGGTCTAGGGATTGGGCACTGAGGGGAAACATGGAGGTTAAAGAGGGTTCACTACCCCTACGAGTAATAGTGGAAGAGTGAGAAAAGTGTGCAGAGGTGACACCCAGTGTAGAAGGTGAGGGTAGGTTAGAATTGGAAACAATAGAGGATCTAATAGGCATAGGTGTAGAGGAGTGCGCATGAGTGATAGTGTTACGAACCACCGAAGATCGACTAGTGGAATTGGGTCCAAATGTGTGGTGAAGAGAATCCGTAGAAGTGGTGGTACGATCCCCCTTTCTTTTCTTGGGGATCATATCCTGGGAAAGTTCCATATACAGTACATCGTGGAGGTGCTGGAAGAAAAGGATGGAGAAGCAGCATTAGGTACAACAATGTTGGTTTTAGGTATATCAGATGCTGGTGGTTTAGCTGTAAACTTGTCATAAGCAGTTTGATTCCATCTGTATGCATACCCATTCTCATGAGCAGATTTGTCTCAAAGGAATTTACCTTCTTTGGTATTGATGACAGTCAATGCGTACTCCTCCAGGCGGGCCTTGAGATCTTTCTCTCGTTTGGCAAACCTGGGGGAGGACACATTGAGGACATTATACCAGGAATAAATTTGAAGGTCAAGTTGATCAAGCTCACTTTCATACTGGGCACAAAGGATCAAGATTATTTGAAATTAACACAATTTCAGATTTGCCTCCCAAGATGATTTTAAAGTGTCATTAATCTTCCTAATATTAAGAAAACTTTGGATCCTCAGACCCCAGGGAACAATATGATTTTCAGAATATTTAACAAAGTAAGCTTTATGCCAATAGACTCGAACTTTCTTTTCAAGAAGTCGCTGTAACCTCATGAATGAGCGATCAAGTTCAGCATCTGATATATTATCGTCATTTTGTGAAGATTGAATTTTGGTCATGAGCCCCTCCCAGGCCTCCCCACAGAACTCGGCCATATCGTATACTGTTGAATAACACAAAGATTCTAGAGGGGTCAGCAAAAGACCTGTAAAGTTCTAAAATCACAGAAAACAAAAAAAATGTTGATATACAGATATATATGCACATAAACTGATAGAAAATAAATCAAATAATACAGTTTAACAATGAATTGTTTTATCTCCAGAGGAACCACAAGCCACAAATGTAATGGTGTATTGAAACACCGGAATAAATGGAAGAAAAGTGTGGAAGTGGCTAGTGTGTCCTCAATCGGATATGGCACCTCATCCCTGAGCAATGGTAGCAAAAATGGGGAAGAGAGGGATAAAGGGATTATAGCAGTGCCAAACAAGTCAGACAATACATTTCTTTAAAAAAAACATAATTTTTATTTAACAAAGTTTGATATAATTATATAGATCAATACATCATTCAATACATTTGAATTGTACATCAGTTTCTCCCAACATGTTTCACCAAAGCATTGGCTTCTTCAGGGGATAAAGTACATTCAATATAGTGTTTTAAGTTCTACAAAGAGAGACAAAAAATTAATGCTAATACAATAAATAAAGATATACTGTACAGTGCAGATCATATAACAAGCTGAGGGTTTAACACATCAGGGTATTGAAGGTCCTGGTATAGTCCAGCCACGAAAGTGGCCTACAAACATAAAATCAGTCATAAATGCAACCAAACATACCCCAAATCCCACAGAGGTCAGGTCCAACAGGGACGCCCACAAGGTAGACCAAACACTGCCCTAGTGTGGCTGCAGGGGACTAAAAGATCAATACTGCAAAAAAGCCAAACAGCAAACTGTTAGAGGGGGACAGAGAGCTCCAAGGCTGATGACTGTCCCTATAGGGGCTAACATAGCCTCCATACCTACCATATTTAAACAGAAATTTGAGCAATAAAGATGGGGGGGGGCGCTGACCAGGCTACCAAAGTCCAAGTGTGGAATCAATAGACAATGGTATAGAGTTGGATAAAAAAAAGGAAAAGGAATAACTGCAGTTATAAAGATGCCATAATAAACTGGGTTCAAGGATCAAAAAGTATATTTAAACTGGCTAACCTGCATTATACTTATAGTATTCTAAGGCTTAATAGAAAGGGTTGATTGTCGCATAAACAGCCCAGCCATACTATCCAAGTATGGGGCAGGGAGTGAGATAGGGAAGGCCTGTGTAACCAGAGAAGGTTGAAGATAAGGTAAGTATAAAAGAATGAATGAACTGCCCATAAAATGCAGGACATGAGCAGGGTATGCCAGGATAATGAAAGTTACCTTAAATAGCGGTGTTCCTATATACTAGTGTAGTGCACGGACCTTTCTCCCACCCTGCATTTAACGTTGGCTCCTCGCAGGAGGAAGAAAGGCACACCACACTACCAGCCCGTACCCTCCTGTGTAAAGAGGTTGAGCGGTGTTGTTGTTGTGTCTTGTCTACAGTCAGAGTCAAAGATCCTCCTGAGAATGATTCTCACCTCTACCGTGGGTAGATGCAAGTCCTTGACTTCCCCAGTAATGTGAATGTCTACTGAAACTCCAACTCAATATTTATTTCCACGTTGCAATAAACAGTCTCTTGGATAGGAAAAAGGTTGGAGCAAAGGAAACAGGACATCCTAAGGTGTGGAGGAGATCCAGGCACAAACGTAGCTTACACTCTTGGCTGTTCAGATTTCTCAAACTGTTTCTTTGGCGCACAGTCTCTGCCACAGACCGTGAGGAGGGTCTCTGCCACAGACCGTGAGGTGGGTCTCTGCCACAGACCTGGCGAACAAGGCCCCTGCCACTGACCTGATGAACTTGAACTTCCTTCCTAGAACATGGCCCCTATCAAGGAGAAGATGTCCCCCTAGAGAGTCAACAGACCCTTCCTTCACCGTGACTCTCTCATCGGTCCCTCGGAATGATCCTCCCTTCTCTTAGGGTGCGGGTCCCCTCGCAAGGCGGCACTCTGGACTCCTCAACCCCTAGCGGACCCCAGCTGAAGGTGCTGGGCCCCGAGCTGTCGCTGCAGTTCCTGGGTCTCCATACCCAGGCTGACAGGAACGGTGAGGTAGTACCTCACCCCAGGCTAAAGGTGCCTGAGATGGAACCGGAACACGGCCTCCGGGCCTAGGGCACCCAGAGATGATCCCACACACCCAGGCTGAAGGTGCCTGGGCGTGGACGAATGAAGAAGACCCCAAACAGGAGGCGTCTGCCCCTTTTATCTCCTCTCCCAGCATGCACAGCAGGTTCCTCACCCCGCTGTACGGCTGCTGAGAGGGGTCACAAAAGGCACAGCACTGTATTGGTGGTTCAACCCTGGCCTATTATGGCAGCGCCACCTATAGGCCACAGGGAACTACACATCAACACTATCCCCTGAGGTCAAAAAATGGTCCCTAACTTCTAACAATTCAAGGTGTCTGAGCCTAATTACCACTCAGACACTTCCCTTAAATTTACCACCCCACTACACTAGGAACACACAATCTGTCTCCTCTCCCCTGACAGGACGTGGATCTGTGGATCCACATTCCTGCTCTGTCACGAGCGATCGCGTGTGCCCAGCCAGCGGACATCGCGGCTGCCGGGAAGCCGAGGACGTCATATGACGCCCGCCCAGGATGGGAGATCCCATCTGCAGACGTCATATGACAATGGGCGGTATTGAAGTGGTAAAGCCCCAGGAATATGGCAAAATGCACTATGGCATGGCTTGGATGGAGTGAGCTGAGGCTGCATTTACAGTTGTGCTCATAAGTTTACATACCCTGGCAGAATGTATGATTTCTTGGCCATTTTTCAGAGAATATGAATGATAACAAAAAAGCTTTTCTTTCACTCATGGTTTGTGTCTGGCTGAAGCATTTTTCTGTTTGACATGCAAAGAAAAACTCACAAATAAATTCAGGTGAAATACAGAACTCTCATGTGGTGTGGCTGTTTCAAGATGCACAATAAGGTGGCATTGAAGAAAGATGGGCTGCATGGTCGCCAGAAGAAAGACATTACTACACATATGCCACAAAGTATCCCGCTTACAATACGCCAAACAGCACAGAGACAAGCCTCAAACCTTCTGGCACACAGTCATTTGGAGTGATGAGACCAAAATTGAGCTCTTTGGCCACAACCATTAATGCTACATTTGGAGAGGTGTCAACAAGGCCTATGATGAAAAGTACACCATTCCTTTTATCTCCCTTTGGGATAGGTCGAAAATTAAATATCAACTACAATCTTTACATAATCCGCTACTCTCATTTTACAAAAATCCTGCATTCTATCCAGCATGGGTCTACCCCAAAACTTTTAGAGAATGGACATCTAGAGACATTCTTTATATGTATAATTTTGTGTCAACATCATCGTTTATCCCATTTCCGACCCTATGTAAAACTTACGGCTTACCACAATCAGAACTATTCAGATATCTTCAAATAAAAAACTTCTTCACACCATTTTTAAATTCTTCTACTCAAACATCCCAAATGACTAAATTTGAAACAATATGTAAGAAAGACCCACACACAAAGGGTGCTATATCTGCCTTATATTCTCAATTACTGACACAAGAAGACGGGGGCAAACCACAATACGCTCGAAAATGGGAAGGAGACTTACAAAGAGAATTAGAAAACTCAGAATGGAATCAAATATGGATAACAACTAAATCGGCCTCCCCTAATATATTAGCGGTTGAGGCTAATTATAAACTACTAACTAGATGGTACCTTGTGCCTGCAAGAATAGCGAAATATGTTCCAAATTATTCAGCACAATGTTTTCGGGGATGTAGAGACAGGGACACAGTTTCATGTTTGGTGGTCGTGTCCAACAGCACAAAAATTCTGGAAAGAACTCTTTAAAATGGCATCTGAAATGCTTAATAAGACAATCCCATTTGACCCGGGAATAGCTCTACTTAACCTGAAACCAGAAAGCATAACACATATGCAATTTAAATTATTAGTACAACTTTTTACAACAGCTAAACAAACATTAGCAAAAGCATGGAAATCAACCCAATTAAATATACACGAATCAAAGACCAGAATGAATAGTGCGATGACATATGCTAAAATGACTGCGATAGATATGGACACGATCCCCAAATTTGAAAAATTGTGGCAACCCTGGATCAATTACATTAGTCCATCAACCTTTGACACCAAAGTTCTCTTACCATTGTAACTGATACAAAGGATTTAAATGAATTATCTATAGTAGCGGAGGCGGCTCTGGGTCTAACCCCACGGACTTCTACACTACTCTACTCTCCTCTCCTCTCCTCTTCTATCTTTCTTTCACCACTATTTTTCTTTATTATGTATATATTCGTTTCATTTTCCTTCCTTTTTATAAATATTTCATTGGGTATACATAAGAACATTGTTTGAATTTATATTCCATATCTCCATCATAACTTAAATCTTCTAGGTGTTATGAATTTATTGACAATAAGAATGTTTTAAGGAAACATATACTACTTGCAAACCTCTTAAAGGAACTAAAATATTGATACATTGCATGTTTAGTTTGTTAAGCAACCTCCTTTAAAATTAACAAAAATCTAGCTTTTGGAAAATAAAGGAATTATTACGTTTGTTAATATAAGCATGATCAAGATTGTATGTATGATACCCTCTGTATGCCTTGATAAAATATTTTGACAAGGAAAAGTACACCATTCCTTTTTTTTTTATCCAACAAAAGTGTTTTTATTGATTCAAAGGTGGTACACAGCCATTTACATCAGCACATTAACCAACATGTCCATTCATGACCAATTAAAACATGTCACAATAAATTCAGCATTATCACTTATTCTACAACATTTCAACCCATGTGTGGATTAACTACCCCATATTTAGTCCCAATAATCTGTTTGCGACCATATCCACCGGGGCAAGCCCCGGTGTGTCCAGCCACGGTACCCAGAGAGTTTTGTATTTTCGTGTACTTCCCCTGTGCTGGTAAATAAGTTTCTCCATACGTAGCGCATCCCCTATCCTACATATCCATTCCCTTGAAGTTGGGGGCGTTTCTGACTTCCAGTAGACCATAATCAACCTTCTGGCTTGAAATAGTACCCTATGAACTGCCTCCCAGTTGTGCCCCTCCATCTCATACTCCTCTAGCACCCCCAAGAGGCAAGCTTTAGGATCCAAAGATATTTAAAGATACCTTGAACACCAAGTTGACAGTGTTTACCACCTCGGTCCAATACTTATGTAGTTTGGGGCATCACCACAGGAGGTGGATAAGGTCCCCATGGTCACGCTTACATCTGGTACAAGTATCCTCAGACTGCAACCCCATCAACTGTAATCTATGTGGTGTTGTACAGTACACCCTCAGGATAATGTATAGTTGAGTGAGCCGCTGGGCCACATTCAGTGAACAAACGCTCACCCCTTGAAATATCTCCTCCCACTGCTCACCATCCATCTGGCTCACGTCCCTCTCCCATCTCTCCCTCACCTGTATGGAATGCTGCCCCAAGAAGTTTTGTAAGAGAATGGCATAGCTTTGAGAAATAAATCCCTTCGAGGTTACAGCATCCCTAATGATGCTAAATACCGGGGTCGGTGACAAATGCCACTCCGAAGACCTGCTCTGAGCCCTAATCGCATGCTGAAGCTGTAAATACTGGAAGAGCATTAAGGACAGCAGACCAAACTGTGTCCGCAGATCTGCAAATGACCTAAGAATGCCATTTTTAAAAACATGTTTAATATGCGTAATCCCGTATGTTTTCCATCTAGCCCCACCCTGCAGTTTGGCCAGTTCAGTGTAAGTATCATTAAGCCATAAGGGGCTATATTCAGTGTACCCATCAGCCTGTTGTATGTATTTGCTTTTGTTCCACACTTTCTGTATAAGATTGTACGTAGGGTATTTCTTATTCGGTTTGGCAAAGGCTAAGGCTTACAGCGCCATGAGAATGGGACCTATACCAACCGTGTGGAGCATGAGTGCCTGGGAGGAGCCAGCCAGCTCAGTCCCGAAGCACCCCACCAGGTGCTGTAACTGAGCTGCCAGGTAGTACAACCATGGGTTGGGTAGCGCCAACCCGCCATCATCCTTAGGCCTTTGAAGATGTTCTAGTTTAATCCTTGGGGGTTTATTCTTCCAGATCAAAGTACGGAAGATGGAGTTTACCATTCAAAATTTTTTTAAGGGGATCACCACTGAGGTATTGTGGAGACAGTAAAGTAATTGTGGCATGAAAATCATCTTCACTAGGTTTGCTTTGCCCGCCACCGAGATGTGGAGGCCATTGCAAGTTTTAACTCTCTCTCTAAACCTCTGAAGCAGGGGGGAAATGTTCAAGTGGCTAAAGTCCCTCGGGTTAGAAGTAACATGAATCCCCAGGTATTTAAAGGAGGACGTGACTTGGATGGGACAGGATGAGGCCACTGTTTGCGTGTCATCGCCGTCTAGCAGAAAAAGGGCGGACTTTGACCAATTAATCTGCAGTCCAGAGTACGCCCCAAATCTTGTGATAGTTGCCATGGCCTCCCGCAGGGACCCGTCAGTATCTCCCAGCATAAGCAAGGTGTCATCCGCATAGAGCATGACCTTCTCCTGTAGGGGGCCATAACAAAATCCCACAATATGCACATTCGCCCTGATCTCAATGGCCAGGGGTTCAATAGCCAATGCAAAGAGCAGAGGGGACAACGGGCAACCTTGCCTCATCCCCCGCCTCAACGCAAAGTCATGGGACAGACAACCAAAGGCCATAATAGCAGCCTCCGGTTTACTGTACAGTAAGCGCAACCATGCTATATATGTGTGACCAAACCCGAAGCGCTCCAGTACTGCCCACAAGTAATTCCAATCAATACTGTCAAACGCCTTAGTGGCGTCTAAGGACAGCAGAGCCCTGCGTCCTGCATTATCCACATCTGACTGCATATTCAAGAACAACCGTCGCAGATTAATGGCAGTGGATTTATTTGGCATAAACCCCGCCTGGTCACCGTGTATAAGGGAGGCTATTACAGTATTAAGTATTACAGTACAGTATTAAGTCGCATTGCTAGCACTTTCGCCAGGATTTTAATATCACATTGATGCAACAAAATTGGTCTGTAAGATCCTGGGTCAACCGGATCCTTACCCGGTTTGAGGAGCAAGATAATGTTTGCTTTTGCCATAGAGGGTGGAAGATCTACAGCCACATGTTGCTTATATACCTCCATGGGGAACCCATCCTCCCCGGGCGCCTTGCAATTGGGAAATAGACCCACTGCTTCCTGACGTTCCTCAACCGTAAGGGGAGCATCCAGTCCCTCCCTCTGCCCTGCAGTTAGCTTAGGGAATGTCAAGCTCTGCAAGTACTGCTCCAGATCCGTCCGCTCATAGGCAGTGCAGGGGCAGTACAGTTCCTCATAGAACCCCGCCAACTCCTTCATAATAGGTTCAGGGGAACTGACAATGGGCCGAGCTTTGGATTTTATTGCACCTATGGTTGGGGACCTCTGTTGTGAATTTTCTATTCGTGCCAGCATACGCCCAGTTTCCTCTCCCTCCTCAAAGAATGCTTGTTTGGCAAAAAAATATTTTTTCTCGGCAGTTGAGGAGAGCACCCGCTCATATGCTGACTGAGCGGCCTGCCCCTCCTCCCTAGCCGAGTCAGAAGGATTTAAGACATATCGTTTCTCAAAATCCTTCACCCTTGCTTCCAGTTCCACCACAAAAGCCGATGAGTCCTTTTTCACTTTGGTCATTTCTGCTAGTAGAACTCCTCTCAAAAATAACTTAAATGCCTCCCACTGCTACATATAAGTACCTTCTGGGTTCTGAGTAGTGATGAGCCGAACACCCCCGGGTTCGGTTCGCACCAGAACCCGCGAACGGACCGAAAGTTTGCACGAACATTAGAACCCTATTAAATACAATGGATGCGAACGTTCGGATTCTAAAGTGCTAATTATAACGACTATTATCCATGTTATTGTCCTAAACAGAGTTTGGGAACCCGGGTTCTGCACCAGGGGACATGTATCAGTGCAAAAAGAAGTTTTAAAAACGGATGTTTTCCGGGAGCAGTCATTTTAATGATGCATAAAGTGAAAAAAAAAAAGTCAAATATTCCTTTAAATATTGTACCTGGGGGGTGTCTAAAGTATGCCTGTGAAGTCCCACGTGTTTCCCGTGTTTAGAACTGTCCCTGCACAAAATAACATTTCTAAAGGAAAAAAAAGCCATTTAAAACTGCTTGCGGCTTTAATGTAATGTCTGGTCCCGGTAATATGGATGAAAATCTTTAAGAAAAATGGCATAGTTACCCCATCAACCCCCCCCCTACCCCAGCCCATTACCAGCCCCTTTGGGTCTTGTATGGATATTAAGGGGAACCCCGCACACAAAATAAAAAAGGCCCTATATACTCTGAACAGCCGTATACAGGCGGTGCATACAAGACAGGGACTGTAGGTTTGTTCTTATGTAGAATCTGTTTGTAATTTTGAACAGCTACATTGTTTAAGTGTAGCTCCAGCCCAAATACCTATTTTTAAGCTTTTTGGAAAACATAGGGAAGGGTTATCACCCCTGTAACATTTGTTTTGCTGTCTGTGCCCCTGTTCAGAACATTTCACCTCACTTTGCGTCCCAATGACAACTGTTTTTGAAATGTGGTGTTTTTATTGAAACAAGGATTGGTGATAAAGCATCAGTAGAGAGGAGACACCTTTCTCCCATATTAATTCTTACAGGAGAGAATTTTCCTTCCAAGGGGTAGATTTCCTCTCACTTCCTGTTGTCTTCTTCCGTTTGCAAGTAGTAGTCGTTTGTAAGTTGGATGTTTGAAAGTAGGGACCTGCCGTATATACTCTGCAGAAATTGGCCCCTTAGGTGTTGGTGTTGGCACAACACTGTAAGCACTCACAGTTACTCTTGGTGGGTGCTGGAACGCCCTGCTGTCAACTATTATATCAGGAATTGTAATAACATATAATTGTTGAACAGTGGTAGTAAAAATTGGGCCTTTGATGGTGGTGCTGGTGCCACAACACTGTAAGGCCTGACAGTTACTCTTGGTGGGCGCAGCAATGGGCCCTGCTGTGAATTATTAGATCAATAATTATAATTGCATGCCCCTGTTGAACAGGGGCTGAAAAATTGGGCCTTAGGCACTGGTGGCTCAACACTGCAACCCCTCACAGATACTGTACTTGGAGCACAGCAATGAGGCCTGTTGCAAAGTATTGCATCAAAAATTGTAATTACACGCCCCTGTTAAACAGGGGCTGAAAAATTGGGCCTTAGCCACTGGTGGCGGCACCCATAAACCAAAATGATCTTCCAAGCTATCATCATTAATCGGATCATTGAGGAGGAGGAGGAGGATAGCCAGTCAACATAACAGCACAGGCACTCAGCATCAGCATCAGTCTTGAAGGGATGTGACATTTTAAAATCAATTAGTCTGTTATATCAGCATCAGGTGTGTGGTAGCTGGTGGTGATCCAAGACTGGTTCATCTTGATGAAAGTCAGTCGATCAACCGAGTCGGTGGACAGGCGCACCCTGTGATCAGTGACAAATCCTCCAGCAGCACTGAATGTGCGTTCTGAAAGAACACTGGATGCAGGACAGGCCAGTAGCTCAATTGCATACTGTGCAAGCTCTGGCCAGTGATCCATCCTCAAGACCCAGTAAGCCAGAGGATTTTCGGTGGGGAAGGTGTCCAAGTCTGACCTTGCCCCTAGGTATTCCTGCACCATGTATATCAGATGCTGGCGATGGTTGCTGGAACCGATCATACTTTGGGGCTGCGGACTAAAGAATTGTCTGAACGCATCGGTCAGACGGCCACCTTCCCCACCGCTCCTTCTTTGACTGCCCGAAGCCTCAGCAACTCGTTGTCCAGGACCAGGAGTTTGTAACCTCCCAGTCTCTGGGAACGCGTTGCACAGACCTTTCTGCAAGGCCTCCCGGAGTTGTCTCATCCTCTGCTCCCTCTGCGATGGTAAGATAAGGTCCGCAACCTTACCCTTGTACCGTGGATCAAGGAGAGTGGCCAGCCAATAATGGTCCCTCTCCTTGATCCGAAGAATACGAGGATCCTTCCGCAGACTTTGCAGCATCAGGGAGGCCATGCAGCGTAGGTTAGCTGAGGCATTCAGTCCGGAGTCCTCTGGGTCACTAAGGACGACATGATCCGCAGCCACCTCCTCCCAGCCACGTACAAGTCCACTGGTTTCTTGGGACTGTAAATCATCCCTAAAAGACTGCTGCTGATGATGCTGAGTGCCAGCCTCCACCTCCATGCTGACACAATCCTCCTCCTCCTCCTCCTCCTCCTCTTCCTGTGCGATGGGTGGGACAGAAGGAACACTGTCTGGGTAAAGGGGGCCTTGAGAGGCAAGGAAGTCCTCGTCTTCCTGCCTCTGTTCTGCCTCAAGTGCCCTGTCCATTATTCCACGCAGCGTGTGCTCCAACAAGTGGACAAGAGGTACAGTGTCACTGATGCATGCACTGTCACTGCTCACCATCCTCGTGGCCTCCTCAAATGGTGCCAGGACAGTGCATGCATCCCTGATCATGCCCCACTGACGTGGTGAAAAAAACCCGAGCTCCCCTGACCCTGTCCTGGTGCCGTAGTCGCACAGGTACTCATTGATGGCCCTCTGCTGCGTGTGCAGCCGCTGCAGCATGGCCAACGTTGAGTTCCACCTGGTGGGCATGTCACATATAAGGCGGTTCTTGGGCAGGTTCAACTCCTTTTGCAGCTCAGCCAGGCGAGCACTGGCAATATAAGATCTGCGGAAATGCACACAGACTTTCCTGGCCTGCCTCAGGACATCCTGTAAGCCCGGGTACCTGCCCAAGAACCGCTGCACCACCAGGTTAAGGACGTGAGCCACACAGGGCACATGGGTCAGTTGTCCCTGTCGGAGGGTGGAGAGGAGGTTGGTGCCATTGTCGCAAACCACCATTCCTGGCTTAAGCTGGCGTGGCGTCAACCACCTCTCGGCCTGCCCCTGCAAAGCAGACAGGACCTCTGCCCCAGTGTGGCTCCTGTCCCCCAAACACACCAGCGCAAGCACGGCATGGCATCTTTTTGCCTGCGTACTTGCGTAGCCCCTTGAACGCCTACGGAGCACCGCTGGTTCCAAGGACAAAGCACAGGAAGAGGCCATGGAGGAAGAAGAAGAGGAGGGGGTGGAGGAGAGAGGTGTGTCACAACCAGTAGTAGCATTTTGGAGGCGTGGAGGTGGAACAACCTCCAACACTACTGCACCTTGTCCTGCATCCTTCCCAGCTGCCAAAAGAGTGACCCAATGGGCCGTGAAAGAAAGGTAACGTCCCTGTCCATGCCTGCTGGACCATGAGTCAGCGGTAATATGCACCTTACCGCTGACCGCCCTGTCCAGCGAGGCCAAGACATTGCCTTCCACATGCCTGTAGAGAGCCGGAATCGCCTTCCGTGAGAAAAAGTGGCGTTTGGGAACCTGCCACTGAGGAACCGCACATTGCACAAACTCACGGAAGGGGGCCGAGTCTACCAACTGAAAAGGCAGCAGTTGAAGCGCTAGCAATTTAGCCAAGCTAGCATTTAACCGCTGGGCATGTGGATGGCTGGGAGTGAACTTCTTTCGACGGTCCAGCAGCTGGGGCAGGGAAATTTGCCTGCTAGAATCGGACGTTGGTGTACTGCTAGCAGAGTGGCCGCAAGTACTTGGCTGTGACACACCTAATTCTACACCTTCATTCCTCTCAGTGCAGGTTTCAGAGAGGACTGAAGGTATAGTGGGGTTGGAGATCCCAGCTGATGCGGTGCAAGGAGAGGTCCGCTTTGTTCTTTGGTGTGGATCTTTAAGGTAGGCTTGCCAACGAGCTGCATGGCAGGTCAACATATGTCTGATCAAGCATGTGGTGCCCAAGCGGCTGATGTTTTGGCCACGCGATATACGCTTGAGACATATGTTGCAAACAGCAGCTGTGCGATCTGATGCACTCGCCTCAAAAAAGGCCCACACCAAAGAACTTTTTGAATGACGGGCAGAGGCAGCGCCCTGCACAGGCGGAGCTCTGCGGTGTGATTCCGTCGGTGTGCTGCCCATACGCTGGCCACCCAAGGGCATCCTGCCTCGTTGGAGATGTGCCTCCTCCTCATCCTCCTCCTCCTCCTCTCTCCTATTAGGCACCCACGTGGAGTCAGTGACCTCATCATCCCCTCCCTCCTCATCACTGGAGCCAATATGGCAGTATGCTGCAGCTGCTGGAGCATGACTGCCAGATTGGTGTCCTTCTTGAGCATCCCCTCTCTCTGCTCTCACGCTACTGCCTTCCTCTATCTGGGTATCATCATCAGATCCTTCGAAACGCTGGGCATCCTCTTGGAGCATGTACCCAACACTGTGCTCAAACAGTTCGGGGGACTCCTCAGGAGGAGGACATGGTGGGTCTAGGGAAGGATTGACTAATGAAGATAATGATACCAGAGAAGAGGACGCTTTGGCAGCTGCTTTGCCAGTACCCTGAGCCTGGGTGAGAGAGGATGAGGAGGATGAGGTGGGCTTGGTCATCCACTCTACCAAGTCTTCGGCATGATGTGGCTCAACATGTCCAGCTGCCGAAAAGAAGGACAAGCGTGTCCCATGGCCATGTGCTGATGACAATGCACCGCGTCCACGACCAGCACTGTTGCCCCCAGACACAGAGCTTGCTTGCCCTCTTTTTTTGCCTCCTGACTGTCTGCCTCTCCTTGTTTGCCTTCCAGACATTTTAATGGATGGCCTGCAGGGAGATGGGAAAAACAGCAATAAGGGCTACCTTCAGGTGTATACTGTGCAGGAGGCTTAGCAACAAGGACACTGACACTGTCCCCTGCCTATCCTTCTCTGTCCCTAAACACAAGGATTTCAAATATGGTTCAGCAAGAATGGTTTAGCACAGAATAGCACACTGATAGTTTCCCTCACTGTCCTTCTCTGTCCCTACAAACAAGATTTAGCACAGAATAGCACACTGATAGTTTCCACGAGTGTCCTTCTCTGTCCCTAAACTCAAGGATTTCAAATATTGTTCAGCAAGATTGGTTTAGCACAGAATAGCACACTGATAGTTTCCCTCACTGTCCTTCTCTGTCCCTACAAACAAGATTTAGCACAGAATAGCACACTGATAGTTTCCACGAGTGTCCTTCTCTGTCCCTAAACTCAAGGATTTCAAATATGGTTCAGCAAGATTGGTTTAGAACAGAATAGCACACTGACACTTTCCCTCACTGTACCTCTCTGTCCCTAAACTCAAGGATTTCAAATATGGTTCAGCAAGATTGGTTTAGAACAGAATAGCACACTGACAGTTTCCCTCACTGTCCTTCTCTGTCCCTACAAACAAGATTTAGCACAGAATAGCAAACTGATAGTTTCCACGAGTGTCCTTCTCTGTCCCTAAACTCAAGGATTTCAAATATGGTTCAGCAAGATTGGTTTAGAACAGAATAGCACACTGACACTTTCCCTCACTGTACCTCTCTGTCCCTAAACTCAAGGATTTCAAATATGGTTCAGCAAGATTGGTTTAGAACAGAATAGCACACTGACACTTTCCCTCACTGTACCTCTCTGTCCCTAAACTCAAGGATTTCAAATATGGTTCAGCAAGATTGGTTTAGAACGGAATAGCACACTGACAGTTTCCCTCACTGTCCTTCTCTGTCCCTACAAACAAGATTTAGCACAGAATACCACACTGATAGTTTTCACGAGTGTCCTTCTCTGTCCCTAAACTCAAGGATTTCAAATATGGTTCAGCAAGATTGGTTTAGAACAGAATAGCACACTGACAGTTTCCCTCACTGTCCTTCTCTGTCCCTACAAACAAGATTTAGCACAGAATAGCACACTGATAGTTTCCACGAGTGTCCTTCTCTGTCCCTAAACTCAAGGATTTCAAATATGGTTCAGCAAGATTGGTTTAGAACAGAATAGCACACTGACACTTTCCCTCACTGTACCTCTCTGTCCCTAAACTCAAGGATTTCAAATATGGTTCAGCAAGATTGGTTTAGAACAGAATAGCACACTGACAGTTTCCCTCACTGTCCTTCTCTGTCCCTACAAACAAGATTTAGCACAGAATAGCACACTGATAGTTTCCACGAGTGTCCTTCTCTGTCCCTAAACTCAAGGATTTCAAATATGGTTCAGCAAGATTGGTTTAGCACAGAATAGCACACTGATAGTTTCCCTCACTGTCCTTCTCTGTCCCTACAAACAAGATTTAGCACAGAATAGCACACTGATAGTTTCCACGAGTGTCCTTCTCTGTCCCTAAACTCAAGGATTTCAAATATGGTAAAGCAAGATTGGTTTAGAACAGAATAGCACACTGACACTTTCCCTCACTGTACCTCTCTGTCCCTAAACTTAAGGTTTTCAAATATTGTTCAGCAAGATTGGTTTAGAACAGAATAGCACACTGACAGTTTCCCTCACTGTCCTTCTCTGTCCCTACAAACAAGATTTAGCACAGAATAGCACACTGATAGTTTCCACGAGTGTCCTTCTCTGTCCCTAAACTCAAGGATTTCAAATATGGTTCAGCAAGATTGGTTTAGCACAGAATAGCACACTGATAGTTTCCCTCAATGTCCTTCTCTGTCCCTACAAACAAGATTTAGCACAGAATAGCACACTGATAGTTTCCACGAGTGTCCTTCTCTGTCCCTTAACTCAAGGATTTCAAATATGGTTCAGCAAGATTGGTTTAGAACAGAATAGCACACTGACACTTTCCCTCACTGTACCTCTCTGTCCCTAAACTGAAGGATTTCAAATATGGTTAAGCAAGATTGGTTTAGAACAGAATAGCACATTGACAGTTTCCCTCACTGTCCTTCTCTGTCCCTACAAACAAGATTTAGCACAGAATAGCACACTGATAGTTTCCACGAGTGTCCTTCTCTGTCCCTAAACTCAAGGATTTCAAATATGGTTCAGCAAGATTGGTTTAGAACAGAATAGCACACTGACACTTTCCCTCACTGTACCTCTCTGTCCCTAAGCTCAAGGATTTCAAATATGGTTCAGCAAGATTGGTTTAGAACAGAATAGCACACTGACAGTTTCCCTCACTGTCCTTCTCTGTCCCTACAAACAAGGTTTAGCACAGAATAACACACTGACACTCTCCCTACCTATCCTTATTTGTCCCTAAACACAAGGAATCCAGGATTAGTAAAGGTAAAAAAATGACACTGTCCCTGCCTATGCTTCTCTTTCCCTGCTCCGGAACACACTACACAAGGCCGCCGCACTGGCGGCCTTTTATAGTGTGGGGCGTGTACTAAACCCCCTCAGCAATAATTGGCCACAGGCATCCTGCCTGTGGCCAATCATTGCTCTCCTCGCTGCCGGTGCTGTGATTGGCCAAGCATGCGGGGTCACAGTGCATGCTTGGCCAATCACAGCGCCTGGATGACACTGCGATGACGTAGTACATTGTGGGCCGTTCGCGTCACTCGAATTTGGCGCGAACGGCCCAAATCGTTCGTTCTTCGTCGAACGATCGAACAGCCGATGTTCGAGTCGAACGTATGTTCGACTCGAACACAAAGCTCATCCCTAGTTCTGAGTATTGAAAACCCCACACATGCTCTCCTCTATAGCTTCAGGGGACTTAAACAATTTTAACCAAAATGCATTACATTTCCATGGGGCTTTGGGGGGCGCCGGGGGCGGGGAGACCACCAGGTGCACTATCAGTGGGGAATGATCAGACACACTACGGGGCCTATATTCCATTGCGGATACATGCTGTAGCATGCACGTGTTACCCACCCCAAGTCTATTCTAGGCAGACTGCCATGTTATTTAGAGAAACACGAATACTGTCTAACCCCCGGGTTACGATGCCGCCAGATATCCAACCAGCCCACCTCTTGCAACAACCGCGCCAGGGGGGTATCCCTGGAGAGGGCAGAGGCTCCTATGGCCGGGTGTCTATCCAGCGAGGGGTCCAAACAACAATTAAAGTCTCCTATCACCAGCAGCGGCACCTCAGGCCTACCATCCACGTAGGATATCAGGGCCCTCAGTACCACCACCGTGAAAGGGGGAGGGACATATATACATGCAATAATACACGTTAAGGCACTCAATCTGCAATGGAGAAACACAAATCGCCCATCAGTGTCAATGAGACTGTCCAATTCCTGATAGTCCAAGGAGCTGTGAACCAAGACACTCACCCCCCTGGAATAGGAGGTGTGAGTGGAGTGGTAAGCTTTGTTCACCCAGTTGTATTGCATACATTTCACAGTCTCCCCCGTTAAATGTGTTTCTTGGAATCAAAATACCCCGGGTGAAATTTTTTAAGGCACATGCAAATCATAGTTCTCTTAAGAGGTGAGTGGAGCCCCCTCACATTCCACGATACTATAGGGATCCCTGCCATTCATCAAAGTATAACAATATAATAAGCAAGTGTAACCCCATCAAACCCCAGAGTCTGTAGGTCCTTAGACAATTGCACAGGTCCTTGAAAAATGCACATTGGCTGATCATAGTACCTGCAGTAAAATCAGTGCTGAAATACCACCAACAAAGAAAATGAAAAAGAAAAAAGGAAGGACGCAACCAGCAGTCCCCGCCAACCGTTCAGTACCTTTCCCTGCCAACAGGGCAGGGCAAACACTGGCCCCCGGAAACAAACCCAGGAGGCCACTCAAGTTCAGAAATTGTAAATCCACTCTAACGATGTCTGAAGCTCTCGTCTTGATCTGTTGCAATATAATGTCCCTCAGCCAGGGTTCATCCGGGTATGTTTAGTACAAAGTCTCCACTTCAGACTATGGCACCGTAGGTGCCATGCTCAGCACAGGCGCCCTCCAGTGACCACATCACTCCTCCTCACCATTCTGACCACGTCGTCTCAGGGCTTGCTCATTTCGGTCTAGCCAGTTAGTTGCATCTTTGGCTGACTCAAAGAATTGTGCCTGACCATTCACGATCACTCACAGCTTAGCCGGGTATAACATGGCGTATGATAACTGTAGCTGTCGGAGCCTGCGTTTCACATCAAATAACTTTGCTCTTCTTCTCTGCACCTCAGCAGAGAATTCAGGGTAGAAAGAAACTCTGGCACCATTATGTTTTATGTTGGCCCTCTCCCTTGCCAGCCGGAGCACAGTTTCTCTGTCCCTATAATGTAGCAATCTAGCCAGTATAGGCCTGGGTGGCCCTCCAGGCTGGGGAGGGCGAGACGGCACTCTATGAGCACGCTCCACTGCAAGTAAGGGAGAGAAAGCATTCTTCCCCCCAAATATGTCCAGCAGCTATCCCTCCACATATGCTGTGGGGTCCCTGCCCTCCACCTTCTCAGGAAGACCCACAATACGAACGTTATTTCTCCTGAGGCGGTTCTCGAAATCCTCTGCTCGGTCTATAGCCTCTCTCGCGAGTTGGTAAGCAGCTTTGGTGTCCCTTTCAATGGGGGGTAAATGATCCTCGATTTCACTCACCCTTCTCTCCACAGCAGTAGTGTGCTCCCTCATTTTTTGCATATCATGTCTCAACAGTGACAATTCTTCTCGCATGGTTGCTACAGAGGCATTACCAATATTGACTGCCCTGAGAATGTCTACCAGTGTGGGCTGCGCAGCCCCAGATGCATCCGGATCATTAGAATTCAGGGCCCCTGAGTCAGTCTGATCCGTCTCATTACTCTCACTCTGTGCAGCTAAGATGGCTGCCCCTGCTTGTATCCCAGTCACAACAGGATCTATATGCTGCGAGTGCCCAGCTGCATCAGTCCCCATGAGCCCATTCATTTTCTGGGTATAGTAAACCATCTCCTTGGGTGTCTCCTTACCCTGTGCCTTTAACTGCTTCTGCCCTTTAGGTCCATACTCCTTCAGCTTGTCAGCTCCACGTGGAGTCCCCTTCACTGTGAGCGCGGCGGCGCCATCTTGGAAATCGGGACCCATGTCTGAATGTACTTTTCGGGTCATTCCCCTAGTACAGAGGGCTGGCAAAGGTTCCCCTGAGGTCCCGGGATCAGGTGCTTGCAGCATATAATCGGCAGAACGTCGGTTATTTGGCTGAGGGAGGATCGGTCACGGATCAAGCTCAGGAGCTGTGAGATCTGTGTCCTCTCACATGCCGGTCCAGGCCACGCCCCTCAAGGTACACCACTCCTAATGTGAAACACGGAGGTGGATTGCTGATGTTTGGAGATGTGTGAGCTACAAAGGCACAGGAAATGTGGTCAAAATTGATGGCAAGATGAATGTAGTATGTTATCAAAAGATACTGGAGGAACATTTGCATTCATCAGCCAGGAAGCTGCACATGAGATGTACTTGGACATTCCAACATGACAATGATCCAAAACACAAGACCAAGTCGACCTGTTATTGGCTACTGCAGAATAAAGTGAAGGTTCTAGAATGGCCATCTCAGTCTCCTAACCTCAAATTCATTGAGCCACTCTGGGGAGATCTCAAACGTGCAGTTCATGCAAGACAGCCCAAGAATTTACAGGAACTGGAGGCTTTTTGCCAAGAGGAATGGGCAGCTTTACCATGTGAGAAGATACAGAGCCTCATCCACAAATACCACAAAAAGACTTCAAGCTGTTATTGATGTTAAAGGGGGCAATACACAGTATTAAGAACTGGGGTATGGGGTAGGTTCTGTTGTGATTATGAATAAACACAGTTGGTTGATAATAAATGACTTCAGCCAAACACTAACCACGAGGGAAAGAAACAATTTTGTGTTATCATTCATATTCTCTGAAAAATGGCCAATAAATCATAACTTATGCCAGGGTATGTAAACTTATGAGCACAGCTGTATCTGTTAATTGCATGACCATGAATGGTGTGCGGCTGATGGAATATCTCTACATCCAAATCATTCGAATTGTATAATTTACAAAGACACAGAGAGTACAGAAGACCAGTCTGTTTGCCCTGTATCACCCCTTTGGCCCCTTCTTAAAGTATCAGTCCAATGCTGATGATCTACAGAAGGAATCATTACCATTTGGGCTGGTGCTCTAACCACATCATTAGGACGTACTTGAACATCCTCAGGTTGAAGTGGTTACACCAGAATCACGGCTGGAGCTGCAACCATTATTCTGATATCAAAGTTTTCAGTTTGCGATGGGTTTTCCTGTACAAGTGGTCAAAGTGGCAGGTGTATGAGGGCCCTTTCATCTAGGCTGTACAGGGCTCCAATGATTTCCAATGGTGGCCTTGGTTTCTTGTATAAATCAAGATTTTTCCAGTGCCTAGAAGCTGTCACCAAAGCATTATCTATACTCTTACGTTGAGTCCAAACATAAGTGAGAATAAATACCAGTGGTGTAGCACACTGTAACCCAAAAGCAAAACAATGTAATGCTGTATATTGAAGCTTAAGTGTCCTAAAATGTGGTGGTTACATTTGTTTCCTCTTTTCAGACTAAGTACATGAAATACCTATTGATCCTATCAGAAACCAACTGTCTTTGTACATTTCATGTACTGAATTAAAATCTCAGTCAATATTAACAGTCATCCTAGTTCTTCTTTGTGAACTACACAATTCAACTCTCCTATGTTATGGAGATGAGGAGAGGGGGAATGTTTTGTAGTTCTGTCCTATGATGAAATCTGCTCCTCCATAAAAATAGAGAGTCACTATTGTCACCTTAAAACAGGAAGTGGGTAACTGGCAGGATTACTAGGTGAAAATAAAGTGTTTGATTCTTACAGCCTATAAAAAAATAATGAAATAATGTAGCTACCACATCCAAGGAGTGATAAGTTGTAATATATTACATTTCTGTTTTTGTGTTTTGCTGAACTTCAATATGCTTATTTTTGCTTATTTTTTTAACAAAACAAATGTTTTGTTTTTATTTTTAAACTGAAATGACATTTTAAAGCAACTGGAATAATAATGTTTAATATTGTATTATTATTTGGAGATTGACAATTTAAATATTGTCATGCAAAGATTATTTATTTGTGGTTTGGAATTTTAATGCATTTCATGGTTAAGCCTCAAACTAAAATATTATGTTTTAGTGAGGGGGTGGTATTGTGTTAATGTGGGGACATTTTGTTTACAATAGAATATATGAAAAGTGTTTACTGTTATAAAGGTAAAGTGACAACAATGACTAGAAAGGTCTTTTGTATCTTTATGCCAGAAAAATAAGATAAAGCTTTACCTTGGATTTTTGCACATAACTCTAAATTGTTAGACTACTTTTCTTTCAAGGGTATGTCATTTTTTGGCAGTTGTGATGAATGTTTCTCTCAAGTACTCACTTAACTTTTGTCAACTGCACAGCAGTTTCTTTTCCATTTTTAAGTCTGCCCTTGCTACTTTCTCCAGCCCAAGTTTACCAAAGACAGTTTTATTCCTACCAATATGGGCTATAACTTTTTTTCTTCAAAGTATTCAGACTTATCTGCATAAAAAAAAAAAAAACTTTGCATTAGTGTGAGTGCCAAAAATATGTTTGGCATGCCTACAATAACTTCTGTTCAATGTAGTTATGGTTATATAAATGTTGCTCAGTTCTAGATGATACAAGAGTTCTAAGCGTTAAAAAGTACAGTTTACCACAAAATGCAAGAAAAAAAAAACTAAACAACTAACAATATTTCAGGCCTTCTTAATTCAAACAGCCTCAAGGAATACCTTCTTTTTCACTGGATTACGGAATATAACTTCTTCCTTAATAAAAGAGACAATAAATATAACAAATCTCTTTATAAATACTGGTACAAAAACACATTTTTTAGCCTCTGATATGTATGTCTCTGACACCAGTGTTAAGCCCCGTACACACGATCGGTTTGACTGATGAAAACCGTCCGATGGATGGTTTTCATCAGACCAACCGATAGTGTATGGTATCCATCGGTCTTTTTTCCATCGGTTGGAAAAAATAGAACATGTTTTAAATTTTTCCGATGGATAAAAAACCGATCGAAAACTCAGATCGTCTATGGGCAAGTCCATCGGATCAAAAACCCACGCATGCTCAGAATCAAGTCGACGCATGCTCAGAAGCATTAAACTTCATTTTTCTCGGCTCATCGGAGTGTTTTACGTCACCGCGTTTGGAACGGTCGGTTTTTTGACTGATGGTGTGTGGGCAAGACTGATGAAAGGCAGTTTCATCGGATTTCCGATGGACAAATCCATCGGATGAAAATCCATAGGTTATCCGATCGTGTGTACGGGGCTTCATTATCAAAGTCAGCAATATTTCCCAAATTTACACCTGGATCAAGTGCAAGAATTCCCCTAGTTTACATTACAGTATATATTAATGACAGTATTTGTGTTCATATGATTATTGCAAGCAAGCAAAAAATTTGATGGTTTATATCTTCCAGTAAGCAAATACTGAATGAAATATATTCAAGCCTTTAACCACAGTACTAATATTGGGGGCAACACTATCTCCTCCAGAGTATAATCATTATGTTCCTTGCCTTTTTTTTTTATTAATAAGTATATATTGACCTGTTTACACTAGCATAAAAGTAAAAGAAAGAAGAGAAAGAGAAAAGCCATTGCATTATTAAATACCGTGACAAACACATGTTTGTATATAACACAAAACTGAGGTCTATGAAATACACTCAGTCTTGTTTAGGTGTACAAGGGGGAAAAGCAATGAAGAGGAAGATAAAAAAAAGGGGGAGAGGGAAGGGGAGAAAGAATGGTGTACCCTTCTGTACAGGTCTTTTCTGCTTTTTTGCAGTCTACTATAAACACATGAGAATGTTTAAAAAAATGCATTCACATAAAAACACTTATACGTACAATGGATGCAGAACACATATGAAGAGAGATTACAAGGACTTTACGTACATATATGCAGCTATAGTTTGGAAGAGGAACCAACAGGCCGGTGTCTCATTACTTTTTTTTTTTTTTTTTTTGTTTACCAATGTTTTTATTGCAGCAAAATAGAAAAATAGAACAGATACAGATTTTGTATATGACAATTATCAGTCTGATAGAAATATAACACATACATTATAAAACATACAGAAAATTGTCTATTTCCCTATAGGGATGTATTACTCTGAGACATCCGTATATCATCATTACATATAGGCCATAATGACAATGAAACAGAACACTGTGCTACATGAGCGTAAAAGACCTTAGGAGTGAAAACATAACTAAAAAGAAAGATGTTACAATGAAGAAAAAAAAAAAGAAAAAACACAAGGGTACAAAGCATAAAATCTTGAGGATTGGTGATATGATGTTATCTATTCCTCTATACACCAACATATCCATATGCGGACCACATCTCCCACTCCCTATCATAAACAGGCATAGTATCCATATTGGTGTGATGAACTCGCTCCAAAAGTTGGATAGCTGCCATACACTTCAATATTTAATCCCATGGACCCGTGGGGGAGCACCAGTGTAATGCAATCGCCCAGTGGACTGCATTAAAAAAAGTATGGGCCAGTTTTGGCTTGGAGGGGGAACTTCTGGTAACTCAGCAAAGAGTAGGCACATTTGATTTGTCAGGGTCAGATTTGAGAGACCATAGAGGACACCCATTGCCATAGTGGCTTAATTACCCTACAGCTCCAGAAAATATGGAGGTGTGTGCCTGTGTCCGGGCAGCCTCTAAAACAGTTTTCTGAGACCGAGGGGTAGAACTTATGTCATTTAGATGTGTATGGTACTACCTAGTATGGAGCTTAACCACTGTTCCCTTCACTGCCATAGACTTTGTGCATCTATGCCTATTGGTAAGCATGTTAACCAATCCTCAGGGGAAATTTCCTGGCCTGTTTCCTCCTCCCAACCTAGCATCACTGAAGACTTAGTGGGAAGGCCTCTTTCATCAAGGTATTTGTAAATAATAGAGATTGTTTAATAACTGTTTACCTAAGCAAGGTTTTTTGGTCTTCCATATGAACAAATTCACCTCTTTTTGTATTACTTGTCTGGCATGAGACATATAGAGGTAAGGTATAATCTAAAGTGACAAAAAATGGCGTCAAACAATTGTTAGGATTAATGAGTGAAGCTGCCCCTTTAAGAGTGGATAACCACGGAAGTGAATGAAAATGTGTAAAAAAGTGTGGCACTACCTCGAAACACAACAAATTAGTTAAAATAATAACCTACTACAATCAAAAAGTAGATCTAGTACCTCTAATAGTGTAAAAACACACCAAGAAAGAAAGTGAAAAAAACGTGATAAATAATACACAAAAAAGGTCAAAAGAGAGTCCAGTCACTGTGATTAATTGTGAGCAACTCAGATTGGTGTACAAATACGATTCTAAAGGTGATAAGGTTAACGATCCACTTTAAAACGTGCATGAGACGTTCGCACTCACCGTCTAGGCATTAAAAACTACCCCAAATTGGTAGGTTCTCTGTAACCAGCGATATGGCTGGTGGTAATTCCTTATTCTTTAGTATTGAAAAGGATAACTAAAGGATGGGACTTTAAATGAAGCATACTGTTAACTTGAAGGAACCAATCAATGTAAACATGGTTTATTGATGCAAAAGGGTATACTGTACATACACTTGTAAAATAGTAACATTTTATAATAGTAGTTCATGGTATAAGGGGCTGGACAGTGCATGGTAATACACAATTGTCTCCACATATACACATAATAGCAGACCTTAGGCATGTAGACCAAAATTGCAGTGGTAACATATACACAAAATAACAGTGTTGGATTGGTTCATTATAGTAATAAAATACAGATGTTGAAATAAAAACTGTGATGTAGCATCATCATATCGAAGCTCTACGCGCTTTGTGGTTTAAACCACTTGTCAGGAGCAGATGCACAGTATGGGGGTATCTATAATGAGATGGAAATGCCACAATGATAATAGTATAAAAAAGATATGAAATTGTAAAAACACAGAAGAAAGGGGGGGGGGGGGAACTAAAGAGGTCCCAAACACTCTCACCTGTTTTTATTGTGTGGGTACAATTGTAAAATAATATCGAAGGTAGCGGGCAACTATAGAGGGCATCATCCCCAGGAGCTGAGACGGTAGTGCCCATGGCACGGCAGTAGTACCAGCAGCCAGTGGTAGGAATAAGAGACAGAGGACCAGTTGTCAGCAGGGGTATGAATGTTGGGTAATATAATTCAATTTGTAAACGCATTCCCAGTGGTATCTGTGGAATTAAAGATGAATTATAAGCTAGTTGACCAGTTGGTGAACTGGAAATAAATTCAGGTGAAGGGAGTGAAGGTATCAAGTGACTAGGCAGAAAAAAGATAGAGTGACCATGAGTCAAGAAAGTATACAGTGAAAAGCAAGGAAGTGTTGTAAATAATCACAAAGTGAGACATAGATACCTGCAAGGGTATGTAGGAGAGATAATCCGAGGTGCAAACGTGTCACTCAAATGAGATAAACTAAAGTGATGGCACTGGGCATGGAAGGTGTATAAATCAGCCGTGAACGAGGGGTGGCCGTCAACGCCACGCAGCGTCGTAGAGGGGCGGGGCCACCGCCTGAGCAGCAAACCGCGCTCTGCGTTTGGCGACAAAACCTCCCTCATACTGGACGCACGATGGACAATCATGTCAAAGGCGCGGCGTCATGAATGACGTCAGCCGTTTGGCATGTGGGCGTGGCGTTGACACGCAATGAACGCCTACCCCGTCTCCTCACATGGGGAGGGGAGGGGGAGGCAACGGAGCGTGTCGCAGCTCCCAGGGATGATGAGGCAGAAGCCTAACCCCACTGCCAGATCTGGTCCCTATTTGGATAAGGGAAAACATGTTGGCAGATGGTGGGTTACAGATAATGGTAAAAATGGTAGCTTCCATCCCCGAAAATTGTTGAAAAAACTAAGACTGAAGCCCTGTACACACGATCGGTTTTACCGATGAAAACCGTCCGATGGATTGTTTTCATCAGACAAACCGATCGTGTATGGGACCCATCGGTCTTTTTTCCATCGGTTTTAAAAAATAGAACATGTTTTAAATTTTTCCGATGGATAAAAAACCGATCGAAAACTCTGATCGTCTATGGGCAAGTCCATCGGATAAAAAACCTACGCATGCTCAGAATCAAGTCGACGCATGCTCAGAAGCATTGAACTTCATTTTTCTCGGCTCATCGGAGTGTTTTACGTCACCGCGTTTGGAACGGTCGTTTTTTTGACTGATGGTGTGTAGGCAAGACTGATGGAAGTCAGCTTCATCGGATTTCCGATGGACAAAAACATCGGATTAGAATCCATAGGATATCCGATCGTGTGTACGAGGCTTTAGGCTAAGGTTGGGACTTTAAGTGAGGCAATAACTATATATACCTCCATCCCGAGTGGATTGAAAAGGATAACTAAAAGATGGGACTTTAAATGAAGCATACTGTTAACTTGAAGAAATCAATCAATGTAAACATGGTTTATTGATGCAAAAGGAGTATACATACACATGTAAAATAGTAACATTTTATAATAGTAGGTCATGGTATAAGGGGCTGGACAGTGCATGGTAACACACAATTGTCTCCACATATACACATAATAGCAGACCTTAGGCATGTAGACCAAAATTGCAGTGGTAACATATACACAAAATAACAGTGTTGGATTGGTTCATTATAGTAATAAAATACAGATGTTGAAATAAAAACTGTGACGTAGCATCATCATATCGAAGCTCTACGCGCTTTGTGGTTTAAAACACTCGTCAGGAGCAGATGCACAGTATGGGGGTATCTATAATGAGATGGAAATGCCACAATGATAATAGTATAAAAAAGATATGAACTTGTAAAAACACAGAAGAAAGGGGGGGAACAAAAGAGGTCCCAAACACTCTCACCTGTTTTTATTGTGTGGGTACAATTGTAAAATAATATCGAAGGTAGCGGGCAACTATAGAGGGCATCATCCCCAGGAGCTGAGACGGTAGTGCCCATGGCACGGCAGTAGCACCAGCAGCCAGTGGTAGGAATAAGAGACAGAGGACCAGTTGTCAGCAGGGGTATGAATGTTGGGTAATATAATTCAATTTGTAAACGCATTCCCAGTGGTATCTGTGGAATTAAAGATGAATTATAAGCTAGTTGACCAGTTGGTGAACTGGAAATAAATTCAGGTGAAGGGAGTGAAGGTATCAAGTGACTAGGCAGAAAAAAGATAGAGTGACCATGAGTCAAGAAAGTATACAGTGAAAAGCAAGGAAGTGTTGTAAATAATCACAAAGTGAGACATAGATACCTGCAAGGGTATGTAGGAGAGATAATCCGAGGTGCAAACGTGTCACTCAAATGAGACAAACTAAAGTGATGGCGCTGGGCATGGAAGGTGTATAAATCAGCCGTGAACGAGGGGTGGCCGTCAACGCCACGCAGCGTCGTAGAGGGGCGGGGCCACCGCCTGAGCAGAAAACCGTGCTCTGCATTTGGCGACAAAACCTCCCTCATACTGGACACACGATGGACAATCATGTCAACGGCGCGGCGTCATGAATGACGTCAGCCGATTGGCATGTGGGCGTGGCGTTGACACGCAATGAATGCCTACCCCGTCTCCTCACATGGGGAGGGGAGGGGGAGGCAACGGAGCGTGTCGCAGCTCCCAGGGATGATGAGGCAGAAGCCTAACCCCACTGCCAGATCTGGTCCCTATTTGGATAAGGGAAAACATATTGGCAGATGGTGGGTTACAGATAATGGTAAAAATGGTAGCTTCCATCCCGAAAATTGTTGAAAAAACTATAACTAAGGCTAAGGTTGGGACTTTAAGTGAGGCAATAACTATATATACCTCCATCCCGAGTGGATTGAAAAGGATAACTAAAGGATGGGACTTTAAATGAAGCATACTGTTAACTTGAAGAAACCAATCAATGTAAACATGGTTTATTGATGCAAAAGAAGTATACATACACATGTAAAATATTAACATTTTATAATAGTAGGTCATGGTATAAGGGGCTGGACAGTGCATGGTAATACACAATTGTCTCTACATATACACATAATAGCAGACCTTAGGCATGTAGACCAAAATTGCAGTGGTAACAAATACACAAAATAACAGTGTTGGATTGGTTCATTATAATAAGAAAATACAGATGTTGAAATAAAAACTGTGACGTAGCATCATCATATCGAAGCTCTACGCGTTTCGTGGTTTAAACCACTCGTCAGGAGCAGATGCACTGTACGGGGGTATCTATAATGAGATGGCAATGCCAGCATTAAACAACAGTATGTTCAGCCTCCTGGATCACACATGCAACCTTTCGATCAAAAATATTGAACCGCCTGGCTCTCTTCAGCAGCACCACCACTGCTCAGGTTTCCACATGGAGCCCTTCTGACTCCTGTCAGCGACCTCATACTCCGGTCTCTGGCTTTCACAGTGCAGCCTGCACTCTCTAGCTACTCCAATGCACACCTGCACTCTCTGGGTTCTCCCTTGCAAGCCTGGACTCCTCGGGAGTGTAGAGCCCAGAACCATGGTCAGGTGTCCAAAAATAGGCAGCACACACCTGACCAGTCAGTGTGCTGGTGAGTCTCAAAATCCAGACCCAGGACTGGGGATTTCATCCCACCCGGACCTCTAAGAAATACCCGGGCTCCAGGTCCCAAAAGGGACTATACTAAATAATGAGAAAACTGAAAAAGCAGTTTCCTCCCAAACAAGCAAATACACTGGAGCCCCTCAACCTGCCTGGTTGATAATCCTGCATCCATACACTGGTGGGGTAGCTCACTACCACAATGCCTAGACGTTGGTGAGTGCCAACGTCTCACGCACGTTTTGTTTCAATGTGTTTATTGAGATGTGCAATGAAGGCATATAAAGTAACAATACAGACATTAGCTCATAACAAAGGCCAACATGACCAATCGAGGGAGACATATATATGTAAGATATACAGTCAACATTATATGCTTGAAGTGAATGGAGTATAAACTGTTATATATACCTCAATAAATGCACATAAGACATCCCTATAAAAAAATGCGATATAATCTCATCGATCCAGGGAATGAAATAAGATGGGGGGAATCCAGAGGAAGTGGTGGAGCCAACCCAGACTCCAACAGCCCCAACGGGCCCCGCAGGCCACCCCAAATGGATCATTCTGTGGACCACATGGCTCACCCGGGGCCGACCAGGCATCCTGAACCGGCCCCCCACCACCCTTCTGCCGATACAGGGGTGGGATATATCACCATCCCCTAGCTCCCTAAAGAGCATTTATTGCTTATGTTGGGATAACAAATCCTTCCCATGGATATCTTCTGTAATATATCAAGGTATTACTATATGGACTTGTAGTAAAACTTAATAATACCTTAATGTCTAAACCTGACAGGGCCATATGGAACAGGAAGAATAGAGGTGAGAATAAAGAAGAAAGAGTAGCAGTATAGGAAGGGGGAATAAGTGGTGAAGGAGAAGGAGAAGGAGAAGGAGAAGGGGGAGGCATCCAGTAGAGTTCCTTTTTAGAGAGTTATATGGCCCAGGTAGAGAGGGAC
The DNA here is from genome assembly GCA_029206835.1 of Rana muscosa. NCBI lineage: Eukaryota > Metazoa > Chordata > Amphibia > Anura > Ranidae > Rana > Rana muscosa. The sequence goes on along the minus strand of CM055117.1, from coordinate 796,304,752 downwards.
TTTGATATATGATGCCCAAGGTTCCCAAATGGCTTCAAATTTATGTACTTTGTCTAAGAGTGTTGCTGTCATTTGTTCTCGGGTCATGATCCAGGAGATTTTGCGCTTTGTTGCCTGAATCAAGACACTGTGCCTCTACCAAGCCCCCGCCAAAGAAAATATGTATACCAAAAACATGAAGAAAATCAAAGTTTGAATGTGTTTGGGAGTGTTGTCTATTCTGTGAGTCAACAGAGCGATTGTGGGGTCCTGGGAAATTGCTATACCAGTGACTTTCCTCACTAGATGGAAGAATTTGTTCCAGAAACTTCTGATGCGTGGGCATGTCCACCAAATGTGGTACATGGAGCCCATCTGATTACAGCTCCTAAAACACAGGGGGAAAGCAGCTGGATAAATCCTTGCTAGTTTGGTGGGGACATAGTACCATCTAGTGAGCAACTTGACATTTGCTTCAATAAGTCCGATGTTCAAAATACCTTTGTAGGAGCGTCGAAACAAGAGAAACAATTTTTCAGGTTCCAGTTGAAGTTCCATTTCTGACTCCCAAGCTCGAGCATAAGTGGGTGAGTTCGAATTTTGTGCCCACGAGGTGTATATGGTCGAAATGCCACCTCTCTGATCCAAGAGGTTGGAGCATCATTGTTCATAGATAGTGGGTTTGGGAGGGACAGGTTTAGCTATCCATAAAGTGTGTAGAAAATGCCTGATCTGGGAAAATCTAAACTTTTCAGCGTTAGGCATCTCCAGTTTCCTGGAACAATATCCCAGTGTGATAGGACCTGACGAGGTGAAGAAGTGACCTATTATAAATAACCCATTGTTTAACCACCATTTGAAGGCTAGAATATTCATCCCTGGCTGAAAAGTCGGGTTATAGAAGAGATGGGCGAGGGGTTTTATAGTTGATATTAGGGTGGCCTGTTTATGGAGTATATCACAAAGCTTCAGAGAATGAGAAAGGGTAGGAGCCAAGATAGGGGGTCTCTGTTTTGAGGGACTCCACATTAAGAAGTCGATTGTGTGGTGGGGGACAGCCTGTGTCTCTAATGCAGTCCAGTCTGGCTTGGGTCCGTTCGAATAGACCGTGGAGATCTGGGCTAGTTGTGCCGCCTGATAATACCACCAAACTTCTGGGAGTCCCAGCCTGCCCTGATTCTGAAGAGAATGTCTCTAGAGCATCAGTGACCCTTCTTCCCCCAGACAAAACTGACAATTTTAGATTGAAATTTAGAAATCACCCTTTTGGTTATTGGGATGGGGAGGGATCTGAAAAGTTAGAGAATATGGGGATTCAACGTCATCTTTACCGCGTTTATCCTTCCAAGCCACGACAGACCACACTTCGACCATGTCTTAAGGTCCTCCTCCAGTCTCCAGAACATCTGGGGGTAATTAGATACATACAGTTTGTTTACATTATTGGGGAGTGTGATTTCTAAATATGGTATTGATTCCGAGGCCCAGGTAAAGGGGAAGCGGTTTTTCAATTGGTCGACTAGAGTTTGGGGGATCAAGATATTTAAAGCGAGTGATTTGGAAGCATTGACTCTGAGGACCGAGATAGTGCCAAACTCTTGGAGTGTTCAGAGCAGAATGGGGGTGGAGATCAACGGGGATGTTATGAAGAGCAACATATCGTCCATGAATAACGCGGATTTGTGTTCTTGTGTGCCACAGGAAACACCCTTAATATCTGAATTTGATCTGATAGCTATTGCTAAAGTTTTGATACATGTAGCTATTGCTAAAGTTTTGATAGCTATTGCAAAAATGAGCGGTGATAGGGGGCATCCCTGTCTAGTGCCATTCCAGGATGTTAAAGCTGTCAGAGTAATGACCCATTAGCAGGACTTGTGCGCCGGGGGTAGAATATAGAGAATGAATAGTTCCCAAAAAAATAGAGTCAAAAGCCTTCTGCAAGTCAATTGAGATCAGAAGACCTTTCTGGGGAGTTCCTCCGTCCCAATGGGATCGTAGCAAAGAGATAATATCTATGGCCCTTCTGACTTGGTCTGGGCCCTGTCTCCCCGGTATGAAACCCTCCTGGTCCTTGTGTATGTACTTCGCAATAAAGCTAGACATTCTTGTTGGTAGAATTGTCATCATTATTTTGATGTTGTTGTGTTTAAGGGATATTGGGCGATAATTCCCGACCTAACTAGCATCTTTCCCAGGCTTAGAGATTACAGATATAAAGGCTGTATTTAAATCTTTGTTCAGGGGGGCTCTATCCCGTAGAGAATTATAAAACTGTGTCATGTAAGGGGTCAGAAAGGGTCTGAATTTTTTGTAATAGCCTCCTAAAAAAATGTCTGGGACCGGGGCTGAGCCCTGTTTAAGTGATTTTATCACCTCCAAGACCTCTTCTGAAGAGAAGGGTTTGTCTAGGAGTTCCCTATGGCTATCCGTGATCTTAAGAAGAGGTATATCTCAGAGAACGGAGTCTATTTTGCTAGGGGAAGGAGGATAACCGTCAGTGTACAATTTAGAGTAGAAATCCTGGAAGGATTTCATGATGCGGATGGGGTTTTATGTCAGGTCACCCGAGGCTGTCCGTATCTTAGGGAATGACAAGGTGCGTGTTTTAGGGCTCAATGTTGTCACTAGTTTAGCTCCTATCTTGTTTGATTGGTAAAAAAAATTAGCACCTGTCCATCTAAGATGTTTTTCTGCCACAGTGGTCAGGGCTAGATTAAGTTGTACCCGGGCTATCTCTAATTTGGATAAAGAATCAGGCGTAGGATTATGTTTATGTGATTTGCTTATTGAGAGGAATTCCTCCGTTAGTTTCTGAACTCCTGCTTTACGCTTTTGTTTTAATTGAGAGGATAGCTGGATAAGTTTCCCTCTCATCACCGTCTTATGGGCCGCCCAAAATGTGGAAGGAGAAACTGAGCAATTGTTGTTGTCAATGAAAAATTCCTGCAGGGATTTCTTAAGAATAGTGCAGTGCACTGGGTTGCTCAGTAGTGACTCATTGAGAGGCCATTTGTTGGGTCTCTCCACCCCTAGAGGGCACCTTATGTTCAGAGAAATGATAGAGTGATCTGATCAGGACGTGTAACTAATTTTGGAGGAAATGGCAAGAGGGATGTTGGAGGTTGTTCTATCCTGGCATAGTTCTGGTGTGGGTCGGAATAATAAGTATAATCTTTTGCATGAGGGTTAAGTTCTCTCCAAATATCCACCATGCTTAAGGTGTTTAGGTGATGCGCTATTTTTAAGCTTTGTCTGGGAGGACGTACATTTTGAGGCTTCTTTGCCCGGGACTAATCTAAGGAGAGGTCAAATGGTAGATTTAAGTCTCCCCCTAGAAGGACTGTTCCCTTAAAGAATGGTCATAGTTTAAGTATCATGGATTCAAAGAATTTTCCCTGACCCTTGTTAGGGGCATAATATGAAATAAAAGTATAAGATCCTCCATCTATGGTTCCCTCGATCAGCAAGTATCGGCCCTCTGGATCTCTGATGACCTTTGATGTTGAGAAGTTGAGTTTTTTTGAGAAGCCTACTGCTACCCCTCTAGTTTTGTTTTCAGCGTTAGCCAAGTAGAAATGGGGGAAATTCTGATGGAGGAATGGTGGATTATACGAGGAAGGGAAGTGTGTATCTTGGAGGAAGATTATATCCGCCTTTAGGGAATGATACTGTTGGAGCAGTTTTCTCAGTTTTATCAGGGAGTTCAGTTCCTGGGTGTTGTGAGATAGGATCAGTAACTTTCGAGTTGGGGGTGTGGAGTCATTCATGGATCAGAGAAATGGATATGCTCTAAATTTTACAATTGCTTACCCCAAGAAGAGAGGTAACCTGGTAAGGTGGTATGCTCACATGGTTCCTGGTTTCCCAAGCTTGCGAGTTTAGGCTGGAAAGTCCCCTGAATGGTCATGGCCTTGGAGAAAACTGGATGGAGAATAAAGGAGAGAGGGGGAAAAAGAAGAGAAAGAGGGATGGAAAACAAAAAAAAAGATTAAGACATACATGAAGATATTAATCAAGCATACAGGTCGAGAGGAGAAGGGGCCAGCCCCTTCTCCCCCTGATCCCAGGAGAGGGAGCTCCTCCCTCACCCCCAGGAAGTCAGTCTGTCTCTGAAAGGCATTCAACATCCTCTATGCAACTGAGTGAGGTGCAGTGCAACTGCTCCGGTCCCACCGCCAAAAAATCATATCATTAACTACTGTTAGACAGAGCCCTGTCCCCATTAATAAAACCTAGATAACTTAAAGGAAAACCAAGGGGGGCATTCCCTAGGAGACGTGCGGTCCCACCGGTGAACCCCAAAACCATATTGTCCCCCATTGGCATCCCAGGGTCCCCGATGAACAACTGTGATTGCCCACCATAATGACCTGACAATATCAGAAAATTTTCCTAAGCAGTTCAGTATATTCCAAGACTTTGCAGCATTCTGTTGCTCTAACCTTCTGTAAGGAGAACATTGAAAGAGGAATTAGGAAGGGAAGATTTTGTGGATGTTGGTAACACGGTGGAACAAAGGTGGGGAATTCATGGGGGAAGGGTGTCCAAAGAGAGCAACTAGATCCAGGCCATGTGATGTGTTATAAGAAACAACCAGCAAAGGGAAAAAAAAAAATGTTTAAAACTATAAAACTGTAGAAGTCAGAGGTTGTTAAAGGGACAATCAAGTTGAGAACTGACCTCCCTGGAGGGGTTTAAGTGAACGTACAAGTGGATTCAGGTGGAATACGCTAAGATTCAAAAGATGGGAACTAAGTAGAGCAGGTCTTCCAGCTTTGTTGTACTACACGTTATGGGGGGCGAGAGTCCTTAGACCTTTTCGACTGCTGCTTCTGCCATACGGGTGTTAGAGGACCAGGCGGAGATGGACGTTTGATCGAAGGGGGTCCTCTGTTAGTAGGCGGCAGTGGTATCTCCTGAGTGATCAGTCCCAGATGTACAAGCAGGCGTTCGCCTTCAGCAAAGGATGAGAACCCGTAGGGCTTATTCTGGTGGGAGAAATTTAGGTGGAAGGGGAAGGCCCACCTGTAAGCGATTTATTTTTGCATTTGGACCTGGAGCAAAGGTTTCAAAGATCGTCATTTTTGAACAGTGTAGGGAGAAAGGTCTGCAAAAATCTGAATATGGTGGTCTTGAATAGGGATGAGCCGAACACCCCCCTGTTCGGTTCGCACCAGAACTTGCGAACAGGCAATCAATTTGTTCGAACATCCGACCGAACACCGTTAAAGTCTATGGGACTCGAACATGAAAAATCTAAAGTGCTAATTTTAAAGGCTAATATGCAAGTTATTGTCATAAAAAGTGTTTGGGGACCCGGGTCCTGTCCCAGGGGACATGTATCAATGCAAAAAATGTTTTAAAAACTGCCGTTATTTCGGGAGCAGTGATTTTAATAATGCTTAAAGTGAAACAATAAAAGTGAAATATTCCTTTAAATTTCGTACCGGGGGGGGGGGTGTCTAGAGTATGCCTGTAAATTTCTGAAGGAAAAAAGTAATTTAAAAGCACTCGCGGCTATAATGAATTGTCGACTCCTGGCAATACAGAGAAAAGTCATTGATAAAAAAAAAAAAAATGTGTGGGGGTCCCCCCAAATTCAATTACCAGGCCCTTAAGGTCTGCTATGGATATTAAGGGGAACCCTGTGTCAAATTTTTTAAAAAATTACGCGGGGTTCCCCCAAATACCCTTCAGGTCTGGTATGAATTTTAAGGGGAACTCTACGCCAAATTTAGAAAAAAATGGCATGGAGTTCACCCCAAAAATCCATACCAGACCCTTTATCAAAGCACGCAACCTGGCAGGCCACAGGAAAATAGGGGGGGCGAGAGAGTGGCCCCCCTCCTGAACCGTACCAGGCCATATGCCCTCAACATGGGGAGGCTGCTTTGGGGGTCTCATCCCCACAACCCTTGCCCGGTGGTTGTGGGGGTCTGCGGGTGGGGGGCATATCGGAATCTGGAAGACCCCTTTAACAAAGGAAACCCCCAGATCCCGCCCCCCCATGTGAATTGGTAAGGGGCACCCCTACCATTTCACAAAGAAAGTGTAAAAAAAAAAACACACAGACACCGTTGGGAAAAGTCCTTTATTAAAAATAAAATTAAAAAAAGATTCCAGCGGCAGTAATCCACTCTCGGTATCCTGCGATGGGTGATTTCCTCTCCGGGGTCCAGTGATGGATGATCTCTCCTCTCCGGGATCCAGGCTCCAACGATGATGTCCAGCACAGCGGGGAACAGCACTCTTCACCGGTGCGGAGACACCCCGGAAATGACGTGGCTTCAGCCAGTGACAACTCTTAAGTAGCTGAGGGTGGGGCCACCCGTCACGTGACTTGGCTTCCCCAGTGACGTGCGGGTGACCTCGCCCCCCTCTGATGTAACGCAGATTTCCCCTTATGTCAGAGGGGGATGGGCTCACGTGACAGGTGGCCCCGCCCTCAGCTACTTAAGAGCTGTCACTGGCTGAAGCCACGTCATTCCCGAAGTGTCTTCGCTCCGGTGAAGAGTCCTGTTCCTCGCTGCGCTGGACATCATCGTTGGAGCCTGGACCCCGGAGAGGAGAGATCATCCATAGCTGGACCCCGGAGAGGAGATCACCCATCGCAGGATGCCGAGAGTGGATTACTGCCGCTGGAATCTTTTTTTTATTTATGTTTATTTTTAATAAAGGACTTTCCCAACGGTGTCTGTGTGTTTTTGTAAAAATTTTTTACACTTTCTTTGTGAAATGGTAGCCTTACCAATTCACATAGGGGGGCCAGGATCTGGGGGTCCCCTTTGTTAAAGGGGTCTTCCAGATTCCGATAAGCCCCCCGCCCACAGACCCCCACAACCACCGGGCAAGGGTTGTGGGGATGAGGCCCTTGTCCCCATCAACATGGGGACATGGTGCTTTGAGGGGTCACAGACCCCCAAAGCATCCTCCCCATGTTGAGGGCATGTGGCCTGGTACGGTTCAGGAGTGGGGGCGCTCTCTCGTCCCCCCCTCTTTTCCTGCGGCCTGCCAGGTTGCGTGCTCGGATAAAGGGTCTGGTATGGATTTTTGGGGAGAACTCTACACCATTTTTTTTTATTTGGCATGGAGTTCCCCTAAAAATCCATACCAGACTTGAAGGGTCTGGTATGGATATTTGGGGGGAACCCCACATCATTTTTTTTTATTTGACACAGGGTTCCCCTTAATATCCATACCAGACCTGAAGGGCCTGGTAATTGAATTTGGGGGGGCCCCCACGCATTTTTTTTTTTTTTTTATCAATGACGTTTCTCTGTATTGCCGGGAGCCGACAATTCATTATAGCCGCGAGTGCTTTTAAATGACTTTTTTTCCTTCAGAAATGACATTTTTGTGCAGGGACAGTTCTAAGCATGGGAAACAAGCACTGCATTACAGGCATACTATACACACCCCCTAGATACGAAATTTTAAGAAATATTTCACTTTTATTGTTTCACTTTAAGCGTTATTAAAATCACTGCTCCTAAAAAAATGGCCATTTTTAAAACTTTTTTTTGCATTGGTACATGTCCCCTGGGGCATGACCCGGGTCCCCAAACACTTTTTATGACAATAACTTGCATATAAGCCTTTAAAATTAGCACTTTAGATTTCTCCCATAGACCTTAACATGTTTTTCCGCGGCTTTTCGAATTTACCACAAACACCCCAAATTGTTCGCGTTTCGGCGAACTGGCGAGCAGGCAATGTTCGAGTCGAACATGAGTTCGACTTGAACTTGAAGCTCATCCCTAGTCTTGAATCAAGAGCTTATCAGAGTTCCGCAAAGCCTTCATCACCTCTTCCTTAACTGCGTAGAAGTGGGGCTTGACGAAAATGTCCCTGGGGAGGCCATCCTTCCGCATAGGTTGTACTGCTCTGTGTGCTCTGTCCAGTTCTAACCTGTGTTCTGGAATGTCCAGAATGAGGTCACTGAGGAGGGAGCGGACTGCCGGCTGCACATCTTTCACAGATTCCGGGAGGCCCCAGATTCTAAAGTTGTACCATCTGGATCTATTCTCAAGGTCATCAGATTTGAATAAAGCCATTTCAAGTTGATCCTGAATGTCTTGGATTCTGGCTGTATTTTGGCTTCTGGATTCTGGCTGGATTTCTTCTCAATATGTTAAATCTGCGCCCCTATGTGCTGAAGATCAGCATGTATAGTTGACGTGATTTGAGCTTCTGTTTGAGCCAGTCCCCTGGATAACATGTTTGAGAAAGCAGCCATCATATCAGGCAAGTCAGCAAGGGAGTGGGAGGTTGTGTGGTTCTCAGTACCAGAGTTATCTGGGGTGGCAAGAAAGTCACTCATTGGGGTTAGGTGGAAGTCTCCCATTGATCTGCCTATTAGGAATTCAGAAGATGCCGGCAGAGGCGTATCTAGTGAAAATGGCGCCTATGGCAAGCATTGAAACTGCGCCCCTGTCAAAACAGTTGAAACCCATCTTTCAGATAATACTGTCAGTATATACAGGTATATAGGGAGAACAGTAGGTTAGTTGTTGGGACTTGCCTCACTTGGTTTGAATCTGGGCCAGGAAGCTATCTGCATGTAGTTTGCATGTTCTGTTGGTGTGGGCACACTCCAAAGCCATGTTGGTAGGTGATAGTCCCCTGTCTGTATGAAGTGGTAATGTACATGGGAGATCACATTCTGCATGCCACCCCCCATGTCCGAAAAATGATCCAAGATGAGCGCTGGCCCAAAATCTGCCAAGAGCTGGACAGGACTGAATGGAAGTATACATAGTAGGGCTGTTACTGATTAAAATTTTTGTGTTTGATTAATCTTTTTTTTTTTTAATTGATTAATTGACTAATTTCGATTAATTATAACTCACATAGATCCAACTACTTTTAGCTGATCTCCTTGCAGGCCGATTCCCAGTGCAGCTACCAACCACTGGAAAAATCGATAGCAGGATGCAAAAAACACACAAAGGCTGCGCTCGATGGGAATAGCATTAAAACTTTTATAGTCTTCAAGTAGGTAACAAAATAAATATTGCACTGGAGATAAAATTGACGTAGCTACATAAACTGTAAAAATGGTGCGAGTAATACCAAACGGTAGCAAAAGCAGTCATAAAAACATGTAGCTAAGTATGATACTGGTATAAAAATGTGTACAACGATACCACTGCTGAATCCAGATGAGGAGGGGCTAACATCAGTCCATCGGCATGTTGATGTCCCGTGAAGGGAACAATCACAACTCCCAGTGGATGGCTGTAGAATCCCAGGTTGATAGAGGGAAGTGATAGAGGGAAGTGTAACAGCCCTTGCGTGTGGCAGATAGTAAGGTCCCGCCGGCACGCAGATATGAAGGCACAGCAAAGGAGCCCTTCAGATGGACACAGCAAGCCCCGCCGGTGTCCGTGACGTCACTGGATCTCCCTGAAGACCCGGAAGCCGGGGGAGAGTTGAGTACCAATCAAAAGAATTTTGATCGATCAAAAGAATTTTGATCGATCAAAACAATTAATCGATTAATCGAGGAATTAATAGTTAATTTCCACAGCCCTAATACATAGATATGTGTAGGGTCCTCTATGATTGTAGGGTCAGTGTAGAATATGATTAGCCATGTACACTGCCAGACTGTACACAGGGTACAATTCACCTACCTGCATGTGTTTGGAGTGGAAGAGGAACCCCACTGGGAGAACATGCTAACTCCATGTAGCTAGTGTCCTGGGCAGGACTGGCACCCAGTATATACATATATAATGGGGTAGACATTGGTGGGGTACCTGCTTCTCCATGCTCTCCTTGCCCCCGCTACCCACTATGGGTGGGGGGATCCTCTCGCAGCTGGCACCCTCCAGCATGTAGAGTCCGGAGGGTCGGGCGCTCTGCTCTCCCTCGAAGCAGAAGAGGACATTCTGGAAGAGGGAGAACCACTTGTCGTGCCACCTGTTTGTCTTGGCCGCCTTCTTGCTGAGTTGCCCCCTCTTGGTGCCCTCCTTGTGGGCAAAGAGAGCCAGGAAAAGAGACCCTTGTTACAGCCCACAATCTTCTGCATGATACCCGAGCAACGGTACGATCAGTGCCATCCATCCCCGCCGATCACTCCGGGACAGCGCTGTGCCACCAATCACTGCACAAGTGTCCCCTGGCTGCAGGTGTGTGGCCCCCGAGTCTCCTGCCGCTGCGCTGTCACTCCATCTTCTGTGCAACAGTGGTGTCTCTAGCTTTCATATTTTGGGGGGCACATGAGGGGACAGGAACAAAAGTAGGGGGGCCCAACTATAAAAACGATATATATATATATATATATATATATATATATATATATATATTATATATATATACACATACACACACAATGCCTTGAAAAAGTATTCACACCACTTGAAATTTTCCAAATTTTGTCATGTTACAACCAAAAATGTGAATGTATTTTATGTGATAGACCAACACAAAGTACCAGCTTAGGTGATATACAGTAGTGCCAGGATAGGGTGGTATAGTGCCAGGTTAGGGTGGTATAGTGCCAGAGTAAATACATGACAACATGAATAGATAAGCGAATGCTGGTCCTGTTCCTCTCTTCCTCTGTCACCTGCTGCACTAAAAGTCTAAATGAATCCATGACTGTCCCAGTGCCCCTGCTGCTGCTGCAGAACCTCCTTCTCCCCCTCTTTGAAGTAAACATAAAGAAAGAAAAAAAAACTCACATGGGTAGAAGCAAGCTGAGGACTGATTCTGGCTTCTTCTTCCTGGAACTGAAGTCAAATTGTGGCGGGTGGGTGGGGAAGAGGGAGGGGCTGCAACATGGGCAAAGTATTATTGACCAACAGTGAGATGAGCTGCAAATATCCCCCTCCTCCCTGTGATGGTCGGGAGTCGGGACACTGAACTTATCATAATGCAGCCCTGAATCTTACTGCTGTGCTGTGAACAGTGATGAGCCGAACACCCCCGGGTTTGGTTCGCACCAGAACCCGCGAACGGACCGAACGTTCGTACGAACATTAGAACCCTATTAAATACAATGGATGCGAACGTTCGAATTCTAAAGTGCTAATTATAACGACTATTATGCATGTTATTGTCCTAAAAAGGGTTTGGGAACCCGGGTTCTGCACCAGGGGACATGTATCAATGCAAAAAGAAGTTTTAAAAACGGTCGTTTTTCGGGAGCAGTCATTTTAATGATGCATAAAGTGAAAAAAAAAAGTCAAATATTCCTTTAAATATCGTACCTGGGGGGTGTCTAAAGTATGCCTGTGAAGTGCCACGTGTTTCCCGTGTTTAGAACTGTCCCTGCACAAAATGACACTTCTAAAGGAAAAAAAAAGCCATTTAAAACTGCTTGCGGCTTTAATGTAATGTCTGGTCCCGGTAATATGGATGAAAATCTTTAAGAAAAATGGCATAGCTACCCCATGACCCCCCCCCCCTACCCCAGCCCATTACCAGCCCCTTTGGGTCTTGTATGGATATTAAGGGGAACACCGCACACAAAATAAAAAAGGCCCTATATACTCTGAACAGCCGTATACAGGCGGTGCATACAAGACAGGGACTGTAGGTTTGTTCTTATGTAGAATGTGTTTGTAATTTTGAACAGGTACATTGTTTAAGTGTAGCTCCAGCCCAAAAATCTATTTTTAAACTTTTTGGAAAACATAGGTAAGGGTTATCACCCCTGTAACATTTGTTTTGCTGTCTGTGCCCCTGTTCAGAACATTTCACCTCACTTTCCGTCCCAATGACAACTGTTTTTGAAATGTGGTGTTTTTCTTGAAACAAGGATTGGTGATAAAGCATCAGTACAGAGGAGACACCTTTCTCCCATATTAATTCTTACAGGAGAGAATTTTCCTTCCTAGGGGTAGATTTCCTCTCACTTCCTGTTGTCTTCTTGCGTTTGCAAGTAGGAGTCGTTTGTAAGTTGGATGTTTGAAAGTAGGGACCTGCCGTATATACTCTGCAGAAATAGGCCCCTTAGTTGTTGGTGTTGGCACAACACTGTAAGCACTCACAGTTACTCTTGGTTGGTGCTGGAACACCCTGCTGTCAACTATTATATCAGGAATTGTAATTACATATAATTGTTGAACAGTGGTAGTAAAAATTGGGCCTTTGATGGTGGTGCTGGTGCCACAACACTGTAAGCCCTGACAGTTACTCTTGGTGGGTGCAGCAATGGGCCCTGCTGTAAATTATTAGATCAAGAATTGTAATTGCATGCCCCTGTTGAACAGGGGCTGAAAAATTGGGCCTTTCGTGGTGGTGGTGGTGGTGGTGGTGTTGCCACAACACTGTAAGCCCTCAGAGTTACTCTTGGTGGGTGCAGGAATGGGCCCTGCTGTGAATTATTAGATCAAGAATTGTAATTACATGCCCCTTTTGAACAGGGGCTGAAAAATTGGGCCTTTCGTGGTGGTGGTGGTGGTGGCATTGCCACAACACTGTAAGCCCTCAGAGTTACTCTTGGTGGGTGCAGCAATGGGCCCTGCTGTGAATTATTAGATCAAGAATTGTAATTACATGCCCCTGTTGAACAGGGGCTGAAAAATTGGGCCTTAGGCACTGGTGGCACAACACTGCAACCCCTCACAGATACTGTACTTGAAGCACAGCAATGAGCCCTGTTGCAAAGTATTGCTTCAAAAATTTTAATTACACGCCCCTGTTAAACAGGGGCTGAAAAATTGGGCCTTAGCCACTGGTGGCGGCACCCATAAACAAAAATGATCTTCCAAGCTATCATCATCAATCGTATCATTGAGGACTCGGAGGAGGAGGATAGCCAGTCAACATAACAGCACAGGCAATCAGCATCAGTCTTGAAGGGATGTGACATGTTAAAATCAATTAGTCTGTTATATCAGCATCAGGTGTGTGGTAGCTGGTGGTGATCCAAGACTGGTTCATCTTGATGAAAGTCAGTCGATCAACCGAGTCGGTGGACAGGCGCACCCTGTGATCCGTGACAAATCCTCCAGCAGCACTGAATGTGCGTTCCGAAAGAACGCTGGATGCAGGACAGGCCAGTAGCTCAATTGCATACTGTGCAAGCTCTGGCCAGTGATCCATCCTCAAGACCCAGTAAGCCAGAGGATTTTCGGTGGGGAAGGTGTCCAAGTCTGACCTTGCCCCTAGATATTCCTGCACCATGTTTATCAGACGCTGGCGATGGTTGCTGGAACCGATCATACTTTGGGGCTGCGGACTAAAGAATTCTCTGAACGCATCGGTCAGACGGCCACCTTCCCCACCGCTCCTTCTTTGACTGGCCGAAGCCTCAGCAACTCATTGTCCAGGACCAGGAGTTTGTAACCTCCCAGTCTCTGGGAACGCGTTGCACAGACCTTTCTGCAAGGCCTCCCGGAGTTGTCTCATCCTCTGCTCCCTCTGCGACGGTAACATAAGGTCCGCAACCTTACCCTTGTACCGTGGATCAAGGAGAGTGGCCAGCCAGTAATGGTCCCTCTCCTTGATCCGAAGAATACGAGGATCCTTCCGCAGACTTTGCAGGATCAGGGAGGCCATGCAGCGTAGGTTAGCTGAGGCATTCGGTCCGGAGTCCTCTGGGTCACTAAGGACGACATGATCCGCAGCCACCTCCTCCCAGCCACGTACAAGTCCACTGGTTTCTTGGGACTGTAAATCATCCCTAAAAGACTGCTGCTGATGATGCTGAGTGCCAGCCTCCACCTCCATGCTGACACAATCCTCCTCCTCCTCCTCCTCTTCCTGTGCGATGGGTGGGACAGAAGGAACACTGTCTGGGTAAAGGGGGCCTTGAGAGGCAAGGAAGTCCTCCTCTTCCTGCCTCTGTTCTGCCTCAAGTGCCCTGTCCATTATTCCACACAGTGTGTGCTCCAACAAGTGGACAAGAGGTACAGTGTCACTGATGCATGCACTGTCACTGCTCACCATCCTCGTGGCCTCCTCAAATGGTGCCAGGACAGTGCATGCATCCCTGATCATGTCCCACTGGCGTGGAGAAAAAAAACAAGCTCCCCTGACCCTGTCCTGGTGCCGTAGTCGCACAGGTACTCATTGATGGCCCTCTGCAGCCGCTGCAGCATGGCCAACGTTGAGTTCCACCTGGTGGGCATGTCACATATAAGGCGGTTCTGGGGCAGGTTCAACTCCTTTTGCAGCTCAGCCAGGCGAGCACTGGCATTATAAGATCTGCGGAAATGCACACAGACTTTCCTGGCCTGCCTCAGGACATCCTGTAAGCCCGGGTACCTGCCCAAGAACCGCTGCACCACCAGGTTAAGGACGTGAGCCACACAGGGCACATGGGTCAGTTGTCCCTGTCGGAGGGCGGAGAGGAGGTTGGTGCCATTGTCGCAAACCACCATTCCTGGCTTAAGCTGGCGTGGCGTCAACCACCTCTCGGCCTGGCCCTGCAGAGCAGACAGGACCTCTGCCCCAGTGTGGCTTCTGTCCCCCAAACACACCAGCGCAAGCACGGCATGGCATCTTTTTGCCTGCGTACTTGCGTAGCCCCTTGAACGGCTACGGAGCACCGCTGGTTCAGAGGACAAAGCACAGGAAGAGGCCATGGAGGAAGAAGAAGAGGAGGGGGTGGAGGAGAGAGGTGTGTCACAACCAGTAGTAGCATTTTGGAGGCGTGGCGGTGGAACAACCTCCAACACTACTGCACCTTGTCCTGCATCCTTCCCAGCTGCCAAAAGAGTGACCCAATGGGCCGTGAAAGAAAGGTAACGTCCCTGTCCATGCCTGCTGGACCATGAGTCAGCGGTAATATGCACCTTACCGCTGACCGCCCTGTCCAGCGAGGCCAAGACATTGCCTTCCACATGCCGGTAGAGAGCCGGAATAGCCTTCCGTGAGAAAAAGTGGCGTTTGGGAACCTGCCACTGAGGAACCGCACATTGCACAAACTCACGGAAGGGGGCCGAGTCTACCAACTGAAAAGGCAGCAGTTGAAGCGCTAGCAATTTAGCCAAGCTAGCATTCAACCGCTGGGCATGTGGATGGCTGGGAGTGAACTTCTTTCGACCGTCCAGCAGCTGGGGCAGGGAAATTTGCCTGCTAGAATCGGACGTCAGTGTACTGCTAGCAGAGTGGCCGCAAGTACTTGGCTGTGACACACCTAATTCTACACCTTCATTCCTCTCAGTGCATGTTTCAGAGAGGACTGAAGTTATAGTGGGGTTGGAGATCCCAGCTGATGCGGTGCAAGGAGAGGTCCGCTTTGTTCTTTGGTGTGGGTCTTTGAGGTAGGCTTGCCAACGAGCTGCATGGCAGGTCAACATATGTCTGGTCAGGCATGTGGTACCCAAGCGGCTGATGTTTTGGCCACGCGATATACGCTTGAGACATATGTTGCAAACAGCAGCTGTGCGATCTGATGCACTAGCCTCAAAAAAGGCCCACACCAAAGAACTTTTTGAATGACGGACAGAGGCAGCGCCCTGCACAGGCGGAGCTCTGCGGTGTGATTCCGTCGGTGTACTGCCCTTACGCTGGCCACCAAAGGGCATCCTGCCTCGTTGGAGATGTGCCTCCTTCTCATCCTCCTCCTCCTCCTCTCTCCTATTAGGCACCCACGTGGAGTCAGTGACCTCATCATCCCCTCCCTCCTCATCACTGGAGCCAATCTGGCAGTATGCTGCAGCTGCTGGAACATGACTGCCAGATTGGTGTCCTTCTTGAGCATCCCCTCTGTCTGCTCTCACGCTACTGCCTTCCTGTAGCTGGGTTTCATCATCAGACCCTTCGAAACGCTGGGCATCCTCCTGGAGCATGTACCCAACACTGTGCTCAAACAGTTCGGGGGACTCCTCAGGAGGAGGACATGGTGGGTCTAGGGAAGGAGTGACTGATGATGAGTCTGACATTGATACCAGGGAAGAGGACGCTTTGGCAGCTGCTTTGCCAGTACCCTGAGCCTGGGTGAGAGAGGATGAGGAGGAGGAGGAGGGCTTGGTCATCCACTCTACCAAGTCTTCGGCATGATGTGGCTCAACATGTCCAGCTGCCGAAAAGAAGGACAAGCGTGTCCCATGGCCATGTGCTGATGACAATGCACCGCATCCACGACCAGCACTGTTGCCCCCAGACACAGAGCCTGCTTGCCCTCTTTTATTGCCTCCTGACTGTCTGCCTCTCCTTGTTTGCCTTCCAGACATTCTAATGGATGGCCTGCAGGGAGATGGGAAAAAAGCAATAAGGGCTACCTTCAGGTGTCCTTCTCTGTCCCTTTACTTAAGGATTTCTAAATATGGTTGAGGATGATTGCTTTCGCACAGAATAGCACAATGACAATTTCCCTGACTGTCCAAAAAACAAGGATTTCAAAGATGGTTGATGAGGAATGCTTTAGCACAGTATAGCACAAGGAGAATTTCCCTCACTGTCCTTCCCTGTCCCTACAAACAAGTATTAGCACAGTAAAACACACTGACACTCTCCCTACCTATAGATTTCTGTCCCTATAAAAAATGTTTTTTTAAAGATGGTTGATGATCAATGCTTTAGCACAGTATAGCACAAGGAGAATTTCCCTCACTGTCCTTCCCTGTCCCTACAAACAAGGATTAGCACAGTAAAACACACTGACACTCTCCCTACCTATAGTTTTCTGTCCCTAGAAAAAATGTTTTTTTAAAGATGGTTGATGATCAATGCTTTAGCACAGTATAGCACAAGGAGAATTTCCCTCACTGTCCTTCCCTGTCCCTACAAACAAGGATTAGCACAGTAAAACACACTGACACTCTCCCTACCTATAGTTTTCTGTCCCTATAAAAATGTTTTTTTAAAGATGGTTGATGATCAATGCTTTAGCACAGTATGGCACAAGGAGAATTTCCCTCACTGTCCTTCCCTGTCCCTACAAACAAGGATTAGCACAGTAAAACACACTGACACTCTCCCTACCTATAGTTTTCTGTCCCTAGAAAAAATGTTTTTTTAAAGATGGTTGATGATCAATGCTTTAGCACAGTATAGCACAAGGAGAATTTCCCTCACTGTCCTTCCCTGTCCCTACAAACAAGGATTAGCACAGTAAAACACACTGACACTCTCCCTACCTATAGTTTTCTGTCCCTAGAAAAAATGTTTTTTTAAAGATGGTTGATGATCAATGCTTTAGCACAGTATAGCACAAGGAGAATTTCCCTCACTGTCCTTCCCTGTCCCTACAAACAAGGATTAGCACAGTAAAACACACTGACACTCTCCCTACCTATAGTTTTCTGTCCCTAGAAAAAATGTTTTTTTAAAGATGGTTGATGATCAATGCTTTAGCACAGTATAGCACAAGGAGAATTTCCCTCACTGTCCTTCCCTGTCCCTACAAACAAGGATTAGCACAGTAAAACACACTGACACTCTCCCTACCTATAGTTTTCTGTCCCTAGAAAAAATGTTTTTTTAAAGATGGTTGATGATCAATGCTTTAGCACAGTATAGCACAAGGAGAATTTCCCTCACTGTCCTTCCCTGTCCCTACAAACAAGGATTAGCACAGTAAAACACACTGACACTCTCCCTACCTATAGTATTCTGTCCCTAGAAAAAATGTTTTTTTAAAGATGGTTGATGATCAATGCTTTAGCACAGTATAGCACAAGGAGAATTTCCCTCACTGTCCTTCCCTGTCCCTACAAACAAGGATTAGCACAGTAAAACACACTGACACTCTCCCTACCTATAGTTTTCTGTCCCTAGAAAAAATGTTTTTTTAAAGATGGTTGATGATCAATGCTTTAGCACAGTATAGCACAAGGAGAATTTCCCTCACTGTCCTTCCCTGTCCCTACAAACAAGGATTAGCACAGTAAAACACACTGACACTCTCCCTACCTATAGTTTTCTGTCCCTAGAAAAAATGTTTTTTTAAAGATGGTTGATGATCAATGCTTTAGCACAGTATAGCACAAGGAGAATTTCCCTCACTGTCCTTCCATGTCCCTACAAACAAGGATTAGCACAGTAAAACACACTGACACTCTCCATACCTATAGTTTTCTGTCCCTAGAAAAAATGTTTTTTTAAAGATGGTTGATGATCAATGCTTTAGCACAGTATAGCACAAGGAGAATTTCCCTCACTGTCCTTCCCTGTCCCTACAAACAAGGATTAGCACAGTAAAACACACTGACACTCTCCCTACCTATAGTTTTCTGTCCCTAGAAAAAATGTTTTTTTAAAGATGGTTGATGATCAATGCTTTAGCACAGTATAGCACAAGGAGAATTTCCCTCACTGTCCTTCCCTGTCCCTACAAACAAGGATTAGCACAGTAAAACACACTGACACTCTCCCTACCTATAGTTTTCTGTCCCTAGAAAAAATGTTTTTTTAAAGATGGTTGATGATCAATGCTTTAGCACAGTATAGCACAAGGAGAATTTCCCTCACTGTCCTTCCCTGTCCCTACAAACAAGGATTAGCACAGTAAAACACACTGACACTCTCCCTACCTATAGTTTTCTGTCCCTAGAAAAAATGTTTTTTTAAAGATGGTTGATGATCAATGCTTTAGCACAGTATAGCACAAGGAGAATTTCCCTCACTGTCCTTCCCTGTCCCTACAAACAAGGATTAGCACAGTAAAACACACTGACACTCTCCCTACCTATAGTTTTCTGTCCCTAGAAAAAATGTTTTTTTAAAGATGGTTGATGATCAATGCTTTAGCACAGTATAGCACAAGGAGAATTTCCCTCACTGTCCTTCCCTGTCCCTACAAACAAGGATTAGCACAGTAAAACACACTGACACTCTCCCTACCTATAGTTTTCTGTCCCTAGAAAAAATGTTTTTTTAAAGATGGTTGATGATCAATGCTTTAGCACAGTATAGCACAAGGAGAATTTCCCTCACTGTCCTTCCCTGTCCCTACAAACAAGGATTAGCACAGTAAAACACACTGACACTCTCCCTACCTATAGTTTTCTGTCCCTAGAAAAAATGTTTTTTTAAAGATGGTTGATGATCAATGCTTTAGCACAGTATAGCACAAGGAGAATTTCCCTCACTGTCCTTCCCTGTCCCTACAAACAAGGATTAGCACAGTAAAACACACTGACACTCTCCCTACCTATAGTTTTCTGTCCCTAGAAAAAATGTTTTTTTAAAGATGGTTGATGATCAATGCTTTAGCACAGTATAGCACAAGGAGAATTTCCCTCACTGTCCTTCCCTGTCCCTACAAACAAGGATTAGCACAGTAAAACACACTGACACTCTCCCTACCTATAGTTTTCTGTCCCTAGAAAAAATGTTTTTTTAAAGATGGTTGATGATCAATGCTTTAGCACAGTATAGCACAAGGAGAATTTCCCTCACTGTCCTTCCCTGTCCCTACAAACAAGGATTATCACAGTAAAACACACTGACACTCTCCCTACCTATAGTTTTCTGTCCCTAGAAAAAATGTTTTTTTTAAAGATGGTTGATGATCAATGCTTTAGCACAGTATAGCACAAGGAGAATTTCCCTCACTGTCCTTCCCTGTCCCTACAAACAAGGATTAGCACAGTAAAACACACTGACACTCTCCCTACCTATCCTTCTCTTTCCCTAAACTAAAGGAATCCAGGTTAAGCAAGAAAAAAAAATGTCACTGCCCCTGCCTATGCTTCTCTTTCCCTGCTCCGGAACACACTATACTAGGCCGCCGTACTGGCGGCCTTTTATAGTGTGGGGCGTGTACTAAACACCCTCAGCAATAATTGGCCACAGGCATCCTGCCTGTGGCCAATCATTGCTCTCCTCGCTGTCGGCGCTGTGATTGGCCAAGCATGCGGGGTCACAGTGCATGCTTGGCCAATCACAGCGCCTGGATGACACTGCGATGGCGTAGTGCATTGTGGGCCGCGAATTAGGCGCGAACGGCCCAAATCGTTCGTTGTTCGGCGAACGATCGAACAGCCGATGTTCGAGTCGAACGTATGTTCGACTCGAACACCGAGCTCATCCCTAGCTGTGAACCCTTTTGTCATTATCACAAGCAGGAGCCCCCCGACACTGAGGAATGGATCATCGGCACAGCAATTACAGAGCGATTCTCTGTGTTTCTACCCCTCCAGCAGCTGAGAGCTTACAGGAGGGGGGAAGAGAGACACACACAGGGAATCGCTCTATAATTGCCGTGACAATCGTTTTAATTTGGGGGGGGCACAGCTGTGCAACAACTCCGCTCTTCCTCCCACATGCAGCAACTTCCTCCCGCCGCCCACTCATATACACTGCATGGCCGCGGACCGGAGAGTGAGCACCCACCCTGCAGGGATAACATTTGGATGTGTCGGAGGGGGGAGTCACCTGACCCACACACTAAAAACACTTTCCCAGACCTTCCCGGGAGAGGAGAGCACCGACTGTGTGTTCTGCTGGGGGTCATCTGAGCAGTGTGTAGACTGCCAGCCACTCACCAGCGCCCCCTTCATGTAGCGCCCATGGCACATGCCATGTCTGCCATACCCTGGATACGCCACTGGATGCCGGTGATTGTATGGCCAGATGAGGTGTACTCACTGCGGCGTTCCCTAGTGTGGAGGCAGGTGCTGGAGCAGCGCCCTGATCTGCAATGTATTCGTCTGTCCCTGTATCTATGTCTCGTGCATCCACAGCCACCATCTTGGATAGGCCGGGCTCCTGCAGAGTCAATTTCAGCTGACGGGAGAGGTCCCTCCTAACGGGGCACCCTGACATCGGGTTGTACCCCGGGGTGTCCGAGGTCTCTGCCGGCTGTGGCAGGGATCAAAGGGCCCGGAACGGTGTGGAGCTCCGTGGCAATACAGCCATGTTGGGGAACTCTGCGCATGCGCCTGTCTCACGCACGTTTTAAGGTGGATCGTCACCCTTATCACCTTTAGAAATGTATTTTTACACCACGTTTAATCACGGTGATTGGAATCTTTTTTTATCTTTTTTGTGTATTATTTATGAAGTTTTTTCAATTTTTTTCACTTTCTTTCTAGGTTTGTTTTTACACTATTAGAGGTACTAGATCTACATTTTGATTGTAGTAGGTTATTATAATAACGATTTGGTTGTGTTTTGAGGTAGCACCATACATTTTTACACATTTTCATATAGAGGTAGGGCTCTAAAATAGAAGAGCTATTTACAAAGTATAGACATCTTTATTTCCCGGACCCTACCTAAAAGGAGATGTGGTATGGGGTCCACATACACAGCAGTTGCCTAATACGAGAGAGCAACTGTGAGTAGTTAGCAAAGTACATCTTGTGGAGGGATGGAGCTAATCTGATACTCAGATACGGGAGTGTTTCTCCACTCCAGTCAAAGCCAAATTTGGCCGGAATGCCTGAAATCGAGGATTGCGTGAAATTTATTGGAAATGCAGCACATTTTGAAAGATTCACCCCTAGACCTAATAGATCTATAAAGTATGTAGGGTAGAGGTTAAGTCAGGCAGGGAGACCATCGGGTCCGTTAAAAATAGCAGCACATCATCAGCACACATACTCAATTTAAATTCTTGGTCTCCCTTCACATAACCTCTGATTGTAGGATCTAGGCAAACAGAGCGAGCCAAGGGTTCAATAGTCAATGCAAATAAAAGGGGGAAGAGGGGAAATCCCTGCCTTGTTCCACGGCCAAGAGTGAAATAATCCTGGAAGTTTAACATGTGTGCATGGATGAGGATACAGTGCCCTGAAGCCATGCACAAAGACTCCCTGGAATCCAATTTTGCAAGGATGGTTTCTAAATAGGGCCACAATGTGCTATTAAAAGCATTATGGATCTCTAGACTTAGAAATAGAGATGTGCAAACGGTTCAGCCCGAGCATGAGTTTGGGCCGAACATTTGCCTGTTTGGCCATTCGCCAAACACCCTGCAATGCACTGAGTGCTGCACAGTGCATTATGCACCCTGATTGGGCAAAGCTTTGCCCAAAAAGGGCACAGTGTAAGCTGGTTGTTAAGGAGCGGGGCCGGGAAGCCGGCCTCAGCGTCCTTAACAACTGATGAGTCATCATCTGTCAATGTGTTTGCCCGCTGACAGTTGAATAATAAAAATAAAAAAATGAAAGTTAAAAGAATAAAGAAAAAATGTCATGGGGTCCCCCCTGTCAATACCAGGACCTTCGGGTCTGGTATGGATTTTGAGGGAAACCCCTTGCAAAAATGTAAAATAAAAATGGCGTGCGGTCCCCCCCAAAATCCATGCCAGAGCCTTATCCGAGCATGCAACCCGGCAGGTCACGAAAGGTGGGGGATGAGTGAGCACCCCCCCATTCCTGAACAATACCAGGCCACATGCCCTCACCACCACCATGGCCACCTCACCAAGAATAACCTTCTTGATCCCCTTCTGTCTGGATTCTGCCCTCAACACTCCACGGAAACTGCTCTCCTGAAAAATGGTTTTGTGGTCTGACTAAGGGTAGACACCTAGTATAACGCACCTCATCCCAGATTTTTGACAAAGTGTAAGAGAAAGAGTGGAGGGGACTATAACGGTGCTAATTTTTGATGTCTAAGCAACAGTGGAAGACTCGATTACCGTATGGTAAAAAATATATATTCATTTATTAAACAATTCGTACAAAATGTATTATAAAAATATATGAGAGATATCACAGGTTTCACAATAGTGCATAGTTATGCATGGTGGTTATAATGATGTTTGACTGAGGAGATCATACATAGTCCCAACATGTTTTGCCCATTGGGGCTTCGTTAGGGGAAGTATGTCTCAGGTACCCAAATAGATAAGAATAACTATTGAGATAAATAGAAAAGAAAAACAAGTTAGCATATTGAAACAATAATACTGAAGAATTTTGAAGATCGGTCTGTAAACAGGTCCACAGTTAACATAATATTAGCGACTTACCACCACAGCAGCCCTAGATGGTAAAATTGGGGTGAAGACGAAAATAAACCCCCACACTGAGGGGAAAGAGAAAACGTCTCTTCCTAGGTGATGGACGAAACAGAACTCCGAGCAAACAAACCCTCACAGTGACCACTCATATGACCTAGCCAAAAGATATATACAGAAGAAAACCCGTTAAAATTCGGTCAAAAAAGGAGTAAAATAGCAACCATCATGGTTGTAAGAAAATAGAGAGCACACATAGTATTCTATAGATCATAGCCAAAATTGGACTAATGGTCCAATTGGCCGGATCAATTGTATAACGATTTAAATCAACATTAAATTAGGTATTAATATGTACTCACTTAAAATCAGGGTTTTTGAAAAGACTTTCAAAACCAATAAGGGGCCGCCTGGTGATATTAAGTCCACAAGAGAGCATATGTCCAGTTGGGACAGATTTGTAGAATAAGGACCTTCAAGAATTTCAATCCAATAATTGAAGAAGTCCAGAAGACATAATTATTCTAGATAAGCAAAATATGTATACACTAGTTAGTAACTCAAAGAGAAAGGACAAAACGGTCGGGACAATGAAACAGAGGAGTTTAAAGAAATATAATTATTCGAGTGTATGAAGATTTGAAAAGAAAAAAGATTACATAATAATCTAAATTATCAATGACTCAAAGGTCACAGGACCAGTCAAACAAATAAGAGCTGTGATATAAATTTGTGATCGATAGTAAAGGTTTTAAAAAAATATTATAAAATCAAAATACAAATAAAAATTGTTGTTGAGTAAGATAGTATATACTAATAGTGATATACGATGAGGATAAAATACTAAGAGGGTATTTCCATAAGTGTGGAATCCGTGTATTAAAGTTCAAATAAAAATAACAGAGATGTCTGCCTGAATGTCAGTCAGAGCAGACTGGTAAACCGAAGTACAAAGAGTATAGTTTTTAAACTGGATAAAGGCGAAACAAAATATCTAGCTCCTAAATAAACAACAGATTGTTACTTTGGATCAATGTGGATACACATCAGGTCGCCTCACCAAATCACTCTGGTTGATCTGAAGCCAGAACTGCCGGCTTATGAGGGATCACCACTCGGCCGGCGTCTGATGTCACCGGCAGAGTGCGGACGTGACAACGTCCGTGCGCATGCGCCCAGAGTCCCGGAGCAGCATCAAGACTACAGGATCCAGAGGGCCAAGCGCCCAGGGGAGGGAACTAGGTCTTATGCGATGACATAGATAGGAACAACAGTGCTGTGCAAACTGTTGGCACTATATAAATCATGTAAAATAATAATAATAATAATAATATTCTGCTACTTCTGAGTATGGGGATATTGAAACTTTTTTGCAGCCTAGCCATACCAGGTGCCCCAGAATCCAATGATAACCTTCTAGATTTCAGGAGGCCTAAATTATTCATCTGATTTGTTGACTATCTATCATATTTTAGGAGGCCCTAAAATTCTAGGATAGTGAAACAATCACAATTTTTTTTTTGCCAAAAGTTTTGGAAAATTAAAATAACTTTTTTCCCAACAAAGTTGTCATTTTATTAAGATATGACTCACACACAGCATAGGTATGCTTAGAATTACATGCCAAAACATATTCTCCTCCTGAGTATGGGAACACTGCATGTGGGAGACTTTTTCACATCCTAGCCACATAGAGAAAAAAAAAACCTTCAGGCTTTCAAGGAGCAGAAATCTCCATCTGATTTACTGACTATCTTCCACATGTTTGGAGGCCCTGAATGTGGGGACAGTATAAACATCCACAAAATGACCCTACTTTGGAAAACCGACACCCTGTGATACTTGCCAAAGTGAATCTTTTGGAGACTTAACTTTTTTTTTACAAAATATTTAGAAAATTTATTTTTTTACAAAAAGTTTTAGTTTACTGAGATGTTTCTCACACAAAGCATGTGTAAAACTTTGCACCCCAAAACATGTTTTTCTACTCCTCTGGAGTATAGGGATACCACACGTGTGACACTTTTTCAATGTTCGTTCTCATTCACGAAGCGGCATCTACCACGTTAAGACATGTGGTAAAATACTGCATAGCGTTAAAAAAAAAAAAAAAAGTGCCATTCACTAAAAAATGCTTCTAAAATACAGCATGGGTGTTTATCTAATAAAACCATGCAGTATTTGTATCTCATGCAATCTTAAGTGAAATGAATACAGTGGAGAAGAATTAAAAACCACTATCAGTTTTTATTGCTAATAAAAAGGTGAAAAGGTTTAAACTGTAGAAATATGCCAACTCACTAAGTCAGTGCGGTCCCTGCAGCATATACAGCGGGAAAAATAAGTCTTGAACACGTCACACTTTTTCTAGGTAAATACATTTCTAAAGGTGCTATTGACATGAAATTTTCACCACATGTTGGTAACAACCCATGCAATCCATACATACAAAGAAACCAAGTAAGTTCAGAAATTAAGTTATATGTAATTAAATGGAATGACACAGGTAAAACATATTGAACACATGAAGAAAGGGAGGTGTAAAAAAGGCATGGAAAGCCACAACACCAGCTAAAATCTATCATTAATTAGAAAGAAATCCTGCCCCTTGTTAGTGCAAATTAATATCAACTGGTTCAGTCTCAACTGATGGCCTATAAAAAGGTGTCTCATTACCAAGGTGTCACATAAGAAACATCTCATGATGGTTAAAAGCAAAGAGCTCTCTCAAGACCTTTGCAACCTTATTGTTGCAAAACACACTGATGACATTGTTTGCAGAAGTATTTCTAAATGTCTGAACGTTCCAGTGAGCACTGTTGGGGCCACAATCCAGAAGTGGCAAAAACATAATTT
Organism: Rana muscosa; assembly: GCA_029206835.1. Classification (NCBI taxonomy): domain Eukaryota; kingdom Metazoa; phylum Chordata; class Amphibia; order Anura; family Ranidae; genus Rana; species Rana muscosa. The sequence continues at coordinate 796,279,101 of CM055117.1, read as the reverse complement.
CACCATAAACTGGCCACAACCAGGTGCTTCTTGCAAGATTTCTGACAAAGGAGTAAAAATAATTATCAGAAGAGTTTTTTTTTTTCAAAAAGTTTTTATTAAGTTTTACAGGTTTACAGAGAATCAGAAGCAATGACAAATGCTGAACAGTGTTTCATAAACAAGGGTTCATTTCAGATAATACACAGCAAGGTATAAACAGAGTATGAAAGGCGGAATGAGATAATTAAAAGATTTTGACTGTATACATTAAAATAGTATAGTCTTTGTCTATGTCTAAGTAAGCGTAGGTGGGTGTGGGCAGAGTGCCCAGAGCCGTAGGCAAAGTTTATAAAGATACTTCTAAGTATGAGGAATAATGAGTGTATAAGGGTTGGGATCTAAGGGATAGTTAAGTCTAAACCGATAAGGGCCAACCTCCGACCCATTCACCCCCAAGGGGCACTAGCTGTGAATGGGCGGGGGCCGAAGACAGTTGTTAAAGAAAGCACAATCTGAATGGTTTAGAAAGGTGTATTGGAGATCCCTGGAATGGGAGGTAGGTTCCCACATGGAGTGGGGGTTATATTCCAGTGACCATACAGGAGTGCGTGGATACTCTATCAGGTGTGTAACAAAGAGAGGAGATGAGTCGATCAGCCCATTAAAGGTCTTTCACATGTAAGTGTGAACTATTGGGGATGAGGGTAGTGGTGTAGGGGAGGGATGGCTGGGGTCATAGGGTTGCAGTTGGGCAGGGGGTGTATTACCAACAGATGTAGAGGAGCCGAGTGTTGGAGAGGCGTGCATAGAAGTTTCTCTAAAATGTATCCAGCAGGCCCAGGTGTCAGTGAATTTCGTTGGGTTGTTGTGTGCTTGAGATATACGTTTTTTCCATTTCTGCCATTCTGTCAACCCGTTTAAGCCATTCTGAGACTGTGGGAGGGGTGGTGCTTCTCCAGTGTACTGGCACACATAGGTTTGCTGCATTGAGAAGGTGTAGGGTGAGGGATTTTTTGCATGCAGAGAAAGACATGGAGGTGTGATGTAATAAGAATTGTGCGGGTGTGTAGTCAGGAGTGTATGTAGTGATTTGTGTAATAAGGCGGTGGATGTCGGTCCAGAATGGTTGAATGAGGGGGCACTCCCACCAGATGTGGAGTAGGGAGCCAGGTGTTGCATTGCATCTCCAACAGGTCGGAGGGAGATTGGGATGGAATTTGTGTATTTTGTCAGGTGTTCTATACCATTTGGAAAATATTTTGTATCTGTTTTCCTGGGTGGAGACGTTGATGGAGCCCTTATGAATGTGTGTATCAGAAGAGTTGCTCAAGAGCCAAGGACCACTTGTGGGGTGCTTCAGAAAGACCTGGAATTAACAGGAACAATTGTTTCAAAGAAAACAATAAATAATACACTCAGCCACCTTGGCCTGTATGCACTCTCACCACGCCAGACTCCATTGTTGAAGAAAAAGCATGTTGAAGCTTGTTTAAAGTTTGCTGCACAACATTTAGACAAGCCTGTGAAATACTGGGAGAATACAGTCTGGTCAGATGAGACCAAAATGTAACTCTTTGGATGCCATAATACACACCATGTTTGGAGGTCAAATGGCACTGCACATCACCCCAAAAATACCATACCAACATTGAAGTTTGGAGGTGGGAAAATCATGGTGTGGGGCTTTTTTAGCATACGGTACTGGCAAACTTCATATCATTGAAGGAAGGATGAATGGAAAAATGTATCAAGGCATTCTTGATAAAAATCTGCTGCCATCTGCAAGGATGATGAAGATGAAACAAGGGTGTAGGGATGAGCTTCGAGTTTGCGTCGAACACACGTTCGACTCGAACATCGGCCGTTCGATCGTTCGGCGAAAAACGAACGTTACGGTCCGTTCGCGCTAAATTCATGTTGCCCGATGCGGCCCATAATTCACTGCGGCATCGCAGTGCATTGCTGGCTGATGATTGGCCAAGCATGCACTATGACCCGCATGCTTGGCCAATCACAGCGCGGAAAAAACGGAGAGCCGTAATTGGCCAAAGCCAGGGTGGCTTTGGCCAATTATGGCTCAGGGGGTTTAGTACACGCCCCACACTATATAAGGCCACCTGGAAGTCGGCCTTGTGTAGTGTGTTGGTGTTTGTGTAAGAGGCAGTGTCAGAGAGATAGACAGAGTCATTTATATTGAGTTAGATAGAGCAGGCAGGCGAGTCAGTTAGCTGCTGTTACAGTGTGTAGAGGATATATATGCATCCTAGGTGTTGTGTATATATTTATACACTGTATTGAGTTTAGCTAGATCCGTTCCTGTTAGTCTCTATACTGTGACAGGCAGGCAGGTGATTGTGCTAGCTGCAGACAGTCAGTGTTTCACTTAGGGCTCTTTCACACGGACCGTTCAGGTCTGCCTGTCAGTTTTTTAGGTGGACCTGAACGGATGCTCCATGTACCCCTATGGAGCCACGGATGTCAGCGGTGACATGTCCGCTGACATCCGACCCGCTCCGATCCGCCAAAGTGTGACGGAGGAAAACCCTACTTTTCCATCCGTCTACGGATCGGATCGGATGACAACGGACTCTACGGTCTGTCATCATCCGATCCCCCATAGGGGAGAGCGGCGCTCTGACAGGTCGGTCCCTGCACAGTGTGCGGAGACAGACCTGTCATCTGCCTGCTCAGCGGGATCGACGGACAGATCCCCGCTGAGCAAAGCGGATCCCGCACAAGGGCACGGATCATGTGAAAGGGGACTAACTGCAGAAAGTCAGTGTTTCACTTAGTGTACTACTGTGTGCTTTGCATAGGATTCACCTAAAGCCTACATTTTTGATGCATTACTTTGCAACTGGGCTCATTGCTGCGCTCTAAGTACAGTATCTGTGAGGGGTTGCAGTGTTGTGGCACCAGCACCAGTGCCTAAGGCCCAATTTTTCAGCCCCTGCTCAACAGGGGCATGCAATTACAATTCTTGATCTAATAATTCACAGCAGGGCCCATTCCTGCACCCACCAAGAGTAACTGTGAGGGCTTACAGTGTTGTGACACCAGCACCACCACCAAAGGCCCAATTTTTCCTACCACTGTTCAACAGTGGCATGTAAATACCATTCCTGATATAATAGTTGACAGCAGGGCATTCCAGCGCCCACCAAGAGTAACTGTGAGGGCTTACAGTGTTGTGGCAACACCAACACCTAAGGGGCAAATTTCTACAGAATATATATGGCAGGCCCCTACTTTCAAACATCCAACTTACAAACGACTCCTACTTGCAAACGGAAGGAGACAACAGGAAGTGAGAGGAAATCTACCCCTAGGAAGGCAAATTCTCTCCTGTAAGAGTTAATATGTGAAAAAGATGTCTCCTCTCCACTGATGCTTTGTTTCAATAAAAAGCCCAAATCTTCCAAAAACATTTGTCATTGGGACGGAAAGTGAGGTGAAATGTTCTGAACAGGTGCACAGACAGCACAACAAATGTTACAGGGGTGATAACCTTTCCCTATGTTCTCCAAAAAGCTTAAAAATAGATTTTTTGGCTAGAGCTACACTTAAAAAATGTACCTGTTCCAAATTACAAACAGATTGTACTTAAGAACAAACCTACAGTCCGTGTCTTTTTTGCACCGCCTTTATACTGCTGTTCAGAGTATATAGGGCCTTTTTTTATTTTGGGTGCGGGGTCCCCCTTAATATCCATACAAGACCCAAAGGGGCTGGTAATGGGCTGGGGTAGGATGGGGGGGGGGGGGTGATGGGGTATTGCCAGGACCAGACATTACATTAAAGCCGCAAGCAGTTTTAAACGGCTTTTTTTCCTTTAGAAATGTAATTTTGTGCAGGGACAGTTCTAAACACGGGAAACACGTGCCACTTCACAGGCATACATTAGACACCCCCCAGGTACGATATTTAAAGGAATATTTCACTTTTTTTTCACTTTATGCATCATTAAAATCACTGCTCCTGAAAAAACGACCATTTAAAACGATTATTTTTACATTGATACATGTCCCCTCGGGAAGGACCCGGGTCCCCAAACCCTTTTTAGGACAATAACATGCATATTAGGCGTTATAATTAGCACTTTAGATTTCGAACGTTCGCATCCATTGTATTTAATAGGGTTCTAAAGTTCGTGCGAACTTTCGGTCCGTTCGAAGGTTCTGGTGCGAACCGAACGGGGGATGTTCGGCTCATTCCTACAAGGGTTGACATTTCAGCAAGACAATGATCCCAAACACAAAGCCAAGGAAACTCTTAACTTATTTTCAAGGAAAGAAAATAAAGCTGCTAGAATAGTCCAGCCAATCACCTGACTTGAACCCAAAAGAAGATCTATGGAAAGAACTAAAGATCAGAGTTAATAGACAAGGCCCACTGAACCATCAAGATTTGAAGATTGTGTGGAAGAATGGGCTAAAATCACATCTTATTTATTTTGTTTTCTTTGTATATGTGGATTGCATGGGTTGTTACTGACATGCAGTGAACATTTCATGTCAATATTTTTATGGTGTCACAAATAGAACAACAAATTGAATAAAATTAACACTATTTTGTTAACAGAAAAATATAAAAGAGAGTAAACAAATGTTGACTCTCATGTGCAAACACACATATATAATAATATCACAATATGATGACAAACAATAATACATATAGCGCTGATAAAGCTATATAAATTCCTGTAGGCTCAACATGGGGATCGGCTACCTGGTAGGCCAATTGTGTTGGGAAATGGCTGCCTGACCGAGGCGGCTAGCCAATTGGTTGACAACTACCTTCGCCCCATGTATTATCTCTACTATATCATGTACAGGACACCATCGATTTGCTGAAGACTTTGGACGATGTGTTTGTAACTACCAATTCTTGGTCAGTTGCTGTCGATGTAGAGGCCCTCTGGGAAATGGAGGGCTTAATTTCTCAGAAGAACTCATCAGCAGAGCTTTACAATCAATTTGTTCTTGATCTACTTGACTTTCTCCTGACCCAAAATCTGTTCATGTTTCAGTGCTCCCACTACCTCCAGGTTCAGGAGGTCACTATGGGAACCAAATGCGCCCCCTCTTATGCAAACCTGTACCTGGGGGGGGGGTGGGAGCAAAGCATCTTTTTTCTTGATGAATCATTACATGATTACATTGATAAGATCTTAATATGGAAAATATATATTGATTGTATCTTTATGGTTTTGACTGGTACTAGGGAGGAGCTAGATGTGTTCCTGAGAAGTTTGGAACATAATGATTTCAACCTTAAATTTACTTTAAATTGTCACCAGCAGGTAATTGACTGTATTGACTTCCTTGATGTTAGTATTTTCGTCAATAAAGATCAAAGTTTGTGTTCCACACTATTTAGAAAGGAGCAATCTGGCAACACCCTTCTCCATGCAACAAGCTCACACTCAAACCCTCTAATACACAGTATTCCATACAGTCAGTATCTACAGGTCAGGAGGAACTGCACCAGACAAGAGGACTTTGAGATTGAAGCTAGAGCCCTTCAATTACGCCTTTTCGACAGGGGCTACAGCAAGTCCTGTCTTAAGAAGGCGTACCATCAGGCTCCATTACATGATAGGAAGCAATTAATTCATGTTAAAAAGAAGAAAAAATCTGAATCCACCACTACTACTAGATTAATCACCACCTATTCGAGACATCATTTTAAGATTCAACACATTATGCAGAGATATTGGCATCTGCTCACTGCTGATGAAGTGCTCTCTAAATATATCAATACATTTCCCCAAATCACCTTTCGAAGGTCCTGATCTTTAAAAGATCAGCTAGTGCATAGTCACCATGTAGGTAAAGCCCCTTGGAAAAGCAGTAAATTGGGCACTGCACTCTCTGGTAGATGTAATTACTGTTCATTTATTGCCAATGCTCGTCAGATACCATTATCCAATTGCTGAATTTGGAAGCCTTGTTTCTTTGCTAACCTTTAGACCATTGGCATTATTTACATGATGCAATGTGACCGCGGTGCCTACTATGTAATAAAGACAAAGAGACTGTTCTTCCACAAAGTCAGGGACCATGTGTATTTGTTCAGTAAGAAGAGGATGGAAACCCCTATAAGTAAACACGTTGGATTACACCGTGGATTTGATTTGTCCTAGATTCATTTCTTTGACCTGGACCACATTCCTCCATATGAAAGAAGTGGAAACATAGATAAAAAAAATAATTACAATGTGAGGACAGATGGATCTATCAGTTGTTAGCCACTAAATATCCAGGCCTAAACGAAGTTATAAGCTTCAAGCCTTTTTTTATAAGATAGGCTATGAATATATATGTTCTCTGTGATTCTCCCTCTCCATGGGTGCATCTTTTTGCCCTATTTGTGCTGTTCCTCTTCTAATACCATTGCTAGTTGTGATATTATGTTTAATATTATGAATGACAATGGCATGGATTCTCACTGTAGTTATTTATGTGCACGTTTTCATATCTGTTTTACCTTGGTGTGCCTTGTTGCCACCTGTATGTTTGAGCAGTAATCATTGGTAGCCTCTTGTCTGTTCATCTGGGGATCGTACGGACGCATGGTGTGCTCCTCGCGGGCGGGCATTTGTTGTATCACGTTTGGCCCTTCCAGCCCTAGGTGGGCACCATTACGCCATTTGCCTATCCCCTCCTTCCCCCCACCCCCTTCACCAAGATTTGGTAGGAAGAATTCCCCATTCATCCTCCCCTGTCATCCATCTTTGGGTGGCTCGGCCACTCCCTTGGAATTCAGAAGGAGGTTGCGGGAGATGCAGATACAGCACAGAGGACCAGTGTCAGAGCAGATCCTGCTGGGATGGTTTGACTCTATCCGCTGCAAACTCTGAAGGGAAGTGCTAGCCCGTGAGTAGCGACACCAGGGAAAAGTTCTCCCCTCCATCCAGGAAAGGTACTGGTCACAGTATGGATTGCGGGTGCTGTTGTTGGGAGAAAAACCACACAAGGAACAGACAGCTGAATTAAGAAGGCTGGTCTGGTCAGAGATGTGGCTGGATGGGAGCTACAGAGCCCTTCAGTGGAATGTATCCCAAGCATGTCCCTGGATAGCGGATGACAGCCCAACAGAAGGCTTAAGCTATGACGGCCTGGGACTGTTGTATGTGAAGCTGACAGGGGACTCTAACTTTGGGAGTGATTTGGAGTGGCGGTTGGACGAAATCATGGATTTCAGAGAAGGGCTACGGAACGTCTCGGAAGTGCAATGGGAACTGGAAGATATAGAGTTTCTGGCCGTTCAGGAATGGGAGCTGGAGATCGCCTACAGACGGCTGCTAGACTCTGCTCAGCGCCAGGGCTGGGCTCCCTTTGCCTAGGACTATCAGGAAATACCAGTTGACAACTCTAAAATCCTGGCTGAAGAGTCGGCAATGTGGAAGAGTAACAGTGTGCTTTGCCAACCTGCCCCCGCAGCTATGGACGCGGGGGGTCTTATGGCAGATGCAGCAAGTGCTGACTGACCTTGATGATCCTGTTTCTGCATGGGAGGATCTTGGATGGAGGAATGTGCCTGTCCAGCAGCATTCCAGAGAATGGGCAGTGGAAAATCTGGAGATTGCCATCCCCAAAGCTGAAGTGCTGATAACAGGGCAGAGCTCTGCTATCCTCTGCCCAGAACTCATAGCATCTTCTGGGTTCCACGGACATGAGATGGTGAACCTCTATCCCCAGACACCAGTTGCAGAGACAGGGGATTTGATAGACCTTTCTGCTGAGGAAGAACAACCTGATGAGCCTCCAGCAGAAGATCTGGTATCAGGGCCAAACTTCAGTGTGCTCTGCCCAGCAGTATCTGTGGAGTTACAAGGAACTTACCCAGCTGAAGCACTGGTCACTGGACAGAGGGTTCAAGACCTCTGACACCACACCTGTGGCAGTTCCAGCGGCTCAGGGTGAGAAGTTAGCGATCACTTCCCAGTGGATTTCAGAGGTGCAGGGAGGGGAAGCAGCCATTCCCCCTCCCCAAAAAGGGTTTGTGCACCTGGGAGACAATACCAGTGAAAAGGGAGTTCCAACAGCAGATGGTGACCCAGAATGATGACACCAACCCAGCTGAAGCGCTGGCAACCAGACAGAGGTTCCGAGATCTCTGCCCCACACCTGCGGCAGTTCTGGAGGCCCAGGGTGAGGAGGTGGTGGTCACTCCCGAGCAGAAAGAACAGGACCCAAGGAGAGAATGCAATCGGCGCCTCAAAACTGCAGCTTGATCTGGTGTTGGTGGATGGGCCTGCTGTCTCCAATAGCATAAACCCAGCAGAAGTGCTGGCAACCGGGCAGAGTGCTACCAATCTCGGCCCAGCACCGGCACCAACTACAGAGTTCCAGTCGGCCTCCCTCCCCAACAGTTAGCCGGAGAAGATGATGTGGGGTTTCCAGCCGAAAGGCTGGAAACTGCCTCTGCCCTCAACTAACAGAGAACGGATTGTCTGTAAAGGTGGATGGGACTTCAGTCCCCACCTGTATACCCCAGGGATTCTGGGCAGTCAGCCCAGATGCCCAACAGCATGACGGACTGAGCCCAGCCACCCTGTCTTCTCTCCTGCGGCTAAAGGGACTCAAGGGGGAAGGACCAGTCGGCACTTCCCCCCAGCAGCGGGTATGTTCTATGAGAGAGGCAGAGGTTAGCTGGGTGAGTAATGCTCTGCTTGGAACAATATGTTTGGGGTACTGTGAGGGTACAGGCATTAGTGGATTGGAACTATGGACCAACTTCGGAGTCAACCCGCCTGGGGTCCCCTCCTGTGTTAGCCTTCTGCAAAAAGGGGAGAGATGTGACGGGAGGGCCGTGAAACCAAGAATCCCTTGGAAAGGTTGGGAAACTCTTGTTTCAGCTCCCCATGCACCTCTTATGTCTAAGTCACCCTGTGCCATCCTGGCACAGGGTGACTGAGAAAATATGTCTTGGATTACTTAAAATGGTATAGTAATATTTATCCACAATATCTCCCAGGATATATGTACAGACTATTCTTGGATTGTTTAATTCTGAACAATACATGATCATTGAAAGAGTTGATCACATTGACCTCCGGAGATGGACTGTCTGGTCACCTGGGCTGCCTTAAGTGCTGTGTTAATTAACATGCTAATTATATAGTTGTCTGCTAAGTTGTTGCTGGAGGGGAGGGGGGAGTATCCAGGAGCCAGCCCTACCTCATTATCTAACCCCTTGTGTTAAAAGTGTATAAAAAGACTTGTATTCTGGTTCTAATAAACAGCCCATGTTCAGCAGACAAACAAGTATCGTCTCGTTGTGTGCTTGTGAGCAGCTGGAATATCTGATATCTATTTCCAGACTGACAGGAAGCGGTATATGACAAATGCACTCAAGCGGAGTGTGGGATGTTTTGTTACATAAATTATACCTTTAATTATGCTAATAGTGTGGCTATATAATAATAATAATCCCTGAGGTCGGGAAGACCCATGCCTCCAGCTGCTTTATGCTTGATGAGCTTAAACTGTGAATATCTCACTTTTTTCCCCTTCCAGATAAAGTGGTTTAACACTGTTTGTAGCTTTCGAAAATATGATGCGGGTATAGGAATAGATAGGTTGCGGAAAAGGTATAGTAGCTGTGGGAGTTTAAGCATCTTGAAAGACGCAAGTCTTCCCATCCATGAGAGTGTGAATTTGGCAGGGTGTGCTAATTCGGATTGTAGGGATTTTGAGGTAGGGAATGAAGTTTTCTTGAAATAAAGATTTAGGATTGCCTGTGAGTAGAGTTGAGCGGACATCTGGATGTTCAGGTTCGACGGGTTCGGCCGAACTTCGCAAAAAAGTTTGAGTTCGGGACCCGAACTTAACCCGAACTTGACCCCGAACCCGAACCCCATTGAAGTCAATGGGGACCCAAACTTTTGAGGACAAAAATGGCTCTAAAAAAGTAATGGAAAGGGCTAGAGGGCTGCAAATGGCAGCAAAATGTTGTTAAGAGCATGGAAAGTGCTCTGCAAACAAATGTGGATAGAGAAATAACTTTAAATAACATAAAATACATAAAAATAAAAAATAATAATCTTGACCTAGGAGGACGAGGTCCATATGGAGTTAGAGTTGCCACCTCATCCCTTTAAACCCGAACACATATGAATTACACAGGTTCTGAGGCTAATTAAATGCAGATAAGGCACCAAATGAGTTTAATTACCACCTTAATCAGCCACAGAACCTGTGGAATTCATATGTGTTCGGTTTTAAAGGGATGAGGTGGCAACCCTATATGAAGTAGGAGGTTGAGGTGGCGGTAGGGTTGCCACCTGTCCAGGATTCACCCGGACAGTTCGGGTTTGGAATCATGCGTCCGGGTTTCAGACTGCCTGGAACCTGGACACATTATTTAGACTGGACTATGGCTTCCCAGCCGGGTTTCTGGCTGCAGTTGTCTAAGCTGAGAGTGGCTCTTACACTCTCTTTCACACTGCCCAAAGCCAGCACTAACAACCCCCCCCAAACACACACACATACGGGAAAGGAGAGAGGGCTCGATCTGCACCTCTTCCCCCCACCCCTTCCCCTCGGTGTCTGCCCACACTCCAATCCCTGTGCCTTAGAAAAATAAAGTTGGGGCCGGAAATATGATGTCCAACAGCCTCAGATACATCTGGATGAGAGGCACTGACTGCCAAGGGGTGAGTGAGCTCACCATCCATCCCTCTCTGTGACTAAAGTCTCCCCCCTTCTCTCTCCTGCCTCTGAGTGAGTACACAAAAGGAAAATCAGGCTTCTCAGAACACCCCTTACACCAGATTTCCCCTTTACACCAGAGGCCACAGTGTTCCCCCTTACATCAGAGTCCTCTCCGTACATCAGAGTTCTCATTGTTCCCACTTAAATCAGGGTTCCCAGAGCATCCCTTATGTCAGAGGCCCCAGAGTTCTCCCTTACATCAGAGTCTGCCTCTTACAGTGAAAGGGAACTCTGTGAGTTCAGATGTAAAAGGGGAACTTTGTGGATTCAGATGTAAAAGTGGAACTCTGTGGACTCTGATGTAAAGGGGGACTCTTGTTATTAACTTCATATGATTAGAAATTGTATTCAATAGCAAAATATATGTATAGTTTATTCTATAAAAAAAAATTGCCATGCGTCCTTAAAGTGTTCGGATTTGACTTGAAGAAAAGGTGGCAACCCTAGGTGGCGGTGGATGTGGCGATGTAGGTGGAAGCGGCGGTGGAGGAGGACGAGGTAGCCAACACTGGTTTTTGTTTAAATTTTTTTTTTTTTAATTAGGGTACACCCCAAAAGAGTGAGAAACATAAAAAAAACAACAATGGCTGGGTAAGGCCGGTATACATGTCTATTCTGCACAAGGTATGGACAAGTCCTGTGGGATCCATGCCTGGTTCATTTTAATGAACGTGAGCTTGTCCACATTGGCTCTGGACAGGCGGCTGCACTTGTCTGTGATAACGCCCCCTGCCGTGCTAAATACACGTTCAGATAATACACTGGCTGCAGGGCAGGCCAGTACCTCCAAGGCGTAAAGAGCAAGCTCAGGCCATGTGCCCAATTTGGAGACCCAGAAGTTGAAGGGGGCAGACCCGTCATTCAGTACGTGTAGGCATGTGCACCCATACTGCTCCACCATGTTGGTGAAATGCTGCCTCCTGCTAAGTCGTTCCATATCAGCTGTTGGTGCTGGTTGTTGTGGCGTGCTGACAAAGCTTTTTCACATTTCGGCCATGCTAACCCTGCCTTCTGAGGTGCTGGTGGTGCCCCAGCTGCGTTGGCGACCTCTTCCTCCTCCTCTGCCTTCACCTTGTGCTTCCACTGTGCCCCCGCTGTCAGGTGGGAATGCCACCAGCAGTGCGTCTACCAGCGCGCGCTTGTACTCGCGCATCTTACGATCCCGCTCCAGTGAAGGAATTAAGGACGGTACGTTGTCCTTGTAACGGGGATCCAACAGGGTGGCCACCCAGTAATCAGCACCTGTTAGAATGTGCGCAACTCGGCGGTCGTTGCGGAGACACTGCAGCATGTAATCACTCATGTGTGCCAGGCTGCCCAGAGGCAACGAAAAGCTGTCCTCTGTGGGAGGTGTATCGTCTGTGTCCTCTGTATCCCCCCAGCCACGCACCAGTGATGGCCATGAGCTGGTCTGGGTGCCACCCTGCTGTTAACATGGTTCCTCCTCCTCCATCTCCTCCTCCTCATCCTCCACCTCGTCATCCTCCAGAACTGTGCCCTTGCTGGACAATTGTGTACCTGGCGTTTGTTGGTGCAGGAACCCACCCTCAGGGCCACTTGTGAATGACTGCCCTGAAAGCCTTGGAAATGATCCCTATTCCTCCTCATCCTCCTCCTCCTCCTGTGCCACATCCTCTTCTATCATCGCCAAAAGCGTTTTTTCAAGGAGGCATAGAACTGGGATAGTTACGCTGAGAACGGTGTCATCGGCACTGGCCATGTTGGTGGAGTACTCGAAACAAGGCCCACAGGTCTCGCATGGAGGCCCAGGTATTGGTGGTGAAGTGGTGTTGTTCCGTTGAGCGACTCACGCGTGCGTGCTGCAGCTGAAACTCCACTATCACCTGCTGCTGCTCGCACAGTCTGGCCAGCATGTGCAAGGTGGAGTTCCAACTTGTGGGCTCGTCACATATGGGGCGGTGAGCGGGAAGGCCGAAGTTACGCTGCAGCGCTGACAGGCGAGCAGCAGCAGGGTGAGAACGCCAAAAGTGCGCACAGACGGACCGCACTTTCTGCAGCAGCTCTGGCATATTGGGGTAATTTTTAAGGAACCTCTGCACCACCAAATTCAGCACATGCACCAGGCAAGGGATGTGCGTCAAACCGGCTAGGACCAGAGCTGCTACGAGATTTTGTCCATTATCGCACACCAGCAGGCCGGGCTTGAGGCTCACTGCCACCAACCACTCATCGGTCTGTTGTTCCATGTTCCTCCACAACTTGTGCACGGTGTGGGGTTTTTCCCCCAAACAGGAAAGTTTTAAAACTGCCTTCTGTCGTTTACCCCTGGCTGTGCTGAATTTGGTGGTGAAGGTGTTACGCTGGCCGGATGAGGAGGCGGTAGGAGGATGAGGAAGCGGAGTAGGAGGAGTTAGCAACAGGAGGCAAACTGAAGCGCCCTGCAATCCTCGGTGGTGGAAGGACATGCGCCAAACTGCTATCCGCCTCAGGCCCAGCTGCCACTGCATTTACCCAGTGTGCTGTTAGGGAGATATAACGTCCCTGACCGTGATTACTGGTCCACGTATCCACCATAGTTAGGTGGACCTTGCCACAGATGGCTTTGCGCAGTGCACACCTGATTTTATCCCCCACTTGGTTGTACAGGGAAGGGATGGCTCGCCTGGAAAAGTAGTGGCAGCTGGGCACGACGTACTGTGGGACAGCCAATGCCATCAGGCTTTTAAAACTCTGCGTCTCCACCAGACGGAATGACAGCATTTCAAAGGCCAGGAATTTTGAAATGCTGGCATTCAGGGCCAGGGATCGCGGGTGGGTAGGGGGGTACTTCCTCTTCCGCTCCAGTGCTTGGGAGATAGAGAGCTGAACGCTTCCATGGGACATTGTGGAGATGGTTGGTGACCCAGGTGGTAGTGTTGCTGGCAGATCCTCTGTTTGCGGGGTGGCAGGTGCCACTGTCACTACAGAGGTGGATGAAGAGGCCGAGACTGCAGCAGAAGAGGAAGCAGGAGGAGCCAGAGACCTTTCTTGGTTTTTGAGGTGTCTACTCCACTGCAGCTCGTGCTTTGCACTTAGATGCCTGGTCATGCAGGTTGTGCTCAGGTTGAGAACGTTTATGCCTCGTTTCAGGCTCTGATTGCACAGCGTGCAAACCACTCGTGTCTTGTCATCAGCACATTGTCTGAAGAACTGCCATGCTAGGGAACTCCTTGGACCTGGATTTGGTGTGCTTGGTCCCTTGCTGCGTTGGGCAGTAGCAGGCGTACTGTCTAGGGGACGGACGCTCCGCTTTTGCACCCTGCTCCCTCTTCTGCTGTGCTGGTGGCTCTGTGCGACCACCGCCTCTTCCTCTGAACTACACAGGTCACCTGCATGATGTTGATTCAATGTGGGGTCGAGAACCTCATCGTTCTCCACATCATCTTCCACCCAGTCTTCACACCTGCCCTCCTTGTCGGTCTGCACAATTGCGAAAGCAGCAGCAGTTGGCACCTGTGTTTCATCATCATCCGAGACGTGCTGTGATGGTCCTCCCATACACTCATCTTGAAACATAAGTGGTTGGGCATCGGTGCACTTAATCCCTTCCACTTCTGGGGCAGGGCTAGGTGGATGGCCCTGGGAAACCCTGCTAACAGAGTCATCAAAAAGCAGAAGAGACTGCTGCATGATTTGGGGCTCAGACTGCTTAGCTGATTTGCAAGGAAAAAAAGAAGAGAGATTCGCCCTTGGGACTTTGAGTGAGGTGAGCACTGTTAGGCCAATAAAAAAATCACAAGAATAATTGCAGTGTATATTTATTCAGGTAAAAAGCAGTACATACATTAATGTCATGAACATGGGCCAATTCATACAAAATACAAGACCAATATAAATTAGGTAAAATGATATTGCGAGTATCTGACAGTAATTATGTAAACACATGGCATCAAAAGTAACCCGACGCGTTTCGCGAGGCTTGGCTCGCTCTTCAGGGGTGGATGCACGTAGTGTACCTAAAATGAGAGTGATATAGTATAAAGCATGATATGAAGGCACAGGGGGGGGCCTTGAATATGGAAAACCCCATACTCACCACTGGACATTGCCAAAGGACAGCGGGGGTGAAGCTCAAACGGCGGCAGCGACTGTCTCACCAGGGAGTTGAGGAGGCGGAGCCAAACAAAGCTTCAAATCGGAGTCAAACGGAAGGAAGGCCCAGCATGGATGGAATAGGTGTAACCCCAAGAGTGTCAGTGAATCCAAGAGGAATGTTGGCTCTAAATATAAATATGTATATTGAATAATTAAAATATGGGAGTATACGAGTATATGGTAACATATGTGTCTTTGCATGTATAAAAGACATGAGCCAAGAATGGTTAGAGTATGGAGACTGAGGGGGAGAGTGAAAAAATACCAGATTGACTAGTATGATTAAGGAAAGTTCAGAGAGGAAAGTAATGAGTGAAAGAGAGTGTAAATGGAATGAAATACAGGTGTGTGATGAGGACTGTGATGAGAAAACAAGTTGCATATAAATGCTTGCAGCGAGTAATATATAAACATATAAAAGTATACCTTGGTGAAGTAGGTCTAAGAGTAGTAAATTCCAAGGGAAGGACCTGCACTTGTGTGTCTGTCCTCAGTGAAAGAAAGCAAACAATGAGATCCATGCTGTGCAAACCTCCAATATATACCCCTGAAGGGGCCCGAGAGGCTCCGCCCCCAACACCATGTGCAAATGACCAGCAAACGAGTGCCTAAACCCACCAACCATCAAGAAGGCGGTGTGTGAGGCAAGACACTCCCAGGACCATCTTGATGGTAGTAATGCCTGCAGCCACAGCGATGCTGCAAAATCGCAGACATCGCGCGGCCGACGCATTAACATGGTGCCGATGTGCAAGTGGCCCCGTCCGCTCAAAAAGGGGGCAGGCGGGGACAGCAGGGGACAAAGGTCCCCCTTATAATGCACATCGCAGCTCCCAGGGAGAAATGAAGTAGCACCGCCGCCAACAGAGAACACCACACCAGCTGGATTGGGATAAAAGTCCAATGCGAGATGTTATTGGATATGTTGGAATAACAAATGGCTAGTGCATGATAAAAATGTAAAATCCATACATATATGTATGTTTTTGTTTTTATTGGCGAGTGTGACCACAGACCAGTTTTGGGCTATTGGGTGTCTTCCACCCGGGTATCCTTGAGACAAAAGAAAAAAGAAGGGTCTGGTGTCACCAGTGACACACCTCCATCCCTGAATTTCATGAAAAAAAGAAGAGAGATTCGCCCTTGGGACTTTGAGTGAGGTGAGCACTGTTAGGCCAATAAAAAAATCGCAAGAATAATTGCAGTGTATATTTATTCAGGTAAAAAGCAGTACATACATTAATGTCATGAACATGGGCCAATTCATACAAAATACAAGACCAATATAAATTAGGTAAAATGATATTGCGAGTATCTGACAGTAATTATGTAAACACATGGCATCAAAAGTAACCCGACGCGTTTCGCGAGGCTTGGCTCGCTCTTCAGGGGTGGATGCACGTAGTGTACCTAAAATGAGAGTGATATAGTATAAAGCATGATATGAAGGCACAGGGGGGGGCCTTGAATATGGAAAACCCCATACTCACCACTGGACATTGCCAAAGGACAGCGGGGGTGAAGCTCAAACGGCGGCAGCGACTGTCTCACCAGGGAGTTGAGGAGGCGGAGCCAAACAAAGCTTCAAATCGGAGTCAAACGGAAGGAAGGCCCAGCATGGATGGAATAGGTGTAACCCCAAGAGTGTCAGTGAATCCAAGAGGAATGTTGGCTCTAAATATAAATATGTATATTGAATAATTAAAATATGGGAGTATACGAGTATATGGTAACATATGTGTCTTTGCATGTATAAAAGATTCACTGACACTCTTGGGGTTACACCTATTCCATCCATGCTGGGCCTTCCTTCCGTTTGACTCCGATTTGAAGCTTTGTTTGGCTCCGCCTCCTCAACTCCCTGGTGAGACAGTCGCTGCCGCCGTTTGAGCTTCACCCCCGCTGTCCTTTGGCAATGTCCAGTGGTGAGTATGGGGTTTTCCATATTCAAGGCCCCCCCCCTGTGCCTTCATATCATGCTTTATACTATATCACTCTCATTTTAGGTACACTACGTGCATCCACCCCTGAAGAGCGAGCCAAGCCTCGCGAAACGCGTCGGGTTACTTTTGATGCCATGTGTTTACATAATTACTGTCAGATACTCGCAATATCATTTTACCTAATTTATATTGGTCTTGTATTTTGTATGAATTGGCCCATGTTCATGACATTAATGTATGTACTGCTTTTTACCTGAATAAATATACACTGCAATTATTCTTGCGATTTTTTTATTGGCCTAACAGTGCTCACCTCACTCAAAGTCCCAAGGGCGAATCTCTCTTCTTTTTTTCATGAAATTCAGGGATGGAGGTGTGTCACTGGTGACACCAGACCCTTCTTTTTTCTTTCAGCTGATTTGCAAGGGGGTGAGGTAAAAGACTGATGGACATCGGCTGCAGGTGCCAACTCTGATCTTTCAGCAGGAGACTGGGTGGGAGACAATGTGAAGGAACTGGAGGCACTGTCAGCAATCCAATCTACTATCGCCTGTACTTCTCCTGGCCTCAACATTCGTAGAACCGCATTAGGCCCGACCAAATACCGCTGCAGGCTCTGTCGCCTACTCGCACCTGAGGAAGGTGTTTCACTTGTGCGTGTAGCTGGCACAGATCGACCACGCCCTCTCCCTGAAACAGGAGCTCCACCAGCAGCACCACGACCGGGGCCACGTCCCTTTGACGTTCTCCTCATATTATTATTTTTTTGAATAGCACAATAGAACAGTATCTATAGTGTGTATCTCACACGTACAGTAGATATGCAGAAAACGCACCAAAATGTTTTTATTTGCCCTAAATATTTTTTTTGGAATAGCACAATAGAACAGTATGTATGTAAAGGGTGTATCTCACATGTACAGCAGATATGCAGAAAACGCACCAAAAAAAATGTATTTGCCCTAAATAATTTTTTTGGGAAAAGCACAATAGGAGAACAGAATCTAAAGGGTGTATCTCACAGAAACATATGCAGTGCTGGTGCACTGAGCTTGGATAAAATGCCCGCCAAAGCCAACCTAACTAACAGATGGATAAAAGTTAGGTTTTCTCTGGCACTGGGCTCACGGCAGGGTAAAATGATTGTGCACTGCACCCACACAACACAATCAAGGTAGATCGCTGAGTAATTTGATTTCTGAATCAGGACTCCTATCTAATTCTCTCCCGAAAAAGCAGCAAACAGCAACCTTTCCCTACACTAACTGATGCAGAGTGACGTGCTGTGCTATGTGCCTCTAGCTTATATAGAGGCTGGGTCACATGCTGCACTGGCCAATCACAGCCATGCCATTAGTAGGCATGGCTGTGATGGCTTCCAAGGGCACACGAGTTAAACAAATGTTGATTGGCTGCCCTGCAGCACCATTACATTGTCGAACACCGAACCCGAACCCGAAAATACAGTTCGGGTACCAAAAATCCAAAAGGCTGGTACGAACCCGAACTTTACAGTTTGGGTTCGCTCAACCCTAGCTGTGAGCTGTAGTCCAAGGTATTTTATAGATTTGTCCATCCAGAGAAATGGGAAACGGTCAGAGAAGATCGATTGGGTAGTAGGGGGAATATTAAGTCCTAGGATGTGAGATTTGGACTTGTTGACCTTATAAGTAGACATGTGCAATTTGTTTAGTTACGAATTCGTTATTCGTCAAAATTCGTTATATTCGTTGATTCGTAAACATACGAATAAACAAACGGTTTGATAAAATTACAAACAAACAACGAATTATCGAAAAGAACGAATATGGGAAACAACGAAAATACGAATTTAGTAAATCTGAAACAGCCAAAATACGAAAAAGTAAAAAACGAAAAAATAAAAACAACGAAAATACTGAACAAAGATAAAAAAATTACGAATATCAAAATCAACGAAAAACGCGAAATTACAAATATTCAGAAAACATAAAACAAAACAACGAAAATAAACGAACAAAGTTCCATATTAACGAAAATCAAAATGAACGAAAAAAAAAAAATACGAATCTTTGGAAAATGGAAATCAAAACAACGAAAATTCGAAAAACCGTAAATTCTATTTCGTTAGTTCTAAATTAGTTCTGGACATTGGCCAATGGCCAATAAGCTTGTCCCTTCCCCTGAAGAGGTTGTCTCTTCCCCCAATGAGCTTGTTTCTTATTCCCTTGTGTGTTTTTCTGTTAGGTTGTGGTTGGGTAGGTTGCACTGTTCTGTTGGATTTGTGAGTAAAGTTGTGACTTGTGAGAGAGAAATTCTTTGTTTCTTAAGCATACTCTGTCTAGATTCTAATTTCTATATTTGTATTTTGTAATATCTCTGACATATTTTTGTTTTCTCCTATTCTGACACATTATGTAAAATTACGAATTATGCCCGATTACTAATCTACGAAAACAATGTTACGAAAGTACGAATAAATGAGCCAGTCAATCTCACGAAAGTACGAATTACAAAATTACGATGAGTAGTGTTTTGAATAAACGGAAAATGTATTCTAACGAAAGTACGAATGTAATTATATCTACAAAAGTAAGATTTTCCAATCAACGGAAATTAGACACAAAAATACAAATCATTACAAATCAACGAAAATAAAGTTCTTACGAAAATACGAACGCGGCCGAATATAAAATATAACGTAAATCCGAATTTCGAATCAACAAAAATTAGACTCACGGAAAAACGAATCAACAGAAAAATAACCCTTACGGAAATACGAAAGAGTCCGAATACGATAACCCACGTCTTACAAAATTACGAATCGTTACGAATCAACGGAAACGCACAGAAACTAAACTAAACTAAACAAATTTTTATGTTGTGCACATGTCTACTTATAAGTAGGAAATGGAGCTAAACTCCTGCAACATTGAGTACACAGCATCTAGAGAGGATTGTGGATCTGACAGCATAAGAATTACGTCATCCGCAAATAGATTCATTTAATGTTCTTCAGTACCTATTTTGATTCCTACAATGTTTGAATGGCAGCGAATCTTGTGGGATAATGGTTCCATAAGGAGGTTGAATATCAGCAGGGATAGGGGACATCCTTGGCGGGTCCCGTTTGATATAGGGAAAGTGGAGGAGAGCATTGCCGAACAATAAACCTGAGCTGAGTGGTTGGAGTAGAGAGCCATTATAGCGGATAAAATATGACCTTGGAATCCAAACTTTTGTAAGGTCTGCTGCAGAAATGACCAGTGTATTCTGTCAAATGCCTTATCTGCATCCAGAGCTAGAAGCAGAGAAGACATTTTCTGATGATTGGTGTGATGGAGGATAGGAGGATATTGATTATACGCCTTTTAGCGTCTACAGTTTGCCTCCCTTTTGTGAACCCTGATTGATCCGGATGGATTAACGTGAGAAGGATGTCAATAATCCTGCTCACTATTACCTTGGCAAAAAGTTTCAGATCGTGGTTCAACAACGATATGGGGCGGAAATTTTTAGGCGGAAGAGGCTTCCTTACCAGGTTTAGGCAGTGTAATAATTAAAGCTTTTAACATATCACCAGGGAAAGAGGAAGAGATTGCAGCTGCATTGAATACTGAAGTAAGAGGATTCATTAAAACAGATGTAAATTGTTTGTAGTGTTCAGCAACAAAACCATCAGGCCCTGGTGCTTTGTTATTAGGAAGGAGTTTGATAGCTTTAGCTATTTCCTGAGTTGTGAATGGGGAGTTCAAGGTTTCAAGTTTGGGAGTGGACAAAGTGGGTAAAAATACCCTGCATGTAGGCCTTATGAGTTGCTGGGTTCGACCTTGATGATGAAGAACTGTTCCAGATGGTCCTTTAGAATGGTGCTGTAGGGGTCCTTCTGGAGAATGTTAGTGTCCATCTGCCAAAGGAAAATTGGTGAGTTGTGAGAAGAGTCCGCGATGGTAATACTCACTGGAGAGTGATCTGACTAGGTTATCGAGTGAATGTGCGAGGCAAGATTTTTTGAAGTGTCCACTGATCGGTTAGGAATAAGTCTATTCTGGAGTATGAGTTGTGACATGGTGAGAAGAAGGTAAAGTCGCGTTCTGACGCGTGCTGGCATCTCCATACATCTTGCAACTGAAATTCTTTCAAGAGAGGACCCAAAGAGAGATTACGGCGCCTGAATGGGATGGAGGAGTCCAAATTGAAATCCAGAGTTAGGTTAACATCTTCACACCAAAGGAAAGCACCTTTTTGAACAGTGTCAATTTTCCTTTTGAGTTTCCTTAGGAAACTAACTGATTTGGTTAACGTTTGGCGCATAGACGTTTACTAAAGTAAACAAGGAGTTGTTTAGGGAGCATACTAGTATGATGTACCGGCCATTGTGGTCCAGCACCTTGTCTTGTAATTCAAAGGTTATAGAGGAGTTGACTGCTATTAAAACCCTTCTTTTCTTATGCCTCATACACACGACCGGTTTTCCCGGCAGGAAAAAAAAACAACGCTTTTCCCGACGGGATTCCTCTCAAGCCTGCCTTGCATATACACAGTCACACAAAAGACCGCTGAACTTTTGAATGCCAAGAACGTGGTGACGTCAAATACGAGCCGAGAAAATTACGTTCTATGCTTTCGCGCATGCGTCAAATTCTTTACGAGCATGCGCATTTTTTTTTCCCTCGGGAAAGCATACAGACGACCGGTTTTCTTGGCAGGATTTTTTCTTGATGGGAAAATAGAGAACAAGTTCTCCTTTTTCCCAGCAGTTTTCCTGTCTGGAAAACTGCGATGGAGCATACACACGGCCGGTTTTCCTGGCGAAAAACTGTCATGGCAGTTTTCCTGCCGGGAAAAATGGTTGTGTGTACGAGGCATTAGAGTCTGTGCATACTGTGAAGATATGCAGGAACTGGCTATTGGAGCAAATAGGTGGGGACGAGGCTTTGAAGTGTGTTTCTTGCCCACACAGAATGTCACAGTGAGATTCCATAGCCAGTTTCCAGAGGTAAGACCTTTTTGCTGGATGGTTGAGGCCTTTAGCGTTTAACGTCAGGAATTTTATAGTCATTCTGAATGTAGAGGAGACAGAAATTCCAAAGAGATCTGAGATGTTAGCTTGATAGGAGTACTGTAGAAGTTGTCTGCAAGTATTTAGCACAATAGAGTATATGCCACTGAGGTGAGGTTAAGCTGTATGGTAATAAACACTAGAAATGGTAGGCAACAATCAACAAAACAAAAACTAGAAAAATAAAAGAAAGAAAAGTGGCCAAACAATCAGCCTTGCAGGAAAGTGCTGTGCACTTACTTGGCTAACTTGTGGGGAAAAAGTTCAATTGGCCTAGTCAGAGCCATGTATCAGACCGGGATAAAGATGCTAGCTTAGTAGGACCCCGTTCAGCGACTGGAGGAGTAGCGAGAGTGCTGAGTAAGTTGGACACTAGGATGCGAAATAGAGTGCCTGTGATTGGCAGATGGTGGATTTGTGTTTTCTGGGATTATTCCCCATGAACGGAGATGCTGCAAACCTTCATTCAGCGTACAAGCTGTGAATTTAGCCCCTTTGTAAGTAATCAAAAGCTTAGCAGGATTTATCCACTGGTATGGAAGATTATGGTTTTTCAATGCTTTGGTAACTGTATTTAGTTCTCTACGTATTTGGAGAGTATATTGTGATAAATCAGCAAATATTTGAAGGTGTGAATATGGATCAGGTAGGGATTGCCACTTTCTGGATTTTCACATAATTTGTTCCTTGACATGGTAAAAGTGTATGCGTAAAATCACATCCCGTGGAATGGTGTCAGGCAGGGATGGCGGTTTCGGCAAACGCTGGACACGATCAATCACCATTTCCATATTTTTTAGGTCAAGCAGTTAGGCCCCTTTCACACGGATAGCAAAATTGACACAGTAAAAAGCATGTTTTTAGTTCTGTGAAATTCAAGGCTTCAGGCACAGCGATTAGCTGCATTTGTACCGTGCGATTGCCTGCGTTTACGTGCATTCATTTGCGGTTGCGTTTAGCTGCAGTTAGTCATTCCCATAGCAACCCTTTTATTTTTATTTATTTATTTGGTCCCTTGGATCTACCCATGATACATTTCGGTCCTCTGCATTTCAAACCATCTATTTCCTGTTTCTTTGTTCACTTGCTGAGTGTGTGTTGGAGTTTAGCAGTGAGAGGAGTGTTCAGTGTGTTGTGCTCAGATTTTCGAAAATGAATGCAAATATGATTAGTTTGCTGGCGATGCTCATGTTGCTGATGATGAGGATGAAGAGGAGAAGAGAGATCCAGCGTAGGCGACATCCTCACCGTTACTGGGTCCATCCCCTAACCTCCCAGCGTCTATCAATTGGCTACTTTGCCCTCATGTTCGGTGAGCTGCGGACTCACGGAGACAAGTTCTTCAATTACACGAGGATGCCAGTGGCAAGCTTCGATGAACTGTTGGAGCTTTGTAGAGGACTTCTGACCAGAACCAGGACCAACATGAGAAGAAGCATTAGTGCAGAAGAACGGCTGTTACTTACTTTAAGGTAGGTTTTCCATATCTTGAACAGATGTTTAAAATTCATGTACATGCAGGTGTACCAATATTATTGACAATAGTGTGTATGTATGTATATATATATATATGTGTGTGTATGTATGTTCTTGCATAATATAAATATATATATATATATATATATATATATATATATATGTCTTTGTGTGCATATACATATATATAAATCGATATCACAGCAGCAAAGTTTTTCGCATTACTGCCCTTACCATTATTTTTCGTCCTTTAAATTGATTTGTCGTGCCTTGCAGATTTTTTTTTTCTGATCTTACCGTATATTTATCGGTATCCTTATGTGATAAGGCCAAATCTATGTGGAGGTGCATAAGTTTCCGTCCCAACAGAGAAAATGTTCACTATTTTACTTATAGTGAAAACTGTGAATGTCCTTTTTTATGAAAATATGAAACATCATAGTATTTCAGTAGTTTATAGTTATGTAGGTGAGCTCTAAACACAAAGGCAGAAATTTGCATTATCATGTAAGGTACCTCCAAATGATTTTTTATTAGCCCCACCCACCACAAGGCTTCCCGTTTCCAAGGAAGCCGGCACCTGCACCCAGAGCCAAGGGACATGTCGTCTTTGGGCTGCGATGAGTTAAAAGTCAGCAGCTACATACAGTAGGTGCCGCCGATATTGTGTCAATCTCGCCGCTTCTAGCGGCGAGATTGACACCCTATGAGCTCCGTCGCGAGAGCCAGCGCCGAGCTGTCTCATCATCGGGAAAGGAGAAATGTTCCTTTCACGATGAGCGACACGCATTGCCGGTAGACGGAGATCTGACGTGGATTCCCGCCAATACCAGGCACTGCGTTTGGTATGAATCCTGAGCGGGAACTCCACGCCAATTTTTTTTTATAAAAAACGGCATGGGTTCCCCCTCCAGGAGCATACCAGGCCCTTGGGTCGGGTCTGGCCTGGATTTGAAGGGGAAATCCTACGCCGAAAAAATGGCGTGAGGGTCCCCCTCAAAGTCCAAACAAGACCCTTATCCGAGCACACAACCTGGCAGGCCGCAGGGGAAGAGGGGGGGAAGAGGGGGGGAAGAGGGGGGGACGAGAGAGCGGCCCCCTCCCTCCTGAACCGTACCAAGCCGCATGCCCTCAAAATGGGGGGTTTGGTGCTCTGGAGCAGGGGGGCGACCTGCGGCCCCCCCACCCCAGAGCACCCTGCCCCCATGTTGATGAGGACAGGGCCTCTTCCCGACAACTCTGGCAATTGGTTGTCGGGGTCTGCGGGCGGGGGGCTTATAGGAATCCGGGATTCCCCTTAAATAAGGGGGCCCCCAGATCCCGGCCCCCCCACCCTATGTGAATGAGTATGGGGTACATCGTACCTCTACCCATTCACCTGGTGGAAAAAAATTGCAATAAAAAAACACACAGCTTTTTAAAGTATTTTATTGCACAGCTCCGGGGGTCTTCTTCCGACTTCGGGGGTCTCCGGCGTCGTTGCCGCGCTCTCCGGTTCTATCTTCTGCCGAGCGACCGCTATCTTCTTCCAGCTCTTTTGCTAGCGGGGCCCGGTCTTCTCCGTCGCCTTCTTCCCTCTTCTCCTCACCGGTTCTTTCTTTCTTCTGCCGGGCCTCCGCTATCTTCTTCCAGCTCTTTTGCTAGCGGAGGCCCGGTCTTCCCCGTCGTCTCGTCCAGCTCTCCGTTGTCCTTCTGCCGGTCCCTCCACTATCTTCTTTCAGCTCTTTTGCTAGTGGAGGGGCCGGTCTTCCCGTCGTCGCCGTCGGCGTCTTCTTCCCTCTTCTCCTCCTCGATGTTGACTCGTCGCTTCCTCTCGCAGTAATGCTAAATCTTCAGTCCGCAGAGATTTATATAGGCTTCTCATGACGTCACAGTCACATGCTCCGGGTGGCCCCGGAGCATGTGACTGTGACGTCATGGGAACATGTGACTGTCAAGGCCTCTTCCTGGTACTGCTGTGCCGGATCTTCCCTTTGTTGTGCTGGGAGATGAGGCATTTGCCTTATCCACCCACCTTCTCAGGCCCTATACCAGGCATGGTCTCACTGACAGGAGGCGCATTTTTAATTACCGTCTCAGCAGAGCTTGGAGAATGGTGGAGTGCGCATTTGGCATTTGCGCTGCCAAATGGCGTGTATTGATGACAGCCATGCACCTAGAAGTGGATCATGCGGTCAATGTTGTTTTGGCATGTTGTGTTCTCCACAACTTTTTGAGGGGTAAGGAGATGGTGCCCACCGAATCCCCGTTACCGTTACCTGTTTCTGAAGAACTCAGAGGTCGTTTTACTGGCACTCGTCCCACTAATCAAGCTCTACAAGTACGTGAGGATTTCACAGATTTTTTTTTGACCGAAGATGGACAGCTCCCATGGCAATATGACTATTTGTAAATATATCTTTGTTACCCATGTTACCTCAACCTTATATCACAGTTTAAATGTGTTCTTGAAATAAAGTAGTTGACAATTTTTTACAATTAAATTGTTTTTATTTTTATCTTTGCTATGTAAAGTAACAAAAAGGTAGAAAAAATAGACAAACCTTACAAAACATTGAATGCTTGCATGTATAGAAAACTATGTTTTCAATTCCTTTGGAATATAGAAAATTTTATTTTAGTTTCAGGTATAAATTGACTCCGTACAACAGATAACATGAGTCCCAAAAACTTACCCCCCCCCCCTAAAAATAGAGTATTTCTAAAGTGCTGTTAACCATATGTTTGACTATATGTGGACACTGTGAGTGCAGTAAACAGCTTTGAAACATTTTTTTCACAACTTTACCAACTGTTGTATTGTTTGATAACAATGACCAAATGTAAGGAAACAATACAGTTTTTTTAGTGATTAAAGCTGGCCATACACCTATAGATTATCTGCATAATGTCTATGGTTAGATGGACAAAGTGCAACAGATTTCTCCATGTACACTGCACTGTGTGGATGGGGGGTATCTCCCACTGGGACAAGCTTCAGTATCTTTATAGTCGGCCCCGCTGGCTCTCAGCCTAAACAATGCTTATTGGTATTGTGAGAGCCAACGGGGCCGAGTAGCAAGATATGGAAGCTTGGAACAGTGGGAGATTCTTCCATCCGCACAGTACAGTGCAGATGGAGGAATCTGTTGCTGTAAACATTAGTTTGTGTAGGTATAAATAAAATTCAATTCAATAAAATTCAAGTAACAAAACATGTAAAATTAAACAGTCATATAACAAATTAGAAGGTCAAAACTACAAGTTTTCATACACTGGATAAGGGTGACGCAGGGAAGAGTGGCTTGGTTCACTGCCAACATCTATGGGTGATCCTGATTGGGAAGATGAGGGTGAAGTAACTGGGTGTGGCTGCACATGCATCCTTTGATAACCAGGATTAGATGGGTAAGGTGTATACATCGGTGGGGGTCCTGCATAAGGGTTAATGGCAGGTGTGGTGTCATGGCACTGCTGACTGGCCATTGGTCGACTCAAATAGCCACTGGGTGAATTAAAACCCATAGCCCATGGCTGAAATTTTGGATATGGGCGTTGCTCTTTGCAAGCGGACACGATATACGTTAAATAGGCATGTATATCACCCCTGACCTCAGTGCGCTTATCAGGAGGAATCTCTCTGACTATACAAAGCAACATTCTCAAAAACATAACATCTGGGTCTGAGATGTTGAGGAATTCATCATCATTGGCCTGGTTTTGTGACTGGTTTCTCATTTCTGCAATAATACGGTTGAAATATTCCTCAAAAGGTGTCTCTTGTTGAGTACGTGTTCGACGGGTGGTGGAAGTAGACTGGCCTCTCCTATCTCGATTTGCCTGCAAATAGATAGAATATATAGATTATGCTTCTGATGTTGAGGTCACACTTTAGTGAACAGCATACTGCTAAACATGATGCTTGCACAAATTTTAAAGTCGTGTCAGAGCTTGCAGCACCTGTTTACAATAGATCAGACACAGGCACTTGTTTTAGCCCCAAAAACCTGATGTCACTGTATTAACAGCCAGACCTCCAAAACCAGAAGTACTGAAGTGGTACTTTGCCCAAAAAGTAAGCCGTTGTTGTTTCTCCTTAAGAACACTTATGTACCAACACCAGCTGCCATTACAATATGTAAGTAATACATATTTTGTGGACGGAGATTGTGACTAGGGTTGTCCCGATACTAGTATCGGTACCGATACCGAGCATTTGCCTGAGTACTTGTACTCGGGCAAATGCTCCCGATGCTTCACCCGATACTTGTGATCAGCGGTGATCAGTGCGGTGAGGGAAGTTACCAGCACCGATCACCGATGTATATATTTAAAAGTAGTTTCTCAATACTTTCTCCGATTCTCTCTCTCTCTACTCCACCCCCCCCGCAGCTTTCAGCTGTTTTAAAATTAGCGGTGATCGGTGCTTGTAGCTCCCCCCACACGATCACCGCTGATTGTCCCCGTATACTTCTCCAGCCCCCTCCGTTTTGCTGCTGTCTTCATGCCGCCGTCCCCCTCCGTGTGTCCCTCCGTGCCGCCGTCCCAATCCATGTCCCCTTCCGTTCTCCTCCTCCACCCCCTCGATCTGTCAGGATGGAGAGCGGAGGTAGGAGCCGGTAAATACGGCTTCTTACTTGTGGGAATGTACAGAGTCAGTGATCACTGACTCTGTCCATTCACATAACTGAAACATCGTAAACTGTGTTTACAATGTTTCAGTTTATGAATGAAGAGAAGCCGCTGTCTTCTCTCCATTCATTTTCAGCGCAGCGGAGGCTGCTGAGAAAGGGACTGGGGAATCTGTGTCCCTATTCCCTTTCCCTGTCTCAAAGGGGAGATGTCAGAGGTCTGTTAAGACCCCTGATATCTCACCAAAGCCCCCCAAAAGGGCTGATAAAAAAATAAATAAAATAAAAATAAAATAAAAATTAATTGTAAAAAATAATAAAAAAATAAAAGAAAACACACACACTGACACTGTCCACACCCCCCCCCCCCACAAACTGTCCACAAATTTGTTAAAAGTAAAATAAATAATATATATACTTACAAGTGCATCTCGGTGGTGCGCCTCAAAAAAGACATGAGAGATATCTGCCTGAATGTCAGTCAGAGCAGACTGGTAAACCGAAGGATAAAGAGATCTGCTCAAACACCCCCCCCACCCCCAAGAAAAAAACTTAAGGGAAGACACCAACCATTTGATTTCCCATTTTCCAATTTGGTTTGTTTGCAGCATTGCACAATTGTCAATGACGCAGTGCTGTATCGCTAAAAAATGGCCTGGTCATTTAGGGGTAAATCTTCTGTTTGTGGTTATTATGGGAAACAGCTATGATGCATTTGTACCCTGCTTCATAGACACAACAAACATTGCACTCACCTCGGTTATCCTGTTCAGTTGCAGACATATTTTTCCAGTTTGGTGTGACAAATCTGTATACATCCTCCCACTTTGATCTCTTCAACACTCGATCAGCATATCCTCGGCATTCTGAGCCCCATAACTCTGGTCGGGAATGCACCAGGGATATTATGGCCTCATGTGAAATATATTGCGCCACCATGCTGCCTTCTCCTCTTTCCTCTATCCCTCTGAACTTCCTGTGTCATTTCCCAGGTACACCTACTGGTTATGATGTGCTTCCGGGTGATCTTTTTTTTTTTCTCACGCTGCTATCCACAGTTGACTGCGATTACCTCCGGTTGTTTGCATATAGCTGCGCTACATCGCACCTGGACGCATTCAATTCTATTTTTTCTATTCGCACTGAACCGCATGTAACGAAATCGCAGCTAAACACTGTGTGTGTGAATGGGGCCATAGGAAAGCATTGTGTGCTTTTAGCTGCGGTAGAAAACTGGAAAATCCGCAGCTAAAAGCACCATTCTATCCGCCCGTGTGAAAGGGGCCTAATGCTTTGAAAAGCCCTTTTACATAGCTTGTTAGCTCGTGGGGTTGCACTGTTTCCGCAATTTCTCTGATTTTTACGGCGTTGCAACGCAACCTGTCCTCCAGGTCTGCCAGCTTGCATTTGATCCAAGCGTGATCCTCAAGATTATCCTCATGTGCATCAACGAGGTCATTTACGGTTGATGCAAACCCCAGTTGGTTTTCAATTTGTGACACTCTGCCTGAGATTGAGGATATATCAGCATGTAGGTGCTGCATAATGGATAGTATATCTGGCTGCATATAATTCCTTAGGGTGGATAGCATGTCTTTGAGTGTAGTGTCTAGTATAGGCTGATCATTAGTAGGGAAGCTGTCAAACGGGTCAGGCGCACTGCAGGTGTTAACAGCATGCATATCGTTTAGGCTCACCTCTGGCGTTGCTGTGTGGTCTGTGTCCAGCCTCATCCTAACTTTAGAAGGGCTGCCTGTCAGTAGAGTGCCTGGGGAAGAAAGGGGCAAGCCCTGCTCAGGTTTGGGGAGCTCCATAAATCCTTCTTCTCCATCTCCTGTATTGTGGCTCTGTGAGATTGAGAGCCGAGAAGGGAGAGAAGCAGGCACTGCAGCTGCGGCGCCATCTTGGATTCGTCCGGCGGCCGGCTGGATCAAATAAGCCGTTATTTTCTTAGGGTGCCTGTCCCCCTTTCATTTGGCAGACATCATGCCACGCTGCAGGGAGGTGAGGAGGGTACCCATGTGCTATTTCTTTCCTGATACGAAGTCCCAATGAGCTGTTGTATGTCGCTGAATCCTGGGCTTCTGACAGAGCTCAGTGGAGAACGTCCATGCTGCTCGGATGCCGGCCACACCCCCACCTCAAATTATTTCAATATCACTATGACACTGACCATGGTTGGCTGTGCTGCCACCCTAACCAGGACACAGCTTGCTCCCAGATGGGGTGTCTGGGATGGGAAGGTAGCACTCCTACCTTAAGATTAGTATTGTTGTTACCTCCAAAGTTCAAGTTCATATTATCTTATTTGGCAAAATATCTACATGTGATCTTTTGCTGAAAGTTATACCGTACAGAGTGTACCACCTTATTATTATCTGTTTGTAACCTTCTCTATAAAAAAAACTCAATACAAACTATTGAAATAAAAAAAAATATTCCCCTTCGGACAAATACATAGGAGTCTGCAATGTATTCTGGAGGACTTTTGGAGGAGTCGGTGTGTGCCCTTTTTTTTTAGGAGCTGGCATGACATGATTCAGTAAGAAATACATAGTAACCCAGAAATAAAGACACCCAAATACCTGACAAGTCTTTTATTAAAAAGATAAAAAATCCCCAAAAGTCCCTCTTTGTAAATCCATTGTCAATCATGATACCTGCCCACCGCTGATTTAATTTAAAAACCTGATGAACCCTGCACATATGACCGATCCCTTACCAAATCCTACTGTTGTCATCAGCAATATAAGGGAAGGGGCAGGGATAGTTATGACATCATTGATCAAATGTGGCCATGGCGATATTTGGTCAATGTCATTGTCAAAATTTGGCTAGTGACCATATTTTGGCAGCGATATCATAGCTATTTCCACCCCTTTTCTTACATGGTGGGGATTCCTGGCCATGTAAGCTAATGAGCCGATGGAAAATGAGAAAACCTCTAATGTTGGGATTTTGGAGGCAATGCAAAAAAAGGGGAGGAAAAACCTCAATTTAAAAGTATCTAAATATTTATTTGTAACAAAGCCGCAAAAAGCGGACACATATATAAAATTACAAAATTGTACAAAAAAGCACATATAAACATGGATATTGTACAATAACTGCATAAATCTAACATATTACAAATCTTTCAAGAAGCAATACAATAGCCTGATTGACCACTCCCGCCGGAAGCAGATCAAGAGAGGCTTATCCAACGCGTTTCAAACTGTAAATGTCCTTCATCAGGGATTTCAAATGCATTCGCTTCTAAGAGATCAAATTTCTGTTAAATACAGAAACAATAAGATAAGTTTTCACTTTAATTTCAACTATTATATAAAATACAATACAAAGGAAACAAACTTACACAAAAAATCATATATAAATTATTCCGTCAATGTTCCCATACATGCATCCCAGGTTCCAGAAACTCCAGGGGTGGATTCCCCGATGCCCTCAAAATGCCAGGAAAACCCTCTGTCAGAACACATGTCCATATAAGAAGTACGGACATCTAAATAAATTGGTCCAAAATAGGTGCCTTAAACAAAAAATATATAACATACATAAGTATGGATGTAATTCTGTTGGGGAATAAAATAATTGTCCCTAGAAAGAATGTGGTACTTGTAGATGGAAAAATGGAAATCTAGGATTCAGATTCATCAGGTAAATATAACTCATGTAAAGAGACAGGACCAAAGGATGCTTGAATCCAAAGATATATGTCCTAAAAATAATTAAAGAAAACAATAAAAATTGTATCAATCAAAAGAGAGAAGAAAAATTCTTCCCTCTTCTAAATAAAACGTCTCCAAAAGTTTTTGAGTATTACCTGTCAAAAGGATCAAAAATCCAGATAATTATCCAAAAAAGTTTCCATGCAATAGAGGTCCATAAAGAAACATCCTCTGCCTGCCAGCAGAGGGAAAGAATGACACCATATAACTCCTTTGGCGTCCTTTATATCCCTCTGCTATGTCTGATTGGTCCAGACCAGGTCACATGGCGCACCTGCTCATAGAGCAGAGCCTCATGTAGCCATGGAGACGCCGCGCTTCCCACGTCAAGCCACGTCAAGCGCCGATCACATGACGCAACCAAACCAATCAGCGGTGCGTCTGCCATCATTGCATATCAGCAGCAAAACACCAAGGGAGCGCGGCATAAACTAGCCCACGGCCGTATCATTAAACCAATATAGCGTCACCCATCATACCCCGCTGTTATAGCAAGGGTATGATAAACGACCCCTCTGCTGGATCAGTCCCCATTCCGATCCGTCCCACACCGCAGGAAGTGCATAGACGGCCATCTTGAATGTGGGCAAAGTAAGGGGATGCCAGATGGAAAGGGTGGTTTAGATGGAAAGGATGGAACTAAATTGCCGTGGGGCAATCAGACATTGAATATTAGCACCAGTTTACCATTGTAAACTCGTGCCCAGGATATAGATCCTTATCCCAGAACAATTGTATATGGACGGGGAGCGGACCATGGACTAACACCACCGGTGCCGTTTTAAACCTACGGGAGGAACAAAGAAGTTTCTCCTGCCCAGGAAAAAATGGTGGGGGACAAATTCCATTGGAAAACCCCCTCCCCGGCACCGGATATGCACATGTGAAATTGAAAAAGAAGGGATCCTAGATAGAGAGAAAAAACGGGCCACCCCAAAACGGAACTCTGGCTAGATCACAAACCAATATGGGACGCATGCATGGGAGCACGTCAAAAAATCAGCCGAAGCATCAAAAAAGATACCTCCGCAGAAAAAATATTATGGAACATTGAGCACACAGAATATATATGATATAAAAGTCTATATATCTCAAAACCCCACATGTGTGTCAGTGTGTTTTTAGAAAAAATTAGAAAAGTTCTCCTCTATCCATAGACATGGAGAAAAGCTGGAATGTCAGGGCTCATAACTGGGGGTGGGTGGAACATCATGCCAGAATATATCAACAAGGCTAATCAGTCTTCCCCGAACTAAAGCCCTCCAGGAATGGACAAAAGCTTTCAGCTTCATTCAAACCTGGGGGCGTAGTTGCCCTAAGGTACCTGATCCAGCGCATTTCCCGCTGGAGCAGGACCTTGTTCCAGTCACCCCCCCTACATGGAATATGAATCCTTTCAACAACTGAAAAAATTACTTTGGGCATTCTATACCTGTGTTTTTTGGCTACATGTC
The DNA here is from genome assembly GCA_029206835.1 of Rana muscosa. Taxonomy (NCBI): domain Eukaryota; kingdom Metazoa; phylum Chordata; class Amphibia; order Anura; family Ranidae; genus Rana; species Rana muscosa. The sequence continues at coordinate 796,246,051 of CM055117.1, read as the reverse complement.
TCCCAAGAGGCAAATAGAGGTTCCCTATCCTCATGCTATGTATATGTTTTTCCCTCTCTTCCCAAATTCCTGTCTTGTTTTTCCGACGTAAAAACATCCACACTGACAGACCATTAAATAAACCACACCTTGTGTCTTACAATTGGCAAAATGCCTAAGTGTGAAGGTCTCCCCATTGGGTAAAGTGAGTGTGGATCCCCCGCCAATGACAGTACATTGAGAGCATGCCCCACAAGGATAGGTCCCAAAGATTTTACATGGGTCCTTTCTTGCCTCTCCCTTGTATTCACTTTTGACTAGCATTCCACCAATGGATTTTGCCTTTTTGAAAGTGATTACTGGTTTTGATGGTACTAGTGTCTTCAGGATTGGGCCCTCGGTAAGGATCGGCCAATATTTGGTTAGAATCTGTCTGATTTTCTTGTGCTCATTAGAGAATTTGAAAATTATTCTTGAAATATTATCTTCTTGAGTTTTTTTCTTTTTCTTTGAAGTCTTAAAGACCAAAGTATGTCTTTCCATTCCCTTTACTCTATTGAAAGCTTTCTTTAGGGTGGATCTACTGTAACCTCTCGCTAGTAAACGGTTACTTAATTCATTAGATTCAAATTGAAAGTCATCATCTGATGTACAATTCCTCCTAATCCGGAGGAACTGGCTGAAAGGTATGGATTCTTTGAGTGTTGTTGGATGGAAACTGGCTGCATGCAACATCGTGTTGCCAGCCGTTTCCTTCCTAAACAGTCTACTTTGGACTTTCCCCTGTATATCTTTCGATATAAGGATATCAAGAAAACTGACTTTCTCAGAGTCATAAGACATGGTAAAAAATTAATTTAAGTTGTTAGTATTCATAAGTTCCAAAACTCTCTTGAGCATGTCTTCAGGCCCATCCCAGATGATGAAGATGTCGTCTATGTAGCGCTGCCACATGACAATGTGGCAGGTACACATAGACGCATCATCTCCCAGGAGGAAATCCTTCTCCCACTCCCCCAGGTACAGGTTGGCATATGAGGGTGCACAGCACGTCCCCATAGCCACCCCCTGTACCTGGAGGTAGTGGGAGCCCTGAAACAGAAACATTTTATGCTGTAAAATAAAATCAAGCATCTGTATGATGAATTGATTAAACTTCCAATCCGTGGTTGGGCATTGTCGTAGCACTCTTTGGACAGCTAAAATGCCAAGATCGTGTGGTATGCTGTTGTAGAGTGACTCTACATCTACAGTAACCAAGAGCGCTGATGGTGGTATGACAAGACCTTCCAATATTTGCAGAAGATGGATTGTGTCTTTGGTGTACGAAGGGAGATCCATCACATGAGGTCTGAGGTGCTGGTCAATAACTCAGCTAGCACCTTCAGAGATGGAACCATTACCTGATATGATGGGCCTGCCAGGTGGCCTCAACAGGTTTTTGTGCACTTTAGGAAGTGCATACATCGTAGGGGTACGTGGGTGTCTGGTTCGAATAAAGTCCCAGATATCTTGGTTTATGGCACCATCTCTAAAGGATTCATCGACCAATTGATAGAATTCGCTATTCATTCTATCTACCGCGGATGAAGAGATTTTGCAATAGCATTTAGGATCCCTAAGTATTTTCATGCACATCTCCTCATAATCTGGGTTGTCCATAAGGACGATGTTACCCCCTTTATCCGAGCCTTTGATCGTAATGTTAACATTGTTCTTAAGAGTTTTTAGGGCATGTTTTTGTTCTGGGTTGAGATTAGAATGTGAAGTGTCTTTTTTTAGGACCTCAATCTCTTTAGATGTTTATCTTACAAATAGAGCTAGAGCCGGGTTCTGGTTAATTGGTGGGAAATTATGAGATTTCCTTTTAAATTTTTCTGGGGTAAAAAGTGTCTGATTATTTTCCCCATCATCACCCTCCTCTTCCTCCAAATTCTCCCCCCATGTCTGACTCAAGGGGGCGTTTTCCTGAAGTAGGAGATTTAGGTCCCTCAAGGCCTTGAAGTCGGCAGCTTTAAGATTAGGTGCTACCTCACTATCTTGATTCTCTTGTTTAGCATATAAGCTCTTATAAAAAAGCTTACGAGCAAACAGATGAATATCCTTAACTGTTTCAAAATTATCCGTATTGCTGGTTGGGCAAAAAGAAAGGCCCAATGACAATACTTCATGTTCTAAATCAGATAGCTTGTAAGAGGATAAATTTATGATGTTGAGTTTTCCCCCGGAGTTATCTTGGTCACAAAAGGTTCCATGACTAGTTTTGTCATGGGCGAGGGTGGGATTGGATGTGTTTTGCCATTCTCTAAAAAATCCTCCACTGAGAGTGATTGGACTCTAGTGATGGCCCCAGATTTGGGTATTGCCCCCAATTCCCTCTGAGAGGCCGTTTTACTTTGAGTGGTAGATCCCTTGGGGTTATTCTTGTATGAACCCCGACTATGTCCACTCCCTCTTCCATTTTGTGTGGAGAATACCTTAGAATCCGTTGTTGCCTTTTTGTTACATTGTAAGACCTCTCCATCAATTTCATTGGATCTGGGTGAGGGGCCTTTCCTTTTTGTCCCAAACATACGACCTGTATTTGAGGAGACTGAAGAGGAAGAGTTGGATGGGGTATCAGACAAATAATCATTTTGTACATTAGTATCTCCCCCTCGATTTTTGTTTTTATTAAATTGATTGTTTCTATATTTTTTCTCTTGATTCCATCTATATGCTCGGCCCTCGCTAAACGTATTTTTGTCTCTCCAATACTTTTTCTCTTTTTTAATAAGTATTGTTTTGCCAAAATTTTCCAAATGTTCTTTAAGGTTTTTTTCCAAATTACTATATTCTTTATGCATTTTTAAAAGTGAGAGGCGAGCATATAGTGACTCAATTTCTATATCCAAAACAACCAGCTGCTGCTTATATTCCTCCTGTAATAACATCATCAAATTCATTGAACATTCATTTAACTTGGTTTCCCAGTTGGTCTTAAGGTTTTTACTGATATTTTCCAAAATAGGAAATATCTGAATCCTCAGGCCGATAGGATTGATATGTTCTCTAATATACCTATCGAATGAGTTAATATGCCAATATAGGGCAGATTTTTTCTCTAATGTTTTCCTAAGGTTGAAAAATAGGGATGACAAATCTGAGATTGGTTGTTCAGTCCCTTGATAGTTCTTCTGGATCCCAGACATGAGCTCCTACCACCCATCTCCCTGAAGGTCCCCCATGTTCAATGGTCAGTGAGAAAACAAAACAAATTTTCAAAACACAAAAGACATATACTATTATAGCTGTATTTCAAAAATAAATATCAGCTCTCAAAATATGTGCACCACACTCCTGCCAATATTGGATTTCTCCAAGATGGCAGATATATGGGAAAAATAGTGCACCGAGTTAATTATAATTTTAACACAAAAATGGGGTCCATGTATGGGTGCATGGGTATAAAAACGAGGTTTGTGGGTGTATTATCCACCCTATGAATACGTGAAAAGTGTAACACCTCATGCAACCCAACATGTAATTGCCATCATCCCGAATATATATGGAAAATGAGAAAACCTCTAATGTTGGGATTTTGGAGGCAATGCAAAAAAAGGGGAGGAAAAACCTCAATTTAAAAGTATCTAAATATTTATTTGTAACAAAGCCGCAAAAAGCGGACACATATATAAAATTACAAAATTGTACAAAAAAGCACATATAAACATGGATATTGTACAATAACTGCATAAATCTAACATATTACAAATCTTTCAAGAAGCAATACAATAGCCTGATTGACCACTCCCGCCGGAAGCAGATCAAGAGAGGCTTACCAACGCGTTTCTTTTTTTTTTTTTTTTTTTATTATAAAAAAAAGGTTTATTGTGATTAGATGCAGTATAATTATAAAAGAAGGTAACAAAGGACCCCAAACGAGGTCGGTACAAAGTATGATCATCAGAAACAAACAAAAGAAGGTCACTTGGAGTTATGTTCCATCACAATATCATAGACCACAGTACCTATTATAGAGGGTAGAGCAGACTCAGCATACAAAAAAAAAGAAGAAAAAAGTAGGCGCCAACAAATTTAAGGCAGACCCTGAGGGACAACGGCCCTACGTCTACTCCCGACCAGTCCACGCACCCCAATTGGGATCCTGCTGTGCACGGAGCGATCGGGAACAGAACACCCAGGGAGGGATATGAACAAAGGGCTTGGCAACCTGCCAACCTGTCCAGATTGCTGATCCCCTGAGGATGCGGACCATCCAGGGGGAGTCTGACCTCGAACCTCTGTTAATAGTCTGAAGGGGTTGGAGAACCCAACTAATGGAATGGCTTCCAAATGCCTGTAAGGCGGAGCATCTAGCTGTATCCATCAACATAAAACAAGAAAGACTACACAGATGTAAAACCTGAGTAGCCAGTGACAGTCTAAGACAGAGATTAAGAATAGGAAGAAAAGAAAGGAAGAAATATGGATAGGGAAGAGAAGGGGGAGCGAACTAGAGAATAAGAGGGAAAGGGGGCGGGGGAAGTCAGGATTCATCGGGGAGAGGGGGGAAAAATGGTCAGCAACGAGCCGAATCGGGGCTGTCCAGTGCTCACCTATTGGGGCAGAAGGGATATGCCTACATGCATAGCCCAGGGTTCCCAAATAAGACGAAATTTTTCTGGATTGTCTAGTAAGGTATTAGAAACCCTTTCCTGTGTCATTATCCAGGAAATCTTGTGTTTAGCTTGGCGAAATGACGCCAAGGGCGACTTCCAGGCGTGGGCCAAGGTAATCTTGGCCCCCAGAAGGATGAAGTGTATGAGAGAGCGGGACAATTTAGGGACCTTAGGGAGAGCATCATTAAGGAGGGCAATAGTAGGGTTCTGCTTCACCTCGAAACCAGTGACTTTGCGAATGAGGCTGAAAATTCTATTCCAGAACCCCCTAATTTTAGGGCATTCCCAGAGGGTGTGGAGGAGAGAGCCTACGAGGCCACATCCTCTGAAGCAGAGGGGGGAAGACTGCGGATAGAGCTTAGAAAGGCGAGTAGGGACCAGGTACCATCTGGAGATAACCTTAACGTCCGCCTCCATCAGGGAGGTGTTTAAGATACCCTTAAATGAGCGGGAGAAATTTGTGTGCCAAGTGTCTAGATCCCATTCAAACTGGAGGTCACGCTCCCATTTCAACATATAGCTCGCTTTGCCCTGAGGGTCAGCTAGCGCTGAATAGATCAGGGAGATGCCCCCCCTGATGCCCATGGCTGAGGAACACCAATGCTCATATTTGGTAACCGAGAGTGGGTTGTCTGAACTTTTCCAGATCCCACGCAGAAAATGTAATAACTGATAATAGCGGAAAGTTTCGGAGGAGGGCATGTCCAGTTTGGAAGTGCAGTATTTGAGCGAGATGGGACCATCATTGTTAAAATATTGTCCTATTCTGTATAGACCCTTGTCAAGCCACCATCCAAAAGCCTTGATGTTTAGACCCGGGTGGAATTGGGGATTGTGGAAGATGTGAGCGAGGGGATGCCAGGAAGAGGATAGTGCGGGATGTTTATGAAGGATATCACAGAGAGCCATTGAGTGAGAGAGGGCGGGTGACAGGATCGAGGGGCGGTCCTTACGTGGTCTCCAGGCTAAATAGTCCAATGTGTGGTTAGGGGTTGCCTGCCTTTCTATGTCTACCCAGTCCGGTTTAGGTCCTTTAGTATATATTGCTGAGAATTGACAGAGTTGGGCTGCTTGGTAGTACCACCACATATTGGGAAGGCCAAGGCCTCCTTTCTTCCTTGCCCTATACAGAACTTTTTTAGATAGACGATGTCCTTTGCCCCCCATATGAACTGTATGATTTTTGATTGGAGTCTATCCAGTGCTCGCTTCTTGACAGGGATAGGCAGGGACCGGAAGAGATAAAGCAATCTGGGCAAGAGGGTCATCTTGACCGAATTGACTCTACCCAGCCAGGACAATTTATAAAGAGACCATTGTGTAAGTTCAGTTGTGAGTTTTTTGAACATGGCAGGGTAATTGTGTTGGAATAGGAGCTCTACTTTTGGGGTGAGGAAAACACCTAAATAGGGAAGAGAAGAGGCGCACCAGGAGAAGGGGAAGTTTGTTTTGAGTCTATCGACTATATCTTGGGGTGTAGTGACGTTCAAGGCCATTGACTTTGCCATGTTGACCTGAAGGCCTGAAACCTTTCCAAAAGTGTTGAGGAGTTGGAGAATATTGGGGGTCGACTTGAGAGGGGAGGTGACGAAAAGAAGGACATCGTCCGCAAAGAGGGCGCATTTGTGTGTATGTTGACCACATTGAACCCCGTGAATGTCCGGGTGTTGTCTAATTGCTAGAGCTAGGGTTTCTATCGCTATTGCGAAGAGAATAGGGGAGAGCGGGCAGCCCTGTCTGGTACCTTTTAAGATTGGGAATTGGTCGGAGAGACGTCCCTGTAGTTTGATCTGGGCTTTCAAGGAGGAATATAGAGACTCCAGGGTTCTTAGGAATTCCGGGCCAAAGCCCCAATGGCGTAGAATGGTAAAAAGGTATGGCCAGGTGACCGTATCAAAGGCCTTTTGGAGGTCTATGGAAAGAATGTATCCCTTCTGGGGGGACCCGCCATCCCAGGAGGATTGCATGAGGGAAATCAAATCTACCGCTCTCCTGATCTGGTCCGGTCCCTGTCTCCCGGGAATGAAACCCACCTGATCCTTATGAACATAAGAAGCGATGAAGGAGGCCATTCTGTTGGCCAAAATCTTGGTCATGATTTTCAGATCATTATTGATCAACGAAATCGGCCTATAGTTGCCTACATCACTAGGATCTTTTCCCTGTTTGGGGATCACAGAGATATATGCGAGGTTGGCAGCGGGTTCGAGAATGGAGCCTTCTCGTAGGGAGTTAAAGAGACTGGCCAGACGAGGAGAGAGGACCCCAGAGAAAGTTTTGTAATAAAGGGCAGAGAAACCATCCGGCCCTGGCGCCGAGTCTGTTTTGAGATTTTTGATGACCTCCTGGACCTCTTCAGTGCTAAAAGGTGATTCCATCATGGATCTATGGGACTCTGAAAGTTTGGGGAGATCAATGTCCGCCAAAAATGATTCTAAGGGAACAGGGTCGGCAGAGGAGGGAGATGTGTATAGTTTGGAGTAGAAAGCTTGGAAGGTTTCTAGGATTTTATGGGGGTTCTGGGTGAGAGAATCCAATAACGATTTAATCTTGGGTAAGGAGAAATTTTTGATCCTTGGGGAGAGTTTGGCCGCCAAGCGTGAGCCGATTTTATCAGCTTGTAAGTAGAATTTGCCACTTAACCAGCTCAAGTGTTTGTCTGTGTTAGAAGTTAAGGCAAGATTTAAAGCAATGCGGGCGGATTCTAACTTGGCCAGACTGGCGGGAGTGGGATTAGATTAATGGGCTTTACTAAGTAGTTTAAAATCCCTTTCCAAGTTTTCTACATCCACCTTCCTTCCTTTTTTCAGGTTGGAAGCCATTTGAATCATCCTCCCCCTCAAGACGGCTTTATGAGCTCCCCAGAGAGAGCTAGGGGACGTTTCCCCGATGTCATTGAGGAGGAAAAATTCTTGGATGTCCTTTTCCAACATGGTGCAGTGGACCGGGTTGGCAAGGAGGGATTTACTCAAGCGCCACTGAGGGGGGCCTGAAGGTGAAAGGGAGCTAGAGATTCTAAGGCGGGCATCACTAAATGGCGGACCGCGGGCCACATGCGGCCCGCGGCACTCTGCCATTCGGACCGCGGCGGTACCACCATGTAGGAGCCTTTACTTCCTCCTGCCGTTGCTCTGTAATCCTCGCAGAGCCGACAGTGGGAGGCGGAACAATTCTGGGTGGAGGGCGGAGCTGCCCGAGATTATCAAACAGGCGATTGGCTGCTAGGACTGTCCTTCATCCTAGCAGCCAATCACCTGTTTGTTACCTCGGCCCTCCATCCAGAACTGTCCCGCCTCCCTCCCTGCAACTCCTCTCCTGCCCCTATCCAGACTTGCTGTGCCTCCCTCCGATCTGCCTGTGTAAGGTAGGACAGTGAGGGGGGTGAAGTTTAGAGCTAACAATTGAATGTGTGGGGAGGATGCCGAGCCTCAGGATTGCAGTGATGGGGGGGGGAGGGGCTGAGGACATCAAAGAGGGGGAGATCAGGACTGTAATGTGGGGGGAGCTGAGGACTGTAATGTGGGGGGAGCTGAGGACTGTAATGTGGGGGGAGCTGAGGACTGTAGTATGGGGGGATTGAGGACTTTAATGTGGGGGAGCTGAGCACTGTAATGTTGGGGGACTGAGGATTGTAGTGTGGGGGGGGACTGAGGACTGGATTGTGGGGGGGACTGAGGACTGGAGTGTGGGGGGGACTGAGGACTGGAGTGTGGGGGGGGACTGAGGACTGGAGTGTGGGGGGGGACTGAGGACTGGAGTGTGGGGGGGGGACTGAGGACTGGAGTGTGGGGGGGGGACTGAGGACTGGAGTGTGGGGGGGACTGAGGACTGGAGTGTGGGGGGGGGGACTGAGGACTGGAGTGTGGGGGGGGACTGAGGACTGGAGTGGGGGGGGGGACTGAGGACTGGAGTGTGGGGGGGGACTGAGGACTGGAGTGTGGGGGGGGACTGAGGACTGGAGTGTGGGGGGGGACTGAGGACTGGAGTGTGGGGGGGGACTGAGGACTGGAGTGTGGGGGGACTGAGGACTGGAGTGTGGGGGGGACTGAGGACTGGAGTTTTTCAGGGGGGACTGAGGACTGGAGTGTGGGGGGGGGGACTGAGGACTGGAGTGTGGGGGGGACTGAGGACTGGAGTGTGGGGGGGACTGAGGACTGGAGTGTGGGGGGGGGACTGAGGACTGGAGTGTGGGGGGGACTGAGGACTGGAGTGTGGGGGGGGACTGAGGACTGGAGTGTGGGGGGGGACTGAGGACTGGAGTGTGGGGGGGACTGAGGACTGGAGTGTGGGGGGGGGACTGAGGACTGGAGTGTGGGGGGGGACTGAGGACTGGAGTGTGGGGGGGACTGAGGACTGGAGTGTGGGGGGGGACTGAGGACTGGAGTGTGGGGGAGCTGAGCACTGTAATGTGAAGGGACTGAGGACTGGAGTGTGGGGGAGCTGAGGACTGGAGTGTGGGGGAGCTGAGGACTGGAGTGTGGGGGAGCTGAGGACTGGAGTGTGGGGGGGGGGTGATGATATTAAAGTGGAGAGGGGAGGAATGTAATGTGGGGGGGGGCTGAGGACTGTGATTTGGGGGACTGAGGACAGGGGTGTGGAGGGGGGACTGAGGAGAGTAATGTGGGGTTATGATGTTAATAGAGGCAGAGGACAGTACTGTTAATGGGGGTTGATGTTAAGGAAGTGTGAGGACACTACTGTGGAAGGAGTGGAGGGGGATGATGTAAAGGGGGAGCTGAGGACACTCATCAAGAGGGGGATCTTGATGTGAAGGGGGAGGGGACTGTGATGTGCACTGGGGACTAAGGAAGCTGATATAAGAATGGATTAAGATCTGTGCATGTGCATTAGGTGCACACGTCGTGGGTGGATCAGCCTATTTTAATTAGCTGCACTACCCACATGAAAACCGAGAGAAAGAAGTCCTTGACCTTTTTTTAAAAAGAAAATTGCGCCGCACCAAGCCACATTGTGCTGCAGCAACATGTCGTTTGGCGCATGCGAAAATGCATGACAGGGAACCAAAATGATATTCGGAGCTCTGCTATAAGAAAATTTTACTGACCGGACCTCGGTGAATTGTAATTCAATACCCCTGTTCTAAGGGTTACTAAGGAGTGGTCCGACCACAGAACTTCTTGTATTGAGGAGTGAGAGGCAGTGTGAATGTCCGAATTGGGTACGAAGATGTGGTCAATCCTGGCAAATGTTTTGTGTGGGGCAGAGTAATGGGTAAAGTCTTTGGCCGTGGGATTCAATTCCCTCCAAGAATCAATCAGGCCCAAGTCATGTAGGAGTCGAGCGATTCTGAGGCTTTGTTTAGAGGGTCTCTTAAGGCGGGGCCTGTTCTGGTGGGATTTGTCAAGTGTGTGGTCAAACGTGATATTGGAGTCACCCCCTATTAAGATTCTACCTTCTAGATGAGAGGAGAGGGTTGAGAACATGGATGCGAAAAAATTTGCCTGGCCCCGATTGGGGGCATAGTATGAAACAAAAGAGTACGTCACCCCTTCTATGAGCCCTTTGACCAGCAGGTACCTACCATCTTCATCACGAATTGTGTGAATGTGGGTAAATGGGATATGTTTAGCCAAGAGAATGGCCACCCCTCTCTGTTTGGTGTCAGCATTCGCAAGGTAGAATGTGGGAAAGCTACGGTGTAGGAAGGAGGGGGTATAGCTAGCGGGGAAGTGGGTCCTCCCGAAGAAGGACAACATCAAGGCTTCTGGCGTGGTAGCTCTGAAAGGCTTTCCAGCGTTTAGAAGGGGAATTAAGTCCCTGTGTATTGTGGGAAGCTACTTTCAAAGGCAGCTTGCGAGCGTCAGTCTCAGCCATGGGTGCCCGAGGGGGGGTGCGAGAATGTAAAAGGGGAGCTTACCTGGAGAGAAGAGAGAATCTGGACATCCAGCGCGAGGTAGGCTATCAACAAACGCCCTGGAGTAAGGCCTGGGGGAGTTCTCCGCGAGGAATCCTGGAGGAGGGGGGAGGAGAACACTGTGGGGAGGAGAGAAGGGGGGAGAAGAAATGGAAGAAAAAGAGGAGGAAAGATCAGAGATGTCATTATGTTGGTCAGTTAAATCACAAAAGGAGAACAAAACAAACATATGCAAAAATTCAGATAAAATTCAACAGGACCGGCTAGCCGGGTCCAAGTCCAAGGACTCCTGCAAGAGGGGTCTTGGAGAGAGTGCAACCCCAGTAGGGGTTGTCTACCTGATGTCACCAGAGGGATTAAAAGTCCCTCCGCGTCACAACAGAGAGAGCGGCATGATGAGCCGCTCCGGCCGTCAGAGCCCCCAATGGGGGGTAAAACAGTACTGGAACGGCCAAAGTGCAGAAAATACTGTAAACAAACAAATATAATGATCCGTAAAACTGTATAACCAGAACATAACCAGTGCATGGAGTGGAACCTGCAAGGGAGAGAAAGGGAAGGTGGGGAGGGAGGGCAAGAGAGGGAGGGGGGAAGGGGGAGGGGAAATGGAAGAGAAAAAAAAAGGGGGGGCAGGGGGAAGGAAGGGTATAGGCTACTAGGCCTAACCATAGGTTGGAACTAGGAAAGGCCCATCATATATGCAACAAGTCAGAAAGGCAATGAAAGCGTCCTCCTCATCGAGGTGGGAGGAATGGGGGGTATTGGGAGTCCCAACTAGCCATAAGATGGGCAAGTGGGGCCCAAACCAAACAGATCAAGACCCTGGCCCGCCTGAAGCCAGTCAGGGCTGTGCGGGTCTGTCTACCACCATACTAGGGGGGAGAGTAGTTAGCTCTCTGAATTATTAGGGGTAGTCAAAAGCAACACATCTCCCGTCCGGGAGAAAAAAAAAGGAAGTCCCTCATCTCGGGGGTCGGGATTCTCTCTGTCTCTTCGTTTGTTGTTTATTCCATAACGGGGTCAGAGGACTGCCGGGGGGTGGACGCTTTGAGGAGCCTGATTTGGTTGTTGCTTGTTGTGCAGCAAGTTCTTGGGAGATAAGACCAAGATGAAGAAGGAGACGTTCGCCGTCTTGAAAGGTGGAAAAGCCAAAGGATTTGTCCCTGAAATGAAATTGTAGGCGGAACGGAAAAGCCCAGCGGTACTTGATGGAATTCTGGTTGAGGACCTCCAGGAGGGGTTTAAGGGACCTCCGTTTCTGGACCGTGGTGGGTGAGATGTCAGCAAAGATTTGGATTTTATTCCCTTGGAAGGAGAGATTGTCCAGGTTGCGGGTCTGCCTCATAACATCCTCCTTCACACCATAGTAATGGGGCTTGACTACAATGTCCCTTGGGAGACCATCTGGGCGGGGGGGCTGGAGGACTCTGTGAGCCCTGTCAAGTTCCAATCTGTGGTCCTGAATGTCTGGCATGAGTTCTTTAATGAACAATTTAACTGTGCTGGGAACATCAGTAACAGATTCAGGGATCCTACGTATACGGAAATTATACCTTCTACTCCTGTTCTCTAAATCATCGATTTTAGAGAGAGCTGTCTCAAGTTGATCTTGTAAGGTTTGGATGCATGTGGTATTTTGGTTAGTACGGGCGGCAGTGTTATCCACAGCCTGCTCAATCACATCCATGCGGGCTCCCAGGCTCTGCAAATCAGCCTTAATGGTAGCAGTGATCTGAGTGGCATTGTGGGCTAGGCCTGTGGCTAGCATCTCAGAAAAGTTCTGCAGCATAAGTTGCATGTCAGCGGAGTGAACTGGCTGCAAGGGGGGAGGGGTGGGGGCCTGCCAGGCTTAAGGGGGATCGCAGCATGGGAGAGTGGGGGAGATCTCCAAAAGTCAGTTTCAGCAGGGACTCAGTGGATGCTGGGGAGATCCCTTGGGGGTTGCAGGTACTCACAGGAGTTGCCAGCAGACCGATCTGGTGCTGGTAATGGGAAGGAGGATCCGCAATGGAGTCCGGGTCCTCCATGCTGCCTTGAGCTGCGGCCGCCATCTTGGATGATGCAGGGGCTGCCAGTGTAAAGTCGAGCTGGCGGCTCACCTCCCTCTTTTGTGAGCCGCCCGGCATATGAAAGTGTCCCTGGTTCACCCGGGAGGCGATGGGGTCAGTCCTGGCCGGTTCCCGCTCGGTCTGTAGGCTCAGGGGGCTGCGAGAGGCCGGTGCAGCGCGGAGCTCCCGTTCAGAGCGTCTTCCCGGAAGTCCCGCGCATGCGCACTTCACCCAACGCGTTTCAAACTGTAAATGTCCTTCATCAGGGGTTTCAAATACATTCGCTTCTAAGAGATCAAATTTCTGTTAAATACAGAAACAATAAGATAAGTTTTCACTTTAATTTCAACTATTATATAAAATACAATACAAAGGAAACAAACTTACACAAAAAATCATATATAAATTATTCCGTCAATGTTCCCATACATGCATCCCAGGTTCCAGAAACTCCAGGGGTGGATTCCCCGATGCCCTCAAAATGCCAGGAAAACCCTCTGTCAGAACACATGTCCATATAAGAAGTACGGACATCTAAATAAATTGGTCCAAAATAGGTGCCTTAAACAAAAAATATATAACATACGTAAGTATGGATGTAATTCTGTTGGGGAATAAAATAATTGTCCCTAGAAAGAATGTGGTACCTGTAGATGGAAAAATGGAAATCTAGGATTCAGATTCATCAGGTAAATATAACTCATGTAAAGAGACATGACCAAAGGATGCTTGAGTCCAAAGATATATGTCCTAAAAATAATTAAAGAAAACAATAAAAATTGTATCAATCAAAAGAGAGAAGAAAAATTCTTCCCTCTTCTAAATAAAACGTCTCCAAAAGTTTTTGAGTATTACCTGTCAAAAGGATCAAAAATCCAGATAATTACCCAAAAAAGTTTCCATGCAATAGAGGTCCATAAAGAAACATCCTCTGCCTGCCAGCAGAGGGAAAGAATGACACCATATAACTCCTTTGGCGTCCTTTATATCCCTCTGCTATGTCTGATTGGTCCAGACCAGGTCACATGGCGCACCTGCTCATAGAGCAGAGCCTCATGTAGCCATGGAGACGCCGCGCTTCCCACGTCAAGCCACGTCAAGCACCGATCACATGACGCAACCAAACCAATCAGCGGTGCGTCTGCCATCATTGAAAATTTGTTTTGTTTTCTCACTGACCATTGAACATGGGGGACCTTCAGGGAGATGGGTGGTAGGAGCTCATGTCTGGGATCCAGAAGAACTATCAAGGGACTGAACAACCAATCTCAGATTTGTCATCCCTATTTTTCAACCTTAGGAAAACATTAGAGAAAAAATCTGCCCTATATTGGCATATTAACTCATTCGATAGGTATATTAGAGAACATATTAATCCTATCAGTCTGAGGATTCAGATATTTCCTATTTTGGAAAATATCAGTAAAAACCTTAAGACCCACTGGGAAACCAAGTTAAATGAATGTTCAATGAATTTGATGATGTTATTACAGGAGGAATATAAGCAGCAGCTGGTTGTTTTGGATATAGAAATTGAGTCACTATATGCTCACCTCTCACTTTTAAAAACGCATAAAGAATATAGTAATTTGGAAAAAAACCTTAAAGAACATTTGGAAAATTTGGGCAAAACAATACTTATTAAAAAAGAGAAAAAGTATTGGAGAGACAAAAATGCGTTTAGCGAGGGCCGAGCATATAGATGGAATCAAGAGAAAAAATATAGAAACAATCAATTTAATAAAAACAAAAATCGAGGGGGAGATACTAATGTACAAAATGATTATTTGTCTGATACCCCATCCAACTCTTCCTCTTCAGTCTCCTCAAATACAGGTCGTATGTTTGGGACAAAAAGGAAAGGCCCCTCACCCAGATCCAATGAAATTGATGGAGAGGTCTTACAATGTAACAAAAAGGCAACAACAGATTCTAAGGTATTCTTCACACAAAATGGAAGAGGGAGTGGACATAGTCGGGGTTCATACAAGAATAACCCCAAGGGATCTACCACTCGAAGTAAAACGGCCTCTCAGAGGGAATTGGGGCAATACCCAAATCTGGGGCCATCTCTAGAGTCCAATCACTCTCAGTGGAGGATTTTTTAGAGAAGGGCAAAACACATCCAATCCCACCCTCGCCCATGACACAACTAGTCATGTAACCTTTTGTGACCAAGATAACTTCGGGGGAAAACTCAACATCATAAATTTATCCTCTTACAAGCTATCTGATTTAGAACATGAAGTATTGTCATTGGGCCTTTCTTTTTGCCCAACCAGCAATACGGATAATTTTGAAACAGTTAAGGATATTCATCTGTTTGCTCGTAAGCTTTTTTATAAGAGCTTATATGCTAAACAAGAGAATCAAGAAAGTGAGGTAGCACCTAATCTTAAAGCTGCCGACTTCAAGGCCTTGAGGGACCTAAATCTCCTACTTCAGGAAAACGCCCCCTTGAGTCAGACATGGGGGGAGAATTTGGAGGAAGAGGAGGGTGATGATGGGGAAAATAATCAGACACTTTTTACCCCAGAAAAATTTAAAAGGAAATCTCATAATTTCCCACCAATTAACCAGAACCCGGCTCTAGCTCTATTTGTAAGACAAACATCTAAAGAGATTGAGGTCCTAAAAAAAGACACTTCACATTCTAATCTCAACCCAGAACAAAAACATGCCCTAAAAACTCTTAAGAACAATGTTAACATTACGATCAAAGGCTCGGATAAAGGGGGTAACATCATCCTTATGGACAACCCAGATTATGAGGAGATGTGCATGAAAATACTTAGGGATCCTAAACGCTATTGCAAAATCTCTTCATCCACGGTGGATAGAATGAATAGCGAATTCTATCAATTGGTTGATGAATCCTTTAGAGATGGTGCCATAAACCAAGATATCTGGGACTTTATTCGAACCAGACACCCCCGTACCCCTACGATGTATGCACTTCCTAAAGTGCACAAAAACCTGTTGAGGCCACCTGGCAGGCCCATCATATCAGGTAATGGTTCCATCTCTGAAGGTGCTAGCCGAGTTATTGACCAGCACCTCAGACCTCATGTGATGGATCTCCCTTCGTACACCAAAGACACAATCCATCTTCTGCAAATATTGGAAGGTCTTGTCATACCACCATCAGCGCTCTTGGTTACTGTAGATGTAGAGTCACTCTACAACAGCATACCACACGATCTTGGCATTTTAGCTGTCCAAAGAGTGCTACGACAACGCCCAACCACGGATTGGAAGTTTAATCAATTCATCATACAGATGCTTGATTTTATTTTACAGCATAACATTTTTCTGTTTCAGGGCTCCCACTACCTCCAGGTACAGGGGGTGGCTATGGGGACATGCTGTGCACCCTCATATACCAAACTGTACCTGGGGGAGTGGGAGAAGGATTTCCTCCTGGGAGATGATGCATCTATGTGTGCCTGCCACATTCTCATGTGGCAGCGCTACATAGACGACATCTTCATCATCTGGGATGGGCCTGAAGACATGCTCAAGAGAGTTTTGGAACTTATGAATACTAACAACTTAAATTTATTTTTTACCATGTCTTATGACTCTGAGAAAGTCAGTTTTCTTGATATCCTTATATCGAAAGATATACAGGGGAAAGTCCAAAGTAGACTGTTTAGGAAGGAAACGGCTGGCAACACGATGTTGCATGCAGCCAGTTTCCATCCAACAACACTCAAAGAATCCATACCTTTCAGCCAGTTCCTCCGGATTAGGAGGAATTGTACATCAGATGATGACTTTCAATTTGAATCTAATGAATTAAGTAACCGTTTACTAGCGAGAGGTTACAGTAGATCCACCCTAAAGAAAGCTTTCAATAGAGTAAAGGGAATGGAAAGACATACTTTGGTCTTTAAGACTTCAAAGAAAAAGAAAAAAACTCAAGAAGATAATATTTCAAGAATAATTTTCAAATTCTCTAATGAGCACAAGAAAATCAGACAGATTCTAACCAAATATTGGCCGATCCTTACCGAGGACCCAATCCTGAAGACACTAGTACCATCAAAACCGGTAATCACTTTCAAAAAGGCAGAATCCATCGGTGGAATGCTAGTCAAAAGTGAATACAAGGGAGAGGCAAGAAAGGACCCATGTAAAATCTTTGGGACCTATCCTTGTGGGGCATGCTCTCAATGTACTGTCATTGGCGGGGGATCCACACTCACTTTACCCAATGGGGAGACCTTCACACTTAGGCATTTTGCCAATTGTAAGACACAAGGTGTGGTTTATTTAATGGTCTGTCAGTGTGGTTGTTTTTACGCCGGAAAAACAAGACAGGAATTTGGGAAGAGAGTGGAAAAACATATACATAGCATGAGGATAGGGAACCTCTATTTGCCTCTTGGGAGACATGTAGCCAAAAAACACAGGTATAGAATGCCCAAAGTAATTTTTTCAGTTGTTGAAAGGATTCATATTCCATGTAGGGGGGGTGACTGGAACAAGGTCCTGCTCCAGCGGGAAATGCGCTGGATCAGGTACCTTAGGGCAACTACGCCCCCAGGTTTGAATGAAGTTGAAAGCTTTCGTCCATTCCTGGAGGGCTTTAGTTCGGGGAAGACTGATTAGCCTTCTTGATATATTCTGGCGTGATGTTCCACCCACCCCTAGTTATGAGCCCTGACATTCCAGCTTTTCTCCATGTCTATGGATAGAGGAGAACTTTTCTAATTTTTTCTAAAAACACACTGACACACATGTGGGGTTTTGAGATATATAGACTTTTATATCATATATATTCTGTGTGCTCAATGTTCCATAATATTTTTTCTGCGGAGGTATCTTTTTTGATGCTTCGGCTGATTTTTTGACGTGCTCCCATGCATGCGTCCCATATTGGTTTGTGATCTAACCAGAGTTCCGTTTTGGGGTGGCCCGTTTTTTCGCTCTATCTAGGATCCCTTATTTTTCAATTTCACATGTGCATATCCGGTGCCGGGGAGGGGGTTTTCCAATGGAATTTGTCCCCCTCCATTTTTTCCTGGGCAGGAAAAACTTCTTTGTTCCTCCCGTAGTTTTAAAACGGCACCGGTGGTGTTAGTCCCTGGTCCGCTCCCCGTCCATATACAATTGTTCTGGGATAAGGATCTATATCCTGGGCACGAGTTTACAATGGTAAACTGGTGCTAATATTCAATGTCTGATTGCCCCACGGCAATTTAGTTCCATCGTTTCCAGCTAAACCACCCTTTCCATCTGGCATCCCCTTACTTTGCCCACATTCAAGATGGCCGTCTATGCACTTCCTGCGGTGCGGGACGGATCGGAATGGGGACTGATCCAGCAGAGGGGTCGTTTATCATACCCTTGCTATAACAGCGGGGTATGATGGGTGACGCTATATTGGTTTAATGATGCGGCCATGGGCTAGTTTATGCCGCGCTCCCTTGGTGTTTTGCTGCTGATATGCAATGATGGCAGACGCACCGCTGATTGGTTTGGTTGTGTCATGTGATCGGCACTTGACGTGGCTTGACGTGGGAAGCGCGGCGTCTCCATGGCTACATGAGGCTCTGCTCTATGAGCAGGTGCGCCATGTGACCTGGTCTGGACCAATCAGACATAGCAGAGGGATATAAAGGACGCCAAAGGAGTTATATGGTGTCATTCTTTCCCTCTGCTGGCAGGCAGAGGATGTTTCTTTATGGACCTCTATTGCATGGAAACTTTTTTGGATAATTATCTGGATTTTTGATCCTTTTGACAGGTAATACTCAAAAACTTTTGGAGACGTTTTATTTAGAAGAGGGAAGAATTTTTCTTCTCTCTTTTGATTGATACAATTTTTATTGTTTTCTTTAATTATTTTTAGGACATATATCTTTGGACTCAAGCATCCTTTGGCCCTGTCTTTTTACATGAGTTATATTTACCTGATGAATCTGAATCCTAGATTTCCATTTTTCCATCTACAGGTACCACATTCTTTCTAGGGACAATTATTTTATTCCCCAACAGAATTACATCCATACTTATGTATGTTATATATTTTTGGTTTAAGGCACCTATTTTGGACCAATTTATTTAGATGTCCGTACTTCTTATATGGACATGTGTTCTGACAGAGGGTTTTCCTGGCATTTTGAGGGCATCGGGGAATCCACCCCTGGAGTTTCTGGAACCTGGGATGCATGTATGGGAACATTGACGGAATAATTTATATATGATTTTTTGTGTAAGTTTGTTTCCTTTGTATTGTATTTTATATAATAGTTGAAATAAAGTGAAAACTTATCTTATTGTTTCTGTATTTAACAGAAATTTGATCTCTTAGAAGCGAATGCATTTAAAATCCCTGATGAAGGACATTTACAGTTTGAAACGCGTTAGTTAAGCCTCTCTTGATCTGCTTCCGGCGGGAGTGGTCAATCAGGCTATTGTATTGCTTCTTGAAAGATTTGTAATATGTTAGATTTATGCAGTTATTGTACAATACCCATGTTTATATGTGCGTTTTTGTACAATTTTGTAATTTTATATATGTGTCCGCTTTTTGCGGCTTTGTTACAAATAAATATTTAGATACTTTTAAATTTAGGTTTTTCCTCCCCTTTTTTTGCATTGGCTCCAAAATCTCAACATTAGAGGTTTTCTCATTTTCCATATATATTCGGGATGATGGCAATTACATGTTGGGTTGCATGATGTGTTACGCTTTTCAGCTAATGAGCCGATAACAGCAGCAGTTGCTAGGGATGCAGTGGGTGCCAAAGCCGACTGCAGTAGAAATACCACTATTATTTATGACTCAGAACCCACCAAATAAGGGGCCAAATAGGCAAAAGCTTAGGAGGTCAAAGCCAAAGTTTGGACTGATCCTGGGTTTGGATTTAACTGCTGGATCATTCATGATTTTGAATGTAGCTGCACTGGTATTAGAAGATTGTGCAAGTGCTGGCTGGCTATTAGGACATTGGTTGTGGCCAACACTAGTGTTATAACATGTTACTTTTTCTGGCTGGTGATAAGGACAATGTTGCTGACTGAGACTGGTATTAGAACACTTTCCTGGTGTTGGCTGATGATCAGGACACTCACTGGCTGTGCACCACACTGGTATTAGAACACCACGCTGGTACTGGATGGCTATCAGGACACTGGTTCTGACCAACACTAGTATTTGCACACTGCACTGGTGTAATCAGGGCAATGTTGCTTGCTCTCACTGGTAATAGATGACACTGTACTGGTGCTGGCTGGGTATCAGGGCACTCTTGCTGCTTTCACTGGTACTAGAACACTGTACATGCCCTGCTGGCACTCACAGTTAAAAGCTCCTCCTGCTCTTCCAGAAGTTGAGGGAGCAGGAAATCTAGGGGAAGATGCCATTGACTATGGGGAACTGTTTTTTTTTTCCATTCCATGTTTTTAATAAAGATTTTCAAAAAGTGAAATTTACAAAAAAAAAAAAAATGGATTTTGTCCAGTTTTTGTTGGTGATATGATACATGAGAGAATAGCTTAACATAGCCATTGCAGAAAATATGAGAAGAATATAACAAAATTGTATAAACATTGGGTTTAGGTAAATTCACAACAAACTGGTGGCATTTGGCTGTGTCCCCTGCTTGTACAGACACCCCTCTTGGGAGCTCACTGTGTCCGGGTGGGGGCACAAACAGTAATTACTCTTAGGTGTGCTTCTTTCTTTTACGCAACGTTTGCTATGAGATTAGAGCACTTTTCTTTTATATTTTTCCTAAAGAGCTGTGTTTGTCAGATACAAATACAACATGTGGAACAAATAGCAATCAATAAAGTGATAATATGACAAATGGTATCCACAGTAAACAAATATCAAGAATATTTTCCTTCTTATATCAAAAATACAAAGTTAAACATAAATAAATTGTGAATAGGATTCTAAAGCCTCGTACAAACGTCTGGTTTTCCCAGAAAGAAAACTGCTGAGAGAGCTTTTTGCCGTGAAAACCGGGCGTGTG
Organism: Rana muscosa; assembly: GCA_029206835.1. Classification (NCBI taxonomy): domain Eukaryota; kingdom Metazoa; phylum Chordata; class Amphibia; order Anura; family Ranidae; genus Rana; species Rana muscosa. The sequence continues at coordinate 796,225,500 of CM055117.1, read as the reverse complement.
TATGCTCCCTCGCCGGGAAAACTGCCAGGAATCCCGGCGGGAAAAATAGAGAACCTGCTATCTATTTTCCTGCCGGGATTCCCAACGTTTTTTTTTCCGCCAGATTTACTACACTTGCCAATGGAAAACACTGTGAGGCAGTGCCATGGAGCATAAGCCCTGTACACACGGCCGGGATTCCCAGCCAAAGCTCTCCCTGCAGTTTTTCCATCTGGATTTCCAGCAGACTTTATACCACCGTGAATCCCAGCAGTGTGTACAGGGCTTAAAGATGGTAAGCCTACATCCTAAGAGACAGGCAGAACTTTATTTTATTGAGTGTTTAGAATCACCTACTGTATGTTATGTGGTTGTGTTATCCATCTGTAGTTGGTGTTTTTTTTTTTTATAAGATGTGAAGAAGTAGTGAATGACTGTGGCAGTGTTTAACCCCTTACTACAGAAAGACTAGGAACAGTATGATTATAATCTATGGGATATATTTGTCAGAAATCGCTTACTAGAGGATGTAAATCATATATTTTTTGCCTGCAATAATCATATAACCTAGCAAATGATATATACAGGGTGCATCTCAAAGAATTATAATATCATCAAACAGTTAATGTATTTCAGTAATTCAATTCAAAGAGTGAAACTCATATTATATAGATTTATTACCCAAATGGTGATATATTTCAAGCAATTCTTTCTTTTAATTTTGATGATTATGACTTACAGCTAGTGAAAACAGAAAATCCAGTATCTCCGAAAATTAGAATATTACATAAGACCAATAAAAAAAAAATTAATACAGAAATGTTGGCTGACTGAAAAGTATGTCCATGTATGTACTCAATACTTGGTCGGGGCTCTTTTTGCATGAATTACTGCATCAATGTGGTGTGGTATGGAGGCAATCAGCCTGTGGCTCTGCTAAGGTGTTATGGAGACATAGGTTGTTTTGATGGCAGCCTTTAGTTTGTCTGCATTGTTGGGTCTGGTGTCTCTCATCTTCCTCTTGACAATATCCCACAGGTTCTCTATGAAATTTAGGTCAGGTGAGTTTGCTAGCCAAACAAGCACAGTGATACCATGATCATTAAACCAGGTATTGGTACTTTTGGCAGTGTGGGCAGGTGCCAAGACCTGATGGAAAATAAAATCAGCATCTCCATGAAGCTGCTTAGCAGAGGGAAGCATGAAATGCTCTAGAATTTCCTGGTAGAGGGCTGTGCTGACTTTTGATCAAAACACAGTGGATCAACACCAGAGGATGACATGGCACTGACTGTGGAAACTTCACACTGGACCACATGCAAACTTTAAAATAATCTAAAAAAAAAGACATTGGACCACTGAGCAACAGTATTTCTCCTTAGCCCAGGTAAGACGCTTCTGACATTGTTTCTGATTTAGCACAAGGAATGCGACAGTTGTAGCCCATGTCCTGAATACATCTGTTTGTGATGACTCTTGAACCACTGACACCAGCCGTAGTTCACTCCTTGTGAATCTCCCCCAAATTCATGAATGATATTTGCTTCACAATCCTCTCAAGGCTGCGATTATCCTTGTTGCTTGAGCTCATTTTTCTACCACACCTTTTCCATTGGTGGAGCCAAAACTTCCATGAAAACATCTTCTCCACACATGTCTGTGTATTGTGCATTCTGGACAATTCTTTCCCCATACACTGTGCACTCAGATTGGATGGCATTTACATCCACTCATTTCTCTGAGCAATTCATTTCCCCATACACTGTCCAATCAGATTGCACAGTGTATGGGGAAAGAATTGTCCAGAAAGCACAATACACAGACATGTGTTGAGAAGATGTTTTCATGGAAGTTTTGGCTCCACCAATGATTAAATACTATCACCATAAAATGCACAATTACAAGTCCAGTAAACATCTGCACAGTTGTTGATATGAGGAAGATCTCTAGAATGATTATTGAGTTGTTTCAAAAATAAATGAATGCAAGGAATAAAAGTGGAAGCAATATTCTCCATGTGATAAGGAAAAGCTCATTAACATGATCAGCATTACAATGAGCACAAGCCCAATGTATAAGCAGTTGTGCACTCTGGAGAACGCAGATGCGCCCGTGTGCAACACACATATTTAACAAGCTAAAGTGTGTGCACCCTGTCAGGCGAGCATAAAATGGTGTGCTTTGTCAATGCACATGTGCAGTTGAGTAAGCTGAAAGAAGGGTGTAAAAAGGCTTGATTAGTTGTAAGACAGATCTACATGTTCTGGACAGAATTTGTGCATTTAAACAATATTATACACATACTTTTTAGCCTGGTAACAGAAGATGGTAAACTAATAAAGTTATCCACAGTATTCAGACAAAAATGTTAAAGATTACATTGGCTGCGCTTCTAATGGTATGCACGAAAGATTGCGCAAGTGCGCAACAGCGCTTCCCATGTAAATATGGTTTGGTGCATATAAGTGCACCATAATTTTTGATAAATGTTTTGAGTCCCATTTTTCGTGCAATTGCTACAATTTCTCCACTGCACCACAGGCGTAGGTCTTTAGTAAATCACCCCCCATGAGTCTACAATATTGAACTTTTTCACAATATTCAAATTTTCTGAGATACACTAGCTGTAAGCTATAATCATCTAAATTAAAAGAAATAAATACTTGAAATAGATCACTCTGTGTGTAATGAATCTAAATAATATATGAGCTTCACTTTTTGAATCTGAATTACATAATTTAAATCAACTATTTGATGGTATTCTAATTTTTTGAGATGCACTTGTATGTAAACTCACGTAAATAATGGCAGCTTTCTCATTTCCACACATGGTTCCCACATAATACTTCTTCAACATGTGGCAAAATGTTCTGTCTTAATGAACTTGGAAATGTTGATTAACTCACTCACACCTTCATTAATGGAAAAATGGCATTATACACAACTATAACAATGCATACGTTTACTGCTTCAACCTCTATTGTCATTAACGACTTACCGCCCAGCCTATAGCAGAATGACGGCCGGGCGGTGGTTGCGTAATCCTGACTGGACGTCATATGACGCGCGCCCAGTCTGACACACCGATACACCGATCTCGGTAAATAGAGGAGGAGGCTCTTTACCACGTGATCAGCTGTGTCCAATCATGGCTGATCACGATGTAAACAGGAAGAGCCGTTAATCGACTTTTCCTTTCTCGAGTCTGACAGACGCGAGTAGAGGAGAGCTGATCGGCTGCTCTCCTGACAGAGGGGGTCTGTGCTGATTGTTTATCAGTTCAGCCCCCCTCGGATGTCTGCCCAGGACCACCAGGATTCTGGAATGGACCACCAGGGATGGCCATCCCACTGGACCACCAGGTATGCCACCTAGACCACCAGGGAAATGCCAATCTGTGCCTGTGCCCAGGCAGCTTCCAATTAATGCTCAGGCAGCTGCCAATCTGTGCCCACCCACAATTCCTGCCAGTGCCACAAGGGATGCCTATCAGTGCCATATATCGGTGATGATGACGCATATCAGTGCCCATCAGTGCTACGTATCAGTGCACATCAGTGCCCAGCAGTGCCACCTATCAGTACCCATCAGTGCCGCCTATCAGTGCCACTCATAAGTACCCATCAGTGCAGCCTTTTAGTGCCCATCAGTGTCGCCTATCAGTGCCCATCAGTGGCCACCAGTGCCGCCTATCAATGCCCAATAGTGCATCATATCAGTGCCATCTACCAGTGCCCATCAGTGCCGCCTATCAGTGCAAATCGTCAGTGCCCATCAGTGCCACCACATTGGTGCTGCCTTATCAGTGCCCATCAGTGCCGCCTTATCAGTGCCCATCAGTGAAGGAGAAAACATACTTATTTACAAAATTTTATAACGGAAACAAAAGAAAAACGTTTTTTTTTTTAATTTTCGGCCTTTTTTAAAAAAAAAAACGCAGAGGTGATCAAATACCACCAAAAGAAAGTTCTATTTGTGGGAACAAAATGATAAAAATTCTATTTGGGTACAGTGTAGCATGACCGCGTAATTGTCATTTAAACAGCAACAGCGCAGAAAGCTGAAAATTGGCTTGGGCAGGAAGGGGGGTTAGAGTCTGGTATTGAAGTGGTTAAAGGAACTCAATCCTGTTGAAAATGTTTTCTCACCCTCTTCCCCTCTGAGGAATGATATCTCTCAATTTTACACTGATCTCTTAAACCTGGATTCCTCACCCTATACACATTATATACTCCCCTGGGAAAAAGAACTGCAAATTACCCTCAGAGGATCAAAAGCTGAAGATTCTGCAATTGTCCCACATCTCCTCCATCTCATTTAAAATGATGTAGGTGAATTACAAATTATTATACCCTCTGGAACCACATGCCTGCTAAAATTTACAGCATGCTCCTTGCAGGTTCTGCCTTGTGCTGGAGGAAAGGTGTTGCATGTATGCCATTTTCCAATGGATCTCTGTTATACAAGGTTGTGCTGTCCAAAATTATCCTTGGGTAGTCCTATATCTTTGTACAGGCGAACCATCAGGTCGTTACAAGTATTCCATCACTCCTCACCTATTAAACACAGCTACATCACCCATCCCAGCTTATTGAAAACAGAAGTCAACTCCACCATAAAACATTGGTTTCAAATTATCTACCATATTTATAACATGGATGAGCTTAGATATGAATCTCATAATGTGTCTGCCACATTCAACAAGATATGGGCCTGTTGGTTTGCTTTTAAATATTTTTCTTATGTCTGCTGATGTACAGTACTATAATTTTGGATTTTTCATGTATCCTAATGATTCATAACATATTGGTCCTAGGTATACCCTCTACGTCAGAGACCTTACCTTCCCCTTCTTTCCCCCCTTTTTTCTTCCCTCTTCCTACTGTATAGCCCTTTCTCCCTTCTCGTCTTCCCCTTTCTTACTACAGAAATTGGTTAAATATTATATTAATGAATGGTTGTAATTTGGCAAAAAAGCTGGTTTAAAAACTTGCTCATGCACCTGTTATACTATAACCAGTTGCCTACCTTTGGCATCTTACAAACGTCCATAAAACCCCCTCCTCTGTGCACAGGGCGTCTCTTGTCCTACAGTTTCTTATCTCCTCTGCCCCTGTGCACAGCTCCATGAGACCTGGTGTCTGTAGAAAGATTATCTCTTGACTGGGAGCCAGTCAGAAGCCTTCCTCACTGAATGATCACTCTGACAGCCAATCACAGTGAGCGTTTAGTGTAACATTTTAAATCAAAACAAAGTAACACAGTAGCTATCTTATGTCCTCCATTCCCTGTCAGACAGATTTGTGAGTGAGAGAGCTGCAGCTGACAGAAGAATGTTTATTGTGTGCACAGGGGGTTTGTTAACTCTTAATTAACTGGGGCATGCTCTATTTTACTAATTAACCCATTCATTTCAACCTGTATAAGCACATTTGACAATTTCATCTCCTGTTCCATGCTTCTATTTTAAATTATTTGCTGGGAAAAAAATATTATAAAACACATTTATACATTGTTATCTTTAAGGATTTACTGTTAAAAATAAGCAGTTTAGGGTATATCTGTTTTAACTTTAAATTACTGATGCATTATGAGAAAAATGAAATATATGCAAAAAAATAACTTTATTTCTTTTGTAAATAACTTTAAAATGCTTTGAACCAAAATTGTCATTTTAATGTTGCAGTAAGTAGAACAAACGACAGAGTAAAACGTTTTCCCCACAATAATGGTGTTCAAAATATTACTGATCAAACTTGAATTTATTTATTTTTTTTTCAGATTTTTATGCTGTTTCCCCTTACCATGCAAATACATGAAAAACATTCTCAGAGGACTTTAGTGTCACAAGAAAGCCCTGTTTGTCCCCCAAATAACAATATATGTATAAATTATTTATCATAAGTAATTAAAAATGGATATGGAGATTGTGCAACACTGTTGATCAAGTTTATTATATCTGCAAACTCAACCTTCTTAAGAGTCAGAAGAAACAATTTTATGAAAAATTGATAAAATGGCAATTTAGTAGTGGATGTTTAACCCTTTCCCGCCGAGCGTACGCACATATGCGGCCTCGGCTTTCGGCGGTTATACCGGGATCTTTCCTGAAGCTGCAGGCATGATCCCAGTACGATTGTTTAGAGCGGGCGATTGGCTATTCAGGCATAACAACCGATGCGGCTAAAAGCTGCTCGGTTGTTATACCGGAGGAGCGGGAGGGGACATTCCCGCCTCCTCCCACCGCTCTGACCGGGCCTCCCGTCCCACAGGGAGACCCGATCCGTGATCCGTCACTTCCGGCACCTAGAGAGAGACTGCCATGAAGCCGTAAATGGCTTTTTGCCAGTCTCCTGAATGTAAACACAGAAGCGGCGTCACAACGTCACTTTCGGTTTACTCGGCTGCCAATGGCGCCGGATTTTAAAAAGTATACAGTATTCAGAATCAATGTTTTTGGCAATCTGAATACTTTGAAGTGCAAAGGAGGGATTTGGGGTCTTTTAGACCCCCTATCCCTCCATAAAGAGTACCTGTCACCACCTATTACTGTCACAAGGGATGTTTACATTCCTTGTGACAGCAATAAAAGTGATCACATTTTTTTTTTTAAAAAACACAATTTTATATTATAAAAATAAATAAGATTTTTTTTTTAAAGTGCCCCCGTCCCCGCGACCTAGCGCAGCAAAGAAAATGCATACGGAAGTCGCGCCCGCGTATGTAAACGGTGTTCAAATCACACATGTGAGGTATCGCCACAGTCGTCAGAGCGAGAGCAATAATTCTAGCCCCAGACCTCCTCTATAACTCTAACCTGGTAACCGTAAAAAAAATTAAAGAGTCGCCTATGGAAATTTTTACCGTAGTTTGTTGCCATTCCACAAGTGCGTGCAATTATAAAGCATGATATGTTTGGTATCTATTTACTCAGCTTATCATCATCTTTCACATTATACAAAAAAATTGGGCTAACTTTACTTTTACATTTTTTCAAAATTCATGAAAGTACATTTTTCCAAAAAGTTGTGTTTAAAAAAATGCTGCACAAATACCGTGTGACATAAAATATTGCAACAATCGCCATTTTATTCTCTAGATTCTCTGCTAAAAAAATATATATAATGTTTGGTGGTTCTAAGTAATTTTCTAGCAAAAAATACGGATTTTAACTTGTAAACACCAAATGTCAGAAATAGGCTTAGTCATGAAAGGGATAAGAATTATTTTTTTGAGAAAAGTGCTTAGTGTCACTTGAAGGAAAAGGCATATTTCTGTAAACCTATGTCTTTAGGTCAAGATGTTAAAAATTTTGTTCTCTTTTTACCATGCAAAATGGCAGTAATTTCTAATTCAAACTTCTTTCAATAAAGAGCTTTATGAATTGTTTGTTATTGTAATGAACAAACATATATTTTTTATTGACTGTATGCATGCATTTTCAACCTATTGTTAACCTTAGAAATAAAGGTTTCACCTTGCCAATCTGTTTTATAAAACATACATGTATAGCATTAAATTTTATATCATTTCAAAAAACAACACATCTTTTCCCTGAATGTGAAACATTTAATATATTCTGCATTTCAACTGTATATCGACTGCTTACTTACTGTAGAAGTTTGTGCAATGAATTCAAATTTTCTTTTCAAGGTTATTCTTCAGTGTAGGAAGTGGATATCCTTTTATGACTATGCTTCTGGCATATAACCTTTCAGTCTGTTAGGTTGTTTTCAGCTGTCTCAGACAACATGATTAACTGATTGAGATTGGCTTTCATATTTTAACATTGGAATATCAACTCAAAAGCATTGTTTTGACATCCCATAAAAATGTTAACTAATTCTTCACAGTTCTACCTTGGGGAAGTTTTGTATTCTGGCATGATCTTCTTGAATCAGTCAGTGTATATTGTTGACATTCTCTTGACATAATAGTATTTTTGTATTAGTATAGGCTGATTTTTCTTTACTACTGATTTTCCTGAAAGCTCAACACAACAATATAAGGTGGTATGACAAAGTCAGTTAGCCACACAATATCCTACTACTGTACATTAAAACTGGATACTCAAGCTATATAAAAAACATGACCCAGAAAATATTGGGTACATGCACTAGAATTGAGTGACCTAATTCCCACAAACCAGAATTAAAGGGGTTGTAAAGGTTCATTTTTTATTTTCAAAATAGGTTCCTTTAAGCTAGTGCATTGTTGGTTCACTTACCTTTTCCTTGGATTTCCTTTCTAAAAATTTTTTTCTTTGTCTGAACTTCTCACTTCCTGTTTTTCCTCAGTAAACTTCACACCATCATCCGAGTGGTGTGGAGTCAGCCAGAACAGCTTACTGAACAGCTTACTGAGGAGGAACAGGAAGTGAGAAATTCAGACAAAGAAAACAAAGAAAAAAAAAATTTGGAAGGGAAATTGAAGGAAAGGGTAAGTGGACCAACAATGTACTAGCTTAAAGGAACCTATTTAGAAAATAAAAAACGAACCTTTACAACCCCTTTAATCCAAGGTCGTGTTGATTCAATTGTACAGCATCAGGTCTTTTGGCTAGCTTTCTTATGTTATTTTTTTTATGCAACTATAGAAGAATTAGCAACATTGAGAGCTTTTATCTCACTGAAAATTTTGAAAATGTGCTATTGTCATTCACAGAAGTGAGAGGGAGAGAGTACATTCTCAGTGCTAAAGTTGTGGGAAAGGTGTTATCTGTTAATAGGGATGAGCTCGGTGTTCGAGTCGAACATACGTTCGACTCGAACATCGGCTGTTCGATCGTTCGACGAAGATCAAACGATTTGGGCCGTTCGCGCCAAATTCGAGTGACGCGAACGGCCCACAATGCACTACGCCTAGTGTAGTGTGTTCTGGAGCAGGGAAAGAGAAGCATAGGCAGGGACAGTGACATTTTTTTTTCTTGCTTAACCTGGATTCCTTTAGTTTAGGGAAAGAGAAGGATAGGTAGGGAGAGTGTCAGTCTGTTTTACTGTGCTAAACCTTGTTTGTAGGGACAGGGAAGGACAGTGAGGGAAATTCTCATTGTGCTATACTGTGCTAAAGCATTCCTCATCAACCATCTTTAAAAAAAAAAAATTATAGGGACAGAAAACTATAGGTAGGGAGAGTGTCAGTGTGTTTTACTGTGCTAAACCTTGTTTGTAGGGACAGGGAAGGACAGTGAGGGAAATTCTCATTGTGCTATACTGTGCTAAAGCATTCCTCATCAACCATCTTTAAAAAAACATTTTTTATAGGGACAGAAAACTATAGGTAGGGAGAGTGTCAGTGTGTTTTACTGTGCTAAACCTTGTTTGTAGGGACAGGGAAGGACAGTGAGGGAAATTCTCATGGTGCTATACTGTGCTAAAGCATTCCTCATCAACCATCTTTAAAAAAAAAAAAATTATAGGGACAGAAAACTATAGGTAGGGAGAGTGTCAGTGTGTTTTACTGTGCTAAACCTTGTTTGTAGGGACAGGGAAGGGCAGTGAGGGAAATTCTCATTGTGCTATACTGTGCTAAAGCATTCCTCATCAACCATCTTTAAAAAAAAAAATTTTTATAGGGACAGAAAACTATAGGTAGGGAGAGTGTCAGTGTGTTTTACTGTGTTAAACCTTGTTTGTAGGGACAGGGAAGGACAGTGAGGGAAATTCTCATTGTGCTATACTGTGCTAAAGCATTCCTCATCAACCATCTTTAAAAAAAAAAAATTATAGGGACAGAAAACTATAGGTAGGGAGAGTGTCAGTGTGTTTTACTGTGCTAAACCTTGTTTGTAGGGACAGGGAAGGACAGTGAGGGAAATTCTCATTGTGCTATACTGTGCTAAAGCATTCCTCATCAACCATCTTTAAAAAAAAAAAATTTATAGGGACAGAAAACTATAGGTAGGGAGAGTGTCAGTGTGTTTTACTGTGCTAAACCTTGTTTGTAGGGACAGGGAAGGACAGTGAGGGAAATTCTCATGGTGCTATACTGTGCTAAAGCATTCCTCATCAACCATCTTTAAAAAAAAAAAAATTATAGGGACAGAAAACTATAGGTAGGGAGAGTGTCAGTGTGTTTTACTGTGCTAAACCTTGTTTGTAGGGACAGGGAAGGGCAGTGAGGGAAATTCTCATTGTGCTATACTGTGCTAAAGCATTCCTCATCAACCATCTTTAAAAAAAAAAAATTATAGGGACAGAAAACTATAGGTAGGGAGAGTGTCAGTGTGTTTTACTGTGCTAAACCTTGTTTGTAGGGACAGGGAAGGACAGTGAGGGAAATTCTCATTGTGCTATACTGTGCTAAAGCATTCCTCATCAACCATCTTTAAAAAAACATTTTTTATAGGGACAGAAAACTATAGGTAGGGAGAGTGTCAGTGTGTTTTACTGTGCTAAACCTTGTTTGTAGGGACAGGGAAGGACAGTGAGGGAAATTCTCATGGTGCTATACTGTGCTAAAGCATTCCTCATCAACCATCTTTAAAAAAAAAAAAATTATAGGGACAGAAAACTATAGGTAGGGAGAGTGTCAGTGTGTTTTACTGTGCTAAACCTTGTTTGTAGGGACAGGGAAGGGCAGTGAGGGAAATTCTCATTGTGCTATACTGTGCTAAAGCATTCCTCATCAACCATCTTTAAAAAAAAAAAATTTTATAGGGACAGAAAACTATAGGTAGGGAGAGTGTCAGTGTGTTTTACTGTGTTAAACCTTGTTTGTAGGGACAGGGAAGGACAGTGAGGGAAATTCTCATTGTGCTATACTGTGCTAAAGCATTCCTCATCAACCATCTTTAAAAAAAAAAAATTATAGGGACAGAAAACTATAGGTAGGGAGAGTGTCAGTGTGTTTTACTGTGCTAAACCTTGTTTGTAGGGACAGGGAAGGACAGTGAGGGAAATTCTCATTGTGCTATACTGTGCTAAAGCATTCCTCATCAACCATCTTTAAAAAAAAAAAATTTATAGGGACAGAAAACTATAGGTAGGGAGAGTGTCAGTGTGTTTTACTGTGCTAAACCTTGTTTGTAGGGACAGGGAAGGACAGTGAGGGAAATTCTCATGGTGCTATACTGTGCTAAAGCATTCCTCATCAACCATCTTTAAAAAAAAAAAAATTATAGGGACAGAAAACTATAGGTAGGGAGAGTGTCAGTGTGTTTTACTGTGCTAAACCTTGTTTGTAGGGACAGGGAAGGGCAGTGAGGGAAATTCTCATTGTGCTATACTGTGCTAAAGCATTCCTCATCAACCATCTTTAAAAAAAAAATTTTTTATAGGGACAGAAAACTATAGGTAGGGAGAGTGTCAGTGTGTTTTACTGTGTTAAACCTTGTTTGTAGGGACAGGGAAGGACAGTGAGGGAAATTCTCATTGTGCTATACTGTGCTAAAGCATTCCTCATCAACCATCTTTAAAAAAATTTTTTTTATAGGGACAGAAAACTATAGGTAGGGAGAGTGTCAGTGTGTTTTACTGTGCTAAACCTTGTTTGTAGGGACAGGGAAGGACAGTGAGGGAAATTCTCATTGTGCTATACTGTGCTAAAGCATTCCTCATCAACCATCTTTAAAAAAAAATTTTTTTATAGGGACAGAAAACTATAGGTAGGGAGAGTGTCAGTGTGTTTTACTGTGTTAAACCTTGTTTGTAGGGACAGGGAAGGACAGTGAGGGAAATTCTCATTGTGCTATACTGTGCTAAAGCATTCCTCATCAACCATCTTTAAAAAAAAAAAAATTTATAGGGACAGAAAACTATAGGTAGGGAGAGTGTCAGTGTGTTTTACTGTGCTAAACCTTGTTTGTAGGGACAGGGAAGGACAGTGAGGGAAATTCTCATTGTGCTATACTGTGCTAAAGCATTCCTCATCAACCATCTTTAAAAAAACATTTTTTATAGGGACAGAAAACTATAGGTAGGGAGAGTGTCAGTGTGTTTTACTGTGCTAAACCTTGTTTGTAGGGACAGGGAAGGACAGTGAGGGAAATTCTCATTGTGCTATACTGTGCTAAAGCATTCCTCATCAACCATCTTTAAAAAAAAAAATTTTTATAGGGACAGAAAACTATAGGTAGGGAGAGTGTCAGTGTGTTTTACTGTGCTAAACCTTGTTTGTAGGGACAGGGAAGGACAGTGAGGGAAATTCTCATTGTGCTATACTGTGCTAAAGCATTCCTCATCAACCATCTTTAAAAAAACATTTTTTATAGGGACAGAAAACTATAGGTAGGGAGAGTGTCAGTGTGTTTTACTGTGCTAAACCTTGTTTGTAGGGACAGGGAAGGACAGTGAGGGAAATTCTCATTGTGCTATACTGTGCTAAAGCATTCCTCATCAACCATCTTTAAAAAAAATTTTTTATAGGGACAGAAAACTATAGGTAGGGAGAGTGTCAGTGTGTTTTACTGTGCTAAACCTTGTTTGTAGGGACAGGGAAGGACAGTGAGGGAAATTCTCATTGTGCTATACTGTGCTAAAGCATTCCTCATCAACCATCTTTAAAAAAAAAAATTATAGGGACAGAAAACTATAGGTAGGGAGAGTGTCAGTGTGTTTTACTGTGCTAAACCTTGTTTGTAGGGACAGGGAAGGACAGTGAGGGAAATTCTCATTGTGCTATACTGTGCTAAAGCATTCCTCATCAACCATCTTTTAAAAAAAAAATTTTTATAGGGACAGAAAACTATAGGTAGGGAGAGTGTCAGTGTGTTTTACTGTGTTAAACCTTGTTTGTAGGGACAGGGAAGGACAGTGAGGGAAATTCTCATTGTGCTATACTGTGCTAAAGCATTCCTCATCAACCATCTTTAAAAAAAATTTTTTATAGGGACAGAAAACTATAGGTAGGGAGAGTGTCAGTGTGTTTTACTGTGCTAAACCTTGTTTGTAGGGACAGGGAAGGACAGTGAGGGAAATTCTCATTGTGCTATACTGTGCTAAAGCATTCCTCATCAACCATCTTTAAAAAAACATTTTTTATAGGGACAGAAAACTATAGGTAGGGAGAGTGTCAGTGTGTTTTACTGTGCTAAACCTTGTTTGTAGGGACAGGGAAGGACAGTGAGGGAAATTCTCATTGTGCTATACTGTGCTAAAGCATTCCTCATCAACCATCTTTAAAAAAAAAAAAATTATAGGGACAGAAAACTATAGGTAGGGAGAGTGTCAGTGTGTTTTACTGTGCTAAACCTTGTTTGTAGGGACAGGGAAGGACAGTGAGGGAAATTCTCATTGTGCTATACTGTGCTAAAGCATTCCTCATCAACCATCTAAAAAAAAAAAAAAAATTATAGGGACAGAAAACTATAGGTAGGGAGAGTGTCAGTGTGTTTTACTGTGCTAAACCTTGTTTGTAGGGACAGGGAAGGACAGTGAGGGAAATTCTCATTGTGCTATACTGTGCTAAAGCATTCCTCATCAACCATCTTTAAAAAAAAAAATTTTTATAGGGACAGAAAACTATAGGTAGGGAGAGTGTCAGTGTGTTTTACTGTGTTAAACCTTGTTTGTAGGGACAGGGAAGGACAGTGAGGGAAATTCTCATTGTGCTATACTGTGCTAAAGCATTCCTCATCAACCATCTTTAAAAAAAAAAATTTTTATAGGGACAGAAAACTATAGGTAGGGAGAGTGTCAGTGTGTTTTACTGTGCTAAACCTTGTTTGTAGGGACAGGGAAGGACAGTGAGGGAAATTCTCATTGTGCTATACTGTGCTAAAGCATTCCTCATCAACCATCTTTAAAAAAAAATTTTTTTATAGGGACAGAAAACTATAGGTAGGGAGAGTGTCAGTGTGTTTTACTGTGCTAAACCTTGTTTGTAGGGACAGGGAAGGACAGTGAGGGAAATTCTCATTGTGCTATACTGTGCTAAAGCATTCCTCATCAACCATCTTTGAAATCCTTGTTTTTTGGACAGTCAGGGAAATTGTCATTGTGCTATTCTGTGCGAAAGCAATCATCCTCAACCATATTTAGAAATTCTTAAGTAAAGGGACAGAGAAGGACACCTGAAGGTAGCCCTTATTGCTTTTTTTCCCATCTCCCTGCAGGCCATCCATTAGAATGTCTGGAAGGCAAACAAGGAGAGGCAGACAGTCAGGAGGCAATAAAAGAGGGCAAGCAGGCTCTGTGTCTGGGGGCAACAGTGCTGGTCGTGGACGCGGTGCATTGTCATCAGCACATGGCCATGGGACACGCTTGTCCTTCTTTTCGGCAGCTGGACATGTTGAGCCACATCATGCCGAAGACTTGGTAGAGTGGATGACCAAGCCCTCCTCCTCCTCCTCATCCTCTCTCACCCAGGCTCAGGGTACTGGCAAAGCAGCTGCCAAAGCGTCCTCTTCCCTGGTATCAATGTCAGACTCATCATCAGTCACTCCTTCCCTAGACCCACCATGTCCTCCTCCTGAGGAGTCCCCCGAACTGTTTGAGCACAGTGTTGGGTACATGCTCCAGGAGGATGCCCAGCGTTTCGAAGGGTCTGATGATGAAACCCAGCTAGAGGAAGGCAGTAGCGTGAGAGCAGACAGAGGGGATGCTCAAGAAGGACACCAATCTGGCAGTCATGTTCCAGCAGCTGCAGCATACTGCCAGATTGGCTCCAGTGATGAGGAGGGAGGGGATGATGAGGTCACTGACTCCACGTGGGTGCCTAATAGGAGAGAGGAGGAGGAGGAGGATGAGGAGGAGGCACATCTCCAACGAGGCAGGATGCCCTTTGGTGGCCAGCGTAAGGGCAGTACACCGACGGAATCACACCGCAGAGCTCCGCCTGTGCAGGGCGCTGCCTCTGCCCGTCATTCAAAAAGTTCTTTGGTGTGGGCCTTTTTTGAGACGAGTGCATCAGATCGCACAGCTGCTGTTTGCAACATATGTCTCAAGCGTATATCGCGTGGCCAAAACATCAGCCGCTTGGGTACCACATGCCTGACCAGACATATGTTGACCTGCCATGCAGCTCGTTGGCAAGCCTACCTCAAAGACCCACACCAAAGAACAAAGCGGACCTCTCCTTGCACCGCATCAGCTGGGATCTCCAACCCCACTATAACTTCAGTCCTCTCTGAAACATGCACTGAGAGGAATGAAGGTGTAGAATTAGGTGTGTCACAGCCAAGTACTTGCGGCCACTCTGCTAGCAGTACACTGACGTCCGATTCTAGCAGGCAAATTTCCCTGCCCCAGCTGCTGGACCGTCGAAAGAAGTTCACTCCCAGCCATCCACATGCCCAGCGGTTGAATGCTAGCTTGGCTAAATTGCTAGCGCTTCAACTGCTGCCTTTTCAGTTGGTAGACTCGGCCCCCTTCCATGAGTTTGTGCAATGTGCGGTTCCTCAGTGGCAGGTTCCCAAACGCCACTTTTTCTCACGGAAGGCTATTCCGGCTCTCTACCGGCATGTGGAAGGCAATGTCTTGGCCTCGCTGGACAGGGCGGTCAGCGGTAAGGTGCATATTACCGCTGACTCATGGTCCAGCAGGCATGGACAGGGACGTTACCTTTCTTTCACGGCCCATTGGGTCACTCTTTTGGCAGCTGGGAAGGATGCAGGACAAGGTGCAGTAGTGTTGGAGGTTGTTCCACCGCCACGCCTCCAAAATGCTACTACTGGTTGTGACACACCTCTCTCCTCCACCCCCTCCTCTTCTTCTTCCTCCATGGCCTCTTCCTGTGCTTTGTCCTCTGAACCAGCGGTGCTCCGTAGGAGTTCAAGGGGCTACGCAAGTACGCAGGCAAAAAGATGCCATGCCGTGCTTGCGCTGGTGTGTTTGGGGGACAGAAGCCACACTGGGGCAGAGGTCCTGTCTGCTCTGCAGGGCCAGGCCGAGAGGTGGTTGACGCCACGCCAGCTTAAGCCAGGAATGGTGGTTTGCGACAATGGCACCAAGCTCCTCTCCGCCCTCCGACAGGGACAACTGACCCATGTGCCCTGTGTGGCTCACGTCCTTAACCTGGTGGTGCAGCGGTTCTTGGGCAGGTACCCGGGCTTACAGGATGTCCTGAGGCAGGCCAGGAAAGTCTGTGTGCATTTCCGCAGATCTTATAATGCCAGTGCTCGCCTGGCTGAGCTGCAAAAGGAGTTGAACCTGCCCAAGAACCGCCTTATATGTGACATGCCCACCAGGTGGAACTCAACGTTGGCCATGCTGCAGCGGCTGCACACGCAGCAGAGGGCCATCAATGAGTACCTGTGCGACTACGGCACCAGGACAGGGTCAGGGGAGCTTGGTTTTTTTTCTCCACACCAGTGGGGCATGATCAGGGATGCATGCACTGTCCTGGCACCATTTGAGGAGGCCACGAGGATGGTGAGCAGTGACAGTGCATGCATCAGTGACACTGTACCTCTTGTCCACCTGTTGGAGCACACGCTGCGTGGAATAATGGACAGGGCACTTGAGGCAGAACAGAGGCAGGAAGAGGAGGACTTCCTTGCCTCTCAAGGCCCCCTTTACCCAGACAGTGTTCCTTCTGTCCCACCCATCGCACAGGAAGAGGAGGAGGAGGAGGAGGAGGATTGTGTCAGCATGGAGGTGGAGCCTGGCACTCAGCAGCATCAACAGCAGCAGTCTTTTAGGGATGATTTACAGTTCCAAGAAACCCGTGGACTTGTTCGTGGCTGGGAGGAGGTGGCTGCGGATCATGTCGTCCTTAGTGACCCAGAGGACTCCGGACCGAATGCCTCAGCTAACCTACGCTGCATGGCCTCCCTGATCCTGCAAAGTCTGCGGAAGGATCCTCGTATTCTTTGGATCAAGGAGAGGGACCATTACTGGCTGGCCACTCTCCTTGATCCACGGTACAAGGGTAAGGTTGCGGACCTTATGTTACCGTCGCAGAGGGAGCAGAGGATGAGACAACTCCGGGAGGCCTTGCAGAAAGGTCTGTGCAACGCGTTCCCAGAGACTGGGAGGTTACAAACTCCTGGTCCTGGACAACGAGTTGCTGAGGCTTCGGCCAGTCAAAGAAGGAGCGGTGGGGAAGGTGGCCGTCTGACCGATGCGTTCAGACAATTCTTTAGTCCGCAGCCCCAAAGTATGATCGGTTCCAGCAACCATCGCCAGCGTCTGATAAACATGGTGCAGGAATATCTAGGGGCAAGGTCAGACTTGGACACCTTCCCCACCGAAAATCCTCTGGCTTACTGGGTCTTGAGGATGGATCACTGGCCAGAGCTTGCACAGTATGCAATTGAGCTACTGGCCTGTCCTTCAACCAGCGTTCTTTCGGAACGCACATTCAGTGCTGCTGGAGGATTTGTCACGGATCACAGGGTGCGCCTGTCCACCGACTCGGTTGATCGACTGACTTTCATCAAGATGAACCAGTCTTGGATCACCACCAGCTACCACACACCTGATGCTGATATAACAGACTAATTGATTTTAACATGTCACATCCCTTCAAGACTGATGCTGATGCTGAGTGCCTGTGCTGTTATGTTGACTGGCTATCCTCCTCCTCCGAGTCCTCAATGATACGATTGATGATGATAGCTTGGAAGATCATTTTTGTTTATGGGTGCCGCCACCAGTGCCTAACGCCCAATTTTTCAGCCCCTGTTTAACAGGGGCGTGTAATTACAATTTTTGAAGCAATACTTTGCAACAGGGCTCATTGCTGTGCTCCAAGTACAGTATCTGTGAGGGGTTGCAGTGTTGTGCCACCAGTGCCTAAGGCCCAATTTTTCAGCCCCTGTTTAACAGGGGCGTGTAATTACAATTTTTGAAGCAATACTTTGCAACAGGGCTCATTGCTGTGCTCCAAGTACAGTATCTGTGAGGGGTTGCAGTGTTGTGCCACCAGTGCCTAAGGCCCAATTTTTCAGCCCCTGTTCAACAGGGGCATGTAATTACAATTCTTGATCTAATAATTCACAGCAGGGCCCATTGCTGCACCCACCAAGAGTAACTCTGAGGGCTTACAGTGTTGTGGCAACGCCACCACCACCACCACCACGAAAGGCCCAATTTTTCAGCCCCTGTTCAAAAGGGGCATGTAATTACAATTCTTGATCTAATAATTCACAGCAGGGCCCATTCCTGCACCCACCAAGAGTAACTCTGAGGGCTTACAGTGTTGTGGCAACACCACCACCACCACCACGAAAGGCCCAATTTTTCAGCCCCTGTTCAACAGGGGCATGCAATTACAATTCTTGATCTAATAATTCACAGCAGGGCCCATTGCTGCACCCACCAAGAGTAACTGTCAGGGCTTACAGTGTTGTGGCACCAGCACCACCATCAAAGGCCCAATTTTTACTACCACTGTTCAACAATTATATGTAATTACAATTCCTGATATAATAGTTGACAGCAGGGCGTTCCAGCACCAACCAAGAGTAACTGTGAATGCTTACAGTGTTGTGCCAACACCAACAACTAAGGGGCCTATTTCTGCAGAGTATATACGGCAGGTCCCTACTCTCAAACATCCAACTTACAAACGACTCCTACTTGCAAACGCAAGAAGACAACAGGAAGTGAGAGGAAATCTACCCCTAGGAAGGAAAATTCTCTCCTGTAAGAATTAATATAGGAGAAAGGTGTCTCCTCTGTACTGATGCTTTATCACCAATCCTTGTTTCAAGAAAAACACCACATTTCAAAAACAGTTGTCATTGGGACGGAAAGTGAGGTGAAATGTTCTGAACAGGGGCACAGACAGCAAAACAAATGTTACAGGGGTGATAACCCTTACCTATGTTTTCCAAAAAGTTTAAAAATAGATTTTTGGGCTGGAGCTACACTTAAACAATGTACCTGTTCAAAATTACAAACAGATTCTACATAAGAACAAACCTACAGTCCCTGTCTTGTATGCACCGCCTGTATACGGCTGTTCAGAGTATATAGGGCCTTTTTTATTTTTTGTGCGGGGTTCCCCTTAATATCCATACAAGACCCAAAGGGGCTGGTAATGGGCTGGGGTAGGGGGGGGGTCATGGGGTAGCTATGCCATTTTTCTTAAAGATTTTCATCCATATTACCGGGACCAGACATTACATTAAAGCCGCAAGCAGTTTTAAATGGCTTTTTTTTCCTTTAGAAGTGTCATTTTGTGCAGGGACAGTTCTAAACACGGGAAACACGTGGCACTTCACAGGCATACTTTAGACACCCCCCAGGTACGATATTTAAAGGAATATTTGCCTTTTTTTTTTTCACTTTATGCATCATTAAAATGACTGCTCCCGAAAAACGACCGTTTTTAAAACTTCTTTTTGCATTGATACATGTCCCCTGGTGCAGAACCCGGGTTCCCAAACCCTTTTTAGGACAATAACATGCATAATAGTCGTTATAATTAGCACTTTAGAATTCGAACGTTCGCATCCATTGTATTTAATAGGGTTCTAATGTTCGTACGAACTTTCGGTCCGTTCGCGGGTTCTGGTGCGAACCGAACCCGGGGGTGTTCGGCTCATCACTATCTGTTAAGCAAACATCTGTAAAGATGGCCCAACACTCTGTCACACGGTCAAGCAAGTCCCATGGGAGGCTCACCCTCTACACCTGAACTCTTTTTCCTCTCATAACCCTTCTATACCAATAGGTTTTTACTCCATGCCCGAAACTAGTTTACAGATGTCACTTTGACGGTATTAATGGTGCATTGACATCATCTAGACCAGGGATCTCCAAACTATGGCCCTCCAGCTGTTGTGGAACTACACGTCCCATGAGGCATTGTAAAACTCTGCCATTCACAGGCATGATGGAAATTGTAGTTCCTGAATAACTTGAGGGCCATAGTTTGGAGACCCCCGATCTAGACTAGTCACATTGATGGACCCATCCATGTAGACATGCCAGGATGTCATCAAGAAGTTCTCAGATCAATTTGGTGCGTCATGCCTTCCCAAAGCCAGGGAAGACAAAACACAACACATCATATCAGATTACACCACAAACAACACAAAACAAGATAAAACAATCATGTACAGACCCAAAAAAATAATAAAAAATACATTAACCACTTCAGGTCCGGATGATTTTACCCCCTTCCTGACCAGAGAACTTTTTACAATTTGGCACTGGGTCACTTTAACTGACAATTGTGCGGTCATGCATTGCTGTACCCAAAAAAAGTTTGCGTCCATTTTTTCCCACAAATAGAGCTTTCTTTTGGTGGTATTTGTTCACCTCTGTGGTTTTTATTTCTTGCGTTATAAACAAAAAAAGAGCGACAGTATTTTTAACTTTTTGCTATAATAAATATCCCCAAAAATGTTTTTAACCACTTAAGCCCCTGACTATTTTGGCTGGTTAAGGACCAGGCCACTTTTTTGCAATTCGGCACTGTGTCTCTTTAACTGACAATTGCGCGGTCATGCGACGTGGCTCCCAAACAAAATTGACGTCCTTTTTTTACCACAAATAGAGCTTTATTTTGGTGGTATTTGATCACCTCTGCGGTTTTTATTTTTTGCGCTATAAACAAAATTAGAGCGACAATTTTGAAAAAAATTCAATATTTTTTACTTTTCGCTATAATAAATATCCCCCAAAAATATATAAAACAAACTTTTTTTTTCCTCAGTTTAAGCTGATACATATTCTTCTACATATTTTTGGTAAAAAAAATCGCATTAAGTGTTTATTGATTGGTTTGCGCAAAACTTGTGTTTACACTAACATCTCCACGCTCCATCCCTCCATGAGACGATCGCGGGGATACCCGCGGTGATCGAGTCCGCGGGACCCGCGGTCCGACTCACGGGGATGGCGGCAGGGTCGTGAGCGCGCCGCGTGCGACCACACGGCAGGCAGGTAAAGGGGATGTACAGGTACGTGATTATGCTTGTACGTGCCATTCTGCTGACGTATATATGCCGTGGCCGGTCCTTAAGTGGTTAAAAAACAAATTTCTTCATCAGTTTAGACCAATATATATTCATCTACATATTTTTGGTGAAAAAAAAATCACAATAAGCGTGTATTGATTGGTTTGCACAAAAGTAATAGCGTCTACAAACAATGGGAAAGATTTATGGCATTTTTATGGCTTATTTGTTTACCGTATATACTCAAGTATAAGCTGACCCGAATATAAGTCGAGGCACCTAATTTTACCACAAAAAACTGGGAAAATGTATTGACTCAAGTATAAGCCTTGGGTGTCCATCTGCATGCCTCACTGTACCTCACTTTGCCTCACTGTGTCCATGTGCATGCCTCACTGTGCCTCACTGTGCCCATACCTCACTGTGCCCATGCCTCACTGTGTCCGTGCCTCACTGTGCCTCACTGTGTCCATGCCTCACTGTGCCCATGCCCACTGTGTCCATGACTAGACTTACATTTAACATGGGAGTCTATGGAAGGGGTGCCCGGCTTTGAAAAATAGGTGCTCCCCGGCCATAGGTACCCCAGACAGAAAACTTTGCAAACTTATAGAGAAGAACTTGGGCTACATCTGTGCCAAGTTTCGGGTCCAGGGGACCTAGGGCCGGCCGGTACTGGGTCCTCAAATTTACCAGAGAAATTACCGTTTAACATGGGAGTCTAGGGAAGGGGTGCCCGGCTTTGAAAAATCGATGCTCCCCGGCCGTAGGTCCCCCAGACAACAAACTTTGCACACTTGTAGAGGAAGAGGCTATATGTGTGCCAAGTTTGGGGTCCTGGGGACCTACGGCCGGCCAGTACCGGGTCCCCAAAGTCCGGGAGATCAGGCGCAAAAGGTGACTCGAGTATAAGCCGAGGGCATTTTCAGCACAAAAAAATGTGCTGAAAAATTCGGCTTATACTCGAGTATATACGGTATTTATTTATTTACTTGTAGTGGCGGTGATGTGCGATTTTTAGCAGTACTGCGACATTGCGGCAGACAGATCGGACACTTTTGACACATTTTTGGGACCATTGACATTTATACAGCGATCAGTGCTATAAAAATTGGATCCCCCGCCGTGCAGCACGCGTGCGCCCTCTGGCGGCTCTTACAGGGTACAACGTACCCATACGGGGTTTCGCCCAGGAGAGCCATTCTGCCTACGTATATTGGCATGAGCCAGTTGGCAAGCGGTTAACATAAAAAAAAAATACCATAAACTAAAAAATTTTAGTACTGTGATGCTTTGACTGACAATTACTTGGTCATACGACACTGTACTAAAATTCCATTTGTATTTTTTTAGACCAATTGAGCTTTATTTTGGTGATCTTTAATCACCATTTTTTTTTTTTTTTTTTTACTTACATGTTTACATAGTTATATAGTTGGTAACGTTGAATAAAGACAAAGTCCCTCCAGTTTAACCTGTGTCAGTGTGTGTGTGTGTGCGCATGTAGAAAATAATTTCCCATATCCCTGTGTATTGTTTTTGCTAAAATGCGCATCCAAGAGTATTTTAAAACTATCCATACTTCCTGCCAACACCAGAAATTGTGGATGAGAGTTCCACATGCTTACCACCCTGACAGTGAGAAAAAAAACCCTATGCAGCCTAAAAGAGAAGTATGGGGGAGGGGTGGATTTCAGATTCATACTTACCTAGGTGGATACCGCATTGGTCCGATGCTGCATCTGTCCCCCGTCACCTCTAACACTGAGAACTGAGCGATAAAACACCGCTGATCGCTCAGTTCTCACAGCTCCCTGAGCAAAAAGCTGGTGACTGTAAGTCACAGCTCTCTTCTCTGCCCCCACCTCACTCACTGGAGTGCTGGGCTGTGGAGGGGGAAGGAGCAGCCGGCTCAGGCTTTCAGTGGCTTGCTGAGAACCTGAGCTGGTTGTCAGTCAAGGGATCTGGGTGGATCCCGACTCCATGGTCGTGATGACGCCAACCCTGGACTGACTCTGTGACGTCAGCAGAGAGCGGAATTCAGCCCGCTCTCTGCTGAAAACGGGTCACAGGAGTACAAAACGAACTGCACTCCTGTGATCCATAGGAGAAGTACAGCCAAACGAGCTTTGGCGGTACTCTTCCCTTAAGGTAAAACTGCTTCTCTTCCAGTCTCATTGTGTGACCCCTTGTCTTCTTACACTCCCTGGTACTGAAAAGTTTCATACTTACGCTGGGAATACCGTTGAGATATTTGTATATCGCTATCATATCTCCTCTCAATCTTCTCTTTTCCAGGGAGAATAAATTTAGCGCTTGTAGTCATTACTCATAATTGAGGTCCTCCAGTCCCCATAATAATTTTGTTGCCCTTCTCTGAACTCCCCCCAGCTTCAGCACATCCTTTCTAAGGATTGGTGACCAGAAATTGACAGAATACTCTGATGTGACAGAACCAGAGTTTTATAAAGTAGCAGGAGTAAATTCCCTCTTAATGCATGCTAATATTCTGCTTGACACTGCATGCTATTTCTCAGTCTGTCTTCTCCTAGAAACCCTAGATCATTCTCCATCCTTAAATCCCTAGGGGTTCTCCCCTTAGTGAGTAACCTGTGTTTATATTTTTACCCCCCAAGTGCATTGCCTTACATTTACCAATGTTAAACTTAATTTGCCATCTAGTAGCCCACTCCATTAATTTATTCAGGTCCCCTTGTGAAGTTTCTATATCCTATTGTGATGTTATTGCCCTAGTTATTTTTGTGCCGTCAGCAAACACTGAGATTGAGCTCTTTATCCCATCCTCTATATCATTTATAAATAAATTAAACAGAATTGTTCCCAGAACAGAGCCTTGGGGTACCCCACTAACCACGCTAGACTATTCTGAGTGCAAATTATTTATCAGTACCCTTTCGACATGCCCCAACAGCTAGTTTTCTATCCAAGCACAAACCCTATGGTCTATACCCACGATCTCAGTTTGTAGATTACGCGTTTGTGGGGGACTGTATCAAATGCTTTTGCAAAATCCATATACACCACATCCACTGGCCTACCCCTGTCCAGATGGCAGCTCACTTCCTCGTAGATTGTTGATAGGTCGGTTTGGCAACCTATTTTGACTATATAATAAAAAGACTGAGCATTAAAAAGAAAAACTGTTTCACATAGTTTCTGTTATAAAACTTTGCAAAAATGAATCCTACTTAAATTCTTTGGTAAAAAAAAAGAAAAAAATACATGAGTATATTATTTAGTCTGTGGGAAAGAGTCTACATACCATGATATACATATATATATATATATATATACAGGATTCTCAACCAGGCAGGTTGAGGGGATCCAGGGTATTTGCTTGTTTTGGAGGAAACTGGCTTTTCAGTTTCCTCATGATTTACTAAAGTCCACTTTGGGACCTGGAGCCTGGGGATTTCTTAGAGATCCGGGTGGGATGAAATCCCCAGTCCTGGATCAGGGTTTTGAGACTCACCGGCACACTGATTGTTCAGGTGTGTGTGGGCCTGATAGTAGAGTCAGGACCAGCATTCTGGGCTCCACCCTCCTAACGAGTGCAGGTGTGCACTGGGGAAGCCATAGAGTGCAAGTGTGCACTGGAGAAGCCAGAGAGTGGTTGTCTGCACACTGGAAGCCAGAGACCCAGGTCTGAGGGTCAGAGCAGTGGACCCAAGTCTGAGGCTCAGAGCAGTGAGGGGCTGCTATCTAAATGGACGGTGTTGCCAATGGAATAGTCTGTAGGAGACAGACAAGAGCCTGAAGTGGAAGGCCTGAGCAACACTGCTGTATGTATAAGCCAGGAGGCTGAATGTCATGTTATTGATGAAAAGGAGTGTTAAAAACCCCTGCGAGGGAAACCTTTGATTTTGTTTGAACTTCTTTTAATAAAAATAGGCAAAAAAGCCCTAAAAAAGAAGACCCAGTGAGTGGCGGTGTCCTTCAAGCGCTACCTTTGATGCTAGTCCTTCACACGTGGTGGAGAATTTTGGCACAATATGAGATCCCTACAATCAAGTAAGTTCATCTGTTATATGAACTGTGTTTTTATTGCCAGAAACTGCATAATCTGTGTGTGTGCAGGCGAGGAGATCCTGCAAGAGAAAGGTAACTAGCCTTAAAGAGACAGTGCTCCAATTCGTTGCTGAACTGTGAATTTTTTTTTGGAGTGTTTGTGAGTATGTGGCGATCAAAACGCCTAAAAGAAGCAAGGATGACTGAGATGATAGATAGAGCTCTGTGGCTGGAGGGGTTGTTACCGCCTGATCGAACCCTATACATGCCTAAACAGAGTTTTCCAAGGGAAAAGAGGGCTGCTGTTGTCCCTAGCAACCCTGGTGCAATGAGTGCACAGATGACAGCTACTGTGGAGAGTCCACCAGCGTTTGAATCTGCAGTGGATTGTGCAAGCGACACCTGGCAGGATTGGACTAAGCTAAAGTGGAAGGCAAACCAACCTTCGATACAAAAAGAGAGCTGCCAGATCTCCATGCCTGGGAGAGGGGTGTTGTTGCCCCTGGCAACGCTGCTGCAGTTAAACCAGCAGCTGTTGCGAAAAGTGTGAAAGTGATACAGCTTGAGACATGGTCCAGCAGATGCAGTGTGGGAAACCCTGACAAGACATGGAACCAAGTGCGCTGTTTGTGGTGCAGTGAGTGGGGGCATGCAGTCTCCAAGTGCCTTTTGTCCCTTGCTCCAGTGCAAAGCTACCTAGCAAAACAAAGGTCTGAGAAGCCTGTGTTATATGCCAGAAGAGAGGCTGATAAAGGCCAGGACAGAGAGTGGTTTCCCATAGCAACACAGAGGAGGCCAGTCGGGCTGTCTGTGGACCATGGGGTGTGCCTCCCAAGGGTCGTGACAAGTGGCTTCTGGAGGAGCCAATACAGCATGTTGGAGAGAGCCAGCAAAGCTCTGCTGGGAGACTGTGATCTCCCATGGCAACGAGAGTGGAAATTGTGCCTGGAGGGAATCATCAGGAGAGAAACTCACTGGGGAAAAGTTGTCCAGTACCTTGCCTGGAACGTGGCCAGCTGGGGCACGAAATATTGTCTTGCCCTGGATTCTGGGGTGCACCTGGAGGTAATGTTGCTGAGCAGAACTCTTTACCTGTGGGCCAAGATTCCTTTGCAAATATGTTTGCAGTCACCCCTGGCAACAAGGAGGAGTTTTCTGTGGTGTCTGCAGGGGGTGCTAAACAGTGGGAGATGCCTGCTGTTATTTCATCCCATGGCCACCAGGGGGAGTTGGCAAGTAAATGTGCGGCTGAGGACTGGTTCTTAAGACAACATACTCAAATGAAGATGGTGACCCCAACTACTATGGTGGGTAAGACTATCTTTAATGAAATGATGCCTGGAACTGCTGATTTCAGGTAGAAAAGAACTGGCTGCAAGACTGTCCACGATGACGTAAGAGTGACCCCAGTTAGTGGGGCCACAGAATGTGCGCTTGAGAATGACTTTTTCCTACCCAGTGGGAATGCAGGGTTAAAGTCCAAACAGAACCTGGGTTGATGACTAAAAGTGTTGTGTCTAATGTCTGCCAGCCTCAAGTTGGCAGTGGGCTAGGACAGCCTGCAAAAACTAAAAATACTATAAGTGTTACTGTTAATGAAAAGTTTGCTGCTGTTGGAAAAAACACCAGGTTCTTCCAGAGCAAAAGCTGTTGTCACAAATGGGTCGTTGCCTGTAGCAATTGGTGGTAAGACAGCACAGTTGTACCCAGAAATCTCCAAGGAACTTCATGTATTGGAGTCTGAGGTTGCCATGGACAACTGCAATGTCACTCTGGTGGGACAGAGTGGAACTGTACCGTGTAATGGTAATGTGTTAGTGCAAGCTGCTAGTACTAAAAATGTGCCGGTAAATGGTGAGTTAACACAACCTGTGAAAAATGCAAAGGTGTGTGAGGCTTATGAAGCGCCGCCCGAGCAAGGTTGTGGTTGTGGTGTATTGCAACCTGTGGTGCTAAAACATGTGTTACTGAAGTCTGCCATGATTCGTAATTTGGGTGATGAATCTGCAACTAAACCCGTCTGTTCTAATGTGTCTCCTTGGGCGGATGAATCAGGGCTGAGGAGCGCCGGTGAATGGAGCACAGCTACAATGGATTGGGATAGTTGGGGTAAAAATCGAATGTCCCTGATAGATGAGGCTTTCATGCACAAAAATAAGGTGGACAAAGTTTCTGCTGTGCCAGCACGAGGGACGGCAGAACAGCTTATACCTGAGGGCGCGGTGGCTGCTGCAGGGGTTAACCCTTGTGAGAAATCTGGACCATATAAGGGCGAGCACACAGCAGATACTTTGTCCGTAACCTACAAAAATGATGCTGACATGGTGTGTCAAAGTGACGTTGTCACTGGTAATGTGAAGCTGTTCATTGGTGCTGAACCTGAGAAGTTGGGTATGAGTCAAGCACCTGTCAGCGCTCTGGCTGTCTCCAGCTGGGAGAAGGTTCCATTAAACCTTGCAACCTCTCACGTCTCAGCAAGTGAGTCTGTCTGCATCCCCAGTGTCAGGAAAGTCCCCAGGAAGGACATGGGTCTGGAGCCAAGGGTATGGTTTCTAACAAAAGTGTTAAAGGAGATGCGTAAACTTTGGGATGTACAGCCAGTCTATACTGGGGTGTCTCCACCACAGTCAGACAGTCTGGTACTGCGGAGTACCATTAGGTGGACCCCTGAGTGGCAGGTGGTACAGCACAAAGGAAGACAAGACAGAAATGGTTTATTTATGACTGTATTACTAGTGTTAAAAATCGCCTCTAGGTATGGTGATGGGCTACTTCCTGTACAAGAGGTATATGGGAGAGGCTTTGGCGAAAAGAAAGTGTCTGAGGTTTCATCACCTAACAGCCAGGTTTCTGCTGCTATGGTCCAAGGTAGTACTGGTCAGTTGTCGGTGAAGGGCGTGTATGCTGTACCAGTGGAAGAATCACATGAGATGGAAGGGCCAAGTGTGGACCAGAAAGCAGCAGAAATCCTGACCGGGGCTCAACTGAAGGTGGTTAAAAAGACTGGGGTCCCAAGTCCAATGTTTGGTTTAGGTGACAAACCTAATAAGGTCCCCGAGACAGGGAAACGGATAAGAAGCGCGGTAAAAATTGTATGTGGATCAGACAAGAGCTTGTCTGTTCAGGTGGATAAAAATACAGATGGCATCAGAACATGTCAAGTGGTAGGACAGCTACCTGCAGAGTGGGTGAACCCCGGGGAGGCGACATCCTGTGAGGTTCCCGTGGGTGATGGCGGCCCTCCAGTATGTGTGCCCTCTGCAGACTCTGCCCTAGCAAATGCTGAAAAAAAAGGCATTGGTGATCTGTGCAACGTTGAGAGGTGTAATGTTGGTTTGAATATGTCTGTCAATGATGAACCAAATAATTTGTTAAAGGTACATGACAGTGTGGTGTCCAAAGGTATTGGGAAACCTGGGAACCTGAAGCGTGGAGGCAGAAGGGTTGGTAGAAAAACCAGGGGTGCCCTGTTAAAATTTCAGGAGAGGCAGTGCTTATGGAACCCCAAAAGAAGAGGCAGAAGGCTGAGTATAGGGAAATATAAGACCTTGTTAAGATCCAGGGTGGGACGTACCTGGAAGCGCACCCGGAAAAAAGATTGGGCCTACGTGGCTGACAGCCAGCACAGAGGTGTCCCAACCATGATGACGGGTGCTGGTGTTCTGCCCTCTGGATCGAAACAAGGGGGAGGATATGTGGTAGTGTGGTACCCAACCAGTGTATGAATACAGGATTCTCAACCAGGCAGGTTGAGGGGCTCCAGGGTATTTGCTTGTTTTGGAGGAAACTGGCTTTTCAGTTTCCTCATGATTTACTAAAGTCCACTTTGGGACCTGGAGCCTGGGGATTTCTTAGAGATCCGGGTGGGATGAAATCCCCAGTCCTGGATCAGGGTTTTGAGACTCACCGGCACACTGATTGTTCAGGTGTGTGTGGGCCTGATAGTAGAGTCAGGACTAGCATTCTGGGCTCCACCCTCCCGACGAGTGCAGGTGTGCACTGGGGAAGCCATATAGTGCAAGTGTGCACTGGAGAAGCCAGAGAGTGGTTGTCTGCACACTGGAAGCCAGAGACCCAGGTCTGAGGGTCAGAGCAGTGGACCCAAGTCTGAGGCTCAGAGCAGTGAGGGGCTGCTATCTAAATGGACGGTGTTGCCAATGGAATAGTCTGTAGGAGACAGACAAGAGCCTGAAGTGGAAGGCCTGAGCAACACTGCTGTATGTATAAGCCAGGAGGCTGAATGTCATGTTATTGATGAAAAGGAGTGTTGAAACCCCTGCGAGGGAAACTTTTGATTTTGTTTGAACTTCTTTTAATAAAAATGGGCAAATAAAGCCCTAAAAAAGAAGACCCAGCGAGTGGCGGTGTCCTTCAAGCTCTACCTTTGATGCTAGTCCTTCACAATATATATATATATATATATATATATATATATATAGTAGAAAAAGACAATGAGACACGGTCTCCAATGCAAATGTTTTTTACTGAAAAATCTTCAAGACATATATAATGTGGCAGCTACTGTACAGTTATGAGTATACCATGCTCTTCATCAGTCTAGTGCAACAAACTGAAACAAACATCGTACCTATATACCAACACCACAAGGTGTGGCCACAGGTGTATCCCATATCACCCCTCCTAATCTAAATAAACCCTACACAAAAAATTAAAGACAGGATTGCCAAACACCACAGCACCAATAGGAATAAACAACCTGGATTACCATTTTTTAGAGCAGGGACATGAAGATTTGTATGTGTGATTTATGGTTCTGGAAGAAGTGTATAGAGATAAGAGAGTGGGTGACAAGATTTTAAAGCTCAAACAAAGAGAGGTATGGTGGATTAACAGATTACAGTCCCTGCATCCTGATGGGATGAACAGGGACTATGATCTATACTTGTTCTTATGATGAATATGAGGATTGACTCTACACTCTTTTCTAGGTTGAACAGAGAGATACAGGATACGAGAAATTGAATGTTCTTTGGAGACTAGTCATGAAAAGTTACAGTGTTTAAAGAGTCTGCATTTGATGAATTTGTGCAACTATGTAAATATATGTGTCGTTGTTTTTTTGTTTTTGTGGGTATTAGTACGTTTAGGGAGGTAATGAGTAGTAAAAATGATTAATGTGAAATGTCTGTGTTAGTCTACAGAGATTGGTGTATATACAGCGCAGAGAGGGTTAATTTAGATTAAGAGGGGTGATATGGGATACACCTGTGTGGCCACACATTGTAATGTTGGTATATAGTACAATGTTTGTTTCAGTTTGTTGCACACAGCCTGATGAACAGCATTGTATGCTCGTAAGTGTACAGTAGCTGCCACATTATACATGTCTGGAAGATCTTTCAGTAAAAAAATGTTTGTATTGGAGATCGTGTCCCATCGTCTTTTTTCTACAAAATATTGCTGGATCATTGCAAGCCCACCTGACACTGCTCCATTAAAGCACAGAGATACAAGGGAAGTAACCCATTATGTGATATACAGTGGAACCTCGGTTTAAGAGTAACTTGGTTTGAGAGCAATTTGATTTGCGAGCAGTTTTTTTTTTTAATTCTGACTCGGTTTGCAAGTGTTGACTCGAAAGACAAGCAGAATTCAAGCTAAATAGGCCTGCAGTACCGCATTTGGCCTGAGGTACGGGACGCAGGAGCCGAGCAGAACCGAACAACGACGAACGCCGCCGTTCGGCAATGCTCGGAAAGACACGGAAATACTCAATTTCCGTGCCTTTCTGTTGTTTGCCGAGGTCAGCCGATGTGTCCTCAGGCCCTTTCGGCTGTTTTCGCGCTCTCTGGCTCCCCCCTCCTCTGGCCGCATTCGGTATTGCATCCCATTGAAGTCAATGCGGAACAAATTATTTTCATTTCCATTGACTTCAATGGGAAAACTCGCTTTGATATGCGAGTACTTTGGATTACGAGCATACTCCTGGAATGGATTATGCTTGTAATCCGAGGTTCAACTGTATATACATATATATATATATATTAAAAATGTATCAACCCTGATGTTCTGGCTATCTATCTAATTTCTTGAATCCCTAAAATGCCAGAATAGTAAACATGTCCCCAAGTTGACCCCTTTTTAGAAAGTATGTACTCAAACGTACTGTATTTCTTATGAAGCATGGTAAGTTTTATGGAGTTGTAATTTTTGGAAAATGGAAAAAGTAAATAATTGTGATTTTTTTTTTCACAAATGAACCAATTTCACAAATTATTTCTCCCACATGGCATATTCATACTTACAATCACACCCTAAAACAGATTTTTCTACTCCTCCTGAGTATGAGGTGACCACATGTGTGAGGTTTTTTTGGTGCTTAGATGCATAGCTTAGCCCAAAATCCAATGAACACCTTAAGGTTTTCAAGGACTTACATTGTGCGCCTGATTCCCTGCCTACCTATCACATTTTGGGGACCCTGAAGTGCTAAAACAGCAAAAACACCCACAGAATGACACAATTTTATTTATTTTTTTAATTGTTTATTTATAGATTTTCAAATCAGACAAAGTAATTATACAATCCAAACATTTGAATAACAAAAGAGTGCAAGAAATGAACATACGCACTTTTAGCAGGGAACGTATAGGACAATTATATCATAAGATAGAATATAAGTAATGGGTTTAACATTATCAACAGGGATGAGCCGAACACCCCCCTGTTCGGTTCGCACCAGAACCTGCGAACAGACAAAATGTTCGTGTAAACTTTAGAACCCTATTAAATACAATGGACTCGAACGTTCGAAATCTAAAGTGTTAATTATAAAGGCTAATATGCAAGTTATTGTCCTAAAAAGTGTTTGGGGACCTGGGTCCTGCCCCAGGGGACATGTATCAATGCAAAAAGAAGTTTTAAAAACGGCCGTTTTTTCGGGAGCAGTGATTTTAATAATGCTTAAAATGAAAAAATAAAAGTGAAATATTCCTTTAAATTTCGTACCTGGGGGGTGTGTATGATATGCATGTAAAGTGGCACATGTTTCCCGTGCTTAGAACTGTCCCTGCAAAAAATGTCATTTTTGAAAGAAAAAAAATGCATTTAAAACTGACTCGCGGCTATTAATGAATTGTCGGCTCCCGGCAATACATACAAAAGTCATTGGGAAAAAATAAAATAAAAGCATGGGGGTTCCCCAGAATTCAATTACCAGGCCCTTCAGATCTGGCATGGATTTTAAGGGGAACTCCACCCCAAGTGTAAAAAAAAAATGGCGTGGAGTCCCCCTAAAAATCCATACCAGACCCCTTATCCGAGCACGCAACCTGGCCAGCCGCAGGGGAAAAGGGGGGGACGAGAGAGCGGCCCCCCCTCCCTCCTGAACCGTACCAAGCCACATGCCCTCAACATGGGGAGGATGTCCCCATGTTGATGGGGACAAGGGCCTCATCCCCACAACCCTTGCCCGGTGGTTGTGGGGGTCTGCGGGCGGGGGGCTTATCGGAATCTGGAAGACCCCTTTAACAAAGGGGACCCCCAGATCCCGCCCCCCCCCCCCCTATGTGAATTGGTAACGGGTACATTGTACCCCTACCATTTCACGAAGAAAGCGTAAAAAAAATGTTTAAAAAAACACACAAACACCTTGAAAAAGTCCTTTATTTAAAAAAATAAATAAATAAACATTCCAGCGGTGAAATCCAGTGTCCCGCGGCGATCCCGATGTCCAGCGCTGTCCTTCATTGGTTGTGCCTGAGCGGACCTGATGGGGAACTCCCTCTCAGTATTTTAAATGTATAGACCCGCCCCTTCTAAAGTTCCCCATCAGGTCCGCTCAGCGGACGAGATGCGGAACATGAGAAGGGGCGGGTCTATACATGTATTACCAAAGTGAGAGCAGTTCCCCATCAGGTCCGCCCCCTCGGTATGTCAGACCCGCCTACGTCATTGGCTTGAGCGGGGAACTTCCTTCACTATGTAAATTTAAATTTACATAGTGAAGGAAGTTCCCCGCTCAAGCCAATGACGTAGGCGGGTCCGACATACCGAGGAGGCGGACCTGATGGGGAACTGCTCTCACTTTGGTAATACATGTATAGACCCGCCCCTTCTCATGTTCCGCATCTGGTCCGCTGAGCGGACCTGATGGGGAACTTTAGAAGGGGCGGGTCTATACATTTAAAATACTGAGAGGGAGTTCCCCATCAGGTCCGCTCAGGCACAACCAATGACGGACGGCGCTGGACATCGGGATCGCCGCGGGACACTGGATTTCACCGCTGGAATGTTTTTTTTTTTTTTTTTAAATAAAGGACTTTTTCAAGGTGTTTGTGTGTTTTTTTAAACATTTTTTTACGCTTTCTTCGTGAAATGGTAGGGGTACAATGTACCCCTTACCAATTCACATAGGGGGGGGCCGGGATCTGGGGGTCCTCTTTGTTAAAGGGGTCTTCCAGATTCCGATAAGCCCCCCGCCCGCAGACCCCCACAACCACCGGGCAAGGGTTGTGGGGATGAGGCCCTTGTCCCCATCAACATGGGGACATCCTCCCCATGTTGAGGGCATGTGGCTTGGTACGGTTCAGGAGGGAGGGGGGGCCGCTCTCTCGTCCCCCCCTTTTCCCCTGCGGCCGGCCAGGTTGCATGCTCGGATAAGGGGTCTGGTATGGATTTTTAGGGGGACTCCACGCCATTTTTTTTTTAATTTGGGGTGGAGTTCCCCTTAAAATCCATGCCAGATCTGAAGGGCCTGGAATGGATATTTGGGGGAACCCCACGTCAATTTTTTTTTTATTTGCGGCGGGGTTCCCCTTAATATCCATTCCAGACCTGAAGGGCCTGGTAATTGAATTCTGGGGAACCCCCACGCTTTTTTTTTTTTTTTTTATCAATGACTTTTGTATGTATTGCCGGGAGCCGACAATTCATTAATAGCCGCGAGTCAGTTTTAAATGCATTTTTTTCTTTCAAAAATGACACTTTTTGCAGGGACAGTTCTAAGCACGGGAAACATGCGCCACTTCACATGCATATCATACACACCCCCCAGGTACGAAATTTAAAGGAATATTTCACTTTTATTTTTTCATTTTAAGCATTATTAAAATCACTGCTCCCGAAAAAACGGCCGTTTTTAAAACTTCTTTTTGCATTGATACATGTCCCCTGGGGCAGGACCCGGGTCCCCAAACACTTTTTAGGACAATAACTTGCATATAAGCCTTTATAATTAGCACTTTAGATTTCTCCCATAGATTTTTCGAATTTGCCGCGAACACCCCAATTTGTTCGCTGTTCGGCGAACGGGCGAACAGGCAATGTTCGAGTCGAACATGAGTTCGACTCGAACTCGAAGCTCATCCCTAATTATCAACATATCATGGCTCTGCTGGACAAAATGACATATAAACAGTCCGTTATCTGCAGGAGGAGAATCATATTATACAATTCTGTAGGATCAGGGACATGGGTAAGTAGTCATGGTGGGGTGGAATGGGGCTCCATGTTAAAATCAGAAGAGTCCCATTTCTCCCAGATAGCTTCGAATTTGGGTAAGGAATCGTCTAACAGCTGTAAGACATTCCATCCTTTCGAATATCAGCAATTGTCGATAAAATTTTTGCAAAAGTGGGAGGAGAGGTAGCTCTCCAGCATTGAGGAATGACACACTTGGCTGCCAGTAAAAGAAAAGCCATCAGTTTGCGGAGATTTTTGGAAGTTTTCGGGAGAGGTAGGCCTAATAACAAATATAGAGGTTGAAAGAGGATGCTCCAGGGGTCTTCTCCAGGAGGTCATGAACCTGTGACCAAAAGGGAATTATTACAGGGCAATCCCAAAAAATGTGGAAATGGGTACCCACAGAGGAGCCACATCTCCAAAAATGGCTATATGGGGTCAGTTTATGTGCTGCTAGGAATTCAGGGATTCTATACCAGAACATAAGTATTGTATACGTGGTCTCTCTCTGGGCCACACATCTAGAGACCCTGGAGGCAGCGTCCCAAATTCGTCTCCAATCCCCCAATGAGATAGGCCTATGAAATATGTTGGACCATTTCCTCATGTATGAATGGGTGTGTTCAGAAAGGGGAAGAGCTGAATGTAAGATTTTGTAGATAGTGGAAATCTGGTGGAGTTCGTGAGGACCTCTAGAACACACCAATTAAAAAGTCAGTAGGGATGCTCAGGGTCAATTGGGGGGATCTGGAAGCAAAAAAATGCCTAATCTGAAGGAAGGAATAAAAGAGGATTTTCGGAATTTTATGCTTCGACTGTAGGTCAGAGAAAGATAAACATTTACGCGTCACTGGATGTACTAGGTGGCGTAGTAGGAATATGTTTGCTTGGGTCCAAGGCAGCATAGAATCATAGGATAAGCTATCAGGGATTTCCGGATTGAAGAGAATGTTTATTAGGGGTGGGCAAGGAGATGACAAAGAAAATTTACTAGAACAACGCCTCCAAATTAAAAAAGTAAATAGTATAGGGTTCAGACAGACCTTCCGTAATTGAGGAATACATTTATCGGACGAGGGCCATAACATAGAGCATGGGGGAGCAGGGACTGTAATTCCCATCTCTATTTCAGACCATCTATTTGGGGCAAATCTAGACATCAAGGAAATTATAGCTTATAAGTGAGTAGCATAATAATATTTATGTATATCAGGAGCCCCTAGGCCACCTTGTGAGCAGGGGGTCATGATGACTGAGCTGGCTATCCTATGGGAAGCATTATTCCAGATAAAGTTTAGAAAGTTCCTATGAAGTGCCTTCAATTGAGTCATTGGGATCAATACCGGAGATCTAATCTCGTGTATAATTTGCATGAGGGCGAAAAAAAGGTAAATTGTCTGGCGGTTGGATGTTTTACCCTCCAAGCATCAAACAAGTTGTGAGCTCTGATTACCTTTCGGGATGAGGTAGAAGATTTCTGTACCTGTCCAGGGGGAGTGTTTTAAAACAAGGAAAATCCATCCCTGGAGGGGGACATACATAAGTGGAAATCCCCCCAATAATCATGAAGGGTTGGGAAAAGGTGTGAAGTTTTTAAAAAAAATCCTTGAGAAACCCAATCTGTCCCGAGTTGGAAGCATATACATTTGCTAGAGTAAAAGACGTGTTCATATGATCACAGCTCAAGAGAACAAAGCGGCCATGGGGTCTAAGAATGAGGATTTGATACATATGGAAGAGGAATAGCCACTCCGGCTTTACTGGAGGGATCAGAGGCTACAAATGCGGTAGGAAAATGTTTAGATGCAAATTTGAATGAACCATGAGCCTTAAAGTGTGTCTCCTGTACCATGATCACGTCAGCATTAAAGGACTTGAACTCCCTTAACGCCAGCCAACGTTTACGGATTTAGTTCAAGCCCTTAACATTGTAAGAAAGTATACTAATAGCCATTTCTAAGCATTATAAGCATATCTTGCATTACATTCAAAAACCATATATTCAGCAGAGACCATGATGTAGAAAAAAAAAAAACTGGTGAGTAAGGTGACATGTATTAACAGAAAAAATTGGCACAAAGTAGTGGAAACACAGCCGTGTTTTTTTTTTAACAGATCAAAAAAGGACCCTAAAAAAATAGAAAAAAAGAACAAAAATAAAAACAATAATAGGAACATGAGCAAGACATGGAAGTTCCAAAAACTCTTGGGAAGGAAGTCAAAGGTCAAAACGGACCATAGGATGAACGTTATATGCAAAAAAAATCCATAGAGAAAAGTTAAAAAAACAACAAAAAAAATATGCCATTCAGGCATGAAGCCTGAGGGGAATGAACCCCTCAGGAGGTCACGGTCACAGTTTAGGACCATGACAGAGGGGGGAATGTCAGCCCGCAGGATCCAACTTACCGGCCTTAGTCTATTCCGAGTAAACTGTAATGAAGAATAATCAGGAAATACTCAGCAAGCTAATGTTCAGGGGGTAAAACCCAATTGTATGGAACAAAAAGGAAATTTTGATCTGGAGACCAAAGCAATCAGACACAAAGGTGGGGGTCAGGGCCTCTGTGTAGAAGAGCAGCATAAAAGTGATAAAAATAAAGTCAGGTAGGACCCTTGGATGATGTAGCCCTCTGAGGGGTGAAGATGCCGTTCCGAGATCTCTGGTGAACCGGGGTCCAGATCTTACCTGGGGTAGAGAGAGGTCTGGCCATCGAAGGTTGTGCCTGCAGGTCTTCATCTGGGATAGGAGGGAGACCCAGATTCCGGATAAAAGAATCACATTCCAGAAGATTTCTCATAGAGTGCTTCAAGCCATTTTTGGTTACTGTTAGGCGAAATCGAAAGCCCCAACATTACGGGGTTTGGTGACGCTGCAGGTGGGATGTGACAGGCCTCAGTGCGCAGCGTTTAGCTAGGGTAATGGGGGACAGATCACTAAAAAGTTGAATCTTCGCACCTTTAAATTCAATTCTTTATCTGTTGCAGGTGATGGTGGTCAAAGCTTCCTTACTTTCGTAAAATTGGAAACGAACAATGATGTCTCTGGGATTGGCCCCCTGAGGAGGTTTAGGAGCCAGCGATCTGTGCGCCCTATCAAGGCGCCAATCTATATCAGGGATATCAGGTGCTAGAGAAATTAAGAGAGCCAGCAGATAGGGCCGAATTTCCTTATCAGGGATTGACTCAGGGACCCCACGGATCCGTAGGTTCTGTCGACGTTCTCTATTCTCAAGGTCCTCTTGTTGCATTCGAAGCTGCGACACAGCGTTTTTAAGGGTAGCATTTTTATCTTCCAAAACATGGACATATTGGACCATATCATCAAATTTAGTCTCAAGATTATCAGTGCGTTCTCCCAAGTGATCTATCTCCCCTCTAAGTTAATGTGCTAATTTATTTACCTCTTTAGCAATGTTGTTGGTGAGGCTTTGCAACAGGGCCTGCAGCTTTAGGTCAAGCACTGCTTCTGTCACTGGTGCCGCCATCGCTGGTAGATTAGGAGCTTGTGGCTGGGATGTAGGCTATTCAGTAAAGAGATAAGGATCGACCAGCGGAAGTGCTTTGGGCGGATCCGCGATGTCAGCCAAAGTGCCTGAGGCCTAAGCACGAAGCGGTCCATGAGATGATAGGGCTGAGTTGCGGCCTGCGGCGTGGGTTTCTTGTAAATGCGCCATTGGTCTCCAACCTTCCCCATAAAAGATGTCTGTGGCATAGCTGAGCAGTTCCCGGAGCTAGTGGGATGGCTCCCGGGGCTGTAGAAGCTAGCGTTGTAGAGCGGGAGCCATGGAAGGACAAAGTGAGGCCGGAGCTCTGGTCCTAAGCGTCCGTCATCCTACAGGCTGTACATGCGCTCCCCCTGGCCGCTAGCCTTTTGTTAAGTACTTCAGTCAGTTGAGAGAGTGACTGTTTTAATAGCTGTATGAGGAGGTTTGTAGTCCCAGTGATGCACCAAGCCTGGTGGAGAGGGAGCTGAGCGTCATTTGGAGTGGAATAGGATAGGTTTATAGTTGCTTGTGGGCAGAGGAAAAATGATCTGAGCGATCCTCTCATGCCTTAATCCAAAACGGTCCTCCTATTCCTTAATGTCAACAGACCAATTAAAAGGAAGGGGGGGTCTGTAAGTGCCTGTGAACAGAGGATGCTGGTCTGAGTGGTCTCCTGTATTTTAACAATAAGGGAGCTGGGCTTCAGGGAGGATGTAATGGAGCGGCTATGTGAGTCCTAGGTGTAGAAAGATGGGCGCCGACCTCCGGGAGTAGGAAGAAGCTCCGGTCTTTCCCAGAAATGGTTACCGAGTGGAAGAGCCTCCCCTCAACAGTCAAATGTTCAATCTTAGCCTCCGTAAAGGCTCTATTAAGGCAGGCAAGGGGCAAGGATCCTCCAGTACACTTTACCTGAGATCGGTGGAAGCGGCCGGGACTACAGGCCGCAAGATGGCGCAGAGTCTCAGTGTAGTGAGGCTTGACCCCCCGGGATCTTCCAGCTACTTCCCGCTGCCGCATATATTGAAATATATCTTCCGTAGATACAGCGGCAGATGGGCAAAAATGAAGCGTCTGCTCACCCCGCGGATCACAGCAATCAGGCACAGGAGATGTAGTAGGCCCCAGAGGCTTCAAAATGGTGAAGGGCCTCGGCAAGGAGAAGCTGTCTGCAGCGGATTCAACCGGCCAGGCTCCTTGATATTCACTGGAGCTGTAACGTATCTGCCCCAGGGATGTGCAGATAAGGTTTGGATGTCCACTCGGGTAAGATGAGCCTAGGATGGCAGTGGATTCTCGTTGGATGTGCGGAGCTCTGCTCCAACACGTCTTCAGAATGACACAATTTTTCAAAGCAGATCCTCCAATATATTTAATTAGAGCACAGTGAGTCTTTTGATCACATTTTTGCCACAGGTTTTTTTTAAATGAAGAAAATCAAAAAACATTTTTTTTTAAACTCACTTGTCAAATAATAGGATATTTCTCACACACAGTATGGGCATACTTCGAATTACACCACAAAACACTCTTTGCTATTCCCCCCAAGTATGAGGATACCACATGTGTGAGCCTTTTTTTGCATCTGCTAAGGGGGCTCAAAATCCAAGAATCACCTTCAAGATTTCAAAGGGCATAATTTAGGCATCTAATTTCTTGAAAACCTATCACATATTTGGAGGCTCTGGGGTGGCTGGACAGCACACAGACCCACAAAAAGACCAAAATGTAGAAAGCACACACTCCAAAGTAATTTTCAGAGGAATTTTGAAAAAAAAATTTGACCTGTCTTTTGAAGATTTTTTGTTTACACAAGTTTGTGTTAATTGCAGAAAGATTTTTTTTCTTTTTACAAAAGTTTTAAATTATGGTTGAATATATTTTCTATTAATTTCAAATGCTACAAAAACAATCCAAGTGTTTAAAGTAATAAAGTACATGACAACCAACCTCAGAACAGTAAGTCAAATGCACTGAAACAATACTCATAGAGAACCATTCCCTCTAGAGGAGTAAAATGATCAATAAGGGCACAATTATTAGGGATAGGGGAACACATTCAAACTTTGCAAGTTAAATACATCAACAGCATTTCCTCTTCCCTGTTGAGACAATTCCTCCGGGGGATCCTTAATGTACATACATGCAGTGCAGCAGCTAATGACTCTAAATGAAAGAGTCTGGTAATACTCATGGAGAGAGAAGACATTTAAAAAAAAAGAAATAAGAAGGATAATTAGACAAAGAAGAACATAAGAACAAAAGGGGAAAGGATAGAAAGAAAAAAAAGGGAAGAAAAGAGGCCCAGTGGTAGACACGAGTTCTCTTGATAGACAAAAAGATTGCGCCAATAATAAATTGATGAACAAATAAATGAAAGGATGTCCAGGGGCTGGGTTGTGTGAAGCACTCACAATCCACCAATTCCCAGCCTTTAGCAAGACTTGATAAGACACAGGGAGTGTAGTCTGATGTTGACTATATTACACCAAAACCCAGACTAAGTAAAATCATACATATGACTAAGGCTTAATCAATGATGGGGTTGACCACACAGATAATAATAATAGCAATTGAACAGGAAAATATTCACCAATATTCTAGGAATATTATACAGATGTAAATTGTCCAGGGGCTGGTTTGTGTAAAACACCACACAGCACACTTGATTCCAGCCTTTCCCAAGACCCAGAAATTAATAAATGAGCAGTCTGTAATTAGCTATAGGTCAAACCCAGACCTGTTTAGATTAACAGTCCTATATGTGGCTAGTGGATCTCCGAAGATAGGATTCAAGCACACAGATGAAAAGCCAGTAGCACCCAGTGATCTCACAGACTGACAGTGCCCTCCACCCACGAAAAACGATCGGCTGTAACCCAGCCACGGCCTTTGGATGGATGAACCAGGATCTGAGGATAGCATACAGCCCCACACACCACTCTTTCACCCGATCCTTCCAATTGTAGGTACACCGATACCCAGAACCGTTGTAAAGGAGAGGACATAGACCATAGAGTAATATCGTACGGTACAATTTATTAATAAAGGAATAAAAGCACTTACATCAAAGAAGCGATTAAAAAACATAAGAATCTGCCGGCCGGCAAACGAACGATCACCCTTCCCTTAGATCAGCGTGGTGACGTCAGCACGTCGCTCCCATATGCGTTTCGTCACTAATTGGACGTTATCAATGGGGGTGTTCTCTTGATACCCAAAGGAAATGACATGAAGCCCATGAACAGTGGGATACATGTTATAGTGTAAGCCGATTACTTAGCTTCTTTTATGAGGAGTAATGCATCCAGATATACCACACAGTGGTAAATTGTTCCCATTTATCAAGCTCTTTAGCCTGTAGCTCCTCCATTAACATAATATCATTGATTTAATTTACCCATGACGATAAGGATGGAATCAATGTGCTCTGCCAGTGTCTAGAGATTAGCTGCCTTGCTGTGGTGATAAAATATCTCAGTAGATTGGCTTTTTGGGATTTGATCATGCCCGGGAGAATGGA
This sequence comes from Rana muscosa, assembly GCA_029206835.1. Taxonomy (NCBI): domain Eukaryota; kingdom Metazoa; phylum Chordata; class Amphibia; order Anura; family Ranidae; genus Rana; species Rana muscosa. Next base: position 796,184,270 of record CM055117.1, on the reverse strand, counting down.
CAATAAAGCTATAGAATGGGAAGGGGTAAGGGGCTCATTATAGACCTCTGTATATATCTGAAACACCTGTGCCCAAAAAGGACAAATGTGATCACACTCTCACCAGATGTGTATATACGTTCCTCTCTCTGATTGGCAGCGCCAGCATATGTCTGTAGAGGTATGTAAGATCCGATGAATGGTCACGGGATCACGGTACTAAATTTTTAAATGAATTAGATAGTATTCTATATTATTGCAACACACAGCAGGGATATACTTAGAATCACACCTAAAAACACATTCTGCTATGCCTCTTGAGCATAGGGATACCACATATTTCAGACTTTCAGAGCCTAGCTGCAGACTTTCAATGGGCATAAAATATGGATCTATTTTCTTGACTACTTAGCACATTTTAGGAGGCCCCGGAGCACCAAGACATCAGAAACTCCCACAAAAAATACCACTTTTGAAAGAAAACTTTCAAAACTATTTCTTAAGAGGCATGGTGAGTCTCTGGAATATTTCAATTATTAACCAGTTGCTGACCACCCGATATATACATAGACATGATCCTGCACTTCCGGGTAGTGGGCACAAGTTCGAGCCACCGGCAGCTCGCTACCGCTGTGATTCTACACAGCAGAAGCCGGTCAGCAGGTTCCATGGAGCCGATGTTCACTGGCACCTGCTGATTGTTTCGGTACACAGGCAGAACAGCAGTCTGCCTATGTAAACAAGGCAGATTGCCGTTCTGTCAGTAAGAAAGGCATGGATCCTGTGTTCCTGCAAAGCAGAGATATGGATCCATGCACAGTGACAGTGCATATTTTTAGCACTGATCACTGTATTAGTGTCACTGGTCCTCAAAAAAGTGTCAGAAGTGTCAGTTAGTGTCCATATTGTCTGCTGGAATATCGCAGTCCTATAAGTTGCTGATGACCGCTATGACTAAAAAAAATAAAAAGAAACAAATATCCCTTAACCACTTCAGCCCCGGAAGATTTGGCTGCTTAATGACCGGTCCATTTTTTAACTGACAATAGAGCTTTCTTTTGGTGGTATTTGATCACCTCTGCGGTTTTTATGTGTGCGGCGGTCGGTAAGTGGTTAAATATATCCCATAGTTTGTAGACGCTATAACTTTTGTGCAAACCAATCAATATATACGCTTATTAGGATTTGTTTTACCAATAATATGTAGTAGAATACATACTGGTCTAAATTGATGAAGCAATTTCATTCTTAAATTATTATTTTTTTGGGATGTGTTTCTTAGCAGAAAGTAAAAAATATAATTTTTTTCTTTCAAAATTGTCAGTCATATTTTGTTTATAGCGCAAAATATAAAAGATGCAGAGGTGATCAAATACCACCAAAAGAAAGCTCTATTTGTGGGAAAAATAAAGGACATTTTATTTGCGTACAGTGTCATACGCACAATTGTCAGTGAAAGTAATACAGTGCCATATCGCAAAATATGGCCTGGTCAGGAAGGGGGGTAAATCTTCCGGAGCAGAAGTGGTTAAGATATTCTTAGCACACCTTATGTACATACCTAAAATTACACATTAAAACACATTATGTTACTCCTTCAGTGTATGAGTATACCACATATGTGAGACATTTTCTCAGCCTAGCCACACAGAAGGGCCCAAAATCCAAAATCACCTTCAGACTTTCAAGGGCCTAAATTATGCATCTAACTTGATGAATAACTATCACATTTTTGAAGGCCATGGAGCACCAGAACAGTAGAAGCACCAACTTTGAAAGAAAACAGCCCCGGGTATAATCTAAAGCCCTGTACACACGATCAGATTTCCTACTGATTTTAAACTAATGGATTTTTCCATCGGAAATCCGATGAAGCTGACTTCCATCAGTCTTGCCTACACACCATCAGTCAAAACACAGATTGTCCCAAACACCGTGACGTAAAACACTCCGACGAGCCAAGAAAAATTAAGTTCTATGCTTCTGAGCATGCGTCGACTTGATTCTGAGCATGCGTGGGTTTTTTATGCGATGGAGTTTGTCACAGACAATAGAAATTTGCTATCATTTATTTTTCCATCGGATAAATTTAAAACATGTTCTATTTTTTAACACCGATGGAAAAAAGACCGATGGGGCCCATACACGATCTGTTTGTCCGACGAAAAAAGTCCATCAGACTGTTTTCCTCGGTAAAACCGATCGTGTGTACAGGGCTTAAGAGGCATAGTAAGTCTTTTGAAGATCAATTTTTTTGTTATTTTTTGTTTTTAGAAAGAAGAAAAAAGAAAATTAAAATGTAGGCAGCATGCAGAGACATGATCAGCAAGCAGACAAAAGATCAGTCCAGGCAGCAGCCAGAAACATGGTCAATAAACAAGCCAAGGTCAATACGGGCAGCAGACAGAGGTGAAACTGCACTGGCCTGCCTCAGGAGATCCTGTAAGCCCGGGTACCTGCACAAGAACCGCTGCACCACCAAATTAAGGATGTGAGCCAAACAGGGAACATGGGTCAAGTGTCCCTGTCGGAGGGCGGAGAGGAGGTTGGAGCCAAGTGTCGCTCCTGTCCCCTAAGCAGACCAACTCAAGCACCGCATGGCATCTTTTTGCCTGAGTGCTTGCGTAGCCCCTTGAACGCCTATGGAGCACCGCTGGTTCCGAGGACAAATCTGCAGAGGAAGAGGCCATAGAGGAAGAAGAAGAGGAGGGTGGAGGAGAGAGGTGTGGCAGAATCACTACTACTAGAATTTTGGAGGCGTGGTGGCGGAACAAGCTCCAACAATACTGCACCCTGTCCTGCATCCTTCCCAGCTGCCAGCAGAGTTACCCAGTGCACCGTGAAAGAAAGGTAACGCCCCTGTCCATGCCTGCTGGACCATGAGTCAGCGGTAATATGCACCTTACCGCTGAATTCCCTGTCCAACGAGGCTAAGACATTGCCATCCACATGCCGTTAGAGAGCCGGAATGGCCTTCCGTGAAAATAAATGGCGTTTGGGAACCTGCCACTGAGGTACCGCACATTCCACAAATTCACGAAAAGGGGCAGAGTCTACCAGCTGAAAAGGCAGCAGTTGGAGTGCTAGCAATTTAGCCAAGCTAGCATTCAGCCACTGAGCATGTGGATGGCTGGGACCGAATTTATTTTGACGGTTTAGCAACTGGGCTAGAGAAATTTGCCTGCTACAAGCGAATGTTGGTGTAGCGATAGCAGTTTGCCCACAAGTACTTGGCACACCTAATTCTACACCTTCATTCCTCTCAGTGCAGGTTTCTGAGAGGACTGCAGGTATAGTGGGGTTGGAGATCCCAGCTGATGAGGAGCAAGTAGAGGTCCTCCTTGTTCTTTGGTGTGGGTCTTTTAAGTACTGTTGCCAACGGACTGCATGGGAGCTCGACATATGTCTGGTCAAGCATGTGGTGCCCAAGCATCTGCTGTTTTGGCCACGCTTGATACGCTTCAGACATATGTTGCAAAAAGCAACAGTGCGATCTGCTGCACACGTATCAAAAAAGGCCCACACCAAAGAACTTTTTAAAATACACGAGGAGTCAGCAGCGCCCTGCACATGCGGAGCTCTGCGGTGTGATGCAGTCAGGTGGCTGCCCTTAAGCTGGCCCCTGGAGGGCATCCTGCCTCGTTGGAGATGTGTCTCCTCCTCCTCCTCCTCTCTTCTATTAGGCACCCACGTAGAGTCAGTGACCTCATCATCCCCTCCTTCCTCATCACTGGAGCAAACCTGGCAGTATGCTGCAGCTGGGGGAACATGACTGACAGTTTCTTGTCCTTTTTGGGCATCCCCTCTCTCTGGGCTCACGTTACTGCCTTCCTCAACCTGGGTACCATCATCCGAGCCTTCAAAACGCTGCGCATCCTCCTGCAGCATGTACCCGACACTGTGGTCGAACAGTTCGGGGGACTCCTCCATGCATGATGGCGGGGCTAGGGAAGGAGTGACTGATGACATTGAACCATTGGATCAGGCTGGGTGACAGAGGATGAGGAGGATGAGGACGGCTTAGTTATCCACTCTACCAAATCTTCTGCATGTTGTGGCTCGACAGGGCCAGCTGCCGAAAAAAGGACAAGCGTGCCCCACGGCCACGTGCTGAGGATGCACCATTTCCACGACCAGCACTGTTGGCTGTAGACACACAGCCTGCTTGACCCTCTTTTAGTGGCCTGTGAGCGTCTGCCTCTCCTTAGTGGCCTTCCAGACATGCTGTAAAATTTGATTAGCAAAACACTGCCTGAAGTTTACTAGAGAAAGTACACCAGGAATGGCCTGCAGTCAGATATAGGCTTGGCTAGACTAGAATGCAGTGGATATATATATATGTAGGAGACTGTATATATATTTAATGCACTGCAGATCACTGAATCACCTGCCTGCCTGCCTGAAAGTGTATTTGAAAACGTTCACAAGGAATGGCCTGCAGTCAGATATAGGCTTGGCTAGATTAGAATGCAGTGGATATATATATATGTAGGAGACTGTATATATATTTAATGCACTGCAGATCACTAAATCACCAGCCTACCTAAAGTATATTTGAAAAAGTACACCAGGAATGGCCTGCAGTCATATATAGGCTTGGCTAGACTAGAATGCAGTGGATATATATATGTAGGAGACTGTATATATATTTAATGCACTGCAGTTCACTGAATCACCTGCCTGCCTGCCTGAAAGTATATTTGAAAACGTACACCAGGAATGGCCTGCAGTCAGATATAGGCTTGGCTAGACTAGAATGCAGTGGATATATATATGTAGGAGACTGTAAATATATTTAATGCACTGCAGATCACTGAATCACCTGCCTGCCTGGAAGTATATTTGAAAACGTACACCAGGAATGGCCTGCAGTCAGATATAGGCTTGACTAGACTAGAATGCAGTGGATATATATGTGTAGGAGACTGTATATATATTTAATCCACTGTAGCTCACTGAATCGCCTGCCTGAAAGTATATTTGAAAACGTACACCAGGAATGGCCTGCAGTCAGATATAGGCTTGGCTAGACTAGAATGCAGTGGATATATATATGTAGGAGACTGTAAATATATTTAATGCACTGCAGATCACTGAATCACCTGCCTGCCTGGAAGTATATTTGAAAACGTACACCAGGAATGGCCTGCAGTCAGATATAGGCTTGACTAGACTAGAATGCAGTGGATATATATGTGTAGGAGACTGTATATATATTTAATGCACTGCAGCTCACTGAATCACCTGCCTGAAAGTGTATTTAAAAACGTACACCAGGAAAGGCCTACAGTCAGATATAGGCTTGGCTAGACTAGAATGCATTTGTTATATATATGTAAGAGACTGTATATATATTTAATGCACTGCAGCTCACAGAATCACCTGCCTGCCTGAAAGTATATTTGAAAACGTACACCAGGAATGGCCTCCATTCAGATATAGGCTTGGCTAGACTAGAATGCAGCGGATATACAGTATATATGTAGGAGACTGTATATATATTTTATGCACTGCAGCTCACTGAATCACCTGCCTGTCTGACAGTATATTAGAAATGGTACACCAGGAACCGCCTGCAGTCAAATCTAGCTACACTGGATACAGTGGATATATATATATATATATATATTTATTTATGATAAATGCACTGCAGCTAGCTGAATCACCTGCCTGCCTGAAGCATATTAGAAACAGTACACCAGGAACTACCTACCATCAGATCTAGCTACACTGGATACAGTGTGTGTGTATATATATATATATATATATATATATATATACAAGCCGGGATGTATATATATATATACTAAATGCACTGCAGCTAACTGAATCACCTGCCTGCCTGAAGTATATTAGAAATAGTACACCAGGAACGACCTGCAGTCAGATCTAGCTAAACTGGACACAGTGTATATATATATATATATATATATATATATACATACATACATACATACATACAAGCCTGTATATATATATATACTAAATACACTACAGCTAACTGAATCACCTGCCTGCTCAATCTAAATGACACTCTCTCTCGGTCAACGCCAGCAACACACTACACAGGGCCGACGTGCAGGCGACCTTATATAGTGTGGGCCGTGGACTTTACCCCCTGAACCATAATTGGCCAAAGGCACCCTTCCTTTGCCCAATTATGGCTCTCTTTGCTGACGGCGCAGTGATTGGCCAAAGCATGTGGGTCATAGTGCATACTTGGCAAATCATCAGACAGCAATGCACTGCGATGTCGCAGTGCATTATGTTCGAATTTCGATGAACGATCAAACAGCCAATGTTCGTGTCTAACTCATGTTCGACCCGAACATAAAGCTCATCCCTACTGGTGAGACAGCAATCAGGAACACTGTTGCTGGCTTTACTGGTCTGAAGATACTAGTACTAGTATGATAATTATCAGCAACTCTTCTTCTGACTTACAGTGTTCTGGTGAAACTGGCCGCCATGTTGTGACTTACACTGGTTTGGTGACACTGGCTCTGATGTGACAGTAAATAGGAACACTGTTGTTAGCTTAAGGTAGAAAGAAATTGATTGCACACTGAATGTTTTCTTTATTGTCACACCATACAAACTTGCAAGAAGTTAAATATTTTGTCTGGTGTGACAATAAAGAAAATAAATTTCATCAGCACCTTTTGGATTCCAGTGTGCAATCAATTTCTGTCTACCTTATTCTACTGACGGTGGTGAGTCGGGATTAGCACCTTGAATCAGGTGTGTCCTCTTTTTGTTGCCTGAGGCGGTGTGTGTGCTCTTGTCTGTATACTGCCGTTAGCTTACAATAGTCTGGTAACACTGTGACTGGTGTGGTGGAAGTCAGGGACACCGTTGCTATCTGGCTACATGTCTGGTGACACTTAACTAGGGTGGATAAAAAAAAAAACTACTCCCGATCACCGTGGAAATATTTTGTTTCTTCTGACAGTCAATTGGTGTGAGAGGAAATAGAATCCTGTTTGTTTACATGTGTGATCACTGTTATTGGCCACAGTGATCACATGCTACAGAGCCCTGTACCCCACTCCGATGAGCACAGCAATCACAAAGTGTGTTTTTGCCCTTAGCATGCCTCCCACTTTCAGATAACAGATGACCAGCCATTTAAGTACATTGTCAAAATGGCAAAGTAGTTAAAGACAAATAACATACTACAGTATAACAATAAAAATAAAAAAAGGATAAAATAAAAAAAAAACAAGAAAAAGAAAGAGAAAGATGGAACAAGATGAGTTGGAGAGCTCACAATCTTTGTAAATCTACAAATCAAATAAAAATATCAATATCACTTTGGAGGTGATGCTTAGAACCACAAAAATTGTTACGATTGTTACATGATTCCTTAACATGTTTGGAGAGTAGGGAGGTGGCTGCACATACAATGTTTTTTGTTTCATTCCTTTAGTTTATCATTGAAAGCAGAAGGCATAGTAGTTCTAAGCTTGCAAAATGGATCTGTAAAATTTATGATCAAAATTGCCACTCCTAGTATTAGGGTGAATTGGATCTAAAACTGCATAGAGTGGGCAGTCTGTTTAATAATTATAGTTTCTTGATGTTCTCCAATATGTGTTTGAAGAGATAATAGATAGTATATGTGTGGTTGTAAATTTTCTGCCATAAGGAACATTTTATTTTGCCCACATAGTAGGGTCCACGTGTGCATGTTAATAAATAAACAACATCAATTGTGTTATGACTGGCAAAATACAAACATAGAGGCAGAAAATATGTAATGAATGCCAATTATAAAGTGGATTATTTTGCTGATATACATTATACTGTATATATATATATATATATATATATATATATATATATATATATATATCAAATATTTAAAGTTTTTGAGTTTTTAAAAGATAAGCCCAGTAGCTCCATTCATGGATAGAGAAAGTCCAATAGGTAAAGCAAAATGTCTAAAGCCCCGTACACACGGTAGGACTTTTTGACAACTAATTTCAAAATTAGCAAGTTTTCAAAAAAATCCTACCATGTGTACGCTCCATCGGACAAACTTTTTCGGGTTTTCATCGGACAAAAGTTTGCTCTGCAAATGGACAAACTTTTCGGCAACAAACGTCCTACGGTGCAAAGTCCTATCGTGTGTACAGAAATCCATCAGACTTTTGTCTGAAGTACAAACACTCATGCCCAGAACCAATGTTAAAATCAACCAACAATAGCAGAAGTTGACCAAGGAGCAGAAAAGAGCAGAAAAAACACGTGATGTTGGGAAAGTTTTGGGAAAGTTTGCAGAAAAGTCCTGCCGTGTGTATGCTATGGGTGTTCCCGGCCAACTCCCTTCGGACAAAAATCCACAGAAAAGTTTGTTTAAAGTCCGACCGTGTGTACGAGGCTTAAGTGAACATAAAGGGGCATGGAAACATATAGGATATAAAAAGAAACCTTATAGAAATTACAGGGTTGATAGGGTAGAATCCAGTGCATAATGAATTTTCTGCAGAGGGACCATGTCTGACAAGTGCTTGGCTAGTAGGGGTTGTGAGACAGAGCAGGCCTCTGTCTATTCCAGAATTGTAAAAGACACAATGCTTTAAAAGCCACTAGAAGAGGATACTGTAAATGGATACTGTAAACTGGCAGGTCCTCATGCAGGGGAGCAGTGATTCTTCTACATTGGAAGGGCACAACTGTGTGTCTGGCATAACCTACTCTTTTTCCCTTGCTGCCCTGTACATGGTGCTTCTAAAGAGGATTTACCATGCACTGTATTCTACTCTTTTAACTTTGTCATGTCCACAAGTAACACTGACATTTTCGTATTATATCTTATAGGTTACCATGGCAAATTATGTACTATTATTTATTTTAATAGTTTAAAAAGTTTGATCTGCGGTGCTAGTCATGAAATACATCCATATACACTTTACATAATAAAAAAAGTGTTGTTGCATAAAAACAAATCATTTTGGTGCAGTCATGTGGCAGTTTTTGCATGTGTGGCTTGTGAATAACTATGTCAAGAAACCATCACACTCAAGGTAGGAATTCAGCCATAGATAGCTTTTGCCTAAATTATATTGAACTTTAGTGTATAGTCTATAGGAACCACAATGATTACAATGAAAATTATTGTAAAAAAAAATGAAAATATGAAGTTTCTATGAAACCTTCTGCTTCTATGAACCTATTATTTTGTGCTGTAAAATGGGCTCACAGTTTGAAAGAACAGACATTTTTAAACCTATACCTCAAACAGGATTATGTCATTAATCTCAAAACAGATGTTCAGGTGGCAGCTGATCTCCATGGCAGTGACCCCAGCATTTAAGACCCGAGGGCAAATGTATTAATTAGAAACTTTAAAGCACAGCAAGTGATATGATTGAAATATAGCTGCACATAAAAATTCAGCTCCCTCTTCTCTGTTAAATCCTTCAATAGATGTTTATGCTGTATAAATTGAATTTATCATTTTAATAAAACCTTGAGATAATGCTCTTCACTAAATAACTAGAGTAATTAACCATTAAAAGACTGTTACTCACCTAACATTTTACCTACAGATTCAGCAGTTTTAGTTTAAATGTATTACTTTCCCTGTTGCTGTAGTTATGACTAGGGAGGAGCTAGTCTTCTCAGGTTCAATTAGCTGATGCTTCAGCGAACTTTGTATGAAATGTGTGAAATATCAGGGAATCCAATTGCTTATGAGAGATTAATCTTATTATTAAGTTCTGTCCATTTTTAGAGCTAATAGGCAAACTAAAGCATGGGAAGCATGAAAACAAAAGCATGAGGACACTGCCAATGGAAAAACAATTAAAAAATAAATTTGCAGTGAGGAGAGGTTCATGCTACTTTGGGGGTGATTTACTAATAACAGTGCGCTGCGCTGGTTGAAACCTTGATTGGTGAGCCGGATAACTCCTTCACTGGGCGCAGGAACCAGCGGCGCACTGTTATAGTAAATAAAAATGTCAGCGGCACTCTATTGAAAAAGAATGGTTCCCTATGAGAGCCCATTGATTTGAATAGAGGTCGCCGGGAAGTCGGATGAAGCCGATCCGACTCGCGGGCGACTCGTGTGCCGGCTTACACAGGGACAACGCGACTTTGCGAGGCAACTTGGACATGACCTGAGCGTGAAGCAGCCGCTCAAGTCGTGTCCTAGAGGCGACTACCTGGCCGAGAATGTCTCCAGTGCAATGGCATCGCGCTGGTTCTCGGCAGCCTCGCTGTCCCGTGTTTGGTATGAATCATGAAGGGGAACTCCACGCCAAATTGTAATGAAAAAAACGGCATGGGTTTCCCTTCAGGAGCATACCAGGCCCTTAGGTCTGGTATGGATTTTAAGGGGAACCCCCTAAGCCGAAAAATGGCATGGGGGTCCCCCCAAAATCCAAACCAGACCCTTATCCGAGCACGCAACCTGGCAGGCCGCAGGGGAAGAGGGGGGGCGAGAGCGCCCCCCTCCCTCCTGAACCATACCAGGCCGCATGCCCTCAACATGGGGGGGTTTGGTGCTTTGGGGCAGGGGGGCAACCTGCGGCCCCCCCACCCCAAAGCACCCTGCCCCCATGTTGATGGGGACAAGGACCTCTTCCCGACAACCCTGGCAGTTGGTTGTCGGGGTCTGTGGGCGGGGGGCTTATCGGAATCTAGGAGCCCCCTTTAATAAGGAGGCCCCCAGATGCTGGCCCCCCCACCCTATGTGAATGAGTATGGGGTACATCGCACCCCTACCCATTCACCTGGTGGCAAAAAAGTCAATAAAAAACACAACACAGGTTTTCAAAGTAATTTATTAGGCAGCTCCGTGGGTCTTTCTGCCGGGTGCCCCGCTATCTTCTTCCAGCTCTTTTGCTAGCGGGTCCTGGGCTTCTTCGTCATCTTCGGGGGTCTTTCTGCCAGGTGCCCTGCTATCTTCTTCCAGCTCTTTTGCTAGCGGGGTCCCGGTCTTCCTCGTCGTCTTCTTCCGACTTCGGGGGTCTCTTATTCTGTTCTACAGTGTCGTCTCTGCGCTCTCTGGTTCTTCTCCCGCTCGCCGGTGCCTTCTCCATGATCTCCGGTTCTTTCTGCCTTCTGCCGGGTTCCCCGCTATCTTCTTCCAGCTCTTTTGCTAGTGGGGTCCCGGTCTTCATCGTCGTCTTCTTCCCTCTTCTCTCCGTCCGATGTTGCCTCGTCGCTGTCCGCTGCTACAATGCTCTGCCCGCGGAGCGGCACCCACTTATATTGGCATGGGGCGTGGTCACCGGGTGATGCCACTCGCTGACCCCGCTCCCGTATCACGTCACAGTCCCATCATTCCCCGGGACTGTGACGTCATACGGGGCCGGGTCAGCGGGTGGCATCACCCGGTGACCACGCCCCATGCCAATATAAGTGGGTGCAGCTCCGCGGGCAGAGCATTGTAGCGGTGGACAGCGACGAGGCAACATCGGACAGAGAGAAGAGGGAAGAAGACAACGATGAAGACTGGGACCCCGCTAGCAAAAGAGCTGGAAGAAGATAGCGGGGCACCCGGCAGAAGGAAGAAAGAACCGGAGATCGTGTAGAAGGCACCGGAGAGCGGGAGAAGAACCGGAGAGCGCAGAGACGACACCGTAGAACAGAACAAGAGACCCCCCGAAGTCGGAAGAAGACGACGAGGAAGACCGGGACCCCGCTAGCAAAAGAGCTGGAAGAAGATAGCGGGGCGCCCGGCAGAAAGACCCCGAAGACGACGAGGAAGCATGGGACCCCGCTAGCAAAAGAGCTGGAAGAAGATAGCGGGGCGCCCGGCAGAAAGACCCCCGAAGATGATGAGGAAGCCTGGGACCCCGCTAGCAAAAGAGCTGGAAGAAGATAGCGGGGCGCCCGGCAGAAAGACCCCCGGAGCTGCCTAATAAATTACTTTGAAAACCTGTGTTGTGTTTTTTATTGACATTTTTTGCCACCAGGTGAATGGGTAGGGGTACGATGTACCCCATACTCATTCACATAGGGTGGGGGCCGGTATCTAGGGTCCCCCTTATTAAAGGGGGCTCCCGGATTCCGATAAGCCCCCGCCCGCAGACCAGACAACCAATGGCCAAGGTTGTTGGGAAGAGGCCCTTGTCCCCAGCAAAATGGGGACATCCTCCCTATGTTGAGGGCATGTGGCCTGGTATGGTTCAGGAGGGAGGGGAGGCTGCTCTCTCGTCCCCCCTCTTTTCCTGTGGCCTGCCAGGTTGCGTGCTTGGATAAAGGGTCTGGTGTGGATTTTTAGGGGGACCCCCACGCTATTTTTTTTTTACGTTTGGCACGGGGTTCCCTTAAAAATCCATACCAGACTTGAAGGGTCATGTATGGATTTTTAAGGGGACCCCCACGCTATTTTTTAAGTTTGGCACGGGGTTCCCCTTAAAATCCATACCAGACTTGAAGGGTCTGGTATGGATTTTTCGTTCAAATATTTTTATTTTAACAGAATCACAGTGTACAGAAAAAGACAATCTCAATGAAAGCTGTACAGCATAACATGTGATGTATCTGAAGAGAATTATATTAAGGCCTAAACAACCAAACCGGAATAATGTCCATGAAAGCGAAGCAGAACTTAGTTTAGGTAGAGTCTATTGCTACAACATCCATGGTTTGGGAGTAATTGTGATGGGACAGAGAGAAGAGAAAAACAAAACAAAAACAAAGATCAAATATATATCTTAAAAAAAACATAAAAAGTCCAGTCCAGAGATAGCACCAAACATAACTTGTCATCTGCAGGATCAGAATATACAATCTACAGATAGATCCAGGTATTAAGTCCCATCTTTGTTGTAGAGATTATGAGTGGAACATTTCAATTGGGAAGGAAAAAGAAGAGAAAGTCAAAGAGAGGAAGAGAGCAGTGGGAAGAGGAAGAGAAAGGAAGGGCGTAAGAGAGGTGCGAGAGGGAAGGGAGGTGTCGGCGGGGGGACACGAGTCGCCAGTGGGCACCGTAGCAAGCATGGACAATCTATGACATATCACAGCTTAAGCAGGTCAGCGTCAAAATCTGGGGGGAGGAAGTTCTCTACCCAGGGTGTCCAGACTTTGCAGTGTTGGGGAAGACAGTCTAGGATGGTGGCTTCAATCTTACTGTGTATCATTGCTTGAGTTACTCTATTTTTCACTTCTGCAATATGTAGAAGTGGGGTTTTCCAGGCCCTAGCTATTGTCTGCTTGGCTGCTGTAGTTAATTGAAGGAGGATGCGGCGCTGGGCCCTAGTGTAGTCACCCTGTATATGGTTTAACAGAGACAGAGAGGGGTAAGGAGTCAAGGTGTCATGAAGTAGGGTGGAAGCTATCTGAAATACCATTGCCCAAAATCGTTGCACAATGGGACAAGACCACCAGATGTGGACATGAGTACCCCTCTCCCCACAGCCTCTGAAACATTCAGGTGGATAGATTCTAGCGGGAACAAGATACCACAGCATGAGGACCTTGTAGTTTGCCTCCAACGCCACTACATTCTGCGTAGAGGACTTTGTGTTAGCCCATATGTTTGTCCAGTCATCCGCATCTAGTCCCAATTGTAGGTCCTTGAACCACTGTGCAGCATAAAGGGGGAGGCCGGCTGAAGTAGAAGTTAAGTGGGTATAGATACGTGAGATGATACCAGGGGCATGCGGGTCCAACTTACAGATATCTTCAAAAGGGGTTAAGCTGGAAGCATTGTGGGCGGAGCTCTGAAGATGGCTGCTTGAGCCAGTAGCTCCTCACCACCCCAGCACAGCGGCGCCCATAACTCCGGTTCTACTGAACGAAATTTGGAACCACTGGTATCCACAGAACCCCCAGACTCCCGGGCACCCCCCCATTTTTACGGCTCACTGGAAGCTGCAACGGCCGATCGAAATTCCGGCCGAAAATCCAAGATGGCCGCCGAGTCGCAGATTGTTTGTGACAGTGCTGAGGTAAATTCTAAGGGCATTAATATGGCAGATCTGATAGCCCAACCATGTTCCTCTCACGCATCTGGCTTTATTATACAGACTATCTCTCCATCTCATCCCCCTCATGAATCCCTGAGGGAACATTTTCAGGAGAACTCAGCATTAACCCCTTTGGCTAATCCTATTATGGATCAGGACAGCTCTTGTCCTGTCAGCTCTCTGGCCAATACATCTACATTTTCTATGGCCAACTTGTACCAGACCCTGGCTGAATTACTTGATAGGGGCCTCTCTCAAACTGCGGCTAAAATCACGGGAGAATTAAAGGCTGATTTTCAGAATTTAGGAGCCAGAATTGAGAACATAGAGTGTAAGTTGGATCAAACAGTGTCCGCCACAAATCAAAATGCAGAACAAGTCCATTTTATTCAAGAACAATTAGATACAGCTTTGTCTAGGATCGACGATTTGGAAAATAGATCCAGGAGATATAATATCCGTATTAGAGGACTTCCAGAAACCATAACTGACATCCCGGCAGCGATTCAAAATATGATTCAATCCCTAATCCCAGAAATTCCACAAGACCGCCTGGAGCTAGATAGAGCACATAGGGCCTTAGGTCCTCTCAGGAAAGATGGTCTACCGAGAGACATAATAATTAAACTCCATTTCTATGCGATAAAGGAGGAAATTATGAGCAAGGCGCGAAATATGTCTACGATTCTATGCCTGGGTCATAAAATCCAATTATATGCAGACCTCTCTCCCTCTACAATGCAACGCAGACGTGCAATGAAGCCTCTACTTCTAGCCCTCATACAAAAATACATTAAATACAAGTGGGCATTCCCATTTGCAGTAAAATTCTCTTACAAAGGGAAGAATCATTCCTTTTCTACTTTTCCTGACGGCGAAAAACTGTTATTGAATCTCAAGATCATCACTCAAGAAAATGACACGGACACTTCTCGAAGTGGCCCTCAATCTTCAAAGAGACCGAAACCTACCAGCCCTCAATCGCCCTTGTGGACCAGGGCAAGAACCAAGAAAGCCAAAGACAATGGTCCCGCTTGAAGAGACCCAAGCTCACAATTTATACTTTGTACTCCTCGATTCCCATGAGTTCCAGGAAAGATTTATTCTAAGAGTCTGGAACGAATGTTTTGTTAAAATTTTTCCAAAATGTTTTGCAAGGCTTTTTTATCCCCCTCTCAATTTTTCTGAGTTCGATCTACTACTTGTAGAGTTCTTTGTCCAATTTGGGGGGGTGGGACTCTCGCTCCTCTATCCACTTCAGGGGGGAGAAGTGGGGGTCCCTCCGGACAGACCTGAATATGGTAGATCTAGTATGTCTTTAGTTTTTTTTAAGGGGCGCCCTGGCTGGGGTGGGTCCCATGTGCTTCCACCTTTCCCCTGAGTCTCCCAGAGACTTTGTGGAAGGAATAGCCTTTTCCTTAGGGAACAGGCTTTTCATTTTCTACCTTGGTAGAAGTTTTGGGGAGGAATTTATCCTCCTCGAGATCGTTTTCATCCTTTTTTCGGGTTTTTTAAAATTTTAATTTTATTTTTTTATAATGGTTTTTCTATGACAATTTTTTACTCTTCTTATTTTTTCCACTTTTTCAAATCTTTTTTCTCCTTTCCTATCTCTAATCCTATTATAACATGCCTGGCAGTTCTGGTTTTTGCAGATTCAATTGAAGGTACCCGCAACATGATCCTTTGGCTTTTGATTACCCGTCTAGAACACTTACAGATCCTGAGGATGGTGTATTGCGGTAAGGTAGATATAGTGGATGACGATGGCGGCTCCCTCCCTGGGTCCCATGGCTGATTCCGTACTAGGTTCACTCAAAATAGCTACACATAATGTTCAAGGCATGAATTCCCCTGTTAAGAGACGCAAACTCTTTGACTCTTATAAATCCCTGGGTATTGACATACTCATGATTCAGGAAACCCATTTCCCTAGGCAATTCAATCCCAGCTTTATACACTCCCGATTCCCACAATTTTTTTTAGCTAATGCCGAAAAGAAAACTAAGGGTGTGGCTATTTGTATTTCAAAATCATGCCACTTTAGTTTCATATCTGATTTCAAAGATCCTGAGGGCAGGTTTATACTGGTTAAGGGCACAATAGAGGGACAAATATATTCTCTGATTTCATATTATTCCCCCAATTCAGGGCAAGATAAATTTTTTCGATTCATCCTGGACACCCTATCTTCTCAATTAGAGGGCACAATCATTTGGGGGGGGGAGATTCCAATGCAGCATTTGATCAGGGGTTGGACAAATCCAAACCCCCCTCGACCCAATTAACCAGACCCACTAAGATAAGCCTAAAAATAGCTAGACTTTTGCATGATAAAGGCATAGCTGATGTATGGCGAGAATCTAATCCTTCTATAAGAGATTATACTCATTACTCTCACCCACACAACACCTACTCTAGGATTGACCATATCCTGGTTCCTTCCTATATTCTCCCAGATGTTATTAAATCAATCATCAAAGACACGGTCCTTTCTGATCACTCCATGGTTGTCATGTTCCTACGCATTAAAACTGGTAGATCAAAGGGGGGATAATTGGAGACTAAATGAGTCTTTACTTTCCGATCCAGCCATACAAATGGAAATAGATAAAGCTCTTCAAGAATACTTCAGCTTTAATGATATAGAAAATGTTTCCGCCGAAGTCCTTTGGGCTGCTCATAAGGCCTTTATTAGGGGCAAGCTTATCCAAATTTCGACAAGAATCAAAAAGGAAAGGGAAGCGGACATTGATAGTTTGGAGAGATCATACAGGACCCTGAGAACACAGCATAAAAGGAAACCTTCTCTATCCTTATTGTCTAAGATTGAAAGGAGTAGACTAGAACTCAATTTAGCACTCACTACAAAAGCGGAGAAATCCCTCCGTTGGACAAGTAATACATTTTATACTCAAACAGGTAAAATAGGTAGAATGTTGGCATCCAAATTGTCTCCTAAAACTAGAGTTTATTCCATACCTAAGATCCGCATTGCTGGACAGGACCCCACGGCTAACCCTGAAAAGATACTAAAGGCTTTTCAGACATTTTATTCCGAACTCTATAGCGACCCTTCAAATATACCCATGAACTCGGTATCCTCATACCTAGATGGCCTCCCTATTCCATCCTTGAATATGGAACATAGAGATATCCTAGAAGCTCCCTTCTCTGTTGAAGAGGTTACAGCAGTAATTCAAGATCTCAGGGCGGGATCAGCCCCGGGACCTGATGGATTATCAGCTCCCTACTACAAAGCCTTCAAGGACACCCTTACCCCATATTTAACAACATTTTTTAATTTTACTACAAGGGGTTCCCAATTAGGTACACAACTTAATACAGCCTACATTACTGTTATACCCAAACCGGATAAAAACCAAGAAGAAGTTTCCAATTATCGCCCTATTTCTTTGATAAATAATGATTTGAAAATTCTCACTAAAATTTTAGCGAATCGCCTCTCCTCTTTTATTACTAAATATATCCACAAGGATCAGGTTGGATTTATGCCAGGAAGACAAGGCCCGGATCAAGTGAGAAGAGCGATTGATATTATCTCCCTTTTGCAGTCCAACTGGGACGGAGGTCAAAAACAACAGGGTTTCCTGTTAGCACTTGATCTGGAGAAGGCCTTCGACTCTGTATCCTGGCAATACTTTTTTCCCCTATTAGAACGATGGGGTTTTGGCCCATGTTTTATGGGAGTTATTAGAGCTCTGTGTTCTCAACCTAAAGCTCAAATTCGTATACAGGGATATTATTCCTCTCCGATAAATATAGCCAGGGGTACAAGACAAGGTTGTCCACTATCCCCTATTGTCTTTGCTATGGCCATTGAAAGCTTGGCCATAGCCATTAGACAAAATTCTGACATTAAAGGCGTAACCTGTGGGAATCAGATGCATAAATGCGGACTTTTCGCAGATGATTTGCTTCTCTTTCTTACCTCTCCCATTACCTCCCTCCCGAATCTTTATAAAGTAATTTCTGATTTTTCTAATATTTCAGGACTCAGGGTCAATTTTGCCAAGTCACAGGCACTAAATATTTCCCTCCCGTTACCCATAGTTTTCCTCATCAAACAGTCTTTCAAATTTGAATGGAATTCTTCTCATATTAAATATCTGGGAATCTTTCTGACTGCTCGAACAGAATCTCTTTACACAAGTAACTATCCTCCCCTATTCCATAAAATTATTGCAGATCTTAAAAATTGGGACAAATTCGAACTATCTTGGTTGGGCAGGATTAATTCAGTGAAAATGACATTACTCCATAGAATTTTATATCTATTTCGTTCCCTCCCCATTCCCATCAGGAAAGATCAGATAAATTCCTTACAAAGCTAAATTCTCACATTTGTATGGGGCAAATCTAGTTACAGAGTTCCCCAAAACACCCTATATTTAAATAGGAAGGAGGGAGGGGTGGGTTTGCCTAACTTATATAATTATTTTTTAGCTGCCAGACTAGCACAATTATCTATATTTTATTCCAAGAATGAAAAACCGGACTGGGTGCTGATAGAAGAACAAGCGGTACCACAATTATCCTTAGAGTACCTGCTTTGGTGCCCACAAAGACAGAGACCACCTATTTTATCCCCTTCCTTATCTCAATCATTTGCCCTTTGGGACAGACTACGTCCTCTTCCCACTCTAGTGTCTGTAGCACAACCACTAGCACACATTTTTAATAATCCAAAATTCTTTCCCGGTATGGATACCGAGGCCTTCAGTTGGTAGACAAACAAAGGTCTATATAGGATAGGACAATACTTTACAAATCGGGGTCCTATTACCATGCCCCATTGTCTAAATAAATTTGACCTCCCTGACTCTGAAAAATTTAGATTTGAACAGATTTCACAATTCTTGAATGATATTTGGACGGAGAAACCTCTTCCTCCCAAATTTACGGACTATGAGATCTGGTGCGGATCGGCCATGGGACAAAGGGGGGGCATTTCTGTCGTCTACTCTTCACTTACTTGTACAGCTACTAAAACCTCATACATGAAAGCATGGGAAGATGACCTCCAGCTAAATTGGGATCTAGGATCCTGGCAAAAGGCCAACTTTCGCTCATTCCACAGTATTTTGAACACCTCCCTCATGGAAGCTAACTTAAAAGTTGTCATGAGATGGTATATGACTCCCATCAGGCTTGCATCCATCTACCCAGAATCCCAACTGCTTTAGAGGCTGCCATTTATTGGGCTCGATGGTGCATATCTGGTGGGAATGTCCTAGGATCAGGCCGATCTGGAAGAAAATTTTTAATCTCATATTTAAGGTCACTTTGTGTTCAGTACCTAGGTCAGCTTCTGTTGCTCTCCTCAATGACAATATTCCCAACGTTTCTAAACCAACTAGAAAACTGATTCACTTTATACTTCTGGGGACTAAAATTATTATTGCTAGATCTTGGAGGAAGCCCATGGTATCCATTAAGGCTATACACAATAAGATCTCTTGGATTATGGCTCAAGAGAAGATGGTTAGCATATCAACTAATTTAATCCCTAAATTTGAGGCAATATGGGAACCTTGGGCAGTTTTCTGTGGCATTTCTTTGAAGGTCAGGCATGACCCTGACCGCTCTAATTCCTAAAGGGCCTCATGTTCGGCATATGATTTCTTCTTATTTCTTCCTTCTTCTATTCTATCTTTTCTTGGTTCTTTTATCTTTTGTTTTATTTATTTTTTTCTTTTATTTTTGTTTCGATACTTAAACATGATTCAAAGATTTGATATCATTATTTACTGTGTTCTTATTGCGGTATTTCCGAGTCTTAAATTTGATGGGCGTTATTGTATATGAGTATAGTACTGTTCTTCATTAATATTCCGAGTTCCTTTTTATTGGTTTCATATGAGGATGGCGGGCTGGGGGGGGGGCCTGACCTGGGCGCAGGATGATCCCGTTAGGGGCGTCCAGGTGGGGTGTGACTTCCCTGAATGCCTATTTTTCCTTTTTTTTTTTTTAATCTCTTGATGAGAACATTGTGACATAAACAATTGGAAATAACCTTTTGTCATGTTTAAACAACAATTTTTTAAGATGTTCTGTACATGTCTTGAATTTAAAAATAAAAATTTATTGAAAGGAAAAAGGGATAAGCTATCTAGAGAGGAGTTAGTTGCTATTGTTGCTCTGACAAAATGGGCTATTTGGAGGTAACGAAAACATTCTCCAGGAGGTAAATGAGCTTGGGATTGAAGTGCTGGGAATGTTTTAATAGCGGTTTTAGTGAGAAGGTCGCAGACTCGGGTTAGTCCTGCCTGACACCAAAGCCGGAAAGAACCAGGTTCAGTGAAGGCAGGATAGAAAAGTGGGTGGCCTATAAAGGAAAGTAAGGGGGTATGGGATGAGATCAAGTTAAAGCGACCACGTAGGCTATCCCAAATCCCAAGTGACTGGTATGGATTTTTAAGGGGACCCCCATGCTATTTTTTTTAAGTTTGGCGTGGGGTTCCCCTTAAAATCCATACTAGACTTGAAGGGGCTGGTATTGATTTTTAAGGGGACCTCCACGCAATTTTTTTTTTAAGTTTGGCGCGGGGCTCCCCTTAAAATCCATACCAGACCTGAAGGGCCTGGTATGGATCTTGGGGGGACCCCCACACCATTTGTTTTCCATTTTGTTGGGGGGGTCCCCTTTGAATCCATACTAGACCCAAGGGCCTGGTATGGACCTGGGGGGGACTCCACGCTGTTTTTTTTTCTAGTTTTTTTTTTTTTAGAGCCGGCAATGTTTATTTTTTTTAAATTTCCTTGAACAACCAGCTATAAACAGGTGAAAGAACAAGCAAAAAAAATGCCGCAAAATCGCGGTACTTGCGTTTTGGATCCGGGTCCATTGAATTCTATTACATCCAAAACACTGTTTTTGGCCTGGAAAAAAACATCTGCAGTTGCGTTTAACATCGTTTTTCACAAAGCCTAAAAATGCCTTCAGACGCCAAAGATTTTAGCCACATTTTAGTTTAGAAGCGTTTTTAAAGGTGACCTCTTTTTTTACATTGATAAACTCAAAAATTATGGCAAATGAGGAAAAACCATTCAATATATATATATATATATATATATATATATATATATATATATAAAAATAAGGAAATTGCTTCCATTGCATTGTGGACAATCCACAACTTGGGGCAGGTGATGTGGCAAGTGGACAATCCACAACTTGTGGCAAGTGATGTGGCAAGTGACACGCTAAATACAACTACACTGCTGCTCTCTCAGCTGCTGATACTCACTCTGGTCTCACAAAATAGCTGCAATCGTTAATAATACTGTTTTTGGAGCTTAGGGCGGCTCCTTATGATGTTTCCTAACTAAACGCATATAGACGCAAATGTGGTAAAACGCGGCATGCAAACGCCACAAAGCGCGCCTTTCTAAACGCCGCTTTCAACCTTAGTTCTGAACACTTTGCACCAGCGTCCCGTGTACATGGGGCATAAAAACGCCTATGCCATTTACAGCTCAAAAACGCCATGGTGGCCATGAGGCCATAGGCTAACATGGGGAGACATTTTTAAGCTGCTAAAAATGCTCAAACCAGCGGCTGGAAAAACGTCCGTGTGCATGTAGCCTTATATTAACCACTTGCGCACTGGCCACTTAAACCCCCTTCCTGCCCAGACCAATTTTCACATTTCAGCGCTGATGTAATTTGAATGACAATTGCGCGCTCATACAACACTGTAACCCAATGAAAATGTATTATTTTTTGGCACACAAATAGAGCTTTCTTTTGGTGCTATTTGATCACCTCTGCGTTTTTTTTTTTCTATAAATACAAAAGACCGACTTAAAAAAAAAAAATTGGATATTTTAACCACTTCAGCACTGGGCCTATTCTGGCACTTCTCTCCTTCATGTAAAAATCATAAATTTAGGGCTAGAAAATTACTTCAGCACCCCAAACATTATATATATGTTTTTTTTAGCAGACACCCTAGGGAATAAAATGTCGGTCATTGCTAATTTTTAGCTCGCTCGGTATTTGCGCAATAAATTTTCAAATGCCTTTTTAAAAAAAAAATGGTTTCATGAATAAAGAAAAATTACAAAAGAGTAACATTAGCCCAATTTTTTGGGATAATGTGAAAGATGTTGTTATGCTGAGTAAATAGATACCTAACATGTCACACTTTAAAATTGCGCACACATGGAATGACACCAAAATTCAGTAATCAGTACTTAAAAATCTCCCTAGGCGATGCTTTCAAAATTTTTACACGTTACCATTTTCGCATTACAGAGGAAGTCTAGTGCTAGAATTGTTGCACTCGTTCTAATGCATGCAGCAATACCTCACATGTGTGGTTTGAATGGCGTTTACATATGTGGGCGGGACTTACGTGTGTGCTCGCTTCTGAGCGTGAGCTACCGGGGACATGGGTGTTTTGTTGTTTTTTTACTTTTTTGTATTTCTTACTCTTTTTTATCTTTTTGGTTTTTTTTGGTCACTTTTATTCCTATTACAAGGAATGTAAACATCCCTTGTAATATGAATCTATTGTGACAGGTCCTCTTTATGGAGAGATGCAGGGTCAATAAGACCCCACATCTCTCCTCCAGGCTGGAAAGCATGAGATCGGTAAAAAAAATTCACTGATCTCATGCTGACAGCTGAAATCACGGCTTTGTTTACATACGGGAACCCGGCGTGATGTCATAACGTTGCGCCCGGGCCTACGACGGTCATAGAGATGACTGGTGACCATTTGGTCACCAGTCATCTCTATGCTTCCCATCCGGCGCCGGCCAATTCGTTCTCCGAGCCCCAGGTGGCACGGGAGAGCCAGGAGAAGCACCGGATGTCGGCGGGAGGGGGGGGGAACGTCTCGTCCCACCGCCTATAAGAACGATCAAGCGGCGGAACTGCCGCTATGATAATTTTTATCGTGCACAGAATCGACGGCTGAAAAGAATGATATCTGAATGATACCTGCAACTGCAGGCATCATTCAGATGTCACCGCACAAAGCCAAGGATGTCATTTGACGGTGGGCGGTAGGAAAGTGGTTAATATTTCGACAATTTAGAAAAATGGTAATTTTTATCCTTCATTCATGAGACTGCACTGATGGGTTGCACTGATGGGCACGATAAGGTGGCAAGGGTGGGCACTGAGAGGTGGCATTGCTAGTTGACACTGGTGGGCATTGAGAAGTGGCACTGCTAGGTGGCAATGATAGTTGGCAGTGATGGGCACTGATAGGTGCCACTGATTGGCACCAGTGGTGGGCATTGATAGGTGGCACTGGCAGGGGCTACTGATTGTCACAGAATTGCCTCTTCCTCTTCGGGCCCGATGTCCCTTGCACATAAGCCGGTGATTGCCTTTTTTATGCTCACGCTGTCAGCACAAGGAGAAAACAAAAACCATTACCCAGCTTTTGTTTACATCACGTGATCAGCTGTCATTGGCTGACAGCTGATCACATGGTAAGGGGCAGGGATCGGCCCCTTACTCGGATCTGTCATCACCCGAGTCTCAGTGACTCAGTGACCACAGTGCACGCGCGAAGGGGAGGACGTCTATTGATGGACTCCCGGCAATTGAGGACCGTGCTGTGGCCGTCGATCAGTTATAGCGCTGATCTCAAGTGACTAAAGAGGGTCTAAATGGGCCATTGACATGCATCACAATTCAACTTAGGAATGTGTCTTTGCAAAGTTAAACTAAATGAAATCCTTTCTTATTTTTGCTTGGGGATAGAGTGCAGAGGGATTAGAAGTCTAGACAGTTTTTGGGGATGTCTGCACCCCTGATAGGGTGAAGACAACTCCCAAATTTGGCCACTTTATCCTTCCAAATAATTCACTTCCTGTCACATAGCCACACAGGAAGTGAGGGGAAATCCCTACCAATGTCTTTCCTTGGGGACACACAGGTCAATCGAAATACTTTCCCCATTATGTACATTGCACTCCAGCATTTTGCGGGGTACACCCCAAATTATTAGGTATTTTGGACTTTGGGGTTTATTTACTAAAGGCAAATCTACTTTGCACTACAAGTGCACTTGCTGGATATCCGAGGGGTACATGCAAGCAAACCAAAAAAACACCATCTTTGCTTTTACATGATTGGATGCTACAATCACCAGTGATCCCTCAGATTTTCAGCAGCTACACTTTTACTGCAGAGTGGATTTGTCTTTACTAAACCCCAAACTACCCAATGATTTGGGGTGTACCCAACAAAGTGCTAGAGTGCAATTTGCTTAATGGGGACACTAGTTAGATTGATCTGTGTGTCCCCAAGAAAAGACATTGGTAGGGTTTTACCTTCACTTCCTGTTTAGCTGTGTGACAGGAAGTGAAGACAATTTTACTAAAAGGGGACACAAAGCTCAACCAAAAAAAAAACAGGGGTTCTAACACTTACTTTGTTTCTTTCAAAATGCCCACAATTAGAATCGGATTGCCTTGAGCTATTTTTAAGTGCAGTGCTCTAAATCAGTGCTTCTCAAGTACCCCCAACAGGCCATGTTTGCAGGTTTTCCTTCATCTTGCACATGTGGTTTTGAATTTTGGACAGCAATTCTCAATAAGATAAATTCACAAAACATGTCCTGTACTTGAGGACTGAGGCTGAGAACCACTGCAGTAAAAAGGAAAATTGAATACTTACCGCTCTGTATTTTTCATTTCCTGATGATTATCCATGGAAGCACACAATACAATACATGTATATGCTAGCATGAAGGCACCAGGGTAGACAAATCACACCTGTTTTGAAATGCCAATCAGCTGTCACATTTGTTGCAAAGAAAACGCTAAACAAACCTCAAAACTTTGCATCAAATTTTATTGGTCAACAAAACAAAAGTGAAGCCAAAATAAAAAACAGGGTCAATTTGAAACAGTTACAGACTCACAACATCTAGAGAAAGTTTTTGCAAAATAATGCAGCACAGACAATTAAATCAAAGTGAATAAACGACACACATTAACAACATCAAAATTATTTCAGGGGAACATTTCCCCCACACAAAAAAAATACAATCCACAAAATTAAAACAAACATCTTTTTTGCAAAGACATAACAAATAAAATACATGTGTTACAAACTCGATAAGGACACCAAAATGTACTTTTTGCCCCCCCCCCACACACGCACACACTTGCCTCTTTTCAGGGCAAGGGAGAGGATGCTATCTGTGAGCTTTATATAACATAGGTTTGTGTGCTAATGAGGCAATTGAAAACACATGCACAGTCCATGAAACACCCAAAATGCAAGTTCACCCAATGTAGAGACTGAACTTCAAAGTGGCTACACCTGTTAAGGATGTCCATCAATTACTAACCCATAAAAACACTCTCTGAGCATGCCCAGAAATATCCAGGTGCTGTTCACACACAAAAAGCACCACCAAAAAAGCTAACTGGCTGGGCATAATAAGAAGAACTCAAATGCAGCTAGCAGAAAATTACCCCCCCGACCCCCCTGTCCAAAATTAAGCACATCATCCAGCATGCTACAAAATTAGAGATGGGACAATCACCCCCCCCCCCCTTACAAACAAATACCATTGCAGTCTATGGGAATTGACTTGTTAATTTTGCTAGTCCCCACTTGGCTGGCTTATCTTCTAGTTATTGGCCTTAAAATCCCCCTAAGGGACATATATCAATGTCACCAATTTGGACAACACCAAAAACAAAACAAGGAGAAGTGCCTTTAAATATGCCAAATTTCTTAAGGGCCAATTCACACCACATGCAGTCCATTGCATTTTTTATGCATCAAAAATGCATGGAAAGTTGGATATATGGTTCTAAATGGCAGTGTTTGTTCCAGTGTGTTCCAGTTCCACCAAAAAAGTAGAACATGCTGCATTTTACCTGCACTGGACTGTACTGGAGCACAGCAAAACGCATCATAAATGCACTGGAATGCACAGGAACACACCTAAATGCACTAAAAACGCACTGAAACACACTTGTCCTTATCTATGGTTAATAAAAAAGAGGGGTGAAAAAAAGCACTGGACTGCATCAAAAACGTGCCAAAAGGGGGGCGTGGCCTACGTGCAAGCTGAATGGCAGCATAGAACCGGAGCTCCTGTGATAACCAGGGAATAGCAGCACGAATCATCCCATCGGGACCCCAAAACATCATCCCCACAAGGCGATCTACCTCCGGATTACCTGGATTACTCCTGCAGCATGTCCAGGAAAAGAAAGGAGCCCCGCAAACCGCAGCGTCTGACGGACTTTTATCCTCATAAGCCACATGAAGGTAGGCAAGATGGCCCCCGGCCATCATCCACACCTGCAGACAAAACGGCCAACAACTTGCCTGATAAAGGCAAGAAACACACAAATAACAGCTCCCCTGCAAGCTCACAGCAGCACTCTCCCTCCCCTATCTCTGGCAGCCCAGCTAAAGCAAAACTCAGGCTGGATGGAGAGGGATACAGTCCCCAGGCCAGCCATGCCACAGACTCTGGAGATGAGACACATGATCTCACTGATTCAATAGAATCGTTCCCAACCATGCACCAGCCTGTGATAGACACTGTACTGAAAGATATGCTGCTATCACTAAGGAGCTCACTACAATCTGATATGGCACAGTGCATGCACAGGTTCCACACTGACATACAAGCAGTGGAATCGAGGGTTGATCATATAGAGCAAAAAATGGGAGACTTTGCTGAAACCATCAATGATCTAGTAGACTCACATGAGGAGAGAGAAGGGGACACGGAATGGGTGAAAGCTAAGCTGGCAGATTTTGAAGACAGGAATAGGAGGAACAATATGAAGATCAGGGGAATCCCCGAGTCAATCCAGCCAGCTGACCTGCGTGATTATGCTACATCACTGTTTAAACTGCTCACCCCTAATCTATCTGGTCTCGAGCTAACGATTGACAGAATTCACCACTTACCTAAGCCGTCTTTTTTGCCAGAGCAGGTCCCTAGAGTCGTAATACTGCGCATGCATTTCTTTCATGCAAAGGAATTGCTGATGGTGACGATGCGTAAAGGTGAACAAATACCTGCACAGTATCAAAATTTACAGTTTTATGCTGACCTGTCGCAATATACACTTCAGAAACGAAAGACCCTGAATACCGTCACCAAGATACTTAGGAATCATAAAATTGTATACAGATGGGGTTATCCCACAAAGTTATCTATTGTGAAAGATGGCCGAACATACACTATAGACTCTCTGGGAAAAGGCCTTTCACTTCTGGAGGAATGGGGTATACTGCCAGAGCATTCTGATGATTCCCCTGCTGTGAAGCCAAGGAGGTCTGCAGAACCAGATTGGAAAACTGTTACAAACAAAAACGCAAAATCGCACACTTGACCCGGATGGGTAACACTCCACTACTAACCCCTGGAGGAACGTACAGGAGCGCCATTAGGCCTGAACTTTACCCCCACCCACTTTGGGCAGCTTAACGCTGCATACGGGTATCCTGGTTCTAGTGCCCACTGAGGACTAGGACCTCTCTATTGTTTTCTATCAGTTGCTTGGTTATATTTTTCTATGTTTTTCTTTTTTCTCTCAGTTTTCTTGTTTTTACTGTTGAAAGATTTACAAGACGGAGTTCAAGTAATTACTGCTGGACCCTCCATGCAGAAATGCCACTCAACTTGGCCCGAAGTCCAAAATAGACAAACTCTCTGCGCATCACCAAATAGTAAGTACTTTTTGACTTTATGCACCATCATTTTCAGTTTCCCACCGCTATCCCAAATCCAACCACATGAGGGAGACATTGCACCAACAATGAATGTAAAGCAGCAATGTAACATAATCTTCACACTCCTGCAAGTATGGGGATAAAGATCATTTCTATAAACTCTAAAGGACTGAATCATCCTGCTAAAAGGCGTTTCTTATGGTCAGAAGCCCTCTCTAACAAAGCTGACATACTTTGCGCTCAAGAGACACATTTCTCTGCTTCAACACCACCCAAATGTTCGCACAGGAACTTTCCACATCTTTTTACCGCAAATGCCCGCAATAAAACTAAAGGAGTCCTCATAGCAATACGTGACTCTGTAACTTTCACCCTACTTGAGGAAATTAAAGATGAAAATGGCCGGTATCTTATCCTGGTTTGTGAACTTAACTCAATCACGTATACCATAGTAAATGTCTATTCACCAAACCAACGCCAGATTTATTTTTTTAATAAGCTGATGAAAAAGGTTAGGAAACACCACAAGGGAAGATTACTATTATGCAGGGATTTCAACGCCACCCCAGATCCTGTGATGGACTCTACCTCCGGCGCCAAACGCTATAGCCCGTCCTTACTACCCTCAATTCACAAGCACGATCTGTTTGACGCCTGGAGATGCTTACATGCGGGAGAAAAAGACTTCACATTCTTTTCATCACCTCACAGGACTTATTCCCGCATTGACCTTTTTCTTGTCGACCAACAAACACTAGCCAATGCATCCGCCACGAACATTAATGCCATTACGTGGTCTGACCACGCTTCTACTACCCTGTCTCTGATGGACGGGACACCCAACACCGCACCTCCATTATGGAGATTGAACTCCTTTCTCTTACAGCAAGCGGACTATAAGTCAGTCATTGAAAACCAGCTAACTGAATTTTTTAAGAATAACGAATCCTCTGTGCAAGATAAATTTGTACTGTGGAATGCCCACAAAGCTTTTATTTGTGGCATTTTCATACAACAGGGAGCGAGGGTCAAGAGGCAGCGGCACAGGCAAATAAAAGAAATCACTGACAAAATCTTCCTATTAGAGACTAGTAATAAGCAAAAATCTTCTCCCAAAATTTTGAGTCAAATTACCCAGCTGAGATGTGAGTTGCGGCTCCTTCTTTTAGAGAACTTTGAAAAAACATCAAAAAAACTTAAGATGACATACTACGCTACAGGTAACAAAGCGGGTAAGAATCTAGCTCAAAGGGTAAAGGGCATGAGACAAAAAACTCAGATTCCGTATATTATACACCCCGTTACCAAAAATAAATTGTATCATCCCCAAGAAATGGCGGACGCCTTTAGCCATTACTATGGCTCTCTTTACAATTTGAAAGATGATCCGAACACTACCCAACCAAATGTTGAAGCAATAAACGTGTTTCTTGGAAAATTAGACATTCCTAACATCTCACAGGAGCAACTATTGACCCTCAATCAGCCGTTCAGCATGGCAGAGATACATAGGGCGATAGACTCACTCCCAATTAACAAGTCTCCAGGGCCGGATGGATTTTCTGGTGACTATTATAAATCCTTCAAACATTTACTGACACCATATATGGAACAAATCTTTGCCGCTGCCGCCGCCTCGGCCTCATTCCCGCCTGAAATGTTGGGTGCTGTTATTGTGGCCTTGCCGAAGCCAGGGAAGAAGCCTGATTCCCCTCCAAACTTTAGGCCCATATCACTTCTCAACATCGACTTAAAGGTTTATGCTAAAATTGTTGCATACAGATTAAAAGGCTTCACTAAGGGTCGCCAAACGTCCGATGCCACGCGTAGACTAATTAACATTATTCATCTAGCTAAACTGCACAAAAGGCCTTCTCTGCTGTTGGCATTGGACGCAGAGAAGGCCTTTAATCGTATTCACTGGATGTACCTCACCCAAGTTTTACAAAGTTTTGGCTTCTCGGGTAATATACTGCAAGCAATATTAGCCTTATACTCTAACCCCTCGGTTCAGGTCTATACCTCAGGGGTGCTCTCCAAGCCGTTCACCATATCTAACGGCACCAGACAGGGGTGCCCACTATCCCCTTTAATATTTAATCTTTTAATGGAACCCCTGGCCATCTTTAGGTCCTTCTCAAAAAATTAGCATATTGTGATAAAGTTCATTATTTTCTGTAATGTACTGATAAACATTAGACTTTCATATATTTTAGATTCATTACACACAACTGAAGTAGTTCAAGCCTTTTCTTGTTTTAATATTGATGATTTTGGCATACAGCTCATGACAACCCAAAAATCCTATCTCAAAAAATTAGCATATTTCATCCGACCAATAAAAGAAAAGTGTTTTTAATACAAAAAAAGTCAACCTTCAAATAATTATGTTCAGTTATGCACTCAATACTTGGTCGGGAATCCTTTTGCAGAAATGACTGCTTCAATGCGGCGTGGCATGGAGGCAACCAGCCTGTGGCACTGCTGAGGTGTTATGGAGGCCCAGGATGCTTCGATAGCGGCCTTAAGCTCATCCAGAGTGTTGGGTCTTGCGTCTCTCAACTTTCTCTTCCCAATATCCCACAGATTCTCTATGGGGTTCAGGTCAGGAGAGTTGGCAGGCCAATTGAGCACAGTAATACCATGGTCAGTAAACCATTTACCAGTGGTTTTGGCACTGTGAGCAGGTGCCAGGTCGTGCTGAAAAATGAAATCTTCATCTCCATAAAGCTTTTCAGCAGATGGAAGCATGAAGTGCTCCAAAATCTCCTGATAGCTAGCTGCATTGACCCTGCCCTTGATAAAACACAGTGGACCAACACCAGCAGCTGACATGGCACCCCAGACCATCACTGACTGTGGGTACTTGACACTGGACTTCAGGCATTTTGGCATTTCCCTCTCCCCAGTCTTCCTCCAGACTCTGGCACCTTGATTTCCAAATGTACTTTGGACCACTGAGCAACAGTCCAGTGCTGCTTCTCTGTAGCCCAGGTCAGGCGCTTCTGCCGCTGTTTCTGGTTCAAAAGTGGCTTGACCTGGGGAATGCGGCACCTGTAGCCCATTTCCTGCACACGCCTGTTCACGGTGGCTCTGGATGTTTCTACTCCAGACTCAGTCCACTGCTTCCGCAGGTCCTCCAAGGTCTGGAATCGGTCCTTCTCCACAATCTTCTTCAGGGTCCGGTCACCTCTTCTCGTTGTGCAGCGTTTTCTGCCACACTTTTTCCTTCCCACAGACTTCCCACTGAGGTGCCTTGATACAGCACTCTGGGAACAGCCTATTCGTTCAGAAATTTCTTTCTGTGTCTTACCCTCTTGCTTGAGGGTGTCAATGATGGCCTTCTGGACAGCAGTCAGGTCGGCAGTCTTACCCATGATTGCGGTTTTGAGTAATGAACCAGGCTGGGAGTTTTTAAAAGCCTCAGGAATCTTTTGCAGGTATTTAGAGTTAATTAGTTGATTCAGATGATTAGGTTAATAGCTCGTTTAGAGAACCTTTTCATGATATGCTAATTTTTTGAGATAGGATTTTTGGGTTTTCATGAGCTGTATGCCAAAATCATCAATATTAAAACAAGAAAAGGCTTGAACTACTTCAGTTGTGTGTAATGAATCTAAAATATATGAAAGTCTAATGTTTATCAGTACATTACAGAAAATAATGAACTTTATCACAATATGCTAATTTTTTGAGAAGGACCTGTATATTCGAACTCACCCCAACATTAAAGGTTTCTCCATGCCCAACTCTACACACACAATTAGCCTATTCGCTGACGACATTATAATGATTCTCACAGATGTGGAGACTTCCCTGGCTTCTGTGCACTCGGCTTTAGCTATGTTTAACCAGTTGTCTTACTATAAGGTCAATGAAAGTAAATCGTATATAATGGGATTGGGTATTGATCTATCTGTCCAAACGCAACTTAGCGCACGGTTCCCATACATATGGAAGCAAGATGGGATAAAATACCTAGGGATTACCCTCACGGCATCTACAGAAGACCTAGTTACAGCTAACTTTACTCCCTTCCTCAATATTCTGACCAACAAGTTACAGGAACTGGGCAAGGTTGAGCTGTCCTGGACGGGACGGCTAGCGTCATTTAAAATGTTAGTCTTACCACAACTGTTATACCTCTTCCGATCACTACCAATCCCGATCCCTAATTCCTTTTTCACCAAGGCTCAGTCTATACTGAACAAATTCCTGTGGCGGGGTAGAAGAGCTAGGTGCGCTTTCAAAAAATTTATTCAAAACTAGAAGTGCAGGAGGTATAGGCCATGTCCTATTACAAGATTATCACTCGGCTACTATCCTTTCTCAAACCAGAGCTTGGTTTAACCAGCGCCAAGGCCCTAAATGGTTGGACCTAGAAGCAGCCCAAACCTTGGGGCACAAATTGGCTGATATACTCCTAACATGCCACATTATACCCCAGGCATACCCACACATATCTCTAACTATGAAGGCCACACTTCAAAAGTGGAAAATGTTCACATCTCTAGACATCCCAGATCAACTTTTAAAGCCCTTACCTCTTAATATCTCTTGCTTCTCACTGATAATCCCAGACTTGTCTGTCACACATTGGGAGGCCAAAGGCATCAAAACTGTACAAGATATACTGGTAGGCCCAGCCCCAAAAACATTTAGAGCATTGCAAATAGAATATAATCTTGAGGACAGGGACCAATATAGATACATGCAAATAGTTCACTTTTTTCGAGCATTGTCCAATTTTGAAGTGTTGCTGCCATGGCGAGCATTGTTATACCTAACGAACAGTTGCACCACTATTAAAGGCATCTCACTGTTCTACTGTCTCTTACAGTCTAAAGCCTTATTTGAAAAATCCACTAATATAGTTGCATGGGAACGGGAACTAGGTGCAGAGTACTCAGAACTCCAATGGCAAAAAGCCCTAGTATATAATTTCACCGCGACTAAAAGCTCCAATCTCTGGGAAGTAACCCATAAGATTTTACTCAGGTGGTACCTTACACCATACAGAATGTCCAAATTTAATGCTTCTACCTCCTCTCTTTGTTGGAGGAAATGCGGAGAGACGGGTACTCTGCACCATATTCTGTGGAATTGCCATGCCCTGAACCCACTTTGGTCCGAAGTGTTCAATCTTATTTCTAGGTTGGCAGGGTCACACATTGCGCCTAACGCAGCACTAGCAGTATTATCATTAGGAATAGAACAAATAGCGCCACAAATAAGAACTGTAGTCACGCACATCCTTCTCAGCACTAGGCTGGTGATTCTGCGACACTGGCTAGCAGCAATCCCACCATCATTTAGAGAAATTGTAGAGACGACTAACACCCACGCCACGTACGAGTTAATGTTCGCAGCGTCTCAGGGCAAATACTTATCCACAAGAGACAAATGGTCTGCCTGGGAAATATGGTTTAAACGAAATTGGAAACCAGAGTAAAGCCGATCCTTATTTCTGATATATAGTTAAGAGACAATATTTTTTTTTCAACAATGTTCTTATTATGAGTTATAAACCAATTTCTGAGTGTTAATTCTACCTCTTATCCTTCTATTTTATGCCTTGAATATAGTCGCGGTATAAGTACATCACATAGATGTCCAAATGTTGATGGCAAAGTTTATTGCGTTGTCTATTGTATGAACCTGACTTTATAATAAAAATTTATTGAAGTTAAAAACGTGCCAAAAATGCACTGGAACGCATCAAAAAGGTGCATGCAAAAAAGCACCTGGAATGCATCCGGATTGCGTTTCTATGGTGTGAACTGGCCCTAGTTCACACCATAGAAACGCAGTCTGGATGCGTTCCAGGTGCTTTTCTGCATGCAAGTTTTTAACACGTTCCAGTGCATTTTTGATGCGTTTTTGATGCAGTCCAGTGTTTTTTTCCCCCTCTTTTCACTTAGGACAAGTGTGTTTCAGTGCGTCTTTGGTGCATTTAGGTGCGTTCCGGTGCATTCCAGTGCGTTTTGGTTCCGTTCCGTTGCTTTTTTGATGTGTTTTACTGTGGTCCAGTACAGTTCTGTACCTAAAAAATGCAGCATGACCATTTTTTTTTCCTTTCTGAAACGCACTGGAACGGACTGCAGTGGTGTGAACTATAAACAGAAAACAGAAAAACAAACAAGGCGCCTCTAAGTGCAGAAGTATAAAACTTTTAATATCCCCTAAAAGGGTTAAAAACACTTACAAGATAGTGGATGAAACAGGCATGTAGTAGGTAAGTGCCTCCAGGAGATGTTTCAGTGGCAGGGCAGTCCCAGTCTCTGATGGTAAAGCTTCCAGGAAAGTCCACGAGATAACAGCTGATTGTGCTGTGAATGTTCAGAGGACACAGTAACGCTGGAGAATGGGGATGATGTCAGAGGAAGCGACTCTGACATCATCCCCAGGCTCCAGCGTTACTGTGTCCTCTGACTGCCCTGCCACTGGAACATCTCCTGGACGCACTTACCTACTACATGCCTGTTTCATCCACTATCTTGTAAGTGTTTTTAACCCTTTTAGGGGATATTAAAAGTTTTATACTTCTGCACTTAGAGGCGCCTTGTTTGTTTTTCTGTTTCCATTAGAGATTGCTTGTCTCCCTGAGTGCTGCCTAAAGTGTGTGAAGATTTGCTACCCTCTCCAACACAGACCTTATCTGTCAGGATTCAAATGCTTGGAGCGCCCTGGATATACACATTTTTCTGGAGTGGTGTGAACTATGCCATTGGCATTAATGTGATCAACTTTCTTTGCGTTTTTCATGCATCAAAAAAATGCACTGCACTGCATCCAGTGTGAACTGGCCATAAATATCATACCTGGGTGGTGTCTATAGTATGCCTGTAAAGTAGCGCATGTTTTCCATGTTTATAACAGTTCAAGAGCAAAATTAAATTTCTAAAGTAAAATAATAGTCATTAAAAAGTACTCGCGGCTGTAATGAATTGCTGGTTCCCGTCAATACAGATAAAAGTCATTGAAAGTCTTTGGAAAAAAAAAATGCGTGGGGGTCCCCCAAATTCCATTACCTGGCCCTTCAGGTCTGGAATGGATATTAAGGGGAACCCTGCCGCAAATTTTAAAAAAATGCGTGCGGTTCCCCCAAATATCCATACCAGACCCTTCAGATCTGGTATGGATTTTAAGGGGAACTCCACCCCAAATTTAAAAAAAAATGGCGTGGAGTCTCCCCAAAAATCCACACCAGACCCTTATCCGAGCACGCAACCTGGCAGGTCGCAGGAAAAGAGGGGGGACGAGAGAGCGGCCCCCCTCCCTCCTGAACCGTACCAGGCCACATGCCCTCAACAAGGGGAAGATGTCCCCATGTTGATGGGGACAAGGGCCTCATCCCCACAACCCTTGACCGGTGGTTGTGGGGGTCTGTGGGCGGGGGGCTTATCGGAATCTGGAAGACCCCTTTAACAAAGGGGACCCCCAGATCTCGCCCCCCCCTGTGTGAAATGGTAATGGGGTACATTGTACCCCTACCATTTCACAAAGAAAGTGTCAAAAATGTAAAAAATGACAATAGCCGGTTTTCGACAATTGCTTTATTAATGTCTTCTCTTTTCTTCCATCTTCTTCTTCCATCTTCTTCTTCTTCCATCTTCTTCTGTTCTCCATTAGGGTTTCTTCCTCCATCTTGTTCTTCATCTTCCTCCTCCTCTTTATCTTCATCTTCATCTTCCTTCTTCCTTCTGTGTTCTCGTCCGCATCTTGCTCCGGCTTCTTGTTCCCTTCTTCTTTCTTCGGCCGCTCCGTTTGAATTGGAGGTTCCTGCTGTGTGACGCTTCAGTTCTCCTCTTGGTCCGCTGCCACCCGGTGACCCCGCCCCCCTCTGACGCACATGGATTTCACAGGGACTTTCCCTGTGGTGTCAGAGGGGGGCGAGGTCACCGGGTGGCAGCGGACCAAGAGGAGAACTGAAGAACTGAAGCGTCACACAGCGGGAACCTCCAATTCAAATGGAGCGGCCGAAGAAGGGAAGAAGAAGCCGGAGCAAGATGCGGACGAGAACACCGAAGGAAGAAGGAAGATGAAGATGAAGATAAAGAGGAAGAGGAAGATGGAGAACAAGATGGAGGAAGAAACCCAAATGGAGAACAGAAGAAGATGGAAGAAGAAGATGGAAGAAAAGAGAAGACATTAATAAAGGAATTGTCAAAAACCGGCTATTGTAATTTTTTACATTTTTGACACTTTTTGTGAAATGGTAGGGGTACAATGTACCCCATTACCATTTCACATAGGGGGGGCCGGGATCTGGGGGTCCACTTTGTTAAAGGGGTCTTCCAGATTTCAATAAGCCCCCCGCCCGCAGACCCCCACAACCACCGGGCAAGGGTTGTGGGGATGAGGCCCTTGTCCCCATCAACATGGGGACATCCTCCCCATGTTGAGGGCATGTGGCCTGGTATGGTTCAGGAGGGGGGGCGCTCTCTCGCCGGCCCTCTTTTCCTGCGGCCTGTCAGGTTGCGTGCTCGGATAAGGGTCTGGTGTGGATTTTTGGGGGGACTCCACGCCATTTTTGGGGGGGTGGAGTTCCCCTTAAAATCCATTCCAGATCTGAAAGGCCTGGTATGGATATTTGGGGGAACCGCACATATTTTTTTTTAAATTTGTGGCGGGGTTCCCCTTAATATCCATTCCAGACCTGAAGGGCCTGGTAATGGAATTTGGGGGATCCCCACGCTTTTTGTTTTGTTTTTATCAATGACTTTCAATGACTTTTCTCTATATTGCCAGGAGCCAACAATTCATTATAGCCACGGGTGCTTTTAAATGCCTTTTTTTTCCTTTAGAAATGTCATTTTGCTGGCGCACTGGGAAGTTCAGAGCTGCGCCTGTTCAACTTATGCAAATTGAGTTACGTGACTTGACATTTACTAAGATTTTGCCGGCGCAGTGTCTTGGCGCGTTTGAACAAGGGAAATTCCCGTGCTGAGCTCAAAAAAACCTCCAGCAGCTCTAATCGTACTTGCCGGCACAGCGGGCTGGTTTTGAAAAAGTTAGTTTATCACTCTATTTTGGGCATATTAGTTATTTGGGCAGGTGTCACTACACTTCCTCACATCACCCCACATCCCTTCCATTATATTTTCACTTCCAGCTTCTTTATATTTAGATTTTAACATGCCGTGCGCCAGGTCCATAGTGGCGCACTGAGCGCCTCCTCCCGTCCGCCGAGAACACTATAGTAAATGGGAAATAGGGCTGCGATACCGGCGCTAATGTTTTGTAAATACCAAAACAGTCATTGCGCGTGCAGATGTGCCAATACTCATGGCGCAAACGTTTCGTAAATCAGCCCCTTTGTGTGTTTCATGCAGTATTACTATGGGCAGTTTCAGTAAAATTGTACACAAATGCCATGTACACACAATCGGAATTTCCGACAACAAATGTTCGATGGGAGCTTGTTGTCGGAAATTCCGACTGTGTGTAGGCTCCATCGGACATTTGCTGTCGTAATTTCCGACAACAAATGATTGAGAGCTGGTTCTCAATTTTTCCGACAACAAAAGTTCTTGTCGGAAATTCCGTCCGTGTGTAGCCAATTCTGACTCACAAAAATCCTACGCATGCTCGGAATCAATTTGACGCATGCTCGGAATCATTGAACTTAATTTTTCTCGGCTCGTTGTAGTGTTGTACGTCACCGCGTTCTTGATGATCAGAATTTACGAGCAACATTTGTGTGACCGTGTGTATGCAAGACAAGTATGAGCCAACATCCTTCGGAAAAAAATCCACGGTCTTGTTGTCGGAATGTCCGATTGTGTTTAAGCGGCATGACAGTGTATATTTGGCAGTTAAATTTATTTTTTGTCCTAATTTACAAACAACAGCAGCACCACAATATCATTTTGAAAAATGCCATGGGGTTTCCCCTAATATTTCAACCATACCCTTATTTAGGCATGAAAACAAGGTGGATGGGAAAGGGAGGTCAGTGGACATTCACCTCCCCTTTCTATCTCAGACAAAGCCACATGCCTTTTTGTTCCTCAAAAAGAAGGTGGCCGTAATAATTTGGGGGGACTTATGGTGGAATCGGGAAGTAATCTTTATTATAAGAGGGTGACCAGATATCCACCCCTTCCCATGGGGAATGAGTTCCTGAGCACTTTAGTATCCCCTACCCATTTCCACAAAGAGTTAAAAGTAAATAAACATGTGCACAATTAAATACATATTCATTAATTACAATAAAACACAAACATATACTTAGCTGCTTTTAAAATACATTTTATTAATGTTTTTAGAAGTAAATCCAGCATCAGTCACAGTAACCAACAAGGTAAACAATGCCAGTCACATCATTCAGCACTTAATACACATCCGATGATCTGTACATGTCGCACTCATTAAATGACAGATTCCAAGCTATGAAAGCTGGGAATCCTAATTACATCTTTGACCACATACTGATGGGGAAAAGGTATTTTGCAGGGGGGGAGTCAAATTTCTCTACATATCGGCTGCATGTCTGGTTAAGGGAATGGTTGAAATATTAAGAGGAACTATACCAAATTTTTACCCTTTTTAGAAATAACTGTGTACTATCACTTTAAGGGCTCTTTCAGAAGGGGCGGATCCGTGAAGATCCGCCCCGTGAAGCTCCGCTTGCTCAGAGGGGATCGCTCCGTTGATCCCCGCTGAGCCGGCGGATGACTGGGCGGTCCCCGCACACTGTGCAGGGACCGCCCTGTCAGAGCGCCGCTCTCCCCTATGGGGGGATCGGATGAAGACGGACCGTAGAGTCCGTTGTCATCCGATCCGCTCTGCCGACGGAAGGAAAAATAGGGTTTTTCTCCGTCACACTTTGGCGGAGCGGATGTCAGCGGACATGTCTCCACTGACATCCGTGCCTCCATAGCTCTACATGGAGCGTCCGTGCAGGTCTGCCTAAAAAACTGACAGGCGGACCTGAACGGACCCTCCGTGTGAAAGGGGCCTAATGTGTAAACTTTAAAACATTATTGGACAGTCACAGGGACATAATAGGGGAATTTTCTAAAATGTAATAGATAAATATTCAAAACAGGTGTCTCTTACTACAAGAATTAAGAGACTGCAGATGACACAGCAGTGTAAAATTGGTCAGTAGCAGGACAATTTTAATAAGCAAAGTTAGGTCAAAATGTACTAAAGAAAAAAGAGCACAAGTAAGGGTTTTACTACACAAATTAGGATACTGCAGAGAATATAGTAGAGGGCATATGAAACAGCCAGTAGCAGGATAGTTTTAATCAGCTTAACAGGTCTAATCAGTGTATGCCTAACTTTTATTTTACTATGGGGATAGAGGTGTGAGGTAAATGTGGGTGATGTAATGTGAGGTGGTTGTAGATGCCCACTGTTGTATTTTTCTTTCAAACAATGCAACTGTGCTCTGCTAATATAAAGCAGCTCCATGAACATATGATAATTAAAAGTCAATATACTTTGTTTTTGCTAGCACACACATGTTCATATTTTTTTTTTATGGTTTAACCCGCCTAGCGGTATTCCTGAGTCTGGCTTAGGGTAAGATTTCAGTACCTAAAGCGGTAACCCCGAGCCAGACTCGGGATTGCATCACAGGATACAGAGGAGGATACAGGGGACGTTACTTACCTTGTCCCTGGATCTTGCCATGTGTCCCCGCTGTGTGAGCGAGCTGTCATCTCGCTTGATCCACACTGCCGAGTGCCGCCGAGCTCCATTCCCTGCGACGTTGCGGCGCAGGGGGGCGGAGTTCGGCGCAAAATTCAAAAAGTGAAACACACAATACACATACAGTATACTGTAATCTTACTGATTACAGTACTGTATCAAATAATAACACATCCTATTTGTCCATAGTGGTCTGTCCAGTGTCCTGCATGCACTTTTATATTATAAAAACTTTTCTTTCTGCCTGGAAACTGGAGATTGTCCATAGCAACCAAAAAGTGTCCGTTTACATCAAAGTGGTTTTAGACCAGCTAGAAAACAGCGATAATAAATTAGAATCACTTGCAAAATTGAGCTATAGTGATTTGTGGGGAAATTTGTCATCAAACACTAAATCTAATGACAGAGACAATTCTGCAACTGAGCAAATTTCTGTGTTTTTGATTTGATTACATTATTGAATAATTTTTATTATTATTATATTATTGTTTGTTATAATTATTTATAGCTATTTATTATATTATAATTTATGATTTTGTTTTTTGAACTTTATCATACCCGGGATGTCTACTAGACTCTGGTTTGGACAGATTTAACTACTTGCTTACTGGGCACATAAACCCCCTTCCTGCCCAGGCGAAATTTCAGCTTTCGGCACTGTCACGCTTTGAATGACAATTGCGCGGTCGTGCGATGTGGCTCCCAAACAAAATTGACGTCCTTTTTTTACCACAAATAGAGCTTTCTTTTGGTGGTGTTTGATCACCTCTGCGGTTTTTTATTTTTTGCGCTACAAACAAAGAAATAGCGTCAATTTTGAAAAAAACACAATATTTTTAGATTTTTGCTATAATAAATATCCCAATTTTTTAAAAAAAAATTTTTCCTCAGTTTAGGCCGATACGTATTCTTCTACATATTTTTAGTTAAAAAAAAATCGCAATCGGCGTTTATTGATTGGTTTGCGCAAAAGTTATAGCGTTTACAAAATAGGGGATAGTTTTATGGCATTTTTATAATTTTTTTTTATTAGTAAGGGCGGCGATCAGTGATTTTTTTCGTGACTGCGACATTATGGCGGACACAGCGAACACTTTTGACACAATTTTAGGACCATTCACATTTATACAGCGAACAGTGCTATAAATATGCACTGATTACTGTATAAATGTGACTGGCAGGGAAGGGGTTAACACTAGGGGGCGAGGAAGGGGTTAAGTGTGTTCCCTATTAGTGATTCTTACTGTGGGGTGAGGGGACCCACTGGGGGAGGAGACCGATCTGTGTCCCTATGTACAAGGGACACAGCATCGGTC
Source organism: Rana muscosa (assembly GCA_029206835.1). Classification (NCBI taxonomy): domain Eukaryota; kingdom Metazoa; phylum Chordata; class Amphibia; order Anura; family Ranidae; genus Rana; species Rana muscosa. The sequence goes on along the minus strand of CM055117.1, from coordinate 796,143,684 downwards.
TCCTCTCTCCCTGACTTGACATGGATCTGTGTGTTTACACACACAGATCCATGTCCTTGTCTGTGTACACGCTGATCGCGGGTGCCTGGCGGACATCACGCACCCCCCAGTGGCCAGAGGAGCGGAGGCCATAAAAAGACGGCCTCCCGGATTTGTAGAACCACCTCGGGGCCGTATATAGTCGTACGGCTGGCGCAAGGTGGTAAGTGAGTTATTCCTAAGAATTACAGGCCTACAATATAAAATGCCAAATTTCCATGCAAAATAATGGTACCGCTTTCAGCACCTAAAATCTGACAGAATCATACTGCCAGGGAGGTTAAAGGGGTTGTAAAGGTACATGTTTTTTCCCCTTAATGCATTCTATGCATTAAGGTGAAAAAACATCTGAGCATTAGCGCCCCCCCCCCTGAGCTCCCGTTTACTTACCTGACACCTCGAAAGTCCCACGCCGTGAACGCACAGGCTTCTCGGTCGGCTTCTCGGCTCATTCATTGGTTGATTGGCTTGCGTTTCTGTCAATCATATCCAATGACGTGGTGCGCCGGGGGTGGGGCCGAGTGATACAGTGATACTATGGCCGCCGGCTGTATCACAGGAGCACGCCCGCAAGAACTTTCCACCATGCCAGCTCGCTCGCATGATGGTGGAAAGTTCTTGCGGGGGGAGCCGAGACAGCCGCCGAGGGATCCCAGAAGACCAGGTTCGGGGCCGCTCTGTGCAAAGCGAGCTGCACAGTGGAGGTAAGTATAACATGTTTCTTTAAAAAAAAAAAAAAAACTTTAGTGTTCCTTTAAGGGCCCATTTACACAATTGTGATGCCATAACGTCTGGCAACTTGCAATACATGCATTTGTGCAATGTGATATCATTCATTCTGAATGACACCCTAATGTGCCTCACCTACAGATGTGGTAAATGTACCACAATGATGTGAAGGGGTACCTATTGCTTAAGCATTTATGCCCTGAGCCTGTCTGAGTATTAAATATTGGTTATGTACAGTATAATGCATAGGTAAGTTTACAAATATTATCATGATTTCTGATATTACATTTCAATTCCTAGGATTCGTTTACAATAAATAAGGTAGAGTTAGACTCCTTTCACGCTGAGGTGCTTTTTAGGCCTTTTTAACGCTAAAAATATCACCTGTTAAGCGCCTCTCATGCCTCCCTGGTGTGAAAGCCTGAGTGCTTTCACACTGGGGCAGTGCGCTTGCGGGATGGGAAAAAATGTCCTTCCAGCAGCATCTTTGGGGTGGTGTGGGAGAGGTGTATACAGCGCTCCTACACCACCCCTGCCCATTGAAATGAATCGGCAGCGCTTCTGAATCGCCTGAAAACATGGGTGCTTTTAACCCTTTATTCACCGCTAGCGTCCAAAAAGCGCAGATAAAACTGTGGTAAAACTAGTATGTCCCTTATCCAGACATGCAGCCCAGGATAAGGTACTAGCATGTCCCTTGTCCAAACATGCAGCCCAGAACACCAGGCATTTGAGTCCCCCCTTGCAAAATACCTTTGTCCTTATGGTGAGGGACAAGAACAGACCTGCCGCCCCAGTGTGAAAGGGGTCTAAGGAAAGCAAATGTTCACTTAGCTTAATAAATAGGAGAAACTCACTATCATCTAATTACTGTATGTGCAAGGCAAACATTTTTCCTGACATTATGGGTAAGCTGAGTGTTTTGGCAAAATTGATTTTAATGTGAAATTGATGACTTTTATTTGCCAAAGTTTTAAATTACCCTTTAATTTCCTCATGATCCACTGTTTGGGTGAACTTTCCTTAAAAACTATTCACGTTTAAAAAACATTCCAATTTAGTTTGCAAGGCCTATGGCATTCTCCAGGCCACATCTAGGTTTAATCAGTGAATGGCATGCTGCAATAAGAGTTTATTAGTATTGCTCTTCAATCAGTTATGTACCACCAAACTTTTTGAATAGCAAAGTTGTGAACACTGTTCAACTGTGCTGTCCATAAACAGCACTGCAGCAAATACCCTTAGGTGGCCAGTGCAAACAGAGATATCATCTGATTTTTGTGATTACCAATAACAGCAATTACAAATGTTAACAGAATAGTGTTTATGTTGCAGAGGCAGCCCTCCCTCCTACAATGATAGAACGAGTAAATTAGTTCTAGATCAATTCATCATCTCACTTGAGATTATTTTTAAATTCTTTCACCCCTTTCTTTCTTCAATAAAGCACCATATTTTATACCCCTCAATACAAACAGGTTTCTTCCACTTCCTAAAAATTGTGGTACCTTTGGGTGTCTACCTTGGGGTCTCTACAAAAAAAGATAATTTTTATTTTTATTTTTATTTTTTATACGCTGTATAACAGAAAGTAAGGGAAACAATTTCCTTTCAACATTTTTGATCTTGTTTCCTTTATAACAAAAGTAAATTCAATTCCACCAAAAGGAAGCTCTCTCTCCAAAAATATATAAAAATAGGTATAAAATTAATTTGTGTACAGTGCAATTATCAGTCAAGTTACCAAAGCACCCACAAGGACTATCTACACAGGCTATCATCTCTATGGAATATGAATGAATGACTTGTGTAGCGGGGTCCCCTTTAAGACTCCCGGAACTACCTTGCCCAGAATCCCTTTCAGCATGTTTCCACCCCAGAGACTCATGGGAGGGGTTATAAAAGGGGGAGGAGAGGCTGGGCTCGGCCTCTTTGGGGACACGAGACTTCAGTGACTGATCCTCCTGTGCGGATGTGCCGGAGTGCAAGGCCTGAAGTCTGAGGCCTTGCGCAGCACCAAAGAGCCTTCCACCCCACTGCGAGCCGGGGTGGCATCGGACTTCGCTTGTCTATAGCCTTGGTTGGATCGGGGACCCGATCGCTGGAGACACTGTGTGTGTGTAGGACACAGTCGGTGGAAGTTCCCGGACTGGGATCGTGTCCAGAGGGGTGAGCGAGCGTATGCTCAGACCATATACTGTTGTTGCTAATGTGCCTATAGACTGCCGTGGCCCACAAGTTTATATCTGACACTCTCACTGGAGATCCATATCAGAGAGGAACTTAGAGTTCCATAAGTAAAGTGTTTATTTCATCACAACCTTCCCACTGGATTACAAATGGTATTCTGTTAATGTGCACCACCTTTAAAGAATTGCCGGTGAAGAAACCATCATCCCTTATAGACTGAGTTTTAGATATCTGAGCCAGGCCTGGCCAGCTAGTTAGTTCATTTAGGTACTGCACCACAGGGCGCCTCATTAACGGTCGCCCGCGTGGCGTACCTTTACTGTTCCTCTATTGCGTAGTATGTTTATTGCTGCAGGGATCTGCAACCTATTACCTGTAAACTGTTACCATTGTTAATCTTTCTTTACCCTAAGCTTAAAGTAAATTTGATACCCCTTTCATTATTGCCTTGTTGTCTGAGTTTACTCATACAGTATAAGAATTTTATTGCTGCCATACTAACTGTGCCAGTAGGGGGTCGAGTACATTTCCGGGGGTTGGCGGAGCTGTTTTCAGGGCCCAAACTAAATCTGCGGCCTTCTTAGTTGAAGGTATTGCTACACTTGTATAGCGCTACACATGCAAACTGAATCGCCTCGGGGCGCTTTTTGCAGCCAGTGTCTGCTTGGCTGGTGCGGTCATTTTACCCCGTAGGATCTCACACCACTTGGGACACACAGTCGTACACACATATATATACTGGGCCAATTTGGACAAGATCCAATTAACCTACCAGCATGTTTTTGGATTGTGGGAGGAAACCGGAGTACCCGGAGGAAACCTACGCAGACACAGGGAGAACATGCAAACTCCAGGCATATGGTGTCGTGGTCAGGAATCGACTTTACCACTGTGCTGCCTAATATGAATGCATATTTTATTAAGAGGTTAATTAAGAACGAACATGTTACTGTGAGAATTATGTCACAGCTGGTATTCATTTATCACTGCATATAGGCTATATTTTTATGATCTATGGGTCATTATTTGATTTTACTGGGGTAATTTGTAACAATAAAATTTGTATATGATTTTATATAAATGCATGTGTGTCCTGCTCTTGTGCCAGTACAGCCTGATCACTTTCTTTTTGGCATAAGTTACAAAAGCATTGAAAACTAAAATAAAGGCCTGGAAATTAAGTGGGTTTATTGTCTAGTAGTTAAAGTTTATACTGGAAAACAAACACCAGTTGTATATTTCTGCTCAGCCAAACTACACATTTAGAAATCACATTTCATGTTAAATTCACAATGGCTTGGTTTACTTCTTTGGGATCATGTTCAAAACATTGTTGTGGTCATTTATAGGGGATTAACCCCAAGAATCCCATGAGGAATATAATAATAATAATAATAATAATAATAATATAATAATATAATAATTTTCAATTAATGTATTCAAAACATTGTGGCTGAGTAAAGCCCCGTACACACGATCGGTTTGACTGATGAAAACCGTCCGATGGATGGTTTTCATCAGACCAACCGATCGTGTTTGGTACCCATCGGTCTTTTTTCCATCGGTTGTAAAAAATAGAACTTGTTTTAAAATTTTCCGATGGATAAAAAACCGATGGGAATTTCCGATCGTCTATGGGCAAGTCCATCGGTTAAAAAACCCACGCATGCTCAGAATCAAGTCGACGCATGCTCAGAAGCATTAAACTTCATTTTTCTCGGCTCATCAGAGTGTTTTACGTCACCGCGTTTGGAACGGTCGGTTTTTTGACTGATGGTGTGTGGCCAAGACTGATGAAAAACAGTTTCATCGGATTTCCGATGGACAAATCGATCGGACGAAAATCCATAGGTTATCCGATCGTGTGTACGGGGCTTTACTGTAATTCTCTCCACACATGCCTCCAAGACACCTATTTAAACCAGCTACAGTTAATACAACCAGCATAACAATATCTAACTTATAAACCTCAGTATGCAGTTGTACCACTGATTTTTAGCTAAGTTTTGATTGGTTTCCTACCAAACAGAACATTCTCCACTAAATTTAGACATTAGCATTTTAAAGTTCTAAATAGCATAGGTCCTAGCTTTTTGACGATTCTGTAACCTCTCTAAATAACAGGTACAGATAAATTTGGCCTCCCCAAAATCCACATTGAAGTGGAACTCCAGGCAGAGATATTTTTGTGAAATAGATGAGAGGAGAGGCATGGAAAGATTACTTCTCACCAGGCCGTGGTGCTGGCTGTACTTTCCGGCATGATTGACAGCACAATAGTTATAGTACACAGCAGCAATCTGGTTGTGGGACAAATAGCAGTAGACATTTTTTTTACACCCCAGTTCACAAAAACAAGTCTGCCTCGAGTTTCTATTCAAACGCCTGTGTAATACAACTACTAGGGGTTGATTTACACTGGAACCGGCTGTGGATTGCACAGGAAAGCTGTGTGTCCCCATTCTCCGGTTGAGGGATGTATCAGGGCCGAATCCTTGCCTGAATTCAGCCCTGAAACTAAGCTAAAGACGCACAGCATTTCTGTGCAGTGCACTCCACAGCTGCCCTGGAGATATGTGAACCGCCTTCATAGAGAGTCGGTCACATTCTCCTTCAATGCAAATTGGATGCAGCGAAAGCCGCACCCAATTTGCATAGGTGTGAACCTTGCCTAAAGGTAAATATGCTGTTCACTTTGCAGGGGAAGTTGCACTTTGCAAGGGAATTAGCCCCAGGACTATGAGAATGTGACATGCAAGGTAAAATTTAAAAAAAATAAAAAAATGTCTGTTTGCACATGACTGGATGATAAAAATCAGCAGAGCTTCACTACAGTTATTAATCAAAACCCCTGAAATGTTCACCTTCCTTCCCTGAAATGTTCACCTTCCTTCCGCAAAATATTTGGGCTCATCTCTTCTAAACACGGGAAGATTTACTAAAACTGGAGCAGCTGTGCATGGTAGCAAATCAGCTTCTAACTTCAGATTGTTCAATTAAGCTTTGACAATAAATCCTGGAAGATGTTTGGTTTCTATGCTGTGTTGCACCAGATTTTGCATGCTGCAATTTTAGTAAATCCCCCACAGTATCCCTGCATTTGCAAAATTACTAACTAAGAAAGCTGACATGCTGTAAATGTTTTTTTGAAAAAGGCAAAGCTGACATTCTTACTTTTTCATGCTAAAAAACTGAGTGCATTTTTTAATTTGGCTATGTTTGCATTTTTTACTACTCTACGGCTCATCTGGAATAATTATTTTCCATTTGCATCATGGCAGCATACACCTTTGGGTTGTGGCTCCGCCCTCACAACCTGATAGGACCGTTTAACTATTAAGCCCAGAGAGGGCCCCCGCCCAGGTATTCTCTTTTTTTTCCTCACCTAAGACCTGACAAGGACAGCAAAGATGAAGAACCCCCTTACCGCTTCGCCCCAGCCAGGTTCAGCCTCTCCTGGGTGGAAGTCCTATCCTGTACAGCCTCTAAATGAGCTCTATGGAAGGAACCCCACTCTGATGGTCTCAGGGGTATGTACCAGTTTCTTTCTTACAAACCTTAAACAGGTTTATGATACAGCGACCTCCAGCTCTTCTGTGCACCCTTTTTCACTAACCTGAGCCTTGTACTCCCACAAGTATCCCGGCCGATAACTGCCAGCTCTTCACAGACTTTAATCAGGTCTCTATAGTGGCCTCCAGCTCTCCTGGGTGTCTGTATAAAATCTGGCTTTCTGCGCTGTAGTTCCATAGCAATAGAGGTATTCCCCAGGCTCTCCAATGTAATTTCCTGTGTATGCCAGTTTCCAAGATGGCGCCGACTCGCTCACGACGCTACAGAGCATGTGCGGTCATGACGTCATCACTGGGAGACAGCAGTTTTAAAAAACCAAATCCTTTCTGCTGTTTTTTCTCTTGAACACTGCACCTGTCAACAGCGTTTTTCGGTGGGATAGATTGCACTGTTGTCTCTTCGCTTCTTAAAATCTATTTCCTTACTGCGTCTCACCTATTCCTACTACCTGCACACTCATACCACTGTTTTAGGGAACTCAAGAGGTTAGACTATATCACTCCTCATGGAGGTCGCTGCCCCGGTAGACCATCACCAGCCTAATAGGTAAGGGGGGGGGAAAGATTGGTAAGTAGTGAAGATTGAAAAAGAGAGCCTGTCACTAATGCTGTCTAAATTGGACAGCCCTATCAGGTCGGCCAGATCGTCGGATTCAAGACGACAAGAGCCATCTAGAAGGAGCCCAAGCCATAGACAAAGCCGCTCAGATTGCGGTAGAAGTCACTCACGCACAAGACGAAGTCGCTCAAGTCGCAGAAGGAGCCGTTCAAAATCCTATTTACGGCACAGACACTCCTACAGGAGGTCTCCTTCACGCAGACGCTCTCCTCCCCCTCAGCATTCCGTCCATCAGGGAGTTCATGCTGGGTTTGCGGTGCCATAGCGCTTCCGGACAAGCTGGCCTGTCGCACATGCTTGGACGAAGCAACTAGAGAGAGAGAGCCAAGCAGAGAACCGGCTATATTTACATCCCTGCAAATCGCAGAGTCAGAAACAAGCAGATCAGTGCAAGGCACTTCACCTGCGACTCCCTACACATCTAAAAAGTCAGACCCCATATCTGACAATGAGGACTTGAGGACTTGGAGGTATCCACTGGGTTTGACTTCGCACTTATAGAACCCTTCATAAAGTCAGTGAAGGAAGCCATAGATTGGGAAGAGGAAAAAGAAACTCTGCAAAAAGCGAAGAAATACTTTCCGAATCTCAAAAAAGAACCAGAAACCTTCCCATTTATAGAAGAACTGGAGGAATTAATTAAAGACGAATGGCAAAAACCTGAGAAGAAGACCAGTCTCAGCAATAGACTTGCCAAGCTATACCCATTAAAGGAATCCAGTGCCAATCCACTAGTAACTCCACCTGTGGTAGACTCCTCCCTGATGCGCCTAGCCCGGCACGTAACTCTTCCAATAGAAGATGCGACTACATTCAAGGATGTATTGGACAGAAAGATCGATTTGGATCTTAAGAGAGCCTACCTATCCGCAGGTGGTGCCTGCAGACCCGCAATAACATTAGCAGCAGTGGGAAGGGCTATCTCAAGTTGGTCCTCCAATGCCGAGAAGTTGGTAGCAGAAGGAGTAGAGCAAGAGCGAGTAATCTCAGCTCTCCAGGAACTCAGCCTTGCAGGCGACTTTGTCGCAGAAGCCTCGGTAGACATGATTAAGTCAACATCCAGAGCAATGTTAAGCTCAGTGATGGCCAGGAGGGCACTCTGGCTAAAACCATGGTCAGCAGACCCCTCCTCAAAATCCAACTGGTGTAAAATCCCATTTGACGGCACAAACCTCTTCGGAGAAAAACTGGACTCGGCCATTTCAAAAGTCACCGGCGGGAAGTCTGGACTCATTCCTTCAGACAGAAGGCCTAGACAACAAAGGGCACCCACATTCAGACGGAACCTCCCAGATAGATACAGGGAAGCAAAGTCCTACAAGCCTGGCAGGGAGTACAGAAAAAATTGGAAGAATCCACAATCTTCCTTCCTAAAAATCCAAAAGTCTAAGACCCCTACCCCGGGGGAACAGAAGTCTTTTTGAAGATACGTCCGCCCAACCAGCCGTAGTAGGAGCCAGACTAAAGGACTTCAAGCAGGTTTGGGTGGAGATAATAAGAGACCCATGGACAGTGGCTACTGTCCAAGACGGACACAAATGGAGGTTCAAGAATCGACCTCCCAGAGACCAATTAATCAGAACCAGAATTCCAACATCCCGAGAAAAGAAACTCATATTGGCAGAATACGTCCAGGATCTAATCCAAAAACAGGCCATAGTGGAAGTCCCACCTCCACAAAGAGGAAAAGGTTTCTACTCCTCTCTGTTCTTGGTAAAGAAAAAGACTGGGGATCTGCGTCCCGTCCTAGACCTAAAAAGTCTCAATCGCTCAATCCTGGTGGAGACTTTCAAGATGGAAAGTCTACAATCAATCCTCTATGCCATAAATGTAGGCGATTGGATGCTCTCTGTGGATTTAAAGGACGCTTACCTGCATGTTCCCATTCACGCAGCATTCCAAACATTTCTCTGCTTTTCGGTAAATCACCAACATTTTCAGTTCCAAAGTCTCCCGTTCGGGATCTCTACCGCTCCCAGAACATTTACCAAGGTCCTGCTACCAGTGATAGCTCTACTAAGGGAGCAAGGATTAAGAGTCCACCACTATCTGGACGACATCCTACTGCTGGCAGACAACCAAGAGTCTCTTCTACTCCACCGAGACACTTTAACAACCACCTTGCAAAAATTTGGGTGGCTGATAAATTGGAAGAAAAGCAATCTCCAACCCACTCAGAGAATGGTCTTCCTGGGGGCAGAACTGGATAACAAACTCAACACCATAGAACTCCCCCGAGAGAAAATTCCCATCATAATCCAGAGGGCAAAGAGATTACTCTTATCCAACACACTCCCAGCCAGAGAATGTCTCAGCATCATGGGGTCGCTATCAGCAACCATTCCTATGGTCCAATGGACCCAGTGGAACACAAGACCTCTCCAAATGTCATTTCTGACACAGTGGAACGGGGTGTCGATGTCCCAACGAATCACCATCCAAAACAAGGTCAAACAATCACTATGGTGGTGGACCCGGTTGCACAACCTAAAAAGGTACAAACACATAGTCACCCCTCCCCAGGAGGTGATTACTTCAGATGCCAGCAGGGAAGGCTGGGGAGCACACTACCAGCAACTCGCAGTTCAAGGCCGTTGGTCTTTCGAGACACAGGACGTAGTATCGAACATCCTGGAGATGAAAGCAGCTTTTCAAGCGCTACTAGCCTTCAGTCCTCTCCTGAAAGGGAAAGAAGTCCTGTTGAGGATGGACAACAGGGTGGCAGTTGCCTATATCAACAGGCAAGGCGGCACCAAAAGCCGATCCATGATGCAGGAAGTCCGCCCAGTCCTCGAATGGGCGCAAGTGAACCTTTCGGGGTTAACGGCGTTATATGTCCCAGGAACGCAGAACCAGCTGGCCGACACGCTAAGCAGAAGCTTCGTTTCCAACAACGAATGGGCTCTGAGTCACCAAGCTTTTTCCCTCATAGCAAGAACTTGGGGCATGCCAGATATAGACCTGGCAGCAACTCCAGACAATGCGAAGTGCCGGAGGTACCTGACAAGAATCCCCTGCCCTTCAGCGGAGGGGACAGACTGTCTACAATACGAGTGGAACTTCCATCTGGGTTACATCTTCCCCCCGACACCTCTCATACCGAGATTCCTTCTCAGGCTCAAGAGGTCATCTTCCACAGTGATAACAATCCTTCCATTTTGGCCGAGACGACCATGGTTCACCACTCTCCTTTAGCTGAATACAGCAAAACCTTTACCGCTTCCACCAGCAGCGGACCTACTCTCCCAGGGACAACTTCTTCATCCATCACCGGAAAGAATGCACCTGACAGCCTGGAGATTGAAAGGGCTAGGTTCTTAAACCAAGGCTGCTCCCAAAAAGGGGTAGATACTCTTCTTCAAGCCAGAAGATACACCACCAACAATACCTATAAGAGGATCTGGGATAAGTTTCTCTCAGTAGCACAGCAACAAAACTGGAACCCATCTTCTCCAACAGTTGCTCAAATCCTTGAGTTTCTCCAGTTAGGCCTAGAGAAAGGTCTCTGGTCAAGCACTTTAAAAGTTTACGTGTCAACATTATCAGCTATGACAGGAGTCAAGTGGGCACAAGAGCCACTAGTCATTCAGTTCCAGAGGGCATGCCTAAAGTTAAAGCCTCCCAGAAAACCTTCCTTCCCAACTTGGGATCTTTCGGTCGTACTAGAAGCTCTATCACAAGAACCATTTTTTCCATTAGAAAACATCTCCTTGTGGGACTTAACACTCAAAGTCACTTTCCTAATCGCAATAACATCAGCCAAAAGAGTCTCAGAGATGCAAGCTTTATTGGCGAAAGAACCATACTTGATTGTCTACCCGGACAAAGTAGTCCTAAGACCATCCGATCGGTTTCTTCCGAAGGTGTCATCCTCCTTCCACTTCAATCAGGAGATTAACCTTCCTGCTCTCTCCACAGAACAAGGGGATCCACATCTGCTGGATGTAAGAACTAACATCCTAACCTTCCTGTCAACAACAAACGACCTTAGGAAGTCGGAAAACCTCCTGGTTATCCCACACAGCTTTAGAAGAGGTCAAGCAGCAACCTCTCGCACCATCGCAGCATGGCTGGTGAAGATCATCAAAAAGGCTTATTCTCTGAGTAAAACGCAGATACCCGAGGGCTTAAAGGAACACTCTACAAGGGCAATGGCGACCTCCTGGGCGGCCTACTGCAGAGTGTCCTCGAAAACTATTTGCCGAGCAGCGACCTGGTCCTCAAGGAATACCTTTATTTCTCATTACAAGGTGGACTCTGCCAGATTATCCACGGCAGAGTTCGGACAAGCAATTATTCAGTCCAACACCTCTATTCCATGTAAATAAATATCTTTATGCTCAGACCCACCCAGTCTGCGAGTTATTCACCCAAAGGTGTATGCTGCCATGATGCAACAGGAAAATGGAAAATTGTATACTCACCTTTCCATTTTACTGTACCAGAGGCACCTTCTTAAAAATCTGTGCATCAAGCATTTATTTAATTTCTTATATGTAACACTTATATGTGACATGTCGCGTGCTATGTCTGCATGTGAGAATATATAGATTTAGAAAGGATGATAATAAGGAGACCATTTCAGTAATTATATATGGAAAACATTAATACAAATGTATATAAAAAAAACTTACATGTGCATGTTTCTATTTTAGTTTATAAATGACCTTATCCCAAGGTAGACAAAAAATAAAATAAATGTTTTGTTATGAAAAAAATGTGGTTCTGAGTTATTTCTACTTATTAGGCTTTCTACTGTGTGCTTTTAAACATTTATTTAATCTATGTAGCTGCATATTATTTAACGGACTACAGTAATAGTAAGACTTTACATTAGCATGTCTTGGTAAAAACACACATGTAGTTTATTTACAGAGTCTATTTCCAAAGTGTATAGGCATCAAAATAAAAACAAGACCAGAAAATAAATCCTTTCCCATTTGGGCAATTACTAACTCACTGTACCCTGACTAGCTATCCCGGAGTGACCTACTGCCGCCTAAGCACCTAACTGTCAGCAAGAAAACAGTCCTTACACATAGGCTTAGTCTCATCACATAGGATCTTGTTGCCACCACACAGGTAATTGTCTACTTCCCGGTCTGAGGCTGGGTTCACACCTATGCGAATTGGATGTGGTTTTCGCCGCCTCCAATTTGCATAGCAGGAGAATGTGATCAGCTCTCTATGGAGCCGGTTCACATATATCCGCAGCAGGTCCGGTGCGATTTGCTGAAAAAACGTGTGCCTTTTTTGGTAAATTTCAGGTCCGAATTCAGCCCCAAATTTGGGCTGAAATCAGACCTTAAACTGTGAACCAGCACGCACCGGACCCCTGCTGTGCTACGGATCCAGCGATGGTGTGAATCCAGCCTCATATGCACAGAGTTGGATTACAAGGTGGAACATCCTCTCAAAGCAGACAGGGAGTATTAGTGATCATTCACTAGATCTTTGGTCTCTGAAGAGTAATCCACATTTAGATTTCTCTTTAGAGAGCATTTGACAGGTGGTGACGATGCATTGTTTTGCCTCCTCACCACCTTCTTTAACCCACACAAGCGCAACAAAACTGTGCATTGTATCCAGTTGTGGGGCACTTGCAGAGTGGCCCCATTTACTTGATATGGACTACGATTCCTGCTATGGCACAGCATGTTTACATCCTGGGCCACTGCCTCTGCAGCTAAAGGGAGAAGCGGTTGGGGGCAGAAAAAGTGTAGCTTAATTGTGGTGTTTTACCGCCCCCCCAACCACTAGTATGAATGAACTATTTATGAGTTCAGAGAATTCAGGCCTACAACAGCTGGGCTTGTTAACCCCCCAGCCAGCCCAGCAAGCTCACTACACAGTAGAAAAAGAGACATAGTTTGCATATTGCCTGAAACTAGGACAAATATATCTCCCATCCCTCATACAACCAGCAGTCTTTCCTGGACTCCTGTCACACAACCCTTCTCTTGTTTCATCCCTGAGTTTGGAACACAGGTTGCCAGGCATGCATGAACCCTGAAAAGGGCATCATAATTCCCCATCCTAACACCATTTTTACTGTAAAACTAAATCCATGAAGGGCCAGGAATCACCTACTCACCCACATATCGGTCAGTTGTTTTGGGCCATCCACTTTAACCACTTCCCGCCCCGTCAATAGCAGATTGACATCCGGTAAGTGGTTGTGTTATCCACACTGGACGTCATATGACGTCCTGCGGGATAACAGCCGCCGCGCGCCCGGGGGGCACGCATCGCGGCGATCGGTGGAGCGGTGGTTCAGTCTGACCCACCGCTACACTGATCTCGGTAAAAAGCCTCCGGCGGAGGCTTTTTACCACGTGATCAGCCGTGTCCAATCACGGCTGATCACGATGTAAACAGGAAGAGCCGTTGATCGGCTCTTCCTCACTCGCGTCTGACAGACGCGAGTAGAGGAGAGCCGATCGCCGGCTCTCCTGACAGGGGGGGTTCACGCTGATCGTTTATCAGTGCAGCCCCCCCTCGGATACCCACACTAGACCACCAGGGAAGCCCCCCAGGCCCATGGCCATCCACATGTAATAAAATAAAAAAATAAATAAAAAAAATATGCCAATCAGTGCCCACAAATGGGCACTGACTGGCACTATGATGGCACCACCACAATGTGTGGTGGCTGGCATTGCTGGGCATCAGTGTCCATCAGTGCCACCTACTAGTGTCCATCAGCGCCACCTATCAGTGTCCGTCCGTGCCACCTATCAGTGCCGCCTATAAGTGCCCATCAGTGCCGCCTATAAGTGCCAATCAGTGCCGCCTATGAGTGCCAATCAGTGCCGCCTATGAGTGCCAATCAGTGCCGCATACCAGTGCCACATATCAGTGCCCATCAGTGCCGCCTATCAGTGCCCATCAGTGCCACCTCATCAGTGCCACCTCATTGGTGCCACCTCATCGGTGCCCATCAGTGTCACCTTATCAGTGCCCATCAGTGCCGCCTTATCAGTGCCCGTCAGTGCCGCCTTATCAGTGCCTGTCATTGAAGTAGAAAAGGTACTTATTTACAAAAAAATTAACAGAAACAAAGAAAAACGCAGAGGCGATCAAATACCACTGAAAGAAAGCTCTATTTGTGGGAACAAAATGATAAAAAATTTGTTTGGGTACAGTGTAGCATGACCGCGCAATTGTCATTCAAATTGCGACAGCGCTGAAAGCTCAAAATTGGCTTGGGCAGGAAGCTGTATAAGTGCCTGGTATTGAAGTGGTTAATGGAGCTTGATCCATAATCAGCTTTAAATATCTACACATGTCTATACAGATATTATTGGAGGGAATCTAAAGCCCACTTTACTGATAAACACTCTTCCTCAATGGTGGCTTAATTTACTTACCGTATTTATCGGCGTATAACACGCACCGGCGTATAACATGCACCCCAAGTTTAGGAGGAAATTTTAGGGAAAAAAACTTTTAGCAGGGAAGTTTAAGGAAAAATAACTTACATTTAAATGCAGCCTTGTCAGTGTCCATTGCAGCCTTGTCACAGTGCAGCCTTGTCAGTGTCCATTGCAGCCTTGTCACAGTGCAGCCTTGTCAGTGTCCATTGCAGCCTTGTCACAGTGCAGCCTGGTCACAGTGCAGCCTTGTCAGTGTCCATTGCAGCCTTGCCCCAGAGTCGCCGTGCAGCCTTGCCCCAGAGTCGCCGTGCAGCCTTGCCCCAAAGTCGCCGTGCAGCCTTGCCCCAGAGTCGCCGTGCAGCATTTCAAAATTGGCGCAGAGACTGTGCGGACGCCGCCGAGAACACCGAGAACGCCGGGGACGCAGGGACGCAGGGACTGGGCGGAGCCGCCACCGAGATACACATAGCCGAGTGTACTCGGCTATACTCGGCTTTTCTCGGCTCCGCTCACTGTCACGCCGAGTCCCGCCCTATGATGGACATAACACAGGTCCAATGGCGGGACTGGGCGTGACTGTGAGCGGAGCCGAGAAAAGCCGAGTATAGCCGAGTACATTCGGCTATGTGTATCTCGCTCCGCTCCGCTCCCAGTCAGCGGAGACAGCTCAGGGATGTGGATATCGGCGTATAACACGCACCCACGATTTCCCCCTGATTTTCAGGGGAAAAAAGTGTGTGTTATACGCTGATAAATACGGTAATTGGGAGTTAAGTTTCCTGATGAGGAAAATGAGAGAGTGTCCCCCCCCCTTCCAAATCTGAGACAATACAATTCCCAACTCAACTTATCATCTGATGCATCCATCTGGATCACAAAGTCCTTCAAGAAGTCAGGAGAATACAACACTTGCTGACCACACAAGGCCTGTTTTAATGACTCAAAGTTCCTTGATCATGACAGATGCCTTCCCTTTTCTCAAATCAGTCAGGGGAGAAGTCCATTAGACAAAATGGGAAATAAAACACTGGTAATAGCCAGCAATCCATAAAAACGCTTGAACATGGCTCGTTTTGATGGGGCATGACCAATTTTGAAATGACTCAACTTTGTTTACCTAGGGTTTTATTATACCTCTATCATTGGCATACCCGAGACATATTTTTTTGGATTTACTATAAACCCAGGATTTGAACCTTTGGTAAATGTGAGTCCAAATTTTCATCTTGTCTAGGTAAGAGACAGCATAGGTTTGATGGTGTCACAGTGTCTTATCGCCCGCTGAAATGTTGCATTCTACAACCCAAAATGCATCCATGATACTGGAAGGACCCATCTGCAGTTACAAATCCTTTTTTTTCTTGGCTGATTCAGAGAAAGAGTTTCTGCCAATACCCTTTTGTCGGGTCCAACGTCGTCATGTAACAAGCTGTACCTAGGAAATCAATAAATGTGTGTTTGTAAGGTACGGGATAGGTGTCATATTTATTGATCTTATTCAATAGGCAAAAGTCATTGAAGAATCACAAGCATTCATCTGGTTTGGGCACAAATAGGGCTGGACCAATCACTATCGGCCTCCCCTGGATGTTCAATCATGGACCCCCAACCAGGCAACGAGGACACCTCTCTATTTTGGAGCACAAATTCTCTAGCTTGTTGTTGAGCTTTTAGTAGTCTCTGTTATCCTGACTTCAGGAATAACCATATCAAACTGAGAGGGAAGTGGGGTAGCCTCAACAACTAAGCATTTACTATATTTCCATGATATACTGCAGTGGTCATCAACCCTGTCCTCAGGGCCCACTAACAAGCCAGGTTTTATGTATTACCTTGGGGAGATGCAGACTAGAGTACTGCAATCACTGAGCAGCAAATGATATCACCTGTGATGTATTTCAGTTATCTTGCAAACCTTGCCTGTTAATGGGCCCTGAGGACAGGGTTGATGACCACCTATATACTGTATATGCTCAGATTTCTTTTACTCTGGTTGACTAATCTTGTAGTTTACTTTGCCCACTTTTTCCATTACCACAAATGGGCTCCGACAGCTATCTAGGAATTTACTTTTCACCATGGGAACCAATACCAACACCCTATTTACTAGATGAAAAGAAAAGACCTGGGCTCCACATTTGTAAATCCTCTGCTGAGCTAACTGGGGTTGTGCCAAATGTTCCTTCACAATAGGTATCACCTACACCAGTGGTCATCAACCCTGTCCTCAGGGCCCACTAACAGGCCAGGTTTGCAAGATAACTGAAATACATCACAGGTGATATCATTTGCTGCTCAGTGATTGCAGTATTCTAGTCTGCATCTCTCCAAGGTAATACATAAAACCTGGCCTGTTAGTGGGCCCTGGGGACAGGGTTGATGACCACTGACCTCCACAATTGTATTTTGTATTTGGGCTACATATTTAGTCATATAGAAAAAAGGGGGGAGAAAGTTGAAGGATCAAAAAGTCCTTCAGCAAAAGAATTCTTCAACAAGGCTCAACTAATTATACAGACTTATAATGAGTGAACCGCAATTAGTGTAGTAGAAAATGTCATTAATTTATTCAATTAGTTTTAAACAAAACACAACATTTAAAACCATATAGAAAAAAGGGGGGAGAAAGTTGAAGGATCAAAAAGTCCTTCAGCAAAAGAATTCTTCAACAAGGCTCAACTAATTATACAGACTTATAATGAGTGAACCGCAATTAGTGTAGTAGAAAATTTCATTAATAAATTATTGGGTATTTAATAATAGTGGTTTTTATACTCAGTAAATCACTTATATTACCTACCATTATACATTGGATGAGCTTAACACATACCTACCCTTTTGTTTTTTCTACATATTTAGTCACACTACTATGAGGGGAACTCTGACTTTCACATGTTACTTTGACAATGTCCTATATCCCCATGGGTGCCTTCTATACAGTGACTCAAAATGAGTGAACCATTGGATGATTAGTGAACATCTCTGAGAGCAAAATCCCATTTGGCTGAAATAACTTTTTAGCTATTGAGGTGCTTTAGAGAGGAATTTATTTTGGGTAATGGGTGGCATACTCCATTATCACAAAGATGTGTTGATTCCCTCTAGTGGACTTCAACAAAGGGCAGACCAAATCCATATTGATCCGCTTGAAAGAGACCTAAATAATGGGAAACAATAGGCTAAGGAAATGTGGCATTGGTGAAAATTTCTGACACACTGGAGAGATAGAACATTTACACTGCCTCAGTGGACCCATGCCAATATAGCCTTTCTACTATTCTCTCTCTGGTTTTCTCAGCTCCCAAATGTCCCGCAAGAATGTGTCCATGGGCCCCTTCTAACACCAACTTCTGGTAAGCCTTGGACACCAAGAGACGGAAAGCCTTTTTCCAGGGTTAACCAATTCCCCATCTACTTTCACTATTTTCTCCCGGGCCTTTAGTAGTGTGCAACCTTTCACATGTTCAGTGGCAACATTTTCTTTGGGTACTTCCAAATCAGCAAACACAAAGTTTCCTCTTCTAAGGATGCAGGCTCCTCCCTAGGCTTTATTGTTTCCACTGCTAACACTAATTCCCTTGTAGTACCTTCATGCTCTGAAGAAGCACTTGATGGGTTTCAGGGATGTGGTAGTTGGGAAACCAGACCCACCTGAGAGACACATATTACCTAGGAAGGTCTTGCCACAAAGTACTATTCAGTGTCACCATTCTTCTAGCGTGAGAGACCTCTGTAGCCACTAATTTGGCTACCTAGTTATTTTGTTTTGTTAAATTCAGTTGATTCGTTCAATTCGTATTCAGGATTTGTATATTGAATTTGTTTCATGTCTTTTTAAAATTTTCTTCAAATTTACAGATTTTCTTTGATTCAAAGCATTCAAATTGATACATTTTGAATCAGTTGAAACAAAAACGCTAGATTTTTTTTTCGATTCAAATTTGGTAACGTGAACAAACAAAAGAGAATCTTCTTCAAATTATTACAACCTTTGGCTTAACAAAAATATCATTATTTCGAAATGGTACTCTAATAACACACACAGTCTTTGATTTCAGCAATATGTGTACAGTTAGAATTTGACTAGAGTTCGATGTAAAATTAGATTCAAATTTCCGTCCGAATTTCAGAAATTCGAACAAATTTTGTTTCATAATTTTGTTTCGTAATTTGGGTATTCAGATATTTACACATCTCTGAATATTAATTTGGAACGAAACAAACCGCACATGTCTAGTGAATAGAGATAGCCACATGACATTGGACATCTAAAAATGGAAAATTGGTTGCTACATGTCCCTCTTCCTGGTAGTGGCAACAAATTATCCTTCCAGTCACCTCCTGCTGACTTGGACTTTCAGGCTGCTCTTGCCAGATATTGCAAGGCATCCCCATAGTACTTTTAGTTCTCCTTTTTCTTTCCACCCCAATCCCTTGGTTTCAATTTTACCTGTAGCTGTGGATTGTCTGGTCTTGGAGTGGAAGGTCCGTGAGAGTTTGAGAGAAGTTGTAAGATTCTCACTAGCTAGGTGCCTTTCCATTGAGTCCAAAAGGTTGTTTACAGTTTCTGCACCCTAATTGCTCACCCAAATTTGTTAGGCAGTAGGGAGGGACCTCAGAAATGTTTGCATGACCACCCATTCCACAATTTGTGGTCTAGACAACGTTTTTGGCTGCAGACATTTCCTGGGTGGTTTCCCAGCTGATAACTCCATTTATGTACACACTGGGCCTCGGCAGTCAGGTTTACCCCTAGCTGTGCCAATATTTCAGTTTTTAAACAATCATAGTTCCTTGCTCATCAGGCCACATTTGGCCAATGAAGTCACCACCATTCCTGTCCCTTATATATCTGATGAAAGCTTTGGGAGCTGTCATTTGGAAATGTGTACCATTGAGATCAGTTGTGTTCACCAGATAATTTTTTCTTTTTTTTGCCTTGTCAGTGGGTGGCAGTTATTATGATTGAAAATGGATTTACAAGGAGGCACTTTTTTCTTTTTAATAAAGGACTTGGTGCTAGGAGGTGATTTCAACTTAGCACTAAATCCCCTACAACACACATCAGATGGCAGATCCAGTTTGCCGTATTAAAAACTATGGAAAATCAAAACGCTCCTAACCTCACTCATTTTAGTTGACACCTGGTGCTCGACTAACCCCACAGGTAGAGATTTAAAAATTTTCTCTGCCTTACACAACAAATTTACACGCATTGATTAAATTTTCTCATCACAACAGGATCTACACCTTTATTTACACCAAGATAGACATAAAAACGTTCTTAGACCATGCAACGGTCTCACTGTCATTGCACAAAACTAATAGACAACTTGGAACCACCAATTGGAGGTTGAATTCGTCCTTGCTTACAGACACAGCAACTGTAGATAAGATAACCGAAGCAATACAACTGTACTTTAAAGAAAACGTCACTGACGAGATGTCGCCACTGACAGTGTGGGCAGCTCATAAGTGCGTGATACGGGGGGAATTTATGACGATTGGCGCAGCCAAAAAGAGGGAGGTGGAAAAAGAACTTGCTGACCTGACACGGTATATAGGTAACCTTGAAAGCAAACATAAAAAATCATTAGCATTGGAAACATCTACGGCCCTACTTGACTTGCGAAAAAGCTGCAATCTCTCCTAAACCTTAAAGCACAGAAGATCCTTTTTTCTAAAAAGGGGTTTTTCTATGAGCATAGTGACAAAACAGGGAAATTTCTAGCGAGGGCACTGAAAGACTCCCTAATCTCTACAAACATAGCAGCTATAAAAACGAAGGACACACTATTAACGCAAGACACTAAAAAGATAGCTCAAAGATTTCATGAGTACTACACCACATTATACAATTTACTGAATACACACAAACCCAAAGACCTGTTTGGGACTAAGACAGACATAATCTGTAAATTTATAGTAGATAGTGGACTACCAGCCTTAAATGACGCAGACTCCCAAGCGCTGGAGGACCCGATCATGGTCTTAGAATTATCAGAGGCTGTTAATTCCCTCAAGACTGGAGAAAGTATTATAAGACTTTCTCTACCCCTCTGACTCCACACATGGTGAAGACGTTCAATTATCTTAGAGACCCACGTGAGATTCCCGAAGACTTCTTAAGAGCACACGTAACAGTATTGCCTAAACCTAACAAAGACCCCTTAGACTGTGCTAGTTACAGACCGATCTCCCTGCTCAACACCGATTTAAAGATCTATGCAAAAATCTTGGTGAATTGCCTAAGACCCCTCTTACATCAGCTGATAGGTCCAGAGCAGGTCGGTTTCATGCCGAGCAGAGAAGCAAAAGATAACGTGATAAAAGCTTTAAATCTGATACACTGGTCACAAACAGATGACCTGGAAGGTATGTTACTCTCCACTGAAAGCCTTTGACCGCATGTCGTGGGACTTTCTCTTTGCTACCTGCACACACATAGGTTTGAAGCCCCACATGATGAATTGGATTAAGACCCTTTACCATAACCCAACTGCTCAAATTAAAGTCAATGGGACATTGTCAGATATAGTACAAATCCGCAATGGGACACGACAGGGGTACCCCCTATCTCCCTTGTTGTTCATTCTCACCTTGGAACCCCTGATTCGTACAGTCAATGCTTCTTTATCCGTGCATGGCTTCCTAGTAGGAGACATGACCTACAAATGCGCGGCTTGTGCTGACGATCTTTTGTTCTTCATCACTCAACCACATATCTCCATGCCCAATTTATGCAATATTTTTGATCACTATAGTTTTGTTTCAAATTTCAAGATCAATTACAATAAATCTGAGGCATTAAATTTGACACTTTCTGGCACCACGAGACAGACAACATTAACTAACTGTAAATTTAAAGGGGAAACTACTGCCCTTAAATATCTGGGTATCCTATTGATGCCACGACTAGACTCACTTTACAAACAAAACTTTCAATCCCTTTTACATACCATTTCTAAGGACCTGGAGAAATGATCCCTTAAACACGTCTCCTGGTTTGGTAGAGCAGCGATCATCAAAATGACCATTTTACCTAGAATTTTGTATTACTTCCAAACCATTCCCATTAAACTACCAGCAACTTTCTTCTGATCCCTGAATGTCATACTCAGAAAATTCCTTTGGGCATCTATAAGACCTAGAGTAAGCTTACACATACTTACCAGATGCAAACAAGCAGGAGGCATGGGATTCCCTAACTTCAAAAATTACTACCTAGCCACTCACCTCACAAGAATTATAGACTGGACTTGCCATGCAGAAGGACTGGGTAGCACTGTAAAACAATGTAGGGCCCACCCCCGTGACATACTCAGCGTGGATACCAAGGGAAGCATGTCCTAGTCAGTTGAAACAGCACCCCATTATAGGGGCGACACTTAAGTGCTTACAGACGGTAGCACGAACATCAGACTTAACCACGCCGATTGGCCCCATGACACCACTATCGGGCAACCCAGACTTTACACCAGGAATGGACAGCCCCTCTCACCTATATACCAAGGGGGGCACTCCGCTACTGGCCACTCATTGTTTCACAGGAGGTAAATTTAAGTTCACCTTTGAGCTACAAGCAGATGGGGGCTTGACATGCCTAAATCATTGGGAATATTGCCAGTTACACAATTATGTCAGAAACTCCCAGAGACAGAACAACTTCACAAGGTCCTTAACACCGTTCAAAACTGTATGCTTCATGACCAACATATCCGCAAAAAGCATTACCTTAACCTACTCCTGGTTGCAAGCCTCTGATTTACGGGAACCTGACAAACACAAAACGTTTTGGGAAACAGCTTTAAACACGCCCTTCATGAAGGACCAATGGTTGCAGGCATGTGGATTTGCCCATAAATGTGCAATATGTACGCTCCTACAGGAGACTTTGTTCAAACTTCTAACAAATTGGTATAACACACTACTTAAAATATACAAGTGGTTCCCCTCGATCCCTGATCTCTGTTGGTGCTGCAATCAGCAGAAAGGCTCTTTGCAACATATCTGGTGGGAATGCACACTGATACAGTTCTTCTGGAAGCAGGTAATTGAAACTATAAAGCACATAACTGAGACCAAGATACTTTTAAATGCAGAATGCTGCTTACTGCATATCACCAACTGCTCAATGAAAAAGTACAAGGAATCCTTGACCAGATTCCTCCTCACTGCCGCAAAAGCAGTGATACCCAGACACTGGAGAAATACCACCACCCCCACGATTAAAAAATGGTTAGATGAGGTACATCCCCTCTATAAAATGGAAGAGATCAGGGAAATTGCTCAGGAACAGATAGAAAAATTCAACAAGACTTGGCAGCCCTGGGTTATCTTCAAATACTCTACCTCTTACACAACACTTAGACAAACCTGAGATTTTGACCTTATGATTTTTCTTCTCTTTCCGGGTGGCACACGCTTCCGGAATAATTCTTATTCCCTCTTTTTCTTTATTTTCTTATTTCCTTTCCTTTCTTCCTCTCTCTCTATTGTAAATGTTTAAGTTATTTATATGTATGTCGATTATTTCATAACTATAGCCCCTGCATAAGTGGTCGGCTGATCACCGCAATATCTCTGAATGTTCATGTGGGTGCCGCACTTGTTTCTTTTGTCATGCTTGATATTATTAAGATTCCACTTTGATCTGAGGCTCAATGACATGAAGCTTCAAAGTTGTGATTTGTAATACTCAATACCAATTTACTAAACTCATGTACATGTTAAAAGGCAAATGTTATTATGATTGTTCAATTGCTATTTCTGTGAATTTTACAATAAAAATTTTATTGACAAAAAAAACAAAAAAAAACAACGCATATTTGCTGTACCATACAAAGTAATAAGAACAAGTAAAATATCAAAAAGTCTACAAGACAACATAGCTAATAGTTAGCACCAAGAGGATCAGAAAAGGTAAATGTCACCAGAAACATAACAAGTGTTGTAAACGGAATAAGGTATTCAAGATGTATAGTTTGAGGGAATACTCAGAATCATCCCAAATGTTCCATATCTTAGAAAAAGGGGGTAGTGAGTCATTCTACGGATATCAGCCATTGTAGAAATAAATTGATGAAATGTGGAGGGGGAAGTGGACAACCAGTTTCTAGGTATAACTAGTTTTGCAGCTAGGAGAATGAAAGACGCTAGTCTCTCTGAGGCTTTAGAGATACCTGAAAAAGGGAGGCCGTAATAGAAAATATATGGAGTTTAGAGGTACGGAGATGCTCAATAACTTCTGCAAGAGCTCTTGAATTTGAGTCCAGAAAGGGCCAAAAGAAGAGCACTCCTAAAAGACGTGGAAGTGAGTGCCCGTGGTTTCATTACATCTCCAGCATTGGTTAGGGGCAGTTGGGTTGCGGGCGAGTAGTATGTCTAGGGTTCTATACCAGAAGAGCAAAATCTTTATTGCAGTTTCTCTCTGCACTACGCAGCGTGATATTTTTGACAAGGACTCACAAATTTTCCCCCAGTCTATTAAAGATATAGCGCAATATACAAATGAGTCCATAAACATGTATGGAGAGATGAATGGGTTTTCAACAGTACAGGGCGAAGACACCTCGTGAAGGAAAATTATTCAAAAGCACTGAATGTCCAAAGTGACTGTTCCTCCACCACCAAACTTATGTTCTTACCAGATATGGTGGACCTCGCTGACAAAGTCCCGTAAGAACGTAATGTGTATGGGGGGAGGAGCTATCGTGCGGACATCACCCGCAGCCATCTCTAACATGCCGCCTAGACGCCGCTGTGTTTTTACTGTTGCTTTTATAGTGCCAGTTTCTTTGGCCTTTATATTGCTATTTTAGCATTTATGTACGGCCATCAATAGTTTACATTTTGTGGAATACTTTTAATAAAATGATCATAACGGAGAGCACTTAGATCATCTTGATTACTTTTTCATTCATTGCCTTGGATCATCTGGTTCCACTGTTGCATTCCACTGTTGCACCGGCTGCCGAATTGACTGACCACCCTCATCCCAAGTGTGGATACAAGTGAATTAGACCTTCTGTTCATTCAGGGGTCCACCATATCTGGTAAGAACATAAGTTTGGTGGTGGAGGAAAAGTCACTTTGGACATTTAGTGCTTTTCTGTCACAAGGTGTCTTCACCCATTCATCTCTCCATACATGTTCATGGACTCATTTGTATATTGCGCTGCACTATTTTACTTTTTTTGCAAATATTGGAGGTGTTGTGATTAGCCTTTTGGTGTACAGCTTGCAATGTTTTCCTATATTTGATTTCTGTGTGCGCTGATTGTTTTTCTATTTATATTAAAGAAATAGGTTGTTGTAATATATGGGTCCATTTCTTCATATAGTTATGAGTGGACTCCTTTAATGGGGGGCTTCATGTAAGATTTTATATATGAATGGCATAAGTTTGGGTTCATATGGTCCATTGGCACATATAAGTTCAAAGTTGGTGGGTTTCTCTAGAGATAATGAGGGGGATATAGGGAGGATTTTTTTTTTAAATTGTATATATGAGTACAAAAGTAATGTACGGAGTTGATGTTTCGTTTGGAGGTCTGCAAAAGATAGGAGTCTACGTTTCACTGGATGTACAAGTTGTCGCAATTGAAAGATTCTTGCCTGAGTCCATGGGAGCATCCAAATATAGGATAGACCATCAGGGATGTGCGGGTTAAAAAGTACATTCAAAACTGGAGGGCAGTAGGGGGAGAGGGAGAACCGCTCCTAGCATCTCTTCCAAATAGATAGGGTAAAGAGCATTGGAGCTAAGCATAGGGATCTTAGTTGGGGCATATGTTTATTTGAGGAGGGCCATAACATGTAACATGGGTGTACCAGGACGGTAACCCACATTTCAATCTCAGCCCATCTTTTTGGGGCCTTCCTAGATATCCAGGAAGTCAATACTTGTAGATGAGATGCATAATAATATTTAATGCTGTCTAGGGCGTTCAAGCCCCCTCTATTTTTAAGGCTAGGACTACTGAACTTGCGATCCTATGGGAGGCATTATTCCATACAAAGTGGAGACATTTCCTTTGGAGAGCTTTGAATTGTGACATCGGAACTGAGACTGCGTCTCAAATAAATATAGCAATTTGGGAAGAATCGACATCTTGAGAATGTTAATTCTTCCAAGAAGAGGTATAGGGAGAAAGGTCCATTGATTTAAGTTATTTTCGCGAACATAGGAATAAAGTTAGCTTGTTATACGGAGGAGTAAGAGGAAGTTATATGGATGCCCAAGTATTTAAGTGTGTGAGTGGACCAACGGTATTTGAAGTTGTGTTGGAGACGGGTGAGTTGGTCCGGTGGGATGTTGATGGGTAGAGCCTCAGTTTTTGAAGGATTGATTTTAAACCCTGATAAGGATCCAAAGGAGGCCAAGGTACTATGTAGGGAAGGTAAAGAAATATGGTGATGGGTGAGAGTCAACAAAATATCAAAAAGTGGTAGCGTATATTACCACTGTCGCAGTGGTACCCCACCGAATGTCCGGGTGGGACCTGATGGCCAAGGCAAAAGGTTCAAAACGTAGGATAAAGAGCAAGGGTGACAAAGGACAGCCCTGTCTGATGCCATTGCTTAGGGGGAACGTCTGCGACAGATGAGAAGACAGCTGTTCCTGGGATGAAGGATTTGAGTATAGAACCTGTAAGGCCTGAATAAATGGGCCCAAAAACCCGTATCTAGAAAGGATTGTAAACATAAATTGCCAGCTTAGGCGGTTGAAGGCTTTTTGTGAGTCTAAACTTAAAACGATGGCAGGATGTTTAGTCTTAGTCAGGAGATCTATCAGGTCTATTGTTCTTCTTGTGTTATCCCATGCATGTCTTGTCGGGACAAAACCTACTTGGTCTCTGTGTATTAATGACGTCAACAATGGTGAGAGTCTGTTGGCTGATATTTTAGTAAATATTTTGTAATCTAAGTTTAATAAAGCGATGAGTCGGTATTTGTCTGGTAATGAGGGATCCTTACCCGGTGTGGAAATAACAGTTATAAATGCATGCAAAAACTGTCAGTGTGGGGGGGTTCCTTTTAGTAAGGAGGAAAATATGGTCAATAGACATGGGCTTAAAACATAAGTGGAAATCTCTGACACCGAAACTTAATTTAATTGAAAAAATTCAGACAATTTTTGTTGCAGTGTGGGTTGAATCTTGGGATTTCATATCAAGGATTCATTGAGACGCCAATGACAAGTTTTGGGTGTTGTAGCAGATAGAACAATATCCAGATTAATGGGTGCATGATCCGACCAAGTGATAGGGTTTATCTCTGATGAGACTACATAAGATAGTAGAGGGGCGGTTACAAAGAAATGGTCTAGTCTAGAATATAGTTTGTGTGGGGGGAATAAAATGTATATTCTTTCTGAGTGGGGTGTTTCACTCTCCACGTATCATAAAGGTTATGAGATCTAGTCAATTTACAAAAGGAGACGGACAGTTTCTGAGTTTGGATCCGTGGGGTGTTTTGAAACAAAGCATATCTATCCTTGGTCAGGGACATGCCGACATTAAAGTCTAGAAGGGTTGTAGCTTCTCAAATACCTTTGTAAGGGAACCAATATGTCCCACATTCGGGGTATAGATATTAGCCAGGGTAAATTATATGGTTTGGTGACTACAACTCAGGAGAACAAATTGACCATGGGGGTCTAGATAGAAAGGACACATATTGGGCTGGCACATTTAATTAGAATTGCAACTCCAGATTTCCCAGAGGGATCGTAAGCCATGAAGGCAGTAGGGAAGTGTTTGGAGGGAAATTTAAAGGAACCGCCAGGTCTGAAATGGGTCTCCTGAATCATAATCACATTCGCTTTGGAGGATCTAAATTCCTTCAAAGCTATCCATCTTTTTTTAATGAAATTCAAGCCCTTCACATTGCAAGAAAAGATCTTAAGAGCCATGATATATCATATAGCTAATGAAATACAGACTTTAAGCAAACAAATACTGATCCATGGAGCAACAAACATAAAAAAAAAACATTAAAACATATATGTTGAAATGGTTTTAAAAAACAGCGCTGAGAACCAAAATAAGGTAAAAAGAAACCTGAAAAATTAAGTAAAAAAAAACCAACACAAAATTGATGTCTGGAATGTGGGGTGCCAGGGTGACAAACAGGCCCAGGAGGTATGAACATAATTATTTGTCGCTGACAGTCTCAGGGACCCCGCAGATCCTTACATTTTGACGGCATTCCCTATTCTCCAAATCCTCTTGTTGTAATTGGAGTTGTGTGTCTGTGCGTTTCATGGCAGCATTGTCTTCTTCTAAAACATGCACATACTCCACTAGTTCATCAAATTTGTACAAGTAGATTTATCTCCCCTCTGAACTCATGTGCAATTTTACCCACCTCTTTGGCAATGTTGTGAGTCATATCCTGGAGTAGGGATTGTAGCTTTAAATCCAGCACAGCGACTGTCACCACTGCTGTAGACTCAAGTGGCTGGGTTTACTGAGGCATGTGGTCCTCTGGAGGTGTGTTTTCCGACCCTATGTGGAGGGTGGCATGTTCTGGTGGGTCTGCCTGGCTACTCGAGGCTGGGGATTGCGGCCTAAGAAGGTAACGCTCCATGTGCTGGCTAGGCCGGAACTGTGATGGCGGGATAAATCCACAGTATATACCTTTTTGGTATCCATTTTTCCCATAGGATGCCCGGTGGCCACTGGCTGTTGATGGAGTTGCTCCTGGGGCTGTGGATGCTGAAGTAGCGTTGCAGGAGCCGTGGACAAGGAGACGGGGACCGGAGCTCGGCTCTCACACGTCCACAATATTACACGCCGCGCATGCACCTCGGGCATGTTTAAATGTTTCACCTTAAGCATTTAATACATCACTGTTCCTGGTCAAATTTTATTTTTATTTTTTTTTGCATTGGTACATGTTCTCCAGCGTAGTGCCTACTTACACCCCTTGCTTATTAGCCCAGAAAATTGGTATTTGTAATTTAATAAATTTGGTTCCCATTGGTCTCATTGGTGTTTGGGCAAGGGCAAAACTTGATCGAACCAAACCCAGGAAATTAATACTCACATTAGAACATTAAAATATTATAATGTTACAAATTGGCATACATGCCCTGGGTATGCGGTTTACATCAGAATGTACAAAAATCAAAAATAAGGTCATAGAAAACAAAGTTTTTAGTTTTAAATTGAGATTGAGAGAGGATGATGCAGCGGAGAACTCACCTAGACACTCTTCAGTATTAAACAAATGACCATAGTAAATTCTTGGAATAAGAAGCCCGCAGTTTGGTAGGTGCAAAGAGATGCAGTCTGTGCCTTAAAGCAATGGGTCCCACAATGCTTGTAGACAGGGATAAAATAAATCTGACCTATAGGGATAGATAAAACGATATATAAAACCAAAGTATGAAGAAAGTGACACTGATTGAAAACAGATATACAGCAGTGGCTTCAAAGAACCAAATCATAGTATACCTGTCCTTTAAATGGTGAAATAGAACCAATTAGGATGAGCCATTGGGGTCTTGGGATATTCCATAATGCATAACGCAGACCCAGGTAAGCAGACCAAGGTATCATCAAAAATCCCAGCAGGGCAGATTCCAAAAGGAAAGACTCTGCATTGAGACAGATGAAATGGTCAAGCAATGAGGGGCACCACTTGGTGCTTTGACCGACTGCCCCCAGCCTTGACTTCCCATCCTGTTATTGGCACCACTCTTCGTGTAGGGGCGACAAATTTACTATCGACACACCTCTCCTCGGGTGACTCTCCTCTGTACCCAATATTAGGGAACCCTGTGTTCCCCCCGGGACTGGAATCGGTGGAGTACAGGTCACTTGCATTGATGGGGAGGGACCGGGCCTCCCATTTTTTGGAGGGCACTCAGTGGCCCTCGATTCAAGCCCTGACTAGCGACGCGGGTCACTTCCAACTTCCGTTCTGGAAGGCGATTCGCCTACATCACTTCCTACATTCATTAGCAAATCCGGAAGGATATCAGCGAGACCTGACAACCTTTGAGGAGTACTGCAGGGACGAGGGGACATTGCCTCGAGTATTATCCAAGACGTATGCGCTACTGAACTCCCCTCCCACACAACCTGACTTACCCTTCTTGCAGAAATGGGAAACTGACTTACAGTGCTCATTTACCGACACTCAAAAACAGATGATAATTAGATTCTCCTTGAAAACATAGATATGTACAAAACTTCAAGAACTTAACTATAAGATTTTAACCAGGTGGTACTACACACCCCAGGTCTTGCATAGAAACTTCCCTACCTCCACAAACAAATGTTGGAGATGCCAGACAGAGGTGGGAACGCTTCTGCATATCTTTTGGTCATGCCCCCGTTTGCATCAATTCTGGACGGCAGTTAGAACTGTCACACAGAAATTTACCGACCATGTACTTTGCGACGACCCCGCCTTCTTCTTGCTTCACGCCTCCTCAATACCGGCACGGAGCTACAAAAAGTCAATCATTCGGCACTTGCTGAACGCAGCCAAATCCTGCATCCCCCTTCGCTGGAAGAAAAGCTCACCCCCGTCAGTGGGGATGTGGTTGCGCAAAGTGGAGGATATCAAAAAATTGGAGGACTTGATCCTCACTGCCCAAAACAAACAGGAGAAGCACTCTAAGGCATGGAGGCTCTGGAACATCTTTATTTTCTCTGATGAAGGATCAGCCCTGCTTAACTCTTAATCTGGCGAGGGGTTACTGCACGGCTAGCCTCTGTGACGGGTGACACGCTATCAGCCCCGGGTCACCCTCACCCCCCCTTTTTCATCCCTTCCCCACTCCCCTCCCCCCCTCTCTCCCATTTGCTCTTTCTCCTTTCCTCGCTCTTTTTTTCTCTTTTCTTTTCCCCTAGTGTTTTTAGTTTTTTTTTTTCCTCCCTCTATTTCTCCTTTTTCATATTTCTTTTTTCCTTGTCTTTTTGATTATTAAAGGAGTCAGGAGACTTGGACAGGGCAATTGGACTCTGGTTAGTTGGGGAAGGGTGATACCCTCTACTTAAATTACCCTAGAGTAATGTTGCACGTCTGAGGTGGTTTGCGGACGGATAGCCAAGAACCCTGGGATTATAGTTTTCCTTGTAGCGGGGTCTACATCAGATGAATGTCCAGCCCTGTCTCAGATAAATGTGTGTGAATCCCTTATGTTACACTTTATTAGTACGGTAATGCTATTATTTTATGTATGTTTTCGTTTTTATTTTATGTATGTCTCTATCTTTAAAAAACAATAAAACTTTATATTTGAAATGGTCAAGCAAATAGAGATAAAAATATATATAAATGTGCCAGTTATAAGAGAGGAGGATTCGGGTAACAAGCTTCAAGACAAAGGAGTGTAACTTACCTGCAGAGGAATCAGTAAGGTTTCCAAAGCAAAATGGAGGGAGGGGTATGGTCTCTACCCTCTCCTCTGTGGAAATGACAGAGGATCCCGGTGAAATGCGCAGTTTAAATCCCCGTCCGGCACTGCAGCATCTGACGTAACTGCAGCGCTATGGACGTATTGGAGGATTCATGCGCGGCTCGTGGAAAGGCAGCGGGGCATAATGATGAGAGCATTCTCTTCACTAGCGATCACCATGATGGAACTTCCCTATGCCAGTACCTGTCAAGCAAGGACTGGAAAAGGGATAAAAACTACATGGGGTGAACAAAAACGGGGCTAAAACCGGAATGTCAGCCAAAGCCAAGTAGCTGGTTGATGATGGAGGAAATTGAGCTGATTTTGACCGGCGAGCTTAGCAACATGGGGATCGGCCAAAAGTAGGACAGAATAGATGGGGCACATTGATCAAGAGTCCCACACTGTCTGCCCTGGGCATCCATACAAGCATGGTTAAAAAGGGAGCCACTGAAAACGGCACTAACCACACATCTTAGTGCAATCAAAAAAGACCAAACCAGATTGTAATGATTTGGTTTGCAAATCGATCATTCAAACTTTCAAAAAAATCTAATTTAATAAATGGATATAAGGTATTTCACTACGTTAGTTTAGACAGTGCTAATAATAGAGTATACAGTGATGATTCAGGCTAGTTCACTGCTTGCATCAGCCAATCTCCAAAAATAACAGTTACAATAGGTACAGTAATACAATAGAATACAATCAATCAAGTCATGTAATGTATTGAGCCAACCAATTCATAGGATGGCATACAGACCATTACAAAGTGTATTATCTCTAGAACTAACAGAAATAAAACCACTCTAAAAAATTACGAAAAAAAGAACAAAGACAAAAACAAAAACGAGGAACAGAACCATCAAATAATAAAGTCATGGGTAAAAAGGGGGGAGGAGGAAAGAACAAGTGCTACAAGAAGGGTTTGAAGCTTCTTGTAGCAATTGTGCATCCAAGGGTGGAACGAGCGGCGTGCTGTCGTCGCCCTCCACTGCTCGGTCTACACGGACGGATCTGTGTGTTAGCATCCGACCGGTCGGTGCTGATATACTCAAGGCTGTATTTTTACTTACTCAATGTGAGTATGTTTTTATGTTTCATTTAAATAAATATCCCGAAGATTTTACACTATCCAGATTCCCTCTTTCCTTTCTATGTGCTCCAAATTGAGTGTTGAAAGTGCTGACATCCAACTGATGACACATGGTCTGTTTGGCTAAACCAACTGGGATTCATTACATGCCTGTTGAGGTCCTCCGTCATAGGGGACCAACTCCATCTGGTAAGCAGGACTATTTACTGGTGGTGGTGGATTTCACGTTTGGATATCAGCCTCTAATGAAGATTGGAGAGCCCCTTCTTTGGATATCTGCACGGGTGTCTTCTTGGATTTTATTATATGGACTTTGTTTGATTTTGTCTCTCTAAATAAGTAGACTATTTACACACCATTGTTCAGTGTTCACATTATTGTTCATTTGTTTATTGCTTTAATTAGTACTTATTAAGTATTAACGCATTTTTTTCACTGATGCACTTTTCTATTGGTATTTGCCACTCAGTGTCTATTCATTTGATTCCTGGTTCACAATTCCAGGTCTAGCGCAACTATTTTTATTTTTTCTACTTTGCACACTGATGTTTGTTTTCAGGTTAGTTGCTGCTTCCCATATGTAGATAATTTAGTCAGATATTTGTCTAGAGTTATCCTAGCGCAGTTTCTTTTTTCCTTTTCAATCCACTTACAGCACCTATGGCCCAACTAATTTATGGTTATTCGGTGCACAATTGGGAGTGCGGATTCCATCCTACCTTCCACCTACAATGATAGTATCCATCAAAACATGGCTCAGGCTATTGACTTCCAAAAATACAAACGACCCCATGGTAACTATGAAAATTTCCATTACAGCACTGAACCTTATAATAGATCAAGTGTCACTTAAGCTATGGAATAATAGTGGCATAAAATATCTTCATAACCGTTACGCTAACGGTTCTTTTAAATCCTTTACCGCCATCCAGAAGGAATTTAATATACCCCAAACAGGCTTCTACCAATACATACAAATTAGACATTGTCAACACAATATACCTGACCCTTTGCAAAATATTCATGCATCTGCATGGTCCTTCCTGATATCTCACACCCCACAGAGAAAGGGAATCACTCTGTTCTACAACATATTCCAACAAAATCTCACCTTTGTTAAGTCTCCTTCCCACATATAATGGGAAACAGATCTACAGCAGTCATTCACACCACAAAAAGCATGTAAAATCACTCAGAAAGCATCCAATTGCTCCACATTGTGGGAACTATCGGTTAAAATAACCCTACGTTAGTACTATACACCCGCCAGTGTCCAGATTCAATCCTCATATCTCTGATAACTGTTGGCGACAATAAGGCACCCCAGGAGACCAGCTACACACATTATGGAAATGCCCTAAACTCTATGTACTGGACAAAGGTTTTCAACATAATATCAGACATAGCCCAACTACAAGTCCCACTTAACCCAGCACTGGCACTTTTGTCTCTGGGGATAGACCAATTCCCTGTCTATCTACAACGCACTATCAATCATCTACTTCTAGCAGATAGAATAACAATTACCAGAAAATGGAAAGACCACAATCCTCCCACAATTGTTGAAGTGATAGACCTAACTAACCTCCACTGTACATATGAGCGGATGTTGGCGTCCTCCTCGGGACGACTTTACATCACACAAGATCACTGGTCACCCTGGGTTTCCTGGTACTCGAGTACCGAAACATTTCCTACCCCTTGAGTATGTATAACCAATCCCTACCCCACGGTGGCGAGACCGGGCCCTCTCTTGGACACAATTTGAGCCCCTAGGGGTGTCCAAAGAGGGTTCGATCTTCTGATCTACTTTTACTATCGTGGTCATCGAGTGAGAAGGTATCTTGATTCATACTTGACATATATCAACCTCCAAACTCACATATTGAATGTGTACATTGTTACCTTGTACTGTTTAACTTGCTACCTATTAATGCAAATTGTTTATTTCACTATGTTTCTATTTCTGCAATGTTCATCATCTTTATTTCTGTTAAAAATAACTGAAATATCAATAAAAATGATTGAAATAAAAAAAAAAAATGCACCATTCCCCGTCTATCAGACATGTAAGTTGCAGTTATTATGAAAAGAGGCAGAATGATTGCATAATATAATTCATTTTCATTCTAGTGGCTAATCTCTGCAACTAATACACTAATAAAACATAAATTAGTAAACATGAAAAACCAAAAATCACATACAATTTACAAAAGGTGAACATTATATCAATAACTCTCAAAAAATATACTGTATTTTTATTTAAAATAATATTGAATTTTATGTTTTGTTTTGGAGTTCTCCTTCAAGTTTCCTTTTCTATAGCTCAATGCACATAATTAATGTCCATACACAATTCCTGCATATTTTTTCAGTCAAAATATAAAAATAAATAAAAATAAAAAGTTTGAATGTAGTTTTATATTGCTCACATAGAAATCAGATAAATAGCTGAAATACATTTGTTATGTTTTATAGTTATATTTGATTTATAGCATTTATTGGCCTTGATTTGAAGTTATCTTTTATTAAACAGTAAAATGAGAACAAATTTCTGGCATTGTATTGACTGGATAATATATTGGTTAAATGTACAAATGAATAGCCAACTGATATGTAGTGTGAAATAGGCAGAAGAAAAAGTAATTTCATTTGTCATGAAATGGGTATTCGTTGGGCTGTGAGATCAGATCTATCATTACTGATGTGAAGAAGATGACATAAACTCTATAGGAATGAAGTGGACATGTTACAGAGTCAAATTTCATTAAGCTGTCTACTGGAGGAATAAAGCTGAGGAAGCTATGAAAAAGTACTGACAAGAAATTTGATTTAAGTTTTATTGCTACCAACCGTGACACTATGCATGAACTTTTATGTGAAGGAATAATATCACTTTATTTTTCCTTGCCAAGTAATTTACAGCCCAACATATTTTGTAAAACTACCCCAAGGGCAAACAGGGTGTGTAAAAATTACAGAATGACACATATTCCTACATTATGATTCCAATCGTTTTCACCTGTATTTTTGCATATTTTTCTAATGCATGCAATTTTTTACAAAGAAAAATGCCTAGTAAAAATCATAGATGGTAATGTGATCCTAATAGTGAATTTTCTCACAATTCAGAACATTTCTATATATACTCCCTTCTAAGTTAGCAAACATTAATTTGTATTTTAGGGAAGGATGGAGTTCTGTCGGTGAGGTATAAAAACAAAAGAAAACTCCATCTTATAATCTCTGCACTTTATGATATTTTATTTTATGCCTTTTACAAATACAAATTATGATTTCTCATAAAGTAAAAGTGTATGCAAGTTCTACAAAACTGCAATAAAGAATTTAGCAAGGGTTGTATTTAATTTAATTTTGGAGACTGCCAAACTTTGTACTTTGAAGTACAGAGGTTGCTTTGGCAAGTATGACTTTTTTAGTCTTGGACAGATGTGATATATGGCAGGAATACAATAATGTGTAGAAACAATCTGAATGACAAAGCCTAAATGAATTGAAATTCACATTTGATAAAAACAAATAATTTTTGTTTGTTTTATGTGTCTGTTTGAATTAAAATATTGGCTCATTTTGTTTAGGGTTTTGGAAGTGATTTGTAAAGAGAGATATAAAACAACACATAATTTCAATAAAAATTAACCCTTTTGATTAGATAGATAGATATGTCTTGGTGTTGGAGTGTCTCTACTGTTAATCAATAAAAACTATGTATGGTCATAAGACCTTTATCTATTTTAAATACAAAAAGAAAAACTCTTAAATGGCATAGAATTGTCATTTTTTTTTTTTTTAAATGTGTTTGGTGAACACATTAATACATGTTTATGCTGATATTTAAATAAAAATAATATATATATACACTATGGGGGTCATTTACTATAGTGTCGCAGTGCTAATTAGTGCTAATTGGTATTCACTATAGCGCTGGAGAGAAAATACTCCCAAAATCGAATTTACTCTAGTTCCCAAAATCCAAATAGCGCCCAAATCCTTACTCTGCTAAAAGCTGGAGAATTGCACATGGAAATAATGTTTAGAGCATGATATAATTGCCTAAATGGTACTGAAATATGCAGTATATTATTTAAAGTGGTGTTCCAGGCAACCCCAGGCAAAAAATAAATAAAAATAAAAGCATACTGCAGCTGCTGGCTTTTAATAAATGGAGACTTACCTGTCCTGGTGTCCCTCGATGTCACATCAGCTGTCGGTGCTTCCGTCACCATTGCGGGTAAGGGAACCCGGCAGTGAAGACATTCGGCTTCACGCCGGGAACCCTACTGCGCATGCGCGAGGCCCTGCTCCTCTCTCCTATTAGCCCAGCGGCCAGGGGAGGAGGAGGAGGGAGCCTCGCGCGACTTCACCGCCACAGCCGGACTCCTTTAAGTGGGTAAGGATACCTGTCTTTGACAGGTATCCTGTCCCCCCTCCCCCCGAAAGGTGCCAATTGTGGCACCGGAGGGGGGGAGGAATCAGATGAGCGGAAGTTCCACTTTAGGGTGGAGCTCCGCTTTAAAGATAATCTGCTTTTAAACTGTGTGAAAAAGTGATTTCTACACTGAAATATCTTTAAAAGTCTGAGAAGTGAGAAATTCCCCATTTTTGGATATCTAGGTGCCAGCACAACTGAGCATGCTCAGACCTGCTAATAGCTCTCATTTTAACTCAAGCGTCTTTTTTACCCGGCGCTATAGTAAATACCAAAATTAGTGCTTGCTTGGCTAAAATGCGTTTTTGAGAATGAAAATCGGCGCTATTATAGTCCAATGCAAGTTTTAGCCATTGATTCTAATGGTACAATTGTAACTTTCACAAATAAATCCTTTTAATGTTGAGATGAAATGTATCTTTCTCTGAAATAAATTTCCCTTAGCAACATTGTTGCTACTACATAAAATATTTTGTTTTTAAGAATGCTAGAATGTGGAACGTTTTGATATTTTAGTAAAATATATTTTTCTCTGTCACTTTCACTTGTTACTCTCCACCTCACAACAATCTTTACCCAAACTCACACAGGTGTCTTTACAGAGCACAAACAATACCATTGCTGATGCAAATTTAAAATGAGTCACAATTTTTTGTGCTTTTATTATTTCCAAAGACTCATAATTTGAGGTAAAAAAATGTGATATGTGTTCCAACATCCAAAATCAAAATGTAATTCCCCAAAATTTGAGGGTAATATCACTATTCTATGCTCACCCACAAAAAAACACCAAATATCACAGAATAAATCAAGAAGAATAACTCTTGAGTAATGTAATTCCATCACCTGTATGTCCAAAGAAATGCAGTATTTATGTGTATTTATGTGTAGGAAATCCTCACATGTGGCAGCTCCGTGGCTTAGAGGGTAGAACTTCTGCTTAGCATCCCTGAGCATCTGGGTTCAAATCCCAAACATGCTGCTTCATGTAGAGAAGTTGTCTTGTCTCCCAGGTCCTATAACTATGTGTAAATGTAGTATTTATGTGTAGGAGGGTTCCACCACCATTGCAAATCTTGCCAGATACACTATTTAGCCAAAAGTATTGGGACACCTGCCTTTACACACATGAACTTTAATGGCAGCCCAGTCTTAGTCTGTGGGGTTAAAATTTTATTTGGCCCACCCTTTTCAGCTAGAACAGCTTCTGGGAAGGCTGGGAAGGCTGTCCACAAAGGTTTAGTGTGTCTATGGAAATATTTGATCATTCTTCCAGAAGTGCATTTGTGAGGCCAGGCACTGATGTTGGATGAAAAAGCCTGGCTCGCAGTCTCTGCTCTAATTCAGTCAAAGGGTGTTCTATCGGGTTGAGGTCAGGACTCTGTGCAGGCCAGTCAAGTTTCTCCACCCAAAATTCGCTCATCCATGTCTTTATGGACCTTGCTTTGTGCACTGGTGTGCAGTCATGTTGGAACAGGAAGGGGCCATCCTCAAACTGTTCCCACAAAGTTGGAAGCCTGAAATTGTCCAAAATGTTTTGGCATGATGATGCCTTAAGAGTTCTCTTCACTGGAACTAAGAGGCCAAGCCAAACCCCTGAAAAACAACCCCACATCATAATCCCCCTCCGCCAAATCATTTGGACCAATGCACAAAGCAAGGTCCATAAAGACATGGATGAGTGAGTTTGGGGTGGAGGAACTTGACTGGCCTGGACAGAGTCCTGACATCAACACAACAGAACACCTTGGGAATGAATTAGAGTGGAGACTGTAGGCCAGGCCTTCTCGTCCAACATCAGTGCCTGACCTCACAAATGCACTTGGGAGAATGGTCAAACATTCCCATAAACACACTCCTAAACCTTGTGGACAGCCTTTCCAGAAGAGTTGAAGCTCTTATAGCTGCAAAGGGTGGGCCAAATGAGTTTTGAACCCTACGGACTAATACTGGGATGCCATTACAGTTCATGTGCGTTTAAAGGCAGGCGTCCCAATACTTAGGCCAATACAGTAGGTGCCGCAGATATTGTATATCTATCGCGCTCCCATCGCCGAGATTCTCGGTGACAGGAGTGCCGAGATCTCGGCAGCAGGGTGGCGACACGTGTCGCGCTCGCTGCAATAGCGAGGAGACGCGACAGTGTATTGAGCAGGGATCCGACGCGGATTCCCGCCAATACCAGGCACTGCGTTTGGTATGAATCCTGAGCGGGAACTCCACACCAATTTTTAAAGAAAAAAACGGCGTGGGTTCCCCCTCCAGGAGCATACCAGGCCCTTGGGTCTGGTCTGGATTTGAAGGGGAACCCTACGCCGAAAGAAATGCGTGGGGATCCCCCTCAAGATCCAAACCAGACCCTTATCCGAGCACGCAACCTGGCAGGCCGCAGGGGAAGAGAGCCCCGGAACATGTGACTGTGACGTCATGGGAACATGTGACTGTGACGTCATGAGAAGCCTATATTAATCTCTGCAGACCGAAGATTTATCATTACTGCGAGAGGAAGCATCGAGTCAACATCAAGGAGGAGAAGAGGGAAGAAGACGCCGACGGCGACGAAGGGAAGACCGGCTCCTCCACTAGCAAAAGAGCTACCAAGAAGTTAGTGGAGGGGCCGGCAGAAGGACAACGGAGAGCCGGACGAGACGACGGAGAAGACCGGGCCTCCACTAGCAAAAGAGCTAAAAAGAAGTTAGCGGAGGCTCGGCGGAAGAAAGAACCGGAGAGAGGGAGAAGAAGAAGGCGACGGAGAAGACCGGGCCTCCGCTAGCAAAAGAGCTAAAAAGAAGTTAGCGGAGGCCCGGCGGAAGAAAGAAAGAACAGGAGAGAAGAAGAGGGGAGAAGGTGACGGAGAAGACCGGGCCCCGCTAGCAAAAGAGCTGGAAGAAGATAACGGTGGCCCAGCAGAAGAAAGAACCGGAGAGCACGGCGATGACACCAGAGACCCCCGAAGTCGGAAGAAGACCTCCGGAGCGGTGCAATCAAATACTTTTAAAAACTGTGTTGTGTTTTTAATGCCATTTTTTTCCACCAGGTGAATGGGTAGGGGTACGATGTACCCCATACTCATTCACATAGGGTGGGGGGGCCGGGATCTGGGGGCCCCCTTATTAAAGGGGGCTCCCGGATTCCGATAAGCCCCCCGCCCGCAGACCCCGACAACCAACGGCCAGGGTTGTCGGGAAGAGGCCCTGTCCTCATCAACATGGGGGCAGGGTGCTCTGGGGTGGGGGGGCCGCAGTTCGCCCCCCTGCCCCAGAGCACCAAACCCCCCACGTTGAGGGCATGTGGCCTGGTACGGTTCAGGAGGGAGGGGGGGCCGCTCTCATCCCCCCTCTTCCCCTGCAGCCTGCCAGGTTGCGTGCTCGGATAAGGGTCTGGTTTGGATCTTGAGGGGGACCCCCACGCCGTTTTTTCGGCGTAGGGTTCCCCTTCAAATCCAGACCAGACCCAAGGGCCTGGTATGCTCCTGGAGGGGGAACCCACACCGTTTTTTTCTTTAAAAATTGGCGTGGAGTTCCCGCTCAGGATTCATACCAAACGCAGTGCCTGGTATTGGCGGGAATCCACATCGGATCCCCGCCTGTTGGCAATGCATGTCGCTCATCGTGAAAGGAACATTTTTTCCTTTCCCGATGACGAGACAGCTCGGCGCTGGCTCTTGCGACGGAGCTCATAGGGTGTCAATATCGCCGCTAGAAGCGGCGAGATTGACACAATATCGGCGGCACCTACTGTATATTGTATATTGCTTGGAGACACTGAGCATGGCTATGGACTTAGGGATGGTTCACACCACAGAGATGCAGAGAACATGCGTGAGACTGCCTGGTGGCTAAGTGGGTAGCAATTCCGTCTAGCAGCACTAGGGTTGCTGGTTCAATTCTCCAACATGCTAATGCCTGTGTTGAAGTTTATATTTTCTCCCTGTTTGGGTTTCTCACCACAATCCAAAGACATGCTGGCATTTTATTTGTCTCCTGTTAAAATAGTCTCTAATGTAAGAAAGTTAGTTTTGGACTTTAGATTGGACGCTCATTGCAGCCAGGGACTGATGTTAATGTTTGTTAGCACTAATCATGCCCATGGACTTGGACATTTAAAATTGTAGGGTTTACACTGCACATGCTTAGAAAACTATTGCTTTGTTTATGTGCATGCAAATGGACTTCGATCTTTGGCCTGTAGTTGGAGATTTGATGCACATAGCCAAGGGCTAACACAGTTGCAAATAGTATAAAGCCCCGTACACACGATCGGTTTGACTGATGAAAACCGTCCGATGGATGGTTTTCATCAGACCAACCGATCGTGTATGGTACCCATCGGTCTTTTTCCCATCGGTTGTAAAAAATAGAACTTGTTTTAAAATTTTCCGATGGATAAAAAACCGATGGGAATTTCCGATCGTCTATGGGCAAGTCCATCGGTTAAAAAACCCACGCATGCTCAGAATCAAGTCGACGCATGCTCAGAAGCATTAAACTTCATTTTTCTCGGCTCATCTGAGTATTTTACGTCACCGCGTTTGGAACGGTCGGTTTTTTGACTGATGGTGTGTGGGCAAGACTGATGGAAGACAGTTTCATCGGATTTCCGATGGACAAATCCATCGGACGAAAATCCATAGGTTATCAGATCGTGTGTACGGGGCTTTAGGTGTTCCTGCTCATCAGGATCAATCACTTTAGACATACACGAAGAGACAGATTGAAAGATACTGGTGGGCGTGTACTTCTATTGGGCGCGTACTTCTATTGGGCGTGTGTCAGTGTGCTAACAATACAACCTCTCTTATATAAAGGCCTGCAGTAGGGGGGCTCGTTTGGCATGAGAAGGCCCGGTTATTTGCTGTGATTTGTGGGGGAGAAGGAATGATATTGTGCCTATTGCATCTGCTGACCTTCTGCTCTTTGATCTCATTGCTTAATTGTGTACACAAAAATGCAGCTTCCAGCAGAACATGGTCACCAATTTATGTATGTGTGGATTGTGTGCTGGTGGTGGGTGTTTTGAATAAGTGTCTTTTTTTTTATATTATATTGGAATGCTTTGTAAGAATAATGACTGTGTTAAGTATGTTTCTATAATCATGCAGATAAAAATTTGATGTGTTGCCCGTTATACACTAAAAGTAAAGCTGCGTCCACTCAAAGGTTTTGTCAAATTTTAGATTGTAAGCTCCTATGAGCATGGCCCTTAAAATCCAATTGCTAAATGTAGCACCATATAGCCTGTCCAATTTTTTTTTAAGCTAGTAAATTAATGTAATGTACATAATTTTTTTCTGCTGGCAAAATAAAAGTACATTATTGAGCTTTGTTGTGGTATGGCGTGTTTTTTTTTAAATTTCTTCTTTCTTTTTAGTATAGCGCTCCCACCCCAGACTTTACCTGCTTTTCTTAACTTGGCTCCTCCGCAAGAAAGACTGAGGCACACCACACTACAAGCCCGTACCCTCCTGGATGGGGAGGTTGAGCGGTGTTGGTTTTCTCGGGCCTGCCTGCGGCTGGTGTTAGAATCCTCCCGAGATGTCTTTGCTTCTGCCTTGGCCAGAAACAAGTCCTTAATTCTCCCCAGTAAAGTAACTGTCCACACCAACTGAAAGTTGAACTTCTGTATTTATTTCACATGGATAATAAATAGTCCCTTTAAGAGCAGACAGGTTGAGACAAGACACAAGTCAGATAAGGTGGGAGGGAGGTCCAGGCACAAACTTAATCTTGGTTTTCTTACAATTCTGATATGCCCTATTTGGTCACTGCCACTGACCTGGTGTGCGTAGAGTCACTGCCACTATGACCTACAGAAAATGCACTGCCTTCTTGGAGAACTTGGCCCATGTCAAAGAGAAAAACGTCCTTCCGGAGAGTTACCAGAGGCCCTTACTGTCACCACGACTCTGCGCTGGGTCTTCAGAAAGGATCACCTCCCTGGCCTCCTCGATCCAAGATACGGGTCCCCTCACAAGGCGGTACCCTGGGAGCTCTCGATCCTTAGCAGACCCCAGCCGAAGGTTGCTGGGCTCCGGGCCTCCTATTTAGTACCTCACCCCAGACTGAAGGTGTCTGGGATGGAACAGCAACTCCGCCTCCGGGCCTAGGGCACCCGGAGGTGACACACACACCCAGGCCTAAGGTGCCTGGGCGTGGACCCACGACGACTGACCAGCAGGCCTCCGGACCTAGGGCACCCGGAGGCGACACACACACACACACACCCAGGCCTAAGTTGCCTGGGCATGGACCCCGACTGGAAGATGGCCGCCCCTTTCTATACCCTCTCCTGACAGGCACAGCAGGTTCCCCGCCCCGCCGCACTGCTGTCAAGAGGGGATAAGAAAAGGCACAACCCTGTACTGTGGTTCAACCCGGGCCCATGGCAACAGCGCCACCTATAGGCCCCAGGGAACTGTACATCAATACTATCTCCCAGGGACAGAAATGGTCCATGAACCCTAACAATTTGTGCATCTGAGCCTTAATACCACTCAGATACTTCCTTTAAATATAGCACCCCGCTACATTCGTTTTTGTGGGTGGTGGTGGTTTTGGGAAAGTGTAATATCTTTTATATCTTATTTCTGTATGTATTTGTGCACCAAAAAAAAACAAATTTTTGCCCTGGTTCACATTGATGCTACTTTGAAATCGCGCTACTTCACTTGAAGTAGCGCGATTTCAAAGTGGCAAGGTCAGCACGATTTTAGGTGCTACTTGATGGCCTGCTGTGTGGCTTCATACACAGATGTCTATTGAAGTCGCACCTGAAATCGGCAAACGTAGTGCAGGAACTACTTTTGCAAATTGGTGCGGCGCCACAAAATTGGTGTCGCATCGATTGCAACAGTGCCATTGCTGCCAATAGTCATGCGATTTGATCTCTCAAATCGCTCCAATGTAAACCTAGGCTTCAGCACACCTGCAAGTAAATGATAAAGGTGGAATCTTTATATTTATATATATAAACAGCTGTGGAGAATTGCAGGTAATGAATTCAGCTGTAGGATAGGCAGTGTTGTATGTGTCAGCCCTGGTTCACATTGGTGTGATTTTGACATGTCAAAGCGGTGGCAATTGCACTGTTCTAATTGGTGTGACTTGTATTGATATCGGTGCAGAAACCTGAACAGATGTCTCTGATATTCCCCCCACAGTCGGGACTGACATGCGGGAATGAAATTGTGTGAGTTCAGCTAAACGATTTCCTCCCGCTGTCAGTGTGAACCACGGCTCAAACTGGGCCTTTGTCTTTGTAATTCACCTGCTGCTATCCCAGGGACACCATTTCTTATCAAACTCCCTTAAGTTTACCTTTAAATATGCAAATCTGTATTTTTACATATAATGATATGTGCAAAAAAACAAAAATAATAAATTCTAATCGTGGTTGCGGTAAAATATTTGTAGCTGTGATCAAAAGAGCATGGTTTGACCTTCTGACCAGGAAATGAGTCATTGTAATCACCCGGAAGTTCCTGTGCTGGTCAGGTCTAGGTGGACAGGGCAAGGTCTCTCTTTAGCAAAGAGGAGGTACTGCTGATTTGCTGGGTAAGGGTAGGATATGTACTTGTGCTTACTCAAGGTGGAGGTTGAA
The DNA here is from genome assembly GCA_029206835.1 of Rana muscosa. Classification (NCBI taxonomy): domain Eukaryota; kingdom Metazoa; phylum Chordata; class Amphibia; order Anura; family Ranidae; genus Rana; species Rana muscosa. The sequence goes on along the minus strand of CM055117.1, from coordinate 796,099,597 downwards.
GTGGTAGTTAGATTTGGTGTGGGTGGGGTTCATT